>CM057343.1:145373628-146623628 GCA_030015575.1 Agapanthus africanus | reverse complement strand
TATAATTATACATTAAATCATTAAATCAACACTTGATTCAATGATCAGGTCATGTCGCACACAACCGACTAGTATACAATGTATCGGCTTATCGAATCAACGCTTGAATCGATAACTAGGTTATATCGCATACAACCATTCGATACATTCATCGCGAGAATGGAATACGGTATCACATACACGCATTATTCTCGGTCCCGCACATATCTCATATGCGCTCCTATTTCGTTTCGCTTGAGCCAGGAAACCTCTGTGTAGGACTCTAAAGACTCGTCAATACGCCGGCAGCAGATGATGATCATATCAAGCACCCACAAGCCGCAAGCGGTCTGCTAAACGTAACGGCCACCCGGGTATTGAGCGATCAGAAGATCGACGAGCAAGCCCGCTCAAACTCCAGTGAATCCAACCAGTAACACTACCGTACAGTCCGGTCTGATCGTCTGATATGTCGCATATCTCGCCTAGGGGTGGTAAACGTCAGACCCCAATAGCTCGATAAGTCGTGTCGATATGAGGTCTATAACAATTCGAGAAACTACTGGTAACACTTACCAGTAAATCTCAGCAACCCTGGCCAGGGATTTCCTGTTATAGCCAATCGAACACAGCGCAACATCAACTCCCTATACCGGGAGAGACGAATCCCCTCCTATCGCTCATTGCCACCATGTGACTCGGGACTGTACCCAAAAACCACCGTTTTGCACGCCCTCTTGGACGTGGTAAGATGGAAATCAAAGCACAGTAGGAACCACACAAGACTCTATGACGATCTCGGGTCAACAGACTACTCTGTACCAGTGTCACCAGAGAACTGCCATCTGACGTGAGGTATAATACCATCTGGGAGTTCTCGGCGAGTCCGTCCAGTGTACCCAGTCTCCACTGAGCACCCGTATATCATCTCCGATGTCAAACACCAATGGATATGGGATCATCCATCGCCCATCTGTATGGGTCGAGAAGGTATACGCTAGTCTACTCTGGTATATCGATGCCCCATCTCGATACACCCACGACTAGGGACTTTGAAGGATGTACTTATGGACTACCATGTCCCCACTAGTATGATCCGCATCATAGTCCAGGTAGTCAAGTACACATCCTAAGGGCTTTACCAACATGTAACAGAGAGACGATCAGTATACACGTTAAGGTAAAGAGTAACCAGATAGCATACTATCATGTCGAGCAAGAAAGTCCTCCCTATATACGTCCCAGCATCCACTACAATATACATCCTATGTATAGTAATGGCCTCTAGGGCATACATATAACTAACATCCTTATACCCACTACGAGTAAGAGTTACTCCTGGGAGAGTTTTACACAGGACAATTAGCCGATTAAGTAGGTGTCTAGAAAGGTGTTAACGGGATTATGCCTCTGGGAAGACGAGGTTTATTTTAATTAGGTCCGTGCGAAAGCACGGGGAACCTCCCTCAAGTACCAACACTGATCTGGCTGAAAGATTGACGAAATTGTAGGGTGTGATTAATCCCGGCTAATCTTGCCTTTTAGGATTTGAAGGAAGATTTGACCAAAACAGTGGAAGATATCCTGATTAGATAAGATAATAACCAATCTAATCTTGCAAGAGCATACGCTAAAGTGTTTCTGTCACGCCCTGCTTCCCAGAGTACGCAAGATTGGGCACGTGACATAGCCAACCATGCTACCTGTGGGTAGGAAGTATCCATCCACAGTCACATTACGGCTGTAGAGATATCAAGAACAAGATAAAACTATCTAACACATGTCCAAATCCAGAATAACAAGAGTCAATGATAAATAAATGCGGAAGAAAATGATCCAATACAATAATAGAAAAGTATGTCCCATAATGCGGGCTCACATCTGGAAATAAAATGCGGGAAATAAACTAACCACTACAGAACTCACAACTCAGCCTGCTGGCTGAAGTACTCCTGCTCGGACAACGACGGTGGTAAAGAATCTGGGCCATGCAAAACCCAGACGTCAGCGCGTCATGTCAACCAATAATATAATGTGAACAGTGTAATAGGCAATGCAGAAATAAACATGAATGAAGCAATAGTATGGAACAAGCAGTGCAGGGTAGTGTGCAGTGGGTAACTAAACTGTTTTATCGGGTTTTCTATCCTAAAGTCTTTGAAATCAATTCGAGTAATCCTCCATGTAACTCAAAGGATATGTCCCGTTACCCCCCGGGACCACGGATCAGGAAGATGGGAACCAATAGTGGTTCTGTCCCGTTGCCCCCCGGGACCACGGATCAGGAAATGTAAGAGTCACGAATGGCTCTGTCCCGTTACCCCCCGGGACCACGGATCAAGTAATACCCTTTTAAGTTACACTTTAGATTACCCTTTTGATTTCCCCATACCCCCAGGTTATATGTGTCAGGTTAGGTATTCAGTAGTCAAGGACTAATGCCAACACAGGATCAGGTAACAGGTCAGGTTTGTCTGGATAGACAATAGGAATGGTCCATGAGGACTCCATGTCAGGTTTGTTGGCATTAGGCATGAGATCAGGTAACAGGTCAGGTCATGGTACATCAGGTCAAGTCGATAGTAAAGGGTACCATGTCAGGTGCATCGGTATATATATATCATGTGTAGCAAGGTCAGGTCAAGATGTAACAAATTCGCGGGTGTGCTCACAACAGGTATATAATCGAACAAGGATTAACAGCAGGAAATAATCAATAAATTAACAACAATAAGCAGTCATTTAATCACAATAGTGCATTAGTATAGTACAGCCGTTTCATCATATTAGCAGGTTTCGAGCACCCCTTGCGGTGCAATGGATCACATGGTGGTGCAATACCGTTACATCAATATCATAAGGTAATAGAGCTACATGTGTAAAGACTATCATCCTTTAAACGGTAAACTATGATTAACGGGTAAACTTCGTTATTAGGGTTAAAGTGGCAAGCTGTAATTTTAGGTTAACTGTAGAATGATATATGTCATATTGCAACCAAATGAGAAAATAGCTATACCGAGTTAAGTTTTGCAAGTTTAACGAGTTAAAACATAGATAACTGTTTAGTATAGCATGTAGCAAGTGTTACTTGCCTCGACGGTTCGCGAATCGGGAAAACGGACGTAGCGTCGGCGGAGAAACATGCGACGGACGCACGGTTCACGGATCGAACCCAAACAACGAACAGTGGGACCATGCGGATCGGGGTACCTTGCTGGAATGTCGGGTCAAGTCGTCGGCACGGCCGGATTCCGGCGAGATGCAAAACAGCGACAAAAGTTTAGAAACCCTACGTACAGCCAAAGACAAACCAGAGGGGGAAAAGGAAGGAGGAAGATGAAGGGAAGCTTACTGGGATTGCAAAGGTTGCGACAGCGACGGGGTCGACGGCGATGGGGCGCCGGCGAGGAAGCTGCAGGCGGCAGACTAGGCTGCGGGTGCTGGAGGAGGGAAGACGGTGAGGAGGGAGAGGAAGTGGTCGGGTCTGGTGCGCAGGTGAAGAGGAGGTGGTCGGCGGTGGCGTAGGTGACGACGACGAGGGTCAACGGCGGCATTTCCGGCCAACCAGAGAAGGTGCGGGGGTTGCTGTTGGGTCCCTGTTGCGGCGCCGGGCACACGGGAGAAGGAGGGGGATATCGAGGTCGGAAAGAGGGGCGAAGAGGAAGGTGCTGGCGTCGTCGGCGACGAGTTGCGGCGGCGAGCGGCGATGGGTGCAGGTGGCGCGGCTACGGCGTAGGTGCACGGGGACGTGGGGAGAGGAGGAAGGAGGGCTGTGGTTGAGACGGGGATGATGGTGGTGGTGGCGTCGGCGTTGGGCTGCGGCGGCGACGGGCACCGTGGCTGGGCTAGGGTTCGCGATGGGGTTCTCGTGCTGAGGTTCTGGGGAAAAAATATGATGGGAGGATACGTATATATATAGGGGAGAGAGAGAGAGGTAGAGAGAGAGAGGGCTAAGGAAATTCGAGAGAGAGAGAGAGAGAGATACAGATTAGAGAGAGAGAGAGACAGAGAAAGAGAGAGGGATTAAAGGAAGGGGGCCCACGAGGTTTGAGCAAAGCCTCGTGATTGGCCAGGGCGTGGAAAAATTTAAAAGATTTAAAGGATTTAACAGTAAAGATATGTGTATAAACTAAATATTATATGGTTTAGAATATTTTATTGATTTGTGATTTTGGCGCTAAATGAAACATTTCCAAATCGCGCCCGGGTCGGGTCCAAAAATTCGAAATTCAAATAATAGGATTTAAGCGGGTTCTAAATTTTAAAATGAAATGTTTTATGATTAAAAAGCATGCCCCCAAGTCGGACATCTGCACGCGCGCGTAGTCGTCCAAACTCGCCCGTTTCACCGAACGGGATGAGAACTCGACGCACGGACGCTACCACGCGGCTAGGGGTGACGAGTAGGCCAATATAGATATTTTTAATTTCATTTTAGGTGCTAAAATTTGTTATATGCAAAAATGACTTAGCCAGTTAAAATTTTACAGTAAGACCCAAACAAGCAAGATAAATGAAATGAGCAATGTCAAACACTCAACCAGTAACAGAATTAGTAGTATTGGGCTCGGGTGTTACAGTTTCCTTCTCTCTCTCTTTCCAGGTAGCGACCGTGTCAGGACTTAATCAAGATAATAATATGGATGTATTGACTGAACCCGCTTATTATACTGAGCAGGGGATCGTTGGTCCCGTTCTTTCTTATAAGAGTTATAAGACTGAACATGAAACGGGAGAATATCTGGATTCTCATGCCGCCCAAATGGAGAACATGCATGTTGATGCACCTTCTTCGGGGGTGTTAGTTATTGAGAACTGTTTCTCAGTTCACCCTACGTCCTGGGTATTAGATACCGGATCGGAATCCCACATATGTAAATTGTTACGTGGGCTACGTAAAGGTAGAGAACCGGGAAGGGGTGATCATTCCGTACAAGTTGGGAATGGTGCAAGTATTGCAGCCAAAGCAGTTGGCGAATATCACCTAGTATTACCAAGTAGTAATAACTGATTCTGAATGAGTGCTATTATATACCGAACATGATGTGCAACATTATATCAGTTTCTTTATTAAGTAAAGAAGGATATAATTTTGTAATACAGGATAATGTTATGGACATATTCCTGAATCAAAAGTTGATTGGACCAGGCTCGTTACATAATGGCATATTCATTCTCAATCAAAATACAGTTCTTAATATACAAAACACACACAAAAGGAAAAGTTCAGAAATGAACGAATCCTACTTGTGGCATTGTAGACTTGGTCATATCAATGCGACACGACTAGCTAAGTTACAGAAGGATGGATATTTGAATCCGTTCGAATTATCATCTTATGAAACTTGCCATTCATGTCTCAAATGCAAAATGACCAAAGCTCCGTTTAGTGGACACGGAGAAAGAGTTACCGAACTCTTAGGACTGGTACATAGTGATGTATGCGGTCCCATGTCTACGCATGCTAGGAACGGTTCTTCTTACTTCATTACATTCACTGACGATCTCTCTAGATACGGACATGTGTTCCTAATAAAACACAAGTCTGAAGCTTTTGATAAATTCAGAGAATATAAGCACGAAGTAGAGAACCAAACGGGCAAAAGTATTAAGATCCTTCAATCTGATCGAGAAGGAGAATACTTGAATAATGAGTTCCTGGACTATCTAAAAGAGAATGGGATTCTCTCTCAGCTTACTCCTCCTTATACACCACAGCACAACGGTGTATCGGAACGGAGGAATCGCACCCTATTAGATATGGTGCGCTTTATGATGAGCGAGGCTGAGTTGCCAATTTCCTTTCGAGGGTATGCGCTTGAGATAGCCATACACCTATTGAATATGGTTCCTACCAAATCAGTGCCTACCACTCCATATGAGATTTGGAAAGGGAAGAGACCATCTCTTAAGTATGTTAAGATATGGGGTTGTCCGGCCTATGTCAAAAGGCTAAATCCGGACAAACTCGAGGCAAGGTCTGTCCTATGTAAGTTTGTAGGATATCCCAAGAACTCACAAGGGTATATCTTCTACCACACTGAGGAACAAAAGGTGTTTGTTTCTCGACATGCCACCTTTTTAGAAAAGGAATTTCTTGCAAAAGAAATTTGTGGCGAGGAGGTAGAACTGGAAGAGGTTCCAGCGACACAAACTATAACAGAAGACTTGGTAGAACTAGAGGATTCAGTAGTACCCGACGAACCCCAGCCTTTCCGCCGATCTAGTAGGGTTTCTCATCCACCTGAGAGATACTACGGTTTTCTCATTGATGGTGGAAGCGAGGATTGCATCATGGAAGATGATGACCCAACTAGTTTCGAGCAGGCCATCACGAGTGGTGACTCCGTGAAGTGGTTGGATGCAATGCGATCTGAGATGGAATCCATGTACACCAATAAAGTATGGACTTTGGAAATTGCTCCTGAAAGGGTAAAACCCATTGGGAGCAAGTGGATTTATAAAAAGAAAATTGGTGTAGATGGAAAAGTTGAGACTTGTTGCAAAGGGTTTTCGTCAACGACTAGGTGTGGATTATGACGAAACCTTTTCTCCAATGGCTATGCTTAAGTCCATCCGGATCTTACTTGCCATTGCCGCATACCATGACTACGAAATCTGGCAAATGGATGTTAAGACCGCCTTTCAAAACGGTGATTTAGAAGAGCGCGTGTACATGACTCAGCCAGAGGGCTTCATAGATAGTGGGAGTAGAGGAAAGGTGTGCAAACTGCTTAAATCCATTTATGGGTTAAAGCAAGCATCGCGGACTTGGAACATCTGTTTTGATGTTGTAGTCAAAGAGTTTGACTTCATAAAAAATATAGATGAACCTTGTATCTATAAGAAGGTTGCAGAGAGTAAGGTAGTCTTCCTTGTATTGTATGTCGATGACATACTCTTGATAGGAAATGATGTTCCTATGCTGCAATCAGTCAAGCTCTTCTTATCACAAAGATTCTCAATGAAAGATCTAGGTGATGCCTCCTGCATACTGGGAATTATGATCTATAGAGATAGATCTAAACGGATACTTGGATTGTCCCAATCCAGGTACATTGACACCATACTAAAAAGGTTTAGTATGGAAGAATCCAAGCGTGGGAACCTACCCACGATCTCTGGACTCACTCTCTCCAAAGAGATGTCTCCCAAGACTGATTTGGAGAGAGCTCGCATGCAAGGGATACCCTATGCTTCGGCAGTAGGCTCTATCATGTATGCGATGCTATGTACCAGACCCGATGTAGCATACTCACTAAGTGTAGTGAGTCGGTATCAAGCAGATCCTGGAGAGAGTCACTGGACAGCTGTGAAGAGCATTCTTAAGTACTTGCGAAGGACTAAGGAGATGTTCTTGGTGTATGGTAACGGAGAACTCCAGGTGGAGTCCTTTACCGATTCCATCTTCCAAAGTGATAAGGACGACTCTAAATCGCAACCGGGATTTGTCTTTACCCTCAATGGAGGGGCGGTATGTTGGAAGAGTTCCAAACAGGATACCGTTGCAGACTCAACGATGGAGGCTGAATACATCGCTGCCAACGATGCTGCCAAAGAGGCTGTCTGGATAAAGAAGTTCATTAGTGAACTTGGTGTGGTTCCATCCATTGAACATCCAATCCTCTGTATTGCGATAACAATGGAGCTGTGGCTTTGGCTAAAGAACCCAGGTCCCATCAAAAGTCCAGACATATTTTGAGGCGGTATCACCTGAACAGGGAGATAGTTGATCGCCGGGAGATCGAGGTCAGGAGAGTAGATACGAAGGACAACACGGCGGATCCATTCACGAAGGCCATTCCCCAGATACAGTTTGAGAGATTATTCGGGATGCTAGGTATGTGATACTACAGCAGCTGGCCTTAGTGCAAGTGGGAGATTGTTAGTTATGTATATGCTCTAGAGGCCATTGTTGTACATATGATGTATATTATAATGGATGCTTGGATATATATAGAGAGGACTTTCTTGCTCGACATTATAGTATGCTATTTGGTTTCACTTAATCTTAACATGTTGACTTATATATTATTTACTGTCTTACTTTCACATGTTGATAAAGCCCTTAGGATCTGTACTCGACTACTGGGACTATGATGAGTTCATACTAGTGGGGCCACGGTAGTCGTTGAGTACATCCTATAACTGTTCCTAGTCGAGGGTATATCGAGACAGGGCATCGATACACCAGAGTAGACTAGCGTATACGCATCTTGACCTATATGATGGGCGATGGATGATCCCATATCCATCGGTGTTATAACATCAGGGATGGTGTACGGGTGCTCAGTGGAGACTGGGTACACTGGACGGACATGCCGAGAACTCCCAGATGGTGATATACCACACGTCAGATGGCAGTTCTCCGGTGACACAGGTACAGGGTAGTCTGTAGACCCGAGATCGTCATAGAGTCTTGTGTGATTCCCACTGTGCTTTGATTCCTATCTTACCACGTCTAAGAGGGCGTGCAAAACGGTGGCTTTTGGTTGCAGTCCCGAATCACATGGAGGCAATGAGCGATAGGAGGGGATTCGTCTCTCCTGGTATAGAGAGTTGATGTTGTGCTGCGTTCGATTAGCTATAACTGGAAGTCCCTGGCCAGGGCTGATATAGAGATTTACTGGTAAGTGTTACCGGCAGTTTCTTGACCCGTTATGAGCCTCACATCGACACGACTTATCGGTTACTGGGGTCTGACGTATACCACCCCTAGACTAGATATGCAACATATCAGACGAAGAGACCGGACTGTACGGGAGTGTTACTGATTGAATTCACAGGAGAATGTACAGGCTAGCTTGTTGATCTTCTGATCGCTCAATACCTGGGTGGCTGTTACGTTTAGCTGACCGCTTGCAGCTTGTGGGTGTTTGATATGATCATCACCTGCTACCGGCGTATTGACGATTTTTTAGAATCCTACACAGAGGTTTCTTGACTCAGGCAAAACGGAGTAAGAGCACACATGTGATATGTGCACGACCGAGAATAATGCGATATGAGATACCGTATTATATTCTCGCGGTATTTAGATATGAGCCGGCTCATCGGATCAAGTGTTGATTCGATGAATCGGTATATGATATATTAGTCGGTTATATTTGATATAGCCGGATTGTCGGATCAAGTGTTGATTCGATAATTTAATGTATAATAATATATATGATATATTGCGTTATATTATCTAATATTGGATCGCTTTATTATTTCATTTTCTCACCGGATAATACATTGATATATATGCGATATATATTAATTGTATTATTTTTTTTGTTACAAATATATAATATATATGTGATATATATTATTGTAACATGATATGATTAATAATGAAACATGTTTAGTGGAGATTAAACAAGGTTAGGGTTTGATTTGGGTTAGTTCCTTCTTGATGCTTCTAGAAGGATTTTCTATCGTCATGGTTAAGATATTATTTTGATATTTTCCGATGACTCATTCTTTAATCTAACCAAACCCTAGCCCTAGTTAATTCTCCACAAGGGTTATCCTTGTCATCCTAAACCATGGTTGCATTATTATTCATATATTCATTTCATTATTCATCACAAAAGGATTAACTCATTTATCATCTTCTTCTTCAACCCTGAGCTTTGAGAAAGCTTACTAGGTTTTCATTTTGTGATGTTTAATTGTGAGAATTTGATATAAAAAGAAAGCATAAATACTACTCCATCATCCTCATCTAATCCAGCCCATTAGATTAGGGTTTTCACTTCATTAGAGTGAAAGAGCTTGAGTTATAGCAATTTCGACGTAGATCATCGGAGAAAAGGAACACTACAAGCTAGCATGGATCATTCGAGTCGTGGAGCCTCTCTTGAGTCCGGGAGATCGTTGATCGCGGCAAAGGGACTTCTACTCGGAGCTTATGAAGCGAAGGAGCGGACTGCAAAGGTTGTAATCCCTCACACTAAGTTGTAAAGATGTTTACTTGCATGTTAAACCCTAATAATCTAGCAAAGATCCCGGCTTTGGATTGTTCGGCACGTCTAAATTTTTATGCGGGCATGGTTGATGCCTTATGAACCCTTGTAAGAGTGCCTAGGAACCCTACATAATAAATGCAACAATACAGAATATACATATCTATATATGAGTCAAACAGTTTATTGTCTGAAATCGCACGAATCGTGGTGTTTAGAAAATAGGGGCTACGGTGTTTTTAAGAAAATGTACGTCCTTTGAAATATCCGTAGTATCCCTTGGCCTATCTTTAAAATACTCATGATTCGTTAGTTTTGGAAATAAGTTTGACTCGCGCCCAACTCTAACATCTACTAAGTAAACTACATGATAAGCTAAGAGACTAACAAAAGGGTAAGGAAATCCACCTAAGTCCGAGTCGATCTATATATCTAATAGTCGGTGATCCCGTCTCTATAGCGTCACATACGATAACATATATATAATATGACATCCTCGAATCATGAGTGCGGATCTATTATCATAATTATATCTCGTACGGTAAATCCATCGTACGGCATCCCAAAATCGGGGTACGGGTCGCCTATCACATAAACCTCAATATCCACATGGTATCACTATCATAATATCATGAACATGGTACTGATCTAAGTCTAGTACATGCCGATACCATCAATATATATATCTGCGTGTGTATGAAAACACATCGCCCAACGGTCCGCTACAATAATAGGTCGTATCTCATAACACGAACCAAATCACATCACCGATCTCAAGGCATCATGCCCAATCACATCGACTCATCTCCAAGTATCATATATTTTCTTCATCATCTGTGTATATGTTAGGTAGACACCGTGACGGGTTCTTTCCAGGAGACGGTGGTGGCAGAAGCAGATGACAGCCGGCTACTAGTGGGGGACAGGCTGAGTGTTCGCTTTGACTCGTCTGGATGCGCAGGCATCCAACGCCGTTGTGACAGGTATTCTTTCGGTGTTTTCTTTCGATGCGTATTTCTTTCTGGTGTCGTTTGAAATGATATCCATATAATTTGTATCAAAGTCTAGCCGATAGTAGTCCTTGCTAAATCAGCTGCTTGTTGTGATTTCTTTCGTAGGCTAATCTATTGTCGCTCGATATGATTTCTCGCTCGTGTTTGTTTTGTTCGTATCGGAGATAGGGATTCTTCTGTCAATTTGGTTCTTCTTAATATGTTTGACTTCGAAGTTTTTCTGGGCAAGGATTGGTTAGCCACGTGTTATGCGTCCGTGGACTGCCGTGAGGAGGCAGTCAGATTTAGTATTCCGGGTGAGCCAGTTCTTGTTGTTCAGGGAGACCTTAGCGCCACCCTTCCCGATTTTATTTCTTCTCTTCGCGCAAGTCAGCTCTTGAGGAAAGGATGTCAGGAATTCTTGACGTATGTTTGTGATGTTAGAGCCGCAGAGGTCCCGTTGGACCAGGTCCCGATTGTGAGAGAATTTCAAGGACAAGTTGCTTGGTTTGTCGCCAGAGCGCGATATTGAGTCATGCTTTGACTAGATTCTCGGCACGGAGCCTTTTTCTATACCGCCATATCAGATGGACCCGGCGGAGCGTAAAGAACCGAAGGATTAGTTGCAAGATTTGTTGGATAAAAGGCTTATTCGTCCGAGTGCGTCACCTTGGGGAGCTCCTGTCCTGTTCGTCAAGAAGAAAGACAACAATTTGTATTGGTGCATCGATTACTGTCAGTTGAATCAGGTTCCTGTGCGGAATAAATATCTGTAACACCATAGAATGCGATTAGTGTTAATTAGGCGATAAAGCGGGTTTTCTGTAAAAAGTTTACCAATTTGGGTTCCTCACATTTTATAACAATTAATTAATATTTTATTATTATTTGTTTTGGCTTGCACGCACGTGTGCACGTTAATGTGAGGGTTAGTTTGTGTTAATCTTGTTAGTGACCATGGCACTTTAATCTAATCCTTGCTTGTTTAAACCTTAACCCTAACCCTAGATATTTATGTGAGATATTTGTTTTGGATGAGAGTGGTGGCTAGGTGAGTCATGGAGGCCTTAATGAGGCATTTATGGTTGCATTAATGAGGTGAGGGAGAGAGTGAGTGTAAGGCTTTGGTTCACCCTACACTCACCTCTCATCATTATCTTCTCTCTCACTCTTTCATTCTCTCTCACTCCAATTATTCTTCATCTTCTCACTCCCAACCTGAACCCTCACTACCCCATCACTAAAACCTTGCTAAACTTCACAAAAATCCTATTAAAACACTTCAAAAGTCTTGATTTAGCCACTAGGATCCCTTGGAGCTTGGAAAGTTAGGATCTCTGAGCTTGTGTGGTTAGGTAATGATCTCTATCTGTTAAGTAGGTGTTTTTATTGTTGTGTAGCTTGTAAGTTTCAGTTTAGAACGCGTAATGTTTCGTTTCGTGCAAATATCGTATTTTTAGTATAATTTTGGGTCTCGGATGATCTGCTATCAAAACAGGTATTTGTTGGAAAAGTTCCCATCACAATGACCTAGTGTGGCTACCATAAAAATCTGAGACAATTCCTTGAACAGTAGGCCGCAGATTTATTGCTTCTGTCCGCAATTTACGGCCAGACTAGAGAGTTTGGGTTTGAGGTTTGGGCGTAGGGTCTCTGGGGTTGTGTTTGGTCTTATGGAACTTGCAACTTTCACCATGTGTTTGTGTGGCAAAATCTGAGATCACTTTTCTTGTTTCTAGTGTTTTGATTACGCGCATTACGTTATCCGATACGGTTCGTGTTCTTCTGTAGCTGTTGCTCTTGAGTTGGTTTCGTAGTGTCGCTACGCGCTTTAGCCACTATACGAACACTTGAGAGTTTGTTTGGAGTTGGTGCGTCGGTCAAACGTAGTTTGTACGTATTATTGGTCGATTTCTAATGTGAACTTGTTGTATTGTTGTTTTATGATCTTAGGGAAGCAGGCGAGGACTTCGGACGCTGCGAAGAAGGGAAAGAGAGTGGTTGGTTTTACTTAGCCCAAGATCATCTGTGAGTAGATTTAACATCTACAGGGGAATCGCCCGCATGGCGTTATGCGTCTGGGCTAGATTAAATGACATGATTATTAGTTACAAGTATATGGACATTGATTGTGCATGTGTACCATTGTTGCATATCTCATTTCCTATTGTATATGGACATAGTATTAATGAGAAACAACACCATTATTGACGGTTCATGTTATATGAGCACAAATTGTATGCTACACCCACACCGTCGATAATTGCCATGACACACACAACACCTATACACACGTGATATTGTATTGTTTAGGGACATTGAGACATGATCCTTATTTCCATTGTGCTTATGAGATATAGCATACCTGTACACCTACATGCTTACACATATACCTGGAAGGTATTGCATCATTATTGACATGTATATACACATACCTTGCTATGCTACAACTACACATATACCTGGAGGGTATTGCATCATTATTGACATGTATATACACATACCTTGCTATGCTACAGCTACACATATACCTGGAGGGTATTGCATCAATATTGACATGTATATACACATACCTTGCTATGCTACAGCTACACATATACCTGGAGGGTATTGCATCATTATTGACATGTATATACACATACCTTGCTATGCTACAGCTACACATATACCTGGAGGGTATTGCATCATTATTGACATGTATATACACATACCTTGCTATGCTACAGCTACATATATACCTGGATGGTATTGCATCATTATTGACATGTGTATACACATATGAGATATAGCTACATGTGCATCATACGTACATACTTATATGTACACCCTTATATCTTGCTGTAGCCACATGTTCACTTTTATATGATGTTGCGTTGGATTTTGGAGAAATTAGGAACCACATGATATATTTAATAACTTGTTGCATTTAAATAGCGGTTTTCCCTTATATGTTCATATTACTGTTTTATGTTGCATATATTATATTTCATGGATTTACGCATTGAGATATGGATTTCATATGATATGTTCTGGATGTTTTACTCCTGATGATATATATCAGTGGTATGGGACGCTGTTATATAAGTATATATATAACAGTGGTATGGGACGCTGTTATATATGTACATATATATATATATATATATATCATCCTAATGATCTATGCAAGTATTCTTATTCATTACTTGATGTTTTCTGGATTTGAGGACCGTGGTATTTTCATAAAATTATGCATTGTTTGAAAAACCCGGTTTCTCTTGATATGATATTTCGATGCGTCCACCATGAGATTTCTCAGTTCTGAGATTTGTGATATATACCCGATGCATGGAGTGGAGTGGGCCGTGTGCGGGTACATGGTGGAGCCCGGTATGGTTCCCCGGGGCAAGAAGATCGCAGATGATGGCGATGAGCCTGGCAGGTAGGGCTAGTACCTACCGGTGATAGTATTTGGATTCGGCGGTTATCGTGGAGATACCGACCGTAGTCATAAGATGTACGGACATGACATCAGGGTCAGTCGTGGTGACGGCGCCTGACAGATGAGTATTTATGTGTCGATGCTGGACACTAGTTTTCATGATGTTTCGAGTGTCGATGTTAGACACTCAGGTTCCATGATTTTGATGTGTCGTTGAGGGACACACACATACACACACACATATATAGACACAGGCATAGTTTTCATGATGTTTTCGGGTGTTGATGTTGGACACTCAGCTTCCATGAGACTTACAGGATATGTTTTATCCATACTCAGCATTTATTTGATATGCATTGCTTCATGTATTAGTAGTACCTGATAGAGTACCTTTCATGACTGTTGCATATACATATTGCCATTTATTGCTATCAGCTTGTATGTGATAGATTATCGCAGTACGTGCATACTTGTGATTACCTGCATATGTTATTTAATATTCACGAGTTGGCAACTCACCCCCGTTGTGCCACAGTGTTTTGCAGGTAGTCCCTCAGGGCAGTTGCGGTAGGGCTTTTTCCTATCGTATCATCTTTTGCAGCGGATACCGCTACGACTGACTGTGTGCAGTTTTGCTATAGGTGGGTTTTGCGGTTATCCGATGTTGAACATTGTATATTCATTGTATCCAGTACTCTCCATCTACTACTTCATGTATTGACTTAGAGACGAGTTATGAGGACGATATTGTATATTATTTGTGACTTGGAGGTCTTTTATGCTGTTTCACTTTATATCGTCTTTTTCTTTGCTACGGCGTCGTATATCTTCTTGTGGTGGTTGTTTTCCGCCTTTGGGTGTGGAATTGCTCCCGTTGGGGATGCTTTATTTATATTTATGTTGTACCCTTTTTAGGGCTAGTTTTTACAAAGGAGGTGTCGCCAATTTTTAAAGGAAGTAAATTTGGACTTTAATGAATTTTGATTGAGATTTCAAAAGTTTTAATAATGTTCTTATCACTTACTACTTTTGATGGTTTAGATTGATGGGTTTTCGGCTTACTTAAATTGCGTTACGCCTGTAGGCGTTACGTGGTTTAAGGGCCGTCACGTGCCAAATTTCGGGTCGTGACAAAGTTGGTATCAGAGCGCTAGGTTTTACCTTTCGGAGTGTAGGATGACCTTGGTATGATGGAGTAGGTAGCTTAAGCAGAGTGATGTAGCGTGTGTATGTCCGCGGCATACTTACGACACGGTACTCCGCCTAAGTGACCTAAGTAGTAATTGCTTGAAATTCCTTCCATTAACTACATATCTTTGTGATTCGATTTCCGTGTTCTTATCGAATCCTATTTCTATTTATAGCCTTTATACCACCGATGACTATGAGGGCTCAGAGAGAGGCAGCGAGACCCGAGGTCAGAGTTGACTCGTTTAGGACGAGGACTTACCAGGACGGTACGCTCATTGCACAGGAGCAGTTTGATCCGCCTTCGATAGATCATATCGCTATGCTTGAGGTAGATATGCAGGACTTGCGCCAGATGATGAGGTCGTTGGTTGAGGCCAGTCGAGCGCAGCGACAGGAGGTTGCCACCCCTGTTATCCAGTTATTCCTTGCTATCAGCACACAGCATTGTGTTACGTATACAGCAGCAGTGGGCGCAACCCTACTAGATGAGGCACGTCTTTCCGAGACTTTAGAAGTTTCAGGACCGAGGAGGACTCGTACAGGTGTATCAGCCAAGAGGCAGATATTTAGATGCCGCGACAGATTTCGTTTACGTCGTGGGAGTATTAGAGGCTTGGGACGAGGACAGTCGTTTAGCTCTTATCCCCAGGAGGATCAGTAGCCATCGCATGGATGTTTCCGGTGCGGGAGTTTCCATCACCTCGTCAGAGATTGTACCTTAGTACGCCAGATGAGGGCAGCAATACCATATGTTACCTTACCACCTACACCTAATGGAGCGTTTCCCCTTACGCCTGTTGTCGCACCGCGTCAGACTTATGTTCAGAGAGGTCGTGGTCGTGGAGGGTTCGTTCAGGGAGAACAGGATGGTAGAGGAGGAGGACAGCCGGTTGCGGGTAGAGGGCAGGCACGAGCGTTTGCTTCTACTCATCAGGACGCGCGGGCGTCCAATGCAGAGTTTTCAGGTAATCTTATTCGTATGTTCTTTTGTTGCGCTTGTTGTTTAATTCGGGATCTATGCACTCGTTTGTTCTACACACCTCGTGCCGGGGTTAGGCCGAGAGTCATGTATGCTAGATCAGCTGTTGTTGTGTTTACTCCCGTCAGCGATTCTTTTGTTGCGCGACACGTGTTTCGGTCATATGCCAATCAGATAAGAGATAGAGATTCGTCCGTCGATTTGATCCTTCTTGAGATGTTGGACTTTGACGTTCTCCTAGGCACGGACTGGTTAGCTACGTGCTATGCGTCTATGGACTGCCGCGAGAAGACAATCAGGTTTTGTTTTCCCGGCGAGTCTGTTCTTGTTATGCAGGGGGTCTGTGGTGCTGCCCCTCACAGCTTGATTTCAGCCTTTTACGCTAGTCGGCTTTTAAGGAGAGCATGTCGAGGATTCTTGGCTTTCATTCGTCATACCGTAGACACAGTGGATTCGTTGGACCGGGTTTCTATTGGGCAAGATTTTCCGACGTTATTCCAGATGAGCCGGCGGAGCTTAGGGAGCATAAGGATCGGCTGCAGAGTTGCTAGATAGGGGGACTTGTACGTCCAAGTTGTTAGTTATATGTATACCCTAGAGGCCATTACTATACATGAGATGTATATTGTAGTGGATGCTTGGACATATATAGGGAGGACTTTCTTGCTCGACATGATAGTATGCTATCTGGTTACTTTTTACCTTAACGTGTACACTGATTGTCTCTCTGTTACATGTTGGTAAAGCCTTTAGGATGTGTACTTGACTACCTGGACTATGAGGCGGATCATACTAGTGGGGACATGGTAGTCCATAAGTATATTCTTTAAGGTCCCTGGTCGTGGGTGTATCGAGACGGGGAATCGATATACCAGAGTAGACTAGCGTATAGCTTCTCGACCCATATAGATGGGCGATGGATGATCCCATATCCATTGGTGTTTGACATCAGAGATGATATACGGGTGCTCAGTGGAGACTGGGTACACTGGACGGACACGCCAAGAACTCCCAGATGGTATTATACCATACGTCAGATGGCAGTTCTCTGGTGACACTGGTACAGGTTAGTCTGTAGACCCGAGATCGTCATAGAGTCTTGTGTGATTCCCGCTGTGCTTTGATTTCCACCTTACCATGTCCAAGAGGGCGTGCAAAATGGTGGTTTTTGGGTACAGTCCCGAGTTACATGGAGGCAATGAGCGATAGGAGGGGTTTCGTCTCTCCCGGTATTGGGGGTTGATGTTGCGCTGTGCGCGATTGGCCATGACAGGGAAGTCCCTGGCCAGGGCTGGTTTTGAGATTTACTGGTAAGTGTTACCAGTAGTTTCTCGACCCGTTATGAGCCTCATATTGGCACGACTTATCACTTATTGGGGTCTGACGTTTACCACCCCTAGACTTGATATGCGACATATCAGACGAGGAGACCGGACTGTACGGGAAGTGTTACCGTTAGGCTTTTACATGAGTTGGAGCGGGCTTGCTTGCTGATCTTCTGATCACTCAATACCCGGGTAGCCGTTACGTCCAGCTAGTACCACTGACGGCTTGTGGGTGCTTGATGTGATCATCACCTACTACCGGCGTATTGACGAGTCTTTAGAGTCCTACATAGAGGTTTTACTGGCTCAGGCAAAACGAAATAGGAGCGCATATGTGATATGTGCGGGACCGAGAATAATGTGTGTATGTGATACCGTATTCTATTCTCGCGACTTTTTGTATCGGTCGGTTATATGTGATATAGCCGGGTTATCGAATCAAGTGTTGATTCGATAAGTCGATACATTAGATGTTAGTCGGTTATATATGATATGACCGGATTATTAAGTCAAGTGTTGATTTAATAATTTAGTGTATAATTGTATATATGATATACTAATTTACATTAACTAACATTTGTTCACTTAAGGATTTTTCTCACATGTGCACAACTTTAATATATATGTGATATATATAAAAATGTGTTTTCTTTTTGTATCATGGTTGATGATACGTCATACATGGGTGTGCAAGACATACACCATTCTATTTTAAATGGTGGTTAATAATTATATAAGGTAATTACAAATTAGTGGAGCTTTTGTCACAAGCATGAAGCTTGTAGAAGCTTATGGATGCTTTGACAAAGTCCACTAACTTTGTTTTACTTTAGATTTTTATTAACCTAACTATTTAGGATTAGCCATGGTAATGTCTCTACATGAGTTAGTATATGATACTCACTCACCCATGGTTAGCTCTCTTGACTTGATCATTATCCTTACCTTTTTCTTTTGTTCATCTTCTTCTCCTTTGAGCAAAAAGAAAAAGTTTGCTAGGGTTTTAAAAAGAGAGTGAAAAATTGTGAGAAATCAAATTCTAAAGAGAACCCACTTCCTATTTCTCCATCCTTTACTAGACTAGCACTTTAGTATAGGGTGTTTGCTTCACTAATTCTCTAGTTAGTGAGTAGAAGCTTGAGTTAGAATGTAACGTTTTGAAAATCGTTTCGGTGAAATTTAAAAAAAAATCGGTAAAATAAGGGGGTTTTCTGTAAAAAGTCAAAATACAAATATCTTATTATAAAACTTAAATATACATATTCTAGCTATGTGATTGCTATTATTTGGTGTTTATTGAGCCGCTGGTGAAATTTCAAATTTTCTGAAAAAAAAATATTATTTTATTATTATTTAAGCCGTCACTAATACATTTAATTAGGGAAAATTACAAATTGGAATGAGTTGAAACAAATTTTGTACATCATAAAACATTAAATAAAATTTTATCATGTGGTTTTTGGAACGAAATTATTTGCCAAAACGGTTTAGAAATTATTGAAGAAAAAAGGCTTTTTTTTAGCGTAAATGGATATTTGGGGTATTGTATTTATCATTTTTCATCACCCCACACCCGTACCCACACCCACACACCCCCATTCACTTATCCCTATGGCTGAATTCAGCAGCCCCTCTTTGGTCCCCACTTGAATTTCATAGAAATGAAAGGAAAAGAAAAGATTAGTGAGAGAAGAAGTTGGTGTTGACTTGGGGGGTATTCTACCTTGACTTGGACTTTCTTTTCCACACCCACACCCTCCACACCCCTCCCCCACCTGCTGGCCGAGCCCCATCCTGCCTCAAACTGCAGCCCCTCCTCCTTCTTCCCCTCTCTTTTCCTCATCAAAAAAAGTCTCCAAAATCCATCAAATTTCCATCAAAATTAAACCAAAACTCAAATCTAACTCCTACCCATTTTTCAATAGCTATTCTTGCATGGACCTAGGAGCTTAGAGGCCATTTTGGGAGGCTAGATTTCAAGCTTGGTCTCTTGTTTTTGGTGAGGTATAAATCCCAAGCCAAATCTAATTATTGTATAGTTTCTTTGATTAAAGTCAATTAAGTTTGAATGCAACTCTAATTGGGATTTAGTTTGTAATGGAAAGAGTTTGAGATCAAGTTAGGTTGTGATCATGTGTTCATGGTTGTGTGATGGTTGTTTTTTTTAGCATCTTAAGTTATGCAACTTAAAGTTGTTACTTATTGCCAATTGTAACATGTAATTGTCCAAATGAAAATATTTTGGAAACTAGGTTTTAGGATAGATGTAATTAGATGAAATAAAAATCTATTTAATATTTTTGTGACCTAATTAAGTTATTTGGTGAATATTGTGGCCACTAAAATTGTAGAAAAAGATTAGTAGTTAGTTGTTAATGGTTAGTTTAAGGAAATTGTGTTAATTATGCTAATTTGCTAACTAGGCTTTTGAAATTGGTTATATAATTGGGATTAAAAGTGTGATTAGGTTTTTCTTGGCTTCATTAACTTTATTAAGTGTGGTTTAATACTTTGGATCATGCAATTCTAAGCTAGATTGTAGTTTGTGTATTTTGCTTTGAAATTGTTAAAAAGGGTATTTTTGGTAAACTAGAATATTAGGATTTTTGGAAATTAATGAGATTAAATTCCGGAAATTGTTTATACGACTTATTTAAGATATTTAATAAATATATTGGCCGCTACATTCATTTAAATATCGTGTTTTGTACAAAAACGGCGAATTGTGCTTGCTAGATTTTCGGAAAAATGACTTTTTAAGTGAAATTGGCGTTTTTGTGAGTTTTAACCTAGTTTATATTAAAATTAGTGTTCATGAATGTGCAAATGAGTGTGATTAGATTTTCTCGATGGTTTGACGTTCGTACATCGACATCGAGGGTTGGTTTGACTATTCCTGCATGCGTGGGCGATAGGTTTGGACCTATGCG
This sequence comes from Agapanthus africanus, assembly GCA_030015575.1. Classification (NCBI taxonomy): domain Eukaryota; kingdom Viridiplantae; phylum Streptophyta; class Magnoliopsida; order Asparagales; family Amaryllidaceae; genus Agapanthus; species Agapanthus africanus. The sequence continues at coordinate 146,602,858 of CM057343.1, read as the reverse complement.
TGATACGCGTGCCGATTTGGTTTTCTTATGACGTTTCGATTTCGAATTGGGTTTTTATGCGATACGGTGCGTTATGATATGTAGGTACCCCAGGTGTACTTCGAGACGACAAGCAAGCGCGTGGCGACGTCGGCACCGGCGAGCGAGGTTCAGGTGAGTAGATTTATATCTACGGGGAGAAGTCGGGTGGATGGCGTATAGCACCCCCGCAGTCCGTGGTGGTGTATACGGATGCGTATACACACCAACAATTATTATATGTTATTTGGGATTAATAACGATGCTTAGGATGGATATTGGTGTGTTGGATTACTTTAGTGTTGCGAACCCTAGGGTAGTGTTACACACACACATACACACATACATACTTGCATACATTCCTATTGATATGTGCTCATGGGATTCTTTATAGTTATGTGTTCACATGGGTATGGGACTATGTGTTCACATACGGATTGAGGATGATACTTGGGATTGAGCTGAGTCGATGAGATTTGATTTGAGGCCGTGAGATCGGTGATATACCAGGGTTCGTATCTTAGATACGACATGACGTTGTAGCGGGTCCTTGACGTAGTGTTTCACACACGTCCATGCATACGTAGGCGGTATCAGTATGGTACTAGACGTAGATCAGTACCCCGATCATGATATTTGATATAGAGGATACCAGGTGAATAGTATGATGAATGTGATATTGAACCGTACCCAGATTGGGATGCCGTACGACGGATTTACGTACGAGCTATATTGATGATTGATCCGCACTCTTGACTTGGGATGCCTGATTATAGATATGGTATCGGATATGATATTATTGAGGCGGGATCACCGACTATACATATACAGGTATGTATATGTATCGACTCAGATGATAGGCGGTTTCCTTACCTGTAGTTCAGCTTGTTAGTTCAGCCGTACAGTTTAGTGTAGTTGTTAGATTAGATTAGACTTCTTACCTATTTCAAAAACTAACGAATCGTGGGCATTTTTAAAGACAGCTCAAGGGAATCTACGGATATTTCAAAAACGACGTATCTTTTCATAAAAACACCGTAGCCCCTATTTTCAAAACCCCATGATTCGTGTTATTTCAAAAGGCACCATTTGTAGGACTTATATTAGATTATTGCAGATTAGTTATCGTTGTGTCTAGTATTCAGCTCCCGCACATTATTGCTATTCGCTCTGCCTCGCATATTTATTTTACTGCGTATTCCATTATTGATATCATGCTGTTAGGACACCAGCACCATTACCGATGATGCGTATGTACCACGTACACCTACTTGCCGACTCACACACATCTTCATCGGTAATTGCCATGTCACGTACACTTTAGAGAATATAATTGCTTGACTTAGATTGTTAGCTGGTAGTTTTGACATGATATTAGTGTACTTCCCTTATATGCCATTTTAGACATTGTAGTTATTACCTACCACTTCATGCATATTGTTATTCAGTTGTTCATGCCTAGTTCATTATCATTGACATATGCACTTGTGATGATTTCTTGAGATTTATGATATTTCTGGATTTCGGGGAAAGCCGCAAAATTTACAACTTATGATCTTTTAAAATATAAAATGTTGCGGTTTTCTAGTGATGTAAAGTGTCGTCCACCATGAGTTTGTTGTGGTTTTGGAGATCCGTGTCGAGGAGTGGAGGAACCGTCACGGGTACATGGTGGGCCCGGTATGGTACCCCGGGGCAAGAAGAATGTGGTGTTGACGTTGAGCCTGGCTGGGGAGCACTACCTACCGGTGATATTACCCGACGCGTCGGATATCCGGAGGATACCGTCGTGGTCTTGAGATGGATGGTAGGGGCCGGTCCGGACTGACGGCGCCCTAGATATTGAGCTTGAGACATTGATATTTCGAGACAGTGAGATTTATGTTTTGTGTCGATGCTAGACACTGTTGATACTGATTTCATTATGATACCTCAGTTTAAAAATACGAAGAAAATCTCACTAACTTATGAAAACAGTTTCTTCCTTTACATGTATTCTGTTTCATGCATTCATACCTCATTCATATGATATATTGCTACCTGAGGCACTGACACGGGCACATGAAATTATACTCGGGTTAGATATTACCCTAGCCATTGTTATAGGCTGCCTGTTATACTTATATTTGAGGATATATTATGATCATTGACCTAGGTTGCGTTATTTATGCGATTTCTGTGCGTAGATGTTTTTCTATTCACGAGTTGGCAACTCACCCCCGTTGTGCCCCAGTTTCTTGCAGGTTTGCCGTACAGGTTTCATTACGGCTTTGCGGGCTCAGTTTCATTCGGGTGACTTGCTAGTAGGTGGGTTTTTCTGGTATCGTACCCATCATATTATCTTGTATATCATTATTCTATTGTATTTAGAAGTTCCATCAACCAAACATGTATCTATTGAGATAAAGACCAGTGTTGTTTATTCTTTCGACCTTAGAGTCGCTCGTTATATTTCTGGTGGTTTTGAGTTCCCTTTTGAGTTTTTGATCCTCGCCGTTGGCGTTGTATATTATATTGCTTGTGTGGTTGTGACCGTCGTTTGACGAAGAGCTAGCTCCCGCTTGGGGATGCCTTTTATTGTTTTCGTATACTATTCATGTTGTATCCCGTTTGGGAGCCAGTATTTACAAAGGAGACTCTGCCGAAATTTTCAGTAAATTTTTGATGTTTTTAGAAACCCGCATAATTCGGCTTATGCTATTAAAACTACTTGATTTAAATTGGTTTTTCCTATTCTCTACTATTTTCTTGGTTTGGATTTCTGGGTTTTCGGTTTACTTAGATTACGTACGCCTCGAGACGTTCGTAGTTTAAGTGCCGGTCATGTTCCGTATTTTCGGGTCGTGACATAGAAGCTTGAGTTCGTATTCCCTCGACGTAGATCATCTTCGGCCTCGAAGACTTCAACCAATACCGTTGCTATCTTCTCAAAGAGCCGTCCGAGAGTCGGAAGCACCATGATCGCAGCGAAGGGACTACTACAAGGAGCTTAAGAAGTGAAGGACCGATCTACAAAGGTTGTATTTCGTATTCACTTAGTGATATATGTTATTTACTTGCATGTGTTACTCTAATAGTCTAGCAAAGATCTTGTTTAGGGTTGTTCGGCACGGCTAAAATTTTAATCGGGCATGGTTGGTGCCTTGTAGAAGCTTATTAGAGTTCCTAGTAACCCTACACAAGTGTTTCGCTTTGGGGAACTCCTATTCTGTTCATCAAGAAAAAAGACGGCAGTTTGAGGTTGTGTATTAATTGATCGTCAATTGAACCGAGTTACGGTGCGGATTAGGCATCCTTTACCTCGCTTGACGATTTCTTTGATCAGCTCCAGGGTGCGGGACATTTTTCTAAATTTGTTTTGGGATCAGGTCATCATTAGTTGCGGGTTTGGAGTGATGACATTCCGAAGACTGCTTTTGTGTGCGCTACGGGCTTTATGAGTTTTTGGTGGTGTCGTTGGACACATCAGTGCCTTAGCAGCATTCATGGATGTGATGAACCAGATTCTTCAGGACGTTCCTCGACCAGCGTATTGTTGTGTTATTGACGACATTCTGGTCTTTTCCAAGAGCCGTGAGGAATATGAGCAGCACTTGAGGATTGCTTTGCAGACATTGGGAGAGTACCAGCTGTTTGCTAAATTCTCGAAGTGTTTCCTTTAGGCTTGATAGTGTTGACTTCCTAGGTCATGTGGTTACGGGAGACGGTTTTCATATAGACCCGAGGAAGATCGAGGCCGTACAGCTTTGGCCCAGACCTGTTCAGTGACAGAGGTCCACAGCTTTTTGGGCTTAGCCGGTTTTTACCGCCGTTTCATGCAGGATTTCTTGAGTATCGTTGCCCCGTTGACCGTATTGACAAGGAAGGGGTTTCCTTTTCTTTAGACTGAGGCATGCGTGCTGAGTTTTCAGCAGTTGAAGACTCGGTTGACGACTGCACTAGTTCTATCTTTGCTTTCTGGACCGGGCGACCTTGTCATTTATTGTGATGTTTCGCGAGTGGGGCTCGATTGTGTACTGATGTAGCATGATAGAGTTATCGCTTATGCTTCCCGACAGTTGGAGGAAGTACAAGATGGATTTATCCCACTAATGATCTGGAGATGGCCACGGTGGTCTTGCGCTGGAGATTTGGGGACACTACTTGTATGGAGAGTCGTGTCAGATTTTCACAGACTACCAGAGCTTAATCTTCCTGCAGCCGGATCTGAGATTGAGACAGCGCCGTTGGATGGAGCTTGTGAAGGATTGTGATTTTAAGATCCTTTATTGCCCAGGGCAAGGTGATTGTGGTAGCTGATGTTTTGAGTCGTAGGACCGGGGGTTGGCTTTTCCTAGATGAACGCATTTCAGAGACAGTCTTCTGCAGATTTACAGTTCTTGTATGAGAGCTGAGTACAGTTTAAGTTCTCCTCTACTGGGGGACAGCTTGCTCATGTCCGCGCCCGTCCACCTTTACTTAATCGTTTTCGTGAGGCACAGCCCGTCGATGCTCGTTTGTCTGAGATTCTTGAGCATGTTCGGCTGGGTAGAGATTCAGAGTTCTTGATTGGTGACCAGGGTGTGCTACGTTTAGGGACTCGCTTGTGTGTACCAGATACTAATGGGTAGAGACGCGAGGTCCTAGAGCAGGCACATCAGTCAGCTTTCTGTGTTCACTCCAAGTGCCATCAAGATGTAACGTGACTTGAAAGTTAGTTACGGGTGGGCAGGGATGAAGAGTGAAGTTTCAGAGTTCGTTTCGAAGTGCTTGGCTTGTCAGCGAGTTAAGGTTGAGCATTTGAGACCAACTGGAGAGTTGCAACCTTTTAACCGTTCCGGAGTGGGTATGGGAGAAGATCTCCATGAAATTCGTTGTGGGTCTACCCAGGTCTAGTCGAGGGTATGACTCCATTCGGGTGATTGTTGTCCGGTTATGCTCAGTATGCTCAGTATTCTCAGTTTGCTCAGTTGTCCTTTGTTAAGTTTGTGCGTTTGCACGGAGTTCCTTCATGCGTTGTATCCAATAGAGGCACCCAGTTCGCTAGCCGTCGTTGGCAGAAGCTTCGGGAAGGCTTGGGTACTGGTTGAGCTTTAGCTACGCTTTTCCATCTGTACGTCGATGGTCAGACAGAGCGGACTATACAGACTCTGGAGGATATCCTTGTGCGTGTGTGCTTAATGTTTGTTGGCAGTTGGGATCGTCACTTGCCATTGATGGAGTTCTCCTACGATAACGGTTATCAGGAGGCATTTCAAACGACAACTTTCTGGCCTTGTGTGGTAGGTTGTGTTGATAGCCAGTCTGTTTTACTGACTCAGTGAGAGCAGGATTTTTGGACCCCAGCTAGTCGAGAGGCTTCGAAGAAGATCCAGTTGATTCAGGTCAAGATGAGAGTAGCCCAGTGTAGACAGAAGTCTTATGCCGACCGTGGCGGTCGCAGACTTGAGTTCGCGGTGGGAGATTATGTATTCCTACGGATTTTTCGATGAATGGCGGGTTGAGTTTTGGGAAGCTTAGTCCCAGATTGTAGGTCCTTTTGAGATCCTTGAGCGAGTTAGTACCGTTGCCTATAATTTGGCACTTCCGCCCAGATTTTTGAGTATTCACCCTGTATTCCTTGTGTCGATACTTTGTAAATACCTTCATGATCTTTCTCACATGATTCAGTACAAGACCATTTAGCTTGGGCGCGATCTTTTCGTTCACCGGCAGCCGATAGTGTTAGTGGGTCGGCAGGTGGAGAAACTTCGGTCAAAGGTCTTGCCATCTGAGGAGATCACTTGGGAGGCTGCGAGCGAGATGTGGAGGTTTTGCACTCATCTCTTCGAAGGTACGCATAGTAAGAACTTTTAATTCGGGGACGAATTTTCTTTAAGGGGGGAGATTGTAACACCTTACAATGTGATTAGAGTTAATTAGGCGATAATGAGGGTTTTCTGTAAAAATTTTACCAATTTGGGTTCCTCACATTTTATAACAATTAATTAATATTTTATTATTATTTGTTTTGGCTTGCACGCATGTGTGCATATTAATGTGAGGGTTAGTTTGTGTTAATCTTGTTAGTGACCAAGACACTTTAATCTAATCCTTGCTTGTTTAAATCTTAACCCTAACCCTAGATATTTATGTGAGATATTTGTTTTGGATGAGAGAGGTAGCTAGGTGAGTCATGGAGTCCTTAATGAGGCATTTATGGTTGCATTAATGAGGTGAGGGGGGGAGTGAGTATAAGGCTTTGGTTCACCCTACACTCACCTCTCATCATTATCATCTCTCTCACTCTCTCATTCTCTCTTACACCCAATTATGTAAGTGCACGGCGGCGCCCCGGCCGTCAATCCGACGGCCAAATGCGGAAGCGGTGATAAACTTTAATTTTTACTTGAACTGGCAAACCGCCGCGCACTAATACCCGGATCGAACCATTAACTAGTCCTGGCTAACTACAAGATAGGGAATAGAGATATACCGACTGATCCGAGTCCTCCGGTCTTCTCGTCATGGTCCCAATCTCCTGCGGAAGCTCCGGTCTCCACCTCGTCGCCGGAAGTGCACCACATCGCCTACTTCTTTTACGGGCTCCCACCTCAATGCCGAGGCAACTCAGGCACGAAGCTGGCTAGTCGACGTGCCCAAGATTTGCTATAGAATATCTAGTGAGCAAGTCTCATTTTGGGGTTTGTGGAATTTCCTTTTGTGGAGGAATTGAACTTGGGGCTTTTGGATTGAACTTGTGGGATTTTTGCAACATGAAATGAAGCAAAATCCCACCCTCAAAATTTTTGGACAGCCCACTATGGGGGAGGCCGGCCATGACTTGGTGAGTGAGAGGAGAGAATGAAAGTGTCATATGATAGAAAATGAGAGAGTCATCCCATTATCCAAAATGGAGAGAGAGAGAGAGAAAGCTATCATGCAAAAGAAATCATCACCAAATCAAAACCCACACTCAACCACCTACCACCAACCTCATCATCAACAACCATGATGAGCCAAAAGTCAAGTCATGATGGAAAAGAAAGAGTAAAAGGATGGGCTCCATCATGAAACCATCATGATACAAATATAAGCAAAGAACCCCCTCCACAAACACTTATTTGCAATAATGCAAATAAGCCCTTCTCCACCAAACTTCGGCCAATGAACGATACAAAGGAAATTGGCCGAAACGGAAAGCAAACTGGCAACTCCAGAAAACTGGTCCCGTAATAAATTACAGGAAAACCCCGATACTGTGCATACACACCCGCATTTGTATTCCGACCGAAATACAAATGCAATGAGACAAAATCTACACTGTACTATACTAGGATCCGGCTTAAACCAAAGCCGGCTAGTAATATCCGTTCGATCCTGATCCGTGCAATACCGCACGTATCTGATCGAACCCTGCCATATATCCATACGGCCTATAGTACAAACTGTCCGATCCTGATCCGTGCAATACCGCACGTATCTGATCGGACCTTGCCATATCTCCATACGGCCTCTACAACTTTTCGCCCGAAAGCTGAGTAACTGAATGTGGGGGACTCTAAAGACTCATCAACACCTTGGTTGTGGATTTAACCACTAGCACGTCAGAGGTATAAGACAATACGTAACGGGCTACCAGGTATTGACTAAAAGGGACGTCTGTGAGCGAACTCAGCCTGACAACCCTACTGAGCCTGTCAGTGACAATATCCGTACAGTCCGGTCCGTTCGTCTATGAGCATCGCATGGCGGGCCTAGGGGGTTGGTAAAAGTCAGACCCCCAAAAGCGGTACAAGTCGTGTCGGAGTGTAGCCCAGAACACCCTGAGATACTACTGGAATACCTACCAGTAAATCTCCTTGCCTCGGCCGAGGGCTTCGTGTAATGGCTCTCCTAGACACAGCGCGACCTCACCCCCAATACCGGGAGAGACGAACCCCTGAAGATACGCTCACTGCCTCCATGTGGCTCGGGACTGTACCCAACTAAAACCTGTTTGCACGACTCCTTTGAGCCGTGGTAGGGTAGTAATCAAAGTACAGTGGGAACCCACACAAGACAAATGACGATCCCCAGGTCGATGAACTAACCTGTACACATGTCACCAGGGAACTGCCATCTGACGTCTGGTATATGACCAACCAGCATGTTCCCGGCGAGTCCTGTCCGGTGTACTCATAACCCAATGAGCACCTGTATACATCTTAGGTGATCCAATTGACACCAATGGCTTGTGAGACCGACCACCGCCCCTCGTCGGGGTCTCGACTGTATACACTAGTCTACTCTGGAGTATCGACGCCCTGTCTCGAAACTCACACGACTAGGGACCATTTAAGGATATGCTTATAGACCCCCAGCTCCCACTTATATGATTGCCCTCATACTGCTGGTGGTCAAGCAAGAATCCTAGGGCCTCTATCAACGTGTAATAGCGACCTGTAAGGTCACCTAAAGCAGTACACGATAATAAAGGTAAACCAGATAGCATACTATCATCTCGAGTAAGACTGTCCTACGGGGATAGGTCCTCCATCAATCATTGCAATCACGTACCTATGACCTAATAATTGACTCTGAGGGCACTATCTCCAACAATCTCCCACTTGCACTCAAGGCTAATTATTGCGATGTCGCATACTCACAGCCCGTGTGATACCGAACACCCAACTCCTCTACTAATCAGTCCCACAAAGCTCGCTTGCGGAACTATTGCGTTCGAGGAATAGCCTCAGTGAGTTGATCTGCTTTGTTGTTTCTTTCTATGTCTCTCTATATCTCATGTTCGCGGAGAAAGCCATCTCCCGAAATGAGCAATACCTGTCTTAGAATGTGTCTGGATGTCTGATGGGACCTAGCTCATAAATGAACTTCAAATCCAAACTTCTTAGACTGTATCGTCAACTGAACTTAATCAGTATCCTGCGCCATGCCACCCTCAGTATTGCCTTGGACCACCTGTCCAAAATACTGCCCCTCATCAGAAAGAAAACTATAACTCTGACAACCTCCTTGTCGTCCAGGTCACCTTGGAAGCCTGGAATGATAACTGTCTCCTGAATAAGGCTGTCGTTATCATATCCCTAGAACATCCACTTATGTTCTAAAACTGCTTCCGACTGTTTCTCCAGGATTGGATTAATGTCAACTTATTGCATCTAGTGCAAGAACAACATCTGGTGTGGTACTTGACATCTCATGATTGACTCAATTGCCTGAGCAAGTGATCTGCCAATCATGCACATCCCTCTCTACTTTAGTCTGTAAGACAGCTTTAGAGAGGGTGACTCCATCACCTGCAGGTACACTACCGTGCCGGGAGTCTTCCATTCTAAATACTCTTAGAATGCCGTCTAAGTACCCAGATTGGGAGATTACCCAAATCTAGATCTAAAACCATAGATCTAGTAACCAGTATGTCTGATATAATGTCCAAATCCTATATGGAGAAAACACTGTGTGACGACCAAAGTATAACCGATTGTAGTATAGGAGTTTCTTTTCCTACTCTGTGTATGTCATCCAAATACCAGGATATCACACCCTACCACCTTCTCAACAGATCCATCCCCTATTCTGATGAAGTCAAACCCATGACTGTCACGTCAGAAATAGATGATCTATCTCCGCTACATCTGCTTTAGTCTATAAATAGACATAAGCTACCTGTCCACCAATGCTTCCGCTGCTCCCACTGACTACGACAACCCTCTGGCAGAGTCATATAGACGTACACTTCTAAAACTAGTTTAGAACGACGCTATACTCATCCTCCCGCCGGGTCTCGCAGCCTGGAACAACAGCAATGGTAATTGTGGGTAAACAAGAACTTCCCTGTCACCGTCCTTGAGGCTACCGGAGTACCTCTCAGGTGCCTGAAGTTACCCACCGTATCTGCGGAGTGGCCAATGGAATTTCAATCCAGATTGAATCTTTAGGTTCCTTATCAAATCTTCAGTAATCGTTTGTGGTTCTGGAATCACTTCCAGTTCTACCATACTCCCACTACTGTTTTCTGAAAAAATCCATTTTTAATAAAACTGTGGCGAGTCTAGAACAATATTGCTATTGTTCATCCAGATGGTAGAAAGTCAACTCTCGTCATAGCCTGGGTCAACCCACAAACAGCCATTACAGAAACGTGCCTTGAGTTGTCCAGTGTCTGGTTTCATCATAAACCGGACAACTCGCCGTACCTTAACATCGTTAAGATATGAACTGTTCTATATCCCATATAGGACCAGAGGCACTGATTTAACTAAACCAGATCCAAATCATGCAACTGTCTCCAGTGCATGTCTACTAAATGGAAAGAGGACGATCAGCGTTACTCAACTTAGGAATGCTTCCAATTATGAATAACCTGAAAGAAAAGAAAGATCTCTTCATCATTACTATCAACTGAATACCATACACAAGTACCTACATCTTCGATCACTTTGAAGAATCCCGATACTTGCAATACCTGGTTCTCTACTTTATTCAAATACCTATAACTTCTCAAAATTCGGACCCTGTGTTTCCACGAAACACTTGTCTAAAAACTAGAGAAGTCATAAGTAAACCGAATATAGTACGAGGACCAACCCCTCTGTCCTGATGGACCCTGGACAACATACAATACTCTGTATAAGTCCCTTGAGTCTGATAACTCATTCACTGTGTGTCGTAGGTTGAGAACTGTACTTATGGTTAAGAAGAATTACACCGCTATTTAATGCTCCTTACCTAACCATCCACTGATATAGGTAAATGTCATAGACATAATTTCAAAAGGTATATCTCACTCTATGAAAATAGACGTACAGATATATCAATTTGAAATTGGTGCATAACAGAGGATATTCTAAACCAAATATTTGCCGTCCGGCAAACAACCCAGGCGACTTCCTCAAATATCACCGATTACAACGAATCCCGATATAATGAGGATGATCACCTAATTCCCAATAACTTACTCCCACTCATCATCTGTAAAACCATACAGATGTGAGAATCATACCTGGTAAATACATACCATGGAGTAAGTATCTAATCGGGAAATCAGTTTTCTTTTAACAGTACACAGTGAAACTAAAACATTGAAATGTTTCGATGGGGTATCCCGGTATTCCTAGTAATGCCTCTTCCAGATTCACGACTGTAACCGTATAATTCATTGCCACCTCTCCAAATCCCTTCATATGTCTTTAGTCTTTACCTTCTGCGCACCCCTTAAGCTAAATGGTTTTCTTCCTTCCCTACCGTTCGACACCAGCCTATGGTTTGGAAGAAGACTATCCAATTAGCATAATGGGTGTACTGTCCTAATCCTAGGAGCACTCGCAATGCGAGAGAAGGTGAGGATAAAAGACAACCGAATAAACCTTATTCCCATTTCTCCTGAACCTGAATCCATCCCCGAACTGGAACAAGTTCCTTTCGAGTTCGTATATGACCATACGATGGAATATCCAATAAACTGTGGATCTTCGTAGTGATACGGAGTGTCCTGGAGAAATACAAAGGTGATTTTGGGATTGGCGAAGAAATACTTGGTCTGGTCGTGAATAACAGTCGCAATTTACTTTGCCCTCTTACTAATCCCTTGCTTTGTCTTAACTTAATACCTTCTGCACACCACCGTTATGCTAATTGGTTTTCTTCATTCCCTACCGGTCGGCACCTGCCTATGGTTTGGAAGAAGACTATCCAATTTGCGTAATAGGTGTACTATCTCCTAAACCAAGGAGTACTCGCAACCTGAGAGAAGGTAAAAGGAAAAAACAACTGAATAAACCTATCCGTTTTCTCCAGAACCGGAAACCATCCTCGAATAAATTCCTTCGAGTTCGTATCTAACCATATGATGGTTTTTGTCCAATGGAAGTGGACGTTCGTAGTAATACGGGGTGTCCTGGAGAGAAGGGTAAAAGTAGGAGTGGCAATGAGGTTTGCAACTCTGACAATCCAAAAGCCAGTGTTTAAGAAGGTTCGGTCAACTTGGTCACTGAGTCATAGTCTTAGGGTCGGGTCAATGGTCGCTGCCAAAGAGAGAGAGAAAAGAAACACTCAGCGTGCACTCTAACCTAGATCAGAATGGTTACCAATTTATCTAATCTGGAAACCTCCCACTGTCACCTCAAATTCTCCTCCAAACCTGAAAGAAGAATTAGTCGGGAATACCCGAGGAGTAAACCAACTCATCAGTGGGAATCGGGATCCAACTATCATCGCATAATAACGTGACGGAATCCGCTCACGCTATCACACTCCAGAAGGTATGCGCATATCTGGCAAGTTTCAGTTCTTTTGAAACTCCCGATGTGATTTTTACCCCATGCTCTTATGACCTTGACTTTGGCCAACATATCATAAGTCACATGTCAAGTTCTACCCGTCATTCTCCAGGTTAATTTGAATCCACCCGTACCTACCCTTGACTTTGGCCAAAATGGCAGTACGACTGTCCCAAACCAACGCATCTATCTATGCTGCATATGAACACCCCAATAGCTACCAATCACTGTGCCTTGACTTTGGCCAACATACACAGCTTGAATACTATTGATCATCCATATGAAACGACAAAGGGCTACGAATGGTTTCTGGCGAAAACCTTTAACGTAATGAACTTGATATCGTTGAAGGAACTGATAGCTTTTTAAAATTATAGTGACGAAAACCATTGCTAAAGAGGTCACTCCCGGTGAAGGGATCTCGGCTCTTTCCCCGTAGAATGAGGTGCAGGATATTCCAACTGAATACCACGATGCAAAGCAAAAGTAATCGGCTATAGTGAAGTCATTGCCCTGACGCAAACTTTTTGTCCAAGGGGTCACTCCCGGTGAAGGGATCTCGGCCCTTGCCTCGTCGACTGAGGAGCAGGATATTCCAACTGAATACCACGATGCAAAACAAAAGTGAACGTCCTTGCAATAACAGCTTTTTGAAAAGTGTTCCAACAACATCAGATTAGGTTTGTTTTTAAACTTGCATTGATCCGAATCAACGCAGTCCCATCAATTGATCACACCAAAAAGAACGAAAATATACTGATGTACGTATATGCCATCCGCATTCGCCACTGGGTCCCGTCATTACCCGTTAGGTTAGCTAACTAACGACAGAGCGGGGACTGGACTAGCGCGGATGTAAAACATATACAACATCTACTAATATATATACAAATATATTATATTTCGCTCAAGGCGTGAATAAAAAATGCTACATCACAGAAATGTACAGCATCACAGAAACAATACAGATATTTGGGATCCCCGGGTTTCACAGAGCCGCTGAAACCCGACGTTCCCCTGGTCGTGTGGATAGCCTGTGTAATGAAATCCTAGACCCCTACGGGCGCGGCAAGTCACCCGCCAAAACCTGAAGCGAGACAGCCCCCTTCAGCTCCGTGAATGGACCACCCAGCACTTCACGGAATCCGGTAACTTGGGCACCCCTCCTGGGTCAACCTGTACCCCCTACGAGTGCGGCGAATAGCCCGCCAATTCTAGAGTGAAGCCCCCTCCGTCTCAATGCCATGAGATGCGGGCTTGTTTCCCTCTAGAACCCGGCTATCCGTGCACCCCTCCGCGGGGTAATCCTAGTACAGAAAGTAAAATATACATACACCGGGTACATCGACCACAACCTGGTCGTGCCCCAAAATAATAATACAAACAGGCAGTGACGGCAGTCCACATGTCGGACGCTCGCCCCGCAATATCAAATGTACATAATACAACCACAACTGTACTAGCATTGCATCCAGGCTATCCCCACGACCGATCCGCAACATCACAGCAAAAACAGAACATCAACGTGAAAGTCACGTTCGCAAATCCGTCTAACCGGGCTATAGCAGTTAGACCGGATTTACCGATCAAGTAACATTCACGGTCGCAGATATAATGTAAATACTGTGAAATAATGTGTTTAAAATATCCGATCAATCAAATTTTAACAAGTGGTCCCCCAAGCATTACTGTAGCAGATCAAGAAATTCTGGGTCCAATATTAATATTCCAAAACCCCAATTTTAACCCCAGAAAGATACTGTAGAAATTTGGTGCAGGGATTTCCACAGTGTGCGGCGGAACCGCGGCGAGAAGGTGGTGTTTGCGGCGGTTCTGCGCTCCCACAGTGGAGTCACTTCATCGAATTTTTACAGATCTCTTAGATTTTCCAGTACATCAATTTTCTGTAACCTGAAAAATTTTTGGAGACCAAAAAATTTCAACAGAAACTGATGCTAGCAAAAATGTAGATTTTGGAATTTTGGTCGATCGGAAATACAAAACACATTAAACCAAGCTAGACTAAGTTAATGGCGAGTCTCTGATACCACTGTAAGTGCACGGCGGTGCCCCGGCCGTCAATCCGACGGCCAAATGCGGAAGCGGTGATAAACTTTAATTTTTACTTGAACTGGCAAACCGCCGCGCACTAATACCCGGATCGAACCATTAACTAGTCCTGGCTAACTACAAGATAGGGAATAGAGATATACCGACTGATCCGAGTCCTCCGGTCTTCTCGTCATGGTCCCAATCTCCTGCGGAAGCTCCGGTCTCCACCTCGTCGCCGGAAGTGCACCACATCGCCTACTTCTTTTACGGGCTCCCACCTCAATGCCGAGGCAACTCGGGCACGAAGCTGGCTAGTCGACGTGCCCAAGATTTGCTGTAGAATATCTAGTGAGCAAGTCTCATTTTGGGGTTTGTGGAATTGCCTTTTGTGGAGGAATTGAACTTGGGGCTTTTGGATTGAACTTGTGGGATTTTTGCAACATGAAATGAAGCAAAATCCCACCCTCAAAATTTTTGAACAGCCCACTATGGGGGAGGCCGGCCATGACTTGGTGAGTGAGAGGAGAGAATGAAAGTGTCATATGATAGAAAATGAGAGAGCCACCCCATTATCCAAAATGGAGAGAGAGAGAGAGAAAGCTATCATGCAAAAGAAATCATCACCAAATCAAAACCCACACTCAACCACCTACCACCAACCTCATCATCAACAACCATGATGAGCCAAAAGTCAAGTTATGATGGAAAAGAAAGAGTAAAAGGATGGGCTCCATCATGAAACCATCATGATACAAATATAAGCAAAGAACCCCCTCCACAAACACTTATTTGCAATAATGCAAATAAGCCCTTCTCCACCAAACTTCGGCCAATGAACGATACAAAGGAAATTGGCCGAAACGGAAAGCAAACTGGCAACTCCAGAAAACTGGTCCCGTAATAAATTACAGGAAAACCCCGATACTGTGCATACACACCCGCATTTGTATTCCGACCGAAATACAAATGCAATGAGACAAAATCTACACTGTACTATACTAGGATCCGGCTTAAACCAAAGCCGGCTAGTAATATCCGTTCGATCCTGATCCGTGCAATACCGCACGTATCTGATCGAACCCTGCCATATATCCATACGGCCTATAGTACAAACTGTTCGATCCTGATCCGTGCAATACCGCACGTATCTGATCGGACCTTGCCATATCTCCATACGGCCTCTACAACTTTTCGCCCGAAAGCTAAGTAACTGAATGCGGGGGACTCTAAGGACTCGTCAACACCTTGGTTGTGGATTTAACCACTAGCACGTCAGAGGTATAAGCCAATACGTAACGGGCTACCAGGTATTGACTAAAAGGGACGTCTGTGAGCGAACTCAGCCTGACAACCCTACTGAGCCTGTCAGTGACAATATCCGTACAGTCCGGTCCGTTCGTCTATAAGCATCGCATGGCGGGCCTAGGGGGTTGGTAAAAGTCAGACCCCCAAAAGCGGTACAAGTCGTGTCGGAGTGTAGCCCAGAACACCCTGAGATACTACTGGAATACCTACCAGTAAATCTCCTTGCCTCGGCCGAGGGCTTCGTGTAATGGCTCTCCTAGACACAGCGCGACCTCACCCCCAATACCGGGAGAGACGAACCCCTGAAGATACGCTCACTGCCTCCATGTGGCTCGGGACTGTACCCAACTAAAACCTGTTTGCACGACTCCTTTGAGCCGTGGTAGGGTAGTAATCAAAGTACAGTGGGAACTCACACAAGACAAATGACGATCCCCAGGTCGATGAACTAACCTGTACACATGTCACCAGGGAACTGCCATCTGACGTCTGGTATATGACCAACCAGCATGTTCCCGGCGAGTCCTGTCCGGTGTACTCATAACCCAATGAGCACCTGTATACATCTTAGGTGATCCAACTGACACCAGTGGCTTGTGAGACCGACCACCGCCCCTCGTCGGGGTCTCGACTGTATACACTAGTCTACTCTGGAGTATCGACGCCCTGTCTCGAAACTCACACGACTAGGGACCATTTAAGGATATGCTTATAGACCCCCAGCTCCCACTTATATGATCGCCCTCATACTGCTGGTGGTCAAGCAAGAATCCTAGGGCCTCTATCAACGTGTAATAGCGACCTGTAAGGTCACCTAAAGCAGTACACGATAATAAAGGTAAACCAGATAGCATACTATCATCTCGAGTAAGACTGTCCTACCGGGATAGGTCCTCCATCAATCATTGCAATCACGTACCTGTGACCTAATAATTGACTCTGAGGGCACTATCTCCAACAAATTATTCTTCATCTCCTCACTCCTAAACTGAATCCTCACTACCCCATCACTAAAACCTTGCTAAACTTCACAAAAATCACATTAAAACACTTCAAAAGTCTTGATTTAGCAACTAGGATCCCTTGGAGCTTGGAAAGTTAGGATCTTTGAGCTTGTGTGGTTAGGTAATAATTTTTATCTATTAAGTAGGTGTTTTTATTGTTGCGTAGCTTTTAAGTTTCAGTTTAGAACGCGTAATGTTTCGTTTCATGCAAATATCATATTTTTAGTGTAGTTTTGGGTCTCGGATGATCTGGTATCAAACCAGGTATTTGTTGGAAAAGTTCCGATCACAATGACCTAGTGTGGTGACCTAGAAGCTACCATAAAAATCTGAGACAATTCCTTGAATAGTAAGACGTAGATTTATTGCTTCTGGCCGCAATTTGCGGCCAGACTGGGGAGTTTGGGTTTGAGTTTTAGGCGTAGGGTCTCTAGGGTTGTGTTTGGTCTTGTGGAACTTGCAACTTTCACCAATTGTTTGTGTGGCAAAATCTGGGACCACTTTACTTGTTTCTAGTGTTTCAATTACGCGCATTACGTTATCCGATACGGTTCGTGTTCTTGTGTAGCTGTTGCTCTTGAGTTGGTTTCGTAGTGTCGTTACGCGCATTAGCCACTAGACGAACACTTAAGAGTTTGTTTAGAGTTGGTGCGTCGGTCAAACGTAGTCTGTACGTGTTATTAGTCAATTGCTAATGTGAACTTGTTGTATTGTTGTTTTATGATCTTACGGACGCAGGCGAGGACTTCAGATGCTGCGAAGAAGGGAAAGCGAATGGTTGGCTTTACTTAGCCCAAGATCATCTGTGAGTAGATTTAACATCTACAGGAGAATCGCCCGTATTGTGTTATGCGTCTGGGCTAGATTAAATGACATGATTATTAGTTACAAGTATATGGACATTGATTGTGCATATGTACCATTGTTGCATATCTCATTTCCTATTGTATATGGACATATTATTAATGAGACACAACACTATTATTGACGGTTCATGTTACACGGGCACAAATTGTATGCTACACCCACACCGTCGATAATTGCCAAGACACGTACAACACCTATTGTAACGTTTTGAAAATCGTTTTGGGTGAAATTTCGGAAAATCGGTAAAATAAGGGGGTTTTCTGTAAAAATTCAAAATACAAATATCTTTACTTTAAAATTAAATATAATTATTCTAGATATGTAATTGCTATTATTTGGTGTTTATTGAGCCACTGGTGAGATTTCAAAATTTCTGAATTTTTTTTTCCGAAATTAATTATTTTAATATTATTTTAAACCGTCACTAATACATTTAATTAGGGAAAATTACAAACCGGAATGAGTTGAAACAAATTTTGTGCATCATAATACATTAAACAAAATTTTATCATGTGGTTTTTGAATTGAAATGGGGTTGTTAACCGGTGTTAGAAAATATCGAAGAAAAAGGCTTTTTCGGTGAAATTAGTGTAGACGGAAGTGGGGTACATCATTTTTCTCTTTTTTTTCACTCACCACAAAACCCACACTCTCTCTCTCCCTCTCTTAACCATGTGGCCGTCCTTGGAACCCCTCTCTCTCTCTCTTGATTCTTCAAGTGGGTTCTAGAATTAGTCTTTTTGGAAAAATAAAAATGAAAATGCATAAAGGATGAAAAGACATAAAGAATGAATCTAAGGGGGAAACTTCTACACCCATCAACACATCTCATTTCCTCTCTCTCCCCCCTCCATCTTTCAGCCGAAACCAGGTCCCCCCCTCTCCTCACATTCCACTTTCTTCAATTTTGATCAAAAGTCTCCAAAATAAATCAAAAATCAATACCCATTTGTCACAAATTCATCCCTAAACCCTATCCAATCTCCTTGCTCCTATTTTACTTGGAATTTGAAGGCAAGAGATCCATCTTGGTGGTCATGAAGGAAGGGTGAACTCAAAATTATATGGTATAAATTCTAAACCCATGTTAATTTGTGTTATTTATCGCAACCCGATCAATTAAAATACTTAATTTTGGTTTTGATTTGAGTTTCTAGAAAATGGTTATTAAATTATTATTAGGGTTTTGATTCTTAGGTTGTGATCTAAAATTGTAGCTTAACATATTAGAATATATTAAACTTAGTCTAGTAGCAAATTTGCTAGTTATTGCATTTAATTGTTTAATTAGGTTATTTTTGTAAACTAGATTTTTGCAAAACATGTAAATAAGTTAGATTAAATTAGAATTAGGGTTTTTATTATTAGATTGTAGTGTTAGTGTGTAGATTAACTTGTTAAGTGAGGGTTAAACATAACTAGTTGCCAATTTCTAGCTTTCACTTGAAAGCTTTCACAATATTGCTATGTTATTAAACTAGGTTTTGAAAATTAGTTTAAGATGTGGAATTAAAAATAAAGTTAGGCTTTTAGAACATCCTTACGGTTTCAAGGAGTGTTTTAACGATTTAAGTTATGCAAAATCAAGTTTGGAAGTGAAATTGTGTAGTTTTGCTTAAAAATACCGAAATCGGGCAAGTTTACAAACTAGAATTTCCATTTAATGCGAATTAGGGTGTTAAAAATATAGTGATGGTTTATATAGTCTAGTTATGCTAAATAATGAGTTTTATGACCATTAGTTTTATTTAAACAGTAAGTTTTGAAGTAAAACGGTAAATTGGCATTTTCGGGTTTTATGAAATCGGACAATTTGATCGATTTTTAGGGTTTCGATGAATTAAATCATGTTTTATATTATAAGTAATGAGTTTTAAAACTATGAGTTGTTTGTTGTTGTTTATCTCGATCAATCAGCGTTTGTACGCCGATATCGAGTGATATTTGGTTCTTTTGCATGAGCGGGACATAGGTTTTAACCTATGCGCGTTTCGTGCGTCGTTTTGATGTTGTTCGTGATTCAGTTTACGATACTACATATGTTTGCGTATAGGTACCCCTCACGTGGACTGCAGGCGATGAAGAAGAGGATGGCGACACCGTCTTCGGTAGACAAGGGCCAAGTGAGTAGATGTATATCTACGGAGGGAAGTCGGGTGGATGGCGTTTAGCCCCCCCCGCAAACGTAGAATAAGAATAGTACTTATTGTCATTGGAAAGCCATACGTGACCTTAGATGCTTGATGAGTAGGACCCTAGTAATGACCCTAGGTTGAACTAGACTGATTAGAAAGACCATATCAGAGGATGATTACATTGGAAAAGATTCGTAGGTTTCAGGTAGACACACACACGCACACACAGAGACTTGACTTGATGTATATGTGTATGTGTATATATGTATAGGACTATGTGTAGGTATATATATACACAACATGTATATGTGATATATGGATGTAATATGATCCATGGGGATGAAACAATATATCTGGGCTTGATGCCGTGATTCTTGGCTATGCAGTCGTGTTATGACGTTAGCGGATCATTAGAAAATGAGATAATGGATATGTATACTTAGATAATAAAAGGTAGTGATGATTTGAGGTACATAAGACTCTAGAATAGAACCCGGACTATAACCTGTGACTTGATTACGATTTGAGATATGCGTAACTTGATTACGATATGATACATACATATATGTGACTTAATCACGATTTGATATATGTGACTTGATCAAGATATGATACGTATGACATGATATTTCTGAGGATAAATTAACGATGTATATTTATGTGGCAATGATATATAATTGTTGTATGCGATTACAGTATAGCACCTTGATCATGACATGTGTCGATGATGGTATTACGAATGATGAGACACGTAGGTGATACTTGACCCGTACCCCGATATGGGATGCCGTACGATGGATTTTACCGTACGGGGCATAGATGTGATGATTGATCCGCACTCTTGATTCGAGGAAGCCATACTACGTACGTGACGCTATTGAGGCTGGATCGCCGACTATTAGAGATATGGATTCAGACTTTGGTGTACTCCTATTTCTTGTCGACTAGTTTCTTAGGTTTAGTTCCTTAGGAGGTTAGATGGACACTAGTGTAAGTTCGAGTCATATAGTTGTAATTTACTTGTATATCACAGATGAGTGGATAATACACATCCGTCTTTAATTTCAGACTGTAATCATCATGGTGCATGTTCATTCATATGTTTCTATAATCAGTATAAAACTCTGCCTGTTAGGACACCGGCACCATTACCGATGATGCGCATATTCCACGCACACTTATTTGCCGGCTCACACACATCATCATCGGTAATTGCTATGTCGCGTACACTTTAGAACATATTATCTTTTATTGATAGAATCAGCTAACAGCTAGATCGATATAATATTCTGATTACTCTCTGGTGTTAGTATAGACATGGCATTTATTACTTAGACATTTCATGCATTCACATTTTCATGTTATCATGCAGTATTATGGGGCATATGCCGACACTTATCATATACTTACTCATGATTTTGGGATTTTGGATTTCTATGAGATTTCTGGATTTCAGGGAAAACCGCAAGAATATATAAAAAACTTCTCTCTCTCCTCCTCTCTTTTAAAATATAAGATGCGATTTTCTCGTGATGTATGTGTCGTCCACCATGAGATTTCATGTTTTCTGTTGGATTTCGAGACCCGATTCGAGGAGTGGATGAACCGTTTCGGGTACATGGTGGGCCCGGTATGGTACCCCGGGGCAAGAAGATCGAGTTATAGACGATGAGCCTGGCAGGGGAAGGCTACCTACCGGTGATATCTGGCGCGGCGGATATCCAGAGGATACCGACCGTTGTCGTGAGATTTGATGATATGGGCCGATACGGATTGACGGAGCCCGAGATATTGAGATTATGAGGTATTGAGACTTGAGATTTACATGTTTTGTGTCGATGCTTGACACGGATTTCCATGGATTTCATCGTTGATATTTCAGATTTCTTATACAGATATATCTAGATTTCATTGGTTATTTTACATTCATGGTGCATGCATACTCGTTCTCATGACATAGTACTATATGAGGCACTGATACGAGCACGGAGCATTTGCACTTACACGTAGCTTTTTATTCTGTCCTTACTTGATGACTAGTAGTATATTAGTATATTATTATGACCTAGGATAGCGTCGTGCATTCGATTTCTTTTCGTAGATGTCTTCTACTCACGAGTTGGCAACTCACCCCCGTTGTGCCAAATTTTATTACAGGTTTGATGTACAGGGTTCCTTGGCTGTTCGCTGGCACATCATTTCATTCCAGGTGATTTGCACGGTAGGTTGGTTCACTTATATCTGGACCGCCATTGTACTTTTATTATTTCATTTGTATCTAGTAAGCTCCATCAACCAAACTTGTATTACTTGATAGTTTACTGGACCATTTATTTGTTTCGACCTTAGAGTCGCGCTTGTAACATTATGATATCTGGTGGTTTTGTTTTCTTTGAGTTCTGAGCCTCGCCCTTTGGCGTTGTATACTATTGTGCATTGGTGTGGTTGTTTCCGCCTTTTGGCGTAGAGCTAGCTCCCGTTTGGGGATGCTTTTTATTGTTGGTGTATTTTATACTTGTTGTACCCGTTTGGGGCCAGTTTTTACAAAGGAGACTCTGCCGAAATTTTTGAGAAAATTGGCTGATACTTTTAAACTTGTTTTCTTCATGTTTTCTTCTTCTTCTTTTATGGTTTAGATTTCTGGGCTTCGGCTTACTTAGGTTACGTTGCGCCTCTAGACGCTTCGTAATCTAAGTGCAAGTCACGTTCCGTACTTTCGGGTCGTGACAAAGTTGGTTTCAGAGCGCTAGGTTTAACCTTTGTATATGTCTAGGGTGACCCTTGGTTGATGGAGTAGGCGACTTAAGTAGAGTGACGTACCATGGGTATGATCCGCGGCATACTTACGATACTCTACTCTTCTTAAGTAGCCTTAGGATGTACATTTCTTTGCACTGCATTTCATTCATTTCTTTGATCTATCTTCGTCGATATCGGATGGTGGTTTCTGTTACCACGGGTGCACTGGTAGAGGGAGCTACGGCTCGAATGCGGTTACCATTAGGGTAGCTGTTATTCTTGAGAATTGAAGTATTGTTTAGCGTGCGAACGAAGGGTATTCACATGCCGTCCAGACGAAGTTAAAGGATTCGAACGATTGTCAGAAACCCATTTTCCTAAGTTTAAAGTATTTGGAAGAACATGCAGGTATTTCGATGGACCCTCTAGAAGAATGAAACCCTAACTAGACATAATGACCACGAGAACGCCCTTGAACCTTAGGGTTTACGGCAGTTCCGCGGTGCCATTAGTAAGGCTTGGGTTTGCCCTTCTACGGCTGGACCATCGATGCTGGGGTATGTACCGGATATTTTTTTAAACTGTACTTGAGTGTTGAGCTCTTGGGGAATTATGGGATTTTGATGGATCGATCGAAAAGTTTAATGTAGTCCGGATATCAGGTTAAGGGATCGACTACGTGGGAGACTCTAGATATGAGTATTGCCGTTGGTAGCACAGTCAGCACACCTATGAAGAGACGAGTTCGAAGCAGTCGACACCAGAGGAAAGGGAGAAAGAGGCGCACATTGACGATAGTGTTTACGATTGTGATTTGCTGATTTGAATTTCATATTTTCGTTGATTGGATTTTGGTATTTTGAGGACTTTGTTCTACGATCGGTATTTCTTATGTGTACCTCCATTACATTCTATTTGTGTTTCAGATATCAGTTGTATTGATGTTGTTTAGTACATACCAAGTGCACTTGATTTGGTTTTAATACATTTTGAGATTTTGATTTGATTTCGTGCATATGGTTACACATGATTTGACATATGCTTCGACCTAGTTTTCATGCACTTTCGTACTGTGATTTCGATTTTGATATTCGGTGTATGATTTCGTGCACCATGTGCACATGATTGAGATTCTTGCGCACAATTGGCGCACTTGATGCGATTTTGTGCACACCAAATGCACTAAATCGGGGTTTTGTGCAGATTAGACGCACCTGATATTGAGTCGTGCACTCCCGTTGCACTTGACAGATGTTTTGGTGCACACCTGTTGTACTTAGTTTTGTTTTTGTGTGTATTCGTGGTTGTTTCCTGATTTAAAATCAGGAAAGCCTACGGAAGAGGCTTCAGAAAAGGGTCACGTGCTCACACGTGACCAGCAATCACGTGTTGGCACGCGACATCTAAAAGCATCGGCAAGGCAGATCCAGTTTCCCGACTACATTAAAGAAAAGGGCTTCAGAAAGGGTCACGTGCTCCCACGTGACCAGGGTCACGTGTCGGCATGTGACATTTAAAAGCAGCGGCAAAGGCACAACAGTTCTCTGATTAAATCAAGAAAAAGGCTCCAGACGAGGGTCACGTGCTCACACGTGACCAGGGGTCACGTGGTGGCACGTGACGGCTAAGCAGCGACCAGAAGGCAGAGCGCAAAAAGAAAGAAGATGGCTCGTTCCAAGGGGGTCACGTGCCCACACGCGACCAAGGGTCACGTGGCCACACGTGACCGGCTTTCAAAGCCTATCTGTTAACAGAATTAAATTCTGAGAAAAGACCTTTCAAATCTTTCCAAAGGAACCGATTGAATTAAAGATTTAAAGGTGATTAAATATCATCTATCTATGGAAAAATCTCGAATTTGGAAAGATTTCCCCTTAGAATCTAACCGAAATAACAAAGGAAAATCTCTGGATTTAAAATCCAATGGTGAATAAAATTCACCTAATAATCCAAAGGTCCAAACGAATAGTGAATACAAATCAAATCTCTCAATGAAAGATTCATCAAAAACTAATTGATTCTGCTGCTTCTCCTATAAATAGGAGCCAAGAGACACACAGAGAGAGATATAGAGGCAGAAAGGAATCGATACATAAAAAAAAGAGGAGAGCCTTAATACTTTGGTGAAATTTGGATCTTCTGCAAAAGAAAACCCTAGGTAAGAAATGGAAGGCTTTTTGAAAAGAAAAGAGAATTTAATTCTCAACAGAGTTTAACTCTGATATAAAACAGAAGAACATAGTTCTCTCTTTGGTGGAGGATCTGTAAAGTGCATATCTCCCCTTGAGTTGAGAATTTAATTCTCAATGGGTTGAGATCCTGCCATGCAGATCCAAAGCATAGAGAGGGAATGGAAGCTTGAGAATTTAATTCTCACAGAACTATAGGAATTTAATTCCTTCAAAATAAAATTAGGGTTTGACCCTATGTTATGGGAATTTAATTCCTTCAGAATAAACAGAATCAGGGTTTAACCCTAGTTAAGAACTTAGTTCTGTTAAAATAACAGGAATTTAATTCCCTTAAGAAAGGAGAAATTAGGGTTTCACCCTATGACAGAATCTCATTCCTCAGAATAATTCTCTAAAAAGAGAGTGGGAAATTAATTCCTTGAAGCTTTTATTAGGGTTTAACCCTATGACAGAATTCAGTTCTTCACATATATGAGGAATTTAATTCCTGCAGAAAATTCAGAGTTCAACTCTATCTCAGAATATAAATCTTCAAAAGGAAATAGGAATTTTATTCCTCTAAAATTATTGTCAGAGTTCAACCCTACGAAGAATTTAATTCTTGAAAGGGATTAACAGATCTTCTAAAAAAAGAAACATACATAGAGGCAGGGTCACGTGTCACCACGTGACCCCCGAAAAGATCCACAGAAAAGGCCCTTTTGAAGCAGTGCCTCACGTGACCCACGTGACCCTTGGCAGAGGCTTTAACATACAAGCATTTAAATGCCCGTCACGTGATGGCACGTGATGCTCCAAAAGATGCGATATTCTTAGCAGAACAAATGAAGGGAAGGCGCCCTCACGTGTTACCACGTGACCCCTCTTGCCTTAGTGTTTAACACTAAATTGGAACCCCTGAATCCAGTGTTAAAACACTGTTTGGCCTTAGTGTTCAACACTAATCAAAGAACTTTATTTGCAGTGTTTAACACTGAATTTCTTAGTGTTCAACACTAATTTGAAGCCTCTGCTGCTAGTGTTTGACACTGATTTGCTCTAGTGTTTAACACTAATTTAGACCCCCTGTTGCTGGTGTTTAACACCAACTGTCTTTTAGTGTTAAAACAAAAACTTGATCCCAGTGTTCAACATTGTTGAATTAACGTTAGCCCAGTTGGCTAAATGGCCAGAGGAAAAGCCTCTTCTTCAATGGACCAACAGGAAGCCAATATTCCAAACATGATTGGACTTAGCCTAAGATGGCCATAAGTCCTCAATTCAGACTTAACTGGGCTAATGGGCTCATAACATAATTAATTGGTCTTGATCCCAAATTGGGCCAATGACTATTTAACCCACCCCGGTTCAAGGGTACATCTCTTCACTCCTTTGATACTTGGCGTTGTAATCCCTCAACGTCTTCAAAGAGGTGACGGGTCCCGATGACCACACATTGATACGGACTGTGGGGTCCTTAAACCCATGGACTATGAGGTCCTTAACCTTTACCGAGATGTCTTAAAACTAACAACGGACTGTGGGGTCCTTAAACCCATGGACTATGACGTCCTTAACCTTGACCGAGATGTCTTAAAACTAACAACGGACTGTGGGGTCCTTAAACCCATGGACTTTGACGTCCTTAACCTTGACCGAGATGTCTTAAAACTAACATTGGACCGCAATGTCCTTAAACTACCCATGGACCGCAATGTCCTTAAACTACCCATGGACCGCACCTAAACTACCCATGGACCGCAATGTCCTTAAACTACCTACCGACCGCAACGTCACTAAACTAAACAACAGAGCCCCCTTTTATTGCTCTCTTGTCGGATCCAAACGATCCCGTTAAGTCGATCTTAGTCTAAAAACTAGACTAACGTATCCTTAACAAACGTTTAAGTCGATCTTAGGCTCAAATGAGGCTAACGTATCCATAAACCCAAACCCCCAACCCAAATCTAAGATAATACGGATTTGAAATAGTCCACGCCCTACGGGCGATGACATAACTCAGTCTCCGTATACCATCCACGGGCAACAAAACACAAAACAAACACACACGACACGAAGTGACCATCTGGAGAAGGAGAAAGTTGTTACCGCAATGCGGTAGCGTAATTAACTGCAAGGGCTCGCGCCTGCAGGGAAGAGCGTCCCCACAATCAAAAACCCCTCAAGCGAGGGGGAATCTGATGAAGTCTGCTACATCGGCCGCATTCGTCTAAACCTTCGATACATGGTGCCATAAATCAACTTGGTATCTTCGGAGAGGTGGACGGATAGCAACAATTAGCATCTGCCCCGAATTTCAGGCTAGACGCCCATGTCTCGGCCGCTATTTGGAGGGGGACAGATTCTGGCACGCCCGGTGGGACCTTTTCCTCTTTCCACTCCACACTTCGTGTGTCGTGATTCGCGAACCAATCGCGGTTCGCTAATGGTTGCCCTTGGGTTTCAAGATACTAAGACTTGGCGTCTTGCTTCTTGCAGAAAGCAAAGAATCGATGGCTTCTACTTCTGCGAAATGCTCCAACTGCTCGGACTGCAATTGGAACCAACGCTCTGCCTCGCCAGGAGGTATTGCCTATGGACCCCAAGCTGCTTCGCTATTCACAATGCCCATAGAACAGGTCACTCGAGCCACCACAGGATTGTTTTTTGGGACCATGCTCCCGCCGACAAGCTTCACCGCTCCGGTGCTGACAAAGGAAGCTCCCAAGAAGTCGGTCTTTGATCGTATTACCCCTGCCGCGGCCCCTCTCAACGGGTCGCCCAACACCAGCGCCTCGGTCTTCTCTAGATTGGGCCAAGACTCCTGTGGACCCACAATGGGGCCTACAATCCCAGAGAAGGCTGCTTCTAAGAAAGTGACCGGTCCTGCTCCTGAAGTCGTCAAGGCGGCTTCCCCTGCCAAAAAGTCGGTCTTTACAAGATTGACGGCTCCATCTCCCGCTCCTGCTACCCAAAGGACATCGGTCTTTGACAGGCTAACACCAGCAGCGACCCCCCACCTACACAGGGGGCAAGATGAAGCCATCCTCACCGCTGAACCAACGCCGTCCGCTCGACACGCTCGACGTCGCCACTGGCGCCGAGTAAGGAAGGCTGGGGGCAACTCCCCCTCCGGGCTAACTCTACCAACCCCAACGGTGGAAGTTAATGCTGCCGTTCCAACTGGGAACAGCTTCGAGATGCTGAATAAGGTGCGTAGCAATTCTCCTACCGCGGTGCTAAAGTGGTCTCCTCCTCCACTAAAAAAGGTTGCGGAAATAAAGCCAGAACAGCCCCGATCCCCCCAACGGCTGTCTTCCAAAATCTATAAGGTTTGATGGCAGGCCCGAGACTCGATGATCGATCAAAACTTCTTCCGCCAGCACAAGAAGCTGAAAGTTCAACAGGAAGCCAGTCACCAGGTTAAACCACGAAAGGCTGTCTGGGTGCCCGCCTCAACGGCCCCCTCAACTTGGGTGCCCGCCTCAACGGCCCCCTCAACTTCCACTGGTCATAAAAGGAGGAAGCCAGAGAAGATCCCCCAGCCTGCAACGACAGCTAAAGGCACTAAGCCCAGACGCCCTAAGTCTGGGGGCATGATGGTCCATACCGTATACATGGCGTCAGGAAAGGAAGACAGCCGTGCATCTACAGGTAATAGACCGCTTACACGGTCGGTGACCAAAGCTCAGGAGCAACAGCAAAAGCTCCAGGAAATGATGAATGCTATGGCCGCACTTACCGGGCAAAAAGAAAACCCAGAAACGTCCTCGGACGAACGCCAGGAGGAAGAAACCGACGCCGAATTCCTTCGCCGAATATTGGAGAAGAAGGACAAAGAGGCTGCTGAACAAGCAGCCAACATACAGCGTTTGGGCCTTCTCTTCCAAGATATGAAAGGAATGATGATCCAACAGGACCCACCCGCTGAGGATCCCCCGATCGTCCTTGAAGACGACAGGGAAGAAACGTCAAATCCACCACCGGCCCTCTCAACGGCCAAAGAGGAGACAATCTCTATGGCTGATTTGGTCGACTATATAGCCCATCAAATCCGGGTTCATCATGCGACTGAGGCAGCTGGTCAAGTCGTAAAAACGGGGCGGCCATATCCAAGCTGGTATGACCAAATCAAGTACCCACCGGGTTACACAATTCCCAAGTTCCATGTTTACAAAGGGACCGGCAATCCCCACCAACATGTCGCCCAGTTCAGGGCCCTTTGCGGTAACACCGGCGGTGATGATAAACTGTTGCTTCGCCAGTTCGTGGGCAGCTTATCAGAAACAGCGTTCGAATGGTATTCGGAACTCCCGAACGATTCTATCAAGACGTTCGCTGAAATGGAGTTGCTATTCATTCAGCGATTCGCAAGCGCCAGCGAACGCACTCCAATAACGACATTGATTAACGCCAGGGTAAAACCAGGCGAAACTTGGGTCCAGTATGCTATACGCTGGCGGAATTTATGGTCGAAATGCGAGCAACGCATTGAGGAAGCGCCCGCGGTGGGCATGTTCGTGGGAACCCTAGACCCTCACGCAACTATCTCCCAGTTTATGATGTTCTTTAAGCCAACCACATTCCAGGCTTTAATCGACAAGTTGGCTCAGATGGACCAGATGGGTCATAGACCACCTCCCCCGAAGTCGGAACCTCGGAATGACAAGGGTAAAGGAAGGGCAACCTTCGTCGCGAATGCCCAGCAGCAACCCAACGCCCCGAAGCTGGCGGATCAATTGGAAGAAAGATGCCGGTATTATAATGAGAAGATGAAGCGTCCCTACTCGTTCCCACGGGACAAGACGAAACGGTTATTCGAGCTGGCAGTACGCAACAGACTTATAAACCTACCAAATCCAAGGCGACCGCCACAACCCACTGAGGTGAATAACCCTAACTATTGCCCTTACCATCAAACGGTAAGTCATCCGATTGAGGATTGCTTCGTCTTCAAAGGATAGATTGAAGACCAATACCTCCAGGGGAAGTTTGCGCTGTCCGAAAAGTGGAAGGTGAACCCACCACAGCCGCATGCTCCTAAGAAAGCAGATACACCGGGGGCAACCTGTTCCTTTATTGAGGAAGCTCCATGGGAGGTCGTGCTGTCAACTAAAACCAAAAGAATGCTGAAGGACCTTCATGCGTGCCCGGAAGTCGAATGGAAGGACCCGCTGGAACCCCAGATCATTGAAGGAATGCTGAGGCCGCGCCCAACTACAAAAAGCTGTGGTGATGGCCCAAGTACTCACGCCCAACCGTCAAAATCTTCGAAGAAAAAGAAGAAGAAATCCAAGAGGCCCATGAAGCCTGGAGACAAGCGCACGGACTTGCAGAAGCAAATCGACGCGATGGAAGAGTACAATCAAAAGGCGCGAACTCCTGTCACGCTGCAAGAGTTCCTCAACCACATCTTTCAAGAGGAAGATGATGGAGAGAGCTCGTCGGATGAATCCGAGCGATATGTGGCGAGTTGTAAAGTAATCTCCCACTCGTTTACCGACGATGAAAAAACTCCTGGCACTAAGAAACTGGGGACAGAACCTGAACCAGAGCGTGTGTGGCCAACAGATGAAATGATCGACGCCTTTCTGGACGAGATTCGTCTAAAGAGTAAAGCGGATCAGGAGCGTGAGATGGCCGCATCGGAAGGAGCCAAATGCAGGCGACTGAACGAAAGAGTTGAAGTACTCCCGCCGGATCGAAAGGCATCCGAGGCAGACAAGAAGATATTCAAGACGAGGAAAAGGTTTGCCAAACCCATGTCAATGGGAATGAAGCTACCACTCTCGGAAGAAAACACGCTCAATGGGGCGGAGAGGCACCCTGATTATTGCGCATATCATCAGAAAATTTCACACCCCACGGAGGAGTGCGACGCCTTTAGGATATGGTGGCAAGGTTATGTTGCTCATCGGCAACATTTTAAGCGCATGAAATGCAAGACTCGTCGGGAACGAAGAAGTACTGCCGACGGGCACAACAGAACCACTGGCAACTGTTACATGGTTAACGCCGGAGGGTCACAAGTTCTCACCTTTGGGAGCGACTCTGATGAAGAAATGGCTCTGGGCCCTCTCTTTAAAGAATCCGTTTTAGGGAAAGAGGAGGAATCGGAGGCCTGCTAAAATATTCAGCTGCGCAATCGCACACTCCCGGAAAAGAATCTCGGGCCCGCAAATAGAAAAGATAAGGAAAAGGAAAAGGTCACTGAGGATATCACTTTAGATGACCAAGTCATGAAAGAGCTGACTACCAAAGACCCTCCCAGGAAGGGTAAGGTGGACTACAATATCCTGGCGCACCTAATGAAGCTACCTTCTCAGCTTAGCATTCTCGATGCCCTCCTATTATCAAAAGAAGCGCGGGATTCACTAATTAAGGCGTTATGAGAACCTGAGCAATTCCAAGCCTTCCTCGCCACTAAAAGGATGAAGGATGAATTGGAAGAAGTGCATAAGGCCGACATCACTTTCGGTGACGAAGACCTCCTTCTCGGGACGTGCGACCACAACCATCCTATATATGTCTCTGGATACTGCCATGATATCAAGATAGGCAAGATCCTAGTGGATAATGGATCCTCCGTCAATCTCCTTAACGTTCGGGTGTTAAAGGAAATCTGCATGAGTGTGCAACACCTCGCTCGTGACAAAATTACCATCTCCGGTTTCGATTCACAATCGTCACGGACTCTCGGATCTGTAATACTAACATTACGCTTCGGACTGCTCGTCACGGACATCAAATTCCATGTCATTGATGCCAAGACCTGCTACAACGCCTTGCTCGGTCGCCCTTGGTTACACGAGTACAACATCATCCCTTCTACACAACATCAGTGTATGAAGTACTTTAAGGATGGTTTCGAGTATACCGTAACGGGTGAGCTGAACCCATTTTCCGTGAACGAAGTCCGCAAATACGAAGATGCGAAGTACTTTTTGCCAGATTTCGAGGATACAGAAATGTGTCGCAAGCCGGAGAACAAAGCCGCCGCCACCATCCCTGTTTTCGGGAGCGATACCGAAGAAGAAGAAGAGATAGTTTATGCTGGGCCATCTCAACGCAACAACCCGGGGACGTCCGCCCCCATGTTGGTCTTCGGAAGTGACTCGGAAGATGAGGTTAATGCCGTGTTCTCCAATCGGCCGTCAATACAAGCACCCCCTAGCGATGATCAGAGTTTGCAAATCACCATGGTGCCGCGAGAACACTACAAGGATCTCGACACACTTCAAGCTTACAATGTGCAGGACCTGCAAACGTTTTACGTCCCTCCTAGGCAAAGGGGTGAGAAGGTAATCCTATTCTACCGATCCTCAGAGTCGAAAGTAGAGAAAGAGATCTGGCATGGCGCGGATGCTACACTCGACAGGCTCCAACCCATCCGTTTGCCCAGATACTACACAAATGGATTAAAGAGGCTATTGAAGCGTCAAGGGGTACCCTTAAAACAGACTGTTCGACAAGCTCGGTTCTACAACAGGATTTAGGATGTCCCTGGGACTCAACGCAAATTGCCCAACGGGAAAATGGAAACACTTGGGCTTGATACGTGAGAGCCGGAAAACTGGAACGGGCCCACAGTAACTACGCCATATATACCTTTGATGAAGAAGAGGACGCCCTGTCAGGAAATGCCAACCCCTGATCAAAACTAGATCCCGCGATTGAAGGGTCGAGTCCGTCGTTTGAAGAACGAATGGACAAGCTTATCAGGAAAGTGGGTCAAAAAGCTCGGGAAGACTACAACCGCGAGATGGCCATCTACGAGAAGGCCAGGATGCAACGTCTGTTTCAACAGGCTGCAAAAGACAAAGATGCTCATCCCTGTTAACCCGTTGTACGAAAGGCCCGACGCAGAGGCAGAAATAAATCAAGAAGCGGAAAGAGGAGCCGACAACAACGATGCAGGATTAGAGAGTCGTGTGATCGGGCATTGCGTGGTCCGGATTTGTCCCTCATGAAGAAGATGTGTCGAGCGTATTCCTTCCCTCGAGACAAGACGGAGAGGTTACTCGAGCTCGCTATAAAACATCAAATGATCGCGCTTCCAGAGTCTAGACAGCCTGAGCAAGCTAACAAGGCTTCTCATCTGAGCTATTGCTCTTATCACCGAGCCATAGGACATCCTACCGAAGACCGCTTCACCTTCAAGAACTGGGTCGAGGACCAGTACCAACAGGGCAGATTCGCTTTATCCAACGGCTGGAGGGTAACGCCGCCACAAAAGCACGAACCCAAAGCCGCAAAAGCAGAACCAGATCCACCTCAATCCTGGAAGCGGATTCGCACCTGTTACACGATTACAATATTAAAAGAAGAGCCCAAGAACATAGATGACCTTCCCTGGTGCTTTGAGAACAGCAATGATGAGGTGATCTCAGAATTTCCGCCAGCTCCGAAAGAACTGGAAGATGGCATACATACTACTGCAGATAACCTCAAGAAGATTGAGTTGGGAACGGCAGATGATCCGCGACCGACATTTGTCAGCGAGCTGCTATCTGAAGAAAGGGTGGCTGCGTTAAAGAACGTGCTTTTACAGCATAAAGACTGCTTCGCGTGGAACTATTCCGAGATGCCAGGATTAGATCCGGAGATTGTTGTGCATAAATTAGAAATATCCCCGGATATCAAGCCAGTCAAGCAGGTGCCGAGAAGGATGCGGCTCGAGCTTGAGATGAGCATCAACGCCGAAGTCAAGAAGCTGATCGATTCTGGATTTATCCAAGAAGTCCAATATCCCGACTGGATCGCCAACATCGTCCCGGTAATGAAGAAAAATGGGACGGTACGCATATGCGTGGATTTCAGGGATCTCAATAAAGCTTGCCCGAAGGACGATTTCCCAGTACCGGTAACCGAGCTAATGATAGATAACACGTCCACTCACGAGGTTTTCTCCTTTATGGACGGTTCATCAGGGTACAATCAGATAAAGATGCATCCCGAAGACCAGAAGCACACCGCTTTCCGGACCCCTTTAGGTATATTCTGCTACAAGGTTATGCCCATTGGTCTAAAGAACGCCGGCGCTACCTATCAAAGGGCCATGACAAAGATCTTCGACGATCTCATACATGACATCGTCGAGTGCTATATCGATGA
This sequence comes from Agapanthus africanus, assembly GCA_030015575.1. Classification (NCBI taxonomy): domain Eukaryota; kingdom Viridiplantae; phylum Streptophyta; class Magnoliopsida; order Asparagales; family Amaryllidaceae; genus Agapanthus; species Agapanthus africanus. The sequence goes on along the minus strand of CM057343.1, from coordinate 146,569,214 downwards.
CCTCGTAGTGAAGAGCATGTCATACGAAGAGCATTTAAAGCATCTGGAGACTGTATTTCAACGCCTTCGGCAATATAATTTGAAGATGAATCCCCTCAAATGCGCGTTCGGAGTCTCCTCGGGTAAATTTCTGGGATTCATCATCCGACACCGAGGTATCGAAGTAGATCCATCTAAGATCAAGGCGATCATGGAAATGCCTCCGCCAAGAACCCTCAAACAGTTGCGGTCTCTGCAAGGGAAGCTCGCATACATCCGGCGATTTATCGCCAATCTTTCAGGCAAGTGCCGTCCTTACAGCCACCTGATGAAGAAGGGAACTCCATTCGTTTGGGATCACAAATGCCAAGGTGCACTAGACGAGATCAAGCAGTACCTGCAGAACCCTCCGGTGTTGGCTGCGCCGGTCAAGGGAAAACCCCTCATTCTTTATACAATCGCCCTCGAAGGTTCCTTAGGCGCATTATGGGCACAAGAGAACGATCAAGGAAAAGAGAGAGCACTCTACTACTTAAGCCGAGTTCTGCTCGGGGCAGAAAGCAACTACTCTCCCATTGAAAAACACTGCTTGGCATTGATCTTCGCGATAAAAAAGCTCAGGCACTATGCGTTGGCGCACGAAGTCCGTCTCATCTCGAAGGTGGACCCTCTTAAATATTTGATGTCAAAGGCTATATTGACGGGTCGACTCGCTAAATGGGCTCTACTCCTGATGGAGTTCTCGATAACGTATCGACCTCTTAAGGCAGTGAAAGGCCAGGCCATTGCCGACTTCCTTGCTGAGCATCCAGTACCTGCCGGTTCTCCTCTGAACTGCGATCTGCCGGACTAGCATGCATTTGATGCGATCGGCGGCGGTAGTACCCGATGGGAACTCTATTTCGATGGAGCGTCCTCCGTAAATAAGCGCAAACAAGGTATCCCAATGATCAAATCGGGGGTAGGCCTCATCTTCGTAACTCCACAAGGAGGGATAATGCGCTTCGCCTTCTCCTTAACAGAGCCGAGGACAAACAATGAAGCCGAATACGAAGCTCTGATAGCAGGCCTCGAGATCGCCATCGACATGGGAATTGAAAATCTCCTCGTATATGGGGACTCCCAACTGGTCGTTAGTCAAGTAAACGGCGACTACCAGACATGCAAACCAGAATTGGTGAAATACGGCGAAAAGGTGCAACAACTGTTGACCCAAATTCTCTCCTATACTTTGGAAAGCATACCACACGCGGAAAATAGCAAAGCAGACGCGTTGGCCAAACTTGCTAAAGAGCTGGCTGACGAAAACCTCGATGATGCAAGAATCGTGGTACAAAGCCGTCGGGTTCTTGCCCCAACGGAGATATCTCTGGAATCACCCGAAGAGAAGGGAGCGACCGAGTGGATGACCTTACAAGCAAAAGAACGAGAAAGGGTTGAGGATTGGAGGGAAGTCTTCATAGACTACTTTAAGTCCCACCGAATGCCTGAAGAAGCGTCCTCAAGACATCAGCTCATGAAACGAGCTCTATCTTTCGCTTTCGTCAATAATACTCTGTATATGAGGTCGTTTGATTCTCTGTGGCTGAGATGTTTAGGACCTGACGAAGCAGAAAGAGTCGTTCAGGAGGTTCATGACGGAATCTGTGGTTCTCATCAAGCAGGCCCAAAGATGAAGTTAAAAATTAAACGGATGGGTTACCACTGGCCCACGATGATCCAGGACTGCCTCGAATATGCGAAGCAATGCCACTCGTGCCAAATCCATGAGGATTTCATCCACCAGCATCCGAATCCACTATATCCGACGGTGGCTAGCTGGCCATTCGAAATGTGGGGGACTGACATAGTCGGCCCCATCGAACCAGCATCGTCCCGGGGACATCGTTTCAGCCTGGCGACAACTGATTACTTCTCCAAATGGGCAGAAGCAGTATCGCTGAGGGAAGTGAAGACGGAGAATATCCTCCACTTCTTCAAGACGCATGTCATCTATCGGTTTGGAACTCCACGGTGGATTGTCTCTGATAACGGGCCAGCCTACAGAAACCATAAAATTAGCCGCTTCGCACAGCATCACAATATAGACTGGAGACATTCTTCAGTTTACAATCCGCGAGCTAATGGTCTAGCCGAGGCCTTCAATAAGACCTTGACAAAAATCATGAAAAAGACGGTGTCCCGAAATAAGAAAGACTGGCACGAGAGGCTGCAAGAGGCCCTTTGGGCCTATCGAACTACGTTCAAGTCGGCCACGAACACAACGCTGTACGCATTGGTATTCGGTACGGAAGCGGTACTCCCCCTAGAAATAGAGCTACCCTCTCTACGAATGGCAGTCCACTACAAATTGACGAACGAAGAAAATGCTAACCTCCGGCTCGAGGAGCTTGATGCTCTTGAAGAAACACGGCTCATAGCGCAACAAAATCTAGAAGCTTATAAAGCAAAGATGACGCGCTCATACGAAAGATTGACCCGACCGAGGACATTCCGCCAAGGCGAACTCGTACTAGTGGTCAAAAGACCTATGATCCCCAATCGCGTCAAGCGGGAAAAATTCGAGCCAAACTATGAAGGCCCGTACATCATAGATAAGGTCTACCAGTGTGGGGCCTATCTACTCATGGACATGCATGGTGAAAGGCCTTTCTGGCCAATAAACGGCCGCTTCCTAAAAAAATACTACGCTTAATGAGCCACAACCTAGGTCAATGATAGATGACGACGACTATGTCCGCTTGCTATCTTCCTAAAGCTCAAAGCTCTATGAGTAGTAGCTGGCCCTCTCCTCGACGGACCGAAATGTCCTTAAACTAATAACGGACCGAAACGTCCTTAAACTAACGACGGACCGAAACGTCCTTAAACTATCGACGGACCGAAACGTCCTTAAACTAACGACGGACCGAAATGTCCTTAAACTAACGATGGACCGAAACGTCCTTAAACTACTACCGCAGCATCCTTAGGCTGACGAGATGAATAAAAAAAAAGGAGAAAAAGAAAAAAAATATATAAATAATAAAAAAAAACGGTATGTCCATAAGCAAAATGGGCACGGATGAAAACCCGAAAGGGCTCCGTAAGTAAAAACAGCAGGGCTACCGGCGAGTGTTCATGAAAACCCAAAAGGGCGCGACCTTGTAAAGAAAAAAAAAGAGAAAAAGAATAAAAAAAAGGTATGTCCATAAGCAAAAGGGTCACGGATGAAAACCCGAAAGGGCTCCGTGAGTAAAAACAGCAGGACTACCGGCGAGTGTTTGTGAAAACCTGAAAGGGCGCAACCTCGTTAAAAGACACTTACAGGGTCCTCTCGACCTTGTAAGGAGAAACCACCCGCATGAGATCCTTACGACTCACAAAGGAGCAACACACTTAGGGATCCTCACGATTCCTAAGGAGAAAATACACTTGCGAGATCCTTACGACTCGTAAGGAGAATTCTCTTATGGGACCCTCACGGCTCATGAGATTTGAAAGTCTTAAGTTACAGAAACCTAAACCTGTTCTTAAGAAAATCCCCCACAACCTTCGATGCTGCCCTACAAGTGGCTCAATACTGACCCTTGTATACAATCCACGGGTGCGAATAAACATTTCCCCAGCAAAGTCACACCCGTGACTAGGGACATGTCCATATGGTGAACAACCCTTATAATTCTTCTCGACTTATAAGGAGAAAACCCTCTTGTATGATCCTTACGACTTACAGAGGAACATACGCTTAGGAATCCTCACGATCCCTAGGGAGAAAATACACCTACAAGATCCTCATGACTCGTAGGGAGAAATATTTTTGTGAGACCCTTACGGCTCATGAAGTCAAAAGCCTTGGTCGACAGGACCCTTAACCCTGTTTACTAAGCCACCTTTGTTCAACATCGACAGAGGCAAATGATGATTCGCTCCTGGCAACATCCCAGTTGCAGCGGTGCTGATGCCGAAATCGTTGTCTAAAATCCAAGCTTGCGGAGAAAAAGCTAACAAGCCACACATGCATACGAAATAGCCGAAATGATGGGGCAACTCGCAATAAAAAACAGCGAGTGAAAATGAAATAAATAGCCGAAATGATTGGGCACCACGAAAAATCACCGAAATGATAGGGCAATCGCGACCTCCGCGATATAAAAGCTGAAATGATAGAGCATCGCGGAAAAAGAAATAAAATATAAATAAAAAAAAGTTTCAATTTATGCCCTACAGGTGATGTTCCATCACACCCTGTACACAATCCAAGGGCGTAAACAAAAAGGGATCATACTTCTCCCCCAGGTTTCATCAGAAGAAGAAGCCAAGTCTCGACGGGCCAAAGGAGACCTGGAGATCGTTTCAACACTCGTCTCGTAACAACGAACACAACTCTAAGCTAAGCGGAACAGCGGCAACTCCCAGTTCCATGGCTCTGTGGTATACATATCGCCAACAGTCAAACCTCCATCCCGTGAAACGCGGATACAATCAGCAAAGTTCCTGGTTACGTGGAACGCGGATAACGTCACTCTTTGATCCCGTGGAAAATGTCCAGAGTGGATCCTGGTCCTCGCAGAGCATGACAGTGAACCCGTGTGAAGCATCCAGAGCGGAGCCTAGTCCTCGCCGAACACGGCAGTGAACCCGTGTGAAGCATCTAGTGCAAAATTCCTGGTTACGTGGAACGCGGATAGCGTCACTCTTTGACCCCATGGAAAACATCCAGAGCGGACCCTTGTAACGTTTTGAAAATCGTTTCGGTGAAATTTCGGAAAATCGGTAAAATAAGGGGGTTTTCTGTAAAAGTCAAAATACAAATATCTTTATTATAAAATTAAATATACATATTCTATCTATGTAATTACTAGTATTTGATGTTTATTGAACCACTGGCGAAATTTCAAATTTTCCGAAAAAAATTATTTTTAATATTATTTTAAGCCGTCACTAATACATTTAATTAGGGAAAATTACAAATTTGAATGAGTTGAAACAAATTTTGTGCATCATAAAACATTAAATAAAATTTTATAATGTGGTTTTTGAAATGAAATCATTTGCCAAAACGGTTTAGAAAATATCGAAGAAAAAGGCTTTTTTTTGGGTGAAATTAGCGAAAACTTGCAATTTGGTAACTTGAGGGGTTCTTTTTGCATGGAATTTTCTTTGCAACCTCACACACATCCTCACCCACTCACATGGCCGGCCCCACCACCACATGACAGCAGCCCACTCCCTCCCCCTCCTTTTTGTCATCTTTCATGTGAAAAGAATGGTTAAAATCAAGGTTTTATTATATATTTATGTAGGTGGGGGTATTATGGTAATTGGGAGGGGCTTTGACCATGGAATTTTTACCCAAATCTCTCACCTCTCCCCACCCCCATCCTCTGGCTGAAATGTTCAGCAGCCCCCCCTCATTTTCCCCACCAAGTTTCCACTTCATTTCATCTCCAAAATCAACCAAAATGCTTGAAAAATCCACAAAAAATCAAGCAAAAACCCAAATCAAAATCCACCTCCTACCCATTTTCCCTTGGCTACCATAGCATGGATCTAGGGATTTAGATTTCAATTTGGGAGGCTAAGTGTGCTTGTGGGATCTTCAAATTTATTTGGGTATAATTCTAACCTTATTCATATATTGTTGTTTAATTGCTTCTATGTTAACAAATTTGATGTTTAATTGGGTTTTATTGCAACTTTAGGAAATTCAAGACTAAGGTTTGAATTTAATTAGGCTTTTTATCATTAGTTTATGGTTGTAATGAGGAGATTAACATGTAATTGTATGCAAAATCTAAGTTGGTTGCTACTTGCTAATTTGTTAAATTAAAATGGTGTTAATTTTGCTAAATTGCTAACTAGGTTTTAAAAAATTGTTCAAATATTGGGTTTAAAAATGTGATTAGGTTTTTCATGACTTCATTAACATTATAAAATATAGTTTAATACTTTAGTTCATGAAAATCCAAGCTAAATTGTTGTTTGTGTATTTTTGCTATAAAATTGTTAAATTTGGGTATATTGTAAACTAGAATTTTGGAATTTATGGAAATTGATGAGAATAAATTATAGGAATGGTTTATATGACTTTGTTATGATATTTAGTGAATATTGTTGCCGCTAGATTCGTTTAAACATCAAGAGGTTGTATTAAAGCCGTTAATTTTGCTTATTAGGTTTTCGGAAAAATAGCTTTAAAGCGAATTTGAAGTTTTGGTGATTTTAACCCTATTTTATATATATAATTAAGGTGTTGTGAAACCAAGATTGATACGTTTGAGTTTTTCTCGATGGTTTGGCGTTTGTACGCCGACGTCGAGGGTTTTTGGGTTGATTTGTGAAAGCAACCATAGGTTTTGACCTATGTGGGATTCACGTGTCGTTTTTGGGTCATGAGTCGGATTTTAATACGACACGGTGCGTTATGATATGTAGGTACCCCATGTGGACTTCGAGAAGACAAGCAAGCGCGTGGAGACGTCGGCACCGGCTAGCGAGGACCAGGTGAGTAGATTTATATCTACGGGGAGAAGTCGGGTGGATGGCGTATAGCTCCCCCGCAGTCCGTAGTGTAGCTCATATATATATGTTTATATAGGTATTTTATGATACGAGAATGTTTATTCATGTTATGATTATATGTTCATGGATTAGCTTTGGGTTAGTTGCGAAACCCTAGAGTAGTTGTTATACCCACATATGCACACACAGACTTGCATACTTTACTTTCTTGTGCGCAGATTGGGATGTGTATACATGTATATATGCGTGGGTATGGAACTATGCATATGTACATTCCTATTTATATGTGCTCATGGGATTCTTTATTGTTATGTATTCACATACGGATTTGAGGATGATAGTACTTGGGATTTATGATGAGCCGATGAGATTTGATTTGAGGCCGTGAGATCGGTGATATAGCAGGGTTCGTATTTGAGATACGACATGACGTTGTATCGGGTCCTTGACGTAGTGTTTCACACACGTGCATGCATACTTAGGCGGTATCAGTATTGTACTAGACGTAGATCAGTACCCCAATCATGATATTTGATAAAGAGGATACCAGGTGAATAGTATGATGAATGTGATATTAACCCGTACCCAGATTTGGGGATGCCGTACGACGGATTTACGTACGAGCTATATTTTGATGATTGATCCGCACTCTTGACTTGGGATGCCTGCTTATAGATATGGTATCGAATATGATATTATTGAGGCGGGATCACCGACTAATATATATACAGGTATGTATATGGATCGACTCAGATGTTAGGCGGTTTTTCTTACCTGTAGTCCAGCTTGTTAGCTTAGCCCTTTAGTTTAGTTTAGTTGTTAGATTAGATGTGATTCTTACCTATTTCAAAAACTAATGAATCGTGGGTATTTTAAAAGACAGCCCAAGGGATCCTACGGATATTTCAAAAGACGTATCTTTTCATAAAAACACCGTAGCCCCTATTTTCAAAACCCCATGATTCGTGTTATTTCAAAAGGCACCATTTGAAGGACTTATATTAGATTAATGCAGATTAGTTATCGTTGCGTCTAGTATTCAGCTCCCGCTCATTATTGTTGTTCGCTCCGCATCACATGCTTATATTATGCTTCATATTCTACTGTTGATATCTTGTGGTTAGGACACCAGCACCATTACCGATGATGCGTATGTACCACGTACACTTACTTGCCGGCTCACACACATCTTCATCGGTAATTGCCATGTCACGTACACCTTAGAAAATATTATTGCTTGACATAGCCTGTTAGCTAATAGTTTAGACATGATATTAGTGTACTTGCCTTATATGTTAGTTTAGACATTGTAGTTATTACCTACTACTTCATGCATACTGTTATTCATTGTTATGCCACATTCATGGATTCTCATGCATATATTCACTTTTACGTGCTATTGAGGTTTTGGATTCGGATTTCCATGAGATTTTCTGGATTTGGGGAAAACCGCAAAACATATACAAACTTCTTCTTTCTCTTTTTAAATAAAAAGCGCGGTTTTTCCCATGATGTATGAGTCGTCCACCATGAGTTTGCTGATGGATTTCGAGACCCGATTCGAGGAGTTGGATGAACCGTTTCGGGTACATGGTGGACCCGGTAAGGTACCCCAGGACAAGAAGCTCGTGGTGATGACGATGAGCTTGGCAGGGGGAGACTACCTACCGGTGATATTACCCGACGCGTCGGATATCCGGAGGATACCGTCGTGGTCTTGAGATGGACGATAGGGGCCGGTCTGGACTGACGGCGCCCTAGATATTGTGATTGAGACATTGAGATTTCGAGATATTGAGGTACAGAGACTGTGATACAGAGATATCGAGATATTGGGTTTACGTTTTGTGCCGATGCTAAGCACTGTTTTATGCTGATTTCATTATGATACCTCATTTTAAAAATACAAAAGAAATCTCATTAAATTATGAAAACAGTTTCTTCATTTACATGTATTCTGTTTTCATGCATTCATACCTCATCCATATGATATATTGCTACCTAAGGCACTGACACGGGCACATGAGATTATACTTGGGTTAGATATTTACCCTAGTCATTGTTATAGACTGCTGGTCATATATTTGAGGATTATATATATTGATCGTATGACCTAGTATTGCGTCACACATGCGATTTCTATTCGTAGATGTTTTTCTATTCACGAGTTGGCAACTCACCTCCGTTGTGCCCCAGTTTCTTGCAGGTTTTGCCGTACAGGTTTCATTACGGCTTTGCTGGCACTGCTTCCCATTTCCGGGTGACTTGCTAGTAGGTGGGTTTACTTGTATCGTACCCCCATTATATATCTTGTATATTATCATTCAGTTGTATCTAGAAGTTCCATCAACCAAACATGTATTTATTTTTGAGATAGAGATCAGTGATGTTATTCTTTCGACCTTAGAGTCGCGCGTTGTATTTCTATGGATTTCTTGCTGTTTTGAGTTTCCTTTTGAGTTTTGATCCTTGCCCTTGGCGTTGTATATTATATTGCTTATGTGGTTGTGACCGTCGATTGACGAAGAGCTAGCTCCCGCTTGGGGATGCCTTTTTATTGATTTCGTATACTATTCATGTTGTATCCCGTTTGGGGGCCAGTTTTACAAAGGAGACTCTGCCGAAATTTTCAGGAAATACTTGATGTTTTTAAAACTGCATAACTCGGCTTATGCTATTGAAACTACTTGCTCTAAGTTGGTTTTTCCTGCACTCTACATCTTTTCTTGTTTGGATTTCTAGGTTTTCGGTTTACTTAGATTACGTATGCCTCGAGACGTTCGTAGTTTAAGTGCCGGTCATGTTCCGTACTTTCGGGTCGTGACAAAGTTGGTATCAAAGCGTTAGGTTTTACCTTCGGAGCGTAGGATGACCCTTGGTTGATGGAATAGGTGACTAAAGTAGAGTGACGTACCGTAGGTATGTTCCGCGGCATATTTACGATACGCTACCCCACTTAAGAAGCCTTAGGATATACATTTCTTTGCTTAGTATTATATTCATTCCGATCTAGCCTCATCAGTACCAGTTATGGTTTTGCTGCCACGATTATGGGCAGGGAGAGCTACAGCTAGAGTTGCGGTCAGCACGATCTCGTCACGAACGAGAACTGACCAGGGAGAAATTCCGGCGACACACGATTGCGGAGATGTGTCTTTTTACTGTGTTTCCGTGCCACGAGCGTTTGGCGGATCGCCTTTATGAGGTTACTCGGATGTGCTGATCGACACTAGAGGATTGAGCCAATGATAGAGGCCAGCCAGATTTTGATGACCGTTGGTGTATTGCTTACTCATGATGATTGAGGCACTGTTCAGCGTGCAGACGAGTGAGCCAGTTGTTGCTGCGAGCGACGAGATATCGCCCCATATGTTGGAGCTATTGCAGTACAGATTGTACTAAGAGATGATAGAAGGTCGCTAGTCACCCGAGGATGAATGACTAGGACATGTGGTTCGTTCGCCTACCCGGTGAGAGGTCATCAGATAGATTGATTCCAGCTAGAGACGACTTCACGTGGAGACGTTGGGAGTCGACAGAGACGATCGAATGTCAGAAACCTATTATTCCAAGTTTAAAGTATTCGGAAGGGCATGCAGGCAATTCTATGGACCCTCTAGAAGAATGAAACCCTAACTCGACTTAATGACCGTGTGAAAGCCTTTGAACCTTCGGGTTTGCGGCAGTTCTACGGCGCCATTAGTGAGGCTTGGGTTTGCCCTTCTACGGCTGGACCACCGATGCTGTGGTATGTACTCGATACTATTAAACTGTGCCCAAGATGTTAAGCTCTTGGGGGATTATGAGGTTTTGACGATTCGATCGGATGGCTCGACTTAATTCGGATGCTAGGTGGTGAGATGCATTTCTTGGGAGACTCCCGATACGAGGATAGCCGTTGGAGCTCAGTCTATGCAGCCACGACGAGACGAGTCCGAAGCGGTCGACATTAGAGAAAAATGGAGTAAGAGGTTCGTATAAGATCTGGATATGATGACGTTCCCCTCCGCCGACATCAGAGATGCGATGCGCATGCCGAGGCAGAGTACTGGATATACTTTCCAGAAGGAGTCGCGATGGGTATGCAGCCGTTCCAGAGCAAGATGCAGATATAGGAAAGGACGATGACTTCCGGACAGTTGGCAGAGACGAGACATGGAAGAGACCATGAGCAGGATTCCTTCCAGGACACTGCTGCAATGATACTTGCACCCAGGATCAGATGTGTCACATACATTCAGAGAGCCAGAGGCCGACGCCAGTGATATGCTGTCTTACGAGTGGTCGCGATGATTGACCGGGAGATGACAAGAGACGTGCCAGAACGGGATCATCCCCGTTGGCACACCTGACAGGGCCGATGAACCGATGGACCGAGAGATTGGTAATTCATAGTGAAGACCTTGACCCAGAAGTGGTCATTGTTACGCACACTAGCAGGCCAGAGTTCATGATCATCGACGAGACGTCCCACTAGTGACAGCGACAATTGGCCCGAGATTCTTAGAGGATGCGCTTGAGCGGTACTATTCCGCCATTATTGATTTCGATGTTTTGGGTGATTTATTCGCATGATTTGATTTTGATGATTGAGGATTTACGATCTTTGCACAGTGTTGCACTTGATATCGTTTTCGTGCTTTGGTTTCACATGTTTGTGATTTTACGGTTTTAGACATTTGAGTTGATTTTGTGCGTATGCACGCACACGATTTGGTTCCTGCACTCTCTATAGTTTATATATGCTTGCAGTGCAGTGATACGCCTTTTGTGCACTTAGATGCACTGGACTTCGATTTCGATTGTGATACTCGATATTTGTTTTGTGCACCTTGTGCACCTGATTTGATTTTGCGCATGTTCGGCGCTTGATGCTGGATTTCATGATTTCGTGCACGATGGATGCACCTGATTTGGATTTTCGCGCATGTTGAGCGCATGTCTTGAGATGCGATTTTGGTGCACACCAGATGTACTAAATCGAGATTTTTCGTGCATGTCAGATGCACCTGATTTTGCTGTTAGGCACGTACGTTGCCTATGACCGATGTTGTGTGCACAACCATTGCACCTTGATGTTGTTTTGTGCACCTGCTTGGCACATGTATGGATTTTGATTTCCTTGCGCACCGGACGCACAGGGTTTTCATACGCACTTTTGGATTGATTTTATGGAGCAGTACGTTTTATGATATTTGCTATGTGTCTTCGTACCGGGCAGGACTAGTTAGAGGACAGTACCTGAATATATTTGGCATTCATTTCCTTCAGTTATTTACATATATAGATTTGATATTTACGTGTATAGTTTCGAGTTATATCATATTGGTTTTGTATTGGATTGGACATTTGTGTCTTTACCATGACTCCGATGATTGCGGGATGCTTGACCGAGTTTTGATTTGAGTTATATGCTCATTGCTCATGCGCATGCATTGCGCTATGATGCGTATTATGTACTTATGGTTTCGGAGCCCCGACGACTTGATGATTTTGCTTAGATGTTTTTGTATTTGGGGGGAGTTTGAATTTAAATTCGGGGACCGAATTTCTTTAAGGGAGGAAGATTGTAACGTTTTGAAAATTGTTTCGGTGAAATTTCGGAAAATCGGTAAAATAAGGGGGTTTCTGTAAAAAGTCAAAATACAAATATCTTTATTATAAAATTAAATATACATATTCTAGCTATGTAATTATTAGTATTTGATGTTTATTGAACCACTGGCGAAATTTCAAATTTTCCGAGAAAAATTATTTTTAATATTATTTTAAGTCGTCACTAATTGATTTAATTAGGGAAAATTAGAAATTGGAATGAGTTGAAACAAATTTTGTGCATCATAAAACATTAAATAAAATTTTATCATGTGGTTTTTGAAATGAAATCGTTTGCCAAAACGGTTTAGAAAATATCGAAGAAAAAGGCTTTTTTTTTTGGTGAAATTAGCGAAAACTTGCAATTTGGTAACTTGAGGGGTTCTTTTTGCATGGAATTTTCTTTGCAACCTCACACACATCCTCACCCACTCACATGGCCGGCCCCACCACCACATGACAGCAGCCCACTCCCTCCCCCTCCTTTTTGTCATCTTTCATGTGAAAAGAATGGTTAAAATCAAGGTTTTATTATATATTTATGTAGGTGGGGGTATTATGGTAATTGGGAGGGGCTTTGACCATGGAATTTTTACCCAAATCTCTCACCTCTCCCCACCCCCATCCTCTGGCCGAAATGTTCAGCAGCCCCCCCTCATTTTCCCCACCAAGTTTCCACTTCATTTCATCTCCAAAATCAACCAAAATGTTTGAAAAATCCACAAAAAATCAAGCAAAAATCCATATCAAAATCCACCTCCTACCCATTTTCCCTTGTCTACCATAGCATGGATCTAGGGATTTAGATTTCAATTTGGGAGGCTAAGTGTGCTTGTAGGATCTTCAAATTTATTTGGGTATAATTCTAACCTTATTCATATATTGTTATTTAATTGCTTCTATGTTAACAAATTTGATGTTTAATTGGGTTTTATTGCAACTTTAGGAAATTCAGGACTAGGGTTTGAATTTAATTAGGGTTTTTATCATTAGTTTATGGTTGTAATGAGGAGATTAACATGTAATTGTATGCAAAATCTAAGTTGGTTGCTACTTGCTAATTTGTTAAATTAAAATGGTGTTAATTTTGCTAAATTGCTAACTAGGTTTTAAAAAATTGTTCAAATATTGGGTTTAAAAATGTGATTAGGTTTTTCATGACTTCATTAACATTATAAAATATAGTTTAATACTTTAGTTCATGAAAATCCAAGCTAAATTGTTGTTTGTGCATTTTTGCTATAAAATTGTTAAATTTGGGTATATTGTAAACTAGAATTTTGGAATTTATGGAAATTGATGAGAATAAATTATAGGAATGGTTTATATGACTTTGTTATGATATTTAGTGAATATTGTGGCCGCTAGATTCGTTTAAACATCAAGAGGTTGTATTAAAGCGGTTAATTTTGCTTATTAGGTTTTCGGAAAAATAGCTTTAAAGCGAATTTGACGTTTTGGTGATTTTAACCCTATTTTATATATATAACTAAGGTGTTGTGAAACCACGATTGATACGTTTGAGTTTTTCTCGATGGTTTGGCATTTGTACGCCGACGTCGAGGGTTTTTGGGTTGATTTGTGAAAGTAACCATAGGCTTTGACCTATGTGGGATTCACGTGTCGTTTTTGGGTCATGAGTCGGATTTTAATACGATACGGTGCGTTATGATATGTAGGTACCCCATGTGGACTTCGAGACGACAAGCAAGCGCGTGGCGACGTCGGCACCGGCTAGCGAGAACCAGGTGAGTAGATTTATATCTACGGGGAGAAGTCGGGTGGATGGCTTATAGCACCCCCGCAGTCCGTAGTGTAGCTCATATATATATTTTTATATAGGTGTTTTATGATACGAGAATGTTTATTCATGTTATGATTATATGTTCATGGATTAGCTTTGGGTTAGTTGCGAAACCCTAGAGTAGTTGTTATACCCACATACGCACACACAGACTTGCATACTTTACTTTCTTGTGCGCAGATTGGGATGTGTATACATGTATATATGCGTGGGTATGGGACTATGCATATGTACATTCCTATTTATATGTGCTCATGGGATTCTTTATTGTTATGTGTTCACATACGGATTTGAGGATGATAGTACTTGGGATTTATGATGAGTCGATGAGATTTGATTTGAGGCCGTGAGATCGGTGATATAGCAGGGTTCGTATTTGAGATACGACATGACGTTGTAGCGGGTCCTTGACGTAGTGTTTCACACACGTGCATGCATACTTAGGCGGTATCAGTATTGTACTAGACGTAGATCAGTACCCCGATCATGATATTTGATAAAGAGGATACCAGGTGAATAGTATGATGAATGTGATATTAACCCGTACCCAGATTTAGGGATGTCGTACGACGGATTTACGCACTAGCTATATTTTGATGATTGATCCGCACTCTTGACTTGGGATGCCTGCTTATAGATATGGTATCGGATATGATATTATTGAGGCGGGATCACCGACTAATATATATACAGGTATGTATATGGATCGACTCAGATGTTAGGCGGTTTCCTTACCTGTAGTCCAGCTTGTTAGCTTAGCCCTTTAGTTTAGTTTAGTTGTTAGATTAGATTCGATTCTTACCTATTTCAAAAACTAACGAATCGTGGGTATTTTAAAAGACAGCTCAAGGGATCCTACGGATATTTCAAAAGACGTATCTTTTCCTAAAAACACCGTAGCCCCTATTTTCAAAACCCCATGATTCGTGTTATTTCAAAAGGCACCATTTGCAGGACTTATATTAGATTAATGCAGATTAGTTATCGTTGCGTCTAGTATTCAGCTCCCGCTCATTATTGTTGTTCGCTCCGCATCACATGCTTATATTATGCTTCATATTCTACTGTTGATATCTTGTGGTTAGGACACCAGCACCATTACCGATGATGCGTATGTACCACGTACACTTACTTGCCGGCTCACACACATCTTCATCGGTAATTGCCATGTCACGTACACCTTAGAAAATATTATTGATTGACATAGCCTGTTAGCTAATAGTTTAGACATGATATTAGTGTACCTGCCTTATATGTTAGTTTAGACATTGTAGTTATTACCTGCTACTTCATGCATACTGTTATTCATTGTTATGCCGCATTCATGGATTCTCATGCATATATTCACTTTTACGTGCTATTGAGGTTTTGGATTCGGATTTCCATGAGATTTTCTGGATTTGGGGAAAACCGCAAAACATATACAAACTTCTTCTTTCTCTTTTTAAATAAAAAGCGCGGTTTTTCCCATGATGTATGAGTCGTCCACCATGAGTTTGCTGATGGATTTCGAGACCCGATTCGAGGAGTTGGATGAACCGTTTCGGGTACATGGTGGACCCGGTAAGGTACCCCGAGACAAGAAGCTCGTGGTGATGACGATGAGCCTGGCAGGGGGAGACTACCTACCGGTGATATTACCCGACGCGTCGGATATCCGGAGGATACCGTCGTGGTTTTGAGATGGATGGTAGGGGCCGGTCTGGACTGACGGCGCCCTAGATATTGTGATTGAGACATTGAGATTTCGAGATATTGAGGTACAGAGACTGTGATACAGAGATATCGAGATATTGGGATTACGTTTTGTGCCGATGCTAGGCACTGTTTTATATTGATTTCATTATGATACCTCATTTTAAAAATACAAAGGAAATCTCACTAAATTATGAAAACAGTTTCTTCATTTACATGTATTCTGTTTTCATGCATTCATACCTCATTCATATGATATATTGCTACCTGAGGCACTGACACGGGCACATGAGATTATACTCGGGTTAGATATTTACCCTAGTCATTGTTATAGACAGCTGGTCATATATTTGATGATTATATTTATTGATCGTATGACCTAGGATTGCGTCACACATGCGATTTCTATTCGTAGATGTTTTTCTATTTACGAGTTGGCAACTCACCCCCGTTGTGCCCCAGTTTCTTTCTGGTTTTGCCGTACAGGTTTCATTACGGCTTTGCTAGCACTGCTTCCCATTTCCGGGTGACTTGCTAGTAGGTGGGTTTACTTGTATCGTACCCCCATTATATATCTTGTATATTATCATTCAGTTGTATCTAGAAGTTCCATCAACCAAACATGTATTTATTTTTGAGATAGAGACCAGTGATGTTATTCTTTCGACCTTAGAGTCGCGCGTTGTATTTCTATGGATTTCTTGCTGTTTTGAGTTTCCTTTTGAGTTTTGATCATCGCCCTTGGCGTTGTCTATTATATTGCTTATGTGGTCGTGACCGCCGATTGACGAAGAGCTAGCTCCCGCTTGGGGATGCCTTTTTATTGATTTCGTATACTATTCATGTTGTATCCCGTTTGGGGGCCAGTTTTACAAAGGAGACTCTGCCGAAATTTTCAGGAAATACTTAATGTTTTTAAAACCGCATAACTCGGCTTATGCTATTGAAACTACTTGCTTTAAGTTGGTTTTTCCTGCACTCTACATCTTTTCTTGGTTTGGATTTCTGGGTTTTCGGTTTACTTAGATTACGTACGCCTCGAGACGTTCGTAGTTTAAGTGCCGGTCATGTTCCGTACTTTCGGGTCGTGACAATCCTGGTCCTCGCGGAGCACGGCAGTGAACCCGTGTGAAGCATCCAGAGCGGTGCCTTGTCCTCACCGAACACGGCAGTGAACCCGTGTGAAGCATCTAGTGCAAAATTCCTGGTTACGTGGAATGCGGATAACGTCACGATTTGACCCCGTGGAAAATGTCCAGAGCGGATCCTGGTCCTCGCGGAGCACGGCAGTGAACCCGTGTGAAGTATCCAGAGCGGAGCCTAGTCCTCGCCGAGCACGGCAGTGAACCCGTGTGAAGCATCTAGTGCAAAATTCCTGGTTACGTGGAACGCGGATAACGTCACTCTTTGACCCCGTGGAAAACATCGAGAGCGGATCCTGGTCCTCGCGGAGCACGGCAGTGAACCGGTATGAAGCATCCAGAGCGGAGCCTAGTCCTCGCCGAGCACGGCAGTTAACCCGTGTGAAGCATCTAGTGCAAAATTCCTGGTTACGTGGAACGCGGATAACGTCATTCTTTGACCCCGTGGGAAACGTCCAGAGCGGATCCTGTTCCTCACGGAGCACGGCAGTGAACCCGTGTGAAGCATCCAGAGCGGAGCCTAGTCCTCGCCGAGCACGGCAGTGAACCCGTGTGAAGCATCTAGTGCAAAATTCCTGGTTACGTGGAACGCGGATAACGTCACTCTTTGACCCCGTGGAAAACGTCCAGAGCGGATCCTGGTCCTCGCGGAGCACGGCAGTGAACCCGTGTGAGGCATCCAGAGCGGAGCCTAGTCCTCGCCGAGCACGGCAGTGAACCCTTGTGAAGCATCTAGTGCAAAATTCCTGGTTACGTGGAACGCAGATAACGTCACTCTTTGACCCCGTGGAAAACGTCCAGAGCGGATCCTGGTCCTCGCGGAGCATGGCAGTGAACCCGTGCGAAGCTTCCAGAGCGGAGCCTGGTCCTCGTCAAGCACGGCAGTGAACCCGTGTGAAGCATCCAGAGAAAACACCGGACTGTGGAGTCCCTAAAATCCACGGACTATGATGTCCTTAACCTCGACCGCAATGTCTTAAAACTAACAATCAACCACCCTGATTTTGTACTGAGTCTACTTTGGTTTAAGGGTACATCTCTTCACTCCTTTGATGCCTGACGTTGTAATTCCTCAACGTCTTCAAAGAGGTGACGGGTCCCTGCAACCAAACATCGGACTGTGGAGTCCCTAAATCCACGGACTATGAGGTCCTTAACCTTGACCGTGATGTCCTAAAACTAACATCGGACTGTGGAGTCCCTAAATCCACGGACTATGAGGTCCTTAACCTTGACCGAGATGTCTTAAAACTAACAACGGACTGCGGGGTCCTTAAACTCACGGACTGCGGGGTCCTTAACCTTGACCGTGATGTCTTAAAACTAACATCGGACTGTGGAGTCCCTAAATCCACGGACTATGAGGTTCTTAACCTTGACCGTGATGTCTTAAAACTAACATCGTACTGTGGAGTCCTTAAATCCACGGACTATGAGGTCCTTAACCTTGACCGCGACGTCTTTAAACTACGATACCTGGAGCTGCCCCTGACCCCGTGAAACACGGATAAGGGTGACCACATCCAACACTTGAAGGTCCTCACGACCTGTAAGGAAGAAAAACTCTCTTGTGAGATCCTTACGACTCTTAAGGGAAAACCCGCTTAAGAATCCTCACGATTCTTAAGAAGAACTTACACCTATGGGATCCTCTCGACCTATAGGGAGAAAAACTCTTTATGAGACCCTTGTGGCTCATAAAATGCAAAAGTCTTAGGAAGCAGATCTTAACCCTGAATCCTAAGCCATCGCTGTCCTGCAAGGAGATCAAGATAAATTGTCCGCAAACGCATTCAATGAAAAGAGACACGTCATTGAGAAGAAAATCTTATCTTTTATTCATAAACCAAAATGGATACAAAGTACAATTCATGAAAGAAACAAAAAAAAAGATACTCTCATCCATGAGTATGTACAAAAAAAGGGGAAGAGATACAAGTCCTCAAGCCGGCGGGCGATGTAGTAATTTTACCAGCTCATCGTTTTGTTGCTGAGCCACGGCTTCATGATGTAAGATCTCCAGAAGACGAGCCTGCGCCTGCGCCTGCTGGGCCTGATACAAAGCGAGCTGGCCTTCAAGCTTTTTCTCGGTGACCTTATGAGCCTCGACCCTCTCACGAGTGAACGTGGCAGCTTTATCGAGAGCCACCACCTCTTTTATGGACTCCTGAAGCACCCGCCAGAGTTCGTATGCTTTGTTGGCTTTGGCTGTGAGGCTGGCCTGAAGCTCGCTCAGCGCCTTAGAAGCCAACTCCCTCTCCGAGAATTTGCGGCCAAGCCTCTTGTCACATGACATCATGTTGGCCGCGCATCGTGCTATCAGACCCCGCAACTCCGCTTTTGCAGCCACGGCTTCCGTGGAAAGGCGAGAACATTCAAGGGCATGCAAACAAGCCTCCACCTTCCTACAGAACTCCACCCAGACCCGCACCACCTCCTCACTATGATAGGTGGCAAGAAAAGGAAGAGAGCCATTAGCTTCAGCGGCAAACGCTTCGGCTGTGGTCGTGCTACCAGCACAGAGCTCCTCGACGAAAGATGATAGGGAGACAAGGCTCAATTGGGCCAAGCGTTCTGAAGCCCGCAAAGCAAAAGGGCCGGGCGGCATCATGATGCGCGATTCCAACGCCATGGAGACTGGCAGGGCTGTTCAAATTTGATAGATGTTAATAAAATTCTTAAGCACAGAACGAACGGGATTATAATAAAATGTCACTCACCGACAGTCATGCAAGTAGGAGCTGAAGGTTCCCCTGGCCCTTCAACGACCTCGACCTCATCGTCAGCTTCCAAAACTATAAGAGACATCAACGTCATTTCGCAAAATAGTAACAATGCTATCGTGAAAGAAAAAATGGCAAATGACACTAACCTTGCCCGGAGGAAAGGACAATACGCTGAGGGGAGATCGCCTGCGGAGCTTCCATCTCCAATAAACGCTGAAATGACTGTCGAGGCGACAAATCAGCGATAGTGGCCGCCAAACCGCGCAATTCTAGGAAAGATAAAAGAGTTTAGACCATGGAAGGGTTGCTAATTTAAAACGCAGAGGGTTACCTTCAACGCTCCTCCCATTCTGATCCGGGGGGATAGCAGCTTCAACGGCCTCCGCCGTGACCTCAGACTTCAACAAAGGAAGAGTAGTCCCGACTACCTCTCTTCCAGCCTCTGGGCTGCCCTCAGTAAGAGTCAATAGGGAGGTGACCTCCAAAGGAGCTTCCCCCAAAGGGGCAAGCGCTCCCTGATCAATAACCGCCGCTGGAGGCTCTACCATGAGAGGAGCAGCCTCATCAGCCCCCTCCACATCAAGCAAGGCTTCATTGAGAATTTCGGCGGGCTTTAGCTTTAATGGGCCCGTAGGGAGCTCCCCCAGCGTCGAAGATTCTGCATGATTCAAATAAGAATAATGATACATATGCATGGGCATAAATAATCGGAAGGACTACAAGAGAACCACAACGTACCGATACGCAAAGAAGCCCTCAATATGGCTTCTTCAAGCCGCTGCTCCTTCTCAAGGAGGTGGGCTCGCCGGGGTTCAAGGGTAGACTCATGGCCGCCGGTCCATAAAGAAAGTGCGTCCGCTGCGTCTTCTGAAGCGGCCTGCTTCAGAGCCCTTTCCCCCCATTCCTCCAAAGGACCGATAAATCGCCGTCGAATCCACGAAGGGTCTTCGTAAAAAATTACAGCGGGATAGGACTTCTTCGGAACCTTGGCGTTATGAGACGCGTCTTTGGAACGCCGTATGGTCTCAGCCAACTGTGCGGCTTCCTCATCGGCCGAACTCGGGAAGAGAAGTCCAGCGTCTGACTCTTGCAGGGCCAATGGTTCGTCTTCAAGAATAGGCTCCGACTCCGCCAAAGAATTGAGCAGGTTGGTGGCCGCTTTCCTCCGCCGCTTAGACCCAGAGCCGGTCGCCGAGGATGACCGCTTCCTCCCTCGTGAAGCTTTAGGGCGGCGCCGGCCCACATCGCCCTCGACACCCTCATCCCTATTACTCTCGCTCAGTGCCACAACCGAGGATGACCGCCATTGTCGACGCCACGGGGGGCCGTGCCGCCACCGGCGGTGGTGCTACTACTGGGGCCCGTCTACCCCGCGATCGGGAACCCAAGGGCATACTAGCTGTTGGAGTAAGGTCTACCCCTGACTCCCCCGGAATGAGCGCGGTGCCAATCTCCTTCAGAGGGAAGCAGACCGGAACCCTCGGTCGTAGCTTAGCCCCCGGAACCTGAGGAGGGGCATCGTGACTAAGAAGCACCCTTCTTTCTTCAAGAATAATTGGGCTGATCCGATGAAGATACCAACCCGTAAACGCACCCACGCACTGGGGCATGTACTCAGCTTCAGGGACCATGAAACGGTAGCCGGTGTTTAGCCTCATGAAATGATGAGCGGCATCGCGAACGGCATCGAGCAAAGGGATCGGGGCGACTATAAAAGCCTCGAAAGGAACACCCTGGTCATATCCAAGCTGTCGGGCGAATCGATGCGGATTGTACCGCATGAAAAGAGCTGCACTGTCCTGGCGAAACACCAAGTAACTCGGTCTAATTGTATACAAGTGCGCGGCTTCCCGGGGCTTCAAAGAAGGTGCGTTGTCTTTCGACTGGTCCCAGAGTTGTTGAACTGGACCTGAAGGAGTAGAAAAGACCCGATCATTAAAAACCAGCCCGCCAGCGGCGGCGTGAGGAGAAATCAGCACCCGAATAGCCCCGAATTCAGTCGGGTCAGCGGCAGAAGCACCCACCAATCGCATAAGTCGCGGGAAGGGATAGGCGTCGTAAAACGCGGGCCTCTGATGCATAGCGAAAGCCCCCAGCACATGCATTTCGATCCAGGACGTGAAATAATGAAGCAAAAAGTTTACTATATCCATGCCGGGAGTAGAGGTATTAGCTGCTGTGCCCAACCCATGATAAAGATGCGCCAGCGCCGGGATGCCGATAGCCAATCGCGTCCCCTCAGCAATACGATGAGCCGGGTAGATAACCGAAGCTCTCATAAAGCGACGATGCATGGGAATGACAAACCAACAGAGCCAGACACTAACAAACCCCACGAAGAACGTCTCCTCGTCCATGCCGGGAACACCAATGGATTCAAAAGACGTCGGCGACATAATAGGGATGTAGTACTGAGGTAAATCCGATTCAGTGGTCGGCAGCTTCTTCGGACCAAACCCAAAGGGGTCTCCAATGTTGGCAAACTTCGGAACTGTCTTCGATAAGGCGTCCTCGCGAAGGAAACGAGCAATGAAGCTCTTGAAAGTAACACCCTGCTCTTCGGATTCGGTGAATAATCGGTCGAAGATACCTAGCGCCTTGATTAAACTGGGACGCTTGTGGCGGACGGCATTCTCAGCAGACAGGCCGTCAACTGGGGCGGGCTCGGATTCAAAAATGTACTCGTCAGAAGGCAGCAACTCCTCATACAGACTACCCCTGATTGGCAACCCCGAGATGTCATAGTATTCTGCCAGAGAGATCGAGACCTCGCGATCTCCTAGAATGAAAGTGTTGGTGGGAAGATTCCATTGGTTCAAAAACGCCTTAACCCACCAGACATGCAGGGACTTATAATGGAAGAGTGACGCGTATATTGCCTGATAAAGCCCGACTTTCTGAAGCCGCGCACGATGGGCAGAAAGGATGTAGCGAGCCCAGAGAAGGTAGCCCGTAGGGTACCGAGGAGTGAGCCCTATCTTATAAATTTGCCCCCACGGGTGGGCCTCACCCTGGCAAATACGCCGCCCTAAGATATCTATGGCCGGGATCGGATGGTTCGGAATATCGGTCGTCGAAGGCTCGAGCCTCCCCGTTGGAGTCCAGTTGGGCATTTCCACAGCAAAAACCGTTCTCGGAGGGTCCATCGGTAAGAATGGGAAAGTGGGCTCCGTCGGTACCGTGCAAAGAAAACTCCGGCGACCCTGAATAATATGACTATACCAAGATCCCCATTGAAGTAGGTTGGTGCAGTTCGGGTCATGGGCCCGGATCATCGCCATCGCTTCCTCATCAGATGGTGACTGAGGAAAAGCAGCCTCCGAGCGAGAAAAGGGAAAGCATGGAACATAAGCCATCGCACCTGAAATCCAATAAAAAAAGACCGTTAAAAGCAAAGTCAGCGATATATATCCATGCATGAACATGAAGACTAGTTAAAGAAAGCAACAGTAGATTTTTCTGGGACCATTGGCTACAAAACACATGGGCCCCACAGAATCAAGATGACGGTTCATTAATAATAAGACCAAGCAGTTATAATAAAACAGAGGGAATATCCTCATTAAATAAAGAATGGGTTTCAAGTAACCCTACACATTCCCCCTAGAAGACAAATCTGTCTCGGGCTCTACAATGGATCCAACAGGATCAAAGGAATTAAATTCCCACAGGAGACATCATTACAAAGCTCCTGTTTCATTAATTGCAGAAGGACAACCTCGGGTCAAGAGACCCCAAGAAGCCTCCATGGGAAGAAACCGAGTTCTTCATAGGAATTAAATTCCTTATTAAGAAAAAGGGAATTAATTTCCCAAAAGCATTTTTTCTGTGAACGGGGTTAAGCTCCATGGATTATCACCATTATTTCCCTAAAGATCATCTAAACCCTAAGAGATCTACTTTTGAAGGCTAAAATGGTTTCATACTTCGGTTAAAAAGCTTGAAGAAAAATGGGTTCTTTGTTAAAAAAGGGTAAAAACCCTTGTTTTGGATTTAAAATCCAGAGGAATGTGAGAGTTCATCGTTCATTCGAGAGCATTACCTAAAGAAAAATCCTCTTCGAACAGAGTTAAACTTTGGAAGATTTTCAAGGCAGAGAGCTAAGCTCTGGAAGAAGAGAATTAAATTCTCAAAAGAAGAAAGTTTGCAAGGCAGAAGATGAACAAAGTGGAGGCGTCTCTGAAATGACCCCAATATTTATAGGAGGTGATGGAAACATTTTATCTCCCCAAATCCCTAGAGGAATCCAACGGCCACAAAAGGTGACAGCGTTGCACTCACGTGCAGACACGTGAGAACAATGCTGTGGGGGCATTTGTTTCCTGATTTAAAATCAGGAAAGCCTACGGAAGATGCTTCAGAAAAGGGTCACGTGCTCACACGTGACCAGCAATCATGTGTTGGCACGTGACATCTAAAAGTATCGGCAAGGCAGATCCAGTTTCCCGACTACATTAAAGAAAAGGGATTCAGAAAGGGTCACGTGCTCCCACGTGACCAGGGTCACGTGTCGGCACGTGACATTTAAAAGCAGTGGCAAAGGCACAACAGTTCTCTGATTAAATCAAGAAAAAGGCTCCAGACGAGGGTCACGTGCTAACACGTAACCAGGGGTCACGTGGTGGCACGTGACGGCTAAGCAGCGACCAGAAGGCAGAGCGCAAAAAGAAAGAAGAGGGCTCGTTCCAAGGGGGTCACGTGGCCACACGTGACCAAGGGTCACGTGGCCACACGTGACCGGCTTTCAAAGCCTATCTGTTAACAGAATTAAATTCTGTGAAAAGACCTCTCAAATCTTTCCAAAGGAATCGATTGAATTAAAGATTTAAAGGTGATTAAATATCATCTATCTATGGAAAAATCTCGAATTTGGAAAGATTTCCCCTAAGAATCTAACCGAAATAACAAAGGAAAATCTCTGGATTTAAAATCCAATGGTGAATAAAATTCACCTAATAATCCAAAGGTCCAAACGAATAGTGAATACAAATCAAATCTCTCAATGAAAGATTCATCAAAAACTAATTGATTCTGCTGCTTCTCCTATAAATAGGAGCCAAGAGACACACAGAGAGAGAAATAGAGGCAGAAAGGAATCGATACATAAAAAAAAGAGGAGATCCTTGATACTTTGGAGAAATTTGGATCTTCTGCAAAAGAAAACCCTAGGTAAGAAAGGGAATGCTTTTTGAAAGGAAAAGAGAATTTAATTCTCAACAGAGTTTAACTCTGATATAAAACAGAAGAACATAGTTCTCTCTTTGGTGGAAGATCTGTAAAGTGCACATCTCCCCTTGAGTTGAGAATTTAATTCTCAATGGGTTGAGATCCTGCCATGCAGATCCAAAGCATAGAGAGGGAATGGAAGCTTGAGAATTTAATTCTCACAGAACTATAGGAATTTAATTCCTTTAAAATAAAATTAGGGTTTGACAATATGTTATGGGAATTTAATTCCTTCAGAATAAACAGAATCAGGGTTTAACCCTAGTTAAGAACTTAGTTCTGTTAAAATAACAGGAATTTAATTCCCTTAAGAAAGGAGAAATTAGGGTTTCACCCTATGACAGAATCTCATTCCTCAGAATAATTCTCTAAAAAGAGAGTGGGAATTTAATTCCTTGAAGCTTTTATTAGGGTTTAACCCTATGACAGAATTCAGTTCTTCACATATATGAGGAATTTAATTCCTGCAGAAAATTCAGAGTTCAACTCTATCTCAGAATATAAATCTTCAAAAGGAAATAGGAATTTTATTTCACTAAAATTATTGTCAGGGTTCAACCCTACGAAGAATTTAATTCTTGAAAGGGATTAACAGATCTTCTAAAAAAAGAAACATACATAGAGGCAGGGTCACGTGTCACCACGTGACCCCCGAAAAGATCCACAGAAAAGGCCCTTTTGAGGCAGTGCCTCACATGACCCACGTGACCCTTGGCAGAGGCTTTAACATACAAGCATTTAAATGCCCGTCACGTGATGGCACGTGATGCTCCAAAAGATGCGATATTCTCAGCAGAACAAATGAAGGGAGGGCGCCCTCATGTGTTACCACGTGACCCCTCTTGCCTTAGTGTTTAACACTAAATTGGAACCCCTGAATCCAGTGTTAAAACACTGTTTGGCCTTAGTGTTCAACACTAATCAAAGAACTTTATTTGCAGTGTTTAACACTGAATTTCTTAGTGTTCAACACTAATTTGAAGCCTCTGCTGCTAGTGTTTGACACTGATTTGCTCTAGTGTTTAACACTAATTTGGACCCCCTGTTGCTGGTGTTTAACACCAACTGTCTTTTAGTGTTAAAACAATAACTTGATCCCAGTGTTCAACATTGTTGAATTAACGTTAGCCCAATTGGCTAAATGGCCAGTGGCAAAGCCTCTTCTTCAATGGACCAACAGGAAGCCAATATTCCAAACATGATTGGACTTATCCCAAGATGGCCATAAGTCCTCAATTCAGACTTAACTGGGCTAATGGGCTCATAACATAATTAATTGGTCTTGATCCCAAATTGGGCCAACGACTATTTAACCCACCCCGGTTCAAGGGTACATCTCTTCACTCCTTTGATACTTGGCGTTGTAATCCCTCAACATCTTCAAAGAGGTGACGGGTCCCGATGACCACACATTGATACGGACTGTGGGGTCCTTAAACCCATGGACTATGTGGTCTTTAACCTTGACCGAGATGTCTTAAAACTAACAACGGACTGTGGGGTCCTTAAACCCATGGACTATGACGTCCTTAACCTTGACCGAGATGTCTTAAAACTAACAGCGGACTGTGGGGTCCTTAAACCCATGGACTATGACATCCTTAACCTTGACCGAGATGTCTTAAAACTAACAACGGACTGTGGGGTCCTTAAACCCATGGACTATGAGGTCCTTAACCTTGACCGCAATGTCTTAAAACTAACATTGGACCGCAATGTCCTTAAACTACCCATTGGACCGCAATGTCCTTAAACTACCCATGGACCGCAATCTCCCTAAACTACCTACCGACCGCAACGTCACTAAACTAAACAACAGAGCCCCCTTTTATTGCTCTCTTGTCGGATCCAAACGATCCCGTTAAGTCGATCTTAGTCTAAAAACTAGACTAACGTATCCTTAACAAACGTTTAAGTCGATCTTAGGCTAAAATGAGGCTAACGTATCCTTAAACCCAAACCCCCAACCCAAATCTAAGATAATACGGATTTGGACTAGTCTACGCCCTACGGGCGACGACATAACTTAGTCTCCGTATACAATCCACGGGCAACAAAATACAAAACAAACACACACGACACGAAGTGACCATCTGGAGAAGGAGAAAGTTGTTACCGCAATGCGGTAGCGTAATTAACTGCAGGGGCTTGCGCCTGCAGGGAAGAGCGTCCCCACAATCAAAAACCCCTCAAGCGAGGGGGAATCTGACGAAGTCTGCTACATCGGCCGCATCCGTCTAAACCTTCGATACGTGGTGCCATAAATCAACTTGGCATCTTCGGAGAGGTGGACGGATAGCACCAATTAGCATATGTCCCGAATTTTAGGCTAGACGCCCATGTCTCGGCCGCCATTCGGAGGGGAACAGTGGTATCTGTATTTGGTTTCGATTTCAGTGCGCACCGGACGCACATGATATTTTATTGATGTGATTGGGAATGATTTCAGTTTGAGCAGTATGTTTTTATAATCATTATTATTTGATTTAGTAACCAGGCGGGACGCGTATGTTAAATAAAAGATATATATATATATATATATATATATATAGTTATTTTTTTAAAATAAACGTCCGCTACTTATGCCGTGACATGTGCATCGCACGGCGATTTTCAAGAGGGGTTATTGCATGTTTTTTTAAAGATGTTTAAACGATTTTACTACGATGCGCTCTATATATATAAAGTTATAGATTTGATGTATATTATGTTGGTTTTCGTATTGGGTCTTGATATTTTATTTTCGCCATAACTCCGATGATTGTGTTATGCTTGACGGAGTTGATTTTAGTTATGTAATGATGATTTCGGAGCCCCGACGATTTCAGTGTTTTGACTGAATGTTTTAGAAATTGTGGGGGGGGGGGGGAGTTTTAATTTAAATTTGGGGACCGAATTTCTTTAAGGGGGGTAGATTTGTAACGTTTTGAAAATCGTTTTGGGTGAAATTTCGGAAAATCGGTAAAATAAGGGAGTTTTCTGTAAAAAGTCAAAACATAAATATCTTTACTTTAAAATTAAATATAAATATTCTAGATATGTAATTGCTAGTATTTGGTGTTTATTGAGCCACTGGTGAGATTTCAAAATTTCTGAAATTTTTTTTTCCGAAATTAATTATTTTAATATTATTTTAAGCCGTCACTAATACATTTAATTAGGGAAAATTACAAACCGGAATGAGTTGAAACAAATTTTGTGCATCATAATACATTAAAAAAAAATTTATCATGTGGTTTTTGAATTGAAATGGGATTGTTAACCGGTGTTAGAAAATATCGAAGAAAAAGGCTTTTTCGGTGAAATTAGTGTAGACGGAAGTGGGGTACATCATTTATCTCTTTTTTTCACTCACCACAAACCCCACACACACTCTCTCCCTCTCTTAACCATGTGGCCGGCCTTGGAACCCCTCTCTCTCTCTTGATTCTTCAAGTGGGTTCTAGAATTAGTCTTTTTGGAAAAATAAAAATGAAAATGCAAAATGGATGAAAAGACATAAAGAAGGAATCTAAGGGGGAAACTTCTACACCCATCAACACATCTCATTTCCTCTCTCTCCCCCCTCCATCTTTCAGCCGAAACCAGGTCCCCCCCTCTTCTCACATTCCACCTTCTTCAATTTTGATCAAAAGTCTCCAAAATAAATCAAAAATCAATACCCATTTGTCACAAATTCATCCCTAAACCCTATCCCATCTCCTTGCTCCTATTTTACTTGGAATTTGAAGGCAAGAGATCCATCTTGGTGGTCATGAAGCAAGGGTGAACTCAAAATTTTATGGTATAAATTCTAAACCCATGTTAATTTGTGTTATTTATCGCAACCCGATAAATTAAAATACTTAATTTTGGTTTTGATTTGAGTTTCTAGAAAATGGTTATTAAATTATTATTAGGGTTTTGATTCTTAGGTTGTGATCTAAAATTGTAGCTTAACATATTAGAATATGTTAAACTTAGTCTAGTAGCAAATTTGCTAGTTATTGCATTTAATTGTTTAATTAGGTTATTTTTGTAAACTAGATTTTTGCAAAACATGTAAATAAGTTAGATAAAATTAGAATTAGGGTTTTTATTATTAGATTGTAGTGTTAGTGTGTAGATTAACTTTGTTAAGTGAGGGTTAAACATAACTAGTTGCCAATTTCTAGCTTTCACTTGAAAGCTTTCACAATATTGCTATGTTATTAAACTAGGTTTTGAAAATTAGTTTAAGATGTGGAATTAAAAATAAAGTTAGGCTTTTAGAACATCCTTACGGTTTCAAGGAGTGGTTTAACGATTTAAGCTATGCAAAATCAAGTTTGGAAGTGAAATTGTGTAGTTTTGCTTAAAAATACCGAAATCGGGCAAGTTTACAAACTAGAATTTCCATTTAATGCAAATTAGGGTGTTAAAAATATAGTGATGGTTTATATAGTCTAGTTATGCTAATTAATGAGTTTTATGACCATTAGTTTTATTTAAACAGTAAGTTTTGAAGTAAAACGGTAAATTGGCATTTTCGGGTTTTACGAAATCGGACGATTTGATTGATTTTTAGGGTTTCGATGAATTAAATCATGTTTTATATTATAAGTAATGAGTTTTAAAACTATGAGTTGTTTGTTGATGAATTAAATCATGTTGTATATGTGTATGTGTATATATGTATAGGACTATGTGTAGGTATATATATACACAACATGTATATGTGATATATGGATGTAATATGATACATGGGGATGAAACAATATATCTGGGCTTGATGCCGTGATTCTTGGCTATGCAGTCGTGTTATGACGTTAGCGGATCATTAGAAAATGAGATAATGGATATTTATACTTAGATAATAAAAGGTAGTGATGATTTGAGGTACATAAGACTCTAGAATAGAACCCGGACTATAACCTGTGACTTGATTACGATTTGAGATATGCGTAACTTGATTACGATATGATATATACATATATGTGACTTAATCACGATTTGATATATGTGACTTGATCAAGATATGATACGTATGACATGATATTTCTGAGGATAAATTATCGATGTATATTTATGTGGCAATGATATATAATTGTTGTATGCGATTATAGTATAGCACCTTGATCATGACATGTGTCGATGATGGTATTACGAATGATGAGACACGTAGGTGATACTTGACCCGTACCCCGATATGGGATGCCGTACGATGGATTTTACCGTACGAGGCATAGATATGATGATTGATCCGCACTCTTGATTCAAGGAAGCCGTACTACGTACGTGACGCTATTGAGGCTGGTGAAAGGTTCCTAGGCACTCTAGTAAGGTCTCACAAGGCATCGAACATGCCAATTTAAAATTTTTGGTGCCGAGAAACCCTAGACTACGGATCTTAAACTAGATGTTTAGGCGAAATGAAAACTTAGTTAACACTTAACTACTGGGATACGGAAATTACAACCTTTGTAGATCCGGATATCCACCTCCACGGCTCCGCAAGGGCGTCCTCTCGCTGTCCATCTTGAAGCTTGAACTCTCGTGACGGCTTCATCGGAGAAACGTGCGGAATAGGTCGTCGGCTTCGTGTCAAAGACGATCTACGTCGAGATTGCACAAACTCAAGCTCCGACTTCACAAACTTGTGAAACTTGTGAAGTAAACACCCAAAACAACTTGGCAAGAGGTAGAGGGTGAAGAAATAGGAGGTGGGTTCACTTTAGAATTGGATTTATCTCACTAGATCTCAAGTTGCCATTGTTGTAGCAAGCTTGAAGAAGAAGAAGAAGATGAAGATGAAGCAAGAATGATAAGTCTTCACCATTTAAAAAATAAAACTAATATGAATCCTTATCATATCTTGACCATGGTCAAGTGTAGAGATTAAACCAAGGTTAGTAAGTGTGGTTAGGGTTAAGGATGAGATAAGGATGGTGGACTTTGTCAAAGCTTCATGAAGCTTCAACAAAGCTCCAAAATAAGCCACCATTCTTAACTTAATCCTTTCAAATAAATAAACAAATAAATAAATGAAAAACCAAAACCCTAATCATCACTTAACCATGGTTTAACCCTTTACACTTAATCACATTATCAAGTATCATCAAACATGATACAAACTAGTGCACTAAAGCATATCACATATACAATGTGCATCAAGTGAGAAAAATCCGTTAAAAGTGAACCAATACTAGTTAATGCAATGCAATATATCAAATATATAATTATGCATTAAATCATTAAATCAACATTTGATTCAATGATCCGGTCATGTCGCACATAACCGACTAGAATCTAATGTATCGATTTATCGAATCAATGATTCGATAACTAGGTCATATCGAATATAACCAATCGAAACATATATCGCGAGAATGAAATGCGGTATCACATACACGCATTATTCTCGGTCCTGCACATATCTCATATGCGCTCCTATTTCGTTTCGCTTGAGCCAGGAAACCTCTGTGTAGGACTCTAAAGACTCGTCAATACGCCGGTAGCAGATGATGATCATATCAAGCACCCACAAGCCGCAAGCGGTCTGCTAAACGTAACGGCCACCCGGGTATTGAGCGATCAGAAGATCGACGAGCTAGCCCGCTCACACTCCTGCGAATCCGACCAGTAACACTTACCATACAGTCCGGTCTCTTCGTCTGATATGTCGCATATCAAGTCTAGGGGTGGTATACGTCAGACCCCAATAACCCGATAAGTCGTGCTGATGTGAGGCTCGTAACGGGTCGAGAAACTACTGGTAACACTTACCAGCAAATCTCTTATCAGCCCTGGCCAGGGACTTCCCTGTTACGGCCAATCGAGCACTGCGCAACATCAACCCCCAATACCGGGAGAGACGAAACCCCTCCTATCGCTCATTGCCTCCATGTGACTCGGGACTGTACCCAAAGACCACCGTTTTGCATGCCCTCATGGACGTGGTAAGGTGGAGATCAAAGCACATTGGGAATCACACAAGACTCTATGACGATCTCGGGTCTACAGACTAACCTGTACAAGTGTCACCTGAGAACTGCCATCTGACGTGAGGTATAATACCATCTGGGAGTTCTCGGCGAGTCTGTCCAGTGTACCCAGTCTCCACTGAGCACCCGTATACCATCTCTGATGTCAAACACCAATGTATATGGGATCATCCATCGCCCATCACATGGGTCGAGAAGCGTATACGCTAGTCTACTCTGGTATATCGATGCCCCGTCTCGATACACCCACGACTAGGGACCTTTAAGGATGTACTTATGGACTACCATGTCCCCACTAGTATGATCTGCATCACAGTCCAGGTAGTCAAGTACATATCCTAAGGGCTTTACCAACATGTAACTATAAGACAGTATAAAGAGACTAGTGTACATGTTAAGATAAAGAGTAACCAGATAGCATACTATCATATCGAGCAAGAAAGTCATCTCTATATATGTCCAAGCATCCAATATAATATACATCATCTGTACAATACTGGCCTCTAGGGCATACATACAACTAACAACTCCCACTTGCACTAGGGCCAGCTGCTGTAGTATCTCATACCGAGCATCCCGAAGAGTCTCTCAAACTGTATCTGGGGAATGGCCTTCGTGAGTGGATCCGCCGTGTTGTTCTTCGTGTCAACCCTCCTCACCTCGATCTCCCGGCGATCAACTATCTCCCGGATCAGGTGATACCACCTCAGAATATGCCTGGATCGCTGATGGGACCTGGGTTCCTTGGCCAAAGCCACCGCTCCATTGTTATCGCAATACAAAGGTATTGGATGCTCAATGGATGGAACCACTCCAAGTTCGGTAATGAACTTCTTGATCCAGACAGCCTCTTTGGCAGCATCGTTGGCAGCGATGTATTCAGCCTCCATCGTCGAGTCTGCCACGGTTTCCTGCTTGGAACTCTTCCAGCTAACCGCCCCTCCGTAAAGGGTAAAGACAAAGCCCGACTGCGACTTAGAGTCGTCCTTATCACTCTGGAAGCTCGAATCGGTGAAGGACTCCACTTGGAGTTCTCCGTTACCATACACCAAGAACATATCTCTAGTCCTTCGCAAGTACTTGAGAATGCTCTTCACAGCTGTCCAGTGACTCTCTCCAGGATCAGCTTGATACCTTCTCACTACACTTAGTGAGTATGCTACATCGGGTCTGGTACATAGCATCGCATACATGATAGAGCCTACTGCCGAAGCATAGGGTATCCCTTGCATGCGAGCTCTCTCCAAATCAGTCTTGGGAGACATCTCTTTGGAGAGAGTGACTCCAGAGATCGTGGGTAAGTTCCCACGCTTGGACTCTTCCATACTAAACCTCTTTAGTATGGTGTCAATGTACCTGGATTGGGACAATCCCAAAATCCGTTTGGATCTATCTCTATAGATCCTAATTCCCAATATGCAGGAGGCATCACCAAGATCTTTCATTGAGAATCTTTGTGATAAGAAGAGCATGACCGATTGCAGCATAGGAATATCATTTCCTATCAAGAGTATGTCGTCCACGTACAATACGAGGAAGACAACCTTACTCTCCGCCACCTTCTTGTAGATACAAGGTTCATCTGGATTTTTGACGAAATCAAACTCTTTGATAACGACGTCAAAGCAGATGTTCCAACTCCGCGATGCTTGCTTTAATCCATAAATGGATTTAAGCAGCTTGCACACCTTCCCGCTGCTCCCACTGTCTACGAAGCCCTTTGGCTGAGTCATGTACACGCACTCTTCTAAATCACTATTTAGAAAGGCGGTCTTAACATCCATTTGCCAGATTTCGTAGTCATGAAAGGAAGCAATGGCAAGCATGATTCGGATGGATTTAAGCATAGCCACTGGAGAAAAGGTTTCGTCATAGTCCACACCTGGTCTTTGACGAAAACCCTTTGCTACAAGTCTAGCTTTGAAAGTCTCCACTTTCCCATCTACACCAAATTTCTTCTTGAAGATCCACTTGCTCCCAATGGGTTTTACCCCTTCAGGAGCAACTTCCAAAGTCCATACTTTGTTGGTGTACATGGATTCCATCTCGGACCGCATAGCATCCAGCCATTTCACTGAGTCCCTACTCGTGATGGCCTGCTCGAAGCTAGTTGGGTCATCATCCTCCATGATGCAATCCTCGCTTCCACCGTCAATGAGAAAACCGTAGTATCTCTCAGGTGGACGAGAAACCCTACTAGATCGGCGGAGAGGCTGGGGTTCGTCGGGTACTACTGAATCCTCTGGTTCTACCAAGTCTTCTGTTACAGTTTGTGTTGCTGGAACCTCTTCTAGTTCTACCTCAATGCCACTAATCTGTTTCATAAGAAAACCTTTTTCTAAGAAAGTGGCATGTCGAGAAACAAACACTTTTTGTTCCTCGGGGTGGTAGAAGATATACCCTTGTGAATTTTTGGGATATCCTACAAACTTACATAAGACAGATCTTGCCTCGAGTTTGTCCGGATTTTGTCTTTTGACATAGGCTGGACAACCCCATATCTTAACATACTTAAGAGATGGTCTCTTCCCTTTCCATATCTCATATGGAGTGGTAGGCACTGATTTGGTAGGAACCATATTCAATAGGTGTATGGCTGTCTCAAGCGCATACCCCCAGAAGGAAATAGGTAACTCAGCTGTACTCATCATTGAACGCACCATATCTAATAGGGTGCGATTCCTTCGTTCCGATACACCATTGTGCTGTGGTGTATAAGGTGGAGTAAGCTGAGAGAGAATCCCATTCTCTTTTAGATAATCTTGGAACTCATTGCTCAAGTATTCTCCTCCTCGATCAGATCGAAGGACCTTAATACTTTTGCCAGTTTGGTTCTCTACTTCGTGCTTATATTCTCTGAATTTCTCAAAAGCTTCAGACTTGTGTTTCAACAGGAACACATGCCCGTATCTAGAGAGATCGTCAGTGAATGTAATGAAGTAGGAAGAACCATCCCTGGCATGTGTAGACATAGGACCGCATACATCACTATGTATCAGTCCTAAGAGTTCAGTAACTCTTTCTCCGTGTCCCGTAAACGGAGTTTTGGTCATCTTGCCTTTGAGACATGACTGGCAAGTGTCATAAGATGAAAATTCAAACGGATTTAAATACCCATCCTTATGCAACTTAGCTAGTCGTGTCGCATTGATGTGACCAAGTCTACAATGCCACAAGAAGGATTCGTTCATTTCTGAACTCTTCCTCTTGTGTGTGTTTTGTATATTGAGGACTGTATTTTGATTTAGAATGAATATGCCATTATGTAGCGAGCCTGATGCAATCAACTTTTGATCTAGGAATATGTTCATAACATTTTCCTTTACTACAAAATTATATCCTTCTTTACTCAATAAAGAAACTGATATGATGTTGCACATCATGTTTGGTATATAATAGCACTCATTCAGAATTATTGTATCACCACTTGGTAATACAAGGTGATATTCGCCAACTGCTTTGGCTGCAATATTTGCACCGTTCCCTACTTGAACGGAATGATCACCTTTTCCCAGTTCTCTACCTTTTCGCAGCCCATGTAACATCTTACATATGTGGGATCCTGATCCGGTATCTAATACCCAGGACGTAAGGTGAACTGAGAAACAGTTCTCAATGACAAACACACCCGAAGATGATGCATCAACATGCATGTTCTCCGTTTGGGCGGTATGAGAATCCAGATATTCTCCTGTTTCCTGTTCATTCTTATAACACTTATAAGATAGAACGGGTTCAACGTTCCCCTGCACAGTATAACATGCGGGTTCGGTCAATACATCCATATTATTATCTTGATTAAGGCATGAACTGGTCGCTACCTGGAGAGAGAGAGAAGAAAACACTTTAGCGTATGCTCGTGCAAGATCAGATTGGTTATTATCTTATCTAATCAGGATGGCTCCCACTGCTTTTTATCAAATCTTCCTTCAAACCCTAAAAGGAAAGACTAGCCGGGATTAATTACACACTACAGGTTCGCCAATCTTTCAGCCAGGCCAGTGTCGGTACTTTGAGGGAGGTCCCCCGTGCTTTCGCACGAACCTAATTAATGTAAACCTCGTTTTCCCAGAGGCGTAACCTCGTTAACACCTTTCTAGACACCTACTTGATCGGCTAATTGTAATGTGTAAAACTCTCCCAGGAGTAACTCTTACTCGCAGCGGGTATCGGGATCCAACTATCTCATAGAAGGTATGCAATCTCATTGCAAATTTCAACACTTGAAATTCCCGATAATTTTTTACCCCTAGTGTTCTATGACCTTGACGAATGCCAAACAACCCATAGTCCACTAGTCAAGTTCAACCCGTACATTTCTTGATTGAATTAAACCCACCCGCACGACCCTTGACGAATGCCAAACAACGCCGTACGAATACCCTAATCCAATCTGCATCATATGCATAAGCAGATAAATACTAGTTAGCTACCGTACACTACGCCTTGACGAATGCCAAACTACCGTAGCACGAATACTAAATAGTACTTATCTGAAATGACGGAGGGCTACGCAGGTTTTCATAAAACCATGAGCGTAATGAACTTGATATCGTTGTAGAATCAAATGAAGTTTTGAAATGGAGTGATTTTGAGGCTTTTCTAGTTTTGCTAAAGGAGTCACTCCCGGTGAAGGGATCTCGGTCCTTTTCTCGTCGAATGAGGTGCGGGTTATATCATATATATCGCTGTGCAAAGCAAAAACGCAAAAACAGTCAAAAGCAAACCGAGTGTGTAGCATCTGCCAGTTATTGCTAAAGGAGTCACTCCCGGTGAAGGGATCTCGGTCCTTTCCTCATCGAATAAGGTGCAGGGTATATCATATATACCGCTGTGCAAAGCAAGAACTGTAGCTACCTGTTTTATTTTAACATCCGATTCTACAACATCTTAGGTTTCTTATCTTTCATTAATCACATTAATGAAGTCCCATCATTTATATACCTAAACATCACAGATAGATATGACGTACACTTATGCCATCCGCATTCGCCTCGATGTCCCCTCGTGCACCGTTAGGTTAGGTAACTAACGACAGAGCAGGGCAGGGCTAGCATGGGTGTAAAACATAAGTAGCGTCTATATAATGTATCATATATACTATATACAATATCCATCACAGAAACAGAACACAGATATCGCAGCAGAATAAACATATGAAATATTGGATATACTAAGACGTCCGTGTTTTCAATACGAGCCAGTATAAAACACGGATTCCACGGTCGTGATGAATAGCCAATCCCACACCCCTAGACCCCTACGAGAGCGGCAAGCAACCCTGCCAATTCTGGGGTTAGGAGACTCGGACTCGACTCCTCGAGTTGGTCTCCCACTGGACCCCAGAACCCGGTTACTTGTGCTCCCCTCCTTGGGTCTATCCTAATGCGGAAAAGTAAATAATATACAAAGGGTGACAACTTCCGCTACCTGGAAGTGCCCCAAATAAAAGAATATTACATACAAGTTTTTACATGAATGAAAATGAAAAACACTCATCTCACATAAAAACCCCCGGCTATTCGAATACGACGATCCAATATAACATATCCAGCAACACATAACATCACATGTCATCAACGTAAGTAAGTATGCATACCCCAATTGTCGTTGACGTATAGCAACGAAACCAGCGATATGAACATACTACACTTACGGTCACAGAAAAGAAAGTGTAAAACTACAACAATTGGAATCCGCAATCTCTTTAGACATCGCATGCCTAACAGATATAAATCCCGCATTTTAGTCTCATTATCGAAAACTCTTTTCAATATCATATGGGACTAAATTGCTAGATTTATAACATTCATTCAGTTATCACATAACTGTTTGTGAATTCCAATTATTGTATCCAATTCCGGATAAATAGAATATATTAAACTTTCCGATCGAACATTCGAACACCCAAGTTTTCCCGACACCGATCAACACATGAAATAGGTTCAAAAACATTCATTTCATGCCTCAGTACCAACGGTCCAGCCGTAGAAGGGTCAAGCCAACGCCTCACATGTGGCACGCCGTACTGCCCCAAACCCGAAGGTTCAAAGGGCAGTTCAAGACGGTCACATAATCGAGTTAAGGTTTGTTGTCTTCTAGAGGGACCATCGCGTTACTTGCACTACTTCGAACGCCTTTTAACCACAGAAAAATCCAACACTTGGAATTTTTCCGGCAGGGGAAAAGTTGGGTATTTGTATCCGGTCAAACATTTTAACATATTCTAAAGTTATCTGGAAAAAACACAAAGACGAAATTTGATAATCCGATCGAATCTTTGATTCCCAATACAACCCTAGAATACTCTTCTGTAGAGTCATAATAAAAATGTCCCAGAAAATATAGCATTATATTACAAGAGTTACTGTGCAGAAATAATTATTTAAGGTAACAGTAAGGCCGCGGAACCGCCGCACATGCCTAGCATGTGCCGCGCTTCCGCGGTGGAAAAGTTGAGTTAGCCCCTCGTATTTCACAGTAATTCTAATAACACCCTGCTTGATTTTCTACATATTTTTAATTGACAAAAATCCGAATTTTTAGAAAAAGTCCAGAGAGCATTTTAAGGTTTTGGATTTCGGTTCGATCGGGTTTCAAACGTCGTCGGGACTTCGCCTAAGGCTCTAGCTAGGCTCTGATACCAGTGAAAGGTTCCTAGGCACTCTAGTAAGGTCTCACAAGGCATCGAACATGCCAATTTAAAATTTTTGGTGCCGAGAAACCCTAGACTACGGATCTTAAACTAGATGTTTAGGCGAAATGAAAACTTAGTTAACACTTAACTACTGGGATACGGAAATTACAACCTTTATAGATCCGGATATCCACCTCCACGGCTCCGCAAGGGCGTCCTCTCGCTGTCCATCTTGAAGCTTGAACTCTCGTGACGGCTTCATCGGAGAAACGTGCGGAATAGGTCACCGGCTTCGTGTCAAAGACGATCTACGTCGAGATTGCACAAACTCAAGCTCCGACTTCACAAACTTGTGAAACTTGTGAAGTAAACACCCAAAACAACTTGGCAAGAGGTAGAGGGTGAAGAAATAGGAGGTGGGTTCACTTTAGAATTGGAATTATCTCACTAGATCTCAAGTTGCCATTGTTGTAGCAAGCTTGAAGAAGAAGAAGAAGATGAAGATGAAGCAAGAATGATAAGTCTTCACCATTTAAAAAATAAAACTAATATGAATCCTTATCATATCTTGACCATGGTCAAGTGT
This sequence comes from Agapanthus africanus, assembly GCA_030015575.1. NCBI lineage: Eukaryota > Viridiplantae > Streptophyta > Magnoliopsida > Asparagales > Amaryllidaceae > Agapanthus > Agapanthus africanus. The sequence goes on along the minus strand of CM057343.1, from coordinate 146,530,358 downwards.
AGAGATTAAACCAAGGTTAGTAAGTGTGGTTAGGGTTAAGGATGAGATAAGGATGGTGGACTTTGTCAAAGCTTCATGAAGCTTCAACAAAGCTCCAAAATAAGCCACCATTCTTAACTTAATCCTTTCAAATAAATAAACAAATAAATAAATGAAAAACCAAAACCCTAATCATCACTTAACCATGGTTTAACCCTTTACACTTAATCACATTATCAAGTATCATCAAACATGATACAAAGTAGTGCACTAAAGCATATCACATATACAATGTGCATCAAGTGAGAAAAATCCGTTTAAAGTGAACCAATACTAGTTAATGCAATGCAATATATCAAATATATAATTATGCATTAAATCATTAAATCAACATTTGATTCAATGATCCGGTCATATCGCACATAACCGACTAGAATCTAATGTATCGATTTATCGAATCAATGATTCGATAACTAGGTCATATCGAATATAACCAATCGAAATATATATCGTGAGAATGAAATGCGGTATCACATACACGCATTATTCTCGGTCCTGCACATATATCATATGCGCTCCTATTTCGTTTCGCTTGAGCCAGGAAACCTCTGTGTAGGACTCTAAAGACTCGTCAATACGCCGGTAGCAGATGATGATCATATCAAGCACCCACAAGCCGCAAGCGGTCTGCTAAACGTAACGGCCACCCGGGTATTGAGCGATCAGAAGATCGACGAGCTAGCCCGCTCACACTCCTGCGAATCCGACCAGTAACACTTACCATACAGTCCGGTCTCTTCGTCTGATATGTCGCATATCAAGTCTAGGGGTGGTATACGTCAGACCCCAATAACCCGATAAGTCGTGCTGATGTGAGGCTCGTAACGGGTCGAGAAACTACTGGTAACACTTACCAGCAAATCTCTGATCAGCCCTGGCCAGGGACTTCCCTGTTACGGCCAATCGAGCACTGCGCAACATCAACCCCCAATACCGGGAGAGACGAAACCCCTCCTATCGCTCATTGCCTCCATGTGACTCGGGACTGTACCCAAAGACTACCGTTTTGCACGCCCTCATGGACGTGGTAAGGTGGAGATCAAAGCACAGTGGGAATCACACAAGACTCTATGACGATCTCGGGTCTACAGACTAACCTGTACAAGTGTCACCTGAGAACTGCCATCTGACGTGAGGTATAATACCATCTGGGAGTTCTCGGCGAGTCTGTCCAGTGTACCCAGTCTCCACTGAGCACCCGTATACCATCTCTGATGTCAAACACCAATGGATATGGGATCATCCATCGCCCATCACATGGGTCGAGAAGCGTATACGCTAGTCTACTCTGGTATATCGATGCCCCGTCTCGATACACCCACGACTAGGGACCTTTAAGGATGTACTTATGGACTACCATGTCCCCACTAGTATGATCTGCATCACAGTCCAGGTAGTCAAGTACATATCCTAAGGGCTTTACCAACATGTAACTATAAGACAGTATAAAGAGACTAGTGTACATGTTAAGATAAAGAGTAACCAGATAGCATACTATCATATCGAGCAAGAAAGTCATCTCTATATATGTCCAAGCATCCAATATAATATACATCATCTGTACAATACTGGCCTCTAGGGCATACATACAACTAACAGCTGGATCGCCGACTATTAGAGATATGGATCCAGACTTTGGTGTACTCCTATTTCTTGTCGACTAGTTTCTTAGGTTTAGTTCCTTAGGAGATTAGATGGACACTAGTGTAAGTTCGAGTCATATAGTTGTAATTTACTTGTATATCACAGATGAGTGGATAATACACATCCGTCTTTACTTTCAGATTGTAATCATCATGGTGCATGTTCATTCATATGTTTCTATAATCAGTATAAAACTCTGCCTGTTAGGACACCAGCACCATTACCGATGATGCGCATATTCCACGCACACTTATTTGCCGGCTCACACACATCATCATCGGTAATTGCTATGTCACGTACACTTTAGAACATATTATCTTTTATTGACAGAATCAGCTAACAGCTAGATCGATATAATATTCTGATTACTCTCTGGTGTTAGTATAGACATGGCATTTATTACTTAGACATTTCATGCATTCACATTTTCATGTTATCATGCAGTATTATGGGGCATATGCCGACACTTATCATATACTTACTCATGATTTTGGGATTTTGGATTTCTATGAGATTTCTGGATTTTGGGGAAAACCGCAAGAATATATAAAAAACTTCTCTCTCTCCTCCTCTCTTTTAAAATATAAGATGCGGTTTTCTCGTGATGTATGTGTCGTCCACCATGAGATTTCATATTTTCTGTTGGATTTCGAGACCCGATTCGAGGAGTGGATGAACCGTCTCGGGTACATGGTGGGCCCGGTATAGTACCCCGGGGCAAGAAGATGGAGTTATAGACGATGAGCCTGGCAGGGGAAGGCTACTTACCGGTGATGTCTGGCACGGCGGATATCCGGAGGATACCGACCGTTGTCGTGAGATTTGATGATATGGGCCGATCCAGACTGACGGAGCCAGAGATATTGAGACTATGAGGTATTGAGACTTGAGATTTACATATTTTGTGTCGATGCTTGACACGGATTTCCATGGATTTCATCGTTGATATTTCAGATTTCTTATACAGATATATCTAGATTTCATTGGTTATTTTACATTCATGGTGCATGCATACTCGTTCTCATGACATAGTACTATATGAGGCACTGACACGAGCACGGAGCATTTGCACTTACACGTAGCTTTTTATTCTGTCCTTAATTGATGACTAGTAGTATATTAGTATATTATTATGGCCTAGGATAGTGTCGTGCATTCGATTTCTTTTCGTAGATGTCTTCTACTCACGAGTTGGCAACTCACCCCCGTTGTGCCAAATTTTATTACAGGCTTGATGTACAGGGTTCCTTGGCTGTTCGCTGGTACATCATTTCATTCCGGATGATTTGCACGGTAGGTTGGTTCACTTGTATCTGGACCGCCATTGTACTTTTATTATTTCATTTGTATCTAGTAAGCTCCATCAACCAAACTTGTATTACTTGATAGTTTACTGGACCATTTATTTGTTTCGACCTTAGAGTCGCGCTTGTAACATTATGATATCTGGTGGTTTTGTTTTCTTTGAGTTCTGAGCCTCGCCCTTTGGCGTTGTATACTATTGTGCATTGGTGTGGTTGTTTCCGCCTTTTGGCGCAGAGCTAGCTCCCGTTTGGGGATACTTTTTATAGTTTGTGTATTTTATACTTGTTGTACCCGTTTGGGGCCAGTTTTCACAAAGAAGGCTCGGCCGAAATTTTTGAGAAAATTGGCTGATGCTTTTAAACTTGTTTTCTTCATGTTTTCTTTTTCTTCTTCTTCTTCTTCTTTTATGGTTTAGATTTCTGGGCTTCGGCTTACTTAGGTTACGTTGCGCCTCTAGATGCTTCGTAATCTAAGTGCCGGTCACGTTCCGTACTTTCGGATCGTGACACCTATACACACGTGATATTATATTGGTTAGGGACATTGAGACATGATCCTTATTTCCATTGTGCATATAAGATATAGCATACATGTACACCTACATGCTTACACATATACCTGGTGGTTATTGCATCATTATTGTCATGTATATACGCATACCTTGCTATGCTACAGCTACACATATACCTGGAGGGTATTGCATCATTATTGACATGTATATACACATACCTTGCTATGGTATAGCTACACATATACCTGGAGGGTATTGCATCATTATTGACGTGTATATACACATACCTTGCTATGCTACAGCTACACATATACCTGGAGGGTATTGCATCATTATTGACATGTGTATATACATATGAGATATAGCTACATGTGCATCATACGTACATACTTACATGTACACACTTATACGTTGCTGTAGCTACATGTTCACTTTTATATGATGTTGCGTTGGATTTTGGAGAAATTAGGAACCGCATGATATATTTAATAACTTGTTGCATTTAAATAGCGGTTTTCCTTTATATGCTCATATTACTATTTTATGTTACACATATTATATTTCATTGATTTACGCACTGAGATATGGATTTCATATGATATTTTCTGGATGTTTTACTCCTGATGATATATATCAGTGGTATGAGACGCTGTTATATATGTATATATATATATATCAGTGGTATGGGACGCTGTTATATATGTACATATAATATATATATATATATATATATATATATATATATATATCATAATGATCTATGCAAGTATTCTTATTCATTACTTGATGTTTTCTGGATTTGAGGACCGTGGTATTTTCATAAAATTATGCATTGTTTGAAAAACCCGGTTTCTCTTGATATGATATTTCGATGTGTGCACCATGAGATTTCTCGGTTATGAGATTTGTGATATATACCCGATGCGAGGAGTGGAGTGGGCCGTGTGCGGGTACATGGTGGAGCCCAGTATGGTTCCCCAGGGCAAGAAGATCGCAGATGATGGCGATGAGCCTGGCAGGCAGGGCTAGTACCTACCGATGATACTATTTGGATTCTGTGGTTATCGTGGGGATACCGACCGGAGTAATGAGATGTACGGACATGACATCAGAGCCAGTCATGGTGATGGTGTCTGACAGATGAGTATTTATGTGTCGATGCAGGACACTAGTTTTCATGATATTTCGAGTGTCGATCGATGTTAGACACTCAGGTTCCATGATTTTGATGTGTTGTTGAGGGACACACACACACACACACACACACACACACATATATATATACACACACATGCATAGTTTTCATGATGTTTTCGGTTATCGATGTTGGACACTCAGGTTCCATGAGACTTACAGGATATGTTTTATCCATAATCAGCATTTATTTGATATGCATTGCTTCATGTATTAGTAGTACCCGATAGAGTACCTTTAATGACTGTTGCATATACATATTGCCGTTTATTGCTATCAGCTTGCATGTGATAGATTATCGCAGTACGTGCATACTTACGATTACCTGCATATGTTATTTAATATTCACGAGTTGGCAACTCAACCCCGTTGTGCCACAGTGTTTTGCAGGTAGTCCCTCAGGGCAGTCGCGGCATGGCTTCTTCCTATCATATCATCTTTTGCAGCGGATACCGCTACGGCTGACTGTGTGCAATTTTGCTATAGGTGGGTTTTGCGGTTATCCGATATTGCTCATTGTATATTCATTGTATCCAGTACTCTTTATCTACTACTTCATGTATTGACCTAGAGACGATTTGTGAGGACGATATTGTATATTATTTGTGACTTGGAGGTCTTTTATGCTGTTTCACTTTGTATCGTCTTTTTCTTCACTACGGCGTCGTATATCTTCTTGTGGTGGTTGTTTTCCGCCTTTGGGCGTGGAATTGCTCCCGTTGGGGATGCTTTACTTATATTGATGTCGTTTGAGCTCACCAATGCCCCAGCAGCGTTTATGGATTTGATGGACCGTATATTCAGGCCGTTTCTTGATCAGTCTATCATCGTGATCATTGATGACATCCTAGTATACTTTTGGAGCCGAGTGGAGCCTGGATAGTAATTGAGGATCTCGTTGCAGACTTTGAGGGAGCGCCAGCTATTCTCTAAATTACCCAAGTGTGTTTTCTGGTTGGATGGTGTTGATTTCTTGGGTCACGAAGTTACGAGAGATGGCAAGTATGGAACCGAAGAAGATCGAGGCCGTTCACCACTGGCCCAGACCTGTATCAGTGACGTCCTAAGCTCTGATACCAACTTTGTCACGACGCGAATTTAGGGTGTGACCGTCACTTAGATTGTATGACATCTAAAGATGCCGACACAATCTGAGTAAGCCAGCAACCAAGATCAAAAACCCATTTGCGGAATTTAGAAAAACTTCAGTTTTTAAGTAAGAAGAATGATGTAGCATGTCGAATGATTTTTAAGAATTGAAGTCTAAACAACTGATTTTTAGCATTTAAAATTTCGACAGCACTTCCTTTTTAATCGTTAATAAAAGCATTTACAAAATGTTTAAATAAGTTGCGTCCCTAGTTGGGAGCAAAATAACGCCAAACAGCGGAAATCAATACGCAACTACAATATGACACTCAAGCGAAGAATTTCATGCATAAGTAAGGAAAGCATAATTTAAAACAACTAAACGATCTCACTCAATCAAAACAAATCATATACAAACATATTTCGTTCTAAATCAAATATACAAGGTCTGAAAGAGTGATACTAGATCCAAAATACATATATCAAAAATCGGCGGTCACAGTATATGTAACCCACCTAGCAAAATAAGCGATATAAGGTGACAAGTGGATCCGCACTGCTGCTATACGTCCACGCGTCTCCTGCAAGAAACTAAGGCACAACGGGGGTGAGTTTCCAACTCAGTGAGAAAAACTAACATCTAACAGTTGATATTGTAAGCATGCCGGAATAATGGTAAAAATGACAAGATAAGCATGATGTATAGTATCACATTGATGCATGAATATGTACTAAACAAATGTATAACACAATACTGAAATCTCATCAAATATCTCTGAACATCAGTCATTTCCAATTTTAAGATTCATTTTCCGTGTCCAACATCTACACAAATCTTCTGTTTTAGCAGACATCGTTCCCCGAACGATCCTGTCAATCAGTAACATCGGTCGGTATCCACTAGATATCCGCCGTGTTTTACAACTATCTCTGGTATCGAGTATCCTCGCTAGGCTCCCCACCTCAAATGCGGCTCTCCTGCCCCTCGATCTCGGCCGGGTCCACCATGTATCCGACTATATATCCCCCCACTCAGTCTGGATTACATATAAATCCGCAACCGTATAGCCCCCTCACTCGGTTCGGAGTAAATCCAAATCATAAAAACAACATCTCATGGTGGACACATCACATCAATCATGAAGAACCAATGAATATAACTTAATAGTGTATAAACCTCAAAACCAAAAATTCTCAAATCCAATACATCTTGTATCATAATTAATAACAATTTGAAAGGAAACATGAAGTGTCAATAATAAAAGCAATGCTAAACAATTACTATTAATGATGCTTATGGTATGAAGTGAATCATATGCGACATAGCAGGTTCTAAGTGGTTACGTGACATATCAATACCGATGAGGTGTAGTGTAACATGTAGATATGTGCGCGTGCAACATGACTCATCGATAATTAGTACAGTGTCCTAGCAAGTGTTAGACAATGGAATATTTTAGATATGAATGCATACGATGAAGTTTTTAGTTTTAAACATATACACAATGCAAAGGAAATTAATTAGCTAAACTTCAAATTACGGGCGTATTACGCCATCCATACAAAATCCCCCAGTAGATGTTTAATCTACTCACCGGAATACGTCGAATCTACTCGGATGTCATCAATCCTTTTCCCTTCCTTGCGGTCTCCGAAGTCCCCGCGGTCGAACCTAACATCGAAATTAACTTTCGTATAAGAAACGGCTAAACTCCGATATGGCGAAAACGTGAAACTACAAGATTTACATACTAAACATGCTACGTGCGAATATTGTGAACTATCTAAAACTTATACTAACCTAATCTAACCCTTCGCTGTTCGTAACAGGAAAAACAGAATCGCGACTGTTCATATCATAATATTGCATTATTATATTCCCCATTCCTAGTCATTTTACAAATAAACAGGTGCTTTTGACCCATGTCTGCAACATAGTTGCAGGTTACAGGTTCTCGGAACAAAAACAGTGAAAACAATGAAAAGACGATGCAAAAGTGAGACTTCGACCAACAAACAGAGAATCTTTATCTTGCCTACAGTTTGAAGAATAAACGAAGATCAATGGACAATTTCATAAAGCACAAAGGTAGAGCAAGGTTCAAGACTTCGACACGAAGCAAGCGGTAAAAGTGCACGACTTTATTCACAGTGGAGATCTGGAAGAGAACCAGAAGCCAATCTGAGAAAACAACTGAAAAAAAACCAAGAAAAATACAGCATGAATCAGCCCAAAGAAAATAAGCCCACAAGGCCCATATACGGCCGCGGAACCGCGGCCAAACATGGGCTTTGGCCACGGAACCGCGGCCATGAAGAGCCCGTATTGATGGAAAAATTCCGAGGCGACTGCGAGCGTTGACTAGGTCTTTTTCTTAGGGGGTATTTTTGTAATAGCAGATGTGCGTCGATTGTAACCCTAGGGTTTTCTATGAATCTATAAATAGAAGCCCTAAAATCTTTTTTAGGTTATGCCTCTTCTTGTGCCTCATTTTATATCTAAAATTCAGATCTGTAATTTTCTGCAATGAATGAAGAGTGCATCAAATTAGGTGTAAGTTTTCAATTCTTGCCTTAGTTAATTTTATTTCATTGCCCTAGTATAATTTTTTATCTGCCCTAGTTAGATCTTTAATTCCTTGCCCTAGATAGATAGTTTAGAAATGTTTTTCAATTCCCTAATGAGCGAGTAGTCTCCTCGCTTGTTAGGGTTAGCTTTGGGGAAGGCTTGAGAGATGAAGATCTCTCACCCCTTTCTTGTCCATCACACGTTTTTATAGGACTCCATGCATACATGCACACACCGCTCCCTACGGCACCCTATCCCATGAGGTAGCGGTGATACCGTAGTATAAAGTCCCGGTTGAGCGTGTTTTCCATGGAGGTTAAGGTAATGATTAAGAAAGGAAGGACAAGAACCTAGAGGAAGAAACACCGTTTTTTTCCGATGGTACTAATCTCCTTTATTAATAATTACCATAACACCTAATAGATCTTAATATGGGCATAGAAAGCGGTGAGCAATATTGACTTTTCAAACCTAACCTAAACCTAACCCTAGCAAGATTTAGATAAACTTTAGTTTTTAGATTTAATCAATCCATTCACAACAATAGGAATTAACTCGTTAGAACAATTAGAGAATACACAAAATCCCTGTGGACCGACCCGTACTCACCGGCTAGCTACCAAGCGACGCCGTTCTTGATTGCGGTTACTAAATATTCTTTGATCTAAAAATCTCTTTCAATCAAATGGCGCCGTTGCCGGGGATGGCATGTTATTTTCTTTTTGTAATTTCGGGTTAATCTAAAATTGAAAAAATCATAAAAACTGAAAAATTAAAAAAATATAAAAATGTATCATCTTTTTATTTTGTGAAGGGTATTTTTGTTTGAATTTTGCAGGATCTACAATCGAGTTCAGATCTGGAAAAATCCAGAGAGCAAAACAGCAAATATCAAATCTGAACAAACAGAGGAATATCACAACAGACAACAGATGAAATTTGGAGGACCGAGTCAACAAGTCAACCGCGTAACCGCAGTCAAAGGTGCGTTTCGGCGGCGGAACCACGGCGGCCTAGTGACATCAAAAAAAAAATTGCCGCAGAACCGCGGCAATAGCGCCTTCTGACCGCGGAACCGCGGCGGCCTAGTGACATCAACATCTGCAAAAAAAAAAAAAGCTGTAAGTTTCCTTTCTCCTCCTCTGCAACCCCTGATATCTCCTCCGTAAATTTTCCTGCAGGATTATTTGCGCTAAATCTCTCCCCCTTCCAATAATTGATCTTGTGTCGGATTCTTTGCGCCGTGCTAAAAAATTTTGCAAGTGGTTGTTTACTGTTTTGCATATTTAATCGGACTTTAAGGGGCTTGAGACCAATTCAGATTGGGTGGGGATTTCATCACCCTTCCCAGGACCCCAGAAATCACCTAAGGCATATGCATTGACCATCTCTTAATTAAAAAAGATGAGACTCAGCCTTAAGGACTTCGCGCTCAATAGGACAGAGGACTAGTTGTAGGTATCGGCCGTTGATCCTAACCTGACTTTGTGGTGTCTAGGCAAGTGTGTCTAAGGCGAGTGGTTGCTTAATTAGGGCCACTACTTGTAGTGGAGAGCCTCCCACTCACCTGGCACTTACCTGGCCGCAATTGGCGGTGAAGAGACGGTTTGAGGTCCTATTTCTTGCCCTTTGGAACAGTTGGAGCTGTCTAGCTGACCTAGGTGACCCTAGATCTAGGCCCGATTGTGCATTTGTGGTTGATTGCATTTGTGTCAAAGCCTTTTATCGAAAATCTTTTTGCAAAGAGCACCACATAAAAAAAAAGGAAAATTTTTTACAAAAACTTGCAACTCATCGTTAAGAAATCCTTGCACCCCACTTACACCCACATTCTTTTTCTTCTCTTTTCCTACATCATGGGTACCCTACCTCACAAATCTCTTGCCGAACTTTGGTACCCTGAACCAAACTTTGCTTCCTACGCGAATTGTTTTGGTCGATTTACGGACGACCCCTCCATGCCCAAAATTTCTTTGAAAGATCGAATAGAAGCGTCTAGGAGAAACAGTTCAACTTTGCAATCCACTTTGTATCAACCGTGTCAACCTTCACCACCTTCTTACGTTGATACTCCTTTTTCGAGTCCTATTGTCTCTCCTAAACCCATGACTATAGCTGAGCATATTGAACAATCTCGTAGCCGATCTTTCACTCCTCTCCACACATCCAGTTCTAGGGATCAACAAGTCCATTCACCTTTTTCTCCAAATGTTGATCATCCTGTCCAACCATCCAATTCCTACCAGTCCTACCCAACTTTCCCACCTTCCCTAGACATTGCTTCTACACAGCCATTTGGGAGTTTCCAGAATCCAAGCAACTTTGAATCTCTTACTGAAACCCCTTCACAACCCATGCCTAGTTTGGAACAATCGTTAGAAGCCTATATGGTAGCGACAAATCAAATAATGAGGAATGTGGATGCGTCCATGGCCGCCCTTATGCAACCTAGTGAACCGGTAGCTAGTTTCTAACTAGCTCCAAAAATTCCAATGTATGAGGAGACGGTTGGACATAATAAGAATTTAAGTAGTGAGAGTGAGCTGTACACAATTCCAAATCAAACCTACCCATACCCAATAGAATCCCACAACTCCGGTTTTCAATCAAGTGTCCCAAATGATTCACCAGTTAAAGATAAATCGTTTAATGAGTTGTGCGACTTGGTAGTGCTTGATTTGCCAGATTGTGAAGAGTCCCTTTCGAGTGAAACCACACCTAATCCTTTTGAACCTTACACCTCCAATCTAGAGCCTGAATTGATAAATATCCATGCTTTTGATGAGGTGTCCAAAAAAAATTGATTTTCACTTGATTGAGGATATTGACGCCGGGAAAGTTTGGATGATGAACCCGTAGATTTGACTGAAATTTTATCTCCAGTTCATCATCCCGAGTTATTAAATGTTTCTCCCGAACTTCATATGCGTCTTGATTTTGATGATAATTGCATGGATGAGATAACTTTTGAGGAGAATTATGAGGATAGTATTGAGGAGAGTATTGAGGATAGTATTGAGGATGAACCATTTTTGTTTGATGTGTCGGATTTTCCAACTGTTACACTTCCTAAATCACCCTCCCTCCTTTCCATCGTTCCGACCACGGAAAAGATCACGCTTGAGGACTATGAGCTTGAAAAATTTCTGTTTGATCACAACAGTTTTAACGCCACTAGTGCGTTCTTCCTTGAATCTGACACAGTTCTCACAGCCGATAACGATTACGAGTGCTTCACTTTTTCGGACGATTTTGAAGACTCACCGCCCGAGTTTGAGTCCTTTGAATTTTCAGATGAGTTAGTTGAACCATCAGACTCGGTTGCTTACAGTTATTTCGAACCATTGATGGAATCCTTCAAGTTCGAGACAGATTACTTAGGTGAGAATAAGACTATCCCTAAATCACTCCCTTTCGTCCTTCCTATCGTTTCGACCGAGAAAGAATTCGTCACGCTTCCACTTTCAATGGATGGTTTACAAAGTTCAAAGTACCCATGTTTTCTTGCGAATCCTGAGGGATTTGTCCCCATTTCTCGACGGGTTGATAGATTAGCACAATCGCTTTTAACACATCGCTCATCATAAATTGCGCTAATTTATTCACTCGATTTACACCCTCAAGATCGTACTACACTTCTTTCTCTTTTCCGCCATTCTTCTCCTCCACCGACACCATATTCCACTCTTCTTCCCATTCGGTCTCCTGTGTTTCTCAACTCCTTTCTCTACACTCCATTCTTTCACCAACCCTACCATTACCATGATAAAATTTTTGAATGGTTGGTTCTAACTTTTGGTCTGTGTAAGGCCTTGTATAGTTTGATTTTTCTCCTCGCTAACTCTGAACTTTAACGCTTAGAACAGTGGAAACACTGTTTCACTTAAGTTTGGGGGGAACCTTGTTGTATATTATTTTGTTTTTTCCCTTTAACAATAAAAAATTAAAAAAAATTATAAATAAATAAACAGGGGAGTGCCGATATTCTTAACCCTCTTGGTGTAGCATGACAGTGAGGACACTGTCAAGTTTAAGTTTGGGGGTATGCTCGGTAAGTCTTCTTCCTTCGCATTCATATGTATAGTTTTTGTATTTTCATACTTATTTTAAAACCCATAAAAATTGAAAATTTTAAAAATTATAAAAATTAAAGTATTCAATTTTGGCCATAATTGATTTGAGTTTGATAAAAAGGTTAACTAGCTAGGAACAACTAGATCTTAGACTTAGTAAATTAAAAACCCAAAAAATAACCTTTCTTAAAATTTAACAGTAGAAAGTATATGTCTTTGTAGTTTATTTAGAAATAGGCAAATTTCGAGTTCACTTCTTGGGTTAAGTTAAAACAAGGGAAAAGTATTGATATCTTTATAAAAGTATAAGTTTGAAAAATAATTTCTAAGTTTAAGTCTAAATTCTGAAAATATATACCCTACAAAATTGCACAAACACGAACCTTGAAACTTGGAATAGTAGAAGAGACCTTGAAATGCTCTTGTCTAAAGTTCTTAGTACGAAGAAAAATAAAATAAAAATTCAAGTGTGAATAAAGAGATAAAAAATGAACACTGGTTTTTGTAATTACTTAAGGCTGCAAAATAGAAAAAAATATTTAGCGAGGGTGCTTCATCACCTAGTGTCTTAGACCAACTGGTTTGGGAGTCACTGCCCAAAGCCTTAGGGATTACAAGACTAGGAATTACGCCTTAATGTGCAAACACATTTTGTAATCGGTTGTTGGTACCTCAAGAAGTATTAACGATCGCATGAAGGATGTGTGAGCGATATTCATCTAAAAATTCACCAATCAAGAAGTGCTTTGGACAACGGACAAGAGTATGATTGCTTGATTTGAATTTCCAAGTATAGGGGTGATATATACACACACGTAGGGTATGTGATTGGGGTTTAGATAAAAGATAGGAATGAAGAATAGGACTTATATCTTTAATAGAGATGATAAAAATTCCTAAGTTGAGATGGACCCTAGAAGGAAAATTTAAAAGATGCCGAAAGCTAAGTAAGTCTACAGAACATATATAATCTTAAGTTAAATGATAAGGAAGCGTGAAGAATATGGGTGGATAATTTATGAGTCGAAAATAATAGAATTTCTTGTTAGAAAACCAAATTGGAGAATAAAAGTCAATGGGCCTAATTGATAGGATTTTGTGGGTAGTATCCACTAAAAACCCTCAGGAGACAACACTCCTCCTACTAGGGACACCTAGAGATTTAACGGCTTGTTGCACGAGCTCAGTGCAATCGCGATTCCCTGCGAAAGTGAGGTTAGGATTTGTTGAGAATAAAACTAGGTTTGCTTGAGGATGAGCAAAAGATAAGTTTGGGGGTATTTGTTCATATCATAATATTGCATTATTATATTCCCCATTCCTAGTCATTTTACAAATAAACAGGTGCTTTTGACCCATGTCTGCTACATAGTTGCAGGTTACAGGTTCTCGGAACAAAAACAGTGAAAACAATGAAAAGACGATGCAAAAGTGAGACTTCGACCAACAAACAGAGAATCTTTATCTTGCCTACAGTTTGAAGACTAAACGAAGATCAATGGACAATTTCACAAAGCACAAAGGCAGAGCAAGGTTCAAGACTTCGACACGAAGCAAGCGGTAAAAGTGCACGACTTTATTCACAGTGGAGATCTGGAAGAGAACTAGAAGCCAATATGAGAAAACAACTAAAAAAAACCAAGAAAAATGCAACAGGAATCAGCCCAAAGAAAATAAGTCCACAAGGCCCATATACGGCCGCGGAACCGCAGCCAAACGTGGGCTTTAGCCGCGGAACCGTGGCCATGAAGAGCCCGTATTGATGGAAAAATTCCGAGGCTGCTGCGAGCGTTGACTAGTTCTTTTTCTTAGGGGGTATTTTTGTAATAGCAGATGTGCGTCGATTGTAACCCTAGGGTTTTCTATGAATCTATAAATAGAAGCCCTAAAACCTTTTTTGGATTATGCCTCTTCTTGTGCCTCATTTTATATATAAAATTTAGATCTGTAATTTTCTGCAATGAATGAAGAGTGGATCAAATTAGGAGTAAGTTTTCAATTCTTGCCTTAGTTAATTTTATTTCATTGCCCTAGTATAATTTCTTATCTGCCCTAGTTAGATCTTTAATTTCTTGCCCTAGATAGATAGTTTAGAAATGTTTTTCAATTCCCTAATGAGCGAGTAGTCTCCTCGCTTGTTAGGGTTAGCTTTGGGGAAGGCTTGAGAGATGAAGATCTCTCATCCCTTTCTTGCCCATCACACGTTTTTATAGGACTCCATGCATACATGCACACACCGCTCCCTACGACACCCTATCCCATGAGGTAGCGGTGATACCGTAGTATAAAGGCCCGGTTGAGCGTGTTTTCCATGGAGGTTAGGGTAATGATTAAGAAAGGAAGGACAAGAACCCAGAGGAAGAAACACCGTTTCTTTCCGATGGTACTAATCTCCTTTATTAATAATTACCATAACACCTAATAGATCTTAATATGGGCATAGAAAGCGGTGAGGAATATTGACATTCCAAACCTAACCTAAACCTAACCCTAGCAAGATTTAGATAAACTTTAGTTTTTAGATTTAATCAATCCATTCACAACAATAGGAATTAACTCGTTAGAACAATTAGAGAACACACAAAATCCCTGTGGACCGACCCGTACTCACCGGCTAGCTACCAAGCGACGCCGTTCTTGATTGCGGTTACTAAATATTCTTTGATCTAAAAATCTCTTTCAATCAGTGACACGAAATATCCGTATCGTATTTAAAATTATAACCCCAAAACAGGAATTTGCTTCCAGATTCTATATACTGAATATATAACATAAACTAACTATACCAGACACCCTAAAATATATACAGAGAGCTACCCTAGAAAACTCAACATCTAACTCCTTAGGAAAACCGGCGATCTCGGAAATATTGGGATTGTCGCCGGTCAAAATTTCATGGAATGGGTTCGTGTTTCTAGTGTATATTCTAGGTCCAATTTACAAGGTTACTGTATTATTTGATTTTTCTAAAGATTAACTAACCTATAGCAGATTCAAAACAGAGCCATAATTTAACCAAATCCGATATTTACCGATATCATACTTCTATACTAAAACAGTACTAAACTTAAAATCTACAGGGTTGGAAATTATACCAATTGAATGATCAACTGAAAGGTTCCTTTAAAGATGCACAAGCATATGCAATCCTAGCTTGAGGGTTGTGGTAAGGATCCCTAGTACTTAGCTTCTCTTTTCTTCTCTCTTTCTTAAGTGAGGTCTAGGATTTTTTTTCTATGTTAGTTAATTTGTTTCCAACTTGATATATCTGTAAGTCCACGTTGCGACCCCCGGTTCTTACGGGGAGGCGGAAACGGTATAAAATCAAAATTTTAACGCAAGAGGCAACATGGACTAAACTAGGTCGGGATCTTTACCTAAACTAAAACTAGCATACTAAGCTAAAGATATTTAGCTACTCGGATGAAGATGGTTATACCTAAACTTGAACTCCTTCTCTTTGAGCTCCGATGGTGGTTCGATGGCTCCTTCTCGTTGTCTCCGTACGCCGAAGATAGATCCACTTGAAAGCTCCAACCTTTAGCTCCTTCTTCGTTCTTTGAAGAAACTAGTTCACTTGGTTTGCTAAACCTAGTGAACTAGAATGAGTAGAGATGATTTAGAATGGGATTTTATCTATGGTTCTTGATTCTCAACTCATGAGACAAGAGAACCATAGATCAAGAGAGGGAGCAAGAGGTTGAGGATGAGAGCAAGAGGAGAGCTCAAGAACAAGAGAGAGAATGAGCAAGAAAGAATGAGCAAGTATTTTGTCTCTCACCCTCTCATAATCCAAAGTGATCATAACTCATCATATCAAAAAAGTCTTATGTGATGGTTTGAAGCAACCATAACCTTATCATGTCATGCACTCATTTTACTCAAATGAACAAGCAAGTAAAAGTCTTTGGCATGAAATGATAACCATGGTTATCATGATGGTCAACTAGTCAAGCCTAGTCAACCGGTCAACAAGTCAACAAGTCAACAAGTCAACAAAAGTCAACAAGTCAACAACCATATCACCATAATACTTAATTAATATAATAGTTAATCACATATCATATTCTCATTAGGGTTGAGCATAAAGTCAAATAGTCAACGGTCAACTGTCAACAACCCTAATGAGAATCCGCAGCCTCTGCCTCCCTGTCAACTGTGCATACACACCCGCATCCGCGTTCCGAGGAACACGAATGCAAACTGGATAAATCCAATCCCATAAGGTACACTAGGATCTGGCTTAAACCAAAGCCCGCTAGTGTAAACTGTCCGGATACTGTACGTGCACAAGTGCACGGATGTGACCGAACCCTGTCGCAAAACCATGCGACCTGTCGCAATACCATGCGACCTCTACTCTTTTGCCTAAAGGCAAAAAGCTTTCTGTGTGGGACTCTAAAGACTCGACACTACGCTGGCAGTGGGTTTAACCACAGACCGCAAGCGGCACTAGCTGTGCGTAACGGTCCCCAGGTAATGCCGACAAGAAGACGGACGAGGCGAAACCCATCTGAACTCCTACTGAGCCTGAGTGTGACATTCTCCGTACAGTCCGGTCTGTTCGTCTGATACATCGCATGGCGGGCCTAGGGGGCGGTAAACGTCAGTCCCCCAATAGCGGTACAAGTCGTGCCGGAGTGAAGCCCAATACACCCTGAGATAACACTGGAAACCTACCAGTATATCTCGTTTGCCCTGGCCAGGGACTACTCGTGTAATGGCTCTCCTAGACACAGCGCGATGTCAACCCCCAATACCGGGAGAGACGAATCCTGTCTAACCGTCACTGCCTCCAAGTGCTTCGGGACTGCACCCAACCACCACCTGTTTGCACGACTCCTTTGAGCCGTGGTAGGGTAGTGATCAAAGTACAGTGGGAACACACCCGAGGCGAAGTGACAGTGTCAAGTCAGCGGACTAAGCTGTACTCATGTCACCTGGGAACTGATAACTGACGATAGGTATAATACCAACTAGTCAGTTCCCGACGAGTCCTGTCCAGTGTACCCGTAACCTAACGAGCACCCGCATACTATCTCAAGTACGACGTACTGACGGCTGTGGGACAGACCGTCTCCCACACTGGGATGAGAAGCGCATGCGCTGGTCTACTCCGGAGTATCGATGCCCTGTCTCGATAGTCCTGCGACCAGGGACCTGCATAAGGATGTGCTTATAGATTACCCAGCCCCACTAGTGTGACGGCCATCACATCGCTGGTAATCAAGCAAAGATCCTAAGGGCTCTACTAATGTGTATAGGCGATATACAAAGATAAACACATGTACACATTGAAGTAGAAACAAACCAAGTAGCATACTACTATTTTGAGCAAGAATGTATATACAAGGTGAATATCCCAAGCATCCATTAAGTAATATACAAACTAGTATGATACAGTAATGGCCTCTAGGGCATATACACTAACAATCTCCCACTTGCACTAAGGCCATGTACTGGCGTATCGAAGACCTATCATCTCGATCAGCCGCTCGAACTGAGTCTGGGACAGGGCCTTGGTGAATGGATCAGCAGTGTTATCTTCTGAAGCGACTCTCCGAACCTCGATCTCCTGGCGATCTACGATCTCCCTGATCAGGTGATACCGCCTCAAGATGTGCCTGGATCTCTGATGGGACCTGGGTTCCTTCGCTAATGCTATAGCCCCGTTGTTGTCGCAATACAGAGGTATTGGATCAACAATTGACGGAACCACCTGAAGTTCTTTCAAGAACTTCCTCATCCAGACAGCTTCTTTTGCGGCATCAGATGCAGCGATGTATTCCGCTTCCATCGTCGAGTCTGCAACGGTTTCCTGTTTGGAACTCTTCCAACACACCGCCCCTCCATTGAGGGTAAAGACAAAACCCGACATGGACTTGGAATCATCCTTGTCACTCTGGAAGCTGGAGTCAGCAAAGGCCTCGATCTGGAGGTCTTTTCCGCCATACACCAAGAACATCTCCTTAGTCCTCCTCAGGTACTTGAGAATGTTCTTTACCGCTATCTAGTGTTTCTCCCCAGGGTTTGACTGATACCGGCTTACCACACTCAGTGCATAAGCTACATCCGGTCTGGTACACAACATCGCATACATTATAGAGCCTACCGCAGAAGCGTAGGGTATAATAGACATGTGATCCCTCTCCAAATCAGTCTTGGGAGACATCTCTTTAGAGAGGGTGATCCCGTGACAAGTCGGTAGGTTACCGCGCTTGGAATCTTCCATACTGAATCTCTTCAGTATGGTGTCGATGTACCTGGACTGTGAAAGTCCTAATATCCTCTTGGATCTGTCACGGTAGATCCGGATACCCAGAATGTACGAGGCATCACCCAGGTCTTTCATGGAGAACCTGTGTGACAAGAACCCCTTGACAGATTGTAGCATAGGAATGTCATTTCCTATTAAGAGAATGTCATCCACGTATAAAACGAGGAATACTACAGTTCTCGCTACAAATCTACTATAGATGCATGGTTCATCTGGATTTTTGATAAAGCCAAATTCTTTGACCGTCTCATCAAAGCAGATGTTCCAACTCCGCGATGCCTGCTTTAGTCCATAGATGGACTTAAGCAACTTGCACACCTTTCCGCTGCTCCCACTCTGAATGAAACCCTCTGGCTGGTCCATATAGACACACTCCTCTAAATTTCCATTTAGAAAAGCTGTCTTTACGTCCATTTGCCAGATCTCATAATCGTGGAAGGCAGCAATGGCAAGAAGGATCCGAATGGATTTCAGCATGGCTACTGGAGAAAAGGTTTCGTCGTAGTCCAAGCCAGGTCTTTGACGAAAACCCTTTGCTACCAGCCTAGCTTTATAGGTCTCAACCTGTCCATCTACACCAATCTTCCTTTTGAAGATCCACTTGCATCCTACGGGTTTTACCCCGTCTGGAGCAATGTCCAACGTCCATACCTTGTTGGTGTACATGGACTCCATTTCGGTCCGCATTGCATCCAGCCATTTCACTAAGTCAACGCTCTGAACGGCCTGCTGGAAGCTAGTAGGCTCATCATAATCTATGATGCAATCCTCTCTATCCCCGTCTATGAGAAAACCGTAGTATCTCTCGGGCGGATGAGGCTGCCTACTACTCCTGCGGAGTGGCGCAGGAATGTCCTGTTCTGTTGAACCCTCTGGTTCCACTAAGCTTTCAGTAACAGTCTGTGGTTCTGAAACTTCTTCCAGTTCTATTATGTTCCCACTTATCTGGGTTTCTAAAAACTCAGTTTCCAAGAAGCGGGCATGCTGAGAAACAAAGACCTTTTGCTCCTCAGCGGAATAGAAAAGATACCCCCTGGAGTTCCTTGGGTATCCCACAAACTTACACTGTACTGAACGTGCCTCAAGTTTGTCCGCATGCTGCTTTTTTACAAAAGCTGGACATCCCCATACCTTAAGATACTTTAGACAGGGTTTCTTCCCAGTCCACATCTCATATGGGGTGGTAGGCACAGTCTTGGTGGGAGCCTTGTTCAAGAGATACGCAGCTGCTTTTAGTGCATATCCCCAGAATGATCGCGGTAACTCAGCGTTACTCATCATGGACCGAACCATATCCAATAGGGTTCGGTTCCGTCTCTCCGATACACCGTTATGTTGCGGAGTGTATGGAGGAGTAAGCTGAGAGAGAATACCATTCTCTTTTAAGTAATTCAGGAATTCGGCACTTAAGTATTCTCCACCTCGATCCGATCTTAGAATCTTAATACTTTTGCCGGTCTGTTTCTCTACTTCATTCTTATACTCCTGGAATTTTCCAAAGGCCTCGGACTTATGTTTCATTAAGAAGACATAACCGTACCTTGAGAAGTCATCCGTAAAAGTAATGAAGTAAGAATGTCCGCTTCGGGCATGTGTAGACATTGGACCGCACACGTCACTGTGTACGAGTCCCAAGAGCTCGCTCGCTCTTACTTCTTGTCCAGTAAACGGAGTCTTTGTCATCTTTCCTTTGAGACAAGATTGACAAGTGGCATACGATTGATATTCGAACGCATTCAAATATCCTTATGTATGTAACTTAGTCAACCTTCTCTCATTGATGTGACCCAATCTACAATGCCATAAGAAAGTCTGATTTAGTTCTGGAGACTTTCTTTTGTGTGTATTCTGGACGTTGAAAATCTGTGGTTGGTTTAACACGTATATACCATTACTCAATGTACCTGACCCAATCAAAACTTGATTAAGGTGAATGTTTACAACATTACTTACAAACGCAAATTCATAACCTTCTTTAGAAACTAAAGATACAGAAATGATATTACAAGTTGCGTTGGGTACAAAAAAGCAATTACGCAAAACCAAAACATGTCCATCTGACATTCCCAGGTGATAGTCCCCCACGGCTTTAGCATCCATGCTAGCTCCGTTTGCAACTCTGAGGGTCATGTCACCTGCCTTCAAAACCCTACGGTTTCTCAACGCCTGCAAAGAATTACAGATATGAGATCCTGATCCGGTATCCAATACCCAGGAAGTAGAGTTTATTGAAAGACAGTTTTCAATAACATACACACCTGAAGCTGAAGCTGCAACCTGCTTCAATTCCTGTGTTCTGGCCTTCCAGGCCCTGCAATCATTCTTCCAGTGTCCTTTCTTATGACAATAGAAGCATTCTTCCTTATCCACAAGCTTCCCCGCTATCTTTGTTGCTTTTGCTTTTCCCTTCGTATCCACTTTACTAACACCGCCCCTTGGTTTGGCGGGGGCCTTCTTCTTCTTTCCCTTGGCTTTCGCCTTGGACCTAGAAGAAGATGATCCTCCTACAAACAAAGTGGATGTATCCCTACCTTTCTGTAGGGTGCCCTCTGCGCTCCTCAGCATGTTGAGGAGCTCTGAAAGTTCAACCTCCTTTTCTTGTAAGTTGAAGTTCAGTATAAACTGGGCGTAAGTGGAAGGAAGGGACTGGAGAACTATATCCGTATATAGCTCACTCTCCAATGTGATCCCTAGGTCAGCGAGCTCCTCAATGAAGCCGATCATCTTTAGCACGTGCTCGGCTACTGATGATCCGACGGCCATTCTTGTCGAAAATAACTTTTTCGACGCTTCGTATCTTGCGATACGTGATTGCTCTCCATACAGTTCTTTTGTATGGAGCAATATGGACTCCATGTCCATATTCTCATGCCTCCTCTGATGTTCGTTGTCCATCGAGGCAAGCAGGAGGCACTTGGCCTTCGCGCTATCAATCTCCCAAGTCTTGCGGATTTCCTTATCCGCGACGCTGGA
The DNA here is from genome assembly GCA_030015575.1 of Agapanthus africanus. Taxonomy (NCBI): domain Eukaryota; kingdom Viridiplantae; phylum Streptophyta; class Magnoliopsida; order Asparagales; family Amaryllidaceae; genus Agapanthus; species Agapanthus africanus. The sequence continues at coordinate 146,508,684 of CM057343.1, read as the reverse complement.
AGTTGGACCAGGGACAGGGGGAGCTTTGGTGGTAAGAAGATACCCCAGCTAGTCATAAGTGATTGCTATCTTGACATTCCTGAGCCAATCTTTGTAGTTTGGCCCTGTCAGTTTGTTTTTATCTAGGAGTAACTTAAGTCCAGTCATGTTGATTGGTCGCTGCAATTAGGAGAGAGAAGAAGAAACACTCAGCAGGATGCTCTTGCAAGTTTAGAGTGGTTTTTAGTTTGTCTAAACAGGATGGCTCCCACTGTTTCTCGAATCCCTCCTCAAACCATAAAGGAAGAATTAGTCAGGATCAATCCCACCGTACAATACTTGCTTAACCGTTCAGCCAGGCCGGTGTCGGTACTTCGAGGGAGGTTTTTCCAACGCTTTCGCGAAGTTCCTTAATTAGAGAACCTCTTTTCCCTGGGGGCGTAGCCCCGCTAACAGCTTTCTAGGCACCTACTAGGTTTATAGCATTGATCGTTAAGTGAGAAATTTCCCGAGGAGTAGCATATACTCACAGTAGGATCGGGATCCAAATATCATCGCGTGACGAAACTGAAGGAATCCTACCAGAATCATCACACTCCAAATGGTATGCAAATCTAGCAAGTTTCAGTACTTATGAAACTCCCGATGTGGATTTTTGCCCCATGCTCTTATGACCTTGACGAAGGTCAACAAATCATAAGTCACATGTCAAGTTCTGCCTGTCATTATCCAGGTTAATTTGAATCCACCCGTATATACCCTTGACGAAGGTCAACAAGGTAATGCGAATGTCCCAAACCAACGCATCTATCTATGCTACATATGAATACCCAATAGCTACCAATCACTATGCCTTGACGAAGGTCAACAAACACAGCTTGAATACTATTGAATATTCATACGAAACGACGGAGGGCTACGAATGGTTTTGGCAAAACCGTGAACGTAGTGAACTTGATTTGGTCGATGGAACGAGATAGCTTTTAAAAGGAGTGGCTCAAGCTCCGCATTTAAAAGTTGTTTTTGAAAAGAACCGAGTGGTTTTTCGAAAGTGTTCCAACGACTTTAACTTGGTTTATTATCTTGCATTAGTTCCTTTAATGCGTGATATTCTTGCATTAGTTCTTTTAATGCGTCCCATCATTTAATCCTACCATTGCAGAAAACAACCAAAATATGACGTACGCTTATGCCATTCGCATTCGCCACGGGGCCCCGTCATTACCCGTTAGGTTACTTAACTAACGACAGAGCGGGGGCTGGGCTAGCGCGTCTGTAAAACATAAGTAACGCCTAAATAATATCATATATAGATATACTGCAATGATAAACATTTCAGATCACAGATAAATACATTGGATATACTAGCAATCTGTAATCTGTACGAGCCTGTAACAAAAACAGATAACACGGTCGCGGTGAATAGCCAAAACCCCACCCAAGACCCCTACGGGTGCGGCAAACTACCCGCCAAGTACCCGAAGCGTAGCAACCTCCCTCATCTCCATGAGTAGGCCACTCGACACTTCGGCATACCCGGTAGTTTGTGCACCCCTCTATGGGTCTATCCTAGGAGCAAAAACAGTAAAAAGAAATTATACAATGACGGCTACAACCCCGATCCGGTTGTGCGGCCATACAAATAATTATTACATCAATTTACAAATTTACATGAATTACAAGAAAAGAAAACTCTCGTCTCACAACCCCCGGCTATTCACCCGCGACAATCCAACATATTTATATACACATTCCAGCACATTACAGATCATGTATAACCCCGACTAATCGACTTATAGCGATTAGCCGACGTTCAATACATGCAAACATCACAGATATAACCATCATAGTCAAAGTGCAGTGAAGTTCGGAAAAAAATACGGAATTATAGGACCCCAAAAGGAAATTTCTTTTCTGGAAAATATGGGCACATATAATATATATCAAAAATCCCAAAACCAACACAGACACACACTGCACGAAAAACGATGCAGAGAAGACGACAAAGAGCGGCGGTTCCGCGGCGGATACCTAGCTCACGCGGCGGAAGGGCGGCGGTTTGGACGAATTACTGTATCGTTTTTCTTGGGTGTTCACACAAAACCCTGAGCCGAATTTACAAGTGTAAAGTTTTTCATTTTGAGCCAAAAAAATTTCAACAGAAACTCAGATTTTGTAAAAGTTTGGTTTTTGGATTTTTCCGGTTCCGAACTTCGTTACACTTCACTACCAAGCTAGTTTAAGTTTAGTTAGGCTCTGATACCACTGTAAGTCCACGTTGCGACCCCCGGTTCTTACGGGGAGGCGGAAACGGTATAAAATCAAAATTTTAACGCAAGAGGCAACATGGACTAAACTAGGTCGGGATCTTTACCTAAACTAAAACTAGCATACTAAGCTAAAGATATTTAGCTACTCGGATGAAGATGGTTATACCTAAACTTGAACTCCTTCTCTTTGAGCTCCGATGGTGGTTCGATGGCTCCTTCTCGTTGTCTCCGTACGCCGAAGATAGATCCACTTGAAAGCTCCAACCTTTAGCTCCTTCTTCGTTCTTTGAAGAAACTAGTTCACTTGGTTTGCAAAACCTAGTGAACTAGAATGAGTAGAGATGATTTAGAATGGGATTTTATCTATGGTTCTTGATTCTCAACTCATGAGACAAGAGAACCATAGATCAAGAGAGGGAGCAAGAGGTTGTGGATGAGAGCAAGAGGAGAGCTCAAGAACAAGAGAGAGAATGAGCAAGAAAGAATGAGCAAGTATTTTGTCTCTCACCCTCTCATAATCCAAAGTGATCATAACTCATCATATCAAAAAAGTCTTATGTGATGGTTTGAAGCAACCATAACCTTATCATGTCATGCACTCATTTTACTCAAATGAACAAGCAAGTAAAAGTCTTTGGCATGAAATGATAACCATGGTTATCATGATGGTCAACTAGTCAAGCCTAGTCAACCGGTCAACAAGTCAACAAGTCAACAAAGTCAACAAGTCAACAAAAGTCAACAAGTCAACAACCATATCACCATAATACTTAATTAATATAATAGTTAATCACATATCATATTCTCATTAGGGTTGAGCATAAAGTCAAATAGTCAACGGTCAACTGTCAACAACCCTAATGAGAATCCGCAGCCTCTGCCTCCCTGTCAACTGTGCATACACACCCGCATCCGCGTTCCGAGGAACACGAATGCAAACTGGATAAATCCAATCCCATAAGGTACACTAGGATCTGGCTTAAACCAAAGCCCGCTAGTGTAAACTGTCCGGACACTGTACATGCATAAGTGCACGGATGTGACCGAACCCTGTCGCAAAACCATGCGACCTGTCGCAATACCATGCGACCTCTACTCTTTTGCCTAAAGGCGAAAAGCTTTCTGTGTGGGACTCTAAAGACTCGACACTACGCTGGCAGTGGGTTTAACCACAGACCGTAAGCGGCACTAGCTGTGCGTAACGGTCCCCAGGTAATGCCGACAAGAAGACGGACGAGGCGAAACCCATCTGAACTCCTACTGAGCCTGAGTGTGACATTCTCCGTACAGTCCGGTCTGTTCGTCTGATACATCGCATGGCGGGCCTAGGGGGCGGTAAACGTCAGTCCCCCAATAGCGGTACAAGTCGTGCCGGAGTGAAGCCCAATACACCCTGAGATAACACTGGAAACCTACCAGTATATCTCGTTTGCCCTGGCCAGGGACTACTCGTGTAATGGCTCTCCTAGACACAGCGCGATGTCAACCCCCAATACCGGGAGAGACGAATCCTGTCTAACCATCACTGCCTCCAAGTGCTTCGGGACTGCACCCAACCACCGCCTGTTTGCACGACTCCTTTGAGCCGTGGTAGGGTAGTGATCAAAGTACAGTGGGAACACACCCGAGGCGAAGTGACAGTGTCAAGTCAGCGGACTAAGCTGTACTCATGTCACCTGGGAACTGATAACTGACGATAGGTATAATACCAACTAGTCAGTTCCCGACGAGTCCTGTCCAGTGTACCCGTAACCTAACGAGCACCCGCATACTATCTCAAGTACGACGTACTGACGGCTGTGGGACAGACCGTCTCCCACACTGGGATGAGAAGCGCATGCGCTGGTCTACTCCGGAGTATCGATGCCCTGTCTCGATAGTCCTGCGACCAGGGACCTGCATAAGGATGTGCTTATAGATTACCCAGCCCCACTAGTGTGACGGCCATCACATCGCTGGTAATCAAGCAAAGATCCTAAGGGCTCTACTAATGTGTATAGGCGATATACAAAGATAAACACATGTACACATTGAAGTAGAAACAAACCAAGTAGCATACTACTATTTTGAGCAAGATTGTATATACAAGGTGAATATCCCAAGCATCCATTAAGTAATATACAAACTAGTATGATACAGTAATGGCCTCTAGGGCATATACACTAACAATATCAACTGAAACACAATGAAAAGATAAGAATAAGGAGTGAAATGGTTAGGAGGAAGTGTCACCATGAAGGATGTTGGATATATGTACGCCCTAGAGGCCATTATATGATAGTGGATGTATCGGTCTATGTGTATATATATATTCAGGGGACATTCTTGCTCAACAAGATAGTATGCTATCTGGTTGTACTTTATCTTGACATGTTCATTTGATCATGCATCTTACTCATTTTGTACATGTTGATAAAGCCATTAGGATATTTTCTTGACTACTGGGATTATGACGCAGATCATACTAGTGGGACATGTGTAGTTTATAAGAATATTCTTGAAATGTTCCTAGTCGTGGGTTTATCGAGACGGGGCATCGATATTCCAGAGTAGACTAGCGTATACATTACTTGACCCATATGATAGGCAATGGATGATCCCATATCCATTGGTGTGGTGACACCAAAGACCGTATGCGGGTGCTCAGTGAGACTGGGTACACTAAACGGACTCGCCGAGAACTCCTATGTGGTATTATATCTATCGTCGGATAGCAGTTCTCAGGTGACACTTGTACAGGTTAGTCTGTAGACCCGAGATCTTCATAAAGTATTGTGTGTCCTCCCATTGTACTTTGATCTCCACCCTACCATGGCTGTGACAACCCTAAATTTCCTATACAGATTTTTTCAAAATATTTTTTCAAAATCCATAAAGGGGTATTTTAGCCTGAGCACACGATATAAGTAATTAATTTGCTTTTTAATTACAAGTTAAAAGAATGTAACAACTCCATTTTTAGTGTACAAAAATTTACTTTAAAATTAATGTATACTAGGGGTATTTATATTTACTGTTATTACTTTAAGTAATTATTTAGCTCCATAATTACAAGAAGGAGCTTGTAGCTCATTGGTAATACCTTGCATTGCTGAACCAAGCCACCATAGTTCAAATCCCAACCCCACATTATTTTTAATATTATTTTGTTTTGAAATTTTTAGAATTCCAACAGTCAACACGTGATAACTTCCAAAACCCCCACTACCCTAGGAAAAGTGAACATTCCAGTGGCCACATGAGATGACCCCCCACCTCCCTACTGCCTGACTCAGCCCGTCTCGGCCGAGTCGGCCGGCGGACCGGCCGACTCGGGCCGGCGCCGCCGGCCGGACTCGGCCGGACGGCCGAGTCCCCTGAACAAAAATTGTGGCTTTTCCTCTTATATACCCCCTGCATAGTTTAAATGTTCAGACCACTTCCAGAGACACAATTAAACCCCATTTACTCTATTTTTAATGAATTTTTAATATATTTTTACATTTTTTAATTTAAACTCTTCATCTACCCTAACCCTAGCCTAACCCTATAAATACCACCCCTACACTCTACCCCCTCACCCCAAAGTTTTGAGCCAACTCTCAAGAATTCTCTAGAAAACCCTAGTATGCAATCGAAGTGAGCAAGAGGCGATGCACCGACGAAATTCCAACGACGACTCTAGGAGCTCCCGGCGACGAAACGACGCACCGGAAGCTACGTTCATTCCATCTTTCCTCTTGTCCAGTTCGCAACCTGTAAATCCCAATTCTATCTTCGCTATTCTTATTATAAAATACGGAATTACAAAACCCGACGGAATCGGAACAAATCCGATTTCCGATTCGGTTTCTTTATAAAACTTCTCTTTTCTTTAATACAATCATGCTTAAACCAATTCATGTTGACTATTAAACACTAATCAACCATATTGATCAAGTTTCATATCATAAAGTAATTGCTATTTCATTTTACCTAATTTTTCATTTAAATACCACATAGTTTCAATTCTACATTTAACATCACAAAACTTGCTATACCTTTAAGTAGATCACGAGGTAATGACTTACCTCCTCACACACAAATACGCAAAATAGTACAATACCCTTGGGAACATAGAATATGGGGAAAACGATATCTTTACAAATAAATACCATAATTAATAAAACCGTTTTTCCTTAATGATTAGTGTTTATACAAATCTTTGCAAAGCGCCGCTACAACCCATTTGGGAAACCCGTTCGAGATGGTGCGGATTATCGCACATCCTCGGGCTTAGTAGTGCGAGATGCAGACCTCCGTAAGGAGCATTCGGTCTCGAAAGATTTAAAATACTACATCTTAAGAAAACGAGATTTCTAGAATATTATATATATACTAAAATTATTTTCATATAAATATATGTATATGTAACATAAAAATATCTGTTTTGAATTATTACAAATATTCCACTTTTTTACTAAAAAGTTCACAAGAATCATTTTACACTAAAATACCATGAATTCCATACAAATCAATATTACAAATAAATACCTTTATTTATGAAATTAGGATATTTTCACTAGAAATATCACAATATAAAATCTACTTTCATTACAACTCTAAAGACGAATAATAAATACTTGGGGTGTATTTTGAAAAGTATATAAAAGTATTTTTACATAAAACCCCCTCAAGTTCTGTTGGATATAGTGCCCTCAAAGTCAATTATTGGATCGCGGGCACGTGATTGCAATGATTGAGGGAGGACCTATACTGGTAGGACAGTCTTGCTCGAGAGGATAGTATGCTATCTGAGTTGTCTTTATCATCATGTACATACTTTAAGTGACATTGCAGTTCACTGTTACACGTTGATAGAGAATAGTATACTACCTGGTTTATCTTTATCATCATGTACATGCTTTAGGTGATATTACAGATCATTATTACACATTGATAGAGCCCTTAGGATTCATGCTTGACTATCAGCAGTATGATGGCGATCATATACTTGAGAGTTGGGTAGTCTATAAGCACATCCTTAAAGTGGTCCCTAGTCGTGGGAGTTTCGAGACTAGGCATCGATACTCCATTAGTAGACTAATGTATACGATCGAGACCCCGACGAGGGGCGGTGGCTAGTCTCACAAGCCATTGGTGTCAGTTGGTTCACCTAAGACATATACAGGTGCTCATTGGGTTATGAGTACACCGGACAGGACTCGCCTGGAACATGCTAGTTGGTATTATACCTAGCTTCAGATAGAACTTCCGTGGTGATATGTGTACAGGTTAGTTCATCGACCTGAGATCGTTATTTGTCTCGTCTGAGTTCCCACTGTGCTTTGATTACTACCCTACCACGGCTCAAAGGAGTCGTGCAAACAGGTTTTAGTCGGGTACAGCCCCGAGCCATATGGAGGCAGTGAGCGGATCGGTAGGGTTTCGTCTCTCCCGGTATTGGAGGTGAGATCGCGCTGTGTCTAGGAGAGCCATTACACGAAGTCCTTGGCCAAGGCAGGAGATTTACTGGTAGGTATTCCAGTAGTATCTCAGGGTGTTCTGGGCTATACTCCGACACGACTTGTACCGCTTTTGAGGGTCTGACTTTTACCAACCCTCTAGGCCCGACATGCGATGCTCATAAATGAACGGACCGGACTGTACGGATATTTTCACTGACAGGCTCGGTGGGGTTACTGGATGAGTTCGCTTATCAGCCTCACTTTTGGTCAATACCTCGGCGGCCGTTACGCACAGCTAGTTCCGCTGATGTGCTAGTGGTTAAATCCACAGCCAGTGAATTGACGAGTCTTTAGAGTCCCCCACATACAGTTTCTCAAGTTTCGGGCGAAACGTTGTAGAGGCCGTATGAATTTATGGCAGGGCTCGATCATATACGTGCACTCATGCTCGGATCATGATCGGACGGATCATACTAGTGGGCTTTGGTTTAAGCCGGATCCTAGTATTAGATTTGTTAGATTGCTTTCGTCTCATTGCATTCGCATTCAGTCAGAATGCGGATGCAGGTATGTATATACAGGTGAGGGGTATTCTTGTGATCCGTCACGAGTTTACTTTAGATGATGTCGTTCTTTTTATTGTTGTAAACATTTGGATTAATGTTTACAAGTGGAAATTGTGAGTGGAAATGATCATGAGGAGCATTTAATGTGACATGGACATGGGTAGTGACTCATGGTCTTTTTATTTGTGCTAATGTCACATTAGTAGTTGTTTATTGTGTTGAAATGATGTGTAGAGAGAGAGAGTGGACAGCCACTTAGGCTTAAGCTTGCTCTTGGGATTTATTCTTGTGCACACATTATCATTCCAACATAATGGAAAGAAAAAGCCTCTTCTTCTTCTTCTTCCTCTAGCTCACCATTTCCACTAATGGCATCATCTTCAACCTCCATCCATACACTCTCATGTGTTGAGAATCAATGGATGCTTGAGACAAAGTTATCACACACATTCTCTACTTCACCTTGGACATGTCGGCTAGCAAACTTCATGTTCGAGTTGTTTCGGATGAAGCGGGAGCCCGTAAAAAGACTCGTTGATGTGGTGCCCTTCCAACGAGGAGACCGGAGATCGGAGATGCCGCGAGGAGCTTGGGATGGTGGCCAAAGACCGAAGGACATGGATCGATCGGTATAGCCACTCTCACTTCTTAGTAGTTTGCTAGTTTAGCGTAATGGTTCGATCCGGGTGAAAGACTACGATAGCGCCGGTTCAGTAAAAAGTTTTTGTTTCTGCATTTGGCCTGGGATTGACGGCTGGGGCGCTACCGTCGACTTACATGATATCAGAGCCACGCCATTAACCTTTACTAGCATGTTCTAACTTTTTTAAAATATCGGTCGAACAAAATTTCCAAAACCGCGATTCCATTTCATGAAGTTTCTGTCGAAACTTTTTTGTGGTCGAAAAATTATTTTCAGTGTGTCAGAAAATCGTGCAGGCTTTTTTAAGATACTGGAAGAAATTTGGAAGCACGATCCTATCATGAGACCGCGGAACCGCGGCGAAACTGGCATGTTTGCCGCGGTTGCGCGGCGGAATGGTGGGAACAGTGCACCATTTTTCTTCTTGTAATTTTTCACATGGAATTGTGGTTTCTGGAATATTTTGTTTCGGCCCAGATTTGTTACAGTACCAGATTTGTGCTTGGGGCCCACTTTGGGAAATTTTGTCGATCGAAAATTTTAAATAAGTTAGTTCACAATGCTTACTTTATATCTGCGACCGTGAATGTCACTCGAGCGGTAAATCTCGTTTAGTTGCTATACCTCTTTTAGACGGGTTTTGCGAACGTGACATTCGCGTTGATGTTCTATGTTGTGCTGTGATATTGCGGATTTGTCGTGGTGGATAGCTTGGTGCAATGTTAGTACAGTTTAGTTTTATTTGTACATTTGATATTGCAGGGCGAGCGTCCGACATGTGGACCGCCGTCACTGCCTGTTTGTATATTATTCTTTTGGGGCGCGACTGAGTTGAGGTCGATGTACCCGTTTTACATATTTTATTTTCTGTACTAGGATTACCCCGCGGTGGAATGCACGGATAGCCGGATTCTAGAGGGCAACGGGCCCGCATCTCATGGCTTTGAGACGGAGGGGGCTTTACTCAGGAATTGGCGGGCTATTCACCGCACTCGTAGGGGGTACAGGTTGACCCAAGGTGGGGTGCTTAAGTTACCAGATTCCGTGAAGTGCTGGGTGGTCCATTCACTTTGCTGAAGGGGGCTGCCTCTCTTCTGGTTTTGGCGGGTAACTTGCCGCACCCGTAGCGGTCTAGGTTTTCATTGCACAGGCTATCCACACGACCAGGGGAACGTCGGGTTTCAGTTGCGGCTCAAAGGAAACCCGGGGCTCCCAAATATCTGTATTGTTCTGTAATGCTTATTACATTTCTGTGATGTTGCATTTTATCACGCCTGGAGCGAGTATTATATATTGATATATATACTAGTAGATGTTGTATATGTTTTACACCCGCGCTAGTCCAGTCCCCGCTCTGTTGTTAGTTAAGTAACCTAACGGGTGATGACGGGACCCAGTGGCGAATGCGGATTGCATATACGTACATTTTATTTTAGTTCTTTTCTGGTGTGATTAATTGATGGGACTGCATTGATTCTGATCAATGCAAGGAAAACAAATCTATTCGATGTTGTTGGAACATTTTTCAAAAAGCTGTTATTACAAGGACGTTCTCTTTTTTTTTGCACAGTGGTATTCGGTTATGAATATCCAGCACCTCAGTCAACGAGGCAAGGGCCGAGATCCCTTCACCGGGAGTGACCCCTTGGGCAGAAGTTTGCGTCAGGGTAATAACTTCACTATAGTCGATTACTTTTTGCTTTGCATCGTGGTATTCAGTTTGGAATATCCTGCACCTCATTCTACGGGGAAAGAGCCGAGATCCCTTCACCGGGAGTGACCTCTTTAGCAAAGGTTTTCGCCACTATATATTTGTAAAAAGCTATCCGGTTCCTTCAACGATATCAAGTTCATTACGTTAAAGGTTTTTCGCCAAAAACCAGCCGTAGCCCTCTATTATTTCGGATAAGTAGCCCATAGTATTCGTGCGGTGTTTGTTGGCCAAAGTCGAGGCATCATGTGCGGTAGCTGTGTGTTGCTTGTCCGTTGCATGGATATGCATTGTTTTAAGACAGTCGTACCACTTTGTTGGCCAAAGTCAAGGGTGTGTGCGGGTGGGCCTAAATCAATCAGGACAATGACGGGTAGAACTTGACTTGCGGGTTATGATTTGTTGGCCAAAGTCAGGGTCTTAAACCGCTTGGGGTAAAAATCACATCGGGAGTTTCTAAAGAAACTGAAACTTGCCAGGCATGTGCATACCTTCTGGAGTGGGAAAACGTGAGTGGATTCCATCACATTATCATGCAATGATAGTTGGATCCCGATTCCCACTGATGAGTTGGTTTACTCCTCGGATGATCCCGACTAAATCTTCTTTCAGGTTTGGAGGAGAATTTGAAGTTATAGTGGGAGGTTTCCTGATTAGATAAATTGATAACCATTATGATCTTGGTTAGAGTGCACGCTGAGTGTTTCTTTCTCTCTCTCTTTGACAGCGATTGTGTCCCGACCCTGGACTATAACTCAGTGACCAAGTTGACCGAACCTTCTTGAAACACTGGATTTTGGATCGTCAGAGTTGCACACCTCATTGCCACTCTTACTTTTACCCTTTTCTCCAGAACACCTCGTATCACTACGAACATCCACTTCCATTGGATAAAACTATCGTATGGTTATATAAGAACTCGAAGGAACTTGTTCCAGATTCGAGGATGGTTTCCGGTTCTGGAGAAAATGAATAGGACTATTAAGTTGTCTTTTCCTTTTACCTTCTCTCAGGTTGCGAGTGCTCCTTGGATTAGGACGGTACACCTATTACGCTAATTGGATTGTCTTCATCCAAACCATAGGCAGGTGCCGAAAGGTAGGGAATGAAGAAAACCAATTAGCCTAAGTGTGGTGTACAGAAGGTAATAAGTAAAGACAAATAAAGGATTAGAAAGAGGGCAAAGTAAATTGCGACTGCTATCATTCACGACCAAACCAAGTATTTCATCGCCACTCCTATTTTCACCTTTTTATTTCTCCAGAACACCCCGTATCACTACGAACATCCAATTCCATTGGATAAATTCATCGTATGGTTATATACGAACTCGAAGGAACTTGTTCCAAATTCGAGGATGGATTCTAGTCAGGAGAAATAGGAATAAGGTTTATTCAGTTGTCTTTAATCTTCACCTTCTCTCAGGTTCCGAGTACTCCTAGGATTAGGAGAGTACACCGTTACGCTTATTGGATAGTCTTCTTCCAAACCATAGGCTGGTGCCGAATGTTAGGGAAGGAAGAAAACCATTTAGCCTAAGGGGGTGTACAAAAGGTAATGACTAAAGGCATATAAAGGGATTTGGAGAGATGGCAAAGAGATATACGGTTACAGTCATAAATCTGATAATGGAAGAGGCATTACTAGGAATACCCGGATACCCCTTCGAAACATTTTAATGTTTCAGTTTCATTGTACGTTGTTAATAGAAAACTGATTCCCCAATTAGACCCTTGCTCCAGGGTATGTATTTACCAGGTATGATTCTCACATCTGTATAGTTTTACAGATGATGAGTGGGAGTAAGTTATTGGGAATAAGGTGATCATCCTCATTATATCGGAATTCGTTGTAATTGGTGAGATTTGAGGAAATCACCTGGGCTTTTGCCGGACGACAAATATTTGGTTTTGAATATCCGTTGTTATGCACTAATTTCAAACTGATATATCTGTACGTTTATTTTTATAAAGTGAGATATAACTTTTTGAAATTATGTCCATGACATTTACCTATATCAGTTGATGGTTAGGTAAGGAGCATTCAACAGCGGTGTAATTCTTCATAACCATAGAACAGTTTTCAACCTACGACGCACAGGGTTTGAGTTATTCAACCCAGGGGACTTATACAAAGCATTGTATATTGTCCAGTATTCATTAGGACAGAGGGGTTTGTCCTCATACTATATTCTGTGCGCTTGTGACTTCTCTAGTTTTAGACAAGTATTTCATAGAAATACAAGGTCTATGTTTTGAGAAGTTATAGGTATAAGAATAAAGTAGAGAACCACGTGTTGCAAGTATCAGGATCCTTCAAGGTAATCGAAGATGTAGATACTTGTGTATGGTATTCAGTTGATAGTAATGGTTTTGAGAAACTTGTATCTCTTTCAGGTTACTCATATCTGGATGTATTCCTAACTTGAGTAATGCTGATCGGCCTCTCTCCATTTAGTTGACATGCACTGGAGACAGCTGCATGATTTGAATCTGGTTCCAATTAAATCAGTGCCTCTGTTTCTATATTGGATATAGAATAGTTCATATCTTAACAATGTTAAGGTATGGGGAGTTGTCCGGCTTATGCTTAAAACCAGACTCTTGATAACTCAAGGCACGTTTCTGTAATGGCTGTTTGTGGGTTAACCCGGGCTATGACGAGGGTTGACTTTCTACCATCTGGAAGATCAATAGTGATATTGTTCTTGACTCGCCACAGTTTTGGTAAAATGGATTTTTTTTTAGTAAAACAGTAGTGGGAGTATGGTAGAACTGGAAGTGATTCCAGAACCGCAAACGATTACTGAAAATTTAATAGGACCTAAAGATTCAATCTGGATTTTCATTCCATTAGCCACTCCGTAGATGTGGTGGGTAACCTCAGGCACCCGAGAGGTACTCCGGTAGCCTCAAGGACGGTGACAAGGAGGTTCTTGTTTACCCAGGCTTGCCATTACTGCTGTTCCAAACCATGAGACCCGGCATGAGGATGAGTATAGCATCTTTCTAAACTAGCTTTAGAAGTGCACGTATATATGACTCTGCCAGAGGGTTGTCTTAGTCAGTGGGAGCAGCGGAAGCATAGTGGACAAGTAGCTTATGTCTATTTATAGACTAAAGCTGATATAGCGGAGATATATCATCTATTTTTGATGTGACAGTCATAGGTTTTGACTTCATCAGAATAAGGGATGGATCTGTTAAGAAGGTAGTAGGGTGTGATGTCCTGGTATTTGGATGACATATACATAGTAGGAAGTGAAATTCCTATACTACGATCGGTTATACTTTGGTTGTCACACAGTGGTTTCTACACATAGGATATAGATATAATATTAGACATTCTGGTTACTAGATCTATGGTTTTAGATCTAGATTTGGGTAGTTTGCCAATCTGGGTACTTAGACAGTATTCTCAAAGTATTTTAGAATGGACGACTCCTGGCATGGTGGTGTACCTGCAGGTGATGGAGTCACCCTCTCTAGAGGTGTCTTACAGACTAAAAAGGAGAGGGATGTGCATGATTGGTATGTCACTTGCTTAGGCAATTGAGTCAATCATGAGATGTCAAGTACCACACCAGATGTTGTTTTTGCACTAGCTGTAATAAGTTGATATTGATCCAATCCTGGAGAAACGTTTGGAAGCAGCTTTAGAACATAAGTAGATGTTCTGGGGATATGATATTCACAACCTCCTTCGGGAGACGGTTATCATTCCAGGCTTCCAAGGTGACCTGGATGACAGAATTACTGTCAGAGTTATAGTTTTCCCTCTCGACGAGGGGCAGTAGTTTGGACAGGTGATCCAAGCGGATACTGAGGGAGGCATGGTGCAGGATACTGATTAAATTCAGTTGATGATACAGTCTAAGAAGTTTGGATTTGGAGTTCATTTGTGAACTATATCCCATCAGATATCCAGACATATTCTAAGTCAGGTATTGCTAAATTCGGGATATGGGTTTCTCCGCGAACTTAAGATTAAGAGAGACATAGAAAGAAACACCAGGTCGGATCCACTAGCTGAGGCTATTTCTCGAACGCAATAGTTTCACAAACAAGATTTGTGAATCTGATTAGTAGAGGAGTTGGGTTTCGGTATCACACGGGCTGTGAGTATGCGACACCGCAATAATTAGTCTTGAGTGAAAGTGGGAGATTGTTGGATATAGTTCCCTCAAAGTCAATTATTGGATCGCAGGCACGTGATTGCAATGATTGAGGGAGGACCTATACTGGTAGGACAGTCTTGCTCAAGAGGATAGTATGCTATCTGAGTTGTCTTTATCATCGTGTACATGCTTTATGTGACATTGCAGTTCACTGTTACACGTTGATAGAGAATAGTATGCTACCTGGTGTCACGACCCGAAATAGCACGTGACTGGCCCTTGAATCATATGAAGTCTATAGGACCCCATCTAATTCAAGTTAGCCAAAAGCCCTGAAATCTAAAACCATTTTAAATAATAAATGAGGGAAAACTTGTTTTAAAGAAAGTGATTTTAAAACCATTTTAAATAATAAATGAGGAAAAACTTGTTTTAAATAAAGTGATTTTAATAGCATAATGCCGAATTATGCGTATTCAAAACATCAAATCTTTTCTGAAATTTTCGGCAGAGTTTCCTTTGTAAATACTGGCCCCGAACGGGGTACAACATGATAAATATATACATGAAAAAAGGCCACGATGCGAGTGAACCCACCTACCAAAGCAATCACCCGGAATGAAAGCAGTGTGCCAGCAAAGCCGCAAGGAAACCTGTACGGCAAAACCTGCAAGAAGTTGTGGCACAATGGGGGTGAGTTGCCAACTCGTGAGTAGAAAACATCACAGACTAGAAATCGTATGTATGACTCAATCCTAGGTCAATACGATCAGTAATATATATATCCTCAATATGATAAAATCTGAAGCATGAAAGGGTGACAAGGGTAAACATCTATACCTAAGTGTAATCCCATGTGCTTGTGTCAGTGCCTCAGGTAGCAACATATCATAAATAAAAGGTATGATCAATGTAATCAACATGAATCAATGCCAACTATATCATGAAGTCTATAAGTATGTGGATATCATCCAACTATGAAGTCAATGTCTGTATGCATGTGGATCCCGTCCACGTGTCAACCAATGACGCAAAACATCATGCATGTAAATATCATAAAGCATATGCATGAAGGTATGAGGATATAAAACAACGTGTGTCCCTCATGACACATCAAATCATGGAACCTGAGTGTCTAGGATCGACACTCGAAAACATCATGAAATCTGTGCCCAGCATCGGCACGTAAATCCTCATGTATATAGGGTTCCGTCAGTCCAGATCGGCCCACGGGCTCTGCCTGCGGAATCGGCCCACGGGCTCCGCCTGTGGAATCGGCCCTCGGCCCCGCCAGTACGGGTCGGCCCGTATCCATTTCTCAACTCCGGTCGGTATCCTCCGGATATCCGCTGAGCTCAAATACAATCACCGGTAGGTAGTAGTCCCTCTGCCAGGCTCACCGTCTGTATACACAGCATCCCTTTCTTGCCCCGGGGTACCATACCGGGCCCACCATGTACCCGCAATCGGCCTCATCCGCCTCCTCGAATCGGGTTTCACATGTCGCTCTCAGAACCGAGAAAACACATGGTGGACGCACTGAAACATCATATCAAGAGAAACCGGGTTTTTAAAATAGTACATACTTTCCTTTGAAATACCCACGGTTCTCAAATCTAGAAATATCATGGAACTCAATGCGTATAATCGATATGCATGATGTATGCGACATATAATAGAAATGTAGGCATATCAGTATATCATGCAACATGGAATATTAATATGCACATATCAATGGAAAACCGCTCTTTCAATTTAATCCAGTTTTAAAATATAACTGGTGGTTCCTAAATTTCAAAATCACGCCAGAATCATCTACGTATGTGCAAATATGTATGTACGCAAGTATGGGTGTACAATATGTGTACGCAAGTATGATGTACAATATGGGTGTGCACAAGTATGGTGTACAATATGGATGTGCACAAGTATGGTGTACAATATGTGTGCACAAGTATGGTGTACAATATGGATGTGCACAAGTATGGTGTACAATATGGATGTGCACAAGTATGGTGTACAATATGTGTATGCAAGTATGATGTACAATGTGGGTGTGCACAAGTATGGTGTACAATATGGATGTGCACAAGTATGGTGTACAATATGTGTACGCAAGTATGATGTACAATATGGGTGTGCACAAGTATGGTGTACAATATGTCATATCCTGATGCAATATTCCTACTGTATAGTGACATGGCAATTATCGATGATGAAGTGTGTGAGCCGGCAAGCAGGTGTACGTGGAACATACGCATCATCGATAATGGTGCTGGTGTCCTGACAGCATGGGTTTAATATAACAATAAACACATTTACACATGCAATGCGATGCGAATAGCAAAAATATGTGAAAATCGAATAATAAACTCAACAGTGAAGAATTTATATCAACATGTATATGTCATACAGTTTTGCCATTTGAAATAATACGAATCGTGGTGTTTAGAAAAAATAAGGGCTACGATGTTTTTAGGAAAAGATGCGTCTTTTGAAAATATCCGTAGAATCCCTTGACCTGTCTTTTAAAATACTCACGATTCGTTAGTTTTGAAATAGGTATGACTCGGGTCTAGTCTAACATCTACTAAGTAAGCTACCGATCTGACTAACAACCTAATCTAAAGGGTAAGGGAAACCACCTAAATCTGAGTCGATATACATATAAATATAATAATCGGTGATCCCGCCTCAATAGTATCACATACGATACAATATACAATATGACATCCTCGAGTCAAGAGTGCAGATCTATCATTAATATATAGCTCGTACGTAAATCCGTCGTACGGCATCCCAAATCTGGGTACGGGTCGAATCTCACATTTAACCCATCAATTATCTGGTATCCTTATCATCATATCTCATGAACTGGGGTACTGATCTAAATCTAGTACAAGCTGATACCATCTATAAATATGTGTGCGTGTATGAAAACACACGCCTAAAGTCCCGCTAAAATCTCATGCCGTATCTCCTAATACGAACCACATCAAATCACCGATCTCGTGGCACCATACCCAAACTCATCGACTCATCTCCAAATATCATCCACTATCCTCACTATCCAAGTGTAGGTATACGTGTGTGTGTGTATATATATATATATATATATATATATATATATATACAGTCCCATACCTAAGTGTGTGTGTGTGTATATCTCTTCCCATATACGCACAAGTATAACAAAGGAAGCATGTGTGTGTCCGTGTGGGTGTAAACCTATTCTAGGGTTCGCGAATAAGAAGCTATACTAGTTCACTTCTAAAAACCTTAATCTAACCATGAAAACCTAATCATATCTTGAATATCCATGTCACACATAAAAGATATCATATAAATATATAGTATATATATAGCATACTATTCATCGAACTGCGGGGGTGCTATACGCCATCCACCCGACTTCCCCCGTAGATATAATCTACTCACATTGTGTCTTGCTTGCCGATGTTGATGTCGCCATCATGTTCTTCATCGTCTCGATTCGTTGTGGGGGTACCTACA
This sequence comes from Agapanthus africanus, assembly GCA_030015575.1. Lineage (NCBI taxonomy): Eukaryota > Viridiplantae > Streptophyta > Magnoliopsida > Asparagales > Amaryllidaceae > Agapanthus > Agapanthus africanus. Next base: position 146,490,459 of record CM057343.1, on the reverse strand, counting down.
TGCCACACATATCGCATCGCATTAAAACCAAATCGAAACCACAACGACACGCGGAAACCAAAACGACACGCTTAAAAGCATATAGGTTAGAACCTATGGTTTGCCCTCGCAAAACAACCAAATAACACTTGATTTCGACGTACAAACGTCAAGTGATTGAAGTAAAACACAAATACCAGAACTTGAATTCATAAACAATAAAGAATTCAAAACAGCAACCCACCAAAATGGTCCCAGATTTTGATCAAGGTGAAAACAATGTTCCAAAACAACACTAGGGTGATATATAGTGTGAATGTGACCTACTGAAGCAACCTGAACCCATTCCCTCACCAAGTGGCCGGGCCCCACCCCCTAATTTCCTATCTCACCGGCCCTGGGTGTTCCCATGGGGTTCATCTTGTCACAGTGGGTTCCTATGGTCTCAAATTGGTCTCTGGAGTTGTTTATTTTTCCAGTAAAAATCCCAGTTCATTCCAGATTTTCCTGCACACTCTAAGTTCACAAACCGACATGAAAAGTTACAGTTTTCCAGAATTTGGGTTTCAGGTTTTGATTTAGTGTAAGATCTAGGTTTAAAACATTATAGGGGGGTTTAAGGTCACCAAACACACTCAAGTTCACCACACTACTCAATTTAAACCCTAACCCTTTCTAGTAATGTCCAAAGTGCACTAAACTTCGCCAAATCAATACTAAACTTGAAAAGAGGCTTAAGCACATGAAATAATACACTAATTGTGAAGGGATTACCTCATTTGACACTCATGAATCCTCAACAGCGCCAAAATGCAAACTTTCTTGGTCCAAAGTGTAGCTTGAGGGATTGTGCACAAATTTTGTGAAGCGGAGATGAGGTTTTTGTGAGTTTTTAGTGATGAAGTGGGGGTTTGAAGTGGATGGAATAGGGGGTGCTGCCATGGTTGAGGTAGGAGAGGAAATGAAGGAATGATGAAGGAAGAAATGGGAGCCATGACCAATGGTTTACCCCTCACCCCCTCTCTCTCATGCCCATACCTCACACTATTCTATTCTTTATTCATTTTCCATTTCCCTTTTTCTTTTCTTTTCTTCTCTTTGCAATAGTAAATCCAAAACAATAACCATACACCCAAAATCATGTAGGAAAAATGTAACAAGTGTGAAAAAAATGACATGTGCACAAAACACGCTTAAAGCCCGATTAGCGATTAGCACTAAAATAGTGTCAAATAAATCATAAACTTTCATAATTTGCATAAATCACATAAAGCACCCTCATTTTAGTAATTTCCATAATTTTTCAAATTTTTCCCATTTATCGGTATTTAATTATACAGCCTTATTAAAATATTCAATATTTTATTATTTAATTATAAAAATTCCCAAAAATAATATTTTATTTTTTTGAAATGTTACACCTAGTTTATCTTTATCATCATGTGCATACTCTAGGTGATATTACAGATCACTATTACACGTTGATAGAGCCCTTAGGATTCTTGCTTGACTACCAGCAGTATGATGGCGATCATATACGTGAGAGTTGGGTAGTCTATAAGCACATCCTTAAAGTGGTCCCTAATCGTGGGAGTTTCGAGACTGGGCATCGATACTCCATTAGTAGACTAGTGTATACGATCGACACCCCGATGAGGGACGGTTGCTGGTCTCACAAGCCATTAGTGTCAGTTGGTTCACCTGAGACGTATACAGGTGCTCATAGGGTTATGAGTACACCGGATAGGACTCGCCGGGACCATGCTAGTTGGTATTATACCTAGCATCAAATAGCAATTCCCTGGTGACATGTGTAAAGGTTAGTTCATCGACCTGAGATTGTCATTTGTCTCGTGTGAGTTCCCACTGTGGTTTGATTACTACCCTACCATGGCTCAAAGGAGTCATGCAAACAGGTTTTAGTTGGGTACAGTCCCGATCCACATGGAGGCAGTGAGCGGATCGGCAGGGGTTTCATCTCTCCCGGTATTGGGGTGAGATCGCGCTGTGTCTAGGAGAGCCATTACACGAAGTCCTTGGCCAAGGCAGGAGATTTACTGGTAGGTATTCCAATAGTATCTCAGGGTGTTCAGGGCTACACTCCGACACGACTTGTACCGCTTTTGGGGGTCTGACTTTTACCAACCCCCTAGGCCCGACATGCGATGCTCATAGACGAAAGGACCGGACTGTACGGATATTGTCACTGACAGGCTCAGTAGGGTTACTGGATGAGTTCGCTTATCGGCCTCCCTTTTGGTCAATACCTCGGCGGCCGTTACGCACAGCTAGTGCCTCTGACGTGCTAGTGGTTAAATCCACAGCCAGTGTATTGACGAGTCTTTAGAGTCCCCTACAGACAGTTTCTCAAGTTTCGGGCGAAACGTTGTAGAGGCTGTATGATATTTTGGCAGGGTTCGATCATATACGTGCACTCGTGCACGGATCATGATTTGATGGATCATACTAGTGGGCTTTGGTTTAAGACGGATCCTAGTATTAGATTTGTTGGATTGCTTTTGTCTCATTGCATCCGCATTCAGTCGGAATGCGGATGCAGGTATGTATATACAGGTGAGGGGTATTCTTGTGATCCATCACGAGTTTACTTTAGATGATGTCGTTCTTTTTATTGTTGTAAACATTTGGATTAATGTTTACAAGTGGAAATTGTGAGTGGAAATGATCATGAGGAGCATTTAATGTGACATGGACATGGGTAGTGACTCATGGTCTTTTTATTTGTGCTAATGTCACATTAGTAGTTGTTTATTGTGTTGAAATGATGTGTAGAGAGAGAGAGTGGACAGCCACTTAGGCTTAAGCTTGCTCTTGGGATTTATTCTTGTGCACACATTATCATTCCAACATAATGGAAAGAAAAAGCCTCTTCTTCTTCTTCTTCCTCTAGCTCACCATTTCCACTAATGGCATCATCTTCAACCTCCATCCATACACTCTCATGTGTTGAGAATCAATGGATGCTTGAGACAAAGTTATCACACACATTCTCTACTTCACCTTGGACATGTCGGCTAGCAAACTTCATGTTCGAGTTGCTTCGGATGAAGCGGGAGCCCGTAAAAAGATTCATTGATGTGGTGCCCTTCCAACGAGGAGACCGGAGATCGGAGATGCCGTGAGGAACTTGGGATGGTGGCCAAAGACCGAAGGACATGGATCGATCGGTATAACCACTCTCACTTCTTAGTAGTTTGCTAGTTTAGCGTTAATGGTTCGATCCGGGTGAAAGACTACGATAGCGCCGGTTCAATAAAAGTTTTTGTTTCCGCATTTGTCCTGGGATTGACGGCCTGGGCGCTGCCGTAGACTTACAAGTTCTATAAATTACCCTAAGGACCTTAGTAAATGTAGGTTTAAGCGGGACCAGTCTCTTGAGCCTCAGGGAGCGGAGATATGGGTGCTTGACTATCTAAGGTAGACAACTTAACAACGGTGTTATCAATACGGTAATCGTCTTTGAAAAAGACACAAATCCTGCCGCCCTTGTGCAGCGGTTACCGATAACATCAAAACAATCAGGAATTCAATTTACTTTTCTAATTGTCTGACTCAGTTTGAGTCTCATTATAATCTGACTTGAATATGATTCAAGTACAATCTACAATCTACAATCTACAATCTTCAATATTACAATTCAACATGAATCCATGAATCCAATTATCAATCCATACTACTTGACCGAACCGAACCATAGATATACATTCCGTTTACATGGTTCTCCAGTTATTCCATTTACATGATTCTACGGTTACATCTGTTTACTGATATCATGGTTTCGGTCAGTGATCCAATTATACAATCAATACAATACAATACAAACAAGATATCTCGGGGGTTTAAGGGATAGATCGGTACGGAAGGTGTTAGAAGTGGCACGAGACAGTAAGACTTAATACACCTAACATGAATCTAATTGCTGTTGTACCATGGCATAAACGGTTCCTTGTATTATACTTGCCTCTAGTCTCTGGCATATAGAGACTCCTCTAGTATACACTGGCATTCTTCTGTACCAAACTACAAACAACAGCGTTAACACAACAATATACTACAACTTTAAAAGATACCTTCTTATTCTGTCTATTCTACTTCTCTCTTATCTTTGAGACTTACCGAGCGATCTGTTCGCTGATGACATTCTCTTTCTTTATTCATTGAATGCCGTCAGGTGATCTGGACCCGCTAGAGATCAAGCCCACTGCTGAAGACTTGGACCAGTTCAGTGAAGACCCCGAGCTCTAGTTATTGTACACTTTCCATTTCAGTACTACTTTCTTTTCTGTTATGCCATTATTTCGGCTTACTTTTTTTTCAGTTGTATTTACTTTCCATGTATTGTACAGAAAGAATGTGAATAAATAAAGTTGATGTTTTATTATATCTTGTCTCTTGTGCTTTACTTTTATATTGCTTAGATACGCTTAGCGTATTTACTTCACAGTAAATACGTAGCGGCCTCGTCGCGACCTCTGCCCATATACTGGGAAGCGGGGCGTGACAGGTTTTGCCCATGCAGGTCAGAGCTGTATAGAACTATACTATGCAGTTCTGTTCTGCGTGAACAAACCTAAGCATTATAACACAAGAATCAGCAACTAAACATTCTTTACAATTCATAATCCTTGAATCTTACAATTTCATATTCCTTGAATCTTATCATTTCATGTACTTGAATCTGTCCTAACCTAAATTTTTCTTCAAGGTTATGGATTCCCCAAACAACACCAGCACCAACTTCAACAACACTCCACCTCCACTACAAATCACACCTGCCGTTCCTGCTCCACCCAACGAGCAGATGGTTCTGCTTGAAGAAATCCGAAGTATCCTTAGACTGCAGCAACAGACTGCTATAATAGTGAACCGATCAGAAGAAGAAGCACACGGTGTAAAGCGCTCTGCCACCCAGATGGAAAGAGGAGCCTTTACTAACCAACCTGCAAAACCCAAGAGTCAGAAGGAAACAATTAACCAGTTGAGTCCACACTTCTGCCACTACTGCCAAAAAAAGGGACACTTGTGGAAGGACTGTAAGCGCGCAAAAGGCTTGTGCCTAGTTTGTGGCGCATCCGATCACAGAATTGGAAGCTGTCCTTATAGACGCAAATCAGCTCACACACCCACCATCTACCCGCAGCAGCCAGCTATCCAGACTCCTGCACCTATTCTTGCACTCCCAGCACCATCTCCACATGGACCACCTCTACCTAGTCGGGCATTAATGTACCGACATACACAGAAAAATATGCCGAGACGCCAAGCCTCCACCTTAGCAGCCGTAGAAGCCGAGACTGTAGGTCAAGGTAACACCGGTAAGCCTCTTTCTCATTTTTAAACCCTTGCATCACATTGTTATTTTTCATACACTATCAGCACTTCAGTCACCAAACTTTCCTTGATTCTGTTACACTTTCCTTTTAAAAATTTCGAGGACGAAACTTTTATAAGGAGGGTAGAATGTAACAACCCTAAATTTCCTATACAAATTTTTTCAAAATCCATAAAGGGGTATTTTAGCCTGAGCACAAGATATAAGTAATTAATTTGCTTTTTAATTACAAGTTAAAAGAATGTAACAACTCCATTTTTAGTGTACAAAAATTTGCTTTAAAATTAATGTATACTTAGGGTATTTACATTTACTGTTATTACTTTAAGTAATTATTTAGCTCCATAATTACAAGAAGGAGCTTGTAGCTCATTGGTAATACCTTGCATTGCTGAACCAAGCCACCAGAGTTCAAATCCCATACCCCATATTATTTTTAAAATTATTTTTTTTTGAAATTTTTTAGAATACCAACAGTCAACACGTGATAACTTCCAAAAACCCCCACTACCCTAGGAAAAGTGAACATACCAGTGACCACATGAGACGACCCCCCATCTCCCAACTGCCTGACTTGGCCCGACTCGGCCGAGTCGGCCGGCGGACCGGCCGAGTCCCCTGAACAAAAATTGTGGCTTTTCCTCTTCTATACCCCTTGCATAGTTTAAATGTTCAGACCGCTTCTAGAGACACAATTAAACCCCATTTACTCTATTTTTAATATATTTTTACATTTTTTAATTTAAACTCTTCATCAACCCTAACCCTAGCCTAACCCTATAAATACCACCCCTACACTCTACCCCCTCACCCCAAAACTCTGAGCGAACTCTCAAGAATTCTCTAGAAAACCCTAGTGTGCAATCGAAGTGAACAAGAGGCAAAGCGACGATAAAATTCCGACGACGACTCTAGGAGCTCCTGGCGACGAAACGATGCACCGGAAGCTACGTTCATTCTATCTTTCCTCTTGTCTAGTTCGCAACCCGTAAGTCCCAATTCTATCTTCGCTATTCTTATTTTAAAATACGGAATTACAAAACCCGACGGAATCGGAACAAATCCGATTTCCGATTCGGTTTCTTTATAAAACTTCTCTTTTCTTTAATACAATCATGCTTAAACCAATTCATGTTGACTATTAAACACTAATCAACCATATTGATCAAGTTTCATGTCATAAAGTAATTGCTATTTCATTTTACCTAATTTTTCATTTAAGTACCACAAAGTTTCAATTCTACATTTAACATCACAAAATTTGCTATACCTTTAAGTAGATCACGAGGTAATAACTTACCTCCTCACACACTCATACGCAAAATAGCACAATACCCTTGGGAACATAGAATATGGGAAAAACGATATCTTTACAAATAAATACCATAATTAATAAAACCGTTTTTCCTTAATGATTAGTGTAGGGTTCCTAGGCACGCTAATGAGGTCTCACAAGGCATCGACCATGCCAATATCAAAATTTACGGGTGCCGAGAAACCCTAATACGGATCGTTAACTAGATGTCTAGGCGAACAATGCAACTAGTTAACACTTAACTACAAGAATACGCGGAAATACAACCTTTGTAGATCCGGTGCTCCACCTCCATAGCTCCGCAACGAAGTCCCCTCGCTGTCCAAATGAATTCCCGGGCTCTAGCGTCGGCTTCGTCGGAGAAATGGCGAGCTAGGTCGTCGATGTCCATGCCGAAGATGATCTACGTCGAAGCATCGCAAGATCAAGCTCTCACTTCACCAAGTCATGAAACTTGTGAAGAAAACACACTCTACTACTTGGCAAGAGGTAGAGGATGAAGAAATAGGAAGTGGGTAGACTTTAGAATTGGATTTCTCACTCATTTCATCAATCCACCATTGATGAAGTGAAGGTTTCTTCTTTGAAGATGAAGAAGAAGAAGAAGATAATGAATATGATAAGTTGATCATTAGAATAGAAAATCAAAACTTATCATAAACAAAACCATAGTTAGGTGTAGAGAGTGGACTATGGTTAAATGGAGTGGTTAGGGTTAAGCATGAGACAAAATGGTGACTTAGTCAAACCTTCATGAATCTTCATGAAAGAAACAAATGAAAGCCACCATTTTCTCTTTATGCATTTTATTTTCCAAAAAGGATAAATGAAATAAATAAATGAATAAGTAAAAACAAAACCCTAACCATTACACAACCATGGTTTAATCTTTACACTTAACCAATTTTGCATGTATCATCAAACATGATACAATCAAGTGCACAAAACTATATCGAATATACAATGTGCACAAGCGAGTGAGAAAATCCATTTAAAGTGAACCAATATTAGTTAATGCAAAGTAATATATCAAATATATAATTATACATTAAATCATTAAATCAACACTTGATTTAACGATCCGGTCATATCGCATATAACTGACTAATATCGAATGTATCGGCTTATCGAATCAACCCTCGATTCGATAACTAGGTTATATCGCATATAACCAATCGATACATTCATCTTGAGAATGTAATACGGTATCACATACACGCATTACTCTCGGTCCCGCACATATCTCATATACGCTCCTATTTCGTTTCGCTTGAGCCAGGAAACCTCTGTATAGGACTCTAAAGACTCGTCAATACGCCGGCAGCAGATGATGATCATATCAAGCACCCACAAGCCGCAAGCGGTCTGCTAAACGTAACGGCCACCCGGGTATTGAGCGATCAGAAGATCGACGAGCAAGCCCGCTCACACTCCAGGGAATCCAACCAGTAACACTACCGTACAGTCCGATCTGATCGTCTGATATGTCGCATATCTCGCCTAGGGGTGGTAAACGTCAGACCCCAATAGCTCGATAAGTCGTGTCGATATGAGGTCTATAACAATTCGAGAAACTACTGGTAACACTTACCAGTAAATCTCAGCAACCCTGGCCAGGGATTTCCTGTTATAGCCAATCGAACACAGCGCAACATCAACTCCCTATACCAGGAGAGACGAATCCCCTCCTATCGCTCATTGCCTCCATGTGACTCGGGACTGTACCCAAAAACCACCGTTTTGCACGCCCTCTTGGACGTGGTAAGATGGAAATCAAAGCACAGTGGGAACCACACAAGACTCTATGACGATCTCGGGTCAACAGACTACTCTGTACCAGTGTCACCAGAGAACTGCCATCTAACGTGAGGTATAATACCATCTGGGAGTTCTCGGCGAGTCCGTCCAGTGTACCCAGTCTCCACTGAGCACCCGTATATCATCTCCGATGTCAAACACCAATGGATATGGGATCATCCATCGCCCATCTGTATGGGTCGAGAAGGTATACGCTAGTCTACTCTGGTATATCGATGCCCCGTCTCGATACACCCACGACTAGGGACTTTGAAGGATGTACTTATAGACTACCATGTCCCCACTAGTATGATCCGCATCATAGTCCAGATAGTCAAGTACACATCCTAAGGGCTTTACCAACATGTAATAGAGAGACAAACAGTATACACGTTAAGGTAAAGGGTAACCAGATAGCATACTATCATGTCGAGCAAGAAAGTCCTCCCTATATATGTCCCAGCATCCACTACAATATACATCATATGTACAGTAATGGCCTCTAGGGCATACATATAACTAACAATCTCCCACTTGCACTAGGGCCATCTGTAGCAGTGGTTGTAGTATCTCATACTCAACCATCCCATTAAAAATCTCTCTCTGGGAACAGGCCTTTGTGAGTGGATCCGCTGTATTGTCCTCTGAGTCTACTCTCCTAACCTCGATCACCCTGGAGATCAATCATCTCCATGATCAGGTGATACTGCCTTAGAATATGTCTGGATCACTGATGGGACCTGCGTTCCTTGGCATAAGCCACAACTCCATTGTCACACAATGGGAGGAACGTAGTTCATCTCATGAACCAATATACACCCAAACAGCCTCTTTGGTAGCATCTTAAGTAGCGATGTATCCTGCCTTTATCGTCTAGTATGTCACGGTATCTAGCTTGGAACTCTTCCAACATACCGTCCCTCCACTGAGGGTAAAGACAATGCCTGTGACTGACATTCAGTCGTCTTTATCACCCTGGAACCTTTCCAGTGATTCTCCCCAGGATCGATTGATACCATCTCACTACAACTAGTGAGTATCCTAACATCCAATTAGATCTATCTCATAGATCCAAAATCCAGGATTTAGTAGGTATCACTTTGATCCTGTACGGAGAATCTTTGTGATAAACGGAGATTGATCGAGCGTAGCATAAGAAACTCCTTTCTTATCAAGAGTATGTCATCCACGTACACTACGAGGATCGTCACTATACTCCCTACTACCTTTTTGTTTATACAAGGTTCATCTACCATTTTGATGATGTCAACTTCTTTGACTAATCCATCAAAACAGATGTTCCATCTCTGCGATGCCTGCTTTAATCCTATAAAGCATCTTGCACACGTTTCCGCTGCTCCCACTGTCTACGAAGCCCTCTGGCTGTGTACTTATAGACGCACTCTTCTAAAACATCATTTAGAAAAGCAGTCATGACACCCAACCACCAGATGTCGTAGTCATGGTATGTAGCCGTGGCAAGTAGGATCCGGATGGACTTAAGCATAGATCCTTAGAAAAGGTTTCAACATAATCCATACCTGGTCAATGATGCAAACCTTTAACAAGTCTAGCTTTGAAAGTCTCAACTTTTCCATGTACACCAAGTAATCTTCTCAAGATATACTTGCTCCTGATAGGGATTTAACCCTTCAGATATAGCAACTAAAGTCCATACTTTGTTGGTGTATAAGGATTCCATCTCAGATCACTAAGCATCCAGCCATTCTTACAGAGTCTTACTCCTGATGGCCAGCTCGAAACTAGTTGGGTCATCATCTCATGATGCAATCCTCGCTCCCACTGTCATCGAGAAACCGAAGTATCTCTCAGGTGGATGAGGAACCCTACTAGATCGGCGGAGAGGCTGAGGTTCGTTGGAATCTACTGAATCCTTTGGTTCTATCAAATCATCAGCTGCAGTTTGTATGGCTGAAACATTTCCAGTTCTACATAACAGACCTTACCTCGAGCTTGTCCGGTATTTTGCTTTTAGACATAGGCCGGACAACCCCAAATCTTAACTAGCTTAAGACATGGGCTCTTACCATACCATATCTCATATGGAGCGGTAGGCAACAGATTTGATTTGAGCCCTATTCAATAGGTATGCAGCTTCTCAAGTGCATAACTCCCAAAAAGGAAACAGGTAACTCAGTAGTACTCATCATAGAGCACACCTTATCATATAGGGTGTATCTGCTCCGCCCCGACATACCATCGTACTATGGTGTATACGGAGGAGTAATGCTGAGAGAGAATCTCATTCTCCTTTAGAAAAGTTCAAGAATTCCGTGCTCAAGTATTCTCCTCCCTGATCGCATCAAAGGACATAATATTTATACCCTCATTTTGGTTCTCTACTTCTAACTTATATTCCGTGAATATCTCAAAAGGTTCGGACTTGTGTTTCAACAGGAACATAGGTCTGAAACTCGAAAGAGATCATCAGAGAATGTAATGATGTACAAAGAACCGATCTTGACATGTGTAGACAGGGGACCTACATACATCAACATGTATCATCCCAAGAGTTCACTAACTCTTTCTCTGTTTCCAATAAACAGGGCTATGGTCATCTTATCTTTGTGACATGACTGGCGAGTTTTACAAGATGTAAATTCAAACTGATTTAAATATACATCTAAATGTAACTTCAGCTAGTCGGGTCACATTGATTGACCCAGTCTACAATACCTTAAGAAGAATCCGTTCATTTCTGAACTCTTCCTCTTGTGTGTGTTCCATATACTAAGAACTGTAGTTTGATTTAGAACATCAATGCTTTTAGATAACGTGCCTGAACCGATCAACTTTTGATATAGGAAATGTTCAAAACATTATCCATCAATACAAAATTATATCCTTTCTTTTCTAACAAAGAGAGTGATATGATTTGGTATATCAGTTTCGATATCTAATAACATTCGTTCAGAATCAATGTATTGGTAATACAGGGTGACAGTGACCGACAGACTTGGCTGCAACTCTTGCCCCGTTTTCTGCCTCATGAAACTTATCACCCGTTCTCAGTTTTTCTACCCTTTTGTAGCCCTATGTAACATATTACATATCTGGGATCCTGATCCGGTATCATATACCCAGGATTCGGAGGATACTGAGAAACAGTTCTGTATAATGAACACACCCGAAGATGATGCATCAACATGCACTCTCTTCGTTTGGGCGGCACGGGAAATCTGGTATTCCCCAATTTCCTGCTCTGTCTTATAACAATTATAAGTTGGAGCGGGACCAACGTCCCCAGCTCAGTATAACAAGCGGGTTCGGTCAATAATCCGTATTATTATCTTGATTAAGGCGTGATATGGTCGCTACCTGGAGAGAGAGAGAAGAAAACACTCAGCGTGCGCTCTTGCAAGATCAGATTGGTTATTATTTTATCTAATCAGGATGGCTCCCACTGCTTTTTATCAAATCTTCCTTCAAACCCTAAAAGGAAAGACTAGCCGGGATTAATTACACACTACAAGTTCGCCAATCTTTCAGCCAGGCCAGTGTCGGTACTTTGAGGGAGGTCCCCCGTGCTTTCGCACGAACCTAATTAATGTAAACCTCGTTTTCCCAGAGGCGTAATCTCGTTAACACCTTTCTAGACACCTACTTGATCGGCTAATTGTAATGTATAAAACTCTCCCAGGAGTAACTCTTACTCGCAGCGGGTATCGGGATCCAACTATCTCATAGAAGGTATGCAATCTCATTGCAAATTTCAACACTTGAAATTCCCGATAATATTTTGCCCCCAGTGTTCTATGACCTTGACGAATGCCAAACAACCCATAGTCCACTAGTCAAGTTCAACCCGTACATTTCTTGATTGAATTAAACCCACCCGCACGACCCTTGACGAATGCCAAACAACGCCGTACGAATACCCTAATCCAATCGCATCATATGCTCAAGCAGATAAATACTAGTTAGCTACCGTACACTACGCCTTGACGAATGCCAAACTACCGCAGCACGAATACTAACTAGTACATATCTGAAATGACGGAGGGCTACGACAGTTTTTTCTGAAAACCTATTGCGTAATGAACTTGATATCGTTGTAGAATCAAATGATTTTAAAATGGAGTGCTTTTGAGGCTTTTCTAGTTTTGCTAAAGGAGTCACTCCCGGTGAAGGGATCGTCGGTCCTTTCCTCTTCGAATGAGGTGCGGGATATATCATATATATCACTGTGCAAAGCAGAACTCTTAAAAGCTATCAAAAGACAAACCGAGTGTGTAGCATCTGCCAGTTATTGCTAAAGGAGTCACTCCCGGTGAAGGGATCTCGGTCCTTTCCTCATCGAATAAGGTGCAGGATATATCATATATATCGCTGTGCAAAGCAAGAACTGTAGCTACTTGTTTTATTTTTGAAATTCAATTCTACAACATCTTAGGTTTCTTTTATTTCATTAATCATATTAATGAAGTCCCATCATTTAAGTACCTAAACATCACAGATAAATACGACGTACACTTATGCCATCCGCATTCGCCTCGATGTCCCCTCGTGCAGCGTTAGGTTAGGTAACTAACGGCTGAGCAGGGCAGGGCTAGCGCGGGTGTAAAACATAAGTAACGCCTATATAATATATCATATATACTACATACAGTATCTATCACAGAACATCACATGATCGCATCACAGATATCGCAGCAGAAGAAACATATGAAATATTGGATATACTAGGACGTCCGTGTTTTCAATACGAGCCAGTATAAAACACGGATTCCACGGTCGTGATGAGTAGCCAAACCCACACTCCTAGACCCCTACGAGAGCGGCAAGCAACCCTACCAATTCTAGAGTTAGGAGACCCGGCCTCGACTCCTCGAGTTGGTCTCCCACTGGACTCCAGAACCCGGTTACTTGTGCCCTCCTCCCTGGGTCTATCCTAGTGCGGAAAAGTAAATAATATACATCAACGGTGACAACTTCCGCAACCTGGAAGCGCCCCAATAAAAGAATATTACATACACGTTTTTACATGAATGAAAATGAAAAACACTCATCTCACATAAAAACCCCCGGTTATTCAAACACGACGATCCAATATAACATATCCAGCAACACATAACATCACATGTCATCAACGTAAGTAAACATGCGTATCCCAATTGTCGTTGACATATAGCAACGAAACCGGCGATATCACATATTACACTTACGGTCACAAAAAAGAAAGTGTAAAACTACAACAGTTGGAATCCGCAACCACCTCAGACATCACATGCCTAACCAAATGAATTACTTAGACATCGCATGCCTAACAATTATAAACCCCGCATTTTAGTCAAAATCGAAAACTCTTTTCAATATCAAGTCGGGCAATTCAACAAGATTCCCGACATCCTGATCGAATACTCGTCGCAAACTTCAGTAAGCGGCCGCACCCCCGATACCGTCGACGAAGTGCACCAAGGCGGAACACCGCTGCCGCGAGCACCCGAACGGATGCTTTCGGCTACGGGGTTCTCCTACAGTCACTTGGTCGGGGCTATGGAGTGAGGCTGTCTATTAAGTTTACCCGGCGAATATTCGCGTACGCTACGTGATTGCGACAGACTTTTGATCGCATCAAAATTCCATGGCAACCGATTAAGTGAGACTAAAGTGCTATGTTTATAACATTCATTCCGTTATCTCATAACTATTTGTGAATTCCAATTATTGTATCACATTCCGGATAAACAGAAAATGCTAAAATTTTCGATCGAACAATCGAACACCCAAGTTTTCCCGATACTACTCAACACATGAAATAAGTCTAACAACATTCAGTTCGTGCCTCAGTTCCAACGGTCCAGCCGTAGAAGAGTCAAGCCAACGCCTCACATGTGGCACGCCGTACTGCCCCAAACCCGAAGGTTCAAAGGGCAGTTCAAGACGGTCACATAATCGAGTTAAGGTTTGTTGTCTTCTAGAGGGTCCATCGCGTTACTTGCACTACTTAGAACGTCGTTAAACTACGGAAAAATCCAACACTTGGAAATTTCCCGACAGGGGAAAAATTGGGTATTTGTATCCGGTCGAACTTTTTAACATATTCTAAAAATACCCGGAAAAGCACACCGACAAAAATTAGACAGTCCGATCGAATACACCGAGTCCCCAATACAACCCAGAAAATACAACTTTGGAATAAATATTAAAAACATCCAGAACACACAAGAAACACCAACAGAAACAACTGAAGAAAACACACATCCTGATCATCACAGACGGCCGTGGAACCGCCGCAAAAGGGGGGTCAACGCCGCGGTTCCGCGGCCGTACTGTTGAATTAGGTTGTCGTTTTCTCCAGTTTTTCTTAGAATTTCCTGCACATTTCTCTGCATATTTTTAATTCCAAAAAATCCACAATTTACAGAATTGTCCAGAGAGCATTTTTCAAGTCGGGGTTTTGGGTCGATCGGACTTCTAACTCCGTCGGGACTTCACCTAAGGCTCTAGCTAGGCTCTGATACCACTGTAGGTCAGGCAGCCACCCCATCCAATGGGGTCACCGTGGCACCAACGGGTCCCTCAGCAGCTACTTTTTACGCATGCCCCCTCGCGAGGACTACAACCCGCCGGAACACCTTCCGTTCTCGGGACACCCTGGGGGTAAGAGCCTATGCTTCGCCACACTGTCACACAGTGAGAACCCCCCATAGGTCGACATCCAATGCCTAGTAGCTCTGATACCACTGTAGGGTTCCTAGGCACGCTAATGAGGTCTCACAAGGCATCGACCATGCCAATATCAAAATTTACGCGTGCCGAGAAACCCTAATACGGATCGTTAACTAGATGTCTAGGCGAACAATGCAACTAGTTAACACTTAACTACAAGAATACGCGGAAATACAACCTTTGTAGATCCGGTGCTCCACCTCCATAGCTCCGGAACGAAGTCCCCTCGCTGTCCAAATGAATTCCCGGGCTCTAGCGTCGGCTTCGTCGGAGAAATGGCGAGCTAGGTCGTCGATGTCCATGCCGAAGATGATCTACGTCGAAGCATCGCAAGATCAAGCTCTCACTTCACCAAGTCATGAAACTTGTGAAGAAAACACACTCTACTACTTGGCAAGAGGTAGAGGATGAAGAAATAGGAAGTGGGTAGACTTTAGAATTGGATTTCTCACTCATTTCATCAATCCACCATTGATGAAGTGAAGGTTTCTTCTTTGAAGATGAAGAAGAAGAAGAAGATAATGAATATGATAAGTTGATCATTAGAATAGAAAATCAAAACTTATCATAAACAAAACCATAGTTAGGTGTAGAGAGTGGACTATGGTTAAATGGAGTGGTTAGGGTTCAGCATGAGACAAAATGGTGACTTAGTCAAACCTTCATGAATCTTCATGAAAGAAACAAATGAAAGCCACCATTTTCTCTTTATGCAATTTTTTTTCCAAAAAGGATAAATGAAATAAATAAATGAATAAGTAAAAACAAAACCCTAACCATTACACAACCATGGTTTAATCTTTACACTTAACCAATTTTGCATGTATCATCAAACATGATACAATCAAGTGCACAAAACTATATCAAATATACAATGTGCACAAGCGAGTGAGAAAATCCATTTAAAGTGAACCAATATTAGTTAATGCAAAGTAATATATCAAATATATAATTATACATTAAATCATTAAATCAACACTTGATTTAACGATCCGGTCATATCGCATATAACTGACTAATATCTAATGTATCGGCTTATCGAATCAACCCTCGATTCGATAACTAGGTTATATCGCATATAACCAATCGATACATTCATCGCGAGAATGTAATACGGTATCACATACACGCATTACTCTCGGTCCCGCACATATCTCATATGCGCTCCTATTTCGTTTCGCTTGAGCCAGGAAACCTCTGTGTAGGACTCTAAAGACTCGTCAATACGCCGGCAGCAGATGATGATCATATCAAGCACCCACAAGCCACAAGCGGTCTGCTAAACGTAACGGCCACCCGAGTATTGAGCGATCAGAAGATCGACAAGCAAGCCCGCTCACACTCCAGTGAATCCAACCAGTAACACTACTATACAGTCCGGTCTGATCGTCTGATATGTCGCATATCTCGCCTAGGGGTGGTAAATGTCAGACCCCAATAGCTCGATAAGTCGTGTCGATATGAGGTCTATAACAATTCGAGAAACTACTGGTAACACTTACCAGTAAATCTCAGCAACCCTGGCCAGGGATTTCCTGTTATAGCCAATCGAATACAGCGCAACATCAACTCCCTATACCAGGAGAGACGAATCCCCTCCTATCGCTCATTGCCTCCATGTGACTCGGGACTGTACCCAAAAACCACCGTTTTACACGCCCTCTTGGACGTGGTAAGATGGAAATCAAAGTACAGTGGGAACCACACAAGACTCTATGACGATCTCGGGTCAACAGACTACTCTGTACCAGTGTCACCAGAGAACTGCCATCTGACGTGAGGTATAATACCATCTGGGAGTTCTCGGCGAGTCCGTCCAGTGTACCCAGTCTCCACTGAGCACCCGTATATCATCTCCGATGTCAAACACCAATGGATATGGGATCATCCATCGCCCATCTGTATGGGTCGAGAAGGTATACGCTAGTCTACTCTGGTATATCGATGCCCCGTCTCGATACACCCACGACTAGGGACTTTGAAGGATGTACTTATAGACTACCATGTCCCTACTAGTATGATCCGCATCATAGTCCAGATAGTCAAGTACACATCCTAAGGGCTTTACCAACATGTAACAGAGAGACAAACAGTATACACGTTAAGGTAAAAGGTAACCAGATACCATACTATCATGTCGAGCAAGAAAGTCCTCCCTATATATGTCCCAGCATCCACTACAATATACATCATATGTACAGTAATGGCCTCTAGGGCATACATATAACTAACAATCTCCCACTTGCACTAGGGCCATCTGTAGCAGTGGTTGTAGTATCTCATACTCAACCATCCCATTAAAAATCTCTCTCTGGGAACAGGCCTTTGTGAGTAGATCCGCTGTGTTGTCCTCTGAGTCTACTCTCCTAACCTCGATCACCCTGGAGATCAATCATCTCCATGATCAGGTGATACTGCCTTAGAATATGTCTGGATCACTGATGGGACCTGCGTTCCTTGGCATAAGCCACAACTCCATTGTCACACAATGGGAGGAACGTAGTTCATCTCATGAACCAATATACACCCAAACAGCCTCTTTGGTAGCATCTTAAGTAGCGATGTATCCTGCCTTTATCGTCTAGTATGTCACGGTATCTAGCTTGGAACTCTTCCAACATACCGTCCCTCCACTGAGGGTAAAGACAATGCCTGTGACTGACATTCAGTCGTCTTTATCACCCTGGAACCTTTCCAGTGATTCTCCCCAGGATTGATTGATACCATCTCACTACAACTAGTGAGTATCCTAACATCCAATTAGATCTATCTCATAGATCCAAAATCCAGGATTTAGTAGGTATCACTTTGATCCTGTACGGAGAATCTTTGTGATAAACGGAGATTGATCGAGCGTAGCATAAGAAACTCCTTTCTTATCAAGAGTATATCATCCACGTACACTACGAGGATCGTCACTATACTCCCTACTACCTTTTTGTTTATACAAGGTTCATCTACCATTTTGATGATGTCAACTTCTTTGACAAATCCATCAAAACAGATGTTCCATCTCTGCGATGCCTGCTTTAATCCTATAAAGCATCTTGCACACGTTTCCGCTGCTCCCACTGTCTACGAAGCCCTCTGGCTGTGTACTTATAGACGCACTTTTCTAAAACATCATTTAGAAAAGCAGTCATGACACCCAACCACCAGATATCGTAGTCATGGTATGTAGCCGTGGCAAGTAGGATCCGGATGGACTTAAGCATAGATCCTTAGAAAAGGTTTCAACATAATCCATACCTGGTCAATGATTCAAACCTTTAACAAGTCTAGCTTTGAAAGTCTCAACTTTTCCATGTACACCAAGTAATCTTCTCAAGATATACTTGCTCCTGATGGGGATTTAACCCTTCAGATATAGCAACTAAAGTCCATACTTTGTTGGTGTATAAGGATTCCATCTCAGATCACTAAGCATCCAGCCATTCTTACAGAGTCTTACTCCTGATGGCCAGCTCGAAACTAGTTGGGTCATCATCTCATGATGCAATCCTCGCTCCCACTGTCATCGAGAAACCGAAGTATCTCTCAGGCGGATGAGGAACCCTACTAGATCGGCGGAGAGGCTGAGGTTCGTTGGAATCTACTGAATCCTTTGGTTCTATCAAATCATCAGCTGCAGTTTGTATGGCTGGAACATTTCCAGTTCTACATAACAGACCTTGCCTCGAGCTTGTCCGGTATTTTGCTTTTAGACATAGGCCGGACAACCCCAAATTTTAACTAGCTTAAGACATAGGCTCTTACCATACTATATCTCATATGGAGCGGTAGGCAACAGATTTGATTTGAACCCTATTCAATAGGTATGCAGCTTCTCAAGTGCATAACTCCCAAAAAGGAAACAGGTAACTCAGTAGTACTCATCATAGAGCACACCTTATCATATAGGGTGTATCTGCTCTGCCCCGACATACCATCGTGCCATGGTGTATACGGAGGAGTAATGTTGAGAGAGAATCTCATTCTCCTTTAGAAAAGTTCAAGAATTCCGTGCTCAAGTATTCTCCTCCCTGATCGCATCAAAGGACATAATACTTATACCCTCATTTTGGTTCTCTACTTCTAACTTATATTCCGTGAATATCTCAAAAGGTTCGGACTTGTGTTTCAACAGGAACATAGGTCTGAAACTCGAAAGAGATCATCAGAGAATGTAATGAAGTACAAAGAACCGATCTTGACATGTGTAGACAGGGGACCTACATACATCAACATGTATCATCCCAAGAGTTCACTAACTCTTTCTCTGTTTCCAATAAACAGGGCTATGGTCATCTTATCTTTGTGACATGACTGGCGAGTTTTACAAGATGTAAATTCAAACTGATTTAAATATACATCTAAATGTAACTTCAGCTAGTCGGGTCACATTGATCTGACCTAGTCTACAATACCTTAAGAAGAATCCGTTCATTTCTGAACTCTTCCTCTTGTGTGTGTTCCATATACTAAGAACTGTAGTTTGATTTAGAACATCAATGCTTTTAGATAACGTGCCTGAACCGATCAACTTTTGATATAGGAAATGTTCAAAACATTATCCATCAATACAAAATTATATCCTTTCTTTTCTACCAAAGAGAGTGATATGATTTGGTATATCAGGTTCGGTATCTAATAACATTCGTTCAGAATCAATGTATTGGTAATACAGGGTGACAGTGACCGACAGACTTGGCTGCAACTCTTGCCCCGTTTTCTGCCTCATGAAACTTATCACCCGTTCTCAGTTTTTCTACCCTTTTGTAGCCCTATGTAACATATTACATATCTGGGATCCTGATCCGGTATCATATACCCAGGATTCGGAGGATACTGAGAAACAGTTCTGTATAATGAACACACCCGAAGATGATGCATCAACATGCACTCTCTTCGTTTGGGCGGCACGGGAAATCTGGTATTCCCCAATTTCCTGCTCTGTCTTATAACAATTATAAGTTGGAGTGGGACCAACGTCCCCAGCTCAGTATAACAAGCGGGTTCGGTCAATAATCCGTATTATTATCTTGATTAAGGCGTGATATGGTCGCTACCTGGAGAGAGAGAGAAGAAAACACTCAGCGTGCGCTCTTGCAAGATCAGATTGGTTATTATTTTATCTAATCAGGATGGCTCCCACTGCTTTTTATCAAATCTTCCTTCAAACCCTAAAAGGAAAGACTAGCCTGGATTAATTACACACTACAAGTTCGCCAATCTTTCAGCCAGGCCAGTGTCGGTATTTTGAGGGAGGTCCCCCGTGCTTTCGCACGAACCTAATTAATGTAAACCTCGTTTTCCCAGAGGCGTAATCTCGTTAACACCTTTCTAGACACCTACTTGATCGGCTAATTGTAATGTATAAAACTTTCCCAGGAGTAACTCTTACTCGCAGCGGGTATCGGGATCCAACTATCTCATAGAAGGTATGCAATCTCATTGCAAATTTCAACACTTGAAATTCCCGATAATATTTTGCCCCCAGTGTTCTATGACCTTGACGAATGCCAAACAACCCATAGTCCACTAGTCAAGTTCAACCCGTACATTTCTTGATTGAATTAAACCCACCCGCACGACCCTTGACGAATGTCAAACAACGCCGTATGAATACCCTAATCCAATCGCATCATATGCTCAAGCAGATAAATACTAGTTAGCTACCGTACACTACGCCTTGACGAATGCCAAAATACCCTAATCTTAAGAAAACGAGATTTCTAGAATATTATATATATACTAAAATTATTTTCATATGAATATATGTATATGTAACATAAAAATATCTATTTTGAATTATTACAAATATTCCACTTTTTTACTAAAAATGTCACAAGAATCATTTTACACTAAAATACCATGAATTCCATACAAATCAATATTACAAATAAATACCTTTATTTATGAAATTAGGATATTTTCACTAGAAATATCACAATATAAAATCTACATTCGTTATAACTCTAAAGACGAATAATAAATACTTGGGGTGTATTTTGAAAAGTATATAAAAGTATTTTTACATAAAACCCCCTCAAGTTCTATAAATTACCCTAAGGACCCTAGTAAATGTAGGTTTAAGAGGGACCAGTCTCTTGAGCCTCAGGGAGCCGGAGATATGGGTGCTTGCCTATCTAAGCTAGACAACTTAACAACGGTGTTACCAATACGGTGATCGTCTTTGAAAAAGACACAAATCCTGCCGCCCATGTGCAGCGGTTACCGATAACATCAAGACAATCAGGACTTCAATTTACTTTTCTAATTGTCTGACTCAGTTTGAGTCTCATTATAATCTGACTTGAATATGATTCAAGTACAATCTAGAATCTACAATCTTCATTATTACAATTCAACATGAATCCATGAATCCAATTATCAATCTATACAATTTGACCGAACCGAACCATGGATATATATTCCATTTACATGGTTCTCCAGTTATTCTATTTACATAATTCTACGGTTACATCCGTTTACTGATATCATGGTTTCGGTCAGTGATCCAATTATACAGTCAATACAATTTACAATACAATACAATACAAACAAGACATCTCGGGGTTTAATGGGTAGATTGGTACGGAAGGTGTTAGAAGTGGCACGAGACAGTAAGACTTAATACACCTAACATGAATCCAGTTGCTGTTGTACCGTGGCATAAACGGTTCCTTATACTATACTTGCCTCTAGTCTCTGGCATATAGAGACTCCTCTCGTATACACTGGCATTCTTCTGTACCAAACTACAAACAACAGCGTTAACACAACAATATACTACAACTTTAAAAGATACCTTCTTATTCTGTCTATTCTACTTCTCTCTTATCTTTGGGACTTACCGAGCGATCTGTTCGCTGACGACATTCTCTTTCTTTATTCTTTGAATGTCGTTAGGTGATCTGGACCCGCCAGAGATCGAGCCCACTGCTGAAGACTTGGACCAGTTCAGTGAAGACCCCGAGCTCTAGTCATTGTACACTTTCCATTTCAGTACTTTTCTTTTCTGTTATGTCATTGTTTAGGCATTGCTTTTTATTTCAGTTGTATTTACTTTCCATGTATTGTACAGAAAGAATGTTAATAAATAAAGTTGCTGTTTTATTATATCTTGTCTCTTGTGCTTTACTTTTATATTGCTTAGATACGCTTAGCGTATTTACTTCACAGTAAATACGTAGCGGCCTCGTCGCGTCCTCTTCCCGTATACTGGGAAGCGGGGCTTGACAATGGCTCTACTGAGTCGTGCAAACAGGTGGATTTTGGGTACAGTCCCGAGGCATATGGAGGCAATGAGCGATAGGATGGGTTTCGTCTCCCCCGGTATTGGGGGTTGATGTTGCGCCTGAAGGGATTCCTTAGCACCCCTACTAGGGTTTGGTAGCATCACATATGCCATATTTAAAATTTATGAGGGTGCTAACGAATTAATCCTAGGAATCAAACTAGAAAAGCTAGGGTAACAAAAAGATAGTAAGCTTTTAACCACTAAGTGAAACAGAAATACAACCTTTGTAGATTGGTCATTTACTTCAATAGCTTCTTGTTGTAGTCCCTTCATTGCGATCAAGGCACTCCTGGACTCTAGCATGGCTTCTCGAGGTAAAAAGGGCGAACTTGCTTGAAGTCTTCGAGGCCGAAGATGATGTACGTCGAGGGAGACTAACTCAAGCTACTACTTCACTAACTAAAGGATTAGTGAAGCAAACACGCTATACTAAAGTTCTAATCTAGTAGAGGATGAGGAAATATGAAGTGGGCTCACTTTAGAATTATTTTTCTCACAATATTTTTCTCTCTTTTGAAAACCTAGCAAGCTTATCTCAAGGAAGAAGATGAGCTCAAGCAAATGAGAATGAACTTGTGAGGTGAGAGAATGAACCATGGGTGAGTGTGTATCATATACTAACTCATGTAGAGATATAACCATGGCTAATTGTAATGGTTAGGTTACTAAATATCTTAAGTAAAACAAAACTAGTGGACTTAGTCAATGCATCCACAAGCTTCCATTAGCTTCATGCATCAAGCTAATATTCCACTAATTTTAGAATTACTTTAAATATTAAAACCCATTATCACAATTAGCATGGTGTGAGTCTCATACACCCATGTATGTTGTATCAACAACCATGATACAAAACAAAATACAATTTAATATATATCACATATATATTAAGTGTACACTTGTAAGAAAATAAATGCTTAGGTGAGCAAATGTTAGTTAATGTAAATTAGTATATCAAATATACAATTATACACTAAATTATCAAATCAACATTTGATTTAATAATCCGGCTATATCTCATATAACCGACTAACATCCAATGTATCGACTTATCGAATTAACACTTGATTCGATAACCCGGCTATATCTCATATAACCGACCGATACAAAAGTCGCAAGAATAGAATACGGTATCACATACACGCATTATTCTTTGTCCCGCACATATCACATACGTGCTCCTATTTCGTTTTGCCTGAGCCAGTAAATTCTTTATGTAGGACTCTAAAGACTCGTCAATACGCCAGCAGTAGGTGATGATCACATCAAGCACCCACTAGCCGTCAGCGGTACTAGCTGGATGTAACGACTACTCGGGTATTGAGCGATCAGAAGATCAGCAAGTAAGCTCGCTCCAACTCCTACAAAAGCCCGACGGTAACACTTTCCAAACAGTCCGGTCTTCTCGTCTGATATGTTGCATATCAAGTTTAGGGGTGGTAAACGTCAGACCCCAATAACCGATAAGTCATGCCGATGTGAGGCTCATAACGGGTCAAGAAACTACTGGTAACACTTACCAGTAAATCTCTAAATCAGCCCTGGCCAGGGACTTCCCTGTTATGACCAATCGAGCACAGCGCAACATCAACTCCCAATACCGAGAGAGACGAAACCCCTCCTATCGCTCATTGCCTCCATGTGACTCGGGACTGTACCCAAAAACCACCGTTTTGCATGCCCTCTTGGACGTGGTAAGGTGGAAATCAAAGCACAGTGGGAATCACACAAGACTCTATGACGATCTCGGGTCTACAGACTAACCTGTACAAGTGTGACCAGAGAACTGCCATCTGACATGAGGTATAATACCATTCGGGAGTTCTCGGCGAGTCTGTCCAGTGTACCCAGTCTCCACTGAGCACCCGAATACAATCTCTGATGTCAAACACCAATGGATATGGGATCATCCATTGCCCATCTCATGGGTCGAGAAGCGTATACGCTAGTCTACTCTGGTATATCGATGCCCCGTCTCGATACACCCACGACTAGGGACATTAAAGGATGTACTTATGGACTACCATGGCCCCACTAGTATGATCTGCATCATAGTCCTGGTAGTCAACTACACATCCTAAGGGCTTTACCAACATGTAACCATAAGACAGTATCAGGAGACAAGTATATATGTTAAGATAAAGAGCAACCAGATAGCATACTATCATATCGAGCAATAAAGTCCTCTCTATATATGTCCAAGCATCCAATATAATATACATCATATGTACAATACTGGCCTCTAGGGCATACATACAACTAACAATCTCCTACTTACACTAGGGCCAGCTGCTATAGTATCGCATACCGAGCATCCCGAAGAGTCTCTCGAACTGTATCTGGGGAATAGCCTTCGTGAGTGGATCCGCTCTGTTGTTCTTCGTGTCAACCCTCCTGACCTCGATCTCCCGGCGATCAACTATCTCCCGGATCTGGTGATATCGCCTCAGAATATGCCTGGATCGCTGATGGGACCTGGGTTCCTTGGCCAAAGCCATCGCTCCATTGTTATCACAATACAAAAGTATTGGATCCTTAATGGATGGAACCACTCCAAGTTCAGTTATGAACTTCTTGATCCAGACAGCCTCTTTGGCAGCGATGTATTCAGCCTCTATCATCGAGTCTGCCATGGTTTCCTGCTTGGAACTCTTCCAGCATACCGCCCCTCCGTAGAGGGTAAAGACAAATCCCGAGTGCGACTTAGAGTCGTCCTTATCACTCTGGAAGCTCGAATCGGTAAAAGACAACACTTGGAGCTCTCCGTTACCATACACCAAGAGCATCTCTTTAGTCCTTCGTAAGTACTTGAGAATGCTCTTCACAGCCGTCCACTGACTCTTTCCAGGATCTGCTTGATACCTACTCACTACACTTAGTGAGTGTGCTACATCGGGTCTGGTACATAGCATTGCGTACATTATAGAGCCTACTGCTGAAGCAGTAAGTCCACGTTACCTCTCCCGGTTCTTTCGGGCTTGAGGAAATGGTGAAAAACGATTTTTCGGGTAATGGTAACATGGACTATAAAACACGGATATTTGCTAAACTACACACTAGCAACTAACTAGAGCTTTACCTACTCGGTTAGGGGGTTATACCTCAACTTGAACTCCTTCTCTTGGACTCTTTGTGGTGGTCGGATGGTTCTTTCCTCGTCGCCTTCTCTTGCCGAAGATGGATCCACCTGAGGGTCTCTACCTTGAGCTTCTTTCTCGAACTTGAGAAAACTAAAGTGTCCGGCTTGCTAGACCTTCAACCTTAGGATGAGTAGAGAGTGGCTTTGTTGTTTTATCTCCAAGGAAAAGTTTCTCAACACATGAGATGAATTTTCCTTGAGCTAGAGGAAGAGGAAAAATAAATGACGAGAGAGAATCAATATGAGAGAATGATAATAGTTTTACAACCATAACCAATATATGTGAATTAATCTAATTAACAATATTAATCAAAATGAAAAAGGTGATGGTTGGTTTGATAAGACCATTATCATTTCATATTAAATGTTTTTGCAAAGATCAAAGAGCATCTTTGGAGTGAAATGATGATGGTCAATGTTTCAACCATGGTCAACAAGTCAACCTTGGTCAACAAGTCAACAACCCTAACCATAACTCAATTTCATTTAATTAATATTATTAATTGATATTTCCCATATTCATTAGGGTTTGGAAAAAGAAAACTGTCAACTGTGCATACACAGCCGTTCCAAAACCTTAATGAAAATCCTCTTCCTCTGCCTCAGTCAACTGTGCATACACACCAGCATTCTTGTTCCGAGGAGCATGAATACAATGAGATAAAACTAACCCCAAAGCATATACTAGGATATGGCTCAAACCAGAGCCCGCTAGTAATGACTGTTCGGACACCAAACGTGCACAAATGCGCGGATGTGAACGAACCCTGTCGCAAAACCATGCGACCTCTACTCAGTTTTGCCCAAAGGCGAATAACCCTCTGTGTGGGACTCTAAAGACTCGACACTACGCTGGCAGTGGGTTTAACCACAGACCGCAAGCGGCACTAGCTGTACGTAACAGTCCCCAGGTAGATGCCGATGGGAAGACTGATGAGGTGAACCCATCCGAACTCCTACTGAGCCTGTATGTGACAATCTCCGTACAGTCCAGTTTGCTCGTCTGAGAATATCGCATGGCGGGCCTAGGGGGCGGTAAACGTCAGTCCCCTAATAGCGGTACAAGTCGTGTCGGAGTGTAGCCCAGAACACCCTGAGATAACACTGGAAACCTACCAGTATATCTCGCTTGCCCTGGCCAGGG
Organism: Agapanthus africanus; assembly: GCA_030015575.1. Taxonomy (NCBI): domain Eukaryota; kingdom Viridiplantae; phylum Streptophyta; class Magnoliopsida; order Asparagales; family Amaryllidaceae; genus Agapanthus; species Agapanthus africanus. The sequence goes on along the minus strand of CM057343.1, from coordinate 146,463,757 downwards.
ACTTTGTGTAACGGCTCTCCTAGACACAGCGCGATATCAATCCCCAATACCGGGAGGGACTAATCCTGTCTAACCGTCACTGCCTCCAAGTGCTTCGGGACTGCACCCAACTACTACCTGTTTGCACGACTCCTTTGAGCCGTGGTAGGGTAGTAATCAAAGTACAGTGGGAACACACTCGAGACGAAGTGACAGTGTCAAGTCAGTGGACTAAGCTGTACTCATGTCACCTGGGAACTGATAACTGACGATAGGTATAGTACCAACCAACAGTTCCCAACGAGTCCTGTCTAGTGTACTCGTAACCTAACGAGCACCCGCATACTATCTCAAGTACGACGTACTGACGGCTGTGGGACAGACTTTCTCCCATGCTGGGATGAGAAGCGCATACGCTTGTATACTCCGGAGTATCGATGCCCTGTCTCGATAGTCCTACGACTAGGGACCTGCATAAGGATGTGCTTGTAGATTACCCAGCCCCCACGAGTGTGACTGCCATCACAACGCTGGTAATCAAGCAAAGATCCTAAGGGCTCCACTAATGTGTATAGGTGATATACTAAAAGAAACACATGTACACATTAAAGTAGAAACAAACCAAGTAGCATACTACCATTTTGAGCAAGATTGTCTATACAACTGTGAATATCCCAAGCTTCCATTAAGTAATATACAAACTAGTATGATATAGTAATGGCCTCTAGGGCATATACACTAACAATCTCCCACTTGCACTAAGGCCAAGTACTGGCGTATCGAAGACCTATCATCTCGATCAGCCGCTCGAACTGAGTCTGGGGTAAGGCCTTCGTGAATGGATCAGCAGTGTTATCTTCCGTAGCAACTCTCCGAACCTCGATCTCCTGGCGTCCCCCGATCTCCCTGATCAGGTGATACCGCCTTATGATGTGCCTGGACCTTTGATGGGACCTGGGTTCCTTCGCTAAAGCTATAGCCCCGTTGTTGTCGCAATACAGAGGTATTGGATCAACAATTGACAGAACCACCTGAAGTTCTGTCAAGAACTTGCTTATCCAGACGGCTTCTTTTGCGGCATCTGCAGCAGCGATATATTCCGCTTCCATCGTCGAGTCAGCAACGGTTTCCTGTTTGGAACTCTTCCAACACACCGCCCCTCCATTGATGGTAAAGACATAACCCGACATGGACTTGGAATCATCCTTGTCACTCTGGAAGCTGGAGTCAGCAAAGGCCTCGATCTGGAGGTCTTTTCCGCCATACACCAAGAACATCTCCTTAGTCCTTCTCAGGTACTTGAGAATGTTCTTTACCGCTATCCAGTGCTTCTCCCCAGGGTTTGACTGATACCAGCTTACCACACTCAGTGCATAAGCTACATCTGGTCTGGTACACAACATCGCATATATTATAGAGCCTACCGCAGAAGCGTAGGGTATAATAAACATGCGATCCCTGTCCAAATCAGTCTTGGGAGACATCTCTTTGGAGAGGGTGATCCCGTGACAAGCCGGTAGATTACCGCGCTTGGAATCTTCCATACTGAATCTTTTCAGTATGGTGTCGATGCACCTGGACTGTGAAAGCCCTAATATCCTCTTGGATCTGTCACGATAGATCCGGATCCCCAGAATGTAAGAGGCATCACCCAGGTCTTTCATGGAGAACCTGTGTGACAAGAACCCTTTGACAGATTGTAGCATAGGAATGTCATTTCCTATTAAGAGAATGTCATCCACGTATAAAACGAGGAATAAGACAGTTCTTGCTACAAATCTACTATAGATACATGGTTCATCTGGATTTTTGATAAAGCCAAATTCTTTAACCGTCTCATCAAAACAGACGTTCCAACTCCGCGCTGCCTGCTTTAGTCCATAGATGGACTTAAGCAACTTGCACACCTTTTCGCTGCTCCCACTCTGAATGAAACCCTCTGGCTGGTCCATATAAACACACTCCTCTAAATTTCCATTTAGAAAAGCGGTCTTTACGTCCATCTTCCAAATCTCATAATCGTGGAAGCCAGCAATGGCAAGAAGGATCCGAATGGATTTCAGCATAGCCACTGGAGAAAAGGTTTCGTCATAGTCCAAACCAGGTCTTTGACGAAAACCCTTTGCAACAAGTCTAGCCTTATAGGTCTCAACCTGTCCATCTACACCAATCTTCCATTTGAAGATCCACTTGCATCCTACGGGTTTTACCCCATCCGGAGCAACGTCCAACGTCCATACTTTGTTGGTGTACATGGACTCCATTTCGGTCTGCATTGCATCCAGCCATTTTACCGAGTCAACGGTCTGAATGGCCTGTTGGAAGCTAGTCGGCTCATCACTATCAATGATGCAATCCTCTCTATCCTCGTCTATTAGAAAACCGTAGTATCTCTCGGGCGGATGAAACTGCCTACTACTCCTGCGGAGTGGCGCAGGAATGTCCTGATCTTTCGAACCCTCTGGTTCTACTAAGCTTTTAGTAATAGCTCGTGGTTGTGGAATTTCTTCCAGTTCTATTGCGCTCCCACTTATCTGATTTTCCAAAAACTCAGTTTCCAAGAAGTGGGCATGACGAGAAACAAAAACCTTTTGTTCCTCTTCGCAATAGAAGAAATATCCCTTGGAGTTCTTTGAATATCCCACAAACTTGCACTGTACTGAGCGTGCCTCGAGTTTATCCGCATGCTGCTTTTTGACAAAAGCTGGACATCCCCATGTCTTAATGTGCTTAAGATAGGGTTTCTTCCCACACCACATATGATATGGTGTGGTAGGCACAGTCTTATTTTGAACTCGGTTCAAAAAGTATGCAGCTGATTCTAGTGCATATCCCCAGAATGATCGTGGTAACTCAGCGTTACTCATCATGGAACGTACCATATCCAATAGGGTCCGGTTCCGTCTCTCCGATACACCGTTATGTTGCGGAGTGTATGGAGGAGTAAGCTGAGAGAGAATTCCATTCTCTTTTAAGTAATCCAGGAACTCGGCACTTAAATATTCACCACCTCGATCAGATCTCAGTGTCTTGATACTTTTGCCTGTTTGTTTTTCTACTTCTTTCTTATATTCCTGGAATTTTCCAAAGGCTTCAGATTTATGTTTCATTAAGAAGACATATCCGTATCTTGAAAAGTCATCCGTAAAAGTAATGAAGTAAGAATAACCGCTTCGCGCATGCGTAGACATTGGACCGCACACGTCACTGTGTACGAGTCCCAAGAGCTCGCTCGCTCTTACTCCGTGTCCAGTGAACGGAGTCTTTGCCATCTTTCCTTTGAGACAGGATTGACAAGTTGCATATGATTGATATTCGAACGGATCCAAATATCCTTCTGTATGTAACTTCGTCAACCTTCTCTCATTGATGTGACCCAGTCTACATTGCCATAAGAAAGCCTGATTTGTTTCCGGAGACTTTCTTTTGTGTGTATTCTGGACATTGAAAATCTGTGGTTGGTTTAATACGTATATACCATTGCTTAATGTACCTGACCCAATCAAAACTTGATTAAGGCGAATGTTCACAACATTACTCACAAATGCAAATTCATAACCTTCTTTAGATAATAAAGATACAGATATGATATTACAGGTTGCATTGGGTACAAAATAACAATCACGTAAAACCAAAACTTGTCCATCTGACATTCTCAGGTGATAGTCCCCCACGGACTCAGCATCCATGCCAACTCCGTTTGCAATTCTGAGGGTCATATCACCAGCCTTCAAAACCCTACGCTTTCTCAGTGCCTGCAAAGAATTACAGATATGAGATCCTGATCCGGTATCCAATACCCAGGAAGTAGAGTTTATTGATAGACAGTTTTCAATAACATACACACTTGAAGCTGAAGCCGCAACTTGCTTCAGATCCTGGTTTCTGGCCTTCCAAGCCCTGCAATCCTTTTTCCAGTGTCCACTCTTGTGACAGTAAAAGCATTCTTCCTTTCCCACAAGCTTTCCCGCTACCTTTGTTGCCTTTGCCTTTCCCTTCGTATCCACTTTACTAACACCGCCCCTTGGTTTGGTGGAGGTTTTCTTCTTCTTTCCCTTGGCTTTCGCCTTGGACCTGGGAGAGGAAGATCATCCTACAAACAAAGTGGATGTTTCCCTACTTTTCTGTAGGGTGCCCTCTGCACTCCTCAGCATGTTGAGGAGTTCTGAAAGTTCAACTTGTTTTTCTTGCAAGTTGAAGTTCAGGATAAACTGGGCGTAAGTGGAAGGAAGGGACTGGAGAATCAAGTCCGTGTAGAGCTTGTTCTCTAACGTGGTCCCAAGGTCCGCGAGCTCCTCAATGAAGCCAATCATCTTAAGCACGTGTTCCGCTACCGATGATCCGACGGCCAATCTCGCCGAAAACAGCTTTTTCGAGACTTCGTATCTGGCAATACGGGTTGCTCTCCATACAGTTCTTTTGTATGGAGAAATATGGATTCAAGGTCCATATTCTCGTGCCTCCTCTGGTGTTCATTGTCCATGGAGGCAAGCACGAGGCACTTGGCCTTCGCGCAATCGATTTCCCAGGTCTTACGGATTTCCTTATCCGTGACGCTGGTTTTGGGACCTGGAACACGGGGAGCTTTGGTGTTAAGGAGATACCCCAACTTGTCATAAGTGATTGCCATTTTGACATTCCTGAGCCAATCTTTATAGTTTGGCCCTGTCAGTAAGTTTTTATCTAGTAGTAACTTAAGTCCAGTCATGATGTTTGGTCGCTGCAATTAGGAGAGAGAGAAGAAACACTTTAGTATGATGCTCTTGCAAGTTTAGAGTGGTTTTTAATTTGTCTAAACAGGATGGCTTCCACTGTCTCTTGAATCCCTCCTCAAACCAAAAAGGAAGAATTAGTCAGGATCAATCTCACCGTACAATACTTGCTTAACCATTCAGCCAGGCTAGTGTCGGTACTTCGAGGGAGGTTTTCCAACGCTTTCGCGAAGTTCCTTAATTAAATAACCTCTTTTCCCTGGGGGCGTAGCCCTGCTAACACCTTTCTAGACACCTACTTAGTTTATAGTATTGATCGTTAAGTGAGAAATTTCCCGAGGAGTAGCATATACTCACAGTAGGATCGGGATCCAAATATCATCGCGTGATAAAACTGAAGGAATCCTTCCTGAATCATCACACTCCAAATGGTATGCAACGCTAGCAAGTTTCAGTTTCTTTTGAAACTCCCGATATGGATTTTTACCCCATGCTCTTATGACCTTGACTTTGGCCAACAAATCATAAGTCACATGTCAAGTTCTACCCGTCATTCTCCAGGTTAATTTGAACCCACCCGTACTTACCCTTGACTTTGGCCAACAAGACAGCACGACTGTCCCAAACCAACACATCTATCTATGCTGCACATGAATACCCAATAGCTACCAATCACTATGCCTTGACTTTGGCCAACAAACATAGCTTGAATACTATTGACTATCCATGTGAAACGACGGAGGGCTACGAATGGTTTTGGCGAAACCGTGAACATAGTGAACTTGATATAATCGATGGAACGAGATAGCTTTTAAAAGGAGTGGCTTAAGCTCCGCGTTTAAAAGTTGTTTTTGAAAAGAAACCGAGTGGTTTTGAAAGTGTTCCAACGACTTTTACTTTGGTTTATTTTTCTTGCATTAATTTTAATGTGTCCCATCATTTAATCCTACCATTGCAGAAAACAACGAAAATATGACGTACGCTTATGCCATCCGCATTCGCCACGGGGTCCAGTCATCACCCGTTAGGTTACTTAACTAACGACAGAGCGGGGGATGGACTAGTGCGGATGCAAAACATAAGCAACGCCTAAATAGATATCTACATATAGATATATACATTCGTCAGATGCAATGATAGCCATTCCAGATCACAGATGAATACATTGGATATACTAGGAATCCGCATTCCGTTCGAGCCTGTAACGAAAAGCGGATTACACGGTCGCGATGAATAGCCAATACCCCACCCTAGACCCCTACGGGTGAGGCAAACTACCCACCAAGTACCCGAAGCGAAGCAACCTCCCTCAACGACGTGAGTAGGCCACTCGGCACTTCGAGATACCCGGTAGTTTGTGCACCCCACCTTGGGTCTATCCTAGGAGCAAAAGCAGTAAAAAGAAATTATACAATGACGGCTACAACCCCATCCCGGTTGTGCGGCCATATAAATAATATTACATCAATTTACATATTACATGAATTGAAAGATAAAGAAAACTCTCATCTCACAACCCCCCGGCTATTCATCCGCGATAATCCAACAAATTCATATACACAAACCATCAACATTATAGATCACAGATATGTATAACCCCCACTGATCGACGTATAGTGATTAGCAGACGTTCAATACATATATAACATTACAGATACAACCTATTAACAAAAGTCTACAGAAAATCGACCAAAATACAGATTTGTAACCACCCCAAAAACAAACTTGTTCTCTGGAAATTCTGGGCAGAAACAAACCATCTCAAAAATCACAAAACACCAACAGGAGAAAACTGCAGGAGAAACGATCCACGGTCGAGTCAACTCGGCCACGGATCCGCGGCGGGAGCAAGCTCCTGCTGCGGATCCGCGGTGAGTTGGTCGACTCACTGGATCGTTTTTCTTGCTTGTTCTTTAAAAAGCCTGAGCCGATTTTTAATACATGATTTATTATTATTTGAGCAGAAATAAAAATCGGCAGAAGCTTGATATTTTTAACGTGTTTTTTGGTTTTTCGTCCGATCGAAATTCTAGATACTTTGCTAACATGCTAGGGTGTGTTTAGCTAGGCTCTGATACCACTGTAAGTCCACGTTACCTCTCCCAGTTCTTTCGGGCGTGCGGAAATGGTGAAAAACAATTTTTCGGGTAATGGTTGTAGGGTTCCTAGGCACACTAATGAGGTCTCACAAGGCGTCAACCATGCCAATTTCAAAAATTTCCGGTGCCGAGAAACCCTAACTAGATCGTTAACTAGATTTTAGGCGAAACTACAAGCTACTAAACTGCTTTAATACTAAGTGAACGGAAATACAACCTTTGTAGATCCGGTCCTCCACCTCCATAGCTCCATGATGATGTACCCTCGCTGCGATCATCGGATCCCTGACTCTAGCGTCGGCTTCATCGGAGAAATGGGCGGGCTAGGTCATCGACTTCGATGCCGAAGATGATCTACGTCGAGGCAACACAAGATCAAGCTCCAACTTCACCAAGTCATGAAACTTGTGAAGAAAACACCCTATACTACTTGGCAAGTGGTAGAGGATGAATAAATAGGAAGTGAGTTCACTTTAGAATTGGATTTCTCACTCTTTTTCTCATGTTGCCATTGATGGGAGCAAGCTCTCTTCTTGTTGAAGAAGAAGAAGAAGAAAAAGAATATGATAAGTATTATTCAAAATAGAAAAGTAAATTGATACTTATCATATTTGCAACCATAGTTAGGTGTAGAGAATAAACTAGGGTTAGGTTGAATGGTTAGGGTTAAGCATGGAACAAAAATGGTGGACTTATTCAAAGCTTCATGAAGCTTCAACTAGAAAACAAATCAAGCCACCATTTCTCTTTATCTTTCAAAAAATGAATAAATAAATAAATGAATAGATAAGTAAATCAAAACCTTAACCATTAACATAACCATGGTTTAAACTAAACATACACCCAAACATTCATGTATCATCAAATATGATACAATCTTGTGCACAAAAATATATCACATATACAATGTGCATTTCAAGTGAGAAAATCCATTTAAAGTGAACCAATACTAGTTAATGCAAAGTAATATATCAAATATATAATTATGCATTAAATCATTAAATCAACACTTGATTCAATGATCCGATCATGTCGCGCATAACCGACTAGTATCCAATGTATCGACTTATCGAATCAATCTTCGATTCGATAACTAAGTTATATAGTATACAACCAATCGATACATTCATCGCGAGAATAGAATACGGTATCACATACACACTTTATTCTCGGTCCCGCACATATCTCATATGCGCTCCTATTTCGTTTCGCTTGAGCCAGGAAACCTCTGTGTAGGACTCTAAAGACTCGTCAATACGCCGGCAGCAGGTGATGATCATATCAAACACCCACAAGCCGCAAGCGGTCTGCTAAACGTAACGGCCACCCGGGTATTGAGCGATCAGAAGATCGACGAGCAAGCCCGCTCACACTCCAGTGAATCCAACCAGTAACACTTACCGTACAGTCCGGTCTGATCGTCTGATATGTCGCGTATCTCGCCTAGGGGTGGTAAACGTCAGACCCCAGTAGCTCGATAAGTCGTGTCGATATGAGGTCTATAACAATTCGAGAAACTACTGGTAACACTTACCAGTAAATCTCAGCAACCCTGGCCAGGGATTTCCGGTTATAGCCAATCGAACACAGCGCAACATCAACTCCCTATACCGGGAGAGACGAATCCCCTCCTATCGCTCATTGCCTCCATGTGACTCGGGACTGTACCCAAAAACCACCGTTTTGCACGCCCTCTTGGACATGGTAAAGTGGAAATCAAAGCACAGTGGGAATCACACAAGACTCTATGACGATCTCGGGTCTACAGACTAACCTGTACCAGTGTCACCAGAGAACTTCCATCTGACGTAAGGTATAATACCATTTGGGAGTTCTCGGCGAGTCCGTCCAGTGTACCCAGTCTCCACTGAGCACCCGTATATCATCTCTGATGTCAAACACCAATGAATATGGGATCATCCATCGCCCATCTGTATGGGTCGAGAAGGTATACGCTAGTCTACTCTGGTGTATCGATGCCCCGTCTCGATACACCCACGACTAGGGACCTTGAAGGATGTACTTATGGACTACCATGTCCCCACTAGTATGATCCGCATCATACTCCAGGTAGTCAAGTACACATCCTAAGGGCTTTACCAACATGTAACAGAGAGACAATCAGTATATACGTTAAGGTAAAGAGTAACCAGATAGCATACTATCATGCCGAGCAAGAAAGTCCTCCCTATATATGTCCCAGCATCCACTACAATATACATCCTATGTACAGTAATGGCCTATAGGGCATACATATAACTAACAATCTCCCACTTGCACTAGGGCCATCTGTAGCAGTGGTTGCAGTATCTCATACTCAACCATCCCATAAAAGTCTCTCTCTGGGAAAAGGCCTTTGTGAGTGGATCCGCCGTGTTGTCCTCTGAGTCTACTCTGCTAACCTCGATCATCCTGGAGATCAACTATCTCCATGATCAGGTGATGCTGCCTCAGAATACGTCTGGGTCACTGATGGGACCGGGGTTCCTGGGCCAAAGCCACACTTCCATTGTCACACAATGGTTGGAACCTAGTTCATCTCATGAACCAATATACACCCAAACTGCCTCTTTGGTAGTATCTTAAGTAGCGATGTATCCAGCCTTTATCGTCTAGTATGCCACGGTATCTAGCTTGGAACTCTTCCAATATACTGTCCCTTTACTGAGGGTAAAGACAATGCCTGTGACTGACATTCAGTCGTCCTTATCACCCTGGAACCCTTCCAGTGATTCTCCCCAGGATCGATTGATACCATCTCACTACTACTAGTGAGAATCCTAGCATCCAATTACCTCTATCTCATAGATGAAAACTCAGGATTTACGAGGTATCACTTTGATCCTATATGGAGAATCATTGTGATAAGCGGAGATTGACCGAGCGTAGTCTAGGAAACTCTTTCCCTATCAAGAGTATGTCATCCATGTACTCTACGAGGATCATCACCATACACTCTACTCCCTTTTTGTATATACAAGGTTCATCTACCATTTTGATGAAGTCAAACTCTTTGACTACCACATCAAAACAGACGTTCAACAGGAACATATATCTGAATCTTGAGAGATTATCAGAGAATGTAATGAAGTATAAAGAACCAGTCTTGGCATGTGTAGACAGGGGACCTTCATACATCAACATGTATCATCCCAAGAGTTCACTAACTCTTTCTCTGCTTCAAATAAACAGATCTACGGTCATCTAATCTTTGTGACATGACTGGCAAGTTTCACAAGATGTAAATTCAAACTGATTTAAATATACATCTAAATGTAACTTCAGCCAGTCGGGTCGCATTGATATGACCTAGTCTACAATACCTCAAGAAGGATTCGTTCATATGTGAACTCTTCCTCTTGTGTGTGTTCCGTATACTAAGAACTGTAATTTGATTTAGAACATCAATGCTTTTAGATAACGTGCCTGAACCGATCAACTTTTGATATAGGAAATGTTCAAAACATTATCCAACAATACAAAATTTTATCATTTCTTTACTAATAAAGAGACTGATATGATTTTGTATATCAGGTTCGGTATCTAATAGCATTTGTTCAGAATCAATGTATTGGTAATACAGGGTGACAGTGACCAATAGACTTGGCTGCAGCACTTGCCCCGTTTTCTGTCTCATGAAACTTATCACCCGTTCTCAGTTCTTTACCTTAGCCCATGTAACAAATTACATATACGGGATCCTGATCCGGTATCATATACCCAGGATGTAAAGAATACTGCGAAACAGTTCTGTGTAACGAACACACCCGAAGATGATGCATCATATGCACTTTCCTCGTTTGGGCGGCACAGGAAATCTGGTATTCCCCTATTTCCTGCTCTGTCTTATAACAATTATAAGTTAGAGCGGGACCAACGTTCCCCAGCTCAGTATAACAAGCGGGTTCGGTCAATATTCCGTATTATTATCTTGATTAAGGCGTGACATGGTCGCTACCAGGAGAGAGAGAGAGAAGAAAACACTCTGCGTGCGCTCTTGCAAGATCAGATTGGTTATTATTTTATCTAATCAGGATGGCTCCCACTGTTTTTATCAAATCTTCCTTCAAAACCTAAAAGGAAAGACTAGCCCGGATTAATTACACGCTACAAGTTCTCCAATCTTTCAGCCAGGCCAGTGTCGGTACTTTGAGGGAGGTCCCCCGTGCTTTCGCACGAACCTAATTAATGTAAACCTCGTTTTCCCAGAGGCGTAACCCCGTTGACACCTTTATAGACACCTACTTGATCGGCTAATTGTAATGTGTAAAACTCTCCTAGGAGTAACAATTACTCGCAGCGGTTATCGGGATCCAACTATCTCATAGAAGGTATGCAATCTCATTGCAAATTTCAACACTTGAAATTCCCGATAATTTTGCCCCTAACGTGCTATGACCTTGACGAAAGCCAACAAACCATAGCCCGCTAGTCAAGTTCAACCAGCCATTTCCTGATTGAATTAAACCCACCCGCACGACCTTTGACGAAAGCCAACAAAGCCGCACGACTAGCCTAATCCAATCGCATCATATGCAGCAGATAAGCAGCATATAGCTACCGCACACTACACCTTGACGAAAGCCAACAAATGTAGCACGAATACTATATACAACTTATCTGAAATGACGGAGGGCCACGACAGGTTTTTCTGAAAACCTATTGCGTAATGAACTTGATATCGTTGTAGAATCAAATGATTTTAAAATGGAGTGTTTTTGAGGCTTTTCTAGTTTTGCTAAAGGGGTCACTCCCGGTGAAGGGATCGTCGGCCCTTTCCTCGTCGAATGAGGTGCGGGATATATCATATATATCACTGTGCAAAGCTCAAAACTATAGAAGCAATCAAAAGACAAACCGAGGGTTGTAGCATCTGCCAATTATTGCTAAATGAGTCCCTCCCGGTGAAGGGATCTCGGTCCTTTCCTTATCGAATAAGGTGCAGGATGTTCTACAAGGAACACCGCGATGAAAAGCAAGAACTGTAGCTACCTGTTTTATTTTGAAATTCGATTCCACAACATCTTAGGTTTCTTTTCTTTCATTAATCACATTATTAATGAAGTCCCATCATTTAAATCACCTAAACATCACAGATAAATACGACGTACACTTATGCCAACCGCATTCGCCTCGATGTTCCCTCGTGCACTGTTAGGTTAGGTAACTAACGGCAGAGCAGGGCAGGGCTAGCGCGGGTGTAAAACATAAGTAACGCCTATATAATAAATCATATATACTAAATACTGTATCTATCACAGAAAATCACATGATCACATCACAGATATCGCAGCAGAAGAATCATATGAAATATTGGATATACTAGGACGTCCGTGTTTTCAATACGAGCCAGTATAAAATACAGATTCCACAGTCGCGATGAATAGCCAAACCCACACCCCTAGACCCCTACGAGAGCTGCAAGCAACCCTACCAATTCTAGAGTTAGGAGACCCGGACTCGACTCCTCGAGTTGGTCTCCCACTGGACTCCAGAACCCAGTTACTTGTGCCCTCCTCCTTGGGTCTATCCTAGTGCGGAAAAGTAAATAATATACAAACGGTGACATCTTCGGCAACCTGGAAGTGCCCCAATAAAAGAATATTACATATAAGTTTTTTACATGAATGAAAATGAAAAACACTCATCTCACATAAAAACCACCGGCTATTCAAACACGACGATCCAATATAACATATCCAGCAACACATAACATCACATGTCATCAACGTAAGTAAACATGCGTATCCCAATTGTCGTTGACATATAGCAACGAAACCGGCGATATCACATATAACACTTACGGTCACAGAAAAGAAAGTGTAAAACTACAACAGTTGGAATCCACAACCTCCATAGACATCGCATGCCTAATCAAATGAATTACTTAGATATCGCATGCCTAACAATTATAAACCCCGCATTTAAGTCTCGTTATCGAAAACACTTTTCAATATCAAGTCGGGCAATTCAACAAGATTCCCGACATCCTGATCGAATACTCGTCGCAAACTTCAGTAGATGGCCGCACCCTCGATGCCGTCGACGAAGTGCACCAAGGCAGAACACCGCTGCCGCGAGCACCCGAACGGATGCTTTCGGCGACGGGGTTCTCCTACAGTCACTTGGTCAGGGCTATGGGGTGAGGCTGTCTGTTAAGTTTACCCGGCGAGTATCCGCGTATGCTACGTGATTGCGACGGACTTTTGATCACATCAAAATTCCGTGGCAACCGATCAAGTGAGACTAAAGTGCTATATTTATAACAATCAAACCAGTTATCTCATAACTATATGTGGATTCCAAGTATTGTATCCCATTCCAGATAAACAGAAAATGTTAAACTTTCCGATCGAACAGTGAAACACCCAAGTTTTCCCGATACAGCTCAACACATGAAATAGGTTTAAAAACATCCAGTTCATGCCTCAGTACCAACGGTCCATCCGTAGAAGGGTCAAGCCAACGTCTCACATGTGGCACGCCGTACTGCCCCAAACCCAAAGGTTCAAAGGGCAGTTCAAGACGGTCACATAATCGAGTTAAGGTTTTTTGTCTTCTAGAGGGTCCATCGCGTTACTTGCACTACTCAGAACGTTATTAAACCACGGAAAGATCGAACACTTAAAAATTTCCCGACAGGGGAAAAATTGGGGATTTATATCCGGTTGAACTTTTTAACATATTCAAAAATTATCCGGAAAAAACATAGACAAAATTAGACAATCCGATCGAATCTACGAACTCCCAATACAACCCAGAAAACTCAACTCTTGAGTAAGATTTAAAAATTCCCAGAAAATACAGCACCAAAATATAGGAATTACTGTGCAAAAATGAATTGAAGAAGAGACAAAGTGGCCGCGGAACCGCCGCATTAGCCATGCTAATGCCGCGGTTCCGCCGCGTTTTGATGGAATCAGGAGTACGGGCTTCACAGTAATTCTTAGAAACTCCTGCTGATTTTTCTGCATATTTTTAATTCTCAAAAATCCCCGAATTCAAAAAATGTACAGAGAGCTATTTGAGATTAGGTTTTCGGATCGATCGGAGTTCTAACTCCATCTACGCATCGTCTAAGGCTCTAGCTAGGCTCTGATACCACTGTAGGGTTCCTAGGCACACTAATGAGGTCTCACAAGGCATCAACCATGCCAATTTCAAAAATTTCCGGTGCCGAGAAACCCTAACTAGATCGTTAACTAGATTTTAGGCGAAACTACAAGCTACTAAACTGCTTTAGTACTAAGTGAACGAAAATACAACCTTTGTAGATCCGGTCCTCCACCTCCATAGCTCCGTGATGATGTACCTTCGCTGCGATCATCGGATCCCTGACTCTAGCGTCGGCTTCATCGGAGAAATGGGCGGGCTACGTCGTCGACTTCGATGCCGAAGATGATCTACGTCGAGGCAACACAAGATCAAGCTCCAACTTCACCAAGTCATGAAACTTGTGAAGAAAACACCCTATACTACTTGGCAAGTGGTAGAGGATGAAGAAATAGGAAGTGGGTTCACTTTAGAATTGGATTTCTCACTCTTTTTCTCATGTTGCCATTGATGGTAGCAAGCTCTCTTCTTGTTGAAGAAGAAGAAGAAGAAGAAAAAGAATATGATAAGTATTATTCAAAATAGAAAGTAAATTGATACTTATCATATTTGCAACCAAAGTTAGGTGTAAAGAATAAACTAGGTTTAGGTTGAATGGTTAGGGTTAAGCATGAAACAAAAATGGTGGACTTATTCAAAGCTTCATGAAGCTTCAACTAGAAAACAAATCAAGCCACCATTTCTCTTTATCTTCCAAAAAATGAATAAATAAATAAATGAATAGATAAGTAAATCAAAACCCTAACCATTAACATAACCATGGTTTAAACTAAACATACACCCAAACATTCATGTATCATCAAACATGATACAATCTTGTGCACAAAAATATATCACATATACAATGTGCATTTCAAGTGAGAAAATCCATTTAAAGTGAACCAATACTAGTTAATGCAAAGTGATATATCAAATATATAATTATGCATTAAATCATTAAATCAACACTTGATTCAATGATCCGGTCATGTCGCACATAACCGACTAGTATCCAATGTATCGACTTATCGAATCAATCTTCGATTCGATAACTAGGTTATATCGCATATAACCAATCGATACATTCATCGCGAGAATAGAATATGGTATCACATACACGCATTATTCTCGGTCCCGCACATATCTCATATGCGCTCCTATTTCGTTTCGCTTGAGCCAGGAAACCTCTGTGTAGGACTCTAAAGACTCGTCAATACGCCGGCAGCAGGTGATGATCATATCAAACACCCACAAGCCGCAAGCGGTCTGCTAAACGTAACGTCCACCCGGGTATTGAGCGATCAGAAGATCGACGAGCAAGCCCGCTCACACTCTTGTGAATCCAACCAGTAACACTTACCGTACAGTCCGGTCTGATCGTCTGATATGTCGCATATCTCGCCTAGGGGTGGTAAACGTCAGACCCTAGTCGCTCGATAAGTCGTGTCGATATGAGGTCTATAACAATTCGAGAAACTACTGGTAACACTTACCAGTAAATCTCAGCAACCCTGGCCAGGGATTTCCGGTTATAGCCAATCGAACACAGCGCAACATCAACTCCCTATACCGGGAGAGACGAATCCCCTCCTATCGCTTATTGCCTCCATATGACTCGGGACTGTACCAAAAAACCACCATTTTGCACGCCTTCTTGGACGTGGTAAGGTGGAAATCAAAGAACAGTGGGAATCACACAAGACTCTATGACGATCTCGGGTCTACAGACTAACCTGTACCAGTGTCTGTAGGTTTCCTAGGCACTCTAGTGAAGTCTCACAAGTGATCAAACATGCCCAATTGAAATTTTACATGTGCCGAGAAAACCTAATACGGATCGTTAACTAGATATATAGGCGAAACGATGCAAATAAACAACTTTATCTAAAAGGAAAGGAGCTACAACCTTTGTAGATCCGGTCCACCACTTCGTATGCTCCGCGATGATCTCCCTCCGCTGTCCAAATCGAACCCATGACTCTAGCATCGGCATCATCGAAGAATGGGCGGGCTTGATCGTCGGTTCGATTCCGAAGATGATCTACGTCGAGGCATCGCTAGAACAAGCTTCAACTTCACCAAGTCGGGAAAACTTGTGAAGGAAACACCCTATACTACTTGGCAAGAAGTGGAGGATGAAGAAATAGGAAGTGGGTAAACTTTAGATTTGGATTTCTCACTAGTTTTCATCACTTGCCATTGGAGTAGCAAGCTTCCTTCATGGAGGAAGAAGATGAAGAAGATATGATAAGTTTTTTTTTTAAAAATAAAAACAATATGATACTTATAATATCAACAACCATGGTTTAGTGTAGAGATTTAACCAAGGTTAGATTAGTGGTTAGGGTTAGAGAAGAGACAAGAATGGTGGACTTGTTCAAAAGCTTCAAGAAGCTTCATAAAAAACAAAACTAGCAACCATTCTTTTCTCTTTATCTTTTCTAATGAAATAAATAAAATAAAATAAAAAGATAAATGAATAAGATGAAACCCTAATCACTAACTAACCATGGTTTAATACTTTACACAAAACCAAACAAGAATGTATCATCAAACATGATACAATCATGTGCACAAAAAATATATCACATATACAATGTGCACAAATCAAGTGAGAAAATCCATTTAAAGTGAACCAATACTAGTTAAAGCAAAGTAATATATCAAATATATAAATATGCACTAAATCATTAAATCAACACTTGATTTAACGATCCGGTCATATCGGATATAACCGACTAGTATCATATGTATCGGCTTATCGAATCAATCCTTGATTCGATAACTAGGTTATATCGCATATAACCAATCGATACATAGATCGTGAGAATGTAATACGGTATCGCATACTCGAATTATTCTCGGTCCCGCACATATCTTATATGCGCTCCTATTTCATTTCGCTTGAGCCAGGAAACCTCTGTGTAGGACTCTAAAGACTCGTCAATACACCGGCAGCAGATGATGATCATATCAAGCATCCACAAGCCGCAAGCGGTCTGCTAAACGTAACGGCCACTCGGGTATTGAGCGATCAGAAGATCGACGAGCAAGCCCGCTCACACTCCTGCGAATCCAACCAGTAACACTTACCGTAATGTTCGGTCTGTTCGTCTGATATGTCGCATATCTCGCCTAGGGGTGGTAAACGTCAGACCCCAATAGCTCGATAAGTCATGCCGACGTGAGGTCCATAACATTCGTGAAACTACTGATAACTCTTACCAGTATATCACAGCAACCCTGGCCAGGGATTTCCTGTTATGGCCAGTCGAGCATAGCACAACATCAACCCCCAATACCGGGAGAGACGAATCCCCTTCTATCGCTCATTGCCTCCATGTGAATCGGGACTATACCCAAAAACCACCTGTTTGCACAACTCAGTAGAGCCGTGGTAGGGTGGAAATCAAAGCACAGTGGGAGACACACAAGACTCTATGACGATCTCGGGTCAACAGACTAAGCTGTACCAGTGTCACCAGAGAACTGCCATCTGACGTAAGGTATAATACCATCTGGGAGTTCTCGGCGAGTCCGTTCAGTGTACCCAGTCTCCACTGAGCACCCGCATACCATCTCCGATGTCAAACACCAATGGATATGGGATCATCCATCGCCCATCGCATGGGTCGAGAAGATATACGCTAGTCTACTCTGGAATATCGATGCCCCGTCTCGATATTCCCACGACTAGAAACAATGAAGGATGTACTCATTGACTACCCAGGCCCCACTAGTATGATCTGCATCATAGTCCTGGAAGTCGAGTACACATCCTAAGGGCTTTATCAACATGTAATCAGAGAGATAGAAAGTATACATGTTAAGATAAAGAGCAACCAGATAGCGTACTATCATGTCGAGCAAGAAAGTCCTACCTATATATGTCCCAGCATCCACTACAATATACATCCAATGTACAGTAATGGCCTCTAGCGCATACATATAACTAACAATCTCCCACTTGCACTAGGGCCATCTGTAGCAGTGGTTGCAGTATCACATACTCAACCATCCCCTAAAAGTCTCTCTTTGGGAAAAGGCCTTCGTGAGTGGATCCGCCGTGTTGTCCTCTGAGTCTACTCTCCTAACCTCGATCAACCTGGAGATCAACTATCTCCATGATCAGGTGATGCTTCCTCAGAATATGTCTGGGTCACTGATGGGACCAGGGTTCCAGGGCCAAAGCCACACTTCCATTGTCATACAATGGCAGGAACCAAGTTCATCTTATGAACCAATATACACCCAAACTGCCTCTTTGGTAGTATCTTCAATAGCGATGTTACCAGCCTTTATCGTCTAGTTTGCCACGGTATCTAGCTTGGAACTCTTCCAACATATCGTCCCTCTACTCAGGGTAAAGACAATGCCCGTGACTGACATTCAGTCGTCTTTATCACCCTGGAACACTTCCAGTGATTCTCCCCAGGATCGATTGATACAATCTCACTACAACTAGTGAGTATCCTAACATCCAATTAGATCTATCTCATAGATGAAAACTCAGGATTTAGGAGGTATCACTTTGATCCTATTTGGAGAATCCTAGTGATAATAGGAGATTGACCGATCATAGTATAGGAAACTCTTTTCCTATCAAGAGTATGTTGTCTACGTACAATACGAAGATGACCACCTTACTCTCTACTACCCTTTTGTATATACAAGGTTCGTCTACCATTTTGATGAAGTCAAACACTTTGACTATCACATCGAAACAGACGTTCCAACTCCGCGATGCCTGCTTCATTATGTAAAGCAACTTGCACACGTTTCCGCTGCTTCCACTGTTTACGAAGTCCTCTGGCTGTGTTCTTATAGACGTTCTTTTCTAAATCATTATTTAGAAAAGTAGTCACGGCACCCAACCACCAGATATCACAGTCATGGTATGTAGCCGTGGCAAGTAGGATCTGGATGGACTTAAGCATATTCCATGGAAAAGGTTTCATCATTATCCGTGCCTGGTTGATGACGAAAACCTTTAACAAGTCTAGCTTTGAAAGTCTCAACCTTTCTATCTACACCAAGTAATCTTCTCAAGATATACTTGCTCCTGATGGGGATTTAACCCTTCAGATATAGCAACCAAAGTCCATACTTTGTTGGTGTATATGGATTCCATCTCAGATCGCTAAGCATCCAGCCATTCTTACAGAGTCCCTACTCTTGATGGCCTGCTCGAAACTAGTTGGGTCATCATCTCATGATGCATTCCTTGCTCCTACTGTCATCGAGAAACCGAGGTATCTCTCAGGCGGATGAGGAACCCTACTAGATCGGCGGAGAGGCCGAGGTTCGTCGGGAACTATAGAATCCTTTGGTTCTGTCAAATCATCAACTGCAGTTTTGTATAGCTGGAACCTTTCCAGTTCAACAGAACTGATCCTGCCTCGATCTTGTCCGGATTTTGCTTTAAAGATAGGCCGGACAACCCCAAATCTTAACTCGCTTAAGAGATGGGTTCTTCCCATACCATATCTCATATGGAGTGGTAGGCACTGATTTGATTCAAACCTAATTCAATAGGTATGCAGCTTCTCAAGTGCATAACCCCAAAAGGAAATAGGTAACTCAGTAATACTCATCATAGAGCACACCATATCTAATATTGTGCAATTGCTCTGCCCTGATACACCGTTGTGCTGTGGTGTATTCAGAGGAGTAATGCTGAGAGAAAATCTCATTCTCCTTTAGAATAGTCCAGGAATTCTATGCACAAGTATTCTCCTCCCTGATCTTATCATAGGACATAATACTTATACCCGTATTTTGGTTCTCTACTTCTAACTTATATTCTGTGAATATCTCAAAAGTTTCGGACTTATGTTTCAACAGGAACATATGACTGAATCTTGAGAGATTATCAGAGAATATAATGAAGTATGAAGATCCAGTCCTGGCATGTGTAGACAGGAGACCTTACATACATCATAATGTATCAGTCCCAAGAGTTTACTAACTCTTTCTCTGTTTCTAATAAACGGAGCTATGGTCATCTAATCTTTGTGACATGACTGGCAAGTTTCATAAGATGTAAATTCAAACTGATTTAAATATGCATCTAAAATGTAACTTCAGCCAGTCGGGTCGCATTGATGTGACCTAGTCTACAATACCTCAAGAATGATTCGTTCATTTCTGAACTTTTCCTCTTGTGTGTGTTCTGTATACTAGGAACTGTAGTTTGATTTAGAACGTCAATGCTTTTAGATAACGTGCCTGAAGCGATCAACTTTTGATATAGGAAATGCTCAAAACATTATCCATCAATACAAAATTATATCCTTTCTTTACTAATAAAGAGACTGATATGATTTTGTATATCAGGTTCGGTATCTAATAGCATTTGTTCAGAATCAATGTATTGGTAATACAGGGTGACAGTGATCAACAGACTTGGCTGCAACACTTGCCCCGGTTTCTGTCTCATGAAACTTATCACCCGTTCTCAGTTTTTCTACCTTTTTGTAGCCCTATATAACAGATTACATATCTGGGATCCTGATCCGGTATCATATACCCAAGATACAGAGGATACTGAGAAACAGTTCTGTTTAACGAACACACCCGAAGAAGATGCATCATATGCACTTTCTTCGTTTGGGCGGCATAGGAATTCTGGTATTCCCCTATTTCCTGCTCTGTCTTATAAGAATTATAAGTTGGAGCGGGACCAACGTTCCCCAGCTCAGTATAACAAGCGGGTTCGGTCAAAATTCCGTATTATTATTTTGATTAAGGCGTTATATGGTCGCTACCTGGAGAGAGAGAGAAGAAAACACTCTGCGTGCGCTCTTGCAAGATCAGATTGGTTATATATTTTATCTAATCAGGATGGCTCCCACTGTTTTTATCAAATCTTCCTTCAAACCTTAAAAGGAAAGACTAGCCGGGATTAATTACACTCTACAAGTTCGCCAATCTTTCAGCCAGGCCAGTGTCGGTACTTTGAGGGAGGTTCCCCGTGCTTTCGCACGGACCTAATTACAGTAAACCTCGTTTTCCCAGAGGCGTAACCCCGTTGACACCTTTCTAGACACCTACTTGATCGGCTAATTGTAAAGTGCAAAACTCTCCCAGGAGTAACAATTACTCACAGTGGGTATCGGGATCCAACTATCATATAGAAGGTATGCAATCTCATTGCAAGTTTCAACACTTGAAACTCCCGATAAAGGTTTTTACCCCTAGCACCTATGACCTTAACTATGGTCAACAAATCATAAGTACTAGTCAAGTTCTTCCCGTCATTTCGTGATTAATTAGACCCACCCACATGACCCTTAACTAAGGTCAACAAAGTCACGCGACTGTCCTAACTAATCGCATCATATGCGGTGTAGGAAGACATCACTTAGCTACCGTACACTGTGCCTTGACTAAGGTCAACAAACACAGCACGACTACTAAGTACTCTACTTCCTAAAATGACGGAGGGTTGCGAATGGTTTTTGTGAAAACCTTTAACGCTTTGAACTTGATCTCGTTGCGGAATCAAATGGTTTTTAAATGGAATGTTTTCGAGGCTTTTGTAGTTTTGCTAAAGGGGTCACTCCCGGTGAAGGGATCGTCGACCCTTTTCTCGTCGAATGAGGTGCGGGATATATCATATATATCACTGTGCAAAGCAGAAACTATAGAAGCGATCAAAGACAAACCGAGGGTTGTAGCATCTGCCAGTTATTGCTAAAGGAGTCACTCCCGGTGAAGGGATCTCGGTCCTTTCCTTATCGAATAAGGTGCAGGATGTTCTACAATGAACACCACGATGCAAAGCAAGAACTGTAGCTACCTGTTTTATTTTGAAATTCGATTCCACAACATCAATTAGGTTTATTTTCTTTCATTAATCTCATTAATGAATATCCCATCAATTAAGTCCACCTAATCATCACAGATAAATATAACGTACGCTTATGCCATCCGCATTCGCCTCGATGTCCCGTCTGCACCGTTAGGTTAGGTAACTAACGCCAGAGCGAGGCAGGGCTAGCGCGGGTGTAAAACATAAGCAACGTCTATATAATATATCATATATACTATATATAATACCTGTCACAGAACATCACATGATCACAGATAAATCACAGCAGAAGAAACATATGAAATATTGGAAATACTAGGACGTCCGTGTTTTCAATATGAGCCAGTATAAAACACGGATTCCACGGTCGTGATGAATAGCCAATCCCACACCCCTAGACCCCTACGAGAGCGGCAAGCAACCCTACCAATTCTAGGGTTAGGAGACCCGGACTCGACTCCTCGAGTTGGTCTCCCACTGGACCTCAGAACCCGGTTACTTGTGCTCCCCTCCTTGGGTCTATCCTAGTGCAGAAAAGTAAATAATATACATCAACGGTGACAACTTCCGCAACCTGGAAGTGCCCCAATAAAAGAATATTACATACAAGTTTTTACATGAATGAAAATGAAAAACACTCATCTCACATAAAAACCCCCGGCTATTCAAACACGACGATCCAATATAACATATCCAGCAACACATAACATCACATGTCATCAACGTAAGTAAATATGCGCATCCCAATTGTCGTTGACATATAGCAACGAAACCGGCGATATCACATATTACACTTACGGCCACAGAAAAGAAAATGTAAAACTACAACAGTTGGAATCCGCAACCTCCTCAGACATCGCATGCCTGACCAAATGAATTACTTAGACATCGCATGCCTAATAATTATAAACCCCGCATTTTAGTCTCATTATCGAAAACTCTTTTCAATATCAAGTCGGGCAATTCAACAGGATTCCCGACATTCTGATCGAATGCTCGTCGCAAACTTTAGTAAGCGGCCGCACCCCTAACGCCGTCGACGAAGTGCACCAAGGCGGAACACCGCTACCGGGAGCACCCGAACGGATGCTTTCGGCGACGGGGTTCTCCTACAGTCACTTGGTCGGGGCTATGGAGTGAGGCTGTCTATTAAGTTTACCCGGCGAGTATCCGCGTACGCTACGTGATTGCGACGGACTTTTGATCACATCAAAATTCCGTGGCAACCGATCAAGTAAGACTAAACTGCTATGTTTATAATATTCATTCCGTTATCTCATAACAATTTGCGAATTCCAATTATTGTATCACATTCCGGATAAACAGAAAATGTTAAACTTTCCGATCGAACATTCGAACACCCAAGGTTTCCCGATACAGCTCAACACATGAAATAAGTCTAACAACATTCAGTTCGTGCCTCAGTACCAACGGTCCAGCCGTAGAAGGGTCAAGCCAACGCCTCACATGTGGCACGCCGTACTGCCCCAAACCCGAAGGTCCAAAGGGCAGTTCAAGACGGTCACATAATCGAGTTAAGGTTTGTTGTCTTCTAGAGGGTCCATCGCGTTACTTGCACTACTTAGAACGTCGTTAAACTACGGAAAAATCCAACTTGGAAATTTCCCGGCAGGGGAAAAAGTGGGTATTTATATCCGGTCGAACTTTTTAACATATTCTAAAAATACCCGGAAAAGCACACCGACAAAAATTAGACAGTCCGATCGAATACACCGAGTCCCCAATACAACTCAGAAAATGCAACTCTGGGAAAAATTATTAAAAATCCCCAGGAAAACCAGCACAGACAACTAAGAATTACTGTGCAAAATTGGATGCACATAACGACAAAATGGCCGCGGAACCGCCGCACGAGCCATGCTCGTGCCGCGGATCCGCGGCTCTTTGATGGAATTACTCCATCGAAATTCACAGTAATTCTTAAATTAGCCTGCTGATGTTTCTGGATATTTTTAATGTGGAAAAATCCTCGAAATTAAAAAATGTACAGAGAGCATATTCAAAGTCGGGGTTTTGGGTCGATCGGACTTCTAACTCCGTCAGGACTTCGCCTAAGACTCTAGCTAGGCTCTGATACCACTGTAGGTTTCCTAGGCACTCTAGTGAAGTCTCACAAGTGATCAAACATGCCCAATTGAAATTTTACATGTGCCGAGAAAACCTAATACGGATCGTTAACTAGATATATAGGCGAAACGATGCAAATAAACAACTTTATCTAAAAGGAAAGGAGCTACAACCTTTGTAGATCCGGTCCACCACTTCGTGTTGGAGATAGTGCCCTCAGAGTCAATTATTAGGTCACAGGTACGTGATTGCAATGATTGATGGAGGACCTATCCCGGTAGGACAGTCTTACTCGAGATGATAGTATGCTATCTGGTTTACCTTTATTATCGTGTACTGTTTTAGGTGACCTGACAAGTCGCTATTACACGTTGATAGAGCCCCTAGGATTCTTGCTTGACCACCAGCAGTATGAGGGCGATCATATACGTGGGAGCTGGCAGTCTATAAGCATATCCTTAAATGGCCCCTAGTCGTGAGAGTTTCGAGACAGGGCATCGATACTCCAGAGTAGACTAGTGTATACAGTCGAGACCCCGACGAGGGGCGGTGGCCGGTCTCACAAGCTACTGGTGTCAGTTGGTTCACCTAAGATGTATACAGGTGCTCATTGGGTTATAAGTACACCGGACAGGACTCGCCGGGAACATGCTAGTTGGTCATATACCAGACGTCAGATGGCAGTTCCCTGGTGACATGTGTACAGGTTAGTTCATCGACCTGGGGATCGTCATTTGTCTCGTATGAGTTCCCACTGTACTTTGATTACTACCCTACCACGGCTCAAAAGAGTCGTGCAAATAGGTTTTAGTTGGGTACAGTCCCGAGCCACATGGAGGCAGTGAGCGCATCTTCAGGGGTTCGTCTCTCCCGGTATTGGGGGTGAGGTCGCGCTGTGTCTAGGAGAGCCATTACACGAAGCCCTCGGCCGAGGCAAGGAGATTTACTGTTAGGTATTCCAGAAGTATCTCAGGGTGTTCTGGGCTACACTCCGACACGACTTGTACCGCTTTTGGGGGTCTGACTTTTACCAACCCCCTAGGCCCGCCATGCGATGCTTATAGACGAACGGACCGGACTGTACGGATATTGTCACTGACAGGCTCAGTAGGGTTGTCAGGCTGAGTTCGCTCACAGACGTCCCTTTTAGTCAATACCTGGTAGCCCGTTACGTATTGGCTTATACCTCTGACGTGCTAGTGGTTAAATCCACAACCAAGGTGTTGACGAGTCTTTAGAGTCCCCCACATTCAGTTACTCAAGCTTTCGGGCGAAAGGTTGTAGAGGCCGTATGGAGATATGGCAAGGTCCGATCAGATACGTGCGGTATTGCACGGATCAGGATCGGACAGTTTGTACTATAGGCCGTATGGGTATATGGCAGGGTTCGATCAGATACGTGCGGTATTGCACGGATCAGGATCGAACGGATATTACTAGCCGGTTTTGGTTTAAGCCGGATCGTAGTATAGTACAGTGTAGATTATGTCTCATTGCATTTGTATTTCGGTCGGAATACAAATGCGGGTGTGTATGCACAGTTTTGGGGTTTTCCTGTAATTTATTACGGGACCAGTTTTCTGGAGTTGCCAGTTTGCTTTCCGTTTCGGCCAATTTTCTTTGTATCGTTCATTGGCCGAATATTGGTGGAGGAGGGCTTATTTGCATTGTTGCAAATAAGTGTTTGTGGAGGAGTTCTTTGCATATTCTTGTGTTATGATGGTGCACCATTCTTTGACCTTGACTTCTTCTTCTATCATGATTGCTTGACTTTGTGAGGTGATGGTGGTAGGTGGTTGAGTGTGGTTTTGTTTTGGTGACCATATTCTTGCATGATAGTCTTTTTCTCTCTCCTTCTTGAAAAAGGAGATTGATTATCTTTTGATAGATTGACCTCCTCTCTCACTCTCCCCATTCTTGAAGTCATGGCCGGCCACTCTCATGTGGGGGCTGTCCCAAATTTTTGGTGTGGGTTTTTGGCTCATTTCATGTTGCAAAAATCCCACAAGATCAATCTAAAAAGATCCAAGTTCAATCCCTCCACCAATGGCAACCTCCACTACCCCAAAATGAGACACAAGTTCTACACAATATTCTACAGCACTTCTTGGGCACGTCGACTAGCCAGCTTCATGCCCGAGTTGCCTCGGCATTGAGGTGGGAGCCCGTAAAAGAAGTAGGCGATGTGGTGCACTTCCGGCGACGAGGTGGAGACCGGAGCTTCCGCAGGAGATCGGGACGACGACGAGAAGACCGGAGGACTTGGATCAGTCGGTATATCTCTCTTCCCCATCTTGTAGTTAGCTAGGACTAATTAATGGTTCGATCCGGGTACTAGTGCGCGGTGGTGCCGGTTTGCCAGTTCAAGAAAAATTAAAGTTTATCACCGCTTCCGCATTTTGGCCTCGTGATGGAGGCCGGGGCGCCGCCGTGCACTTACAGTGGTATCAGAGCCTCGCCATTAACTTAGTCTAGCTTGGTATAATGTGTTTTGCATTTCCGATCAACCAAAATTCCAAAATCTACATTTTTGTTAGCATCAGTTTCTGTTGAAATTTTTTGGTCTCCAAAAATTTTTCAGGTTGTAAAAAATTGATGTACTGGAAAATATAAGAGCTCTGTAAAAATTCGATGAAGTGACTCCACTGTGGGAGCGCGGAAACGCCGCAAACACCCCCTTCTCGCCGCGGTTCCGCCGCACACTGTGGAGATCCCTGCACCAAATTTCTACAGTATCGTTCTGGGGTTAAAATTGGGGTTTTGGAATATTAAAATTGGGCCCAGATTTTCTGTGAGTGCTACAGTAATGCTTGGGGGCCCACTTGTTAAAATTTGATTGATCGGATATTTTAAACACATTATTTCACAGTATTTACATTATATCTGCGACCGTAAATGTCACTTGATCGGTAAATCCAGTCTAACTTCTATAGCCCGGTTAGACGGATTTGCGAACGTGACTTTCACGTTGATGTTCTGTTTTTGCTGTGATGTTACGGATCGGTCGTGGGGGATAGCCTGGATGCAATGCTAGTACCGTTTTGGTTGTATTATGTACATTTGATATTGCGGGGCGAGCGTCCGACATGTGGACTGTCGTCACTGCCTGATTGTATTATTATTTTGGAGCACGACCAGGTTGCGGTCGATGTACTCGTTGTATGTATATTTTACTTTCTGTACTAGGATTACCCCGCGGAGGGGTGCATGGATAGCCGGGTTCTGGAGGGCAACAAGCCCGCATCTCATGGCATTGAGACGGAGGGGGCTTCACTCTAGGATTGGCGGGCTATTCGCCGCACTCGTAGGGGGTACAGGTTGACCCAGGAGGGGTGCCCAAGTTACCGGATTCCGTGAAGTGCTGGGTGGTCCATTCACGGTGCTGAAGGGGGCTGCCTCGCTTCAGGTTTTGGCGGGTAACTTGCCACGCCCGTAGGGGTCTAGGATTTCATTGCACAGGCTATCCACACGACCAGGGGAACGTCGGGTTTCAGTAGTGGCTCTGTGAAACCTGGGGATCCCAGATATCTGTATGTTTATGTGATGCTGTACATTTCTGTGATGTTGCATTTCTTTCATGCCTTGAGCGAAATATAATATATTGGTATATATATTAGTAGATGTTGTACATGTTTTGCATCCGCG
The DNA here is from genome assembly GCA_030015575.1 of Agapanthus africanus. Taxonomy (NCBI): domain Eukaryota; kingdom Viridiplantae; phylum Streptophyta; class Magnoliopsida; order Asparagales; family Amaryllidaceae; genus Agapanthus; species Agapanthus africanus. Next base: position 146,436,329 of record CM057343.1, on the reverse strand, counting down.
CTAGTCCAGTCCCCGCTCTGTCGTTAGTTAGCTAACCTAACGGGTAATGACGGGACCCAGTGGCGAATGCGGATGGCATATACGTACATCAGTATATTTTCGTTCTTTTTGGTATGATCAATTGATGGGACTGCATTGATTCGGATCAATGCAAGTTAAAAACAAACCTAATCTGATGTTGTTGGAACACTTTTCAAAAAGCTGTTATTGCAAGGACGTTCACTTTTGTTTTGCATCGTGGTATTCAGTTGGAATATCCTGCTCCTCAGTCGACGAGGCAAGGGCCGAGATCCCTTCACCGGGAGTGACCCCTTGGACAGAATTTTGCGTCAGGGCATTAACTTCACTATAGCCGATTACTTTTGCCTTGCACCGTGGTATTCAGTTGGAATATCCTGCACCTCATTCTATGGGGAAAGAGCCGAGATCCCTTCACCGGGAGTGACCTCTTTAGCGAAGGTTTTCGTCACTATATTTTTAAAAAGCTATCCGTTCCTTCAACGATATCAAGTTCTTTACGTTAAAGGTTTTTGCCAGAAACCATTCGTAGCCCTCCGTCGTTTCATATGGGTGGTCAATAGTATTCAAGCTGTGTTTGTTGGCCATAGTCAAGGCACAGTGTTTGGTAGCTATTGGCTGTTCATATGCTGCATAGATAGATGCGTTGGTTTGGGACAGTCGTATAGCCTTGTTGGCCCTAGTCAAGGGCTTGTACGGGTGGGTTCAAATCAATCTGGATAATGACGGGTAGAACTTGACATGTGACTTATGATTTGTTGGCCTTAGTCAAGGTCATAAGAGCATGGGGTAAAAATCCACATCGGGAGTTTCAAAAGAACTGAAACTTGCCAGATATGCGCATACCATCTGGAGTGTGATGATGTGAGCGGATTCCGCCACGTTATCATGCGATGATAGTTGGATCCCGATTCCCATTGATGAGTTAGTTTACTCCTCGGGTATTCCCGACTAATTCTTCTTTTAGGTTTGGAGGAGAATTTGACGGTACAGTGGGAGGTTTCCAGATTAGATAAATTGGTAACCATTCTGATCTAGGTTAGAGTGCACGCTGAGTGTTTCTTTTCTCTCTCTCTTTGGCAGCGACCATTGACCCGACCCTAAGACTATGACTCTGTGACCAAGTTGACCGAACCGTCTTAACACAGGCTTTTGGATTGTCTGAGTTGCGAACCTCATTGCCACTCCTACTTTTACCCTTTTCTCCAGGACACCCCGTATTACTACGAACGTCCACTTTCATTGGACAAAACCATCGTATGGTTAGATACGAACTCGAAGGAATTTATTCGAGGATGGTTTCAGGTTCTGGAGGAAACGAGTAGGACTATTCAGTTGTCTTTTCCCTTTTACCTTCTCTCACAGATTGCGAGTACTCCTTGGCTTAGGAGATAGTACACCTATTACGCAAATTGGATAGTCTTCTTCCAAACCTTAGGCTGGTGCCGAACGGTGGGGAATGAAGAAAACCAATTAGCCTAACGATGGTGTACAGAAGGTACTGAGTTAAGACAAAGAAAGGGATTAGTAAGAGGGCAAAGTAAATTGCGACTGCTATTCACGACCAAACCAAGTATTCCTTCGCCAATCCTAAATCACCTTTGTATTTCTCCAGGACACTCCGTATCACTACGAAGATCCATAGTTTATTGGATACTCCATCGTATGGTTATATACGAACTCGAAAGGAACTTGTTCCAGTTCGGGGATGGATTCTGGTTCAGGAGAAATAGGAATAAGTTTTATTAAGTTGTCTTTTATCCTCACCTCCACTCGCATTGCGAGTGTTCCTAGGATTGGGACAGTACACCCATTATGCTTATTGGATAGTCTTCTTCCAAACCATAGGCTGGTGCCGAACGGTAGGGAAGGAAGAAAACCATTTGGCCTAAAGGGGTGTGCAGAAGGTAATGACTAAAGACATATGAAGGGATTTGGAGAGGTGGCAAAGAACTATACGGTTACAGTCGTGAATCTGGAAGAGGCATTACTAAGAATACCAGGATGCCCCATCGAAACATTTCAATGTTTCAGTCCCACTGTGTACTGTTAAAAGAAAACTGATTTCCCGATTAGATACTTACTCCAGGGTATGTATTTACCAGGTACGATTCTCACATCTGTATGGTTTTACAGATGATGAGTGGGAGTAAGTTATTGGGAATTGGGTGATCATCCTCATTATATCGGGATTCGTTGTAATCGGTGATATTTGAGGAAATCACCTGGGCTGTTTGCCAGTCGGCAAATATTTGGTTTTGAATATCCGCTGTTATGCACCAATTTCAAATTGATATATCTGTACGTCTATTTTCATAGAGTGAGATATACCCTTTTGAAATTATGTCTACGACATTTACCTATATCAGTGGATGGTTAGGTAAGGAGTATTGAACAGCGGTGTAATTCTTCATAACCAAAGGTACAGTTTTCAACCTACAACACATAGTGATTGAGTTATCAGACTCAAGGGACTTATACAGAGTATTGTATGTTGTCCAGGGTCCATCAGGACAAAGGGGTTGGTCCTCGTACTATATTCGGTTTACTTATGACTTCTCTAGTTTTCAGACAAGTGTTTCGTGGAAACACAGGGTCTGAATTTTGAGAAGTTGTAGGTATTTGAATAAAGTAGAGAACCAGATATTGCAAGGATCTGGATTCTTCAAAGTGATCGAAGATGTAGATACTTGAGTATGGTATTCAGATGATAGTAATGATTAAGAGATCTTGCTTCTCTTTCAGGTTAATCATAATTGGAAGCATTCCTAAGTTGAGTAACGCTGATCGGCCTCTTTCCATTTAGTTGACATGCACTGGAGACAGCTGCATGATTTGAATCTGGTTCAATTAAATCAGTGCCTCTGGTTCTATATTGGATATAGTACAGTTCATATCTTAACATTGTTAAGGTACGGGGAGTTGTCCGGCTTATGATTAAAACCAGACTCTGGATAACTCAAGGCACGTTTCTGTAGTGGCTGTTTGTGGGTTGACCCAGGCTATGACGAGGGTTGACTTTCTACCATCTGGATGAACAATAGCAATATTGTTCTAGACTCGCCACAGTTTTATTAAAAAAGGATTTTTTCAGAAAACAGTAGTGGGAGTATGGTAGAACTGGAAGTGATTCCAGAACCACAAACGATTACTGAAGATTTGATGAGGAACCTAAAGATTCAATCTGGTTTGACATTCCATTGGCCACTCCGCAGATAAGGTGGGTAACTTCAGGCACCCGAGAGGTACTACGGTAGCCTCAAGGACGGTGACAGGGAAGTTCTTGTTTACCCATAATTACCATTGCTGTTGTTCCAGGCTGCGAGACCCGGCGGGAGGATGAGTATAGCGTCGTTCTAAACTAGCTTTAGAAGTGTACGTGTATATGACTCTGCCAGAGGGTTGTCGTAGTCAGAGGGAGCAGCGGAAGCATTGGTGGACAGGTGGCTTATGTCTATTTATAGACTGAAGCACCAGTAGCGGAGATAGATCATCTATTTCTAATGTGACAGTCATAGGTTTGACTTCATCAGAATAGGGGATGGATCTGTTGAGAAGGTAGTAGGGTGTGATATCCTGGTATTTGGATGACATACACAGAATAGGAAAAGAAACTCCTATACTACAGTCGGTTATTCTTTGGTTGTCACACAGTGGTTTCTCCACAAAAGACTTGGATTTTATATCTGACACACTGGTTACTGGATCTATGGTTTTAGATCTAGATTTGGGTGGTTTCCCAATTAAGGGTACTTTGACAGCATTCTAAGAGTATTTAGAATGGACGACTCCATGCACGGTAGTGTACCTGCAGAAGATGGAGTCACCCTCTCCAAAGGTGTCTTACAGACTAAAGGGGAGAGGGACGTGCATGATTGGCAGATCACTTGCTCAGGCAATTGATTTAATCATGAGATGTCAAGTACCACACCAGATGTTGTTCTTGCACTAGATGCAATAAGTTGACATTGATCCAATCCTGGAGAAACAGTCGGAAGCAGTTTTAGAACATAAGTGGATGTTCTAGGGATATGATAACGACAGCCTCATTCGGGAGACAGTTATCATTCCAGGCTTCCAAGGTGACATGGACGACAAGGAAGTTGTCAGAGTTTTAGTTTTCCCTTCTGATGAGGGGCAGTATTTTGGACAGGTGGTCTAAGGCAATACTGAGGGAGGCATGGCGCAGGATACTGATTAAGTTCAGTTGACGATACAGTCTAAGAAGTTTGGATTTGGAGTTCATTTATGAGCTATGTCCCATCAGACATCCAGACACATTCTAAGACAGGTATTGCTCATTTCGGGAGATAGCTTTCTCCGCGAACTTGAGATATAGAGTGACATAGAAAGAAACAACAAAGCGGATCCACTCACTAAGGCTATTCCACGAACGCAATAGTTTCGCAAACGAGCTTTGTGAGACTGACTAGTAGAGGAGTTGGGTGTTCGGTATCACACAGGCTGTGAGTATGCGACATCGCAATAATTAGCCTTGAGTGCAAGTAGGAGATTGTTGGAGATAGTGCCCTCAGAGTCAATTATTAGGTCACAGGTACGTGATTGCAATGATTGATGGAGGACCTATCCCGGTAGGACAGTCTTACTCGAGATGATAGTATGCTATCTGGTTTACCTTTATCATCGTGTACTGTTTTAGGTGACCTGACAAGTCGCTATTACACGTTGATAGAGCCCCTAGGATTCTTGCTTGACCACCAGCAGTATGAGGGCGATCATATACGTGGGAGCTGGCAGTCTATAAGCATATCCTTAAATGGTCCCTAGTCGTGAGAGTTTTGAGACAGGGCATCGATACTCCAGAGTAGACTAGTGTATACAGTCGAGACCCCGACGAGGGGCGGTGGCCGGTCTCACAAGCCACTGGTGTCAGTTGGTTCACCTAAGATGTATACAGGTGCTCATTGGGTTATGAGTACACCGGACAGGACTCGCCGGGAACATGCTAGTTGGTCATATACCAGACGTCAGATGGCAGTTCCCTGGTGACATGTGTACAGGTTAGTTCATCGACCTGGGGATCGTCATTTGTCTCGTGTGAGTTCCCACTGTACTTTGATTACTACCCTACCACGGCTCAAAGGAGTCGTGCAAACAAGTTTTAGTTGGGTACAGTCCCGAGCCACATGGAGGTAGTGAGCGCATCTTCAGGGGTTCGTCTCTCCCGGTATTGGGGGTGAGGTCGCGCTGTGTCTAGGAGAGCCATTACACGAAGCCCTCGGCCGAGGCAAGGAGATTTACTGGTAGGTATTCCAGTAGTATCTCAGGGTGTTCTGGGCTACACTCCGACACGACTTGTACCGCTTTTGGGGGTCTGACTTTTACCAACCCCCTAGGCCCGCCATGCGATGCTCATAGACGAACGGACCGGACTGTACGGATATTGTCACTGACAGGCTCAGTAGGGTTGTCAGGCTGAGTTCGCTCACAGACGTCCCTTTTAGTCAATACCTTGTAGCCCGTTACGTATTGGCTTATACCTCTGACGTGCTAGTGGTTAAATCCACAACCAAGGTGTTGACGAGTCTTTAGAGTCCCCCACATTCAGTTACTCAAGCTTTCGGGCGAAAGGTTGTAGAGGCCGTATGGAGATATGGCAAGGTCCGATCAGATACGTGCGGTATTGCATGGATCAGGATCGGACAGTTTGTACTATAGGCCGTATGGGTATATGGCAGGGTTCGATCAGATACGTGCGGTATTGCACGGATCAGGATCGAACGGATATTACTAGCCGGTTTTGGTTTAAGCCGGATCCTAGTATAGTACAGTGTAGATTTTGTCTCATTGCATTTGTATTTTGGTCGGAATACAAATGCGGGTGTGTATGCACAGTTTTGGGGTTTTCCTGTAATTTATTACGGGACCAGTTTTCTGGAGTAGCCAGTTTGCTTTCCGTTTCGGCCAATTTCCTTTGTATCGTTCATTGGCCGAAGATTGGTGGAGGAGGGCTTATTTGCATTGTTGCAAATAAGTGTTTGTGGAGGAGTTTTTTGCATATTCTTGTGTTATGATGGTGCACCATTCTTTGACCTTGACTTCTTCTTCTATCATGATTGCTTGACTTTGTGAGGTGATGGTGGTAGGTGGTTGAGTGTGGTTTTGTTTTGGTGACCATATTCTTGCATGATAGTCTTTTTCTCTCTCCTTCTTGAAAAAGGAGATTGATTATCTTTTGATAGATTGACCTCCTCTCTCACTCTCCCCATTCTTGAAGTCATGGCCGGCCACTCTCATGTGGGGGCTGTCCTAAAATTTTGGTGTGGGTTTTTGGCTCATTTCATGTTGCAAAAATCCCACAAGATCGATCTAAAAAGCTCCAAGTTCAATCCCTCCACCAATGGCAACCTCCACTACCCCAAAATGAGACACAATTTCTACACAACATTCTACAGCACTTCTTGGGCACGTCGACTAGCCAGCTTCGTGCCCGAGTTGCATCGGCATTGAGGTGGGAGCCCGTAAAAGAAGTAGGCGATGTGGTGCACTTCTGGCGACGAGGTGGAGACCGGAGCTTCCGCAGGAGATCGGGACGACGACGAGAAGACCGGAGGACTTGGATCAATCGGTATATCTCTCTTCCCCATCTTGTAGTTAGCTAGGACTAATTAATGGTTCGATCCGGGTATTAGTGCGCGGTGGTGCCGGTTTGCCAGTTCAAGAAAAATTAAAGTTTATCACCGCTTCCGCATTTTGGCCTCGGGATGGAGGCCGGGGCGCCGCCGAGCACTTACACTTCGTATGCTCCGCGATGATCTCCCTCCGCTATCCAAATCGAACCCATGACTCTAGCATCGGCATCATCGAAGAATGGGCGGGCTTGATCGTCGGTTCGATGCCGAAGATGATCTACGTCGAGGCATCGCTAGAACAAGCTTCAACTTCACCAAGTCGGGAAAACTTGTGAAGGAAACACCCTATACTACTTGGCAAGAAGTAGAGGATGAAGAAATAGGAATTGGGTAAACTTTAGATTTGGATTTCTCACTAGTTTTCATCACTTGCCATTGGAGTAGCAAGCTTCCTTCATGGAGGAAGAAGATGAAGAAGATATGATAAGTTTTTTTTTAAAAATAAAAACAATATGATACTTATCATGTCAACAACCATGGTTTAGTGTAGAGAATTAACCAAGGTTAGATTAGTGGTTAGGGTTAGAGAAGAGACAAGAATGGTGGACTTGTTCAAAGCTTCAAGAAGCTTCATAAAAAACAAAACTAGCAACCATTCTTTTCTCTTTATCTTTTCTAATGAAATAAATAAAATAAAATAAAAAGATAAATGAATAAGATGAAACCCTAATCACTAACTAACCAAGGTTTAATACGTTACACAAAACCAAACAAGAATGTATCATCAAACATGATACAATCATGTGCACAAAAAATATATCACATATACAATGTGCACAAATCAAGTGAGAAAATCCATTTAAAGTGAACCAATACTAGTTAATGCAAAGTAATATATCAAATATATAAATATGCACTAAATCATTAAATCAACACTTGATTTAACGATCCGGTCATATCGGATATAACCGACTAGTATCATATGTATCGGCTTATCGAATCAATCCTTGATTCGATAACTAGGTTATATCGCATATAACCAATCGATACATAGATCGCGAGAATGTAATACGGTATCGCATACTTGAATTATTCTCGGTCCCGCACATATCTCATATGCGCTCCTATTTCGTTTCGCTTGAGCCAGGAAACCTCTGTGTAGGACTCTAAAGACTCGTCAATACGCCGGCAGCAGATGATCATATCAAGCATCCACAAGCCGCAAGTGGTCTGCTAAACGTAACGGCCACCCGGGTATTGAGCGATCAGAAGATCGACGAGCAAGCCCGCTCACACTCCTGCGAATCCAACCAGTAACACTTACCGTACAGTCCGGTCTGTTCGTCTGATATGTCGCATATCTCGCCTAGGGGTGGTAAACGTCAGACCCCAATAGCTCGATAAGTCATGCCGACGTGAGGTCCATAACATTCGTGAAACTACTGATAACTCTTACTAGTATATCACAGCAACCCTGGCCAGGGATTTCCTGTTATGGCCAGTCGAGCATAGCACAACATCAACCCCCAATACCGGGAGAGACGAATCCCCTCCTATCGCTCATTTCCTCCATGTGAATCGGGACTGTACCCAAAAACCACCTGTTTTCACAACTCAGTAGAGCCGTGGTAGGGTGGAAATCAAAGCACAGTGGGAGACACACAAGACTCTATGACGATCTCGGGTCAACAGACTAAGCTGTACCAGTGTCACCAGAGAACTGCCATATGACGTGAGGTATAATACCATCTGGGAGTTCTCGGCGAGTCCGTTCAGTGTACCCAGTCTCCACTGAGCACCCGCATACCATCTCCGATGTCAAACACCAATGGATATGGGATCATCCATCGCCCATCGCATGGGTCGAGAAGATATACGCTAGTCTACTCTGGAATATCGATGCCCCGTCTCGATATTCCCATGACTAGGAACAATGAAGGATGTACTCATTGACTACCCAGGCCCCACTAGTATGATCTGCATCATAGTCCTGGAAGTCGAGTACACATCCTAAGGGCTTTATCAACATGTAATCAGAAAGATAGAAAGTATACATGTTAAGATAAAGAGCAACCAGATAGCGTACTATCATGTCGAGCAAGAAAGTCCTACATATATATGTCCCAGCATCCACTACAATATACATCCAATGTACAGTAATGGCCTCTAGGGCATACATATAACTAACAGTGTCACCAGAGAACTGCCATCTGACGTAAGGTATAATACCATCTGGGAGTTCTCAGCGAGTCCATCCAGTGTACCCAGTCTCCACTGAGCACCCGTATATCATCTCTGATGTCAAACACCAATGAATATGGGATCATCCATCGCCCATCTGTATGGGTCGAGAAGGTATACGCTAGTCTACTCTGGTGTATCGATGCCCCGTCTCGATACACCCACGACTAGGGACCTTGAAGGATGTACTTATGGACTACCATGTCCCCACTAGTATGATCCGCATCATAGTCCAGGTAGTCAAGTACACATCCTAAGGGTTTTACCAACATGTAACAGAGAGACAATCAGTATATACGTTAAGGTAAAGAGTAACCAGATAGCATACTATCATGCCGAGCAAGAAAGTCCTTCCTATATATGTCCCAGCATCCACTACAATATACATCCTATGTACAGTAATGACCTCTAGGGCATACATATAACTAAAAATGGTAACATGGACTATAAAACACGGATCTTTGCTAAACTACACACTAGCAACTAACTAGAGCTTTACCTACTCGGTTAGGGGGTTATACCTCAACTTGAACTCCTTCTCTTGGACTCTTTGTGGTGGTCGGATGGTTCTTGTAGGGTTATTAGGCACACTAAGGAGGCTCTACAAGGCATCGACCATGCCGGCTTAAAATTTTTAGCATGCCGAAAACCCTAAGCTAGATCGTTGACTAGAGATTAGGCGAATCAAAAGCTAGTAGATAACAATTATTACTAAAGGGAAGGGACAACAACCTTTGTAAATCCGGTCCACCACTTCCAAAGCTCCATGACGACGTACCTTCGCTGCGATCATCCAACTCCAGACTCTCGGACGGCTCCTTGAGAAGTTGCAACGGGATCGCTTGAAGTCTTCGATGCCGAAGATGATCTACGTCGAGGGAATACGGACTCAAGCTTCTACCTCACTAATCAAAGAATTAGTGAAGCAAACACCCTAAACTAAAGTACTAGTCTAGTAGAGGATGGTGAGATAGGAAATGGGTACTCTTTAGATTTTGATTTCTCACTTGGATTCATTACTTGATATTTTCTAGCAAGCTATCTCTTTTTCTTCAAGAAGAAGAAGAAGAAGAAAAGAAAAGAATGAATGAATAATTCATAATAGAAAATCAAGTGAAGACTTATCATAATGCAACCATGGGTGAGGGTAACTCATGTAGAGAATAAACTAGGGTTTAGGTTGATGGTTAGGTTAAGAAGAATAAACAAAATGGCAAGACTTTTTCAAAGATGCTAGCATGCTTCATGAAGCTTCTAGCAATGAAACAAAAAAGCCACCATTTAGTTTTTCCTAAATTAAATAAATAAATAAATAATTAAAACCTTAACCATTAACCTAAACTATGGTTTAAAGCATACACACCTAAGTTTGCATGTATCATCAAACATGATACAATCTTGTGTACAAAAATATATCACATATACAACTTGTGCACATCAAGTGAGAAAATCAATCTTAAGTGAACCAATACTAGTTAATTTAAAGTAATATATCAAATATATAATTATACATTAAATCATTAAATCAACACTTGATTTAACGATCCGGTCATATCGCATATAACCGACTAATATCAATGTATCGACTTATCGAATCAATCCTTGATTCGATAACTAGGTTATATCGCATACAACCAATCGATACAATCATCGCGAGAAAAGAATACGGTATCACATACTCGTATCATTCTCGGTCCCGCACATATCACATATGCGCTCCTGTCTCGTTTTGCCTGAGCCAGTACAACCTCTATGTAGGACTCTAAAGACTCGTCAATACGCCGGCAGTAGGTGATGATCATATCAAACACCCACAAGCCATCAGCGGTACTAGCTGGACGTAACGGCTACCCGGGTATTGAGCGATCAGAAGATCAGCAAGCAAGCCCGCTCCAACTCCTGCAAAAAGCCTGACAGTGACACTACCGTACAGTCCGGTCTCCTCATCTGATATGTCTCATATCAAGTCTAGGGGTGGTAAACGTCAGACCCTAATAACCGATAAGTCGTGCCGATGAGAGGCTCATAACGGGTCGAGAAACTACTGGTAACACTTACCTGTAAATCTCTAAACGAGCCCTGGCCTGGGACTTCCCTGTTATGGCCAATCGAGCACAGCGCAACATCAACCCCGAATACCGGGAGAGACGAAACCCCTCCTATCGCTCATTGCCTTCATGTGACTCGGGACTGTATCCAAAAACCACCGTTATGCACGCCCTCTTGGACGTGGTAAGGTGGAAATCAAAGCACAGTGGGAATCACACAAGGCTCTATGACGATCTCGGGTCTACAGACTAACCTGTACCAGTGTCACCAGAGAACTGCCATCTGACGTAAGGTATAATACCATCTGGGAGTTCTCGACGAGTCCGTCCAGTGTACCCAGTCTCCACTGAGCACCTGTATATCATCTCTGAAGTCAAACACCAATGGATATGGGATCATCCATCGCCCATCTGTATAGGTCGAGAAGGTATACGCTAGTCTACTCTGGTATATCGATGCCCCGTCTCGATATACCCACGAATAGGGACCATTAAGGATGTACTTATGGACTACCATGTCCCCACTAGTATGATCCGCATCACAGTCCAGGTAGTCAAGTACACATCCTAAGGGCTTTACCAACATGTAACAGAGAGACAATCAGTACACACGTTAAGTTAAAGAGTAACCAGATAGCATACTATCATGTCGAGCAAGAAAGTCCTCCCTATATATGTCCAAGCATCCACTACAATATACAACACATGTATAGTAATGGCCTCTAGGGCATACATATAACTAACAATCTCCCACTTGCATTAGGGCCATCTGATAACAGTGGTTGTAGTATCTCATACTCAACCATCCTTTAATAGTCTCTCTCTGGAAATAGGCCTTTGTGAGTGGATCTGCCGTGTTTTCCTCTGAGTCTACTCTCCTAACCTCGATCCCTGGAGATCAACCATCTCCACGATCAGGTGATACTGCCTAAGAATATGTCTGGATCACTGATGGGACGGGCGTTCCTAGGCATAAGCCATAACTCCATTGTCACACAATGGGAGGAACGAAGTTCATCTCATGAACTAATATACACCCAGACTGCCTCTTTGGTAGCATCTTTGGTATCGATGTATCCTGCCTTTATCGTCTAGTATGCCACGGTATCTGGCTTGGAACTCTTCCAACATACCGTCCCTTTACTGAGGGTAAAGACAACGCCTGTGACTGACATTCAGTCATCCTTATCACCCTAGAACCTTTCCAGTGATTCTCCCCAGGATCAATTGATACCATCTCACTATAACTAGTGAGTATCCTAACATCCAATTAGATCTATCTCATAGATCCAAAACCCAGGATTTAGGAGGTATCACTTTGATCCTATATGGAGAATCCTTGTGATAAGTGGAGATTGACCGAGCGTAGCATAGGAAACTCCTTCCCTATCAAGAGTATGTCATCCACGTACTCTACGAGGATCACCAGTATACTCCCTACTACCTTTTTGTATATACAAGGTTCATCTACCATTTTGATGATGTCAAACTCTTTGACTAACTCATCAAAACAGATGTTCCAACTCCGCGATGCCTGCTTTATCACATAAAACATCTTACATACGTTTCCGCTGCTCCCACTGTCTACGAAGCCCTCTGGCTGTGTACTTATAGACGCTTTCTTCTAAATCATCATTTAGAAAAGCAGTCAAGACACCCAACCGCCAGATATCGTAGTCATGGTATGTAGCCGTAGCAAGTAGGATCTGGATGGATTTAAGCATAGTTACTTAGAAAAGGTTTCATTATAATCCATACCTGGTCAATGATGCAAATCCTTGAACAAGTCTAGCTTTGAAAGTCTTAACTTTTCCATGTACACCAAGTAATCTTCTCAAGATATACTTGCTCCTGATGGGGATATATCCCTTCAGATAAAGCAACCAAAGTCCATACTTTGTTGGTGTATAAGGATTCCATCTCAGATCGATAAGCATCCAGCCATTCTTACAGAGTCCTACTCCTGATGGCCAGCCCGAAACTAGTTGGGTCATCATCTCATGATGCAATCCTTGCTCCTACTGTCATAGAGAAACCGAAGTATCTCTCAGGTGGGTGAGGAACCCTACTAGATCGGCGGAGAGGCTGAGGTTCGTTGGTTGCTATTGAATCCTTTGGTTCTACCAAATTATCAGCTGTAGTTTGTATAGTTGGAACTCTTTCCAGTTCTACCTCATGTCCACAAATTTCTTCATAAGAAATTCCCTTTCACAAAGGAGGCATGCTGAGTAACAAAACATCTTTTGTTCCTCGGTTAGGTAGAAGATATTCCCTTGCGTATGCTTGGGATATCCAACAAATTTCTACAGTACTGACTTTACCTCGAGCTTGTCCGGATTTTGCCTTTTATACATAGGCCGGACAACCCCAAATCTTAACTGACTTAAGAGATGGGCTCTTTCCGTTCCATATCATATATGAAGTGGTAGGCAACTGATTTGATCGGAACCCTATTAAATAGGTACGCAACTTCATAAGTGCATAACTCCCTAAAAGGAAATATGAAAATCAGTAGTACTCATCATAGAGCGCACCATATCATATAGGGTGTAATAGCTCTGCCCCGATATACCGACATGCTGTTGTGTATACGGAGGAGTAAAGCTGAGAGAGAATCTCATTCTCCTTTAGAATAATCCAGGAATTCCGTGCTAAAGTATTCTCCTCCTCGATCACATCAAAGGACATAATACTTATACCCATTTTGGTTCTCTATTTCTAACTTATATTCTGTGAATATCTCAAAAGCTTCGGACTTGTGTTTCAACAGGAACATATGTCTGAATCTTGAGAGATTATCAGAGAATGTAAAGAAATACAAAGAACCGGTCTTGGTATGTGTAGACAGGGGATCTACATACATCAACATGTATCATCCCAAGAGTTCACTAACTCTTTCTCTGCTTCCTATAAACAGAGCTGTGGTCATCTTATCTTTGTGACATGACCGGCGAGTTTTCACAAGATGTAAATTCAAACAGATTTAAATATGTATCTATGTGCAACTTAGCTAGTCAGGTCGCATTGATATGACCTAGTCTACAATACCTCAAGAAGGATCCGTTTATTTCTGAACTATTCCTCTTGTGTGTGTTCCGTATACTAAGAACTGTAGTTTGATTTAGAACGTCAATGCTTTGAGATAACGTGCCTGAACCGATCAACTCTTGATTTAGGAAATGTTCAAAACATTATCCATCAATGCAAAATAATATCCTTCTTTATCTAAATAAATAGACTGATATGATTTTGTATATCAGGTTCGGTATCTAATAACATTTGTTCAGAATCAATGTATTCTGGTAATACAGGGTGACAGTAACCAATAGACTTAGCTGCAACACTTGTACCGTTTTCTTCCTCATGAAACTTATTACCTGTTCTCAGTTCTCTACCTTTCTGTAGCCCATGTAATATATTACAAATGTGGGATCCTGATCCGGTATCAGATACCCAGGACGCAGAGGATACTGAGAAACAGTTCTGTGTAACGAACACACCCGAAGATGATGCATCAACATGCACTTTCTTCGTTTGGGCGGCACGAGAAATCTGGTATTCCTCAATTTCCTGCTCTGTCTTATAACAATTATAAGTTGGAGCGGGACCAACGTTCCCCAGCTCAGTATAACAAGCGGGTTCGGTCAAATATCCGTATTATTATCTTGATTAAGGCGTGATATGGTCGCTACCTGGAGAGAGAGAGAGAAGAAAACAATCTGCGTGTGCTCTTGCAAGATCAGATTGGTTATTACTTTATCTAATCAGGATGGCTCCCACTGTTTTTATCAAATCTTCCTTCAAACCCTAAAAGGAAAGACTAGCCGGGATTAATTACACGCTACAAGTTCGCCAATCTTTCAGCCAGGCCAGTGTCGATACTTTGAGGGAGGTTTCCCGTGCTTTTGCACGGACCTAATTAAAGTAAACCTCGTTTTCCCAGAGGCGTAACCCCGTTGACACCTTTCTAGACACCTACCTGATCGGCTAATTGTAATGTGTAAAACTCTCCCAGGAGTAACAATTACTCGCAGTGGGTATCGGGATCCAACTATCTCATAGAAGGTATGCAATCTCATTGTAAATTTCAACACTTGAAATTCCCGATAATTTTTCCCCTAGCACCCTATGACCTTGACGGAGGTCAACAAACCATAGGCTACTAGTCAAGTTCAATCCGTTATTTCTTGATTGAATCAAACCCACCCGCACGACCCTTGACAGAGGTCAACAAGGCCGTACGAATATCCTAACCCAATCTGCATCATATGCATAAGCAGATAACTACTAGTTAGCAACCGCACACTACGCCTTGACGGAGGTCAACAAACGTAGCATGAATACTAAGTAGGACTTATCTGAAGTGACGGAGGGCTACGACATGTTTTTCTGAAAACCTATTGCGTAATGAACTTGATATCGTTGTAGAATCAAATGATTTTGAAATGGAGTGTTTTTGAGGCATTTCTAGTTTTGCTAAAGGGGTCACTCCCGGTGAAGGGATCGTCGGCCCTTTCCTCATCGAATAAGGTGCAGGATATATCATATATACAGCTGTGCAAAGCAAGAACTATAGGAGCAATCAAAAGACAAACCGAGGGTAGTAGCATCTGCCAGTTATTGCTAAAGGGGTCACTCCCGGTGAAGGGAACTCGGCCCTTTCCTTATCGAATAAGGTGCAGGATGTTCTACAAGGAACACCGCGATGCAAAGCAAGAACTGTAGCTACCTGTTTTTGAAAATTCGATTCCACAACATCTTTTAGGTTTCTTTTCTTTCATTAATCACATTAATAAAGTCCCATCATTTAAGTTACCTAAACATCACAGATAAATACGACGTACACTTATGCCATCCGCATTCGCCTCGATATCCTCTCGTGCACCGTTAGGTTAGGTAACTAACGGCAGAGCGGGACAGGGCTAGCGCGGGTGTAAAACATAAGTAACGTCTATATAATATATCATATATACTATATACAGTATTTATTACAGAACATCAAATGATCACATCACAGATATCGCAGCAGAAGAAACATATGAAACATTGGATATACTAGGACGTCCGTGTTTTTATTACGAGCCGGTATAAAACACGGATTCCACGGTCGCGATGAATAGCCAAACCCACACCCTTATACCCCTACGAGAGCGGCAAGCAACCCTACCAATTCTAGAG
Source organism: Agapanthus africanus (assembly GCA_030015575.1). Lineage (NCBI taxonomy): Eukaryota > Viridiplantae > Streptophyta > Magnoliopsida > Asparagales > Amaryllidaceae > Agapanthus > Agapanthus africanus. The sequence continues at coordinate 146,420,251 of CM057343.1, read as the reverse complement.
TTAGGAGACCCGGACTCGACTCCTCGAGTTGGTCTCCCACTGGACTCTAGAACCCGGTTACTTGTGCCCTCCTCCTTGGGTTTATCCTAGTGCGGAAAAGTAAATAATATACAAAAGGTGACATCTTCCGCAACCTGGAAGTGCCCCAATAAAAGAATATTACATATAATTAATTTTACATGAATGAAAATGAAAAACACTCAACTCACATAAAAACCCCCGGCTATTCAAAACACGACGATCCAATATAACATATCCAGCAACACATAACATCACATGTCATCAACGTAAGTAAATATGCGCATCCCAATTGTCGTTGATATTTAGCAACGAAACCGGCGATATCACATATTACACTTACGGTCACAGAAAAGAAAGTGTAAAACTACAACAGTTGGAATCCGCAACCTTTTTAGACATCTTATGCCTAACCAAATGAATTCCTTAGACATCGCATGCCTAATAATTATAAACCCCGCATTTTAGTCTCTATATCGAAAACAATTTTCAATATCTAGTCGGGCAATTCAACAAGATTCCCGATATACTGATCGAATACTCGTCGCAAACTTTAGTAGACGGCCGCACCCCCGGATGCCGTCGACAAAGTGCACTAAGGCGGAACTCCGCTGCCGCGAGCACCCAAACGGATGCTTTTGGTTACGGGGTTCTCCTTCAGTCACTTGGTCGGGGCTATGGGGCATGGCTGTCTATTAAGTTTACTCGGAGAGTATCCGCATACGCTACATGATTGCGACGGAGTTTTGATCACATCAAAATTCCGTGGCAACCGATCAAGTGAGACTAAACTGCTATGTTTATACCATTCATATTAGTTATCTCATAACTACTTATGAATTCCAAATATTGTATCACATTCCAGATAAATAGAAAATGTTAAACTTTTCGATCGAACAATCAAACACCCAAGTTTTCCCGAAACAGCTCAACACATGAAATAAGTCTAAAAACATCCATTTCATGCCACAGTACCAATGGTCCATCCGTAGAAGGGTCAAGCCAACGCCTCACATGTGGCACGCCGTACTGCCCCAAACCCTAAGGTTCAAAGGGCAGTTCAAGACGGTCACATAATCGAGTTAAGGTTTGTTGTCTTCTAGAGGGTCCATAGCGTTACTTGCACTACTTAGAACGTCTTTAAACTACGAAAAGATCCAACACTTGGAAATTTTCCGACAGGGGAAAAATTGGGTATTTATATCCGGTCGAACTTTTTAACATATTCAAAAATTATCCGGAAAACATTACGAAATTAAATATTCCGATCGAATCATCGAATACAAAATAAACCCCAAAAAATACTCAACACTTGTGTCAGGTTAAAAATACCCATAAAATTCAAATCATAGATACAAGAATTACTGTGCAGAAATCATGACATAATCACATTGTACGGCCGCGGATCCGCGGCCCAAGCAGGGTATGGCCGCGGTTCCGCGGCGTTATGTTGGGATTAGGTCATCGAATTTCACAGTAATGCTAATAAAACCGTGCTGAATTTTTTAGATATTTTTAATACAGAAAAATCCCAGATTACAAAAAATTTCCAGAGAGGGGGTTGATTTTGCGTTTCGGGTTTCGATCGGGGTTTTAACTTCGTAAACACATCGCCTAATGCTCTAGCTAGGCTCTGATACCACTGTAGGGTTACTAGGCACACTAAGGAGGCTCTACAAGGCATCGACCATGCCGGATTAAAATTTTTAGCATGCCGAACAACCCTAAGCTAGATCGTTGACTAGAGATTAGGCGAATCAAAAGCTAGTAGATAACAATTATCACTAAAGGGAAGGGACTACAACCTTTGTAGATCCGGTCCACCACTTCCAAATCTCCGTGACGACGTACCTTCACTGCGATCATCCAACTCCAGACTCTCGGACAGCTCCTTGAGAAGTTGCAACGGGATCGCTTGAAGTCTTCGATGCCGAAGATGATCTACGTCGAGGGAATACAGACTCAAGCTTCTACCTCACTAATCAAAGAATTAGTGAAGCAAACACCCTAAACTAAAGTGCTAGTCTAGTAGAGGATGGTGAGATAGGAAATGGGTACTCTTTAGATTTTGATTTCTCACTTGGATTCATCACTTGATATTTTCTAGCAAGCTATCTCTTTTTCTTTAAGATGAAGAAGAAGAAGAAAAGAAAAGAATGAATGAATAATTCATAATAGAAAATCAAGTGAAGACTTATCATAATGCAACCATGGGTGAGGGTAACTCATGTAGAGAATAAACTAGGGTTTAGGTTGATGGTTAGGTTAAGAAGAATAAACAAAATGGCAAGACTTTTTCAAAGATGCTAGCATGCTTCATGAAGCTTCTAGCAATGAAACAAAAAAGCCACCATTTAGTTTTTCCTAAATTAAATAAATAAATAAATAAATAATTAAAACCTTAACCATTAACCTAAACTATGGTTTAAAGCATACACACCCAAGTTTGCATGTATCATCAAACATGATACAATCTTGTGTACAAAAATATATCACATATACAACTTGTGCACATCAAGTGAGAAAATCAATCTTAAGTGAACCAATACTAGCTAAATGTAAAGTAATATATCAAATATATAATTATACATTAAATCATTAAATCAACACTTGATTTAACGATCCGGTCATATCGCATATAACCGACTAATATCAATGTATCGACTTATCGAATCAATCCTTGATTCGATAACTAGGTTATATCGCATACAACCAATCGATACAATCATCGCGAGAAAAGAATACGATATCACATACTCGTATCATTCTCGGTCCCGCACATATCACATAAGCGCTCCTGTCTCGTTTTTTCTGAGCCAGTACAACCTCTATGTAGGACTCTAAAGACTCGTCAATACGCCGGCAATAGGTGATGATCATATCAAACACCCATAAGCCGTCAGCGGTACTAGCTGGACGTAACGGCTACCCGGGTATTGAGCGATCAGAAGATCAGCAAGCAAGCCCGCTCCAACTCCTGCAAAAAGCCTGACAGTAACACTACCGTACAGTCCGGTCTCCTCTTCTGATATGTCGCATATCAAGTCTAGTGGTGGTGTAAGTCTACGGTAGCGCCCCGGCCGTCTAAAGACGCCAAATGCGGAACAAAAACTTTTTAACTGGCGCTATCGTATACTTTAACCCGATCTGCCATTATTGCTAAACTAACAAACTGTAAAGAGAGTAGAAAGGTTATACCGAACGATCCGAGTCCTTCATTCTTTAACCATCATCCTACGCTCTTTTGCGGCTGCTCCGATCTCTTCGATCTCCGATCTGCTCGTCCAGGTGGCACCACGTCAAAGATTCTTTAAACGGGCTCCCGCCTTTGACTCGAGGCAACTCGGTCGTCAAGTTTGCTAAAAGAGACGACCAAGATTGATGTAAAGAATGAGTAGAAGACTTTGTCTCGTTCCGTCCAAAGCTCTGGACGAACGGTCAATGAAGTTGCCAATTGATTCGGGTGATGGAATGAAATGAGCAATGAAATTTCCATACACCTCAAAATCTATCATAATCTTTTAAACAAATGAAACAATCAAGTGAGAGTGTGAGAGGAGGGGGCCGACCATCTTATAGGAATGGGGGGGTGAGTGTAGGAGGGAAGAGGGTGACCACAAGAGAAAAATATCAAGTGTGAACACAAGAAAATATCTAGTGTGAACACAAAGTGTGAACACAATAAATGCAACCAATGAAACATCAACACCATTCTAACCTAGTCACCACCTTCTAGATGCTTCTAGAAACTTCCACACTCATTTCAAGAAAAGATAAATCCGTCTTTAACCGAATGTTAAAAGACGGCTGATAGAAAACTGGAAACTGGCAACTTCCAAAAGCGATCCCGAAACGAATTTCAGGATAACCCCGTAACTGTATAAATATACCCGCATTTGTATTACGACCGAATACAAATGCAACTGAGATAAAGATATTATATCTACTCAATATAATACTCGGATCCGGCTTAAACCAAAGCCCACCAGTATTATCTGCCCGAAAAATGACACGTGCGTAAACGCACGTGCATTTTCCGAACCCTGCCATAAAACCATACGGCCTCTACAACGTTTTGCCCGAACTTGGGAAACTGTCTGTGGGGGACTCTAATGACTCGTCAGTACCCTGGCTGTGGGTTTAACCACAAACCGTCAGCGGCACTAGCTATGCGTAACGGCTGCCTATGGACTGACCTCAAGGGAGGCCGATGAGCGAACTCATCCGGAAACCCTACTGAGCCTAACAGTGACAATGTATATACAGTCCGGTCCGTTCGTCTATGAGTATCGCAAATCTGCCTAGGGGGCTAGTAACGTCAGACCCCCAATAGTAGTATAGGTCGTGTCGGAGTGTACCCCAATAACACCCTGAGATACTACTGGAGTACCTACCAGTAAATCTCCTGCCACGGCCGTGGGCTATGTGTAATGGCTCTCCTAGACACAGCACTATCTCGCCCCCAATACCGGGAGAGACGAATCTCCTGCCGATCCGCTCACGTGCCTCCATGTGGCTCGGGACTGTACCCAAAAACTACCTGTTTGCATGACTCCTTTGAGCCGTGGTAGGGTAGAAATCAAAGCACAGTGGGAACTCACATGAGAAAAATGACGACCTCAGGTCGATGAACTAACCTGTACACATCTCACCAGGGAACTGCTATCTGACGATATGTATAATACCAACTAGCAGGTTCCCGGCGAGTCCTGTCCGGTGTACTCATAACCCAATGAGCACCTGTATACATCTTAGGTGATCCAACTGACACCAGTGGCTTGTGAGACCGGCCACCGCCCCTCGTCGGGGTCTCGACTGTATACACTAGTCTACTCCGGAGTATCGATGCCCTGTCTCGAAACTCCCACGACTAGGGACCACAATTAAGGATATGCGTATAAACCACCCAACTCTCACGTATATGATCGCCATCATACTGTTGGTGGTAAAGCAAGATCCTAAGGGCTCTATCAAAGTGTAACATGTAATCAGTCACCTGAACATGTACACAACTGATAAAGGCAAACCGGATAGCATACTATCATCTCGAGTAAGACTGTCCTACCGGTATAGGTCCTCCGCAATCATTGCAACCACGTACCTGCGATCTAATAATTGACTCTGAGGGCACTATCTCCAACAATCTCCCACTTACACTTAAGGCTAATTATTGCGATGTCGACTACTCACAGCCCGTGTGAAAACGAACATCCAACTCCTCTACTAATCAGTTTCACAAAGCCCGTTTGTAAAACTATTGTGTTTGAGAAATAGCCTCAGTGAGTGGATCCGCCTAGATGTTTCTTTCTATATCTCTCTTAATCTCAAGTTCGCGGAGAAAACCATCTCCCGAATTGAGTAATACATGTCTTAGAATATGTCTGGATATCTGATGAGACCTAGTTCATAAATGAACTCCAAATCCAAACTTCTTAGACTGTATCGATCACTGAACCTAATCAGTATCCTGCACTAAGCCTCCCACAGTATCTTCTTGGACCACCTGTCCAAAATACTGTCCCTCGTCAGAGGGAAAACTATAACTCTGACAATCACTCTGTCAACCATGTCACCTTTGAAGCCTAGAATGATAACCGTCTCCCTAAGGAGGCTGCCGTCATCAAATCCGTAGAACATGCACTTATGTTCTAAAACTGCTTCCTTATGTTTCTCCAGGATTGGATTAATGCAAACTTATTGCATCTAGTGCAAAAACAACATCTGGTGTGGTACTTGACATCTCATGATTGACTCAGTTGCCTAAGCAAGTGATCTGCCAATCATGCACATCCCTCTCCCCTTTAGTCTGTAAGACACCTTTAGAGAGGGTGACTCCATTACCTACAGGTACACCACCATGCCAGGAGTCATCTATTCTAAAAACCATTAGAATACTGTCAAAGTACCCACATTGGGAAACCACCTAAATCCAGATCTAAAACCATAGATCTAGAAACCAGAATGTCAAATATTATATCCATATCCTGTCTGGAGAAACAACTGTGTGACGACCAAAGTACAACCGATCATAGTGTAGGAATTTTACTTCCTACTCTGTGTATGTCATCCAGATACCATGACATAACACCCTCTACCTTCTTAACAGATCCATCCCCTATTCTGATGAAGTCAAACCTATGACTGTCACATCAAAATTAGATGATCTATCTCCGCTATAACTGCTCAAGTCTATAAATAGACATAAGCTACTTGCCCACTATGCTTCTGCTGCTCCCACTGACTATGACAACCCTCCTACCGGGTCTCATAGCCTGGAACAACAGTAGTGTCAAGTCTGGGTAGATAAGAACCTCCCTGTCACCGTCCTTGAGGCTACCGGAGTACCTCTCGAGTGTCTGAGGTTACCCACCATATCTGCGGAGTGGCTATTGGAATGTCTAACCTGATTGAATATATAGGTCCTATTAAATTTTCCGTAATCGTTCGCGGTTCTTGGAATCACTTCCAGTTCTACCATACTCCCACTACTTTTTTCTGAAAAAATCCATTTTACTAAAACTGTGGCGAGTCAAGAACAATATCACTATTGATCTTCCAAATGGTAGAATATCAACCCTCGTTTTAGCCAGGGTCAACCCACAAACAGCCATTACAGAAACGTGCCCTGAGTTATCCATAGTCTAATTTTGAGCATAAGCTGGACAACTCCCCGTACCTTAACATCTTTTAAGGTATGAACCGTTCTATATCCAATATAGAAACTTTGGCACTTATTTAATTGGAACCAGATTCAAATCATGCAACTGTCTCCAGTGCATATCAACTTAATGGAAAGAGGCTAATCAGCATTACTCAACTTAGGAATCCATCCAATTATGAGTAATCCGGAAAGAGAAACAAGTTTCTCAAAACCATTACTATCATCTGAATACTAATCACAAGAATCTACATCTTCGATCTCTTTGAAGAATCCCGATACTTGTGACACCTGGTTCTCTACTTTATTCTTATACCCACAACTTCTCAAAACTTAGACCTTGTATTTCTACGAAACACTTGTCTAAATACTAGAGAAGTTATAAGTAAACAGAACATAGTACGAGGACCTACCCCTTTGTCCTGATAGACACTTGGACAACATACAATACTCTGTATAAGTCCGCTGAGTTAAACAACTCAAAACCTGTGCGTCGTAGGAAAAAACTGTACCCTGGCGATTTCCTCAAATATCACCAATTACAATGAATTCCGATAAAATGAGGATAATCACCTAATTCCCAATAACTTACTCCTACTCATCATCTGTAAAACCATACAGATATGAGAATGAAACCTGGTAAATACATACCCTTGGAGTAAGTATCTAATCGGGAAAACAGTTTTCCTTTAACAATGCACTGAAGCATGAAAATGTTTCGTAGGGGTATCTTGGTATTCCTAGTAATGCCTCTTCTATAATCCAATTCATGACTTTAACCGTATATTTTATTGCCATCTCTCTAAATCCCTTTATTTGTCTTTAGTCGTTACCTTCTGTACACCATCGTTAGGCTAAATGGTTTTCTTCCTTCCCTACCGTTTGGCACCAGCCTATGGTTTGGAAGAAGACTATCCAGTAAGCATAATAGGTATACCCTCCTAAACCAAGGAGTACTCGCATCTTGAGAGAAGGTGATGATAAAAGACAACTGAATAATACCTTATTCTTTTTAAAGGTGAAATAGGAGTGGCGATGAAGTACCCGGTTTTGGTCGTGAATGATAACAGTCGCAATTTACTTTGCCCTCTTTCTAATCCCTTTATTTTGTCTTTACATATTACCTTCTGCACACCCTACTTAGGCTAATTGGTTTTCTTCATTCCCTACCTTTCGGCACCAGCCTATGGTTTGGAATAAGACTATCCAATAAGTGTAATAGGTGTACTCTCCTAAACCAAGGAGCCCTCGCAACCAGAGAGAATGTGATAATAAAAGACAACTGAATAAACCAATTCTATTTCTCCTGAACCTGGATCCATCCTCGAAGAAGTCCCTCCGAGTTCGTATATAACCATACGATGGATCTATCCAATGGAAGTGGATGTCCGTAGTAATACGGGGTGTTCTGAGAAATGCAAAGGGTAAAAGAAGGAGTGGCAATGACTTATGCAACTCGGACAATCCAAAAGCCAGTATTTTAAGAAGGTTCGGTCAACTTGGTCACTGATTCACAGTCTAGGGTCGGTCAAAGGTTGCTGCCAAAGAGAGAGAGAAAAGAAACACTCTGCGTGCACTCTAACCTAGATCAGAATGGTTATCACTTTATCTAATCCGGATACCTCCCACTGTCCTGTCAAATTCTCCTCCAAACCTGAAAGAAGAATCAATCGGGATCACCCGAAGAGTAAACCAACTCATCAGTGGGAATCGGGATCTAACTCTCATCGCATGATAACGTGATGGAATGCATCCACGTTACTCATACTCCAGAAGGTATGCGCATACTTGGCAAGTTTCAGTTTCTTTAGAAAATCCCGATATGATTTTTGCCCCATGCTCTTATAACCTTGGCTTTGGTCAAAATGTCATAAGTCACATGCCAAGTTCTACCCGTCACTATCCTGTCAATTTGAACCCACCCTCACATGCCCCTGGCTTTGGCCAAATGGCAGAACGACTGTCCCAAACCAACTCATCTATCTATGCAACAAATGAATACCCAGCAGCTACCAAACACTATGCCTTAACTTTGGCTAAAATGCATAGCTTGAATACTACTGAATACCCAAAAGAAGTGACGGAGGGCTACGGCTGGTTTTTGGCGAAAAACCTTTAACGTAACGAACTTGATATCGCTGAAGGAACCTGATAGCTTTTTAAAATATAGTGGCGAAAATCTTTTGCTAAAGAGGTCACTCCCTGGTGAAGGGATCTCGGCTCTTTCCCCGTGGAATGAGGTGCAGGATATTCCACTGAATACCATGATGCAAAGCAACCTGTAATCGACTATAGTGAAGTTATTACCCTGACGCAAACTTCTGCCCAAGGGGTCAGTCCCGGTGAAGGGATATCGGCCCTTGCCCCGTCGAATGAGGTGCTGGATATTCCACTGAATACCGCTATGCAAAACAAAAGGAAATGTCTTTGTAATAACACTTTTTAAATTTGTTCCAACAACTGCCAAATAGGTTTGTTTTACTTTGCATTGATCAGAATCAATGCAGTCCCATCAATCAATCACACCAGAAAAGAACGAAAATAAAATGTACGTATATGCCATCCGCATTCGTCACTGGGTCCCGTCATCACCCGTTAGGTTACTTAACTAACGACAGAGTGGGGACTGGACTAGCGCGGGTGTAAAACATATACAACATCTAATAGTATATAAACCAATATACAATAATCGCTCCAGGCGTGATAATATGCAACATTACAGAAAAGTAATAAGCATCACAGAACAATACAGATAATCTGGGATCCCCGGGTTTCACAGAGCCGCTGCTGAAACCCGACGTTTCCCTGGTCGTGTGGATAGCCTGTGCAATGAAACCTAGACCCCTACGGGTGCGGCAAGTTACCTATCAAAACCTGAAGCGAGGCAGCCCCCTACAGCAAAGTGAATGGACCACCCTTCACTCCACGGAATCCGGTAGCTTGAGCACCCCTCCTTGGGTCAACCTGTACCCCCTATGAGTGCGGCGAATAGTCTGCCAATTTTAGAGTAAGGCCCCTCTGCCTCTCAAAGCCATGAGATGCGGACCCGTTGCCCTCCAGAACCCGGCTATCCGTGCACTCCATCGCGGGGCAAAACCTAGTACAGTAATGAAAAATAGTACAACAGGTACATCGACCGCAACCTGGTCGTGCCCAAAAGAATATTATACAACAGGCAGTGATGGTAGTCCACATGTTGGACGCTCGCCCCGCAATATCAAATGTACAAATAAATCCAAACTGCACTACCATTGCACACTGCTATCCACCACGACAAATCCGCAACATCATAGCACAACACAGAACATCAACGCGAATGTCACGTTCGCAAACCCGTCTAAAAGAACTATAGCAATCAGACGCGGTTTACCGATTAAATGACATTTCCGGTCGGAGATATAATGTAAGCACTGTAAACTAACATGTTTAAATTTCGATCGACTAAATATCACGAAGTGGGCCCCATGAACATCTGTTGAATAGTAACAAAATCTGGGCCCAAAAGATATATACCAAAAACCCCAAATTCCAGACAAGAACCCACTGTGCAAATTTGGGGCCACGATCTCACTGAATGGCCGCGGAAGCGCGGTCAAACCATAGGTTTGACCGCGATTCCGCGGCGGTCTTGTCGAATCACGTGCCCAAATTTCTACGGTGTTCTTAGAAAACCCTGCACAACTTTCTGTGATATGTAGAATAATTTTTGGAACCCTTTAAAAATCAACAGAAACTGTGAACTTGAAATTTTGCAGTTTTCGATATCCGGTTCGATCGATGTTTTAAACGTGTTAGCACAAGTTAGTAAAGCAAAATGGTGAGGCTCTGATACCACTGTAAGTCTACGGTAGCGCCCCGGCCGTCTACAGACGCCAAATGCGGAACAAAAACTTTTTAACTGGCGCTATCGTATACTTTAACCCGGATCTGCCATTATTGATAAACTAACAAACTGTAAAGAGAGTAGAAAGGTTATACCGAACGATCCGAGTCCTTCGTTCTTTAACCATCATCCCACGCTCCGTTGCGGCTGCTCCAATCTCTTCGATCTCGATCTGCTCGTCCAGGTGGCACCACGTCAACGATTCTTTAAATGGGCTTCCGCCTCTGACTCGAGGCAACTCGGTCGTCAAGTTTGCTAAAAGAGACGACCAAGATTGATGTAGAGAATGAGTAGAAGACTTTGTCTCGTTCCATCTAAAGCTATGGACGAACGGTTAATGAAGTTGCCAATTGATTCGGGTGATGGAATGAAATGAGCAATGAAATTTCCATACACCTCAAAATCTATCATAATCTTTTAAACAAATGAAACAATCAAGTGAGAGTGTGAGAGGAGGGGGCCGACCATCTTATAGGAATGGGGGGGTGAGTGTAGGAGGGAAGAAGGTGACCACAAGAGAAAAATATCAAGTGTGAACACAAGAAAATATCTAGTGTGAACACAATAAATGCAACCAATGAAACATCAACACCATTCTAACCTAGTCACCACCTTCTAGATGCTTCTAGAAACTTCCACACTCATTTCAAGAAAAGATAAATCCGTCTTTAACCGAATGTTAAAAGACGGCTGATAGAAAACTGGAAACTGGCAACTTCCAAAAGAGATCCCGAAACGAATTTCAGGATAACCCCGTAACTGTATAAATATACCCGTATTTGTATTACGACCGAATACAAATGCAACTGAGACAAAGATATTATATCTACTCAATATAATACTCGGATCCGGCTTAAACCAAAGCCCACCAGTATTATCTGCCCGAAAAATGACACGTGCGTAAACGCACGTGCATTTTCCGAACCCTGCCATAAAACCATACGGCCTCTACAACGTTTCGCCCGAACTTAGGAAACTGTCTGTGGGGGACTCTAATGACTCGTCAGTACCCTGGCAGTGGGTTTAACCACAAACCGTCAGCGGCACTAGCTATGCGTAACGGCTGCCCATGGACTGACCTCAAGGGAGGCCGATGAGCGAACTCATCCGGAAACCCTACTGAGCCTAACAGTGACAATGTATATACAGTCCGGTCCGTTCGTCTATGAGTATCGCATATCTGCCTAGGGGGCTAGTAACGTCAGACCCCCAATAGCAGTATAAGTCGTATCGGAGTGTACCCCAATAACACCCTGAGATACTACTGGAGTACCTACCAGTAAATCTCCTGCCACGGCCGTGGGCTATGTGTAATGGCTCTCCTATACACAGCACGATCTCACCCCCAATACCGGGAGAGACGAATCCCCTACCGATCCGCTCACGTGCCTCCATGTGGCTCGGGACTGTACCCAAAAACTACCTGTTTGCACGACTCCTTTGAGCCGTGGTAGGGTAGAAATCAAAGCACAGTGGGAACTCACACGAGAAAAATGACGACCTCAGGTCGATGAACTAACCTGTACACATGTCACCAGGGAACTGCTATCTGACGATATGTATAATATCAACTAGCAGGTTCCCGGCGAGTCCTGTCCGGTGTACTCATAACCCAATGAGCAACTGTATACATCTTAGGTCATCCAACTGACACCAGTGGCTTGTGAGACCGGCCACCGCCCCTCGTCGGGGTCTCGACTGTATACACTAGTCTACTCTGGAGTATCGATGCCCTGTCTCGAAACTCCCACGACTAGGGACCACAATTAAGGATATGCGTATAAACCACCCAACTCTCACGTATATGATCGCCATCATACTGTTGGTGGTAAAGCAAGATCCTAAGGGCTCTATCAAAGTGTAACATGTAATCATTCACCTGAACATGTACACGACTGATAAAGGCAAACCGGATAGCATACTATCATCTTGAGTAAGACTGTCCTACCGGTATAGGTCCTCCGCAATCATTGCAACCACGTACCTGCGATCCAATAGTTGACTCTGAGGGCACTATCTCCAACAGGTGGTAAACGTCAGACCCCAATAACCGATAAGTCGTGCCGATGAGAGGCTCATAACGGGTCGAGAAACTACTGGTAACACTTACCTGTAAATCTCTAAACGAGCCCAGGCCAGGGACTTCCCTGTTATGGCCAATCGAGCACAGCGCAACATGAACCCCCAATACCGGGAGAGACGAAACCCCTCCTATCGCTCATTGCCTCCATGTGACTCGGGACTGTACCCAAAAACCACCGTTTTGCACGCCTTCTTGGACGTGGTAAGGTTGAAATCAAAGCACAGTGGGAATCACACAAGGCTCTATGACGTTCTCGGGTCTACAGACTAACCTGTACCAGTGTCACCAGAGAACTGCCATCTGACGTATGGTATAATACCATCTGGGAGTTCTCGGCGAGTCCGTCCAGTGTACCCAGTCTCCACTGAGCACCCGTATATCATCTCTGATGTCAAACACCAATGGATATGGGATCATCCATCGCCCATCTGTATGGGTCGAGACGGTATACGCTAGTCTACTCTGGTATATCGATGCCCCGTCTCGATATACCCACGACTAAGGACCTTTAAGGATGTACTTATAGACTACCATGTCCCCACTAGTATGATCCGCATCACAGTCCAGGTAGTCAAGTAAACATCCTAAGGGCTTTACCAACATGTAACAGAGAGACAATCAGTACACACGTTAAGGTAAAGAGTAACTAGATAGCATACTATCATGTCGAGCAAGAAAGTCCTCCCTATATATGTCCAAGCATCCACTACAATATACAACACATGTATAGTAATGGCCTTTAGAGCATACATATAACTAACAGTTCTTTCCTCGTCGCCTTCTCTTGCCGAAGATGGATCCACCTGAGGGTCTCTACCTTGAGCTTCTTTCTCGAAATTGAGAAAACTAAAGTGTCCGGCTTGCTAGACCTTCAACCTTAGGATGAGTAGAGAGTGGCTTTAGTGTTTTATCTCCAAGGAAATGTTTCTCAACACATGAGATGAATTTTCCTTGAGCTAGAGGAAGAGGAAGAAGAAAGGATGAGAGAGAATCAATATGAGAGAATGATAATAGTTTTACAACCATAACCAATATATGTGAATTAATCTAATTAACAATATTAATCAAAATGAAAAAGGTCATGGTTGGTTTGATACGACCATTATCATTTCACATTAAATATTTTTGCAAAGATCAAATAGCATCTTTGGAGTGAAATGATGATGGTCAATGTTTCAACCATGGTCAACAAGTCAACCTTGGTCAACAAGTCAACAACCCTAACCATAACTCAATTTTATTTAATTAATATTATTAATTGATATTTCACATATTCATTAGGGTTTGGAAAAAGACAACTGTCAACTGTGCATACACACCCGTTCCAAAACCCTAATGAAAATCCTCTTCCTCTGCCTCAGTCAACTGTGCATACACACCCACATTCGGGTTCCGAGGAGCACGAATACAATGAGATAAAACTAACCCCAAAGCATATACTAGGATATGGCTCAAACCAGAGCCCGCTAGTAATGACTGTTCGGACACCAAACGTGCACAAGTGCGCGGATGTGAACGAACCCTGTCGCAAAACCATGCGACCTCTACTCAGTTTTTCCCAAAGGCGAATAACCCTCTGTGTGGGACTCTAAAGACTCGACACTATGCTGGCAGTAGGTTTAACCATAGACCGCAAGCGGCACTAGCTGTACGTAACGGTCCCCAGGTAAATGCCGATGAGAAGATTGATAAGGTGAACCCATCCGAACTCCTACTGAGCCTGTATGTGACAATCTCCGTACAGTCCGGTCTGTTCGTCTGAGAATATCGCATGGCGGGCCTAGGGGCGGTAAACATCAGTCCCCTAATAGCGGTACAAGTCGTGTGGGAGTGTAGCCCAGAACACCCTGAGATAACACTGGAAACCTACCAGTATATCTCGCTTGCCCTGGCCAGGGACTTTGTGTAATGGCTCTCCTAGACACAGCGCGATATCAACCCCCAATACCGGGAGAGACGAATCCTGTCTAACCGTCACTGCCTCCAAGTGCTTCGGAACTGCACCCAACTACTACCTGTTTGCACGACTCCTTTGAGCCGTGGTAGGGTAGTAATCAAAGTATAGTGGGAACACACTCGAGGCGAAGTGACAGTGTCAAGTCAGCGGACTAAGCTGTACTCATGTCACCTGGGAACTGATAACTGACGATAGGTATAGTACAAACCAACAGTTCCCAATGAGTCCTGTCCAGTGTACTCGTAACCTAACGAGCACCCGCATACTATCTCAAGTACGACGTACTGACGGCTGTGGGACAGACCGTCTCCCATGCTGGGATGAGAAGCGCAAACGCTAGTCTACTCCGGAGTATCGATGCCCTGTCTCGATAGTCCTACGACTAGGGACCTGCATAAGGATGTGCTTGTGGATTACCCAGCCCCCACGAGTGTGACTGCCATCATAACGCTGGTAATCAAGCAAAGATCCTAAGGGCTCCACTAATGTGTATAGGTGATATACTAAAAGAAATACATGTACACATTAAAGTAGAAACAAACCAAGTAGCATACTACCATTTTAAGCAAGATTGTCTATACAACTGTGAATATCCCAAGCTTCCATTAAGTAATATACAAACTAGTATGATACAGTAATGGCCTCTAGGGCATATACACTAACAGAAGCATAGGGTATCCCTTGCATGCGAGCTCTCTCCAAATCAGTCTTGGGAGACATCTCTTTAGAGAGAGTGAGTCCAAATCGTGGGTAAAAACCCACGCTTGGATTCTTCCATACTAAACCTCTTCAGTATGGTGTCAATGTACCTGGATTGGGACAATCCCAGTACCCGTTTAGATCTATCTATACAGATCTTAATCCTCAAGATGTAGGAGGCATCCCCTAAATCTTTCATTGAGAATCTTTGTGATAAAAAGAGCTTGACCGATTGCAGCATAGGAATGTCATTTCCTATCAAGAGTATGTCATCCACGTACAATACGAGGAAGACAGCCTTGCTCTCTGCCACCTTCTTGTATATACTATATTCATCTACGTTTTTGACGAAATCAAACTTTTGATAACGATATCAAAGCAGATGTTCTAACGCCGCGATGCTTGCTTTAATCCATAAATGGATTTAAGCAGCTTGCACACCTTCCCGCTGCTCCCACTAGCTACGAAGCCCTCTGGCTGAGTCATGTACACGCTCTCTTCTAAATCACTATTTAGAAAGGAGGTCTTAACACCCATTTGCCGGATTTCGTAGTCATGATATGCAGCGATGGCAAGCATGATCTGGATGGATTTAAGCATAGCCACTGGAGAAATAGTTTCGTCATAATCCACACCTGGTCGTTGACGAAAACCCTTTGCAACAAGTCTAGCTTTGAAAGTATCCACTTTCCCATCTACAACAAGTTTTTTCTTGAAGATCCACTTGCTCCCAATAGGTTTTACCCCTTCAGGAGCATCTTCCAAAGTCCATACTTTGTTGGTGTACATGGATTCCATCTCGGACCGCATTGCATCTAGCCATTTCACTGAGTCACCACTCGTGATGGCCTGTTCGAAGCTAGTTGGGTCATCATCCTCCATGATGCAATCCTCGCTCCCACCATCCATGAGAAAACCGTAGTATCTTTCAGGTGGGTGAGGAACCCTACTAGATCGGCGGAGTGGCTGGGGTTTATCGGGAACTACCGAATCCTCCGGTTCCACCAAATCTTCTGTCGTAGTCTGTATTGCTGGTACCTCTTCCAGTTCTACCTCATTGCTACTAATCTCCTTTTCAAAAATTCCTTTTCTAAAAAGGTGGCATGTCGAGAAACAAAAACTTTTTGTTCCTCGGTATGGTAGAAGATATACCCGCGCGAATGTTTGGGATATCCAATAAACTTACACAGAATGGACCTTGCCCCGAGCTTGTCCAGATTTTGCATTTTCACATGTGCCGGACAACCCCATATCTTAACATAATTAAGATATGGTCTCTTTCCTTTCCATATCTCATATGGAGTGGTTGGCACAGATTTGGTGGGTACCATATTCAATAGGTCTGCAGCTGTTTCCAGTGCATATCCCCAAAAGGAAATAGGCAACTCAGCAGTGCTCATCATAGAGCGCACCATATCTAATAGGGTGCGATTCCTCCGTTCAGATACACTGTTGTGCTGTGGCTTATATAGAGGAGTTAGCTGAGAGAGAATCCCATTCTCTTTTAGGAAGTCCAGGAATTCATTGCTCAAATATTCTCCTCCTCGATCAGATCGAAGGATTTTAATACTTTTCCCGGTTTGGTTCTCGACTTCTTGTTTATATTCTCTAAATCTCTCAAAAGCTTCTGATTTGTGTTTCATCAGGAACATATATCTGAATCTAGAGAGATCGTCAGTGAATTTAATGAAGTACGCAGAACCATTCCTGGCATGTGTAGACATGGGACCACATACATCACTATGTACCAGTCCCAAGAGTTCCGTAACTCTTTCTCCGTGTCCCGTAAACGGAGTTTTGGTCATCTTGCCTTTGAGACATGACTGGCAAGTGTCATAAGATGAAAATTCGAAAGGATTCAAATATCCATCCATATGCAACTTAGCTAGCCGTGTCGCATTGATATGACCAAGTCTATAATGCCACAAGAAGGATTCGTTCATTTCTGAACTCTTCCTCTTGTGTGTGTTTGTTATGCTCAGAACTGTTGATTGATTTAGAACATAAATTCCATTGCACAACGTGCCTGATCCAACCAACTTTTGGTTCAGGAAAATATTCATAACATTATCATGTAATACAAAATTATATCCCTCTTTACTTAATAAAGAAACCGATATAATATTGCATATCAGGTTCGACATGTAATAGCATTCGTTCAGAATCAATGTATTACCAGTTGGTAATACAAGGTGATATTCCCCGACGGTTTTAGCTGCAACAATTGCACCATTTCCAACCCTTATGTCTTTATCACCTTCTCCAAGTTCTCTACCTTTTCTCAGCACATGTAACCAATTACATATATGGGATCCTGACACGGTATCTAATACCCAGGACGTAGAGCAAATGGAGAAACAGTTCTCTGTAATGAACACACCCGAAGAAAATGCATCAACATGTACTTTCTTCATTCGGGTGGCATGGGAATCCTGGTATTCCCCTATATCCTGTTCAGTCTTATAACTTTTATAAGAAAGAACGGAACCAACGTTCCCCAGCACAGTATAACATGCGTGTTCGGTCAATACATCCATATTATTATCTTGATTAAGGCATGATATGGTCGCTACTTGGAGAGAGAGAGAAGAAAACACTTTAGCGTATGCTCTTGCAAAATCAAATTAGTTATTATTTTATTTAATCAGGATGGCTCCCACTGTTTTTATCAAATCTACCTTCAAACCCTAAAAGGAAAGACTGGCCGGGATTAATTACACCCTACAACTTCGCCAATCTTTCAGCCAGGCCAGTGTCGGTACTTTGAGGGAGGTTCCCCGTGATTTCGCACGGACCTAATTAAAATAAACCTCGTTTTCCTAGAGGCATAACCCCGTTGACATCTTTCTAGACACCTACTTGATCGGCTAATTGTCCTGTGTAAAACTCTCCTAGGAGTAACAATTACCACCAGTGGGTATCGAGATCCAACTATCTTATAGAAGGTATGCAATCTCATTGCAAATTTCAACAAATGAAATTCCCGATAATATTTTGCCCCTAGCGTCCCATGACCCTGACGCAGGCCAACAAACCATAGTGCGCTAGTCAAGTTCAACCAGTCATTCTTTGATTGAATTAAACCCACCAGCACAACCCTTGACGCAGGCCAACAAAGCCGCACGACTACCCTAATCCAATCTGCATCATTTGCATAAACAGATAATTACTAGTCAGCTACCGCACACTACGCCTTGACGCATGCCAACAAACGTAGCACGAATACTAAGTAGGACTTATCTGAAATGACAGAGGGCTACGACAGGTTTTTCTGAAAACCTATTGCGTAATGAACTTGATATCGTTGTAGATACAAGTGAATTTTGAAAAGGAGTGTTTTTTAGGCTTTCATTAGTTTTGCTAAAGAGGTCATTCCCGGTGAAGGGATCTTGGCTTTTTCCTCATCGAATAAGGTGCGGGATATATCATATATATCACTATGCAAAGCAAAACTCCAAAAGCAATCAAAAGACAAACCGAGTGTTGTAGCATCTGCCAGTTTTGCTAAAGAGGTCACTCCCGGTGAAGGGATCTCGTCTATTTCCTCATCGAATAAGGTGCGGGATATATCATATATATCACTATGCAAAGCAATAACTGTAGCTACACTTTTTGAAAATTTGATTCTACAACATCTTTTAGGTTTCTTTTCTTTCATTAATCATATTAATGAAGTCCCATCATTTAATTCACCAAAACATCACAGATAAATACGACGTACGCTTATGCCATCCGCATTCGCCTCGATGTCCCATCATGCACCGTTTGGTTCGGTAACTAACGGCAGAGTGGGGCAGGGCTAGCGCGGGTGTAAAACATAAGTAACGTCTATATAATATTGTTAGTTATATGTATGCCCTAGAGGCCATTACTGTACATATGATGTATATTGTAGTGGATGCTGGGACATATATAGGGAGGACTTTCTTGCTCGACATGATAGTATGCTATCTGGTTACCCTTTACCTTAACGTGTACACTGATTGTCTCTCTGTTACATGTTGGTAAAGCCCTTAGGATGTGTACTCGACTACCTGGACTATGATGCGGATCATACTAGTGGGGACATGGTAGTCTATAAGTACATCCTTCAAAGTTCCTAGTCGTGGGTGTATCGAGACGGGGCATCGATATACCAGAGTAGACTAGCGTATACCTTCTCGACCCATATAGATGGGCGATGGATGATCCTATATCCATTGGTGTTTGACATCGGAGATGATATACGGGTGCTCAGTGGAGACTGGGTACACTGGACGGACTCGCCGAGAACTCCCAGATGGTATTATACCTCACGTCAGATGGCAGTTCTCAGGTGACACTGGTACAGAGTAGTCTGTTGACCCGAGATCGTCATAGAGTCTTGTGTGGTTCCCACTATGCTTTGATTTCCATCTTACCACGTCCAAGAGGGCGTGCAAAACGGTGGTTTTTGGGTACAGTCCCGAGTCACATGGAGGCAATGAGCGATAGGAGGGGATTCGTCTCTCCCGGTATAGGGAGTTGATGTTGCGCTGTGTTCGATTGGATATAACAGGAAATCCCTGGCCAGGGTTGCTGAGATTTACTGGTAAGTGTTACCAGTAGTTTCTCGGATTGTTATAGACCTCATATCGACACGACTTATCGAGCTATTGGGGTCTGACGTTTACCACCCCTAGGCAAGATATGCGACATATCAGACGAACAGACCGGACTGTACGGTAGTGTTACTGGTTGGATTCACAGGAGTGTGAGCGGGCTTGCTCGTCGATCTTCTGATCACTCAATACCCGGGTGGCCGTTACGTTTAGCAGACCGCTTGCGGCTTGTGGATGCTTGATATGATCATCATCTGCTGCCGGCGTATTGACGAGTCTTTAGAGTCCTACACAGAGGTTTCCTGGCTCAAGCAAAACGAAATAGGAGCGCATATGACATATGTGCGGGACCGAGAATAATACCAGTATGTGATACTGTATTCGATTCTCGCGATGTGACATTGATCGGTTATATGCGATATAGCCGGGTTATCGGATCAAGTGTTGATTCGATAAGTTGTTACTAATGATAATAGTCGGTTATATGCGATATGACCGGATCGTTAAATCAAGTGTTGATTTAATGATTTAATGCATAATTATATATTTGATATATTACTTTGCATTAACTAGTATCGGTTCACTTTAAATGGATTTTCTCGCTCGGGTGTGCGCATTGCATATGCGATATGATTTTGTGCACATGCTTGTATCATGTTTGATGATACATGCCTTTTTAATTAAGTGTATAGAATTAAACCTTGGTTAATGGAATGGTTAGGGTTTACTATTTGCTTATTCATTTTATTCATTTATTTATTAATCTTTTTCTTATTGGAAAAAGGAAATGAAATGATAAAATGGTGGCATTTCTTTTGTTCATTTATGAA
Source organism: Agapanthus africanus (assembly GCA_030015575.1). Taxonomy (NCBI): domain Eukaryota; kingdom Viridiplantae; phylum Streptophyta; class Magnoliopsida; order Asparagales; family Amaryllidaceae; genus Agapanthus; species Agapanthus africanus. The sequence goes on along the minus strand of CM057343.1, from coordinate 146,399,543 downwards.
GCTTCATGAATGCTTTGACTTGATGACCATTTTGTTTTTAGCTTAACCCTAACCATTGCATTAAACCATGATTAGTTCTCTACACTTAACTATGGTCATGTTATGATAAGGATTGATTATTTCTTTTCTTTTTTTAATTAACTTATCATAACATAATTCTTCTTCTTCTTCCTTTCTTCACTTGAAGAAAGCAAGCTCCATCAATGGTGATTGATGGAAATGAGTGAGAAATCCAATTCTAAAGTCTACCCACTTCCTATTTCTTCATCCTCTACCTCTTGCCAAGTAGTAGAGTGTGTTTCCTTCACAAGTTTTCATGACTTGGTGAAGGTGGAGCTTGATTTAGCGATGCCTCGACGTAGATCATCTTCGGCATGGACATCGACGACCTAGCTCGCCATTTCTCCGATGAAGCCGACGCTAGAGCCCGGGAATTCATTTGGACAGCAAAGGGACTTCATTGCGGAGCTATGGAGGTGGAGCACCGGTTCTACAAAGGTTGTATTTCCGTTTAAACTTTAGTTAAGTTGTTAACTAGTTTCTTTTCGCCTAGAAATCTAGCCAACGATCCGTACACTAGGGTTTCTCGGCACCGTAATTTTTGAAATTGGCATGGTTGATGCCTTGTGAGACCTCATTAGGGTGCCTAGGAACCCTACAGTGGTATCAGAGCCTAGCTAGAGCCTTAGGCGAAGTCCCGACGGAATTAGAAGTCCGATCGACCCAAAACTCGACTTGAAAAATGCTCTCTGGACGTTTCTGTAAAATGTGGTTTTTTCGAAATTAAAAATATGCAGAAAACCCAGCAGGGAATTCTAAGAATTACGATGCAAAAATTTTTCATTGATACCTCTATTACGCGGCGGAACCGCGGCAGAAGCCTGGCTTCTGCGGCCGTTCCGCGGTCACGTGACATGATTGGACTTCAAACTTTGCACAGTAATTCTTGTTTTCTGGTGCTGGTTTTCCTGGGAATATTTTAATATTTATTCCAGAGTTGTATTTTCTGGGTTGTATTAGGGACTCGGTGTATTCGATCGGACTGTCTAATTTTTTTCGGTATGCTTTTCCGGGTATTTTTAGTATATGTTAAAAAGTTCGACCGGATATAAATACCCACTTTTTCCCCTGCCGGGAAATTTCCAATTGTTGGATTTTTCCGTAGTTTAACGACGTTCTAAGTAGTGCAAGTAACGCGATGGACCCTCTAGAAGACAACAAACCTTAACTCGATTATATGACCGTCTTGAACTGCCCTTTGAACCTTCGAGTTTGGGGCAGTACGGCGTGCCACATGTGAGGCGTTGGCTTGACCCTTCTACGGCTGGACCGTTGGTACTGAGGCACGAACTGAATGTTGTTAGACTTATTTCATGTGTTGAGTAGTATCGGGAAAACTTGGGTGTTCGATTGTTCGATCGAAAAGTTTAGCATTTTCTGTTTATCCGGAATGTGATACAATAATTGGAATTCACAAATAGTTATGAGATAACGGAATGAATGTTATAAACATAGAAGTTTAGTCTCACTTGATCGGTTGCCACGGAATTTTGATGTGATCAAAAGTCCGTCGCAATCACGTAGCGTACGCGGATACTCGCCGGGTAAACTTAATAGACAGCCTCATTCCATAGCCCCGACCAAGTGACTGTAGGAGAACCCCGTCACCGAAAGCATCCGTTCGGGTGCTCGCGGCAGCGGTGTTCCGCCTTGGTGCACTTCGTCGACGGTATCGTGGGTGCGGCCGTCTACTGAAGTTTGCGACGAGCATTCGATCAGGATGTCGGGAATCCTGTTGAATTGCCCGACTTAATACTGGAAAGAGTTTTCGATAATGAGACTAAAATGCGGGGTTTATAATTGTTAGGCATACGATGTCTAAGTAATTCATTTGGTCAGGCATGCGATGTCTGAGGTGGTTGCGGATTCCAACTGTTGTAGTTTTATACTTTCTTTTTCTGTGACCGTAAGTGTAATATGTGATATCGCCGGTTTCGTTGCTATATGTCAACGACAATTGGGATACGCATGTTTACTTACGTTGATGACATGTGATGTTATGTGTTGCTGGATATGTTATATTGGATCGTCGTGTTTGAATAGCCGGGGGTTTTTATGTGAGATGAGTGTTTTTCATTTTCATTCATGTAAAAACTTGTATGTAATATTCTTTTATTGGGGAGCTTCCAGGTTGCGGAAGTTGTTACCTCTTGTATATTATTTACTTTTCCGCACTAGGATAGACCCAAAGAGGAGGGCACAAGTAACCGGGTTCTGGAGTCCAGTGGGAGACCAACTGGAGGAGTCGAGTCCGGGTCTCCTAACTCTAGAATTGGTAGGGTTGCTTGCCGCTCTCATAGGGGTCTAGGGGTGTGGGTTTGGCTATTCATCACGACCGTGGAATCCGTGTTTTATACTGGCTCGTATTGAAAACACGGACGTCCTAGTATATCCAATATTTCATATGTTTCTTCTGCTGCGATATCTGTGATGTGATCATGTGATGTTCTGTGATAGATACAGTATATAGTATATATGATATATTATATAGACGTTACTTATGTTTTACACCCGCGCTAGCCCTGCCCCGCTCTGCCGTTAGTTACCTAACCTAACGGTGCACGAGGGGACATCGAGGCGAATACGGATGGCATAAGTGTACGTCGTATTTATCTGTGATGTTTAGGTAACTTAAATGATGGGACTTCATTAATATGATTAATGAAAGAAAAGAAACCTAAGATGTTGTAGAATCGAATTTCAAAATAAAACAGGTAGCTACAGTTCTTGCTTTGCACCGCGGTATATATGATATATCCTGCACCTTATTCGATAAGGAAAGAACCGAGATCCCTTCACCGGGAGTGACTCCTTTAGCAATAACTGGCAGATGCTACACATTCGGTTTGTTTTTTGATTGCTTTTAAGTGTTTCTGCTTTGCACAGTGATATATGTGATATATCCCGCACCTCATTCGACGAGGAAAGGACCGACGATCCATTCACCGGGAGTGACTCCTTTAGCAAAACTAGAAAAACCTCAAAAGCACTCCATTTCAAGATCATTTGATTCTACAACGATATAAAGTTCGTTACGCAAAGGGTTTTCTTAAAAACCTGACGTAGCCCTCCGTCATTTCAGATAAGTAATAGTTAGTATTCGTGCTGCGTTTGTTGACTCAGTCAAGGCGTAGTGTGCGGTAGCTGATTACTATTTATCTGCATATGATGCAGATTGGATTAGGGTAGTCGTGCGGCCTTGTTGACTCAGTCAAGGGTCGTGCGGGTGGGTTTAATTCAATCAGGAAATGACGGGTTGAACTTTACTTGCGGTCTATGGTTTGTTGACTCAGTCAAGGTCATAGATCGCCTGGGGCAAAATATTATCGGGAATTTCAAGTGTTGAAATTTGCAATGAGATTGCATACCTTCTATGAGATAGTTGGATCCCGATACCCGCTGCGAGTAAGAGTTACTCCTGGGAGAGTTTTACACATTGCAATTAGCCGATCAAGTAGGTGTCTAGAAAGGTGTCAACGGGGTTACGCCTCTGGGAAAACGAGGTTTACATTAATTAGGTTCGTGCGAAAGCACGGGGGACCTCCCTCAAAGTACCGACACTGGCCTGGCTGAAAGATTGGCGAACTTGTAGTGTGTAATTAATCCCGGCTAGTCTTTCCTTTTAGGGTTTGAAGGAAGATTTGATAAAAAGCAGTGGGAGCCATCCTGATTAGATAAATTAAAACCAATCTATTCTTGCAAGAGCGCACGCTGAGTGTTTTTTTCTCTCTCTCTCCTGGTAGCGACCATATCACGCCATAATCAAGATAATAATACGGATTATTGACCGAACCCGCTTGTTATACTGAGCTGGGGAACGTTGGTCCCGCTCCAACTTATAATTGTTATAAGACAGAGCAGGAAATAAGGGATTACCAGAATTCCCGTGCCGCCCAAACGAGGAGAGTGCATGATGATGCATCATCTTCGGGTGTGTTCATTACAGAGAACTGTTTCTCAGTATCCTTTACGTCCTGGGTATGTGATACCAGATCAGGATCCCAGATATGTAATCTGTTACATAGGGCTACAGAAAGGTAGAGAACTGAGAACGGGTGATAAGTTTCATAAGGCAGAAAACGGGGCAAGTGTTGCAGCCAAGTCTGTCGGTCACTGTCACCCTGTATTATCAATACATTGATTCTGAACAAATGCTATTAGATACCGAACCTGATATACAAAATCATATCAGTCTCTTTATTAGTAAAGAAATGATAAAATTTTGTATTGTTGGATAATGTTTTGAACATTTCCTATATCAAAAGTTGATCGGTTCAGGCACGTTATCTAAAAGCATTGACCTTCTAAATCAAACCACAGTTCTTTAGTATACAGAACACACACAAGGAGAAGAGTTCAGAAATGAACGGATCCTTCTTGAGGTATTGTAGACTAGGTCAGATCAATATGACCCGACTAGCTAGAGTTACATAAAGATGCATATTTAAATTAGTTTGAATTTACATCTTGTGAAACTCGCCAGTCATGTCACAAAGATAAAATGACCATAGCTCCGTTTACTGGAAACAGAGAAAGAGTTAATGAACTCTTGGGATGATACATGTTGATGTATGTAGGTCCCCTGTCTACACATGCCAAGACTGGTTCTTTTCTACTTCATTACATTCTCTGATGATCTTTCGAGATTCAGACCTATGTTCCTATTGAAACACAAGTCCGAACCTTTTGAGATATTCACAGAATATAAGTTAGAAGTAGGGAACCAAAATACGGGTATAAGTATTATGTCCTTTGATGAGATCAAGGAGAAGAATACTTGAGCACGGAAATCATGGATTATTCTAAAGGAGAATGAGATTCTCTCTCAGCATTACTCCTCCGTATACACCATAGCACGATGGTATATCAGGGCGGAGCAGATACACCCTATTTAATATGGTGTGCTCTATGATGAGTACTACTGAGTTACCTATTTCCTTTTGGGAGTTATGCGCTTGAGAAGCTGCATACCTATTGAATAGCGTCCCGATCAAATCAGTAGCCTACCATTTCATATGTGATATGGAAAGGGAAGAGCCCATGTCTTAAGCTAGTTAAGATTTGGGGTTGACCGGCCTATGTCTAAAAACAAAATCCGGACAAGCTCGAGGCAAGATCTGTTATGTAGAACTGGAAATGTTCCATCTATACGAACTGCAGCTGATGATTTGATAGAACCAAAGGATTCAGTAGAAACCAACGAACCTCAGCCTCTCCGCCGATCTAGTAGGGTTCCTCACCCACCTGAGAGATACTTCTGTTTCTCTATGACAGTGGGAGCGAGGATTGCATCATGAGATGATGACCCAACTAGCTTCGAGCTGGCCATCAGGAGTAAGACTCTGTAAGAATGGCTGGATGCTTAGTGATCTGAGATGGAATCCTTATACACCAACAAAGTATGGACAGTTGCTATATCTGAAGGGTTAAATCCCCATCAGGAGCAAGTATATCTTGAGAAGATTACTTGGTGTACATGGAAAAGTTGAGACTTTCAAAGCTAGACTTGTTAAAGGTTTGCATCATTGACCAGGTATGGATCATGATGAAACCTTTTCTAATGATCTATGCTTAAGTCCATCCAGATCCTACTTGCCACGGCTACATACCATGCCTACGATATCTGGCGGTTGGGTGCCATGACTGCTTTTCTAAATGATATTTTGGAAGAGAGCGTCTATAAGTACACAGCCAGAGGGCCTCGTAGACAGTGGGAGCAGCGGAAACGTGTGCAAGATGCTTTATAGGATAAAGCAGGCATCGCGGAGTTGGAACATCTGTTTTGATGGATTAGTCAAAGAGTTTGACATCATCAAAATGTTAGATGAACCTTGTATAAACAAAAAGGTAGTAGGGAGTATGGTGGTGATCCTCGTAGAGTACGTGGATGACATACTCTTGATAAGAAAGAAGTTTCCTATGCTACGCTCGGTCAATCTCCGCTTATCACAATGATTCTCCATATAGGATCAAAGTGATACCACCTAAATCCAAAGTTTTCATCTATGAGATAGATGTAATTGGATGTTAGGATACTCACTAGATGTAGTGAGAGGGTATCAGTTGATCCTGGGGAAAATCACTGGAAGTGTTCCAGGGTGATAAAGATGACTGAATGTCAGTCACAGGCATTGTCTTTACCCTCAGTGAAGGGACGGTATGTTGGAAGAGTTCCAAGCTAAATGCCGTGGCATACTAGACGATAAAGGCAGGATACATCGCTACTTAAGATGCTACCAAAGAGGATGTTTGGATGTATAATGGTTCATGAGATGAACTATGTTCCTACCATTGTGAGACAATGGAGTTGTGGCTTATGCCAAGGAACGCCGGTCCCATCAGTGATCCAGACATATTCTAAGGCAGTATCACCTGATCATGGAGATAGTTGATCTCCAGGGTGATCGAGATTAGGAGAGTAGACCCAAAGGATAACACGGCGGATCCACTCAAGAAGGCCTATTCCCAGAGAGAGACTTTTATGGGATGGTTGAGTATGAGATACTACAACCACTGCTACAGATGGCCCTAGTGCAAGTGGGAGATTGTTAGTTATATGTATGCCCTAGAGGCCATTACTGTACATATGATGTATATTGTAGTGGATGCTGGGACATATATAGGGAGGACTTTCTTGCTCGACATGATAGTATGCTATCTGGTTACCCTTTACCTTAACGTGTACACTGATTGTCTCTCTGTTACATGTTGGTAAAGCCCTTAGGATGTGTACTCGACTACCTGGACTATGATGCGGATCATACTAGTGGGGACATGGTAGTCTATAAGTACATCCTTCAAAGTCCCTAGTCGTGGGTGTATCGAGACGGGGCATCGATATACCAGAGTAGACTAGCGTATACCTTCTCGACCCATATAGATGAGCGATGGATGATCCCATATCCATTGGTGTTTGACATCGGAGATGATATACGGGTGCTCAGTGGAGACTGGGTACACTGGACGGACTCGCCGAGAACTCCCAGATGGTATTATACCTCACGTCAGATGGCAGTTCTCAGGTGACACTGGTACAGAGTAGTCTGTTGACCCGAGATCGTCATAGAGTCTTGTGTGGTTCCCACTGTGCTTTGATTCCCATCTTACCACGTCCAAGAGGGCGTGCAAAACGGTGGTTTTTGGGTACAGTCCCGAGTCACATGGAGGCAATGAGCGATAGGAGGGGATTCGTCTCTCCCGGTATAGGGAGTTGATGTTGCGCTGTGTTCGATTGGCTATAACAGGAAATCCCTGGCCAGGGTTGCTGAGATTTACTGGTAAGTGTTACCAGTAGTTTCTCGGATTGTTATAGACGTCATATCGACACGACTTATCGAGCTATTAGGGTCTGACGTTTACCACCCCTAGGCAAGATATGCGACATATCAGACGAACAGACCGGACTGTACGGTAGTGTTACTGGTTGGATTCACAGGAGTGTGAGCGGGCTTGCTCGTCGATCTTCTGATCACTCAATACCCGGGTGGCCGTTATGTTTAGCAGACAGCTTGCGGCTTGTGGATGCTTAATATGATCATCATCTGCTGCCGGCGTATTGACAAGTCTTTAGAGTCCTACACAGAGGTTTCCTGGCTCAAGCAAAACGAAATAGGAGCGCATATGAGATATGTGCGGGACCGAGAATAATACCAGTATGTGATACTGTATTCGATTCTCGCGATGTGACATTGATCAGTTATATGCGATATAGCCGGGTTATCGGATCAAGTGTTGATTCGATAAGTTGTTACTAATGATAATAATCGGTTATATGCGATATGACCGGATCGTTAAATCAAGTGTTGATTTAATGATTTAATGCATAATTATATATTTGATATATTACTTTGCATTAACTAGTATCGGTTCACTTTAAATGGATTTTCTCGCTCGGGTGTGCGCATTGCATATGCGATATGATTTTGTGCACATGCTTGTATCATGTTTGATGATACATGCCTTTTTAATTAAGTGTATAGAATTAAACCTTGGTTAATGGAATGGTTAGGGTTTACTATTTGCTTATTCATTTTATTCATTTATTTATTAATCTTTTTCTTATTGGAAAAAGGAAATGAAATGATAAAATGGTGGCATTTCTTTTGTTCATTCATGAAGCTTCATGAATGCTTTGACTTGATGACCATTTTGTTTTTAGCTTAACCCTAACCATTGCATTAAACCATGATTAGTTCTCTACACTTAACTATGGTCATGTTATGATAAGGATTGATTATTTCTTTTCTTTTTTTAATTAACTTATCATAACATAATTCTTCTTCTTCTTCCTTTCTTCACTTGAAGAAAGCAAGCTCCATCAATGGTGATTGATGGAAATGAGTGAGAAATCCAATTCTAAAGTCTACCCACTTCCTATTTCTTCATCCTCTACCTCTTGCCAAGTAGTAGAGTGTGTTTCCTTCACAAGTTTTCATGACTTGGTGAAGGTGGAGCTTGATTTAGCGATGCCTCGACGTAGATCATCTTCGGCATGGACATCGACGACCTAGCTCGCCATTTCTCCGATGAAGCCGACGCTAGAGCCCGGGAATTCATTTGAACAGCAAAGGGACTTCGTTGCGGAGCTATGGAGGTGGAGCACCGGTTCTACAAAGGTTGTATTTCCGTTTAAACTTTAGTTAAGTTGTTAACTAGTTTCTTTTCGCCTAGAAATCTAGCCAACGATCCGTACACTAGGGTTTCTCGGCACCGTAATTTTTGAAATTGGCATGGTTGATGCCTTGTGAGACCTCATTAGGGTGCCTAGGAACCCTACAAATATATCATATATACTATATACAGTATCCATCTCAACATATCAAATGATCACATCACAGATATCGCAGCAGAAGATACATATGAAATAATGGATATACTAGGAGGTCTTTGTTTTAGTTTGAGCCTCTATAAAACACGGATTCCACGGTCGCGATGAATAGCCAAACCCACACCCCTAGACCCCTACGAGAGCGGCAAGCAACCCTACCAATTCTAGAGTTAGGAGACCCGGACTCGACTCCTCGAGTTGGTCTCCCACTGGACTCTAGAACCCGGTTACTTGTGCTCTCCTCCTTGGGTCTATCCTAATGCGGAAAAGTAAATAATATACATCAATGGTGACATCAACCTCAACCCGGAAGTGCCCCCAATAAAAGAATATTACATACATTTAATTTACATGAATGAAAATAAAAACTCTCATCTCACATAAAACCCCCGGCTAATCATAATGCGACGATCCAATATAACATATCCAGCAACACAGAACATCACATGTCATCAACGTAAGCAAGTATGTGCACCCCAATTGTCGTTGACATATAGCAACGAAATCGGCGATACACATACTACGCTTACGGTCGCAGAAGAAGTATCACATACTACTATGCGATGTTAAACCCTTCGATCAAATCACCGGACACCCGTATTTCCCAGCAAGCTCAACACTTGAGCACCTTTAAACAATACCCAAAAACTATGCCACGGTATTTAATGGACCAGCCGTAGAAGGGCATGTTAGTGTATATGTCCTAGAGGACATTACTGTATCATACTAGTTTGTATATTACTTAATGGAAGCTTGGGATATTCACCTTGTATATACAATCTTGCTCAAAATAGTAGTATGCTACTTGGTTTGTTTCTACTTCAATGTGTACATGTGTTTATTTTAGTATATCACCTATACACATTAGTGGAGCCCTTAGGATCTTTGCTTGATTACCAGCGTTGTGATGGCAGTCACACTAGTGGGGGCTGGGTAATCTATAAGCACATCCTTATGCAGGTCCCTAGTCGCAGGACTATCGAGACAGGGCATCGATACTCCGGAGTAGACTAGCGTATGCGCTTCTCATCCCAGAGTGGGAGATGGTCTGTCCCACAGCCATCAGTACGTCGTACTGGAGATAGTATGCGGGTGCTCGTTAGGTTACGAGTACACTAGAAAGGACTCATCGGGAACTGACCGGTTGGTATTATACCTATCGTCAGTTATCAGTTCCCAGGTGACATGAGTACAGCTTAGTCCGCTGACTTGACACTGTCACTTCGCCTCGAGTGTGTTCCTACTGTACTTTGATTACTACCCTACCACGGCTCAAAGGAGTCGTGCAAACAGGTAGTAGTTGGGTGCAGTCCCGAAGCACTTGGAGGCAATGATGGTTAGACAGGATTCGTCTCTCCCGGTATTGGGGGTTGACATCGCGCTATGTCTAGGAGAGCCATTACACGAGTAGTCCGTGGCCAGGGCAAGCGGGATATACTGGTAGGCTTCCAGTGTTATCTCAGGGTGTTTTGGGCTTCACTCCGACACGTCTTGTACCGCTATTAGGGGACTGACGTTTACCGCCCCCTAGGCCCGCCATGCCATGTATCAGACGAACAGACCGAACTGTACGGAGACTGTCACATTCAGGCTCAGTAGGAGTTCAGATGGGTTTCACCTCGTCAGTCTTCTTGTCGGCATCTACCTGGGGACTGTTACGCACAGTTAGTGCCGCTTGCGGTCTGTAGTTAAACCTACTACCAGCGTAGTGTCGAGTCTTTAGAGTCCCACACAGAGAGCTATTCGCCTTTAAGCAAAAGAGTAGAGGTCGCATGGTTTTGCGACAGGGTTCGGTCACATCCATGCACTTGTGCACGTACAGTGTCCGGAAAGTTAACACTAGCGGGCTTTGGTTTAAGCCAGATCCTAGTGTACGTTTTGGGATTGGTTTCATCTCGTATGTATTCGTGTTCCTCGGAACGCGAATGCGGGTGTGTATGCACAGTTGACGGAAAGACAGAGGCAGAGGATTCTCATTAGGGTTGTTGACTGTTGACTGTTGACCATTGACTTTTTGGTAAACCCTAATGAGAATATGATAAACAATAATATTAATTAAGTATTATGGTGACATGGTTGTTGAGCGGTTGACTTTGTTGACTTGTTGACTTTGTTGACCGGTTGACTAGGTAGGACTAGTTGACCATCATGATGACAATGGCTATCATTTCATGGCAAAGACTTTTGCTTGCTTGTTTCTCTTGTGCAAAATGAGTGCATGAAATGATATGGCTATTGTAGCTTAAACCATCACATAATACTTGATTGCTATGATTTGTTATGATGGCTTTGGATTATGAGAGCCAAGAGAGAAAAGTCTTGCTCATTCTCTCATTTCCTTTCTCTCTTTTGGCTTGAGTTCTCACCCTCTTCTTCTTGCTCTCCCTTTCTCTAGTCTATGGTTCACTTGTCTCAAGAGTTGAGAAGCAAGAACCATAGAGAAAAATCCCAACACACTCTCCTCTACTCACTCTAGTTCACAAGGTTTAGCAAACCGAGTGAACTAGTTTCTTCAAAGTTCGAAGAAGAAGCCAAAGATAGAAGCTTTCGGGTGGATCGATCTTCGGCGCAAGGAGACGACGGGGTGAAGCCGATCCGGACAACCATCTAGTGTAGAAGACGAAGGAGTTCAAGAAAGAAATGTATAACCCCCTAACTGAGTAGTTAACAACTCTTAGTTAGGTTGTTAGGTAGCTAAGTTTAACAAAGATCCGGTTTTGAGTCCATGTTACCGCCTCTAGAAAATTGTTTTTCACCAAATTCCGCATGCCCGAAAGTACCGGGAGAGGTAGCATGGACTTACAGTGGTATCAAAGCCTAGTTAAACACTACCTAAAATGTTAGCATAGTAACTAGAAATTCGATCGGAGAAAAAGTCACGAAATACACCCAAAAATCTAACTTGCTGACGATTTTCAAAGTTCTGTAAAAGTAATAAATCATGCTTTAAAAATCGATTCAGGGTTTTTAGAGTATACTGTAGAAAGACGGTCCTGTGATCTCATCAAAGCGCCGCGGAAACGCGGCAATAGCTTGCTATTGCCGCGGTTCCTATTGCCGCGTTTCCGCGGCCGTATTGGATCTTCTCTGGATCTTCTTTGCTACAGTATATTCAGTAGGGTATTTTGGGAATTTTGGTATATGTTTTTTCAGCCCAGATTTTCCAGAAAGAAAATTTTGTTTTTGGGGCTTTAAAAACCATATTTTGATCGAGTTTCTAAAGACTTAAGCTGACGGGTTTTTATCTGTGATGTGATATTTTTATTGAACGTCTGCTAATCGCTATATGTCGATTAGTGGGAGTTATACAAATCTGTGATCTGTAATGTTATTGGTTTGTGTATATGAATTCATTGGATTGTCGCGGGTGAATAGCCGGGGGTTGTGAGACGAGAGTTTTCTTTTCTTTCAATTCATGTAAATTTGTAAATTGATGTAATAATTATTTGTATGGCCACACAACCGGGTCGGGGTTGTAGCCGTCATTGTATAATTTCTTTTTACTGTTTTTGCTCCTAGGATAGACCCATGGAGGGGGTGCACAAACTACCGGGTATCCCGAAGTGCCGAGTGGCCTACTCACGGAGTTGAGGGAGGTTGCTTCGCTTCGGGTACTTGGCGGGTAGATTGTCGCACCCGTAGGAGTCTTGGGTGGGGTATTGGCTATTCACCGCGACCGTGTAATCTGCTTTTCGTTACAGGCTCGTACAAATTGCGGGTTCCTAGTTTATCCAATGTATTCATCTGTGATCTGAAATGGCTATCATTGCAATATATATCTATATATGATATTATTTAGGCGTTGCTTATGTTTTACAGCCGTGCTAGCCCAGCCCCCGCTCTGTCGTTAGTTAAGTAACCTAACGGGTAATGACGGGGCCTCGTGGCGAATGCGAATGGCATAAGCATACGTCATATTTTGGTTGTTTTCTGCAATGGTAGGATTAAATGATGGGACGCATTAAAAGAACTAATGCAAGAAAAACACGCATTAAAAGAACTAAAGCAAGAAAATAAACCAAGTAAAAGTCGTTGGAACACTTTCGAAAAACCACTCGGTTCTTTTCAAAAATAACTTTTAAATGCGAAGCTTGAGCCACTCCTTTTAAAAGCTATCTCGTTCCATCGATTATATCAAGTTCACTACGTTCACGGTTTCGCCAGAACCATTCGTAGCCCTCCGTCGTTTCACATGAATAGTCAATAGTATTCAAGCTATGTATGTTGGCCAAAGTCAAGGCATAGTGATTGGTAGCTATTGGGTATTCATGTGTAGCATAGATAGATGCGTTGGTTTAGGACAGTCGTACTACCATTTTGGCTAAACTCAAGGGTAGGTACGGGTGGGTCCAAATTAACCTGGAGAATGACGGGTAGAACTTGACATGTGACTTATGATATTTTGGCCAAAGTCAAGGTCATAAGAGCATGGGGCAAAATCCACATCGGGAGTTTCAAAAGAACTGAAACTTGCTAGTGTTGCATACCATTTGGAGTGTGATCATTCTGGTTGGATTCCTTCAGTTTCGTCACGCGATGATATTTGGATCCCGATCCTACTGTGAGTATATGCTACTCCTCGGGAAATTTCTCACTTAACGATCAATGCTATAAACCTAGTAGGTGTCTAGAAAGGTATTAGCGGGGCTACGCCCCCAGGGAAAAGAGGTTCTTAAATTAAGGAACTTCGCGAAAGCGTTGGAAAACCTCCCTCGAAGTACCGACACCAGCCTGGCCGAACGGTTAAGCAAGTATTGTACGGTGAGATTGATCTTGACTAATTCTTCCTTTTTGGTTTGAGGAGGGATTCGAGATGTAAGTCCACGTTGCCGTCCCCGGTTCTTGCGGGGAGGCGGAAACGGTATAAAAATCAAATTTTAGCGCAAGGAGCAACATGGACTAACAAAGTCGGGATCTTTTCTAAACTAAACTAGCTATCGTCCTAAAGAGAGTTAGCTACTCGGATAAAAGGTTATACCTAACTTGAACTCCTTCTTCTTGAAACCTTTGTAGGGTTTGATGGTGCTTTCCTCGTCGCCTTCTTCCGTCAAAGATGGATCCACCTGAGGGTTCGACCTTCGGGCTCCTTTCTCGAACTTTGAGAGAACTAGGATCTTTGGTTTGCTAAACCTCTAACCCTAGAGTGAGTAGAGAGTGGCTTTGGGGTGTTTTTATCTCAAAGAGAGAAATTCTCAACACATGAGAAGGGATCTCCTTGAACTAGAGGAGGAAGAAGAAGAAGTGAGGAGAGAGAGGAGTTATGATAGAATGAGCTCTCTTTTCTTTTTACAATCATAACAAAAAGAAAAGAAATTATCAAATTAACAATAATAATAAAAATGAAATAGTTGATGGATGGTTTGGAATGACCATTATCATTACATTCATTAAATGAATTTTGCTAGAATCAAAGAGCATCTTTGCAAAGTAATGATGATGGTCAAACTTTCAACTATGGTCAACTAGTCAACCTTGGTCAACAAGTCAACAAACCCAACCATGAAATAATTTCATTTAATTAATATTATTAATTGATAATTCATAAATCCATTAGGGTTTGGAAAAAGACGACTGTCAACTGTGCATACGCACCCGTTCCGAAACCCTAATGAAAATCCTTTTCCTCCGCCTCAATCAACTGTGCATACACACCCGCATTCTTGTTCCGAGGAACATGAATACCATGAGATAAAATCAGCCCCAAAACATATACCAGCATCTGGCTCAAACCAGAGCCTGCTAGTAATATCTGTCCGGACTCCAAACGTGCACAAGTGCGCGGATGAGAACGAACCCTGTCGCAAAACCATGCGACCTCTACTCTGTTTTGCCCAGAGGCGAATAGCCCTCTGTGTGGGACTCTAAAGACTCGACACTACGCTGGCAGTGGGTTTAACCACAGACCGCAAGCGGCACTAGCTGTGCGTAACGATCCCCAGGTAGATGTCGATAAGAAGACTGATGAGGTGAACCCCATCTGAACTCCCACCGAGTCTGAATGTGACAGTCTCCGTACAGTCCGGTCTGTTCGTCTGATACATCGCATGTCGGTCCTAGGGGGCGGTAAACGTCAGTCCCCTAATAGCGGTACAAGTCGTATCGGAGTGAAGTCCAAAACACCCTAAGATAACACGGGAAGCCTACCAGTATATCTCGCTTGCCCTGGCCAGGGACTACTCGTGTAATGGCTCTCCTAGAAACAGCGCGATGTCAACCCCCAATACCGGGAGAGACGAATCCTGTCTAACCGTCACTGCCTCCAAGTGCTTCGGGACTGCACCCAACCATTACCTGTTTGCACGACTCCTTTGAGCCGTGGTAGGGTAGTGATCAAAGTCCAGTGGGAACACACTCGAGGCGAAGTGCCAGTGTCAAGTCAGCGGACTAAGCTGTACTCATGTCACCTGGGAACTGATAACTGACGATAGGTATAATATCAACTTGTCAGTTCCCGACGAGTCCTGTCCAGTGTACTCGTAACCTAACGAGCACCCGCATACTATCTCAAGTACGACGTACTGACGGCTGTGGGACAGACCGTCTCCCACACTGGGATGAGAAGCGCATGCGCCAGTCTACTCCGGAGTATCGATGCCCTGTCTCGATAGTCCTGCGACTAGGGACCTGTATAAGGATGTGCTTATAGATTACCCAGCCCCCACTAGTGTGACTGCCATCACAACGCTGGTAATCAAGCAAAGATCCTAAGGGCTCCACTAATGCGTAAAAGTGATATGATAAAATAACACATGTACACATTGAAGTAGAAACAAACCAAGTAGCATACTACTATTTTGAGCAAGATTGTATATACAAGGTGAATATCCCAAGCTTCCATTAAGTAATATACAAACCAGTATGATACAGTAATGGCCTCTAGGGCATATACACTAACAATCTCCCACTTGCACTAAGGCCATGTACTGGCGTATCGAAGACCTATCATCTCGATCAGCCGCTTGAACTGTGTCTGGGGTAGGGCCTTGGTGAATGGATCTGCAGTGTTTTCTTCTGAAGCAACCCTCCGAACCTCGATCTCCTTGCGATCCACGATCTCTCTGATCAGGTGATACCGCCTCAAGATGTGTCTGGATCTCTGATGGGACCTGGGTTCCTTCGCTAAAGCTATAGCCCCGTTGTTGTCGCAATACAGAGGTATTGGGTCAACAATGGACGGAACCACCTGAAGTTCTTTCAAGAACTTCCTCATCCAGACAGCTTCTTTTGCGGCATCAGATGCAGCGATGTATTCCGCTTCCATCGTCGAGTCTGCAACGGTTTCCTATTTGGAACTCTTCCAACACACCGCCCCTCCATTGAGGGTAAAGACAAAACCCGACATGGACTTGGAATCATCCTTGTCACTCTGGAAGCTGGAGTCAGCAAAGGCCTCGATCTGGAGGTCTTTTCCGCCATACACCAAGAACATCTCCTTAGTCCTTCTCAGGTACTTGAGAATGTTCTTTACTGCTATCCAGTGTTTCTCCCCAGGGTTTGACTGATACCGGCTTACCACACTTAGTGCATAAGCTACATCCGGTCTGGTACACAACATCGCATACATTATAGAGCCTACCGCAGAAGCGTAGGGTATAATAGACATGCGATCCCTCTCTAAATCAGTCTTGGGAGACATCTCTTTAGAGAGGGTGATCCCGTGACAAGCCGGTAGGTTACCGCGCTTGGAATCTTCCATACTGAATCTCTTCAGTATAGTGTCGATGTACCTGGACTGTGAAAGTCCTAATATCCTCTTGGATCTATCACGATGGATCCGGATCCCCAGGATGTATGAGGCATCACCCAGGTCTTTCATGGAGAACCTGTGTGACAAGAATCCTTTGACAGATTGTAGCATAGGAATGTCATTTCCTATTAAGAGAATGTCATCCACGTATAAAACGAGAAAATACTACAGTTCCCGCTACAAATCTACTATAGATGCATGGTTCATCTGGATTTTTGATAAAGCCAAATTCCTTGACCGTTTCATCAAAACAGATGTTCCAACTCCGCGATGCCTGCTTTAGTCCATAAATGGACTTAAGCAACTTGCACACCTTTCCGCTGCTCCCATTCTGAATGAAACCCTCTGGCTGGTCCATATAGACACACTCCTCTAAATTTCCATTTAGAAAAGCGGTTTTTACGTCCATCTGCCAAATCTCATAATCGTGGAAGGCAGCAATGGCAAGAAGGATCCGAATGGATTTCAGCATAGCCACTGGAGAAAAGGTTTCGTCATAGTCCAAACCAGGTCTTTGGCGAAAACCCTTTGCAACAAGTCTAGCTTTATAGGTCTCAACCTGTCCATCTACACCAATCTTCCTTTTGAAGATCCACTTGCATCCTATGGGTTTTACCCCGTCTGGAGCAATGTCCAACATCCATACTTTGTTGGTATACATGGACTCCATTTCGGTCCGCATTGCATCCAGCCATTTTACCGAGTCAACGCTCTGAACGGACTGTTGGAAGCTAGTAGGCTCATCATAATCTATGATGCAATCCTCTCTATCCCCGTCTATGAGAAAGCCGTAGTATCTCTCGGGCGGATGAGACTGCCTACTACTCCTGCGGAGCGGCGTAGGAATGTCCAGTTCTTTTGAACCCTCTGGTTCCACTAAGCTTTCAGTAATAGTCTGTGGTTCTGGAATTTCTTCCAGTTCTACTGCGCTCCCACTAATTTCCTTTTCTAAGAACTGGTGTTCTAGAAAGTGGGCATTACGGGAAACAAGAACTTTTTGTTCCTCTGCGTAGTAGAAAAGATACCCCCTGGTGTTCTTTGGGTATCCCACAAACTTGCACAGTACTGAGCGTGCCTCGAGTTTGTCCGCATGCTGCTTTTTGACAAAAGCTGAACATCCCCAGATCTTCAGATATTGAAGATAGGGTTTCTTCCCACTCCATAACTCATATGGTGTGGTAGGCACGGTCTTAGTGGGAACTCGGTTCAAAAGGTATGCGGCTGATTCTAGCGTATATCCCCAGAATGATCACGGTAACTCAGCGTTACTCGTCATGGACCGTACCATATCCAATAGGGTGCGGTTCCGTCTCTCCGATACACCGTTATGTTGCGGAGTGTATGGAGGAGTAAGCTGAGGGAGAATTCCATTCTCTTTTAAATAGTCCAGGAACTCGGCACTCAAGTATTCACCACCTCGATCCGATCTTAGAATCTTGATACTTTTGCCGGTTTGTTTTTCTACCTCATTCTCATATTCCTGGAATTTTCCAAAGGCTTCGGATTTATGTTTTATTAAGAAGACATGTCCGAACCTTGAAAAATCATCCGTAAAAGTAATGAAGTAAGAGAAACCGCTTCGCGCATGTGTAGACATTGGACCGCACACGTCGCTGTGTACGAGTCCCAAGAGCTCGCTTGCTCTCTCTCCGTGTCCAGTGAACGGAGTCTTTGTCATCTTTCCTTTGAGACAGGATTGACAAGTGGCATACGATTGATATTCAAACGGATTCAAATATCCTTCTGTATGTAACTTAGTCAACCTTCTCTCATTGATGTGACCCAGTCTACAATGCCATAAGAAAGCCTCATTTATATCTGGAGACTTTCTTTTGTGTGTATTCTGGATATTGAAAATCTGTGGTTGGTTTAATACGTATATACCATTGCTCAGTGTACCTGACCCAATCTGAACTTGATTAAGGTGAATGTTTACAACATTACTTACAAACGCAAATTCATAACCTTCTTTAGAAACCAAAGATACAGAAATGATATTACAATTTGCGTTAGGTACAAAAAAGCAATTACGTAAAACCAAAACATGTCCATCTGACATTCCCAGGTGATAGTCCCCCACGGCTTTAGCATCCATGCTAGCTCCGTTCGCAACTCTGAGGGTCATGTCACCTGCCTTCAAAACCCTACGGTTTCTCAACGCCTGCAAAGAATTACAGATATGAGATCCTGATCCGGTATCCAATACCCAGGAAGTAGAGTTTATTGAAAGACAGTTTTCAATAACATACACACCTGAAGCTGAAGCCGCAACCTGCTTCAGTTCCTGTGTCCTGGCTTTCCAAGCCCTGCAATCTTTCTTCCAGTGTCCACTTTTATGACAATAGAAGCATTCTTCTTTACCCACAAGCTTCCCCGCTATCTTTGTTGCCTTTGCCTTTCCCTTCGTATCCACTTTACTAACACCGCCCCTTGGTTTGGCGGGGGCTTTCTTCTTCTTTCCCTTGGCTTTCGCCTTGGACCTAGAAGAAGAAGATCCTCCTACAAACAAAGTGGGTGTTTCCCTACCTTTCTGTAGGGTGCCCTCTGCGCTCCTCAGCATGTTGAGGAGTTCTGAAAGTTCAACTTCCTTTTCTTGTAAGTTGAAGTTCAGTATAAACTGGGCGTAAGTGGAAGGAAGGGACTGGAGAATCAAGTCCGTATAGAGCTCACTCTCCAACGTGGTCCCAAGTTCTGCGAGCTCCTCAATGTAGCCAATCATCTTAAGCACGTGTTCCGCTACCGATGATCCGACGGCCAATCTTGCTGAAAATAACTTTTTCGATATTTCGTATCTTACGATACGAGACTGCTCTCCATACAGTTCTTTTGTATGGAGAAATATGGATTCCAGGTCCATATTCTCATGCCTCCTCTGATGTTCGTTGTCCATAGAGGCAAGCACGAGGCACTAGGCCTTCGCGCAATCAATCTCCCAAGTCTTACGGATTTCCTTATCCGCGACGCTGGAGGTGGGACCTGGGACGGGGGGAGCTTTGGTGGTAAGAAGATACCCCAGCTTGTCGTAAGTGATTGCCATTTTGACATTCCTGAGCCAATCTTTGTAGTTTGGCCCTGTCAGTATGTTTTTATCTAGAAGTAACTTAAGTCCAGTCATGTCGATAGGTCGCTGCAATTAGGAGAGAGAAGAAGAAACACTCAGCATGATGCTCTTGCAAGTTTAGAATGGTTTTTAATTTGTCTAAACAGGATGGCTCCCACTGTCTCTCGAATCCCTCCTCAAACCATAAAGGAAGAATTAGTCGGGATCAATCCCACCGCACAATACTTGCTTAACTGTTCAGCCAGGCCAGTGTTGGTACTTCGAGGGAGGTTTTCCAACGCTTTCGCGAAGTTCCTTAATTTAAGAACCTCTTTTCCCTGGGGGCGTAGCCCCACTAACACCTTTCTAGACACCTACTAGGTTTATAGCATTGATCGTTTAGTGAGAAATTTCCCGAGGAGTAGCATATACTCACAGTAGGATCGGGATCCAAATATCATTGCGTGACGAAACTGAAGGAATCCTACCAGAATCACCACACTCCAAATGGTATGCAAATCTAGCAAGTTTCAGTACTTATGAAACTCCCGATGTGGATTTTTGCCCCATGCTCTTATGACCTTAGCGTGAGGTCAAAATGTCATATGTCACATGTCAAGTTCTTCCCATCATTATCCCGGTTGATTTGAACCCACCCGTACCTACCCTTGACGTAGGCCAAAATGGCAGTACGGCTGTCCCAAAACAACGCATTCTATCTTTGCAACAGATAAATATCCGGTAGCTACCAATCACTATGCCTTGGCGTGAGGTCAAAATACATAGCTTGAATACTACCGAATATTTAACTGAAATGATGGAGGGCTACGAATGATTTTGGCTAAACCGTGAACGTAGTGAACTTGATATAATCGATGGAACGAGATAGCTTTTAAAAGGAGTGGCTCAAGCTCCGCATTTAAAATTTAGTTTTGAAAAGAACCGAGTGGTTTTTCGAAAGTGTTCCAACGACTTTTGCTTGGTTTATTATCTTGCATTAGTTCTTTTAATGCGTGATATTCTTGCATTAGTTCTTTTACTGCGTCCCATCATTTAATCCTACCATTGCAGAAAACAACCAAAATATGACGTACGCTTATGCCATTCGCATTCGCCACGGTGTCCCGTCATCACCCGTTAGGTTACTTAACTAACGACAGAGCGGGGGCTGGGCTAGTGCGGCTGTAAAACATAAGCAACGCCTAAATAGTTATAAATATATAGCAATGATAGACATTACAGATCACAGATGAATACATTGGATATACTAGGAATCCGCAATCCTTTCGAGCCTGCAACGAAAAGCGGATTACACGGTCGCGGTGAATAGCCAATACCCCACCCAAGACCCCTACGGGTGCGGCAAACTACCCGCCAAGTACCCGAAGTGGAGCAACCTCCCTCAACGCCGTGAGTAGGCCACTCGGCACTTCGAGATACCCGGTAGTTTGTGCACCCCTCCATGGGTCTATCCTAGGAGCAAAAACAGTAAAAAGAATTATACAATGACGGCTACAACCCCAACCCGGTTGTGCGGCCATACAAATAATAATATTACATCAATTTACATTTTACATGAATGAAAGAAAAAGAAACACTCATCTCACATCCACCCCGGCTATTCACCCGCGACAGTCCAACGCATTCATATACACAAACCATCATCAAACACAGATCACATGATATGTATAACCCTGACTAATCGACATATAGCGATTAGCCGACGTTCAATACATATAAACATCACAGATATAACAAATATAGTCAAAGTGTAGTGAAGTTCGATAAAAATACGGATTTATAGGCCCCCAAAAACAAATTTCTTTTCTGGAAAACCTGGGCACAAATAAACCATCTGAAAAATCCCAAAACCATACCAGAAGAACACTGCATAAAACCCGATCACGAGAGGAGCCTAAACGGCGGCGGTTCCGCGGCAAATGCATACCTATTGCCGCGGAACCGCGGCGGTTTGAGGGAATCAGGGGATCGTTTTTGGTGGGTGTTCTCACAAAACCCTGAGCCGATTTTAGGAGTAAAACATTTTATTTTTAGAGCACAAAAAATTTCAACAGAAACTTAGGGTTTTTGTTTTTCCGGTTTTTGCTATTTTTCCGTTTTGAACTTCCATACACTTTACTACTAAGCTAGTTTAAGTTTAGTTAGGCTCTGATACCACTGTAAGTCCACGTTGCCGTCCCCGGTTCTTGCGGGGAGGCGGAAACGGTATAAAAATCAAATTTTAGCGCAAGGAGCAACATGGACTAACAAAGTCGGGATCTTTTCTAAACTAAACTAGCTATCATGCTAAAGAGAGTTAGCTACTCGGATAAAAGGTTATACCTAATTTGAACTCCTTCTTCTTGAAACCTTTGTAGGGTTTGATGGTGCTTTCGTCGTCGCCTTCTTCCGTCAAAGATGGATCCACCTGAGGGTTCGACCTTCGGGCTCCTTTCTCGAACTTTGAGAGAACTAGGATCTTTGGTTTGCTAAACCTCTAACCCTAGAGTGAGTAGAGAGTGGCTTTGGGGTGTTTTTATCTCAAGGAGAGGGATTCTCAACATATGAGAAGGGATCTCCTTAAACTAGAGGAGGAAGAAGAAGAAGTGAGTAGAGAGAGGAGTTATGATAGAATGAGCTCTCTTTTCTTTTTACAACCATAACAAAAAGAAAAGAAATTATCAAATTAACAATAATAATAAAAATGAAATAGTTGATGGATGGTTTGGAATGACCATTATCATTACATTCATTAAATGAATTTTGCTAGAATCAAAGAGCATCTTTGCAAAGTAATGATGATGGTCAAACTTTCAACTATGGTCAACTAGTCAACCTTGGTCAACAAGTCAACAAACCCAACCATGACACAATTTCATTTAATTAATATTATTAATTGATAATTCATAAATCCATTAGGGTTTGGAAAAAGACGACTGTCAACTGTGCATACGCACCCGTTCCGAAACCCTAATGAAAATCCTCTTCCTCCGCCTCAATCAACTGTGCATACACACCCGCATTCTTGTTCCGAGGAACATGAATACCATGAGATAAAATCAGCCCCAAAACATGTAAGTGCACGGCGGCGCCCCTGCCGTCAATCCGACGGCCAAATGCGGAAGCGGTGATAAACTTTAATTTTGCGAACTTAGCAAACCGGCACCACCGCGCACTAAACACCCGGATCTAACCATTAACTAGTCTAAGCTAACTACAAGAAGGGGAAGAGATATACCGAATGATCCGAGTCCTCCGGTCTTCTCGTCGTCGTCCCGATCTCCTGCGGAAACTCCGGTCGTCGCCTCCTCGCCGGAAGGGCACAACATCGCCTGTATCTTTTACGGGCTCCCGCCTCAATACCGAGGCAACTCGGGCACGAAGTTGGCTCGCCGACGCGTCCAAGATTTGCTGTAGAATGTGTAGTGTAGAGGCAAAGTCTCATTTGGGGTTTGTTGCCTTTGAAGATGATGGAGAAATCAAGATAAGAAAAATGGTGCTTGCATTTTTCTAGCATGCAATGAGATCAAGAATCCACACTCTCAAGAATGAAACTCTCTTCTTCTCTTTTCTCAAAATGAAAATCTTATCATCTTAGAATGGTGGAGGAAAGAATATTAATCCATAATAAGAAGGGAGGTGATGGTAGTAAAAGTGAAAGGGTGACCATAACCTAAACATCATGATCACAAAATCAAATCAACCTCAAATCCTTTCTAATCTCACAAAAGCAAGAAATGATGATAGAAAAGAATGGTATCAAAAAGATGCTATCATAATCAATACATTTGCAAGAAACCCCTCCACAATGTGTTATTTGCAAACTTGCAAATAACCCCCTCCATCGAAAAAGTCCGGCCGGGAAAGAACAAAGGAAAACCGGCCGGAATGGAAAGCAAACTGGCAACTCCAGAAAACTGGTCCCGTTATAAATTACAGGAAAACCCCGATACTGTGCATACACACCCGCATCTGTATTCCGACCGGATACAAATGCAATGAGACAAAATCTACACTGTACTATACTAGGATCCGGCTTAAACCAAAGCCGGCTAGTAATATCCGTTCGATCCTGATCCGTGCAATACCGCACGTATCCGATCG
The DNA here is from genome assembly GCA_030015575.1 of Agapanthus africanus. Lineage (NCBI taxonomy): Eukaryota > Viridiplantae > Streptophyta > Magnoliopsida > Asparagales > Amaryllidaceae > Agapanthus > Agapanthus africanus. The sequence goes on along the minus strand of CM057343.1, from coordinate 146,375,765 downwards.
AACCTTGCCATATATCTATACGGCCTATAGTACTAACCGTCCGATCCTGATCCGTGCAATACCGCACGTATCTGATCGGACCCTGCCATATCTCCATACGGCCTCTACAGCGTTTCGCCCGAAAGCTTGAGTAACTGTAAGTGTGGTGGACTCTAAAGACTCGTCAATACTATGGTTGTGGATTTAACCACTAGCACGTCAGAGGTATAATCCAATACGTGACGGGCCACCAGCTATTGACCAAAAGGGACGTCGATGAGCGAACTCATCCTGACACCCTACTGAGCCTGTCAGTGATAATATCCGTACAGTCCGGTCCGTTCGTCTATGAGCATCGCATGGCGGGCCTAGGGGGTTGGTAAAAGTCAGACCCCCAAAAGCGGTACAAGTCGTGTCGGAGTGAAGCCCAGAACACCCTGAGATACTACTGGAATACCTACCAGTAAATCTCCTGCCTTGGCCAAGGACTTCGTGTAATGGCTCTCCTAGACACAGCGCGACCTCACCCCCAATACCGGGAGAGACGAACCCCTGAAGATCCGCTCACTGCCTCCATGTGGCTCGGGACTGTACCCAACTAAAACCTGTTTGCACGACTCCTTTGAGCCGTGGTAGGGTAGTAATCAAAGTACAGTGGGAATTCACACGAGACAAATGACGATCCCCAGGTCGATGAACTAACCTGTACACATGTCACCAGGGAACTGCTATCTGACGCCAGGTATAAGACCAACTAGCATGTTCCCGGCGAGTCCTGTCCGGTGTACTCATAACCCAATGAGCACCTGTATACATCTTAGGTGAACTAACTGACACCAGTGGCTTGTGAGACCGGCCACCGCCCCTCGTCGGGGTCTCGACTGTATACACTAGTCTACTCTGGAGAATCGATGCCCTGTCTCGAAACTCCCACGACTAGGGACCTTTTAAGGATGTGCTTATAGACTGCCAGCTCTCACGTATATGATCGCCCTCATACTGCTGGCTGTTAAGCACAAATCCTAGGGGCTCTATCAAAGTGCAATAGTGACATGTCAGGTCACCTAAAGCAGTACACGATGATAAAGGTAAACCAGATAGCATACTATCATCTCGAGTAAGACTGTCCTACCGGGATAGGTCCTCCCTCAATCATTGCAATCACGTGCCTGTGATCCAATAATTGACTCTGAGGGCACGATCTCCAACAATCTCCCACTTGCACTCAAGGCTAATTATTGCGATGTCGCATACTCACAGCCCGTGTGATACCGAACACCCAACTCCTCTACTAGTCAGTCTCACAAAGCTCGTTTGCGAAACTATTGCGTTCGAGGAATAGCCTCAGTGAGTGGATCCGCTCTGGTGTTTCTTTCTATGTCTCTCTATATCTCAAGTTCGCGGAGAAAACTATCTCCCGAAATGAGCAATACCTGTCTTAGAATGCCTGGATGTCTGATGGGACCTAGCTCATAAATGAACTCCAAATCCAAACTTCTTAGACTGTATCGTCAACTGAACTTAATCAGTATCCTGCGCCATGCCTCCCTCAGTATTGCCTTAGACCATCTGTCCAAAATACTGCCCCTGGTCAAAAGGAAAAACTATAACTCTGACAACCTCCTTGTCGTCCATGTCACCTTGGAAGCCTGGAATGATAACTGTCTCCCAAATGAGGCTGTCGTTATCATATCCCTAGAACATCCACTTATGTTCTAAAACTGCTTCCGACTGTTTCTCCAGGATTGGATCAATATCAACTTATTGCACCTACTGCAAGAACAACATCTGGTATGGTACTTGACATCTCATGATCGACTCAATTTCCCAAGCAAGTGATCTGCCAATCATGCGTATCCCTCTCCCCTTTAGTCTGTAAGACACCTTTAGAGAGGGTGACTCCATTACCTGCAGGTACACCACCATGCCAGGAGTCGTCCATTCTAAATACTCTTAGAATGCTGTCAAAGTACCCTGATTGGGAAACCACCCAAATCTAGATCTAAAAACCATAGATCTAGTAACCAGTATGTCTGATATAATGTCCAAGTCCCTTGTGGAGAAAACACTGTGTGACGACCAAAGTATAACCGACCGTAGTATAGGAATGTCACTTCCTACTTTGTGTATGTCATCCAAAACCCGGATATCACACCCTACTACCTTCTCAACAGATCCATCCCCTATTTTGATGACGTCAAACCTATGACTGTCACATCAGAAATAGATGATCTATCTCCGCTATATCTGCTTTAGTCTATAAATAGAGATAAGCCTGATGTCCACCAATGCTTCCGCTGCTCCCACTGACTACGACAACCCTCTGGCAGAGTCATATAGACGTGCACTTCTAAAGCTAGTTTAGAACGACGCTATACTCATCCTCCCACCGGGTCTCGCAGCCTGGAACAACAGCAATGGCAAGTGTGGGTAAACAAGAACTTCCCTGTCACCGTCCTTGAGGCTACCGGAGCACCTCTCGGGTGCCTGAAGTTACCCACCTTATCTGCGGAGTGGCCAATGGAATGTCAAACCAGATTGAATCTTTAGGTTCCTTATCAAATCTTCAGTAATCGTTTGCGGTTCTGGAATCACTTCCAGTTCTACCATACTCCCACTACTGTTTTCTGAAAAATCCATTTTTATTAAAACTGTGGCGAGTCAAGAACAATATTACTATTGATCTCCCAGATGGTAGAAGGTCAACCCTCGTCATAGCCTGGGTCAACCCACAAACAGCCATTACAGAAACGTGCCTTGAGTTATCCAGAGTCTGGTTTTAATCATAAGCCGGACAACTCCCCGTACCTTAACAATGTTAAGATATGAACTGTACTATATCCAATATAGAACCAGAGGCACTGATTTAATTGAACCAGATTCAAATCATGCAGCTATCTCCAGTGCATGTCAACTAAATGGAGAGAGGCCGATCAGCGTTACTCAACTTAGGAATGCTTCCAATTATGAGTAACCTGAAAGAGAAGCAATTTCTCTTTATCATTACTATCAACTGAATACCATACACAAGTATCTACATCTTCGATCACTTTGAAGAATCCCGATACTTGCTACACCTGGTTCTCTACGCTATTCAAATACCTATAACTCCTCAAAACTTAGACCCTGTGTTTCTACGAAACACATGTCTAAGAACTAGAGAAGTTAAAAGTAGTATGAGGACCAACCCCTCTGTCCTAATGGACACTGGACAACATACAATACTCTGTATAAGTCCGCTGAGTCTAACAACTCTTTCACTGTGTGTCGTAGGTTGAAAACTGTACTTATGGTTAAGAAGAATTACACCGCTGTTTAATGCTCCTTACCTAACCATCCACTGATATAGGTAAATGTCATCGACATAATATCAAAAGGTATATCTCACTCTATGAAAATAGACGTACAGATATATCAATTTGAAATTGGTGCACAACAGCGGATATTCAAAACCAAATATTTGCCGACCGGCAAACAGCCCAGATGATCTCCTCAAATATCACCGATTACAACGAATCCCGATATAATGAGGATGATCACCTTATTCCCAATAACATACTCCCACTCATCATCTGTAAAACCATACAGATGTGAGAATCAAACTTGGTAAATACATACCCTGGAGCAAGTGTCCAATCGGGAAATCAGTTTTCTTTTAACAGTACACAGTTGAACTGAAACATTGAAATGTTTCGATGGGGTTTTCTGGTATTCCTAGTAATGCCTCTACCATTATCCAGATTCACAACTATAACCGTATAATTCTTTGCCACCTCTCCAAATCCCTTTATATGTCTTTAGTCATTACCTTCTGCACACCCCTTCAGGCCAATTGGTTTTCTTCCTTCCCTACGTTCGGCACCAGCCTATGGTTTGGAAGAAGACTATCCAATAAGCATAATGGGTGTACTGTCCTAATCCTAGGAACACTCGCAATGCGAGAGGAGGTGAGGATAAAAGACAACTGAATAAACCTTATTCCTATTTCTCCTGGACCAGAGTCCATCCCCGAACTGGAACAAGTTCCTTTCGAGTTCGTATATAACCATACGATGGAGTATCCAATAAACTGTGGACCTTCGTAGTGATACGGAGTGTCCTGGAGAAATACAAAGGTGATTTAGGATTGGCGAAGAAATACTTGGTTTGGTCGTGAATATCAGTCGCAATTTACTTTGCCCTCTTACTAATCCCTTTCTTTGTCTTAACTTAATACCTTCTGTACACCGTTTAGGCTAACTGGTTTTCTTCATTCCCTACCGGTCGGCTCCAGCCTATGGTTTGGAAGAAGACTATCCAATTTGCGTAATAGGTGTACTACTCCTAAACCAAGGAGTACTCGCAACCTGAGAGAGAGTGAAAAGAAAAGACAACTGAATAATCCTATCCGTTTTCTCCATAACCGGAAACCATCCTCGAAGTCCTTCGAGTTCGTATATAACCATACGATGGTTTTGTCCAATGGAAGTGGACGTTCGTAGTGATACGGGGTGTCCTGGAGAAAAGGGTAAAAGTAGGAGTGGCGAAGAGGTCTGCAACTCTGACAATCCAAAAGCCAGTGTTAAGAAGGTTCGGCCAACTTGGTCACTGAGTCATAGTCTAGGGTCGGGTCAATGGTCGCTGCCAAAGAGAGAGAGAAAAGAAACACTCAGCGTGCACTCTAACCTAGATCAGAATGGTTACCAATTTATCTAATCAGGAAACCTCCCACTGTACCTCAAATTCTCCTCCAAACCTGAAAGAAGAATTAGTCGGGGTCACCCGAGGAGTAAACTAACTCATCAGTGGGAATCGGGATCCAACTATCATCACATGACAACGTGACGGAATCCGCTCACGGTATCACACTCCAGAAGGTATGCGCATATCTGGCAAGTTTCAGTTCTTTTGAAACTCCCGATGTGGATTTTTACCCCATGCTCTTATGACCTTGACTAAGGCCAACAAATCATAAGTCACATGTCAAGTTCTATCCGTCATTGTCCAGGTTGATTTGAACCCACCCGTACAAGCCCTTGACTAGGGCCAACAAAGCTATACGACTGTCCCAAACCAACGCATCTATCTATGCAGCATATGAATACCCAACAGCTACCAAACACTGTGCCTTGACTATGGCCAACAAACACAGCTTGAATACTATTGACTACCCATATGAAACGACGGAGGGCTACGAATGGTTTCTGGCGAAAACTTTTAACGTAATGAACTTGATATCGTTGAAGGAACGGATAGCTTTTTAGAAAATATAGTAACGAAAACCTTTACTAAAGAGGTCACTCCCGGTGAATGGATCTCGGCTCTTTCCCCGTAGAATGGGGTGCAGGATATTCCAAATGAATGCCACGATGCAAAGCAAAAGTAATCGGCTATAGTGAAGTTAATGCCCTGACGCAAACTTCTGTCCAAGGGGTCACTCCCTGTGAAGGGATCTCGGCCCTTGCCTCGTCGACTGAGGAGCAGGATATTCCAACTGAATACCACGATGCAAAACAAAAGAGAACGCCCTTGCAATAACAGCTTTTTGAAAAGTGTTCCAACAACATCAGAATAGGTTTGTTTTAACTTGCATTGATCCGAATCAACGCAGTCCCATCAATTGATCACACCACGAAGAACGAAAATATACTGACGTACGTATATGCCATCCGCATTCGTCACTGGGTCCCGTCATCACCCGTTAGGTTAGCTAACTAACGACAGAGCGGGGACTGGACTAGCGCGGATGTAAAACATATACAACATCTACTAATATATATACCAATATATTATATTCGCTCAAGGTGTGAAAAAAATGCAACATCACAGAAATGTACAGCATCACAGAACAATACAGATATCTGGGATCCCCGGGTTTCACAGAGCCACTACTGAAACCCGACGTTCCCCTGGTCGTGTGGATAGCCTGTGCAATGAAATCCTAGACCCCTACGGGCGCGGCAAGTTACCCGCCAAAACCTGAAGCGAGGCAGCCCCCTTCAGCACCGTGAATGGACCACCCAGCACTCCACGGAATCCGGTAACCTGGGCACCCCTCCTCGGTCAACCTGTACCCCCTACGAGTGCGGCGAATAGCCCGCCAATCCTAGAGTGAAGCCCCCTCCGTCTCAATGCCATGAGATGCGGGCTTGTTGCCCTCTAGAACCCGGTTATCCGTGCACCCCTCCGCGGGGTAATCCTAGTACAGAAAGTAAAATATACATACAACGGGTACATCGACCGCAACCAGGTCGTGCCCCAAAATAATAATACAAACAGGCAGTGACGGCAGTCCACATGTCGGACGCTCGCCCCGCAATATCAAATGTACATAATACAACAGAACTGTACTAATATTGCATCCAGGCTATCCCCACCGGCCGATCCGAAACATCACAGCAAAACACAGAACATCAACGTGAAAATCACGTTCGCAAATCCGTCTAACCGGGCTATAGCAGTTAAACCGGATTTACCGATCGAGTGACATTCACGGTCGCAGATATAATGTAAATACTGTGAAATAATGTGTTTAAATATATCCGATCGATCAAAAATTAACAAGTGGGCCCCCAAGCAATACTGTAGCACTCACAGAAAAACTGGGCCCAATATTAATATTCCAAAACCCCTAAAATTAGCCCAGAAGCCCACTGGAGAAATTGGACACAGTGAGGACACCAATGTGCGGCGGAACCGCGGCCCAAGGGGGGGTTGGCCACGGTTCCGCGCTTCAGTCGTCGACTGACTTTGTCGAATTTTTCAAGTAGTCTTAGAATTTCCAGTACATTAGTTTTTTACAACCTGAAAAATTTTTGGACATCAAAAAATTTCGACAGAAAACTGATGTGAGGAAAAACGCGAGTTTTTGGAATTTTGGTCGATCGGAAATGCAAACACATCAAACGAAGCTAGACGAAGTAAATGGCGAGGCTCTGATACCACTTTAAGTGCACGGCGGCGCCCCGGCCGTCAATCCGACGGCCAAATGCGGAAGCGGTGATAAACTTTAATTTTGCGAACTTAGCAAACCGGCACCACCGCGCACTAAACACCCGGATCTAACCATTAACTAGTCTAAGCTAACTACAAGAAGGGAAAGAGATATACCGAATGATCCGAGTCCTCCGGTCTTCTCGTCGTCGTCCCGATCTCCTGCGGAAACTCCGGTCGTCGCCTCCTCGCCGGAAGGGCACCACATCGCCTGTATCTTTTACGGGCTCCCGCCTCAATACCGAGGCAACTCGGGCGCGAAGTTGGCTCGCCGACGCGTCCAAGATTTGCTGTAGAATGTGTAGTGTAGAGGCAAAGTCTCATTTGGGGTTTGTTGCCTTTGAAGATGATGGAGGAATCAAGATAAGAAAAATAGTGCTTGCATTTTTCTAGCATGAAATGAGATCAAGAATCCACACTCTCAAGAATGAAACTCTCTTCTTCTCTTTTCTCAAAATGAAAATCTTATCATCTTAGAATGGTGGAGGAAAGAATATTAATCCATAATAAGAAGGGAGGTGATGGTAGTAAAAGTGAAAGTGTGACCATAACCTAAACATCATGATCACAAAATCAAATCAACCTCAAATCCTTTCTAATCTCACAAAAGCAAGAAATGATGATAGAAAAGAATGGTATCAAAAAGATGCTATCATAATCAATACATTTGCAAGAAACCCCTCCACAATGTGTTATTTGCAAACTTGCAAATAACCCCCTCCATCGAAAAAGTCCGGCCGGGAAAGAACAAAGGAAAACCGGCCGGAATGGAAAGCAAACTGGCAACTCCAGAAAACTGGTCCCGTAATAAATTACAGGAAAACCCCGATACTGTGCATACACACCCGCATCTGTATTCCGACCGGATACAAATGCAATGAGACAAAATCTACACTGTACTATACTAGGATCCGGCTTAAACCAAAGCCGGCTAGTAATATCCGTTCGATCCTGATCCGTGCAATACCGCACGTATCCGATCAAACCTTGCCATATATCTATACGGCCTATAGTACTAACCGTCCGATCCTGATCCGTGCAATACCGCACGTATCTGATCGGACCCTGCCATATCTCCATACGGCCTCTACAGCGTTTCGCCCGAAAGCTTGAGTAACTGTAAGTGTGGTGGACTCTAAAGACTCGTCAATACTATGGCTGTGGATTTAACCACTAGCACGTCAGAGGTATAAGCCAATACGTGACGGGCCACCAGCTATTGACCAAAAGGGACGTCGATGAGCGAACTCATCCTGACACCCTACTGAGCCTGTCAGTGACAATATCCGTACAGTCCAGTCCGTTCGTCTATGAGCATCGCATGGTGGGCCTAGGGGGTTGGTAAAAGTCAGACCCCCAAAAGCGGTACAAGTCGTGTCGGAGTGAAGCCCAGAACACCCTGAGATACTACTGGAATACCTACCAGTAAATCTCCTGCCTTGGCCAAGGACTTCGTGTAATGGCTCTCCTAGACACAGCGCGACCTCACCCCCAATACCGGGAGAGACGAACCCCTGAAGATCCACTCACTGCCTCCATGTGGCTCGGGACAGTACCCAACTAAAACCTGTTTGCACGACTCTTTTGAGCCGTGGTAGGGTAGTAATCAAAGTACAGTGGGAACTCACACGAGACAAATGACGATCCCCAGGTCGATGAACTAACCTGTACACATGTCACCAGGGAACTGCTATCTGACGTCAGGTATAAGACCAACTAGCATGTTCCCAGCGAGTCCTGTCCGGTGTACTCATAACCCAATGAGCACCTGTATACATCTTAGGTGAACTAACTGACACCAGTGGCTTGTGAGACCGGCCACCGCCCCTCGTCGGGGTCTCGACTGTATACACTAGTCTACTCTGGAGAATCGATGCCCTGTCTCGAAACTCCCACGACTAGGGACCTTTTAAGGATGTGCTTATAGACTGCCAGCTCTCACGTATATGATCGCCCTCATACTGCTGGCTGTCAAGCACAAATCCTAGGGGCTCTATCAACGTGCAATAGCGACATGTCAGGTCACCTAAAGCAGTACACGATGATAAAGGTAAACCAGATAGCATACTATCATCTCGAGTAAGACTGTCCTACCGGGATAGGTCCTCCCTCAATCATTGCAATCACGTGCCTGTGATCCAATAATTGACTCTGAGGGCACGATCTCCAACAAAACATATACCAGCATCTGGCTCAAACCAGAGCCTGCTAGTAATATCTGTCCGGACTCCAAACGTGCACAAGTGCGCGGATGAGAACGAACCCTGTCGCAAAACCATACGACCTCTACTCTGTTTTGCCCAGAGGCGAATAGCCCTCTGTGTGGGACTCTAAAGACTCGACACTACGCTGGCAGTGGGTTTAACCACAGACCGCAAGCGGCACTAGCTGTGCGTAACGATCCCCAGGTAGATGTCGATAAGAAGACTGATGAGGTGAACCCCATCTGAACTCCCATTGAGTCTGAATGTGACAGTCTCCGTACAGTCCGGTCTGTTCGTCTGATACATCGCATGTCGGGCCTAGGGGGCGGTAAACGTCAGTCCCCTAATAGTGGTACAAGTCGTGTCGGAGTGAAGCCCAAAACACCCTGAGATAACACTGGAAGCCTACCAGTATATCTCGCTTGCCCTGGCCAGGGACTACTCGTGTAATGGCTCTCTTAGACACAGCGCGATGTCAACCCCCAATACCGGGAGAGACGAATCCTGTCTAACCGTCACTGCCTCCAAGTGCTTCGGGACTGCACCCAACCATTACCTGTTTGCACGACCCCTTTGAGCCGTGGTAGGGTAGTGATCAAAGTGCAGTGGGAACACACTCGAGGCGAAGTGCCAGTGTCAAGTCAGCGGACTAAGCTGTACTCATGTCACCTGGGAACTGATAACTGACGATAGGTATAATACCAACTTGTCAGTTCCCGACGAGTCCTGTCCAGTGTACTCGTAACCTAACGAGCACCCGCATACTATCTCAAGTACGACGTACTGACGGCTGTGGGACAGACCGTCTCCCACACTGGGATGAGAAGCGCATGCGCCAGTCTACTCCGGAGTATCGATGCCCTGTCTCGATAGTCCTGCGACTAGGGACCTGTATAAGGATGTGCTTATAGATTACCCAGCCCCCACTAGTGTGACTGCCATCACAACGCTGGTAATCAAGCAAAGATCCTAAGGGCTCCACTAATGCGTATAAGTGATATGATAAAATAAACACATGTACACATTGAAGTAGAAACAAACCAAGTAGCATACTACTATTTTGAGCAAGATTGTATATACAAGGTGAATATCCCAAGCTTCCATTAAGTAATATACAAACCAGTATGATACAGTAATGGCCTCTAGGGCATATACACTAACACAAGAAACAGTGGGACCCATCCTGTTTAGACAAACTAAAAACCACTCTAAACTTGCAAGAGCTTCATGCTGAGTGTTTCTTCTCTCTCCTAATTGCAGCGACCAATCGACATGACTGGACTTAAGTTACTTCTAGATAAAAACATACTGACAGGGCCAAACTATAAAGATTGGCTCAGGAATGTCAAAATGGCAATCACTTACGACAAGCCGGGGTATCTTCTTACCACCAAAGCTCCCCCTGTCCCAGGTCCCACCTCCAGCGTCACGGATAAGGAAATCCGTAAGACTTGGGAGATCGATTGCGCGAAGGCCAGGTGCCTCGTGCTTGACTCTATGGACAACGAACATCATAGGAGGCACGAGAATATGGACCTCGAATCCATATTTCTCCATACAAAAGAACTGTATGGAGAGCAGTCTCGTATCGCAAGATACGAAGTGTCGAAGAAGTTATTTTCGGCAAGGTTGGCCGTCGGATCATTGGTAGCGGAACACGTGCTTAAGATGATTGGCTAGATAGAAGAGCTCGCGGACCTTGGGACCACGTTGGAGAATGAGCTCTATACGGACTTGATTCTCCAGTCCCTTCCTTCCACTTACGCCCAGTTTATCCTGAACTTCAACTTATAAGAAAAGGAAGTTGAACTTTCAGAACTCCTCAACAAGCTGAGGAGCGCAGAGGGCACCCTACAGAAAGGTAGGGAAATATCCACTTTGTTTGTAGGAGGATCTTCCTCTTCTAGGTCCAAGGCGAAAGCCAAGGGAAAGAAGAAGAAAGCCCCCTCCAAACCAAGGGGCGGTGTTAGTAAAGTGGATACGAAGGGAAAGGCAAAGGCAACAAAGAAAGCGGGGCAGCTTGTGGATAAAGAAGAATGTTTCTATTGTCATAAGAAAAGACACTGGAAGAATGATTGCAGGGCTTGGAAGGCCAGAACACAGGATCTGAAGCAGGTTGTGGCTTCAGCTTTAGGTGTGTATGTTATTGATAACTGTCTTTCAATAAACTCTTCTTCCTGGATATTGGATACCGGATCAGGATCTCATATCTATAATTCTTTGCAGGCGTTGAGAAATCGTAGGTTTTTGAAGGCAGGTGACATGACCCTCAAAGTTGCAAACGGAGCTAGCATGGATGCTAAGGCCGTGGGGGACTATCATCTGGGAATGTCAGATGGACATGTTTTGGTTTTGCGTAATTGCTTTTTTGTACCCAATGCAACTTGTAATATCATTTCTGTATCTTTGACTTCTAAAGAAGGTTATGAATTTGCATTTGTAAGTAATGTTGTAAACATTCACCTTAATCAAGTTCTGATTGGGTCAGGTACATTAAGCAATGGTATATACGTATTAAACCAACCACAGATTTTCAATTTCCAGAATACACACAAAAGAAAGTCTCCAGAAATTAATCAGACTTTCTTATGGCATTGTAGACTTGGTCACATCAATGAGAGAAGGTTGACGAAGTTACATACAGAAGGATATTTGAATCCGTTCGAATATCAATCGTATGCCACTTGTCAATCCTGTCTCAAAGGAAAGATGACAAAGACTCCGTTCACTGGACACGGAGTAAGAGAGAGTGAGCTCTTGGGACTCGTACACAGCGACGTGTGCGGTCCAATGTCTACACATGCGCGAAGCGGTTATTCTTACTTCATTACTTTTACGGATGACTTTTCAAGGTACGGTTATGTCTTCTTAATGAAACATAAGTCCGAAGCCTTTGGAAAATTCCAGGAATATAAGAATGAAGTAGAAAAACAAACCAGCAAAAGTATCAAGATTCTAAGATCAGATCGAGGTGGTGAATACTTGAGTGCCGAGTTCCTGGACTATTTAAAAGAGAACGGAATTCTCTCTCAGCTTACTCCTCCATACACTCCGCAACATAACGGTGTATCGGAGAGACGGAACCGAACCCTATTGGATATGGTATGGTCCATGATGAGTAACGCTGAGTTACCGCGATCATTCTGGGGGTATGCGCTAGAATCAGCTGCATACCTTTTGAACCGAGTTCCTACTAAGACTATGCCTACTACAACATATGAGATGTGGTGTAGGAAGAGACCCTCTCTTAGTCACATTAAGACATGGGGAAGTCCAGCTTTCGTCAAAAAGCAGCATGCGGACAAGCTCGAGGCACGCTCAGTACAGTGCAAGTTCATGGGATATCCAAAGAAATCCAAGGGATATTTCTTCTATTGCGAAGAGGAACAAAAGGTTTTTGTTTCTCGTCATGCCCATTTTCTAGAACACCAGTTCTTAGAAAAGGAAATAAGTGGGAGCGCAGTAGAACTGGAAGAAATTCCAGAACCACGAGCTGTTACTGAAAGCTTAGTAGAACCAGAGGGTTCGAAAGATCAGGACATTCCTACGCCGCTCCGCAGGAGTAGTAGGCAGTCTCATCCGCCCGAGAGATACTACGGCTTTCTCATAGACGGGGATAGAGAGGATTGCATCATAGATTATGATGAGCCTACTAGCTTCCAGCAGGCCTTTCAGAGCGTTGACTCGGTAAAATGGCTGGATGCAATGCGGACCGAAATGGAGTCCTTGTACACCAACAAAGTATGGACGTTGGACATTGCTCCAGATGGGGTAAAACCCGTAGGATGCAAGTGGATCTTCAAAAGGAAGATTGGTGTAGATGGACAGGTTGAGACCTATAAAGCTAGACTGGTTGCAAATGGTTTTCGTCAGAGACCTGGTTTGGACTATGACGAGACCTTTTCTCCAGTAGCTATGCTGAAATCCATTCGGATCCTTCTTGCCATTGCTGCCTTCCATGATTATGAGATTTGGCAGATGGACGTAAAGACCGCTTTTCTAAATGGAAATTTAGAGGAGTGTGTCTATATGGACCAGCCATAGGGTTTCTTTCAGAGTGGGAGCAGCGGAAAGGTGTGCAAGTTGCTTAAGTCTATCTAGGACTAAAGCAGGCATCGCGGAGTTGGAACATCTGTTTTGATAAGACGGTCAAGGAATTTGGCTTTATCAAAAATCCAGATGAACCATGCATCTATAGTAGATTTGTAGCGCGAACTGTAGTATTCCTCGTTTTATACGTGGATGACATTCTCTTAATAGGAAATGACATTCCTATGCTACAATCTGTCAAGGGGTTCTTATCACACAGGTTCTCCATGAAAGACCTGGGTGATGCCTCATATATCCTGGGGATCCGGATCCATCATGATAGATCCAAGAGGATATTAGGACTTTCACAGTCCAGGTACATCGACACCATACTGAAAAGATTCAGTATGGAAGATTCCAAGCGCGGTAACCTACCGGCTTGTCACGGGATCACCCTCTCTAAAGAGATGTCTCCCAAGACTGATTTGGAGAGGGATCGCATGTCTATTATACCCTACGCTTCTGCGGTAGGCTCTATAATGTATGCGATGTTGTGTACCAGACCGGATGTAGCTTATGCACTGAGTGTGGTAAGCCGGTATCAGTCAAACCCTGGGGAGAAACACTGGATAGCGGTAAAGAACATTCTCAAGTACCTGAGAAGGACTAAGGAGATGTTCTTGGTGTATGGCGGAAAAGACCTCCAGATCGAGGCCTTTGCTGACTCCAGCTTCCAGAGTGACAAGGATGATTCCAAGTCCATGCCGGGTTTTGTCTTTACCCTCAATGGAGGGGCGGTGTGTTGGAAGAGTTCCAAACAGGAAACCATTGCAGACTCGACGATGGAAGCGGAATACATCGCTGCATCTGATGCCGCAAAAGAAGCTGTCTGGATGAGGAAGTTCTTGAAAGAACTTCAGGTGGTTCCATCCATTGTTGATCCAATACCTCTGTATTGTGTCAACAACGGGGCTATAGCTTTAGCGAAGGAACCCAGGTCGCATCAGAGATCTAGACACATCTTGAGGCGGTATCACCTGATCAGGGAGATCGTGGATCGCCAGGAGATCGAGGTTCGGAGGGTTACTTCAGAAGATAACACTGCAGATTCATTCACCAAGGCCTTGCCCCAGACTCAGTTCGTGCGGCTGATCGAGATGATAGGTCTTCGATACGCCAGTACATGGCCTTAGTGCAAGTGGGAGATTGTTAGTGTATATGCCCTAGAGGCCATTACTGTATCATACTAGTTTGTATATTACTTAATGGAAGCTTGGGATATTCACCTTGTATATACAATCTTGCTCAAAATAGTAGTATGCTACTTGGTTTGTTTCTACTTCAATGTGTACATGTGTTTATTTTAGTATATCACATATACACATTAGTGGAGCCCTTAGGATCTTTTCTTGATTACCAGCGTTGTGATGGCAGTCACACTAGTGGGGGCTGGGTAATCTATAAGCACAACCTTATGCAGGTCCCTAGTCGCAGGACTATCGGGACAGGGCATCGATACTCCGGAGTAGACTAGCGTATGCGCTTCTCATCCCAGAGTGGGAGATGGTCTGTTCCACAGCCATCAGTACGTCGTACTGGAGATAGTATGCGGGTGCTCGTTAGGTTACGAGTACACTAGACAGGACTCATCGGGAACTGACCGGTTGGTATTATACCTATCGTCAGTTATCAGTTCCCTGGTGACATGAGTACAGCTTAGTCCGCTGACTTGACACTGTCACTTCGCCTCGAGTGTGTTCCCACTGTACTTTGATTACTATCCTACCACGGCTCAAAGGAGTCGTGCAAACAGGTAGTAGTTGGGTGCAGTCCCGAAGCACTTGGAGGCAGTGACGGTTAGACAGGATTCGTCTCTCCCGGTATTGGGGGTTGACATCGCGCTGTGTCTAGGAGAGCCATTACACGAGTAGTCCCTGGCCAGGGCAAGCGGGATATACTGGTAGGCTTCCAATGTTATCTCAGGGTGTTTTGGGCTTCACTCCGACACGACTTGTACCGCTATTAGGGTACTGACGTTTACTGCCCCCCTAGGCCCGCCATGCGATGTATCAGACGAACAGACCGGACTGTATGGAGACTGTCACATTCAGGCTCAGTAGGAGTTCAGATGGGTTTCACCTCGTCAGTCTTCTTGTCGGCATCTACCTGGGGACCGTTACGCACAGCTAGTGCCGCTTGCGGTCTGTGGTTAAACCCACTGCCAGCGTAGTATCGAGTCTTTAGAGTCCCACACAGAGAGCTATTCGCCTTTAGGCAAAAGAGTAGAGGTCGCATGGTTTTGCGACAGGTCGCATGGTTTTGCGACAGGGTTCGGTCACATCCGTGCACTTGTGCACGTACAGTGTCCGGACTGTTAACACTAGCGGGCTTTGGTTTAAGCCAGATCCTAGTGTACGTTTTGGGATTGGTTTCATCTCATATGTATTCGTGTTCCTCGGAACGCGGATGCGGGTGTGTATGCACAGTTGACGGAAAGACAGAGGCAGTGGATTCTCATTAGGGTTGTTGGCTGTTGACTGTTGACCATTGACTTTTTGGTAAACCCTAATGAGAATATGATAAACAATAATATTAATTAAGTATTATGGTGACATGGTTGTTGAGGGGTTAACTTTGTTGACTTGTTGACTTTGTTGACCGGTTGACTAGGTTAGACTAGTTGACCATCATGATGACAATGGCTATCATTTCATGGCAAAGACTTTTGCTTGCTTGTTTCTCTTGTGCAAAATGAGTGCATGAAATGATATGGCTATTGTAGCTTAAACCATCACATAATACTTGATTGCTATGATTTGTTATGATGGCTTTGGATTATGAGAGCCAAGAGAGAAAAGTCTTGCTCATTCTCTCATTTCCTTTCTCTTTCTTGGCTTGAGCTCTCACCCTCTTCCTCTTGCTCTCCCTCTCTCTCTAGTCTATGGTTCACTTGTCTCATGAGTTGAGAAGCAAGAACCATAGAGAAAAATCCCAACACACTCTCCTCTACTCACTCTAGTTCACAAGGTTTAGCAAACCGAGTGAACTAGTTTCTTCAAAGTTCGAAGAAGAAGCCAAAGGTAGAAGCTTTCGGGTGGATCGATCTTCGGCGCAAGGAGACAACGGGGTGAAGCCGATCCGGACAACTATCAAGTGTAGAAGACGAAGGAGTTCAAGAAAGAAAGGTGTAACCCCCTAACCGAGTAGTTAACAACTCTTAGTTAGGTTGTTAGGTAGCTAAGTTTAACAAAGATCCGGTTTTGAGTCCTTGTTACCGCCTCTAGAAAAATTTTTTTCACCAAATTCCGCATGCCCGAAAGTACCGGGAGAGGTAGCATGGACTTACAGGGCAAGCCCAAGCCTCATTTGTGGCGCCACTAACTACGGTAAACCCTAAGGTTTAGTCGCAGTTCTGTGGTCACATCTCGAGTTAGGGTTTCATTCTTCTAGAGGGTCCATAAGAATACCTGCATTATTTATTGAGTACGTTCAACATGGAAAATACCAGTGTTTGATAATTCGTTCGACCTGTTTAACGTCGTCAAAGTTACCAATACAATGCTAAAATATACGAATACGAAATACTCCGCAAAGAGTCCATAACACAATTAACATCACATGCAATTTTGGACTGCCCAAACAATACCAGAAACCCCAGAACAAGAGTAAAAGAACACCGGTGCAATACGAGGAGGAGGGGAACACTGTTGGCCGGCGTCGCCGGAAAAGTGGCATTGGTCGCCGGCTCGAATCCGAGCCCCCCCCCCCACTCGTATTTGATATGTGTTATTAAAACATCTTAAATGCCACTCTGCAGTTGCTAAAATAAATTTTAACCCGAGCATTTTTAGGGTTTCTAAAACCGTATTTTTTGTGGAGTTTTTCGGTTTCGTATTATCTTAACACTGTCTATGTTTCTAGTTAGGCTCTGATACCATGAAGGGATTCCTTAGCAACACTACTAGGGTTTGGTAGCATCACACATACCATATTTAAAATTTTAGAGGGTGCTAACGAATTAATCCTAGGAATCAAACTAGAAAAGCTAGGGTAACAAAAAGATAGTAAGCTTTTTACCACTAAGTGAAATAGAAATACAACCTTTGTAGATCGGTCCTTCACTTTAATAGCTCCTTGTTGTAGTCCCTTCGCTGCGATCAAGGCACTCCCGGACTCTAGCATGGCTTCTCGAGGTGAAAAGGGCAAACTTGCTTGAAGTCTTCGAGGCCGAAGATGATCTACGTCGAGGGATACTAACTCAAGCTACCACTTCTGTAACAAAAGGATT
This sequence comes from Agapanthus africanus, assembly GCA_030015575.1. Classification (NCBI taxonomy): domain Eukaryota; kingdom Viridiplantae; phylum Streptophyta; class Magnoliopsida; order Asparagales; family Amaryllidaceae; genus Agapanthus; species Agapanthus africanus. Next base: position 146,358,293 of record CM057343.1, on the reverse strand, counting down.
AGTGAAGCAAACATCCTATACTAAAGTGCTAATCTTGTAGAGGATGAGGAAACAGGAAGTGGGCTCACTTTAGAATTATTTTTCTCACAATATTTTTCTATCTTTTGAAAACCTAGCAAGCTTATCTCAAGGAAGAAGAAGATGAGCTCAAGCAAATGAGAATGAACTTGTGAGGTGAGAGAATGAACCATGGTGAGTGTGTATCATATACTAACTCATGTAGAGACATAACCATGGCTAATTGTAATGGTTAGGTTACTAAATATCTTAAGTAAAACAAAACTAGTGAACTTAGTCAATGCATCCACAAGCTTTCACTAGCTTCATGCATCAAGGTAATATTCCACTAATTTTAGAATTACTTTAAATATTAAAACCCATTATCACAATTAGCATGGTGTAAGTTTCATACACCCATGTATGTTGTATCAACAACCATGATACAAAACAAAATACAATTTAATATATATCACATATATATTAAGTGTACACTTGTGAGAAAATAAATGCTTAGGTGAGCAAATGTTAGTTAATGTAAATTAGTATATCAAATATACAATTATACACTAAATTATCAAATCAACACTTGATTTAATAATCCGGCTATATCTCATATAACCGACTAATATTCAATGTATCGACTTAGCGAATTAACACTTGATTCGATAACCCGGCTATATCTCATATAAACGACCGATACAAAAGTCGCGAGAATAGAATACGGTATCACATATACGCATTATTCTCGGTCCCGCACATATTACATACGTGCTCCTATTTCGTTTTGCCTGAGCCAGTAAAACCTCTATGTAGGACTCTAAAGACTCGTCAATACGCCGACAGTAGGTGATGATCATATCTAGCACCCACAATCCGTCAGCGGTACTAGCAGGACGTAACGGCTACCCGGGTATTGAGCGATCAGAAGATCAGCAAGAAAGCTCGCTCCAACTCCTGCAAAAGCCTGACGGTAACACATTCCGTACAGTCCGGTCTCCTCGTCTGATATGTTGCATATCAAGTCTAGGGGTGGTAAACGTCAGACCCCAATAGCCGATAAGTCATGCCGATGTGAGGCTCATAACGGGTCAAGAAACTACTGGTAACACTTACCAGTAAATCTCTAAATCAGCCCTGGCCAGGGACTTCCCTGTTATGACCAATCGAGCACAGCGCAACATCAACTCCCAATACCGGGAGAGACGAAACCCTTCCTATCGCTCATTACCTCCATGTGACTCGGGGCTGTACCCAAAAACCGCAGTTTTGCACGCCCTCTTGGACGTGGTAAGGTGTAAATCAAAGCACAGTGGGAATCAAACAAGACTCTATGACGATCTCGGGTCTACAGACTAACCTGTACAAGTGTCACCAGAGAACTGCCATCTGACGTGAGGTATAATACCATCTGGGAGTTCTCGCCGAGTCCGTCCAGTGTACCTAGTCTCCATTGAGCATCCGTATACTATCTCTGATGTCAAACACCAATGGATATGGGATCATCCATCACCCATCTCATGGGTCGAGAAGTGTATACGTTAGTCTACTCTGGTATATCAATGCACCGTCTCGATACACCCACGACGAGGGACATTAAAGGATATACTTATGGACTACCATGACCCCACTAGTATGATCTGCATCATAGTCCTGGTAGTCAAGTACACACCCTAAGGGCTTTACTAACATGTAACCATAAGACTGTATCAAGAGACAAGTATACATATTAAGATAAAGAGCAACCAGATAGCATACTATCATATCGAGCAAGAAAGTCCTCTCTATATATGTCCAAGCATCCAATATAATATACATCACATGTACAATACTGGCCTCTAGGGCTTACATACAACAAACAGCGCCATGCACGATTAGCTATAACAGAATGTCCCTGGCCAGGGCTGATGAGATTTACTGATAAGTGTTATCAGTAGTTTCTCGATCTGTTATGAGCCATATACTGTCATGACTTATTTGAGTTATTGGGGTCGACGATGCCATCCCTAGACTCGATATGCAGCATATCTGATGAAGAGACCGGACTGTACGGTATGTGTTTCTAGTTGGCTCGACAGGAGTTTTGACAGGTTCGCTTGTGTTTCTTCTGATCGATCAATATCTGGGTATAACACCTTAGAATGTGATTAGTGTTAATTAAGCGATAATACGGATTTTTTAGTAAAAAGTTTACCAAAATAGTTTTCAAATATTTTATCAAAACTAATTAATATTTTATTAATATTTAATTTGGGTTTGCACACACATGTGCATGTTAACCTAGGGTTAATTTGGGGTTAAACCATGCATAAGTAGCCATGACATCTAACCCCATTCTATTAAGTGCATTATGTAATTTATTAAATTAATTAGTTTTCAAATTTTAAATAAAAATGGTTTATTTTAATTGGTTGACTTGAGAGAGAGGAAGAGAGAGAGAGAGAGAGGGCATCATGAGGTATGGCAAGCATGCCACGCATTTAATGAGGAAAGAGAGGGGCATGGCTCTCTAAACTCACCTCTCATTCCCCCACCTTCACTCACACATACACCCTCACTCTCTCATTCACAACTCTCATTCTCACAACATTTTCTTCACTTCATCTCTTCCTCTCCCTCACTCCCTCAACTGAAACCCTAACCCTATCCTCACAAACTCAAATAAAATCTCCATTTAATCCTACCAAAACCATTCACAAAGCCAAGCCAAGCCACTAGGATCACTTGGAGCATGGAATGCTAGGGTTTTAGGCAAGTTGGGATGGTAGTGACTCTAAACTATTAATTAGGAGTTTTTTATTGTAGTGTTGCTTTGTAGTTTCAGTTTAGAACACTAAAAGTATATTTTTGTGCACGATATCGTATTTTAGTGTCATATTAGGATGTCTATAATCTTCTGTGACCCTACGACTTTACTTTGAAAACTAGCAGTGTAGAAGTGTTATACTAGTTGCCCTGAGTATACACCAGTAACACGAGACCCACCTGACACTGTTTGGCTGGCGACATCAGGGACAAATCCGGCGAGCTCGGCCCTATGGGGGACTGCGGGGTTGTAGTTGTCTGCAGTTATTTTAAAGTATTTGGTAATGCTAGATTTTTAGTTGTGATAGTGGGTAAAATCTGGGATCATTTAGCTAGTTTTTTGTGTTACGTCGACGCGCGTTACGATATCCAACACGGTGTCTGACTCAGCTTTTGTGTTTCGCGTGATTTCTCCACGTAGGGTTTGTTTTAATAGTGTCGCCACATGCGTTATCTGCTAAGCGAACACTTTAGAGGGTGTTGGAATCGGTGCGTCAATTTGAGCGTAATTATATGTATTATTGGTCAATTTCTAAGTTTTTCCTTGCTATATTTTATGTGTTAATAGGATCGCAGGTGGGGACTTCGGACGCTGCGAAGAAAAGGAAGCAAGTGGTCGGATATACTTAGCTCGAGATCCCCGGTGAGTAGATTTAACATCTACGGGGAAATCGCCCGTATGGCGTTAAGCGTCAGGGCTTGATAGGATATTTTAGCCGCATGTTTATATTAATATACATTGATTGTGCATGTATACCATTGTTGCATACCCTATTTCCTGTTGCATAGGGACATAGTATTAATGAAACACAACACTGTTACTAGTGGTTCATGTTTGCACGAGCACAAAACTGTATGCCACACACACGCCGTTAGTAATTGCCATGACACTCACACTATAGAATTGCCATGGATAATACATTGTTTAGCTTACCTTATCATTGACGATTAGAGATGATTCTTGTTCTATTGCGCATTTGAATTACATACTTGCGTACATACATACTTGTACATACATACTTGCGTACATACATACTTGTACATACATACTTACATACACCCGTACTTGCTATAGTTACATGTGCATCCTTAGATGATGTTGGATTTGATGTTGGAAAATTGGGAACCGCATGATATATTTTAAAACTGGATTCATTTAAAAGTGCGGTTTTCCCTTGATATGCTCATATTACGGTTTTATGTTACATAAATCATATCGCATGGATTTACGCATTGAGATATGGATTTCATGTGATTTATTGGATTTGAGTCCCGTGGTATTATTTCAAAAAAGTATGCATTGTTTTGAAAACCCGGTTCTCTTGATATGATATTTAAGTGCGTCCACCATGCGTTTTCTCGGTTCTGAGACGTGTGATAGAAACCCGATTCGAGGAGATGGATGATCCGTTTGCGGGTTCATGGTAGACCCGGTATGGTACCCCGGGACGAGAATGGATGGTTGTGCAGTAGACGATGAGCCTGGCAGAGGGACTACTACCTACCGGTGATTGGTTGGACCTGGCGGTTATCCGGAGGATACCGACCGGAGTCGAGAGATGGATATGGGCCGACCCTTACTGCCGGAGCCCGAGGGCCGATCCGGACTCACGGAGCCCGATATATGTGGATTTACGTGTCAATGTTGGACACGAGTATTTCATGATGTTTTCGAGTGCCGATGTTGGGCACTCAGGTTCCATGAGATTTACAGGATATGAGGGCCGATTAGAGTAACGGCGCCTGAGGTATTGGGATTTGGGGTGTCGTTGATAGACACCGGTTTTTCCATGACGATGATTCATTGATGATGTCATGTTTTATCCCATACTCAGCATTTATTGATATGCATCGTTTAACGTATTTGTAGTACCTGATAAAGTACCTTTCATGATTATTGCATATCCATATTAGTATATTGATACTATCAGATTATATGTGATAGGGTATCGCAGTACGTGCATACCTGCGATTACCTGTATGATGTTACTTACTATTCACGAGTTGGCAACTCACCCCCGTCGTGCCACAGTGTTTTGCAGGTTGATGCTCAGTGTAGTCGCGGCAGGCTGCTTTTCATCTCTATTTTGCGGATACCGCTACAGTTGGTTGTGAGCCGTTTTGCTATAGGTGGGCTGCAGTTATCCGACTTTATATTTCATTGTACATTTTATTGTATCTAGTACTCTCCATCTATCATTTCATGTATTGACTTAGATACGAGTGTGTGAACGATATTGTATATTATTTTGTGACTCTGGTGTCGAGCTCGTGTGAGCCGACTTTCATTATGCAGTTTTATCTTTTATGCTGTTTTGCACTTATATTATCCATTTCTTCGCTACGGCGTCGTATATTATTCTTGTGGTGGTTGTTTCCGCCGTTGGGCGTGATTGCACCTGTTTGGGGATGCTTTATTTATATCATATGTTGCTTTACTTATATCTTATGTTGTACCCGTTTCGGGGCTAGTTTTTACAAAGGAGGTGCTGCCGAAATTTTTAAGAAAATAATTTAAACCTTAAAGATTTTTACTTTAGATTTCCAAATGTTTTTAACAAATGTTTTCATCACTTACTACTTTTGATGGTTTAGATTTCTGGGTTTCGGCTTACTTAAATTGCGTTACGCCTGTGGACGTTACGTGGTTTAAGTGCCGGTCACGTGCCAAATTTTGGGTCGTGACAAAGTTGGTATCAGAGCGCTAGGTTTTACCTTTCGGAGTATAGGATGACCTTGGTATGATGGAGTAAGTAACTTAAGCAGAGTGACGTAGCATGGGTATGTTCCGCGGCATACTTACGACACGGAACTCCGCCTAAGTGACCTTAGGACTTGTTGGTTGAAATTCCTTCTGTGATTATTTATATCCTTGCGATTCGATTTCCGTATTCTTATCAAATCCTGTTTTCATTTCCAGCCATTATGCCGCCGAAGACTACGAGGGCGCAGAGAGCGGCCGCGAGAGCCGAGGTCAGAGTTGGCCCGTCTGAGATGAGGACTGACCAGGGCGGTACGTCCGTTGTTCAGGAGCAGATTGATCCACCTTCGCTTGACCATATTACTAGGCTAGAGGCCGGTATGCAGGATTTGCGTCAGATGATGGGATCATTACTGGATCCAGTAGAACGCAGCGACCGGAGGTTATCCCACCTGTTACGGGGACGATGGTGCCTACTGTTCAGGCAGTTGTACCTACAACTACGGAGGTCATCACAGTTTCATTATCTGAGTTCATGAGGCTGAAGCCTCCGGTTTTCACCGGCACTGATGCATCGGAGGATCCGCAGTCATTTATCGATCGGATGGCCAGGATATGCCGTTCGCTGAAACGCTCCGATGCGAGATGGGTAGAGTTCACGAGTTTTCGTCTGGAAGGTCTTGCCCAGAAGTGGTGCGAGTCCTTAGAGAGGGGCAGAGCCGCAGGTCTTTCTCCTATGACCTGGGCTGAGTTCGTGACGATGTTTCTTGCCTGTTTTCTTGCGCAGAGCATCAGGGATGCTCGAGCGCACAGTTTCGAGTCGTTACGCCAGACTCCAGGGATGACGGTGGCAGAGTACGATATGCAGTTTACCGAGCTATCTGTGTATGCTCTGTATTTGGTAGCTGTTAGTTGTATGTATGCCCTAGAGGCTAGTATTGTACAGATGATGTATATTATATTGGATGCTTGGACATATATAGAGAGGACTTTCCTGCTCGATATGATAGTATGCTATCTGGTTGCACTTTACTTTAACATGTATACTTGTCTCTTTATACTGTCTTATAGTTACATGTTGGTAAAGACCTTAGGATGTATACTTGACTACCTAGACTATGATGCGGATCATACTAGTGGGGATATGGTAGTCCATAAGTACATCCGTCAAGGTCCTTAGTCGTGGGTGTAACGACACGGGGCATCGATATACCAGTGTAGACTAGCGTATACGCTTCTCTACCCATGAGATGGGCGATGGATGATCCCATATCCATTGGTGTTTGACATCAGAGATGGTATACGGGTGCTCAGTGGAGACTGGGTACACTAGACGGACTCGCCGAGAACTCCCAGATGGTATTATACCTCACGTCAGATGGCAGTTCTCTGATGACACTTGTGCAGGTTAGTATGTAGACCCGAGATCGTCATAGTGTCTTGTGTGATTCCCACTGTGCTTTGACTTCCACCTTACCACGTCCATGAGGGCGTGCAAAACGGTGGTTTTTAGGTACAGTCCCGAGTCACATGGAGGCAATGAGCGATATGAGGGGTTTCGTCTCTCCCGGTATTGGGGGTTGATGTTGTGCTGTGCTCGATTGGCCGTAACAGGGAAGTCCCTGGCCAGGGCTGATTTAGAGATTTACTGGTAAGTGTTACCAGTAGTTTCTCGACCCGTTATGAACCTCACATCGACACGACTTATCGGTTATTGGGGTCTGACGTTTACCACCCCTAGACTTGATATGCGACATATCAGACGAGGAGACCGGACTGTACGGGAAGTGTTACCGGCAGGCTTCTACAGGAGTTGGAGCGGGTTTGCTTGCTGATCTTCTGATCGCTCAATACCCGGGTAGCCGTTACGTCCAGCTAGTACCGCTGACGGCTTGTGGGTGCTTGATGTGATCATCACCTACTGCCGGTGTATTGACGAGTCTTTTGAGTCCTACATATAGGTTTTACTGGCTCAAGCAAAACGAAATAGGAGCACGTATGTGATATGTGCGGGACCGAGAATAATGCATGTATATGATACCGTATTCTATTCTAGCGACTTTTTGTATCGGTCGGTTATATATGATATAGCCGGGTTATCGATTCAAGTGTTGATTCGATAAGTCGATACAATGGATGTTAGTCGGTTATATGAGATTTGACCAGATTATTAAGTCAAGTGTTGATTTAATAATTAAGTGTATAATTGTATATTAGTTATACTAGTTTACATTACCAACACTTGTTCACTTTAGGGTTTTTCTCATATAAGCACAACTTTAATGTATATATGATATATATTAAAATTGTGTTTTCCTAATGTATCATGGTTGATGATACACATGACATGGGTGTACAAGACACACACCATTCTATTTTTAAATGGTAGTTTACATTTATTTAAGGTAATTGCAAATTAGTGGAATTTTTTCATAAGCATGAAGCTTGTAGAAGCTTATGGATGCTTTGAAAAAGTCCACTTGTTTTGTTTTACTTTAGATCTTTGTTTAACCTAACCATTTAGAATTAGCTATGGTTATGTCTCTACAAGAGTTAGTATATGATACTCATTCACCATGGTTAGCACTCTCACATGATCATTATCCTCATCTCTTTCTTTTCTTCTTCTTCTTCATTGTTAAGAAAGAAAAAGTTTGCTAGGGTTTGATCTAAAGTGAGAAAGAAAGTGAGAAATAAAAATCCAAAGAGAACCCACTTCCTATTTATTCATCCTTTACTAGACTAGCACTTTAGTTTAGGGTGTTTACTTCACTAATTCTCTAGTTAGTGAAGTAGGAGCTTGAGTCGGTATTCCCTCGACGTAGATCATCTACGGCCTCGAAGACTTCAAGCAAGGTCGCATCTTTCGCCTCGTGAAGACATGCAAGAGCCCGGGAGAACCATGATCGCAGCGAAGGGACTATGACAAGGAGCCTTAGAAGTGAAGGACCGATCTACAGAGGTTGTATTTCGTATACCCTTTAGAGTAAAGTTGTTTACTTTCCTTATGTGTCACCTAAACTCTAGTATACGATCTTGCTTAGTGTTATTCGGCACATAAAAATTTAATTTTGGCATGGTCGATGCCTTGTAGAGCCTTGTTAGTGTGCCTAGCAACCCTACAGTGGTATCAGAGCCTAGCTAGAGTATTAGGCGATGTGTTAACGAAGTTAAAACCCCGATCGAACCCGAAAACGTCAAAACGACCCCCTCTCTGGACTTTTTTCAAAATCTGTGATTTTTCAGTATTAAAAATATCTAAAAAATTAAGCAGGGTTTTCTAAGAATTATTGTGCAAAACGAGAAAATGATTCGTACGGACCACCGCGGTTCCGCGGCAAATCCCTGCTTGTGCCGCGGAATCGCGGCGGTAGAGTGACATTGGTGTTTTGTGTTTGCACAGTAATGTTTAATTCTTCTGTTGGATTTTTATGGGTATTTTAAATTTGACTTAAGTGTTGAGTATTCAGGGGTTTATTTTGTAATCATCGATTCGATCGGGAATTTTAAATTCGTTATTGTTTTCCGGATAATTTAGAAAGTATTAAAATGTTCGAACGGATATCATTAACTCAATTTTTCCCGGCACGAAAAACATTCAAGTGTTGAATTTTTATCGGGTTTAAATCTTTCGGAAAAATATGCAAAGAACGCGATAGACCCTCTAGAAGACAACAAACCTTAACTCGATTATGTGACCGTCTTGAACTGCCCGTTGAACCTTAGGGTTTGGGGCAGTTCGGCGTGCCACATGTGAGGCGTTAGCTTGACCCTTCTACGGCTGGACCGTTGCTACTGTGACGTATTCTGGAATTTTTGAACTCCGCTCAAGTGTTGAGCTATTTAGGAAATCTTGGGTATTTTATTATTCGATCGGAAAGTTTAATACTGTCTATTTATCTGGAATGTGATATAATATGTGGAATTCGCACGGTTAGGCATGAAATGCAAAATATGTGATATTTCGGATTTATGATGTCTAAAGAGATTGTGATTCCAAATGTTGTAGTTTTACACTTTCTTTTCTGTGACCGTAAGTGTAATATGTGATATCGCCGGTTTCGTTGCTATATGTCGACGACAATTGGGATGCGCATATTTACTTAAGTTGATGACATGTGATGTTATGTGTTGCTGGATATGTTATATTGGATTGTCGCGTTCTGAATAGCCGGGAGTTTTTATGTGAGATGAGAGTTTTTATTTTCATTCATGTAAAATAAAATGTATGTAATATTCTTTTATTGGGGCACTTCCGGGATGAGATTGATGTCACCTTTTGTATATTATTTACTTTTCCGCACAAGGATAGACCCAAGGAGGAGAGCACAAGTAACCGGGTTCTGGAGTCCAATGGGAGACCAACTCGAGGAGTCGAGTCCGGGTCTCCTAACTCTAGAATTGGTAGGGTTGCTTGCCGCTCTCGTAGGGGTCTATGGGTGTGGGTTTGGCTATTCATCGCGACCGTGGAATCCGTGTTTTATAGAGGCTCAAAATAAAACACGGCATCCTAGTATATCCAATATTTCATATGTTTCTTCTGCTGCGATATCTGTGATGTGATCATATGATGTGATATGATAAATACTGTATATAGTATATATGATATATTATATAGGCGTTACTTATGTTTTACACCCGCGGTAGCCCTGCCCCACTCTGCCGTTAGTTACCTAACCTAACTGTGCACGAGGGGACATCGAGGCGAATGCGGATGGCATAAGTGTACGTCGTATTTATCTGTGATGTTTAGGTGACTTAAATGATGGGACTTCATTAATGTGATTAATGAAAGAAAAGAAACCTAAAAGATGTTGTAGAATCAAATTTTTCAAAAAGGGTAGCTACAGTTTTGCTTTGCATAGCGATATATATGATATATCCCGCACCTTATTCGATGAGGAAAGAGCCGAGATCCCTTCACCGGGAGTGACCTCTTTAGCAAAACTGGCAGATGCTACAACACTCGGTTTGCTTTTGATTGCTTTTGGAGTTTTGCTTTGCATAGTGGTGTATATGATATATCCTGCACCTTATTCCATAAGGAAAGAGCCGAGATCCCTTCACCGGGAGTGACCTCTTTAGCAAAACTAATAAAAGCCTCAAAATCACTCCATTTCAAAATTCACTCGATTCTACAACGATATCAAGTTCATTACGCAATAGGTTTTCAGAAAAACCTGTCGTAGCCCTCCGTCATTTCAGATAGGAACTGTTTAGTATTCGTGCTGCGTTTGTTGGCCTTTGTCAAGACGTAGTGTGCGGTAGCTAAATAGTGCTTATCTGTCTATGCATATGATGCAGATTGTTTTGGGGTAGTCGTACGACCTTGTTGGCCTTTGTCAAGGGTCGTGCGGGTGGGTTTGATTCAATCAAGAAATGACGGGTTGAACTTGACTAGCATCCTATGATTTGTTAGCCTTTGTCAAGGTCATAGGGGTTAGGGGCAAAATATTATCGGGAATTTCAAGTGTTGAAATTTGCAATGAGATTGCATACCTTCTATGAGATAGTTGGATCCCGATACCCACTGCGAGTAATTATTACTCCCGGGAGAGTTATACACAGGACAATTAGCCGATCAAGTAGGTGTCTAGAAAGGTGTCAACGGGGTTACGCCTCTGGGAAAACTAGGTTTACTTTAATTAGGTCCGTGCAAAAGCACGGGAAACCTCCCTCAAAGTACCGACACTGGCCTGGCTGAAAGATTGGCGAAGTTGTAGGGTGTAATTAATCCCGGCTAGTCTTTCCTTTTAGGGTTTGAAGGAAGATTTGATAAAAACAGTGGGAGCCATCCTGATTAGATAAAATAATAACCAATCTGATCTTGCAAGAGCATACGCTAAAGTGTTTTCTTCGCTTTCTCTCTAGGTAGCGACCATATCATGCCTTAATCAAGATAATAATATGGATGTATTGACCGAACCCGCATGTTATACTGTGCTGGGGAACGTTGGTTCCGTTCTTTCTTATAAGAGTTATAAGACTGAGAAGGATATAGGGGAATACCAGGATTCCCATGCCACCCGAATGAAGAAAGTACATGTTGATGCATTTTCTTCGGGTGTGTTCGTTACAGAGAATTGTTTCTCCATTTCTTCTACGTCCTGGGTATTAGATACCGGGTCAGGATCCCATATATGTAATCAGTTACATGGGCTTAGGAAAGGTAGAGAACTTGGAGAAGGTGATAAAGACATAAGGGTTGGAAATGGTGCAATTGTTGCAGCTAAAACCGTCGGGGAATATCACCTTGTATTGCCAACCGGTAATACATTGATTCTGAACGAATGCTATTACATGCCGAACCTGATATGCAACATTATATCGGTTTCTTTGTTGAGTAAAGAGGGATATAATTTTGTATTATAGGATAATGTTATGAACATTTTCCTAAACCAAAAGTTGGTTGGATCAGGCACGTTGTGCAATGGCATTTATGTTCTAAATCAATCAACAGTTCTGAGCATAACAAACACACACAAGAGGAAGAGTTCAGAAATGAATGAATCCTTCTTGTGGCATTGTAGACTGGGTCACATCAATGTGACATGACTAGCTAAGTTGCATAAGGATGGATATTTAAATCCGTTTGAATTTTCATCTTATGACACTTGCCAGTCATGTCTCAAAGGCAAGATGACCAAAACTCCGTTTACGGGACACGGAGAGAGAGTTACAGAACTCTTGGGACTGGTACATAGTGATGTATGCGGCCCCATGTCTACACATTCCAGGAATGGTTCTGCGTACTTCATTACATTCAATGACGATCTCTCTAGATTCGGATATGTGTTCCTGATGAAACACAAATCAGAAGCTTTTGAGAAATTTAGAGAATATAAACAAGAAGTCGAGAACCAAACCGGGAAAAGTATTAAAATCCTTCGATCTGATCGAGGAGGTGAATACATGAGCAATGAATTCCTGGACTTCCTAAAAGATAATGGGATTCTCTCTCAGCTGACTACTCCATATACACCACAGCACAACGGTGTATCGGAACGGAGGAACCGCACTCTATTAGATATGGTGCGCTCTATGATGAGCACAGCTGAGTTACTTATTTCCTTCTGGGGGTATGCGCTGGAGACAGCAGCATACCTATTGAATCAAGTTCCATCTTAATCTGTACCTACCACACCATATGAGATATGGAGTGGGAAGAGACCATGTCTTAAACGAGTTAAGATATAGGGTTGTCCGGCCTATGTCAAAACGCAAAATCCGGACAAACTCGAGGCACGGTCAGTTCTATGCAAGTTTGTGGGATATCCCAAACATTCACATGGATATCTTTTCTACCATACTGAGGAACAAAAAGTGTTTGTTTCTTGACATGCCACCTTTTTAGAAAAGGAATTTCTTGAAAAAGAAATTAGTGGCGACAAGGTAGAACTGGAAGAAATTCCGGCTACACAAACTCAAACTGAAGATTTAGTGGAACCGGAGGATTCGGTAGTTCCCAACGAACCTCAGCCTCTCCGCCGATCTAGTAGGGTTCCTCACCCACCTGAGAGATACTATAATTTTCTCATGGATGGTGGGAGCGAGGATTGCATCATTGTTGATGATGACTCAACTAGCTTCGAGCAGGCCATCACGAGTGGGGACTCAGTGAAATGGCTGGATGCAATGCGGTCCGAGATGGAATCCATGTACACCAACAAAGTATGGACTTTGGAAGATGCACCTGAAGGGGTAAAACCCATTTGGAGCAAGTGGATCTTCAATAAAAAACTTGGTGTAGATGGGAAAGTAGAGACTTTCAAAGCTAGACTTGTTGCAAAAGGTTTTCGTCAAAGACCAGGTGTGGACTATGAAGAAACCTTTTCTCCAGTGGCTATGCTTAAATCCATCCGGATCATGCTTGCCATCGCTGGATATCATGACTACGAAATCTGGCAAATGGATGTTAAGACCGCCTTTCTAAACGGTGATTTAGAATAGTGCGTGTACATGACTCAGCCAGAGGGCTTCGTAGATAGTGGGAGCACCGGGAAGGTGTGCAAGTTGCTTAAATCCATTTATGGATTAAAGCAAGCATCGCGGAGTTGGAACATCTGCTTTGACGTCGTTGTCAAAGAGTTTGATTTCGTCAAAAACGTAGATGAACCTTGTATCTACAAGAAGGTGGCAGAGAGTAAGGTTGTCTTCCTCGTATTGTACGTGGACGACATACTCTAGATAGGAAATGACATTCCTATGATGCAATCGGTCAAGCTCTTCTTATCACAAAGATTCTCAATGAAAGATCTTGGTGATGCCTCCTGCATATTGGGAATTATGATCTATAGAGATAGATCTAAACGGATATTGAGATTGTCCCAATCCAGGTACATTGACACCATACTAAAGAGGTTTAGTATGGAAGAGTCCAAACGTGGGTTTTTACCCACGATCTCAGGGCTCACTCTCTCCAAAGAGATGTCTCCCAAGACTGATTTGGGGAGAGCTCGCACGCAAGGGATACCCTATGCTTCGGCAGTAGGCTCTATCATGTACGCGATGCTATGTACCAGACCCGATGTAGCATTCTCACTAAGTGTAGTGAGTAGGTATCAAGCTGATCCTGGAGAGAGTCATTGGACAGCTGTGAAGAGCATTCTCAAGTACTTGCGAAGGACTAAAGAGATGCTCTTGGTGTATGGTAACGGAGAACTCCAAGTGGAGTCCTTTATCGATTCGAGCTTCCAGAGTGATAAGGACGACTCTAAGTCGCAGTCGGGATTTGTCTTTACCCTTTACGGAGGGGCGGTTAGCTGGAAGAGTTCCAAGCAGGAAACCGTGGCAGACTCGACGATAGAGGCTGAATACATCGCTGCCAACGATGCTGCCAAAGAGGCTGTCTGGATCAAGAAGTTCATTACTGAACTTGGAGTGGTTCCATCCATTGAGCATCCAATACCTTTGTATTGCGATAACAATGGAGCAGTGGCTTTGGCCAAGGAACCCAGGTCCCATCAGCGATCCAGGCATATTCTGAGGCGGTATCACCTGATCCGGGAGATAGTTGATCGCCGGAAGATCGAGGTCAGGAGGGTTGACACGAAGAACAACACTGCGGATCCACTCACAAAGGCCATTCCTCAGATACAGTTTGAGAGACTCTTTGGGATGCTTGGTATGCGATACTACAACAGCTGGCCCTAGTGCAAGTGAGAGATTGTTAGTTTTATGTTTGCCCTAGAGGCCAGTATTGTACAGATGATGTATATTATATTGGATGCTTGGACATATATAGAGAGGACTTTCTTTCTCGATATGATAGTATGCTATCTGGTTGCACCTTACTTTAACATGTATACTTGTCTCTTTATACTGTCTTATAGTTACATGTTGGTAAAGCCCTTAGGATGTATACTTGACTACCTGGACTATGATGCGGATCATACTAGTGGGGACATGGTAATCCATAAGTACATCCTTCAAGGTCCCTAGTCATGGGTGTATCGAGACGGGGCATCGATATACAGTGTAGACTAGCGTATACGTTTCTCGACCCATGAGATGGGCGATGGATGATCCCATATCGATTGGTGTTTGACATCAGAGATGGTATACGGGTGCTCAGTGGAGACTGGGTACACTGGACGGACTCGCCGAGAACTCCCAGATGGTATTATACCTCACGTCAGATGGCAGTTCTCTGGTGACACTTGTGCAGGTTAGTCTGTAGACCCGAGATCGTCATAGAGTCTTGTGTGATTCCTACTGTGCTTTGATTTCCACCTTACCACGTCCATGAGGGCATGCAAAACGGTGGTTTTTGGGTACAGTCCCGAGTCATATGGAGGCAATGAGCGATGGGAGGGGTTTCGTCTCTCCCAGTATTGGGGGTTGATGTTGTGCTGTGCTCGATTGGCCGTAACAGGGAAGTCCTTGGCCAGGGCTGATTTAGAGATTTACTGGTAAGTGTTACCAGTAGTTTCTCGACCCGTTATGAGCCTCACATCGGCACGACTTATCGGTTATTGGGGTCTGACGTTTACCACCCCTAGACTTGATATGCGACATATCAGACGAGGAGACCGGATTGTACGAGAAGTGTTACCGGCAGGCTTTTACAGGAGTTGGAGCGGGCTTGCTTGCTGATCTTCTGATCGCTCAATACCCGGGTAGCCGTTATGTCCAGCTAGTACCGCTGACGGCTTGTGGGTGCTTGATGTGATCATCACCTACTGCCGGCGTATTGACGAGTCTTTAGAGTCCTACATAAAGGTTTTACTGGCTCAGGAAAAACGAAATAGGAGCACGTATGTGATATGTGCGGGACCGAGAATAATGCGTGTATATGATACCGTATTCTATTCTCGCGACTTTTTGTATCGGTCGGTTATATATGATATAGCCGGGTTATCGAATCAAGTGTTGATTCGATAAGTCGATACAATGGATGTTAGTCGGTTATATGAGATATGACCGGATTATTAAGTCAAGTGTTGATTTAATAATTAAGTGTATAATTGTATATTAGATATACTAGTTTACATTTACTAACACTTGTTCACTTTAGGTTTTTTCTCACATAAGCACAACTTTAATGTATATATGATATATATTAAAATTGTGTTTTCCTAATGTATCATGGTTGATGATACACATGACATGGGTGTACAAGACACACACCATTCTATTTTTAAATGGTGTTTTACATTTATTTAAGGTAATTACAAATTAGTGGAATTTTTTCATAAGCATGAAGCTTGTAGAAGCTTGTGGATGCTTTGAAAAAGTCAACTTGTTTTGTTTTACTTTAGATCTTTGTTTAACCTAACCATTTAGAATTAGCTATGGTTATGTCTCTACAAGAGTTAGTATATGATACTCACTCACCATGGTTAGCACTCTCACTTGATCATTATCCTCATCTCTTTCTTTTCTTCTTCTTCTTCATTGTTAAGAAAGAAAAAGTTTGCTAGGGTTTGATCTAAAGTGAGAAAGAAAGTGAGAAATAAAAATCCAAAGAGAACCCACTTCCTATTTCTTAATCCTCTACTAGACTAGCACTTTAGTTTAGGGTGTTTACTTCATTAATTCTCTAGTTAGTGAAGTAGGAGCTTGAGTCGGTATTCCCTCGACGTAGATCATCTTCGGCCTCGGAGACTTCAAGCAAGGTCGCATCTTTCGCCTCGTGAAGCCATGCAAGAGCCCGGGAGAACCATGATCGCAGCGAAGGGACTACGACAAGGAGCCTTAGAAGTGAAGGACCGATCTACAAAGGTTGTATTTCGTATTCCCTTTAGAGTAAAGTTGTTTACTTTCCTTATGTGTCACCTAAACTCCAGTATACGATCTTGCTTAGTGTTATTCGGCACATAAAAATTTAATTTTGGCATGGTCGATGCCTTGTAGAGCCTTGTTAGTGTGCCTAGTAACCCTACAGTAGCTATTGAGGAGATGCGGATCAAGAGGTTTGTTCGAGGTTTGCTTACCCAGTTGTTCTTCGCTATCAGCGCCCAGCATTGTGATACATATGCAGCAGCAGTGGATGCAGCCCTATTAGTCGAGGAGCGTCTTTCCGAGACGTCGGTCGTTCCGAAACCGAAGAGGGTCTGTACTGGTGTATCAGCACGAAGACAGCCGTTTAGGCACCGCGACAGATTTCGTGTAGGTAGCAGAGGCTTGGGACGAGGCCGGTTGTTTAGCTCTTATCCCCAGGAGGGTCAGCAGTTATCATCTGGATGTTTCCGGTGCGGGAGTTTCTATCATCATGTTTGAGATCGTACTGAGCCACGTGAGGATGGGGCAGCCGTAGTACATGTTACCTTACCACCTTCTCCACTTCAGAGAGCGTTGTCTGTTGCGCCTGTTGTTGCTCCGTGTCGGTCTTTTGTTCAGAGAGGTCGTGGTCGCGGAGGGTTTGTTTAGAGAGGACGGGGTGACAGAGGCAAAGGACAACCGATTGCCGGTAGAGGGCAAGCACGGGTATTTGCTTTGACTCATCAGGACGCGCAGGCATCCAATGCAGTGGTTTCAGGTATTCTTTCAGTATGTTCTTTTGATGCACACGTGTTGTTTGATCCGGGATCTACGCACTCGTATGTTTCTACACACTTTGTGTCGAGATTGGGAAGAGAGTCGTGTTTGCTAGATCAGCCGCTTTTTGTGACTACTCCTGTTGGCGAGTCGTTTGTTGCACGACACGTGTTTCGGTCGTGTGTTGTCCGTATTGGAGAGAGAGATTCGTCCGTCGACTTGATCCTTCTTGAGATGTTGGAATTCGACGTTCTCCTGGGCATGGACTGGTTAGCTATGTGCTATGCGTCCATGGACTACCGCGAGAAGATAATTATGTTTTTTTTTCCCGGCGAGTCAGTTCTTGTTGTGCAGGGGGACCGTGGTGCCGCCCCCCACAGTTTGATTTCAGCCCTTTGCGCTAGTCGGCTTTTGAGGAGGGGATGTCGGGGATTCTTAGCTTTCATTCATGATACCGGAGCGACAGTAGATTCATTGGACTAAGTTCCTATCGTGCGAGAGTTTCCCGACGTTTTTCCCGATGAGTTGCCTGGATTGCTGCCAGAGCATGAGATAGAGTTTTGCATTGATCTGATTCCCGGCATGGGGCCTATTTCTATACCGCCTTACCAGATGGCCCCGGCGGAGCTTAGGGAGCTTAAGGATCAGCTGCAAGATTTGCTTGATAGGGGACTTGTACGTCCGAGTGTTTCGCCTTGGAGAGCTCTTGTTCTGTTCGTCAAGAAGAAAGACGACAGTTTGAGATTGTGCATTGATTATCGTCAATTGAACCGAGTGACGGTGCAGAACAGGTATCCTTTATCTCACATTGACGATTTGTTTGATCAGCTCCAGGGTGCGGGACATTTTTCTAAGATTGATTTGAGATCAGGTTATCATCAGTTGTGGGTTCGGAATGATGACGTTCCAAATGCTGCTTTTCGTACGCGCTACAGGCATTATGAGTTTTTAGTGATGTCTTTCGGACTCACCAATGCCCCAGCAGCGTTTATGGATTTGATGAACCGGATTTTCAGGCCGTTCCTCGAACAGTTTATTATTATGTTTATTGATGACATTCTGGTTTATTCCAAGAGTCGTGAGGAGCATGAGCAGCACCTGAGGATTGCTTTGCAGACGTTGAGAGAGCACCAGCTGTTTGTTAAATTCTCGAAGTGTGCCTTCTGGCTTGATATTGTTGACTTCCTAGGTCATGTGGTTATGGGAGCCAGTATTCGTGTGGACCCGAGGAAGATCGAGGCCGTGCAGCTTTGGCCCAGACCTGTATCAGTGACAGAGATCCGCAGCTTTTTGGGCCTAGCTGGTTATTATCGACGTTTTGTTCAGGATTTCTCCCGTATCGCTGCACCGTTGACCGGATTGACCCGGAAGGGGTTCCTTTTCTTTGGACCGAGGCATGCGAGCAGAGTTTTTAGCAGTTGAAGACTCGGTTGACGACTGCACCAGTTTTATCTTTGCCTTCTGGATCGGGCGGCTTTGTCGTTTACTGTGATGCTTCTCGAGTGGGGCTCGGTTATGTATTGATGCAGCATGATAGAGTTATCGCTTATGCTTCCCAGCAGTTAAAGAAGCACGAGCAGAATTATCCCACTCATGATCTTGAGATGGCCGCGGTGGTCTTTGCGCTTAAGATTTAGAGGAATTACTTGTACGGGGAGTCGTGTCAGATTTTCACGGACCACCAGAGCTTAAAGTACATCTTCCAGCAGCGGGATCTGAATTTGAGGCAGCGCCGTTGGATGTGTTAGTGATATGTATGCCCTAAAGGCCATTACTGTACATATGATGTATATCGTAGTGGATGCTTGGACATATATATGGAGGACTTTCTTGCTCGACATGATAGTATGCTATCTGGTTGATCTTTATCTTAACGTGTACACTGATTGTCTCTATGTTACATGTTGATAAAGTCCTTAGGATGAGTACATGACTACCAGGACTATGATGCAGATCATACTAGTGGGGACAGTTGTAAGTCCATGTCACACACCCCACGAACTTGCGGGGAGGCGGAATATATGAAAAACGATTATCAAAGCTTCGTAACACGGACTTGAGCGTATGAATCGTATCTAAACCTTTACTAGCAAACTACGAGAGGTTTAACTACTCGGATTCGAAGTTATACCCCACGTTACTTGTCTTTCGGGTCTTCATCGCTGTCCTCTACTTCTCGTAGGCTCCTTGGAACATCGGCACCTCAACGGCCTCCTCGAGTCAAAGACGATCCACCCGAGAGCTCCTACGCCAAGCTTGATCTCTAACTTGAGATAACTAGGTTGCTTAAAGTGCTAATCTAAGCTACCTAGGGGATATAGAGTGAGGTTATGGATGTATTACTCTAGCTAACCCTTGATCTCAAAACATGAGAGGTTAGGGTTAGGGTTAGGGTTTCAAGAATGAGAGAGCTTGAGGAGAGAGAAGGTAATGATAAGAATGAATATGAATAATGAGCTCATTAGAATATAACAGCCATAACAATTTATCAAATAAATAATATAAATGATTAATCATCATGGTTGATGCATTCACCTTGTGTGATTCATCATATGACTCATTAACTAATTAATGCATCATTTAATACCAAGGATGAATCACACAAATGAGTCATTAAGCAATTAATGCTTATGCCACCTTAACCCCCAAGTCACCATGCTTCTAGAAGCTTCCCGGAAAATTACGAGAACGCCCGTCCAATCAGTGAAAACACGGAAAAACTTTAGATTGTATAAATCCAATAACCTGATACTAGAATCTGGCTTAAACCAAAACCGACTAGTAAAAACTGTCCGAACGTCGTACGTGCATTTAAACACGTATGCGTCCAAACCCTTGTCGTAAAACCATACGACCTATATATCGTTTCGCCTGGAGCAGGGAAACTCTCTGTGTGGGTCTCTAAAGACTCGACACTACACTGGCATTGGGTTTAACCACAGACCGCAAGCGGCACTAGCTGTACGTAACGGTCCCTAGGTAGATGTCGATAAGAAGGCCGGTGAGGAAAACCATCTGAACTCCTACTGAGCCAGATGTGACAATCTCCGTACAATCCGGTCTGTTCGTCTAAGACTATCGCATATCGTGCCTAGGGGGCGGAAAGCGTCAGTCCCCTAATAGCGGTATAAGTTGTGTCGGAGCGTAGCCCATTACACCCTGAGAAACTACTGGAACCTACCAGTAAATCTCGCTTGCCCTGGCCAGGGACTTTGCGTAATGGCTCTCTGACACAGCGCGATATCAACTCCCAATACCGGGAGAGACGAATCCTGTCTAACCGCCACTTCCTCCAAGTGCTCGGGACTGCACCCAACTGCTACCTGTTTGCATGACTCCTTTGAGCCGTGGTAGGGTAGCAATCTAAGAACAGTGGGACACACTCGAGGCGAAGTAGCAGTGTCAAGTCTGCGGACTATGCTGTACTCATGTCACCTGGGAACTGTTAACTGACGACGGGTATAATACCATCCAACAGTTCCCCTGCGAGTCCTGTCCGGTGTACCCGTAACCTAACGAGCACCTGTATACTATCTCCAGTACGACGTACTGATGGCTGTGGGACAGAGCATCTCCCCAACTGGGATGAGAAGCGTACACACTAGTCTACTCTGGAGTATCGATGCCCAGTCTCGATAATCCTATGACTAGGGACAAGTATAGGATGTTACTTATAGACTACCCAGCCCCCACTAGTGTGACTTGTCACGACCCGAAATTTCGGAACATGACTGGCACTTAAGTTACTAAACATCTCAAGGCGTCCGTAAAATAAGTAAGCCGAAGCCCAGAAATCCAAACCAAGAGAAGTAGTAGAGTGTAGGAAAAACCATATGTGAATCAACCTGTAGCAACATAATATACAATGCCTAAAGGCGAGGATCACAACAGAAAAGGGAACTCCAACCAGCATGAAATCCATGGAAATATAACGCGCGACTCTAAAGTCGAAAGAATAAACATCACCGGTCTCTATCTCAAATAAATACATGTTTGGTTGATGGGTCTTCTAGATACAACTGAAATATAATATACAATGTCTAATGATGGGTACGATACCAATAAACCCACCTACTAGCAAGTCACCCGGAAATGGAAATAGTGCCAGCAAAGCCGTAATGAAATCCGTACGGCAACACCTGCATGAAACTGGGGCACAACGGGGGTGAGTTGCCAACTCGTGAGTAGAAAAAGATCTATGAACAGAAAATCGCATGTATGACGCAATCCTAGGTCATACGATCATAATATATAATCCTCAAATATATAACCAGTAATCTCTAACCATGGCTAGGGTAAATATCTAACCCAAGTGTAATCCCATGTGTCCATGTCAGTGCATCAGGTAACAATGTATCATATAGATGATGTATGAATGCATGAAACAGAATGCATGTACTGAAGAAAACCGCTTTCATAATTTGTGAGATTTCTGTATGTTTAAAATGAGGTATCATAAATGAAATCAGCAAAAACAGTGCCTAGCATAGGCACAAAACATAAGTCTCAGTATCTCGATACCTCTGTACCTCAATATCTCGAAATCTCAATGTCTCAATCACAAAATCTAGGGCGTCGTCAGTCCAGATCGGCCCCTACCATCCATTTCATGACTACGACGGTATCCTCCGGATATCCGACGTGTCGGGTAATATCACCGGTCGGTAGTGCTCCCCTGCCAGGCTCAACGCCATCTCCTGCGATCTTCTTGCCCCGGGGTACCGCACCGGGTCCACCATGTACCCGCAATCAGTCTCATCCGCCTCTTCGATTCGGGTTTCACATGTCACTCTCAGCACCGAGAAAACACATGGTGAACGCACTGAAATATCATATCAAGGGTAACCGGGTTTTTAAAACATTTACATAATCTCTTTGAAATATCCACGGTTCCCAAATCCAGAAATATCACAGAAACAATATATCTCAATGCGTATAATCAGGAAGCATGATGTATGTGACATATAAATGGAATGCAAGTATAACAGTATGTCATGCAACATGGAATAATAGTATGCATATACAAGGGTCATATCCTGATGCAATAATACTACTGTGTAGTGGCATGGCAATTACCGATGAAGATGTGTGTGAGCTGGCAAGTAAGTGTATGTGGAACATACGCATCATCGGTAATGGTGCTGGTGTCCTAACAGCATGATATCAATAATGGAATATGAAACACAATAAGTATGCGATGCAGTGTAACAATAATAATATGCAGGAGCTGAATGCTAAAACACCATGATAGCTGAACTGCATCTGAAGTCATAAGTGTCATATAGCTACACCACTATAAGGTTGAGCTAAGCTAACAATAGGTAAGGGAAACCGCCTAACCTCTGAGTCGATACACACACACACACACACACACACACACACAAATAGTCGGTGATCCCGCCTCGATAATATCACATCTGATACCATATCTCTAAAATCAGTTATTCCCAAGTCAAGAGGGCGGATCAATCATCAAATATAGCTCGTACGTAAATCCGTCGTACGGCATCCCCAAATCTGGGTACGGATCAATATCATATTCGTCATATCATTCATCTGGTATTCTCTTTATCAAATATCGTAATCTGGGTACTTACCTATGTCTAGTACAATGCTAACATCATCACTATAATCAAGATCTGATTACTGGTCGACAATCCCGTATAAATCGATATCATCAGCACATATCAGTATACCCCGCCCAAGGCGGCCTATTATAAATATCCTGTCATATCATATCATATCCTATCTCGTATCATAATCACATGTCGACCATTTTACATATTTATGTCACTATTCCTATGGCATCATTATCCCAAAATCCGCTAAAGCATCCGGACGCATCTTAAATAAAATTTTTATCATATCACCGATATCATAATCTCGTATCAATTATCATCGACTCATTTCCATCCCAAATATCATCCTCAAATCTGCATGTGAGCACATGGTCCCATACCCATGTGAACACATATCTATATAGAATCCCATAAGCACATATGAGTAAGGATGTATGCAAGTATGTATGTGTGTATAGGTATGTGTAGTGCGCCCACTACCTAGGGTCCGCAATACTAAACTAGTCCAACATACCAAAATCCATCCTAAGCATAAATAATATCCCAAACAACAATATAATAATTGTAGGTATGTATACACATCCGTATACATCACCACGGACTGCGGGGGTGCTATACGCCATCCGCCCGACTTCTCCCCGTAGATATAAATCTACTCACCTGAATTCTTCGTGTCGGTGTCGATGTCGTCTTCATCTTCTACATCGCCTCGGATCGTCGCGGGGGTACCTACACATATCACACGTATCGCAACGCATCAAAACTAAATCGTAACTTAAAACGATACGCGAAAACCAACACGATACGCTAAAATCCAATAGGTTAGAACCTATGGTTAGCCTTCGCAAAACAACCTGAAATCACTCGATATGGACGTACAAACGTCACACGATCGAGATAACGCACAAATACCGAAATATGGAAATCAAAATATGGAAAACCAAGACTAAAAGTAAGGCAGCAACCCAAGAAAACGATCCCAGATTTCGTCTCAGGTGAAAACAAAGCGAGCAAACAAGTCTAGGGTGATGTACAGGGTGTATGTGACCTACGATAAAAGCCCAGACCATACCCTATACTAAGTGGCCGAGCCCCTTCAAGTGCAAAACCGGCCTGGCCGGCCTGGTGGTGTCCAGAGGAGTTCGTCTTCCTAGGGTGGTCTCCTGGTGTTCTAACTAGGCTCCTGGTGTTGTTCATTTTCCTCGTAATGATCCCGGATCACTCCAGATTCACCTGCACGACATATACCCTCGCAAACCGACATGAAACTTGTTAGTGTATATGCCCTAGAGGCCATTACTGTATCATACTGGTTTGTATATTACTTAATGGAAGCTTGGGATATTCACCTTGTATATACAATCTTGCTCAAAATAGTAGTATGCTACTTGGTTTGTTTCTACTTCAATGTGTATATGTGTTTATTTTATCATATCACTTATACGCATTAGTGGAGCCCTTAGGATCTTTGCTTGATTACCAGCGTTGTTATGGCAGTCACACTAGTGGGGGCTGGGTAATCTATAAGCACATCCTTATACAGGTCCCTAGTCGCAGGACTATTGAGACAGGGCATCGATACTCCGGAGTAGACTGGCGCATGCGCTTCTCATCCCAGTGTGGGAGACGGTCTGTCCCACAGCCGTCAGTACGTCGTACTTGAGATAGTATGCGGGTGCTCATTAGGTTACGAGTACACTGGACAGGACTCGTCGGGAACTGACAAGTTGGTATTATACCTATCGTCAGTTATCAGTTCCCAGGTGACATGAGTACAGCTTAGTCCGCTGACTTGACACTGGCACTTCGCCTCGAGTGTGTTCCCCCTGCACTTTGATCACTACCCTACCACGGCTCAAAGGAGTCGTGCAAACAGGTAATGGTTGGGTGCAGTCCCGAAGCACTTGGAGGCAGTGACGGTTAGACAGGATTCGTCTCTCCCGGTATTGGGGGTTGACATCGCGCTGTGTCTAGGAGAGCCATTACACGAGTAGTCCCTGGCCAGGGCAAGCGAGATATACTGGTAGGCTTCCAATGTTATCACAGGGTGTTTTGGGCTTCACTCCGACATGACTTGTACCGCTATTAGGGGACTGACGTTTACCGCCCCCTAGGCCCGACATGCGATGTATCAGACGAACAGACCGGACTGTTCGGAGACTGTCACATTCAGACTCAGTGGGAGTTCAGATGGGGTTCACCTCATCAGTCTTCTTATCGACATATACCTGGGGATCGTTACGCACAGCTAGTGCCGCTTGCGGTCTGTGGTTAAACCCACTGCCAGCGTAGTGTCGAGTCTTTAGAGTCCCACACAGAGGGCTATTCGCCTCTGGGCAAAACGGAGTAGAGGTCGCATGGTTTTGCGACAGGTTTCGTTCTCATCCGCGCACTTGTGCACGTTTGGAGTCCGGACAGATATTACTAGCAGGCTCTGGTTTGAGCCAGATGCTGGTATATGTTTTGGGGCTGATTTTATCTCATGGTATTCATGTTCCTCGGAACAAGAATGCGGGTGTGTATGCACAGTTGATTGAGGCGGAGGAAGAGGATTTTCATTAGGGTTTCGGAACGGGTGCGTATGCACAGTTGACAGTCGTCTTTTTCCAAACCCTAATGGATTTATGAATTATCAATTAATAATATTAATTAAATGAAATTGTGTCATGGTTGGGTTTGTTGACTTGTTGACCAAGGTTGACTAGTTGACCATAGTTGAAAGTTTGACCATCATCATTACTTTGCAAAGATGCTCTTTGATTCTAGCAAAATTCATTTAATGAATGTAATGATAATGGTCATTCCAAACCATCCATCAACTATTTCATTTTTATTATTATTGTTAATTTGATAATTTCTTTTCTTTTTGTTATGGTTGTAAAAAGAAAAGAGAGCTCATTCTATCATAACTCCTCTCTCTCCTCACTTCTTCTTCTTCCTCCTCTAGTTCAAGGAGATCCCTTCTCATGTGTTGAGAATCCCTCTCCTTGAGATAAAAACACCCTAAAGCCACTCTCTACTCACTCTAGGGTTAGAGGTTTAGCAAACCAAAGATCCTAGTTCTCTCAAAGTTCGAGAAAGGAGCCCGAAGGTCGAACCCTCAGGTGGATCCATCTTTGACGGAAGAAGGCGACGAGGAAAGCACCATCAAACCCTACAAAGGTTTCAAGAAGAAGGAGTTCAAGTTAGGTATAACCTTTTATCCGAGTAGCTAACTCTCTTTAGCATGATAGCTGGTTTAGTTTAGAAAAGATCCCGACTTTGTTAATCCATGTTGCTCCTTGCGCTAAAATTTGATTTTTATACCGTTTCCGCCTCCCCGCAAGAACCGGGGACGGCAAAGTGGACTTACAGTGGTATCAGAGACTAACTAAACTTAAACAATCTTAGTAGTAAAGTGTATGGAAGTTCGAAATGGAAAAATCGCAAAAACCGGAAAAACAAAAACCCTAAGTTTCTGTTGAAATTTTTTGTGCTCTAAAAATAAAATGTTTTACTCCTAAAATCGGCTCAGGGTTTTGTGAGAACACCCACCAAAAACGATCCCCTGATTCCCTCAAACCGCCGCGGTTCTGCGGCAATAGGTATGCATTTGCCGCGGAACCGCCGCCGTTTAGGCTCCTCTCGTGATCGGGTTTTGTGCAGTGTTCTTCTGGTATGGTTTTGGGATTTTTCAGATGGTTTATTTGTGCCCAGGTTTTCCAGAAAAGAAATTTGTTTTTGGGGGCCTATAAATCCGTATTTTTATCGAACTTCACTACACTTTGACTATATTGGTTATATCTGTGATGTTTATATGTATTGAACGTCGGCTAATCGCTATATGTCGATTAGTCGGGGTTATACATATCATGTGATCTGTGTTTGATGATGGTTTGTGTATATGAATGCGTTGGACTGTCGCGGGTGAATAGCCGGGGTGGATGTGAGATGAGTGTTTCTTTTTCTTTCATTCATGTAAAATGTAAATTGATGTAATATTATTATTTGTATGGCCGCACAACCGGGTTGGGGTTGTAGCCGTCATTGTATAATTCTTTTTACTGTTTTTGCTCCTAGGATAGACCCATGGAGGGGTGCACAAACTACCGGGTATCTCGAAGTGCCGAGTGGCCTACTCACGGCGTTGAGGGAGGTTGCTCCACTTCGGGTACTTGGCGGGTAGTTTGCCTCACCCGTAGGGGTCTTGGGTGGGGTATTGGCTATTCACCGCGACCGTGTAATCCGCTTTTCGTTGCAGGCTCGAAAGGATTGCGGATTCCTAGTATATCCAATGTATTCATCTGTGATCTGTAATGTCTATCATTGCTATATATTTATAACTATTTAGGCGTTGCTTATGTTTTACAGCCGCGCTAGCCCAGCCCCCGCTCTGTCGTTAGTTAAGTAACCTAACGGGTGATGACGGGACCCCATGGCGAATGCGAATGGCATAAACGTACGTCATATTTTGGTTGTTTTCTGCAATGGTAAGATTAAATGATGGGACGCATTAAAAGAACTAATGCAAGAATATCACGCATAAAAAGAACTAATGCAAGATAATAAACCAAGCAAAAGTCGTTGGAACACTTTCGAAAAACCACTCGGTTCTTTTCAAAACTAAATTTTAAATGCGGAGCTTGAGCCACTCCTTTTAAAAGCTATCTCGTTCCATCGATTATATCAAGTTCACTAGGTTCACGGTTTAGCCAAAATCATTCGTAGCCCTCCATCATTTCAGTTAAATATTCGGTAGTATTCAAGCTATGTATTTTGACCTCACGCCAAGGCATAGTGATTGGTAGCTACCGGATATTTATCTGTTGGATAGATAGAATGCGTTGTTTTGGGACAGCCGTACTGCCATTTTGGCCTACGTCAAGGGTAGGTACGGGTGGGTTCAAATCAACCGGGATAATGATGGGAAGAACTTGACATGTGACTTATGACATTTTGACCTCACGCCAAGGTCATAAAAGCATGGGGCAAAAATCTACATCGGGAGTTTCATAAGTACTGAAACTTGCTAGATTTGCATACCATTTGGAGTGTGGTGATTCTGGTAGGATTCCTTCAGTTTCGTCACGCAATGATATTTGGATCCCGATCCTACTGTGAGTATATGCTACTCCTCGGGAAATTTCTCACTAAACGATCAATGCTATAAACCTAGTAGGTGTCTAGAAAGCTGTTAGCGGGGCTACGCCCCCAGGGAAAAGAGGTTCTTAAATTAAGGAACTTCGCGAAAGCGTTGGAAAACCTCCCTCGAAGTACCAACACTGGACTGGCTGAACAGTTAAGCAAGTATTGTACGATGGGATTGATCCCGACTAATTCTTCCTTTATGGTTTGAGGAGGGATTCGAGAGACAGTGGGAGCCATCCTGTTTAGACAAATTAAAAACCATTCTAAACTTGCAAGAGCATCATGCTGAGTGTTTCTTCTTCTCTCTCCTAATTGCAGCAACCTATCGACATGACTGGACTTAAGTTACTTCTAGATAAAAACATACTGACAGGGTCAAACTACAAAGATTGGCTCAGGAATGTCAAAATGGCAATCACTTACGACAAGCTGGGGTATCTTCTTACCACCAAAGCTCCCCCGTCCTAGGTCCCACCTCCAGCGTCGCGGATAAGGAAATCCATAAGACTTGGGAGATTGATTGCGCGAAGGCCAAGTGCCTCGTGCTTGCCTCTATGGACAACGAACATCAGAGGAGGCATGAGAATATGGACCTGGAATCCATATTTCTCCATACAAAAGAACTGTATGGAGAGCAGTCTCGTATCGCAAGATACGAAATATCGAAAAAGTTATTTTCAGCAAGATTGGCCGTCGGATCATCGGTAGCGGAACACGTGCTTAAGATGATTGGTTACATTGAGGAGCTTACAGAACTTGGGACCACGTTGGAGAGTGAGCTCTATACGGACTTGATTCTCCAGTCCCTTCCTTCCACTTACGCCCAGTTTATACTGAACTTCAACTTACAAGAAAAGGAAGTTGAACTTTCAGAACTCCTCAACATGCTGAGGAGCGCAGAGGGCACCCTACAGAAAGGTAGGGAAACACCCACTTTGTTTGTAGGAGGATCTTCTTCTTCTACGTCCAAGGCGAAAGCCAAGGGAAAGAAGAAGAAAGCCCCCGCCAAACCAAGGGGCGGTGTTAGTAAAGTGGATACGAAGGGAAAGGCAAAGGCAACAAAGATAGCGGGGAAGCTTGTGGGTAAAGAAGAATGCTTCTATTGTCATAAAAGTGGACACTGGAAGAAAGATTGTAGGGCTTGGAAAGCCAGGACACAGGAACTGAAGCAGGTTGCGGCTTCAGCTTCAGGTGTGTATGTTATTGAAAACTGTCTTTCAATAAACTCTACTTCCTGGGTATTGGATACCGGATCAGGATCTCATATCTGTAATTCTTTGCAGGCGTTGAGAAACCGTAGGGTTTTGAAGGCAGGTGACATGACCCTCAGAGTTGCGAACGGAGCTAGCATGGATGCTAAAGCCGTGGGGGACTATCTCCTGGGAGTGTCAGATGGACATGTTTTGGTTTTACGTAATTGCTTTTTTGTACCTAACGCAACTTGTAATATCATTTCTGTATCTTTGGTTTCTAAAGAAGGTTATGAATTTGCGTTTGTAAGTAATGTTGTAAACATTCACCTTAATCAAGTTCTGATTGGGTCAGGTACACTGAGCAATGGTATATACGTATTAAACCAACCATAGATTTTCAATATCCAGAATACACACAAAAGAAAGTCTCCAGATATAAATCAGGCTTTCTTATGGCATTGTAGACAGGGTCACATCAATGAGAGAAGGTTGACTAAGTTACATACAGAAGGATATTTGAATCCGTTCGAATATCAATCGTATGCCACTTGTCAATCCTGTCTCAAAGGAAAGATGACAAAGACTCCGTTCACTGGACACGGAGTGAGAGCAAGCGAGCTCTTGGGACTCGTACACAGCGACGTGTGCGGTCCAATGTCTACACATGCGCGAAGCGGTTTCTCTTACTTCATTACTTTTACGGATGATTTTTCAAGGTTCGGACATGTCTTCTTAATAAAACATAAATCCGAAGCCTTTGGAAAATTCCAGGAATATAAGAATGAGGTAGAAAAACAAACCGGCAAAAGTATCAAGATTCTAAGATCGGATCGAGGTGGTGAATACTTGAGTGCCGAGTTCCTGGACTATTTAAAAGAGAATGGAATTCTCTCTCAGCTTACTCCTCCATACACTCCGCAACATAACGGTGTATCGGAGAGACGGAACCGCACCCTATTGGATATGGTACGGTCCATGATGAGTAACGCTGAGTTACCGCGATCATTCTGGGATATGCGCTAGAATCAGCCGCATACCTTTTGAACCGAGTTCCCACTAAGACTGTGCCTACCACACCATATGAGTTATGGAGTGGGAAGAAACCATATCTTCAATATCTGAAGATCTGGGGATGTCCAGCTTTTGTCAAAAAGCAGCATGCGGACAAACTCGAGGCACGCTCAGTACTGTGCAAGTTTGTGGGATACCCAAAGAACACCAGGGGGTATCTTTTCTACTACGCAGAGGAACAAAAAGTTCTTGTTTCCCGTAATGCCCACTTTCTAGAACACCAGTTCTTAGAAAAGAAAATTAGTGGGAGCGCAGTAGAACTGGAAGAAATTCCAGAACCACAGACTATTACTGAAAGCTTAGTGGAACCAGAGGGTTCAAAAGAACAGGACATTCCTACGCCGCTCCGCAGGAGTAGTAGGCAGTCTCATCCGCCCGAGAGATACTACGGCTTTCTCATAGACGGGGATAGAGAGGATTGCATCATAGATTATGATGAGCCTACTAGCTTCCAACAGGCCGTTCAGAGCGTTGACTCGGTAAAATGGCTGGATGCAATGCGGACCGAAATGGAGTCTATGTACACCAACAAAGTATGGACGTTGGACATTGCACCAGACGGGGTAAAACCCGTAGGATGCAAGTGGATCTTCAAAAAGAAGATTGGTGTAGATGGACAGGTTGAGACCTATAAAGTTAGACTTATTGCAAAGGGTTTTCGTCAAAGACCTGGTTTGGACTATGACGAAACCTTTTCTCCAGTGGCTATGCTGAAATCCATTCGGATCCTTCTTGCCATTGCTGCCTTCCACGATTATGAGATTTGGCAGATGGACGTAAAAACCGCTTTTCTAAATGGAAATTTAGAGGAGTGTGTCTATATGGACCAGCCAGAGGGTTTCATTCAGAGTGGGAGCAGCGGAAAGGTGTGCAAGTTGCTTAAGTCCATTTATGGACTAAAGCAGGCATCGCGGAGTTGGAACATCTGTTTTGATGAAACGGTCAAGGAATTTGGCTTTATCAAAAATCCAGATGAACCATGCATCTATAGTAGATTTGTAGCGGGAACTGTAGTATTCCTCGTTTTATACGTGGATGACATTCTCTTAATAGGAAATGACATTCCTATGCTACAATCTGTCAAAGGATTCTTGTCACATAGGTTCTCCATGAAAGACCTGGGTGATGCCTCATACATCCTGGGGATCCAGATCCATCGTGATAGATCCAAGAGGATATTAGGACTTTCACAGTCCAGGTACATCGACACTATACTGAAGAGATTCAGTATGGAAGATTCCAAGCGCGGTAACCTACCGGCTTGTCACGGGATCACCCTCTCTAAAGAGATGTCTCCCAAGACTGATTTAGAGAGGGATCGCATGTCTATTATACCCTACGCTTCTGCGGTAGGCTCTATAATGTATGCGATGTTGTGTACCAGACCGGATGTAGCTTATGCACTAAGTGTGGTAAGCCAGTATCAGTCAAACCCTGGGGAGAAACACTGGATAGCAGTAAAGAACATTCTCAAGTACCTGAGAAGGACTAAGGAGACGTTCTTGGTGTATGGCGGAAAAGACCTCCAGATCGAGGCCTTTGCTGACTCCAGCTTCCAGAGTGACAAGGATGATTCCAAGTCCATGTCGGGTTTTGTCTTTACCCTCAATGGAGGGGCGGTGTGTTGGAAGAGTTCCAAACAGGAAACCGTTGCAGACTCGACGATTGAAGCGGAATACATCGCTGCATCTGATGCCGCAAAAGAAGCTGTCTGGATGAGGAAGTTCTTGAAAGAACTTCAGGTGGTTCCGTCCATTGTTGACCAAATACCTCTGTATTGCGACAACAACGGGGCTATAGCTTTAGCGAAGGAACCCAGGTCCCATCAGAGATCCAGACACATCTTGAGGCGGTATCACCTGATCAGAGAGATCGTGGATCGCAAGGAGATCGAGGTTCGGAGGGTTGCTTCAGAAGAAAACACTGCAGATCCATTCACCAAGGCCCTACCCCAGACACAGTTCGAGCGGCTGATCGAGATGATAGGTCTTCGATACGCCAGTATATGGCCTTAGTGAAAGTGGGAGATTGTTAGTGTATATGCCCTAGAATCCATTACTGTATCATACTGGTTTGTATATTACTTAATGTAAGCTTGGGATATTCACCTTGTATATACAATCTTGCTCAAAATAGTAGTATGCTACTTGGTTTGTTTCTACTTCAATGTGTACATGTGTTTATTTTATCATATCACTTATACGCATTAGTGGAGCCCTTAGGATCTTTGCTTGATTACCAGCGTTGTGATGGCAGTCACACTAGTGGGGGCTGGGTAATCTATAAGCACATCCTTATACAGGTCCCTAGTCGCAGGACTATCGAGACAGGGCATCGATACTCCGGAGTAGACTGGCGCATGCGCTTCTCATCCCAGTGTGGGAGACGGTCTGTCCCACAGCCGTCAGTACGTCGTACTTGAGATAGTATGCGGGTGCTCGTTAGGTTACGAGTACACTGGACAGGACTCGTCGGGAACTGACAAGTTGGTATTATACCTATCGTCAGTTATCAGTTCCCAGGTGACATGAGTACAGCTTAGTCCGATGACTTGACACTGGCACTTCGCCTCGAGTGTGTATCCCCTGCACTTTGATCACTACCCTACCACGGCTCAAAGGAGTCGTGCAAACAGGTAATGGTTGGGTGCAGTCCCGAAGCACTTGGAGGCAGTGACGGTTAGACAGGATTCGTCTCTCCCGGTATTGGGGGTTGACATCGCGCTGTGTCTAGGAGAGCCATTACACGAGTAGTCCCTGGCCAGGGCAAGCGAGATATACTGGTGGGCTTCCAGTGTTATCTCAGGGAGTTTTGGGCTTCACTCCGACACGACTTGTACCGCTATTAGGGGACTGACGTTTACCGCCCCCTAGGCCCGACATGCGATGTATCAGACGAACAGACCGGACTGTACGGAGACTGTCACATTCAGACTCAGTGGGAGTTCAGATGGGGTTCACCTCATCAGTCTTCTTATCGACATCTACCTGGGGATCGTTACGCACAACTAGTGCCGCTTGTGGTCTGTGGTTAAACCCACTGCCAGCGTAGTGTCTAGTCTTTAGAGTCCCACATAGAGGGCTATTCGCCTCTGGGCAAAACAGAGTAGAGGTCGCATGGTTTTGCGACAGGGTTCGTTCTCATCCGTGCACTTGTGCACGTTTGGAGTCCGGACAGATATTACTAGCAGGCTCTGGTTTGAGCCAGATGCTGGTATATGTTTTGGGGCTGATTTTATCTCATGGTATTCATGTTCCACGGAACAAGAATGCGGGTGTGTATGCACAGTTGATTGAGGCGGAGGAAGAGGATTTTCATTAGGGTTTCGGAACGGGTGCGTATGCACAGTTGATAGTCGTCTTTTTCCAAACCCTAATGGATTTATGAATTATCAATTAATAATGTTAATTAAATGAAATTGTGTCATGGTTGGGTTTGTTGACTTGTTGACCAAGGTTGACTAGTTGACCATAGTTGAAAGTTTGACCATCATCATTACTTTGCAAAGATGCTCTTTGATTCTAGCAAAATTCATTTAATGAATGTAATGATAATGGTCATTCCAAACCATCCATCAACTATTTCATTTTTATTATTATTGTTAATTTGATAATTTCTTTTCTTTTTGTTATGGTTGTAAAAAGAAAAGAGAGCTCATTCTATCATAACTCCTCTCTCTCCTCACTTCTTCTTCTTCCTCCTCTAGTTCAAGGAGATCCCTTCTCATGTGTTGAGAATCCCTCTCCTTGAGATAAAAACACCCCAAAGCCACTCTCTACTCACTCTAGGGTTAGAGGTTTAGCAAACCAAAGATCCTAGTTCTCTCAAAGTTCGAGAAAGGAGCCCGAAGGTCGAACCCTCAGGTGGATCCATCTTTGACGGAAGAAGGCGACGATGAAAGCACCATCAAACCCTACAAAGGTTTCAAGAAGAAGGAGTTCAAGTTAGGTATAACCTTTTATCCGAGTAGCTAACTCTCTTTAGCATGATAGCTGGTTTAGTTTAGAAAAGATCCCGACTTTGTTAGTCCATGTTGCTCCTTGCTCTAAAATTTGATTTTTATACCGTTTCCGCCTCCCCGCAAGAACCGGGGACGGCAACGTGGACTTACAAAACTGTTCTGTTTTGGGTTCCATGTTTGAAATGTGTCGAATCTGGGTTAGATCTAGGCTTAACTGGTCTCAACAGTTCCTAATAAGGTTATACCAACATTCAAAACCAACACTTGGTCAAATCTCACTCAATTTTTCCTAAACCAGCACTAATC
Source organism: Agapanthus africanus (assembly GCA_030015575.1). Taxonomy (NCBI): domain Eukaryota; kingdom Viridiplantae; phylum Streptophyta; class Magnoliopsida; order Asparagales; family Amaryllidaceae; genus Agapanthus; species Agapanthus africanus. The sequence goes on along the minus strand of CM057343.1, from coordinate 146,323,574 downwards.
CACGTAATAACACGAAATTTCAGCTATATAACTAGAACTTGGCAAAATAGGAGTTTGGATTGCGAGATTATACCTCGAGGGGGTCCTAGGAGGAAGGAGAAGGGAAGGAGAATGAGGTGAAGTGGGTTGGTGCTGCTGAAGTTCCTGCTTGTGGCTGTTTCTGCAGCTGCTGCTGCTTGCAACTCACTCTTGTTAGTTGTATGTATGCCCTAGAGGCCAGTATTGTACAGATTATGTATATTATATTGGATGCTTGGACATATATAGAGATGACTTTCTTGCTCGACATGATAGTATGCTATCTGGTTACTCTTTATCTTAACATGTACACTAGTCTCTTTATACTGTCTTATAGTTACATGTTGGTAAAGCCCTTAGGATTTGTACTTGACTATCTGGACTATGATGCAGATCATACTAGAGGGGACATGGTAGTCCATAAGTACATCCTTCAAGGTCCCTAGTCGTAGGTGTATCGAGACGGGGCATCGATATACCAGAGTAGACTAGCGTATACGCTTCTCGACCTATGTGATGGGCGATGGATGATCCCATATCCATTGGTGTTTGACATCAGAGATGGTATACGGGTGATCAGTGGAGACTGGGTACACTGGACGGACTCGCCGAGAACTCCCAGATGGTATTATACCTCACGTCAGATGGCAGTTCTCAGGTGACACTTGTACAGGTTAGTCTGTAGACCCGAGATCGTCATAGAGTCTTGTGTGATTCCCACTGTGCTTTGATCTCCACCTTACCACGTCCATGAGGGCGTGCAAAACGGTGGTCTTTGGGTACAGTCCCGAGTCACATGGAGGCAATGAGCGATAGGAGGGGTTTCGTCTCTCCCGGTATTGGGGGTAGATGTTGCGCTGTGCTCGATTGGCCGTAACAGGGAAGTCCCTGGTCAGGGCTGATCAGAGATTTACTGGTAAGTGTTACCAGTAGTTTCTCGACCCGTTACGAGCCTCACATCGGCACGACTTATCGGGTTATTGGGGTCTGACGTATACCACCCCTAGACTTGATATGCGACGTATCAGACGAAGAGACCGGACTGTACGGTAAGTGTTACTGGTCGGATTCGCAGGAGTGTGAGCGGGCTAGCTCGTCGATCTTCTGATCGCTCAATACCCGGGTGGCCGTTACGTTTAGCAGACCGCTTGAGGCTTGTGGGTGCTTGATATGATCATCATCTGCTACCGGCGTATTGACGAGTCTTTAGAGTCCTACACAGAGGTTTCCTGGCTCAAGCGAAACGAAATAGGAGCGCATATGAGATATGTGCAGGACCGAGAATAATGCGTGTATGTGATACCGCATTTCATTCTCGCGATATATGTTTCGATTGGTTATATTCGATATGACCTAGTTATCGAATCATTGATTCGATAAATCGATACATTAGATTCTAGTCGGTTATGTGCGACATGACCGGATCATTGAATCAAATGTTGATTTAATGATTTAATGCATAATTATTTATTTGATATATTGCATTGCATTAACTAGTATTGGTTCACTTTAAACGGATTTTTCTCACTTGATGCACATTGTATATGTGATATGCTTTAGTGCACTACTTTGTATCATGTTTGATGATACTTGATAATGTGATTAAGTGTAAAGGGTTAAACCATGGTTAAGTGATGATTAGGGTTTTGGTTTTTCATTTATTTATTTGTTTATTTATTTGAAAGGATTAAGTTAAGAATGGTGGCTTATTTTGGAGCTATGTTGAAGCTTCATGAAGCTTTGACAAAGTCCACCATCCTTATCTCATCCTTAACCCTAACCACACTTACTAACCTTGGTTTAATCTCTAAACTTGACCATGGTCAAGATATGATAAGTATTCATATTAGTTTTATTTTTTAAAATGGTGAAGACTTATCATTCTTGCTTCATCTTCATCTTCTTCTTCTTCTTCAAGCTTGCTACAACAATGGCAACTTGAGATCTAGTGAGATAAATCAAATTCTAAAGTGAAACCACCTCCTATTTCTTCACCCTCTACCTCTTGCCAAGTTGTTTTGGGTGTTTACTTCACAAGTTTCACAAGTTTGTGAAGTCGGAGCTTGAGTTTGTGCAACCTCGACGTAGATCGTCTTTGACACGAAGCCGACGACCTATTCCGCACGTTTCTCCGATGAAGCCGTCACGAGAGTTCAAGCTTCAAGATGGACAGCGAGAGGACGCCCTTGCGGAGCCGTGGAGGTGGATATCCGGATCTACAAAGGTTGTAATTTCCGTATCCCAGTAGTTAACTGTTAACTAGTTAGTTTTTTCGCCTAAACATCTAGCAAACGATCCGTAGTCGGGTCTCTCGGCACCGTTAAAATTTTAATATGGCATGTTCGATGCCTTGTGTGACCTCATTAGGGTGCCTAGGAACCCTACAGTGGTATCAGAGCCTTGCTAGAGCCTTAGGCGAAGTCCAGACGGAATTTGAAACCGGAACGAACCCGAAACCAACTCCAAAATGTGCTCTCTGTACTTTTTCTAAAAACAGTGATTTTTCAGTATTAAAAATATGCAGAAAAACCAGCAGAGAAATATAAGAATTTCGGCACAAATTTTTTTTGATGAACAGTACACATTGGCGCGGATCCGCGGCATAAAGAAGGATAATGCGGCGGATAAGCGGCAAAATTGTGACGTCATCATCCAATTTTTGCACAATAATTCATTGTTTTCTGTGCTGGCTTCTCTGGTTATTTTTAAAATTTATTCAAGTGTTGAATAATCTGGGATGTTTTGGAGCTTTGATGATTCGATCGGGTTTATCAAATTTTGTCTGTGTGGCTTTCCGGATAAATTTTAGAATATGTTAAAAAGTTCGACCGGATATAAATACCCAACTTTTCCCCTGTCGGGAAATTTCCAAGTGTTGGATTTTTCCGTAGTTTAACGACGTTCTAAGTAGTGCAAGTAACGCGATGGTCCCTCTAGAAGACAACAAACCTTAACTCGATTATGTGACCGTCTTGAACTGCCCTTTGAACCTTCGGGTTTGGGGCAGTACGGCGTGCCACATGTGAGGCGTTGGCTTGACCCTTCTACGGCTGGACCGTTGGTACTGAGGTACGAACTGAATGTTGTTAGACTAGTTTCATGTGTTGATCTGTATCGGGAAAACTTGGGTGTTAGAATGTTCGATCGGAAAGTTTAACATTTTCTATTTATCTGGAATGGGATACAATAATTGGAATTCACAATAGTTACGAGATAACTGAATGAATGTTATAAATCTAGCAATTTAGTCCCATATGATATTGAAAAGAGTTTTCGATAATGAGACTAAAATGCGGGATTTATATCTGTTAGGCATGCGATGTCTAAAGAAGTTGCGGATTCCAATTGTTGTAGTTTTACACTTTCTTTTCTGTGACCGTAAGTGTAGTATGCAAATATCGCCGGTTTCGTTGCTATATGTCAACGACAATTGGGATGCGCATATTTACTTACGTTGATGACATGTGATGTTATGTGTTGCTGGATATGTTATATTGGATCGTCGTGTTTGAATAGCCGGAGGTTTTTATGTGAGATGAGTGTTTTTCATTTTCATTCATGTAAAAACTTGTATGTAATATTCTTTTATTTGGGGCACTTCCAGGTAGCGGAAGATGTCACCTTTTGTATATTATTTACTTTTTCGCATTAGGATAGACCCAAGGAGGGGAGCATAAGTAACCGGGTTCTGGGGTCCAGTGGGAGACCAACTCGAGGAGTCGAGTCCTGGTCTCCTAACCCTAGAATTGGCGGGGTTGCTTGCCGGTCTCGTAGGGGTCTAGGGGTGTGGGATTGGCTATTCATCACGACCGTGGAATCCGTGTTTTATACTGGCTCGTATTGAAAACACGGACGTCCTAGTATATCCAATATTTCATATGTTTATTCTGCTGCGATATCTGTGATGTGATTCTGTGATGGATATAGTATATAGTATATATGATATATTATATAGACGTTACTTATGTTTTACACCCGCGCTAGCCCTGCCCTGCTCTGTCGTTAGTTACCTAACCTAACGGTGCACGAGGGGACATCGAGACGAATGCGGATGGCATAAGTGTACGTCATATCTATCTGTGATGTTTAGGTATTAAATGATGGGACTTCATTAATGTGATTAATGAAAGATAAGAAACCTAAGATGTTGTGGAATCGAATTTTAAAATAAAAAAGGTAGCTACAGTTCTTGCTTTGCACAGCGGTATATATGATATACCCCGCACCTTATTCGATGAGGAAAGGACCGAGATCCCTTCACCGGGAGTGACTCCTTTAGCAATAACTGGCAGATGCTACACATTCGGTTTGCTTTTGACTGCTTTTGGGTTTTTGCTTTGCACAGCGATATATATGATATATCCCGCACCTCATTCGACGAGGAAAGGACCGAGATCCCTTCACCGGGAGTGACTCCTTTAGCAAAACTAGAAAAGCCTCAAAATCACTCCATTTCAAAACATCAATTGATTCTACAACGATATCAAGTTCATTACGCTCATGGTTTTTATGAAAAACCTGCGTAGCCCTCCGTCTTTTCAGATAAGTATTAGTTAGTATTCGTGCTGCGGTAGTTTGGCCTCCGTCAAGGCGCAGTGTACGGTAGCTAACTAGTGCTTATCTGCTAGCATATGATGCGATTGGATTAGGGTATTCGTACGGCGTTGTTTGGCCTCCGTCAAGGGTCGTGCGGGTGGGTTTAATTCAATCAGGAAATGACGGGTTGAACTTGACTAGCGGACTATGGGTTGTTTGGCCTCCGTCAAGGTCATAGGACGCTAGGGGCAAAATATTATCGGGAATTTCAAGTGTTGAAATTTGCAATGAGATTGCATACCTTCTATGAGATAGTTGGATCCCGATACCCGCTGCGAGTAAGAGTTACTCCTGGGAGAGTTTTACACATTACAATTAGCCGATCAAGTAGGTGTCTAGAAAGGTGTTAACGGGGTTACGCCTCTGGGAAAACGAGGTTTACATTAATTAGGTTCGTGCGAAAGCACGGGGGACCTCCCTCAAAGTACCGACACTGGCCTGGCTGAAAGATTGGCGAACTTGTAGTGTGTAATTAATCCCGGCTAGTCTTTCCTTTTAAGGTTTGGAGGAAGATTTGATAAAAAGCAGTGGGAGCCATCCTGATTAGATAAGATAATAACCAATCTGATCTTGCACGAGCTTACGCTAAAGTGTTTTCTTCTCTCTCTCTCCAGGTAGCGACCATTTCATGCCTTAATAAAGATAATAATATGGATGTATTGACCGAACCCGCATGTTATACTGTGCTGGGGAACGTTGGTTCCGTTCTTTCTTATAAGAGTTATAGGAATGAACAGGATATAGGGGAATACCAGGATTCCCATGCCACCCGAATGAAGAAAGTACATGTTGATGCATTTTCTTCGGGTGTGTTCGTTACTGAGAACTGTTTCTCCATTTGCTCTACGTCCTGGGTATTAGATACCGGGTCAGGATCCCATATATGTAATCAGTTACATGGGCTTAGGAAAGGTAGAGAACTTGGAGAAGGTGATAAAGACATTAGAGTTGGAAATGGTGCAATTGTTGCAGCTAAGACTGTCGGGGAATATCACCTTGTATTACCAACTGGTAATACATTGGTTCTGAACGAATGCTATTACATGCCGAACCTGATATGCAACATTATATCGGTTTCTTTGCTAAGTAAAGAAGGATATAATTTTGTATTACAGGACAGTGTTATGAACATTTTCCTTAACCAAAAGTTGGTTGGATCAGGCACGTTATGCAATGGCATTTATGTTCTAAATCAATCAACAGTTCTGAGCATAACAAACACACACAAGAGGAAGAGTTCTGAACTCAACGAATCCTTCTTGTGGCATTGTAGACTGGGTCACATCAATGCGACACGACTAGCTAAGTTGCATAAGGATGGATATTTAAATCCGTTTGAATTTTCATCCTATGACACTTGCCAGTCATGTCTCAAAGGCAAGATGACCAAGACTCCGTTTACGGGACACGGAGAAAGAGTTACCGAACTCTTAGGACTAATACATAGTGATGTATGCGGTCCCATGTCTACACATGCCAGGGATGGTTCTTCATACTTCATTACATTCACTGACGATCTCTCTAGGTTCGGGTATGTGTTCCTGATGAAACACAAATCAGAAGCTTTTGAGAAATTTAGGGAATATAAACAAGAAGTTGAGAACCAAACCGGAAAAAGTATTAAAATCCTTCGATCTGATCGAGGAGGAGAATACTTAAGCAATGAATTCCTGGGCTTCCTAAAAGAGAATGGGATTCTCTCTCAGCTGACTCCTCCATATACACCACAGCACAACGGTGTATCAGAACGGAGGAACCGCACCCTATTAGATATGGTGCGCTCTATGATGAGTACAGCTGAGTTACCTATTTCCTTCTGGGGATATGCACTGGAGACTGCTGCATACCTACTGAATAGAGTTCCGACCAAATCAGCGCCTACCACTCCATATGAGATATGGAATGGCAAGAGACCATGTCTTAATTTTATTCAGATATGGGGTTGTCCGGCCTATGTTAAAACACAAAATCCGGACAAGCTCGAGGCAAGGTCTGTTCTATGTAAGTTTGTTGGATATCCCAAACATTCGCGAGGGTATTGTAGGGTGTTTTTCGTCACCCTATTGAGATGGGAATACGCGCACGCTGGTCAGGCGTACTACAGATTCCCCCTGCCCAGGGTAGGCCGGGGTTTAATGATTGTGGGGATCCGAATCTCCGGCAGCCGCGGACTAAGCTGCCGTTAATTACCCCTCGCCTTTGGGGCGAGGGAACCTCCGATTAATGGGTTAAACTGGTCATGCGAACTCAATATGCGGTGTGCGTGTGTTTTGTTTTGAAAGGGGGGTTTTGGATATATCGGGAGCCACGCAGAGTTTTTACGGGGGTCCCGCTACCCGGATAGCGGGCTGGGGGTCAAGGGGGCTAATAGCCCCCTTGCGGGGTTCGGGGCAGCGCCCCGGCCCGAAAAATTTTTTGAGGGGGAGAATGTTGCGGAGTATATGTATGTATACATTTATATACATATGTATATATATACATGTATATATAAATAAAGGGGAAAATGGCATCCAAAGAATGCGTGGGGCAGCACCTTGGGCGCTGTGCGCTTAGGTGCTGTGCGCTCAGGCGCAAGCGCGCCACGTGTCGGCACGTGGGCTCTTTGCGCATGAGCGCTGCGCGCAGGTGCGCAAGCGCGCCACGTGTCGGCACGTGGGCGCTTTGCGCACTTGCGCAAGCGCGCAGGTGCGCAAGCGCGCGCGCCACGTGTCGACACGCGGGCGCTTTGCGCACTTGCGCAAGCGCGCAGGTGCGCAAGCGCGCCACGTGTCGGCACGCGGGCGCTTTGCGCACTTGCGCAAGCGCGCAGGTGCGCAAGCGCGCGCGCGCCACGTGTCGGCACGAGGGCGCTTTGCGCACTTGCGCTACGCGCTGCTAAAACAAATTTCTCAGAAGAGAAATCAGAGAGGAGTTGGACTCCTGAGTGTGTGTTTTTTTTTTTGGGGTTTAGTGAACGATGTTCTTCTTCCTCCTGTTGCTTGCTGGATCTTGAAGATCAAGAGATGTGAAATCTCTTGATCTCTACTTTTTCAGATCTAATGATAGATCCAAGTTCCCCTTTATGGGTTTTGTGGTGAAAAACTAATTTGTTTTGAAAAAGGAAGAGTAAAACTCTTGATTTAATTCAAGAGAAAGAAGAAGGTTTTGGAACCTTGAAGATGGAAGAAAGAGCTAAGCTCTGAGACTTTTTTGTTTGGAGAGAGAGAAAATTATTAGATATTTTCATTATCTTTGCCTTTATAGGCCATACACTTTACAAATAGCCCCTTGGGCTTCACAAAATGGCATTTTGCCTATTTCATGGCTCATGTGCCATTTCTTTTTGCACATAAGCCATGGGCTTTACAAAAATTTGGCTTTATGCCTATTTTTATTACATTTATCCATAAATAAAATAAAAGAAATGCAACAAAATTATTTATTACAAAATTTTTATCTTGGCATGGGGGAGGTCGGCCGCTTCATGTTCGGGCTCGACCCGGGCATGGGCCCACTGGGTCGGGGCCTGGGCCCACTTGGCTTGGGGTTGACTTGGATTTTGACTTGGTCAACCGGGGTGTAAATTTTTACCCCAACAAATTGCCCCCCATCAATACATGCACACCACATATGTGGGTCGTGTGCATGAAATTGATGGATCTTCTTTTACTTGGAGGCGACCTGATTTGGTTCCCGCTTTTTGGGAAGCCGGCGCTGCCCTTTTTATGACATGGACGGTCATTGCTTGACATGTCTCCGAGACGGAATGTCCGTGATAGACGTTTCCCTGGCCCGGAGCGATTTGATTCCCACTTTGTAGAAATCCCGCGCTGCCCTTTTTTGCGACTTGGACGGTCGATACTGCCCTTTTAACGACGTGGACGGTCGATGCTGCCCTTTTTGCGACTTGGACGGTCGGTGCTGCCATTTTAGCGACGTGGACGGTTGATGCTGCCATTTTAGCGTCGTGGACGGTCGATGCTGCCCTTTTTGTGACTTGGACGGTCGATGCTGCCATTTTAGCGACGTGGACGGTCGATGCTGCCATTTTAGCGACGTGGACGGTCGATGCTGCCCTTTTTGCGACTTGGACGGTCGATGCTGCCCTTTTAGCGACTTGGACGGTCGATGCTGCCCTTTTTGCGACTTGGACGGTCGATGCTGCCCTTTTAGCGACTTGAACGGTCGGTGCTGCCATTTTAGCGACATGGACGGTCGATGCTGCCCTTTTTGCGACTTGGACGGTCGATGCTGCCCTTTTAGCGACTTGGACGGTCGGTGCTTGATTCGACTTGCTCTGCTTCTTGCAGTGTCAGGGGTAGACTTGACTTGCCCCGCCTCTTGCGGTGTCGAGATTGGATTCTGACTTGCTCCGCTTTCTGCGGTGTCGGAGTGGAAGTTGACTTGTTGATTTCGATTTGGGTTGACGTCAGTATCGCTACGCCGGAACATGGTACCAAGAGCGAATCATCATTTGTCATGACAGGGTTTGGGAATTGGTTTTTGTTTGGCATCTGCATTGCTGCACTGGAATAATGCCAGGAGCAACTCATCATTTGCCCCGAAAGGATTTGGGAATTGATGGCTTAGGAGGCAGGTTTAAATCCCTATCACCTAAGACTTTTCAATTTTATGGGCCGTGAGGGTCCTATTGAAGCATTTTCTCCATACGAGTCGAAAGGATCCCGCAGGTGTATTTTCTCCTTAGGAATCGTGAGGATTCTTAAGTGTGTGCCTCCTTTGCGAGTCGTAAGGCTCTCACGCGGGAATTTTCTCCTCTCGAAGTCGAGAGGACTTTGAGAAGGCATTTCATCTCCTTTTCACGAGTTTGCGCCCTTTCAGGTTTTCACAAACTCGCCGGCAGTCCTGCTGTTTTTACTCACGGAGCCCTTTCGGGTTTTCATCCGTGCCCGTTTTGCTTGTGAACATACCTTTTTTTTTTTTTCTTCTTTTCTTTTGACTTTGAATGTGGTCTCACCGGTTAGGACTTAGGAGATATTAGGATTGTTTTACGCCCGTGGATTGTATACGGTTTTGCAGGATGTATGATCCAGACCGTAGGGCCAGAAAAATTTCAGGGCTTTGTTGGCGTCTGCATCGCTGCACTGGAATGTGTTACCAGGAGCGACTCATCATTCGCCGTTGGGGTATGGGATTTAGAATTTGGTTGGCGTCTGCATCGCTATACTGGAATATGATACCAGGAGCGACTCATCATTCGCCACTTTGGGGTTGGGGACCTGGAATTTGGATCTTGTTTAGCATCAGCATTGCTGCACTGGAATAATGCCAGGAGCAACTCATCATTTGCCTTGGGAGGACTTGGGATTTGGGTTTTTGGTCGGCATCAGCACCGCTAACACTGAAGCGAAATGCCAGGAGCGACTCATCATTTGCCATTGCCCGTTGGGGAACGATGGCTTAGGAGACAGGTTTGGGTCCTTATCACCTAAGGCTTTTCAATTTTATGGGCCGTGAGGGTCCCATAAAGCATTTTCTCCCTACGAGTCGTAAGGATCCCGCTGGTGTATTTTCTCCTTAGGAATCGTGAGGATTCCTAAGTTTTTGCTCCATTGTGAGTCGTAAGGATCTCACGCAGGTGTTTTCTCCTCACAAGGTCGAGAGGACTTTGCGAGTGTTTTTCATCTCTTTTCACGAGTTTGCGCCCTTTCGGGTTTTCACAGACTCGCCGGTAGTCCTGCTGTTTTTACTCACGGAGCCCTTTCGGGTTTTCATCCGTGCCCGTTTTGCTTGTGGACATACCGTTTATTTCTTCTTCTTTTTTTTTTCTTTTTCTTTCTTTTTCTTTTTTTTTTTGCCGCTGGTGGGACTTTAAAAGTAGTCTCACCGGCAGGATTTGGGAGAAATAGGGGTTATTTACGCCCGTGGATTGTATACGGTTTTGCAGGATGTCTGATCCAGACCGTAGGGCTGATGTGCTCAATTCGCCTGCGACTTGGAGCATTCATGTGTAGTATTTCTTAAGATATCGGCCATTAATGGGCGGCATGGGCCTTTCTCCCTCTGCACTTATTAGTTGGTAGGATCCTCCGTCGAACACTTTCTCAATGACGTATGGTCCTTCCCAGTTTGGCTCGAATTTTCCCTTGGCATGTCGATTGAGGACGATCGGTCTTTTGAGGACCAACACCAATTCACCTTTCTTGAAAGCACGGAGACGAGTTATCTTGTCATAGGCCCGTGACATTTGGGCTCGGTATAGCTCCAGATTTTGCTGCACCGCGAGCCTCTTTTCTTCGAGGGCATCGAGTTCTTCAAGTCGAAGGAGCACGTTTTCCTCTTCTGTCAACTCATGCTGAACGGCCATTCTTAAGCTTGGAACTTCGACTTCGAGGGGGAGGACCGCCTCCACTCCGAAGAGCAATGAGTATGGAGTGGACTGTGTTGGAGTACGGTGCGTGGTACGATATGCCCACAATGCCTCGTGAAGTTTGAGATTCCAGTCTCTCTTGTTGGCTGAAGCATTTTTCCTCAGGAGCTTGCATAGAGTCTTATTGAAGGCTTCGGCTAGCCCATTGGCTCTTGGATTGTAGATGGAGGAATATCTCCAGTCTATCTTGTGCTGAGTAGCGAACCTTGAGACATTGAAGCTCTTGAAAGAAGGCCCGTTGTCAGAAATGATTCTTCTTGGTGTACCAAAGCGGTATAAAATATTGTGTTGGAAGAATGTCAGAATATCTTTTGTCTTGACTTCTTTTAGCGGGACAGCTTCAGCCCATCTGAAGAAGTAGTCTGTGGCGGCCAGTATAAACCGATGGCCTTTGGATGACGGAGGATCAATTGGGCCAACAATGTCGGTGCCCCAGACTTCGAAGGCCACGACGCCACCGTAGGATGCAATGGATTGGGATGCTTGTGAATAAAATCACCGTGAATTTGGCAGATATAACATTTCTTTGCATGCTCTCCGCAGTCCCGTATCATGGTGGGCCAATAATACCCAAGCCGTTTAATTTGCAGTCGCATCCTGGGGCCAGATTGGTGAGCACCGCAAACGCTCGAGTGAACATCTTTCATGACCTTTTGGGCTTCGGCCAATGACAGACACCTGAGCCAGAGTTGGTCATATGACCTGCGGTATAACGTGTCATTTACAAACACGTATCGGAGAGCTCTTTTCTTCAGCTGAATCCTCGCAGATTTTTCTTCGGGAAGCTTGTCATATCGGAGGTACTCTATGAAGGGTTCTCTCCAATCGGGCTCGTCTTGAATGATCGAAGCTTCTTCGGGGGATTGCTCTTCTTTTCCGCGCTTTCCTCTTCTCGTAGAAAGACAGGGGGTAGGATTTTCCGGCTCCTGACTGTGATCAGAATTTCGTCCATGTCAGGATCAGCCAGCTCCTTGGCCAAGCGAGCGAGTACATCAGCCTTTCCGTTCAACGCTCTAGGGACTCTCGTTAGTTCAATATGAGTGAACCGTTTCATGAGTTCCACCACTCGACCTCTGTACCGAGCTAACTCGGGTTTGTATATCTTATAGTCGCCGCTTACTTGGTTGACGACAAGCTGGGAGTCACCGTAGACTCGTAGCCGACGGATTTCCATTTCTACGGCGAGCTCCAAACCAGCTATCAGAGCTTCATACTCAGCTTCGTTATTTGTGCGAGGCTCGGTGAGAGCAAAAGAGCGCCGTAGGGTTCCCATTGATGGCGTGATGAACACCAATCCTATCCCTGCCTTTATCTCCGGGACACTTGATTTACTGGAGGTCCTTATTGATGAGGCTCCATCGAAGTAGAGCTCCCAACTTGGCCCATCTTCCTCGAGGTGCAGAACTTGTTCATCGGGTAGCTCACAATTTAGCGGCGACCCTTCTGGTATGGGATGAGCAGCGAGAAAGTCTGCAAGAGCTTGCCCTTTTACTGCTTTCTGAGGAGTATAAACAATGTCAAACTCAAGTAGCATGACAGCCCATCTTGCCATTCTGCCGGCTAGGCTTGCTTTGGTCATTAAGTGTTTGAGCGGGTCGACCTTGGAGATCAGCATAACCCGATGAGCCAGCAGATAGTGCCTCAGCTTCTTCACAGCAAATATCAGAGCCAGGCATTGCTTTTCGATTGGGGAATAGTTGTGTTCCGCCCCGACTAGAGTTCGACTAAGGTAGTAGAGGGCATTTTCCTTTCCCTCCTCGTTATTCTGGGCAAGGAGCGCACCGAGTGACTCATCTAGCGCGGCAGTGTAGAGAATCAGCGGTTTATTTGGAATAGGAGCGGCCAGCACTGGAGGGTGCAACAAGTATTGTTTGATGCTTTCGAACGCTGCTTGACATTCGGCATCCCGGATAAAAGGAGCTCCTTTCTTCATGAGCTTTGAGAAGGGCCTACATCTCCCCGATAAATTTGAGATAAACCTCCGTATATAAGCAAGCTTGCCTTGAAAAGATCTTAGCTGCGTCAGACTCTTCGGAGGGGGCATCTCCATGATGGCCTTTATCTTCGACGGGTCAACTTCGATCCCTCGATGTCGGACTATGAAGCCCAGGAATTTTCCCGATGACACGCCAAAAGCGCACTTCAGAGGATTCATCTTCAGATCGTATTCCCTCAGTCTGGTGAGAACGGTCCTAAGATCTTGGATATGATCGGCCCTGGTTTTAGTCTTGACGACCAGATCATCGACATAACATTCGACGACTTTATGGATCAGGTCATCAAAGATATTGGTCATTGCCCTTTGATATGTAGCACCTGCGTTCTTCAGTCCGAATGGCATTACCTTGTAGCAATATATTCCGATCGGGGTTCGAAATGCTGTGTGCTTCTCATCCTCAGGCGACATCTTGATCTGATTATATCCAGACGAGCCGTCCATAAAGGTGAACAGTTCGTAATTTGAGGTGTCATCGACCATCATTTCCATGACCGGTAGCGGGAAGTCATCTTTAGGACATGCCTTATTGAGGTCCCTGAAATCGACACAGACTCGGATCTGCCCATTTTTCTTCTTCACTGGGACTATGCATGCGATCCAGTCTGCATATTTCTCTTCCCTGATGAAGCCGGCATCGATGAGCTTCTTAGTTTCCTCGATGACCTTTTCTTCTAGTTCCCTTCTCATTCTTCGAGGAGCTTGTTTGACTGGCTTAGCATCAGGAGATATAGCCAACTTATGTACGGCCACTTCAGGGGAAAGGCCAGGCATTTCTTTGTATGTCCACGCGAAGCAGTCGACGAACTCATGCAGCAGGGCAATTATCTGCGCTTTCATTTCCTATGACAAGAGCGAGCTGATGTAGGTCGGCCTTGGATTATCGGGCGTTCCTAAGTCAATCTCGGTTAGCTCGTCAAAGGTTGCTTGTCCGTCATCTTCGAGCTCTTGAGGAGCTTCTTCTGGCTCGGCTATCTCGTCGTCATCATTTGATCTTTCGCTGGCCTCACCAACATGGATCATGTAGCACGCTTTGGAATCAGGTTGAATGTAGCCTATGCCCCGTCTATCTGGAATTCGTCCATCGATGAGTGCTCGGACCTGGGGCGGATGCCATAGCCCTTTATAAAACTTTGCTTCGGACTCCGTTTGATATAACCGGCATCCGCACTTCTTAAAGTATTCCCGCATCTCGGGCGCATAGTATCTGAGATTGAGGACGGCTCTTATGCCTCTCTCATAGGGAAGGCACGCGACAGAAAGATCGTCCGGGTGCACAATGGGGTTTGACCCATAAAACAGGATGCCCTTCTGTCCACTTTTCCTCCGGGGAACGTAGAAAGTTTTCAGCTGGTCCACGGTGGAGATTGATAATGCATCGAGCTCTTTGCACATTTGCTCTGGTACCTTTGTAACGGCTAAGGACCCTTCTGCAACTTCAAAGGTCTCTCGTAGTTTCGCTTGTTGCGTGGGGGTCCAATCTGCACCGCTGTTGCACGACAGGTCCTCCTCCTCTGACTCTTCAGTGTCGCTGCCAAGATGAGGGCGGACTTTACTGCTAGATGGGCTTTCAGTAACAGATTCGTCCGTATCGCTGCCGAAATGAGGGCGAGTTTTGCGGAAGGACGGGCTTCCAGCGTCGGACTCATCAGTGTCGCTGCCGAAATGCGGGCGCACTTGGGCATTTTTGCTTTTGAAAGTGACAGCCGGCGCAGATTTGCTTTTGAGCCTTGGGGCTGGTCTATCCTCAGTCAGTTGTGGCTTAGCATTTTGGTGGTTCATAAAGTACCGGGAATCTTCATATCGGACTTCATGCACACCGAATGGTTGGATGTCCCCGTCAATGCGTCTTTCTTCGCCATTTTTAGTATACTTCATGCATTGATGGAGAGTTGACGGAATGATGCCGTAATCGTGGAGCCACGGCCGCCCCAAGAGAATCTTATAGAGCCACGGCTGCCCCAAGAGAATCTTATAAGACGTGTCAGCGTCGATCACGTATATCTTAGCTTCAGTTTGCAGATCCCCGAATTTGATTGGCAGAGCTATGGACCCCAGAACTTGCTGGCAATTTTGGTTGAAGCCTTGAATGACAATCCTTTCCCTTGACAGATGTCGGACGTCCATTGATAAACTCTTCAGAGTTCGCAAGTTCATGATGTTCACTGAGGACCCCGGATCAATCAATATGCGATTAATTCGATCTGCATCGCTGTACCCGGTCACGTAAAGCGGCCGATTATGCTCAGCCGTTCCCAGTAGCAAGTCTTCATCCTTAAATGTGACTGCGGCGGCATGCAAAGCGTGCTGGGCTTCTTTCATATTAATTTCCGCAAAGTGGGCCTGATACCGCTCGGGGTTTTGTAGAGCGTGGATGAGAACATCTCTAAGCTCCTTAGATAGGACCAAGGCGTCGTAGATGCTCAGGAGAGACGGAAGCTTCCGGAGATGCGCCAAGACATTATAGTCCACCGAGGAAGGACTTATGTTTTCATCAGCCGGTTCTCTGCCATCTTCTTCATTAGCGACTTGTTTTTCCTTCCCTTTTGGGGCGTTGCCCTGATTCGGCGGTAGAGCCCTGCCGGTTCTGAGCTGGATTTGATTGGTCGTTGTGGCGAGCTCCTCATCCTCTTCGGGAAAACAAAGATCATCCTCGGAGTCGCTGCCAAGATGGATGGCGTAGCAGGTCACTACTGGGATCTCTTTATTGGAGTCTTCTTCTAACTCCTCCAGAATTTCAGCCGCTTGTACAGGGAAGAACTCCTTCAATTGAATCAATGTTCTTTCCTTTTGTTCATATTCTTCGAGAGAATCGATATATTTTTGAATGGTCGATCTCCCTGCAGACTCTTTTTCGCGCCGAGCTGCACCTTTCTTCTTCTTCAGCTTCTTGGATTTTGAGCCTGATGGAGCCGCATTGGCAGCTGGACTAGTAGGCTTCTTCTGCCCTTCCCATTCCGTCCTGGGTTTTTTCTGAAGTAGCTTTATCATCTTCTTCGTCTTATTAGATATGTGCGTACTCCACGGAGGCCGCGATGAGTCAGTTTCATCTCTCAGGGCAGCGGGTTCGGCTGTCTTCTCCCAGAAGGCTTCAACTTCTGTCTATATAAAGTTGGTGGTTGCAACTTGATTGTTCACCATCACACTTTTGGACAGCTCGATCTCTCCAGCCTTGTACTGCTTCTCGACCCAATCTTTGAAGATATAGCAATCCTCGATCGCATGGCTCACTACTCGGTGGTACGGGCAATACAAAGGATTGTCGGTCATTTTTGCTTCCTGGGGTCTTTTCGACTCCGGCAATTGTAGGCCGTTGTTCAAGGCATCTTTAAATATCTTGCGGACCTTGTCCCTTCTGAAAGAGTAAACCTTATTCTTTTTCTCCTCTAGAGAAGGCCCATCTCCTCCCAGCAATGGCTTTCGAGACCGGTTAGTTTTAGATTCAGCCGCCCTTCGCTTTTCTTCATTATCGGAGGCATTGAAGACATTGGTACTGCTGGAACTCCCGCTTCTACGGTTGTCATCCCGCTTGCTTTTCCAAGTTTTGTCTCTCTGAGAGTCTGGCGGGGACTCTTGCTTCGAGCGTTCCAGCATTTGGACTTTCTTGGTTAGCTCCTGGAATGTTTTGAGGCCTGCTGTACACAAGAATGGGACCATCCAATTGCTGAGGTTCCCAATGAGAAGGCTAACGGACTGGTCCTGCTCCAGCGGCGGTTAGCACTTGACCGTGAGATTACGCCATCGGGCGATAAAGTCAGTGTTACTTTCATTCTTCCCCGGCTTGGTCCTCACAAGGTCGGCAATGGAGATTTTATCACTGACGCTCATGAACCTTTGCCGGAACAGAGACTCCATTTGGGCAAAGGTAATGACGGACCCATCTGGTATGCTCGTGTACCAGTCGAAAGCAACACCGGTCAGGCTGTTGACAAACTGACGAAGAAGGAGCGCGTCATTGCCCCCTGTATTTCCGCACGATGCTTTGAAGTGGGTGACGTGCTGATTTGCATTCCCCGTTCCATCAAATCTTCCAAACTTAGGAATGACGTAGCCGCTTGGGAACTCAATCAGATCGTACTGCGCGGGATATGGCCGCCCACTACTGCCGATTTATTTTTGAGCTTCGGCTTCGGCCACCAATGTTTTAACCTTGCTGGTGACCAAATCCATTATCCGATCCTGTGTTAGCGGGATAGTGCTATCTGGGGCCAAGGCGTCCCCAGAAGCGGAGTGTGGCCGGCTTTCATGCGGCTCGACCAGTCTTGGACCCAAAGGAACAGGCATTGGCTGCCTCAGATTGTCATCACCCGGCTGATTAGTAGCGGCTTGTGCTTGATTGGGAGGCGCTCGAGCAATTTGAGCCGTAAGCTGCATCACCACGTTCGTTAAGTCGTCTATCTTCGAATAGAGCTTGGCCATCTCTTTATCTTTGCTCCTGAGCTGTTTTCGAAGCTCTTGAAGCAGCTCTTGCTCCGCAGTCCTGGGGCGGAAAGTCGGCTCCTCCTCGCTGTCCGAGCTTGACTCTGCATGGATCGTGGGGTCTTTCTGCCTATCATCCTCATCGAGAGGGTTCTCTTCATCCAGCGGGGGCGGCTGTTCTTAGGCAGCGGCAACCACATTCGGGCTAGATTGAGCTTGGGATGTAGTGGCCCCATCCTTGCTTTTGCTGCGAAGGTTGTCGCTGGGGCGTCCTCCCGCCATATAGACCGTATGGATGATGTATCCAGCCGTCTTTCTATCATTGGAAGCTGATTTCACGGATCGCTGTCTTGACCCCCTTGCTTCGGTAGCTGGTAATTGATTGAAGGCGGCTGGCCTAACCAGGTTCTTAAATGGTGCTGGCGCTTCTTTTCTGGATTTGCCCCGATGCTTTCGTGCGGCACAGAGCGCCTGATAGACTCTTGAAGAGACAGTGTCATACTTTTTATGTTGGGGCTGGGACACCTCTTTTTGTAGCACTGTTCGGACCGCTGTCTTCTTGATTCTGGCGGTCATGGCATTTTTCTGAACCCACTTCAGAGGCTCGAAGGAATTGCTGATTCTTACGTCCGACCTAGCCGTCGTCGCGGGGCAAACCTGCACTTGGAACTTCACATGATTCCATTTGGCTGAAGCCTTGGCCCTCTTGTTGGCTCGATACCTGAGCCGCTTCTGCCTTAACTTTTCTGTTCTAAGCACCTGGCAGACTTCAGCTTTTTGGGAAGACACCGCGGACTGGGCGATAGAGGGCTTTGGAGATACGCACGATTGTGCGTTTGTTGGAGTTATCGCTTGAGCTCGTCCGCGACATTTGTTGTTGCCCTTCGCACCGGAAGTCTTGCCCCCAGCTAGAGCGTCAGGGAATCGTTCAGACACCATCTTAAGTTTCGGTTGTGGTGCCTTAGCAATCACAACATTCGGCCTCTTGCCCCTTGGGACCGGCTTGACCACCTGTTCCGCCGGGATTTCCGCCAGATGAGCGCTTCCAGCAGGGTAGATGATGACGGAGCCAAACTAGCGGGGTGGTTCCTCCCACTGTCGACTGAGGCTTGCAGGGAGAACCACCCGAGCGTTGATCTTGACCACGTATGGAATCGGGGTCACGTTGGAAGCTGAATTCGTCTGGAGAGACATTGTCGTCGAAGGTTGATTGCTGTATAGAAAAGAAAATATCACTTCAGTATAGACAATAGATATGTATATTAATTGAGTTTGCATGAACGTTTAACCCGAAATATGGGAGGAGAGAAAGGTCCCACCGGGCGTGCCAGAATCTGTAAGGTGTTTTTCGTTACCCCATTGAGATGGGAATACACGCACGCTGGTCAGGCGTACTACAGATTCCCCCTGCCCAGGGTAGGCCGGGGTTTAATGATTGTGGGGATCCGAATCTCCGGCAGCCCGCGGACTAAGCTGCCGTTAATTACCCCTCGCCTTTGGGGCGAGGGAACCTCCGATTAATGGGTTAAACTGGTCATGCGAACTCTATATGTGGTGTGCGTGTGTTTTGTTTTGAAAGGAGGGTTTTGGATATATCGGGAGCCACGCAGAGTTTTTACGGGGGTCCCGCTACCCGGATAGCGGGCTGGGGGTCAAGGGGGCTAGCAGCCCCCTTGCGGGGTTCGGGGCAGCGCCCCGGCCCGAAAATTTTTTTTAGGGGGAGAATGTTGCGGAGTATATATATGTGTACATTTGTATACATATGTATATATATACATGTATATATAAATAAAGGGGAAAATAGCATCCAAAGGATGCGTGGGGCAGCACCTTGGGCGCTGTGCGCTTAGGTGCTGTGCGCTTAGGCGCAAGCGCGCCACGTGTCGGCATGTGGGCGCTTTGCGCAAGAGCGCTGCGCGCAGGTGCGCAAGCGCGCCACGTGGGCGCTTTGCGCACTTGCGCAAGCGCGCAGGTGCGCAAGCGCGCGCGCCACGTGTCGGCACGCGGGCGCTTTGCGCACTGCGCAAGCGCGCAGGTACGCAAGCGCGCGCGCCACGTGTCGGCACGAGGGCGCTTTGCGCCGTTGCGCAAGCGCGCAGGTGCGCAAGCGCGCGCGCGCCACGTGTCGGCACGAGAGCGCTTTGCGCACTTGCGCAAGCGCGCAGGTGCGCAAGCGCGCGCGCCACGTGTCGGCACGCGGGCGCTTTGCGCACTTGCGCTGCGCGCTGCTAAAACAAATTTCTCAGAAGAGAAATCAGAGAGGAGTTGGACTCCTGAGTGTGTGTTTTTTTTTTGGGGGTTTAGTGAACGATGTTCTTCTTCCTCCTGTTGCTTGCTGGATCTTGAAGATCAAGAGATGTGAAATCTCAAAATCTCTACTTTTTCAGATCTAATGATAGATCCAAGTTCCCCTTTGTGGGTTTTGTGGTGAAAAACTAATTTGTTTTGAAAAAGGAAGAGTAAAACTCTTGATTTAATTCAGGAGAAAGAAGAAGGTTTTGGAACCTTGAAGATGGAAGAAAGAGCTCAGCTCTGAGACTTTTTTGTTTGGAGGGAGAGAAAATTATTAGATATTTTCATTATCTTTGCCTTTATAGGCCATACACTTTACAAATAGCCCCTTGGGCTTCACAAAATGGCATTTTGCCTATTTCATGGCTCATGTGCCATTTCTTTTTGCACATAAGCCATGGGCTTTACAAAAATTTGGTTTTATGCCTATTTTTCTTACATTTATCCATAAATAAAATAAAAGAAATGCAACAAAATTATTTATTACAAAATTTTTATCTTGGCATGGGGGAGGTCGGCAGCTTCATGTTCGGGCTCGACCCGGGCATGGGCCCACTGGGTCGGGGCCTGGGCCCACTTGGCTTGGGGTTGACTTGGATTTTGACTTGGTCAACCGGGGTGTAAATTTTTACCCCAACAGGTATATCTTCTACCACTCCGAGGAACAAAAAGTGTTTGTTTCTCGGCATGCCACTTTCTTAGAAAAGGGTTTTCTTATGAAACAGATAGGTGGCATTGAGGTAGAACTGGAAGAGGTTCCAGCAATACAGACTACAACAGAAGATTTGGTTGAACCAGAGCATTCCGTAGTTCCCGATGAACCCCAGCCTCTCCGCCGATCTAGTAGGGTTCCTCGCCAACCTGAGAGATACTACGGTTTTCTCATTGATGGTGGCAGTGAGGATTGCATCATGGAGGATGATGACCCAACTAGCTTCGAGCAGGCCATCACTAGTGGGGACTCAGTGAAATGGCTGGATGCTATGCGGTCCGAGATGGATTCCATGTACACCAACAAAGTATGGACTTTGGAAGTTGCTCCTGAAGGGGTAAAACCCATTGGGAGCAAGTGGATCTTCAAGAAGAAACTTGGTGTAGATGGGAAAGTGGAGACTTTCAAAGCTAGACTTGTAGCAAAGGGTTTTCGTCAAAGACCAGGTGTGGACTATGACGAAACCTTTTCTCCAGTGGCTATGCTTAAATCCATCCGAATCATGCTTGCCATTGCTGCCTTTCATGACTACAAAATCTGGCAAATGGATGTTAAGACCGCCTTTCTAAATGGTGATTTAGAAGAGTGCGTGTACATGACTCAGCCAGAGGGCTTCGTAGACAGTGGGAGCAGCGGGAAGGTGTGAAAGCTGCTTAAATCCATTTATGGATTAAAGCAAGCATCGCGGAGTTGGAACATCTGCTTTGACGTCGTTATCAAAGAGTTTGATTTCGTCAAAAATCCAGATGAACCTTGTGTCTACAAGAAGGTGGCAGAGAGTAAGGTTGTCTTCCTCGTATTGTACGTAGACGACATACTCTTGATAGGAAATGATATTCCTATGCTGCAATCGGTCAAGCTCTTCTTATCACAAAGATTCTCAATGAAAGATCTTGGTGATGCCTCCTGCATATTGGGAATTAGGATCTATAGAGATAGATCCAAACGGATTTTGGGATTGTCCCAATCCAGGTACATTGACACCATACTAAAGAGGTTTAGTATGGAAGAGTCCAAGCGTGGGAACTTGCCCACGATCTCTGGAGTCACTCTCTCCAAAGAGATGTCTCCCAAGACTGATTTGGAGAGAGCTCGCATGCAAGGGATACCCTATGCTTCGGCAGTAGGCTCTATCATGTATGCGATGCTATGTACCAGACCCGATGTAGCATACTCACTAAGTGTAGTGAGTAGGTATCAAGCTGATCCTGGAGAGAGTCACTGGACAGCTGTGAAGAGCATTCTCAAGTACTTGCGAAGGACTAGAGATATGTTCTTGGTGTATGGTAACGGAGAACTCCAAGTGGAGTCCTTTACCGATTCCAGCTTCCAGAGTGATAAGGACGACTCAAAGTCGCAGTCGGGCTTTGTCTTTACCCTTTACGGAGGGGCGGTTAGCTGGAAGAGTTCCAAGCAGGAAACCGTGGCAGACTCGACGATGGAGGCTGAATACATCGCTGCCAACGATGTTGCTAAAGAAGCTGTCTGGATCAAGAAGTCCATTACTGAACTTGGAGTGGTTCCATCCATTGAGCGTCCAATACCTTTGTATTGCGATAACAATGGAGCGGTGGCTTTGGCCAAGGAACCCAGGTCCCATCAGCGGTCCAGGCATATTCTGAGGCGGTATCACCTGATCCGGGAGATAGTTGATCGCCGGGAGATCGAGGTCAGGAGGGTTGACACGAAGAACAACACGGCGGATCCACTCACGAAGGCCATTCCCCAGATACAGTTTGAGAGACTCTTCGGGATGCTCGGTATGAGATACTACAGCAGCTGGCCCTAGTGCAAGAGGGAGATTGTTAGTTGTATGTATGCCCTAGAGGCCAGTATTGTACAGATTATGTATATTATATTGGATGCTTGGACATATATAGAGATGACTTTCTTGCTCGACATGATAGTATGCTATCTGGTTACTCTTTATCTTAACATGTACACTAGTCTCTTTATACTGTCTTATAGTTACATGTTGGTAAAGCCCTTAGGATTTGTACTTGACTACCTGGACTATGATGCAGATCATACTAGTGGGGACATGGTAGTCCATAAGTACATCCTTCAAGGTCCCTAGTCGTAGGTGTATCGAGACGGGGCATCGATATACCAGAGTAGACTAGCGTATACGCTTCTCGACCTATGTGATGGGCGATGGATGATCCCATATCCATTGGTGTTTGACATCAGAGATGGTATACGGGTGCTCAGTGGAGACTGGGTACACTGGACGGACTCGCCGAGAACTCCCAGATGGTATTATACCTCACGTCAGATGGCAGTTCTCAGGTGACACTTGTACAGGTTAGTCTGTAGACCCGAGATCGTCATAGAGTCTTGTGTGATTCCCACTGTGCTTTGATCTCCACCTTACCACGTCCATGTGGGCGTGCAAAACGGTGGTCTTTGGGTACAGTCCCGAGTCACATGGAGGCAATGAGCGATAGGAGGGGTTTCGTCTCTCCCGGTATTGGGGGTAGATGTTGCGCTGTGCTCGATTGGCCGTAACAGGGAAGTCCCTGGCCAGGGCTGATCAGAGATTTACTGGTAAGTGTTACCAGTAGTTTCTCGACCCGTTACGAGCCTCACATCGGCACGACTTATCGGGTTATTGGGGTCTGACGTATACCACCCCTAGACTTGATATGCGACGTATCAGACGAAGAGACCGGACTGTACGGTAAGTGTTACTGGTCGGATTCGCAGGAGTGTGAGCGGGCTAGCTCGTCGATCTTCTGATCGCTCAATACCTGGGTGGCCGTTACGTTTAGCAGACCGCTTGCGGCTTGTGGGTGCTTGATATGATCATCATCTGCTACCGGCGTATTGACGAGTCTTTAGAGTCCTACACAGAGGTTTCCTGGCTCAAGCGAAACGAAATAGGAGCGCATATGAGATATGTGCAGGACCGAGAATAATGCGTGTATGTGATACCGCATTTCATTCTCGCGATATATGTTTCGATTGGTTATATTCGATATGACCTAGTTATCGAATCATTGATTCGATAAATCGATACATTAGATTCTAGTCGGTTATGTGCGACATGACCGGATCATTGAATCAAATGTTGATTTAATGATTTAATGCATAATTATATATTTGATATATTGCATTGCATTAACTAGTATTGGTTCACTTTAAACGGATTTTTCTCACTTGATGCACATTGTATATGTGATATGCTTTAGTGCACTACTTTGTATCATGTTTGATGATACTTGATAATGTGATTAAGTGTAAAGGGTTAAACCATGGTTAAGTGATGATTAGGGTTTTGGTTTTTCATTTATTTATTTGTTTATTTATTTGAAAGGATTAAGTTAAGAATGGTGGCTTATTTTGGAGCTATGTTGAAGCTTCATGAAGCTTTGACAAAGTCCACCATCCTTATCTCATCCTTAACCCTAACCACACTTACTAACCTTGGTTTAATCTCTACACTTGACCATGGTCAAGATATGATAAGTATTCATATTAGTTTTATTTTTTAAAATGGTGAAGACTTATCATTCTTGCTTCATCTTCATCTTCTTCTTCTTCTTCAAGCTTGCTACAACAATGGCAACTTGAGATCTAGTGAGATAAATCAAATTCTAAAGTAAACCCACCTCCTATTTCTTCACCCTCTACCTCTTGCCAAGTTGTTTTGGGTGTTTACTTCACAAGTTTCACAAGTTTGTGAAGTCGGAGCTTGAGTTTGTGCAACCTCGACGTAGATCGTCTTTGACACGAAGCCGACGACCTATTCCGCACGTTTCTCCGATGAAGCCGTCACGAGAGTTCAAGCTTCAAGATGGACAGCGAGAGGACGCCCTTGCGGAGCCGTGGAGGTGGATATCCGGATCTACAAAGGTTGTAATTTCCGTATCCCAGTAGTTAACTGTTAACTAGTTAGTTTTTTCGCCTAAACATCTAGCAAACGATCCGTAGTCGGGTCTCTCGGCACCGTTAAAATTTTAATATGGCATGTTCGATGCCTTGTGTGACCTCATTAGGGTGCCTAGGAACCCTACAACTCTCTCTTTTGCTCTTCTTTTTTCTTTATGTGTTGCAGTAGCAGCTGCAACACTTGAAGAAGGGGGGGTATATATGGTGCATTGTGATGTGGTATGATGGGGGTGTTGTGCTGTGGTTAAAGGCTGATGTTGCTGTCGTTTTGCTAAAAAAAACCATGGGCTGAAATGCAGCAGTAGGTGTAGGGGAGGGGCTGATTGGTGGCTGAAGTCAGCCATTGTAGGCTGATAAGTCATGTTGGGGGAGTGTGTAGGTCAGCTAGGGGGCTGATAAGTCTTGATGGGGGTGGGTAAGTCAGCGAGGGGGGCTGAAAAAGTGTTAGGGGCTGATGTAGATCAGATATGGGGCTGAAAAGTTCTGATGGGGGAGTGTAGATCAGCTAGGGGGCTGAAACATCATGATGGGGTTGTGTAGATCAGCTATGGGGCTGAAGTGTCATGATGGATAGGCTGATGTTTACATCAGCTGCTGAATTTGTGCCGATGTAGCTGTTGTAGCTGCTGTTCTGGTGGCTAAAAATGCGCTGTTGATATTGGATGTGAGGCTGATGGTGTTGCAGCTTGTAGCAGCAGCTAGGGTGGCTGATGTGTGGGTGTATATGTCTGGTTTAGACAGGTTGGTATGTGTGTGTTTGAGAGGCAAACCAAAGTTTTGAAATGAGATGAGTTAACTCTCATCATCCCATTCACCATGAACAAAACCAACCCTGATTAACCCACTTAACTTAGCCAAATGGTTTAAAACTCACCATGGTCATCTAAACATGGTTTAACCCTAGGCCACTATGAGTCCAAAACATGAACCAAATGCGACAGGTGTGGAAATGTCACGTGCACATTGCACAAAAAGCCAAAAATCCAATTAGCGATTTTTTTATCGCGATTAACACTAAAGTCGCATATAATTCATCATAAAAACTGTAAAATGACATATTTCCACAAAATACCCTATTTTAGAATTTCCAAAATTTTCTCCGGAATTTTCACCATTTATCGGTATTTAATTACACCGACTATTAAAATATTCATTAAAAATTATGAAAATTCCCAAAAATAATATTTTATTTTTTTGAAATGTTACAATCTGCGATCACAACGCTGGTAATCAAGCAAAGATCCTATGGGCTCTACTAATATGTATAAGAGATACGTTACAAGAAACATTTGTACATATTAAAGTAGACACAAACCAAGTAGCATACTACCATTTTTAGCAAGACTGTATATACAACTATGAATATCCCAAGCTTCCATTAAGTAATATACATACAAGTATGATACAATAATGGCCCCTAGGGCATATACACTAACAATCTCCCACTTGCACTAGGGCCATGAGCTGGCATATCGTAGACCTATCATCTCGAATAGCCTCTCGAACCGCGTCTGAGGAATGTCCTTTGTGAATGGATCGGCAATGTTATTCTCCGTCTCTACTCTTTTCACCTCGATCTCCCTGCGATCTACGATCTCCCTGATCAGGTGATACCGCCTTAAGATGTGTCTGGACTTCTGATGGGACCTGGGTTCCTTCACTAAAGCTATAGCGCCGTTGTTCTCACAATACAGAGGTATTGGATCAACACTGGTAGGAATCACCTGAAGTTCTGTGAGGAACTTCTTCATCCAGACAGCTTCTTTTGCGGCATCGCAAGCAGCTATGTACTCCGCTTCCATTGTTGAGTCAGCAACGGTCTCCTGTTTGGAACTCTTCCAACAGACCGCCCCTCCATTGAGGGTAAAGACATAACCCGACATGGATTTGGAGTCATCCTTGTCACTCTGGAAGCCGGAGTCGGCAAAGGCCTCAATCTGGAGGTCTTTTCCACCATACACTAAGAACATCTCCTTAGTCCTCCTCAGGTACTTGAGAATGTTCTTTACGGCTATCCAGTGCTTCTCCCCTGGGTTTGCTTGATATCGGCTTACTACGCTTAATGCGTATGCTACATCTGGTCTGGTACATAACATCGCATACATTATAGAGCCTACCGCAAAAGCGTAAGGTATAATCGACATGCGATCCCTTTCCAAATCAGTCTTGGGAGACATCTCTTTGGAGAGGGTGATTCCATGACAAGCCGGTATGTCACCACGCTTAGAATCATCCATACTGAATCTCTTCACTATGGTGTCTATGTACCTGGACTGCGAAAGTCCTAACATCCTTTTTGATCTATCACGATAGATCCGAATCCCCAGAATGTAGGTGGCATCACCCAGGTCTTTCATGGAGAATTTCTGTGATAAGAATCTTTTGACTGACTGTAACATAGGAATATCATTTCCTATTAGGAGAATGTCATCCATGTACAAGACGAGAAATACTACAGCTCTCCCTACAGTCTTACTGTATATGCATGGTTCCTCTGGATTTTTGATAAAGTCGAATTCTTTGACAGCATCATCAAAACAGATGTTCCAACTCCGTGATGCTTGCTTTAGTTCATAAATGGACTTAAGAAACTTGCATACTTTACAGCTGCTCCCACTCTGAATGAATCCCTCTGGTTGATCCATATAGATGCACTCTTCCAAATTACCATTTAGAAAGGCCGTCTTTACGTCCATCTGCCAGATTTCATAATCGTGGAAGGCAGCAATAGCAAGAAGGACCCGAATGGATTTAAGCATAGCTACTGGAGAAAAGGTTTCGTCATAGTCCTAACCAGGTCTTTGACGGAAACCCTTTGCAACAAGTCTAGCCTTATAGGTTTCAACCTGTCTATCTACACCAATCTTCTTTTTGAGGATCCATTTGCATCCTACGGGTTTTACCCCATCTGGAGGAATGTCCAAAGTCCATACTTTGTTAGTGTACATGGACTCCATTTCGGTCCGCATTGGATCCAGCCATTTTACTGAGTCACCGCTCCGAATGGCTTGCTGGAAGCTAGTAGGCTCATCATAGTCAATAGTGCAATCCTCTCTATCCCCGTCTATGAGGAGAAAACCGTAGTATTTCTCGGACGGATGAGACTGCCTACTACTCCTGCAGAGTGGCGTCGGGATGTCCCTTTCTTCTGAAGCCTCAGGTTCTACCATACTTTCTGTAGTAGTTTGTGGTTATGGAATTTCTTCCAGTTCTATTTCGCTCCCACTTGTTTCCTTTTCTAAAAACTGATATTCTAGAAAATGGGCATTACGAGAAACAAAAACTTTTTGTTCCTCTGCGTAATAGAATAGATACCCCTAGGAGTTCTTTGGATATCCCACAAACTTACAATGTACTGATCATGCCTCGAGCTTGTCCGCATACTGCTTTTTAACAAAAGCCGGACATCCCCAAATCTTCAGATACTGAAGATAGGGTTTCTTCCCACTCCACATCTGATATGGTGTGGTAGGCACAGTCTTGGTAGGAACTAGGTTCAAAAGATATACAGCTGATTCTAGTGCATATCCCAAGAATGATCGCGGTAACTCAGCGTTACTCATCATGGAACGAACCATATCCAATAGGGTTCGATTCCTCCTTTCCGATACACCGTTGTGTTGTGGTGTGTATGGAGGAGTAAGCTGAGAGAGAATTCCATTCTCTTTTAAGTAACCCAGGAACTCGGCACTTAAGTATTCACCACCTCGATCAAATCTCAGTGTCTTTATACTCTTGCCTGTTTGTTTTTCCACTTCATTATTGTATTCTTGGAATTTCTCAAAGGCCTCGGATTTATGCTTCATTAAGAAGATATATCCATACCTAGAGAAATCATCCGTAAAAGTAATGAAGTAGGAATAACCACCTCGCGCATGTGTAGACATTGGACCGCACACGTCACTGTGTACGAGTCCCAAGAGCTCGCTTGCTCTTACTCCGTATCCAGTAAACGGAGTCTTTGTCATATTTCCTATGAGACAAGATTCACAGGTAGCATAAGATTGATATTCGAACGGATTCAAATATCCTTCTCTATGTAACTTAGTCAACCTTCTCTCATTGATGTGACCTAGTCTACAATGCCATAAGAAATCCTGATTTAATTCCGGAGACTTTCTTTTAAGTGTGTTCTGGACATTGAAAACCTAAGCTTGATTCAATACGTATATGCCGTTATCTAATGTACCGGACCCAATCAGAACTTGATTTAGGTGGATGTGAACTATATCACTTGTGAATGTAAAATCATATCCCTCTCTTGAAAGTGAGGACACTGATATGATATTGCAAGTCATACTAGGTACATACAGACAGTTACGTAGAATCAATATCTGCCCACTTGTCAAACCTAGGCGATATTCTCCCACGGATTCAGCGTCCACGCTCATTCCGTTTGCTACTCTGAGAGACAAATCACCTACTTTCATAACTCTACGGTTTCTCAAAGCATGTAATGAATTACAGATATGAGATCCTGCTCCGGTATCGAGTACCTAGGAAGTAGAGTTAATTGACAACCAGTTCTCAATAACAAATACACTTGAGGCTGAAGCCACAACATGCTTCGTATCCTGGCTACTGGCTTCTAAAGCCCTGCAATCTTTCTGCCTATGCCTAATCCTATAACAATAGCAACGTCCCACTTTTACTATATCCAGTCCCGAAACTTTTGCCCTTCTCTTTCCTTCTACTTCCCTGGTTTCCTTCAGGGTAGGAGGCAGAGATTGTGGAATCAAGTCAGTATCTGACTCGTTTCCTAACATGGTCTCCAGGTCCTTGAGCTTATCAATACAGCTAGTCATTGTAAGGACGTTGTCCCCTACAGATGACCCGACAGCCAACCTCGCTTTAATTAATTCGTTCGAGGTCTCATATCTTGTGATATGAGATTGCTCTCCATATAAATCTTTCCTATGGAGAAAGATGGAAACTGTGTCCATCTTCTCGTGCTGCTTCTGGTATACACCATCAACTGAAGCTAACACGGGGAACTTGGCTTTCGTTTTATCCTTTTCCCTTGTTTGACGGATATCCATATCCGCGACGGTGGAAACTGGACCTGGGACTGCGGGATCTTGAGTAGTATTAGGGTGGTCCAGCTTGTCATAGGCAATGGACATCTGGACAGACCTTTGCCAGTCATATAAGTCAGATTCAGTCAATTTGTTATCTAGATGTAACCTAGTCGTGGTCACAAAGTCGCGGCAATTAAGAGAGAGAGAAGAAAACACTTTTAGCATGATGCTCTTGCAAGTTTAGAGTGGTTTTTAATTTATCTAAACAGGATGGCTCCCACTGTTTCTCGAATCCTTCCTAAAACCATAAAAGAAGAATTAGCCAGGATTATTCTCACCGTACAATTCTTGCTTAACCGTTCAGCCAGGTCAGTGTCGATACTTCGAGGGAGGTTTTCCAACGCTTTCGCGAAGTTCCTTAATTAAAGAACCTCTTTTCTCTGGGGGCGAAACTCCGCTGACATCTTTCTAGGCACCTACTTGGTTTATAGCATTGATCGTTAAGTGACGAATCTCCTGATAAGTAGTATATACTCACAGTAGGATCGGGATCCAAAATATCATCATATGATAATGTTGAAGGAATCCTACCAACATTCATCATCCAAAATGGTATGCTCTCTCTGCAAATTTCAGTTTCTTTAGAAATTCCCGATATAAATTTTTGCCCCATGCTCTTATGACCTTGGCGTTGGTCAAAATATCATAAGTCACATGTCAAGCTCTACCCATCATTATCCTTGTTAATTTGAACCCACCCGTACATATCCTTGACGTTGGCCAAAATGATAATACGACTGCAACAAACTAACTCATCTATCTATGAAACAAATGAATATCCAGCAGCTACCAAACACTATGCCTTGGCATTGGTCAAAATACATAGCTTGAATACTACTGAATACCCAAATGAAATGACGGAGGACTACGGATGGTTTTGGCAAAAACTGTGAACGTAGTGAACTTGATATAATCGAAGGAACCTGATACTTTTTTAAAAGGAGTGGTTAAAGCTCCGCAATTAAAAATTCTGATCTTTTAAAATAACCGAGTGGTTTCTTTTAAATTTGTTCCAACGATTGAACTTTGGTTTATTTTCTTTGCATTATAATAATGTGTCCCATCATTTATCCTATCATTGCAGAAAACAACGAAAATACCACGTCCTCTTATGCCATCCGTATTTGCCATGGGGTCCCGTCATCACCCGTTAGGTTACTTAACTAACGACAGAGCGGGGGCTGGGCTAGTGCGGGTGTAAAACATAAGTGACGTCTAATAGTTATCATCTATAGATATCGTACATTCGTCAGACGCAATAATAAGCATTCCAGATCACTGAAGAACTTTATTGGATATACTAGCAATCCGCGTTTGCTTTGAGCCTGCAACAAAAGACGGATTATACGGTTATGATGAATAGCCATTACCCCACCCTAGACCCCTACGGGTACGGCAAACTGCCCGCCAAGTGCCCGAAGTGAAGCGGTCTCCCTCAACAACGTGAGTAGGCCACTAAACACTTCAAAGTACCCGGTAGTTTGTGTACCCCACCTTGGGTCTATCCTAGGAGCAAAAACAGTAAAAAGAAATAATACAACGGTGGCTACAACCGCAACCTGGATGCGCCCCGCAAAAGAATTTTACATCATATTACATTTACATCGAATGAATGGATATTAAACCCATCTAAAACCCTGGCTAATCATCACAACACTCCAATCAAGTCCATATACACAAACAGTAAACATTACAGAAATGTGCAACCCCCCGCCAACCGACATACTAGCAGTTAGGGGAGGTTTACGAACACATTAAACATTACAGATAAAAACCCAATTAGCAAATATCTTAGAACATCGATCGACAACCATTTTCCGTGTCTACCCCAATTGCAAGCCAGCACAGAAGTAACCTGGGCAGAAACAGAATATACAGGAAAACAAAACTCCAAAACATATGAATTACTGTGCAAATCCGAGTCAACTCGGGGTTGAGTCGGCGGCGGATCCGCGGCCAAAAGCACCATCTTGCCGCGGATCCGCGGCCGTATTGCCGAGTTAGGGGCTCGTATTTTCCCAGTATTCTTATATTTCCCTGCTGTGAATTTTAAGGCATATCATATAATTTTTTAGACATGTTTAAAATCAACAGAAACTTGGGGGTTTCCGGGGTTTCGTTTTCGTGTTTTCCGACGATCGAAGTTCTAATTAGTTGCTAACAAGCTAGTAATGGTTTAGTTGGCTCTGATATCACTGTAAGTCCATGTCACGCACCCCACGAACTTGCGGGGAGGCGGAATATATGAAAAACGATTATCAAAGCTTCGTAACACGGACTTGAGCGCATGAATCATATCTAAACCGTTACTAGCAAACTATGAGAGGTTTAACTACTCGGATTCGAAGTTATACCTCATGTTACTTGTCCTTTGGGTCTTTATCGCTGTCCTCCACTCCTCGTAGGCTTCTTGGAAGATCAGCACCTCAACGGCCTCCTCAAGTCAAAGACGATCCACCCGAGAGCTGCTACGCCAAGCTTGATCTCTAACTTGAGATATCTAAGTTGCTCAAAGTGCTAATCTAAGCTACCTAGGGGATATAGAGTGAGGTTATGGATGTATTAGTCTAGCTAACCCTTGATCTCAACACATGAGAGGTTAAGGTTAGGGTTTCAAGAATGAGAGAGCTTGAGGAGAGAGAAGGTGATGATAAGAATGAATATGAATAATGAGCTCATTAGAATATAACAACCATAACAATTTATCAAATAAATAATATAAATGATTAATCATCATGGTTGATGCATTCACCTTGTGTGATTCATCATATGACTCATTAACTAATTAATGCATCATTTAATACAAAGGATGAATCACACAAATGAGTCATTAAGCAATTAATGCTTATGCCACCTTAACCCTCAAGTCACCATACTTCTAGAAGCTTCCCGGAAAATTACGAGAACGCCCCTCCAATCCGTGAAAACATGGAAAAACATTAGACTGTATAAATCCAATAACCTGATACTAGAATCTGACTTAAACCAAAACCGACTAGTAAAAACTGTTCGAACGTCGTACGTGCGTTTAAACACGTATGCGTCCAAACCCTTATCGTAAAACCATACGACCTCTATATCGTTTCGCCTGGAGCAGCGAAACTCTCTGTGTGGTACTCTAAAGACTCGACACTATGCTGGCAGCGGGTTTAACCACAGACAGCAAGCGGCACTAGCTGTACGTAACGTGTTAGTGTATATGCCCTGGAGGCCATTACTGTATCATACTAGTTTGTATATTACTTGATGGAAGCTTGGGATATTCACAATTGTATATACAATCTTGCTCGAAATGGTAGTATGCTACTTGGTTTGTCTCTGCTTTAATATGTGCATGTGTTTCTTTTAGCATATTGCTGATATACATATTAGTAGAGCCCTTAGGATCTTTGCTTGATTACCTGCGTTGTGATGGCGCTCACACTCGTGGGAGCTGGGTGATCTATAAGCACATCCTTATACAGGTCCCTAGTCGTTGGACTATCAAGACAGGGCATCGATACTCCGGAGTAGACTAGCGTATGCGCTTCTCATCCCAGTGTGGGAGACGGTCAGTTCCACAGCCGTTAGTACGTCGTACTTGAGATAGTATACGGGTGCTCGTTAGGTTACGAGTACACTGGACAGGACTCGTCGGGAACTGTTGGTTGGTATTATACCTATCGTCAGTTATCAGTTCCCAGGTGACATGAGTACAGCTTAGTCCGTTGACTTGACACTGTCACTTCGCCTCGAGTGTGTTCCCACTGCACTTTGATTACTACCCTCCCACGGCTCAAAGGAGTCGTACAAACAGGTAGTTTTTGGGTGCAGTCCCGAGGCACTTGGAGGCAGTGACGGTTAGACAGGATTCGTCTCTCCCGGTATTGGGGGTTGACATCGCGCTGTGTCCAGGAGAGCCATTACACGAGTAGTCCCTGGCCAGGGCAAGCGAGATATACTGGTAGGTCTCCAGTGTTATCTCAGGGTGTTCTGGGCTACACTCCGACACGACTTGTACCGCTATTAGGGGACTGACGTTCTCCGCCCCCCTAGGCCCGCCATGCGATGTATCAGACGAACAGACCGGACTGTACGGAGACTGTCACATACAGGCTCAGTAGGAGTTCAGATGGGGTTCACCTCGTCAGTCTTCTTATCGACATGTACCTGGGGACCGTTACGTACAGCTAGTGCCGCTTGCGGTCTGTGGTTAAACCCACTGCCAGCGTAGTGTCGAGTCTTTAGAGTCCCACACAGAGAGTTATTCGCCTTTAGGCAAAATGAGTAGAGGTCGCATGGTTTTGCGACAGGGTTCGTTCACATCCGCGCACTTGTGCACGTTTGCTGTCCGGACAGCTTATACTAGCGGGCTTTGGTTTAAGCCGGATCCTAGTATATGATTTGGGATTGGTTTTTCTCATTGTATTCATGTTCCTTGGATCGCGAATACGGGTGCGTATGCACAGTTGCTTGAAACAGAGGGAGAGGACTTTGATTAGGGTTAATAACCATTGTCATTGTATTAACCCTAATGATTATGTGTGTATTATGGTTAATTGATATTAGTTTAATAATTGTGCATGGTTATGGTTGTTGACCATTTGACCCATCTTGACTTGTTGACCTTATTGACACTTTGACCATCATCATTTCATTTGGAAGATGCTCTTTGATCCTTGCAATTTGCATTAAAAATGAAATGATAATGGTCATGTCTTGATTAAGCCATGACAATTATCTCACTAATTATCTAATTACAATAATTCACACATATATGTGGGAATGGTTTATTTTATTCTCATTCTATCATTTCTTTTCTCTCTCTTGTTCTTCCTCTCCCTCAAGCTCTCCCCTCTCATGAGTTGAGAAACATTTGAGCTTGAGAAAAACCCTTTCTTGATAATCTCTACTCTCATCTAGGGTTCAAGGATTAGCACTTCTTGCACCCTAGTTACTTCTAGCTTGGAGTTGAAGCCAAAGGTTGAGGCTTTCGGGTGGATCTTTCTTTGACGGGAGAAGACGACAAAGGTGACTTCCTTCCACTACTCCAAGGAGCAAGGAGAGAAGGACATAAAGCCTAAGGTATAACCTTTCTCCCACTTAGCTAGTTTCTAGTTAGCTTTAGCTTGTTTTTGTTTAGCAAAGATCCTTCATAGTTTAGTCCATGTTGCCTAAGCTCATAAAAATCCGATTTTTATTCCGTTTTCCGCCTCCCAGTAACCACCGGGGTGGGCAACGTGGACTTACAGTGGTATCAGAGCCTAACTAAACATAAACTAGCTAGGTAGTAAAGTGTATCGAAGTTCGAATCGGAAAAATCGAAAAACCGAGTTTTCAAAACCCTTAGTTTCTGTTAAATTTTTTTCTGCTCAAAATAAAATTTATCATAGTCCAAAAATCGTCTCAGGGTTTTGTGAAGAA
The DNA here is from genome assembly GCA_030015575.1 of Agapanthus africanus. Lineage (NCBI taxonomy): Eukaryota > Viridiplantae > Streptophyta > Magnoliopsida > Asparagales > Amaryllidaceae > Agapanthus > Agapanthus africanus. The sequence continues at coordinate 146,288,799 of CM057343.1, read as the reverse complement.
AACCACCAAACCCGGTCCAGTGACTCGACCAAGGCGCCGCGGTTCCGCGGCAATAGCAAGCTATTGCCGCGCAACCGCGGCCAAGTTGGCTCTTCACTGGGTCGAGTTTGGTGCAGTGTATCTCTGGCTTGGTTTTAGGATTTTTAAGATGGTTTATATGTGCCCAGATTTTCCAGAATAGAAATTTGTTTTTGGGGGCCTATAAATCCGTATTTTTTTTCGAACTTCAATACACTTTGACTAAAAGGTTATATCTGTGATGTTTATATGTATTGAACGTCGGCTAATCGCTATATGTCGATTAGTCGGGGTTATACATATCTGTGATCTGTGATTGATGCTGGTATGTGTATATGAATGGGTTGGATTGTCGCGGATGAATAGCCGGGGTGGATGTGAGATGAGTGTTGCTTTTTCTTTCATTCATTGTAATATGTAAATTGATGTAATATTATTATTTGTATGGCCACACAACCGGATCGGGGTTGTAGCCGTCATTGTATAATTCTTTTTACTGTTTTTGCTCCTCGGATAGACCCATGGAGGGGGTGCACAAACTACCGGGTATCTCGAAGTGCCGAGTGGCCTACTCACGGTGGTGAGGGAGGTTGCTTCGCTTCGGGTACTTGGCGGGTAGTTTGCCGCACCCATAGGGGTCTTGGGTGGGGTATTTGGCTATTCACCGCGTCCGTGTAATCCGCTTTTCGTTGCAGGCTCGAACGTATTGCGGATTCCTAGTATATCCAATGTATTCATCTGTGATCTGTAATGTCTATCATTGCTATATATTTATATATGATAACTATTTAGGCGTTGCTTATGTTTTACAGCCGCGCTAGCCCAGCCCCCGCTCTGTCGTTAGTTAAGTAACCTAACGGGTGATGACGGGGCCCCGTGGCGAATGCGAATGGCATAAGCGTACGCCATATTTTGGTTATTTTCTGTAATGGTAGGATTAAATGATGGGACACATTAAAAGAACTAATGCAAGAAAATAAACCAAGTAAAAGTCGATTGGAACACTTTGAAAACCACTCGGTTCTTTTCAAAACTAAACTTTTAAACGCGGAGCTTGAACCACTCCTTTTAAAAGCTATCTCGTTCCATCGATTATATCAAGTTCACTACGTTCACGGTTTTGCCAAAACCATTCGTAGCCCTCCGTCATTCTACATGAATGGTCAAAAGTATTCAAGCTATGTATTTTGGCCAAAGTCAAGGCATAATGATTGGTAGCGATTGGGTATTCATGTGCAGCATAGATAGATGCGTTGGTTTGGGACAGTCGTGCTGCCATTTTAGCCAAAGTCAAGGGTAGGTACGGGTGGGTCCAAATTAACCAGGAGAATGACGGGTAGAACTTGACATGTGACTTATGATATTTTGGCCAAAGTCAAGGTCATAAGAGCATGGGGCAAAAATCCACATCGGGAGTTTCAAAAGTACTGAAACTTGCTAGCGCCGCATACCATTTGGAGTGTGATGATTCTGGTAGGATTCCTTCGGTTTTATCATGCGATGATATTTGGATCCCGATCCTACTGTGAGTATATGCTACTCCTCGGGAAAACTCTCACTTAACGATCAATGCTATAAACCTAGTAGGTGTCTAGAAAGGTGTTAGCGGGGCTACGCCCCCAGGGAAAAGAGGTTCTTTAATTAAGGAACTTCGCGAAAGCGTTGGAAAACCTCCCTCGAAGTACCGACACTGGCCTGGCTGAACGGTTAAGCAAGTATTGTACGGTGAGATTGATCCTGACTAATCCTTTCTTTACGGTTTGAGAAGGGATTCGAGAGACATTGGGAGCCATCCAGTTTAGACAAATTAAAAACCACTCTAAACTTGCAAGAGCATCATGCTAAAGTGTTTCTTTTCTCTCTCCTAATTGCAGCGACCATTCAACATGACCGGACTTAAGTTATTACTAGATAAAAACATATTGACAGGGCCAAACTACAAAGATTGGCTCAGGAATGTCAAGATGGCAATCACTTACGACAAGTTGGGGTATGTCCTTACCACCAAAGCTCCCCCTGTCCCAGGTCCCAACGTAGATAGGGAAATCTACAAGACCTGGGAAATAGATTGCGCGAAGGCCAGATGCCTCGTACTAGCTTCGATGGACAACGAACATCAGAGGAGGCACGAGAATATGGACCTAGAGTCTATATTTCTTCATACAAAAGAACTGTATAGAGAGCAGTCTCGTATCGCAAGATACGAAGTGTCGAAGAAGTTGTTTTCGGCAAGGTTGGCCGTCGTATCATCGGTAGCGGAACACGTGCTTAAGATGATTGGCTACATAGAGGAGCTCGCGGACCTTGGGACCACGTTGGAGAATGAACTCTATACTAATTTGATTCTCCAGTCCCTTCCTTCCACTTACGCCCAGTTTATCCTTAACTTCAACATGTAAGGAAAGGAGGTTGAACTTTCCGAACTTCTGAACATGTTGAGGAGTGCTAAGGGCACCCTACAGAAAGGTAGGGAGACATCCACTTCGTTTGTAGGAGGATCTTCCTCTTCTAGATCCAAGGCAAAAGCCAAGGGTAAGAAGAAGAAAGCCCCCGCCAAACCAAGAGGCGGTGTCGGTAAAGTGGATACGAAGGGAAAAGAAAAAGCAACAAAGGTAGCGGGAAAGCTGGTAGGGAAGGAAGAATGCTTCTATTGTCACAAAAGTGGTCACTGGAAACAGGATTGCATGGCTTGGAAGGCCAGAACATAAGATTTGAAGCGAGTTGCAGCTTCAGCTTCAGGTGTGTATGTTATTGAAAACTGTCTATCAATAAACTCTACATCCTGGGTATTGGATACCGGATCAGGGTCTCATATCTGTAATTCTTTGCAGGCGTTGAGAAAGCGTAGAGTTTTGAAGGCAGGTGACATGACCCTCAGAGTTGCAAACGGTGCTAGCATGGATGCTGAGGCCGTGGGGGACTATCACCTGGGATTGACGGATGGACAATTTTTGGTTTTCCGCAGTTGTTATTATGTACCAAATGCAACCTGTAATATCATTTCTGTATCTTTATTATCTAAAGAAGGTTATGAATTTACATTTGTAAGTAATGTAGTGAACATTCACCTTAATCAAGTTTTGATTGGGTCAGGTACATTGAACAACGGTATATACGTATTAAACCAACCACAGATTTTCAATGTCCAGAATACACACAAAAGAAAGTCTCCAGAAATAAATAAAACTTTCTTATGGCATTGTAGACTGGGTCACATCAATGAGAGAAGGTTGACTAAGTTACATGCAGAAGGATATTTGGATCCGTTCGAATATCAATCGTATGCAACTTGTCAATCCTGTCTCAAAGGAAAGATGACAAAGACTCTGTTCACTGGACACGGAGTAAGAGCGAGCGAGCTCTTGGGACTCGTACACAGCGACGTGTGCGGTCTAATGTCTACACATGCGCGAAGCGGTTATTCTTACTTCATTACTTTTACGGATGACTTTTCAAGGTACGGTTATGTCTTCTTAATGAAACATAAATCCGAGGCTTTTGAAAAATTCCAGGAATATAAGAATGAAGTGGAAAAACAAACAGGCAAAAGTATCAAGGCACTGAGATCTGATCGAGGTGGTGAATACTTGAGTGCCGAGTTCCTGGGTTACTTAAAAGAGAATGGAATTCTCTCTCAGCTTACTTCTCCATACACTCTGCAACATAACGGTGTATCGGAGAGATGGAACCGAACCCTATTGGATATGGTACGGTCCATGATGAGTAACGCTGAGTTGCCGCGATCATTCTGGGGATATGCGCTAGAATCAGCTGCATACCTTTTGAACCGAGTTCCAACTAAGACTGTGCCTACTACACCATATCAGATGTAGTGTGGGAAGAGACCCTATCTTAATCACATTAAGACATGGGGATGTCCAGCTTTTGTAAAAAAGCAGCATGCGGACAAGCTCGAGGCACGCTCAGTACAGTGCAAGTTTGTGGGATATCCAAAGAACTCCAAGGGATATTTCTTCTATTGCGAAGAGGAACGAAAGGTGTTTGTTTCTCGCCATGCCCACTTTCTAGAACACCAGTTCATAGAAAAAGAATTAAGTGGGAGCGCAATAGAACTGGAAGAAATTCCAGAACCACGAGCTATTACTGAAAGCTTAGTAGAACCAGAGGGTTCGAAAGATCAGGACATTCCCACGCCACTCCGCAGAAGTAGTAGGCAGTCTCATCCGCCCGAGAGATACTACGGTTTTCTCATTGACGGGGATAGAGAGGATTGCATCATAGATTTTGATGAGCCTACTAGCTTCCAGCAAGCCATTCAGAGCGTCGACTCGGTAAAATGGCTGGATGCAATGCGGACCGAGATGGAGTCCATGTACACCAACAAAGTATGGACGTTGGACATTGCTCCAGATGGGGTAAAACCCGTAGGATGCAAGTGGATCTTCAAAAGGAAGATTAGTGTAGATGGACAGGTTGAGACCTATAAAGTTAGACTGGTTGCAAAGGGTTTTCGTCAGCGACCTGGTTTGGACTATGACGAAACTTTTTCTCCAGTAGCTATGCTGAAATCCATTCGGATCCTTCTTGCCATTGCTGCCTTCCACGATTATGAGATTTGGCAGATGGACGTAAAGACAACTTTTCTAAATGGACATTTAGAGGAGTGTGTCTATATGGACCAGCCAGAGGGTTTCATTCAGAGTGGGAGCAGCGGAAAGGTGTGCAAGTTGCTTAACTCCATTTATGGACTAAAGCAGGCATCGCGGAGTTGGAACATCTGTTTTGATGAGACGGTCAAGGAATTTGGCTTTATCAAAAATCCAGATGAACCATGCATCTATTGTAGATTTGTAGCGAGAACTGTAGTATTCCTCGTTTTATACGTGGATGACATTCTCTTAATAGGAAATGAGATTCCTATGCTACAATCTGTCAAGGGGTTTTTGTCACACAGGTTCTCCATGAAAGACCTGGGTGATGCCTCATACATTCTGGGTATCCGGATCTACCGTGACAGATCCAAGAAGATATTAGGACTTTCACAGTCCAGGTACATCGACACCATACTGAAGAGATTCAGTATGGAAGATTCCAAGCGCGGTAGTCTACCGGCTTGTCACGGGATCACCCTCTCCAAAGAGATGTCTCCCAAGACTGATTTGGAGAGAGATCGCATGTCTATTATACCCTACGCTTCTGCGGTAGGCTCTATAATGTATGAGATGTTGTGTACCAGACCGGATGTGGCTTATGCACTGAGTGTGGTAAGCAGGTATCAGTCAAACCCTGGGGAGAAACATTGGATAGCAATAAAGAACATTCTCAAGTACTTGAGAAGGACTAAGGAGATGTTCTTGGTGTATGGCGGAAAAGACCTCCAGATTGAGGCCTTTGCTGACTCCAGCTTCCAGAGTGACAAGGATGATTCCAAGTCCATGTCGGGTTTTGTCTTCACCCTCAATGGAGGGGCGGTGTGTTGGAAGAGCTCCAAGCAGGAAACCGTTGCTGACTCGTCTATGGAAGCGGAATACATCGCTGCATCTGATGCCGCAAAAGAAGCTGTCTGGATGAGGAAGTTCTTGAAAGAACTTCAGGTGGTTCCGTCCATTGTTGACCCAATACCTCTGTATTGCGACAACAACGGGGCTATAGCTTTAGCGAAGGAACCCAGGTCCCATCAGAAATCCAGACACATCTTGAGGCGGTATCACCTGATCAGGGAGATCGTGGATCGCCATAAGATTGAGGTTCGGAGAGTTGCTTCAGAAGATAACACAGCAGATCCATTCACCAAGGCCTTGCCCCAGACTCAGTTCGAGCGGCTGATCGAGATGATAGGTCTTCGATACGCCAGTACATGGCCTTAGTGCAAATGGGAGATTGTTAGTGTATATGCCCTAGAGGCCATTACTGTATCATACTAGTTTGTATATTACTTGATGGAAGCTTGGGATATTCACAGTTGTATATACAATCTTGCTCGAAATGGTAGTATGCTACTTGGTTTGTCTCTGCTTTAATATGTGCATGTGTTTCTTTTAGCATATTGCTGATATACATATTAGTAGAGCCCTTAGGATCTTTGCTTGATTACCAGCGTTGTGATGGCGCTTACACTCGTGAGAGCTGGATGATCTATAAGCACATCCTTATACAGGTCCCTAGTCGTTGGACTATCGAGACAGGGTATCGATACTCCGGAGTAGACTAGCGTATGCGCTTCTCATCCCAGTGTGGGAGACGGTCTGTCCCACAGCCGTCAGTACGTCGTACTTGAGATAGTATACGGGTGCTCGTTAGGTTACGAGTACACTGGACAGGACTCGTCGGGAACTGTTGGTTGGTATTATACCTATCGTCAGTTATCAGTTCCCAGGTGACATGAGTACAGCTTAGTCCGTTGACTTGACACTGTCACTTCGCCTCGAGTGTGTTCCCACTGCACTTTGATTACTACCCTACCACGGCTCAAAGGAGTCGTGCAAACAGGTAGTTTTTGGGTGCAGTCCCAAGGCACTTGGAGGCAGTGACGGTTAGACATGATTCGTCTCTCCCGGTATGTTAGTTATATGTATGCCCTAGAGGCCATTACTATACATAGGATGTATATTGTGTTGGATGCTGGGACATATATAGGGAGGAATTTCTTGCTCGATATGATAGTACGCTATCTGGTTACTTTTTACCTTAACGTGTACACTGATTGTCTCTCTATTACATGTTGGTAAAGCCCTTAGGATGTGTACTTGTCTATCTAGACTATGATGCGGATCATACTAGTGGGGACATGGTAGTCCATAAGTACATCCTTCAAAGTCCCTAGTCGTGGGTGTATCGAGACGGGGCATCGATATACCAGTGTAGACTAGCGTATACCTTCTCGACCCATACAGATGGGCGATGGATGATCCCATATCCATTGGTGTTTGACATCAGAGGAGACATACGGGTGCTCAGTAGAGACTGGGTACACTGGACGGACTCGCCGAGAACTCCCAGATGGTATTATACCTCACGTCAGATGGCAGTTCTCTGGTGACACTGGTACAGAGTAGTCTGTTGACCCGAGATCGTCATAGAGTCTTGTGTGGTTCCCACTGTGCTTTGATTTCCATCTTACCACGTCCAAGAGGGCGTGCAAAACGGTGGTTTTTGGGTACAGTCCCGAGTCATATGGAGGCAATGAGCGATGGGAGGGGTTTCGTCTCTCCCAGTATTGGGGGTTGATGTTGTGCTGTGCTCGATTGGCCGTAACAGGGAAGTCCTTGGCCAGGGCTGATTTAGAGATTTACTGGTAAGTGTTACCTGTAGTTTCTCGAATTGTTATAGACCTCATATCGACACGACTTATCGAGCTATTGGGGTCTGACGTTTACCACCCGTAGGCGAGATATGCGACATATCAGACGATCAGACCGGACTGTACGGTAGTGTTACTGGTTGGATTCACAGGAGTGTGAGCGGGCTTGCTTGTCGATCTTCTGATCGCTCAATACCCGGGTGGCCGTTACGTTTAGCAGGCCGCTTGCGGCTTGTGGGTGCTTGATATGATCATCATCTGCTGCCGGCGTATTGACGAGTCTTTAGAGTCCTACACAGAGGTTTCCTGGCTCAAGCGAAACGAAATAGGAGCGCATATGAGATATGTGCGGGACCGAGAATGATACCAGTATATGATACTGTATTCCATTCTCGCGATTTGTGACATTGATCAGTTATATGCGATATAGCCGGGTTATCGGATCAAGTGTTGATTCGATAAGTTGTTACTGTTGATATTAGTTGGTTATATGCGATATGACCGGATCATTAAATCAAGTGTTGATTTAATGATTTAATGCATAATTATATATTTGATATATTACTTTGCATTAACTAGTATCGGTTCACTTAAGATGGATTTTCTCACTCGGATGTGCGCATTGTATATGCGATATACTTTTGTGCACTTGATTGTATCATGTTTGATGATACACGCTTTTTTGGTTAAGTGTAAAGAATTAAACCTTGGTTAAGTATATGGTTAGGTTTTTATTTATCCATTCTATTATCTATTTATTTTGGATTAATAAAGAGAGAAGAAAACAAAATGGTTGCTTTGTTTCATGAAGTTTCTTGAAGCTTCATGCAACTTTGACCATTTTGTCTTCATCTCCTTAACCTAACCATTCACTAACCCTAGTCTATTCTCTACACATAACCATGGTTGGATTATGATAAGTTTTGATTTTCTTTTCTATTTTAAATTAACTTATCATAACACTTATCATCTTCTTGCTTTCTTCTTCTTCTTCATTTCTTCATGGAAGAAAGCTTGCTCCATTAATGGCAAGTGATGATAAAGAGTGAGAAATCCAATTCTAAAGTGAACCCACTTCCTATTTCTTCATCCTCTACCTCTTGCCAAGTAGTATAGGGTGTTTCCTTCACAAGTTTTGATGGCTTGGTGAAGGTGGAGCTTGATCTAGCGATGCCTCGACGTAGATCATCTTCGGCATGGACATCGACGACCTAGCTCGCCATTTCTCCGACGAAGCCGACGCTAGAGCCCAGGAATTCATTTGGACAGCAAGGGGACTTCGTTGCGGAGCTATGGAGGTGGAGCACCGGATCTACAAAGGTTGTATTTCCGTTTAAACTTTAGTTAAGTTGTTAACTAGTCTCATTTTCGCCTAAACATCTAGCCGACGATCCGTTCTAGGGTTTCTCGGCACCGTTAAAATTTGAAATTGGCATGGTCGATGCCTTGTGAGACCTCATTAGGGTGTCTAGGAACCCTACACGGTATTGGGGGTTGATATCGCGCTGTGTCTAGGAGAGCCATTACACGAGTAGTCCCTGGCCAGGGCAAGCGAGATATACTGGTAGGTCTCCAGTGTTATCTCAGGGTGTTCTGGGCTACACTCCGACACGACTTGTACCGCTATTAGGGGACTGACGTTCTCCGCCCCCCTAGGCCCGCTATGCGACGTATCAGACGAACAGACCGGACAGTACGGAGACTGTCACATACAGGCTCAGTAGGAGTTCAGATAGGGTTCACCTCGTCAGTCTTCTTATCGACATCTACCTGGGGACCGTTACGTACAGCTAGTGCCGCTTGCGGTCTGTGGTTAAACCCACTGCCAGCGTAGTGTCGAGTCTTTAGAGTCCCACACAGAGAGCTATTCGCCTTTAGGCAAAATGAGTAGAGGTCGCATGGTTTTGCGACAGGGTTCGTTCACATCAGCGCACTTGTGCACGTTTGCTGTCCGGACAGCTTATACTAGCGGGCTTTGGTTTAAGCCGGATCCTAGTATATGATTTGGGATTGGTTTTTCTCATTGTATTCGTGTTCCTCGGATCGTGAATAAGGGTACGTATGCACAGTTGCTTGAGACAGAGGGAGAGGACTTTGATTAGGGTTAATAACCATTGTCATTTTATTAACCCTAATGATTATGTGTGTATTATGGTTAATTGATATTAGTTTAATAATTGTGCATGGTTATGGTTGTTGACCATTTGACCCATCTTGACTTGTTGACCTTGTTGACACTTTGACCATCATCATTTCATTTGGAAGATACTCTTTGATCCTTGCAATTTGCATTAAAAATGAAATGATAATGGTCATGTCTTGATTAAGCCATGACAATTATCTCACTAATTATCTAATTACAATAATTCACACATATATGTGAGAATGGTTTATTTTATTCTCATTCTATCATTTCTTTTCTCTCTCTTGTTCTTCCTCTCCCTCAAGCTCTCCCCTCTCATGAGTTGAGAAACATTTGAGCTTGAGAAAAACCCTTTCTTGATAATCTCTACTCTCATCTAGGGTTCAAGGATTAGCACTTCTTGCACCCTAGTTACTTCTAGCTTGGAGATGAAGCCAAAGGTTGAGGCTTTCGGGTGGATCTTTCTTTGACGGGAGAAGACGACAAAGGTGACCTCCTTCCACTACTCCAAGGAGCAAGGAGAGAAGGACATAAAGCCCAAGGTATAACCTTTCTAGCACTTAGCTAGTTTCTAGTTAGCTTTAGCTTGTTTTTGTTTAGCAAAGATCCTACATAGTTTAGTCCATGTTGCCTAAGCTCATAAAAATCCGATTTTTATTCCGTTTTCCGCCTCCCAGTAAGCACCGGGGTGGGCAACATGGACTTACATAACGGTCCCTAGGTAGATGTCGATAAGAAGGCCGATGAGGAAAACCATCTGAACTCCTACTGAGCCTGATGTGACAATCTCCGTACAGTCCGGCCTGTTCATCTAAGACTATCGCATATCGAGCCTAGGGGGCGGCAAGCGTCAGTCCCCTAATAGCGGTATAAGTCGTGTCGGAGCGTAGCCCATTGCACCCTGAGAAACTACTGGAACCTACCAGTAGATCTCGCTTACCCTGGCCAAGGACTTTGCGTAATAGCTCTCTGACACAGCGCGATATCAACTCCCAATACCGGGAGAGACGAATCCTGTCTAACCGCCACTGCCTCCAAGTGCTCGAGACTGCACCCAACTGCTACCTGTTTGCACGACTCCTTTGAGCCGTGGTAGGGTAGCAATCTAAGAACAGTGGGACACACTCGAGGTGAAGTAGCAGTGTCAAGTCTGCGGACTATGCTGTACTTATGTCACCTGGGAACTGTTAACTGTCGACGGGTATAATACCATCCAACAGTTCCCCTGCGAGTCCTGTCCGGTATACCCGTAACCTAACGAGCACCTGTATACTATCTCCATTACGACGTACTGATGGCTGTGGGACACACCATCTCCCCAACTGGGATGAGAAGCGTACACACTAGTCTACTCTGGAGTATCGATGCCCAGTCTCGATAATCCTACGACTAGGGACAAGTATAGGATGTTGCTTATAGACTACCCAGCCCCCACTAGTGTGGCTGCCATCACAACACTGGTAATCAAGCAAAGATCCTATGGGCTCTACTAATATGTATAAGTGATACGTTACAAGAAACATATGCACATATTAAAGTAGACATAAACCAAGTAGCATACTACCATTTTTAGCAAGACTGTATATACAACTGTGAATATCCCAAGCTTCCATTAAGTAATATACATACAAGTATGATACAATAATGGCCCCTAGGGAATATACACTAACAACAGTGTAGTCGCTAAGTACATCCTTCAAATGTTCCTAGTCGTAGGTGTATCGAGACAGGGCATCGATATACCAGAGTAGACTAGCGTATTGCTTCTCGACCCATGTAGATGGGCGATGGATGATCCCATATCCATTTGTGTTTGACATCAAAGACAGTATACGGGTGCTCAGTTGAGACTGGGTATACTGGATGGACTCACCGAGAACTCCCAGATGGTATTATACCTAACGTCAGATGGCAGTTCTCTGGTGACACTGGTACAGGTTAGTCTGTAGACCCGAGATCGTCATAGAGTCTTGTGTGGTTCCCACTATGCTTCGATTTCCACCTTACCATGTTCAAGAGAACGTGCAAAACGGTGGCTTTTGGGTACAGTCCCGAGTCACATGGAGGCAATGAGTGATAGGAGGGGTTTCGTCTCTCCCGGTATTGGGAGTTGATGTTGCGTTGTGCTCGATTGGCTATAACAGGAAGTCTTTGGACAAGGCAGCTTAAGAGATATACTGGTAAGTGTTATCAGTAGTTTCTCAACCCGTTATGAGCCTTATATCGACACGACTTATCGAGTTACTAGGGTCTGGCGTTTACCACCCCTAGAGAGATATGCGACATATCAAACGAGGAGACCGGACTGTACGGTAGTATTACTGACTGGACTTGCAGGAGTGTGAGCAGGCTTGCTTGTTGATCTTATGATCGCTCAATACCTGGGTGGCCGTTACGTTTAGCAGACCGCTTGTGGCTTGTGGGTGTTTGATATGATCATCACCTACTGCCGGCGTATTGACGAGTCTTTAGAGTCCTACACAGGGGTTTCCTGGCTCAAGCGAAACGGAGTAGGAGCACATATGTGATATATGCGGGACCGAGATTAATACGATATGAGATACCGTATTCTATTCTCGCGATTAGTGACATTGATCGGTTATATGCGATATAGCCGGGTTATCGGATCAGTGTTGATTCGATAAGTTGTTACACATGATATTAGTCGGTTATAGCCGGATTATTAGATCAAGAGTTGATTTAATAATTTAATGTATAATTATATATTTGATATATTACATTACATTAACTAGTATTAGCTCACTTATGATTTATTTTTCTCACTAGATTGTGCATATTGTTTATATGTGATATATGCAAGTGTATATGTTTGTATCATACTTGATGATACATACAAGATGGGTGTATGAGACTTATACCATGATTAGGTTAAATTAGAGTTTTGTTTATGTCTTAAGAATAACAAAAGAGAATGACTTAGTCAAAGTTGTCAAGCTTTCATGAAGCTTGTAGAAACTTTGACAAAGTCAACTCTTTTGTCATTCCATAAGATATTATCAAACCCAACCCTAAACCATAGTGTATGGTTTATTCTCTACATGATTTAAGCATGATAGCTTTAACTCACCCATGGTTACATAATTCATTTGGATGAATTATTGAGAGGAGTTCATCTTCTTCTTCTTCCTCCTCAAAAGCTTTCTAGCTCTAATGGAGTTATGAGAAAAGGTGTGAGAAAATCAATTTTAAAGTGTGCCCACTTCCTACTTCATCATCCTCCACTACTTGCCATTTAGTATAGGGTGTTCTCTTCACAAAGTTCATGACCTAGTGAAGGAATAGCTTGAGTTAGTGTCTCCTCGACATAGATCATCTTTGGCCTCGAAGTCATTGAAGCAAGCACGTTCGTTTCTTCGTGGAGCCTCTCCAGAGTCCGGAGTTCACGATTGCAGCGGAGTGGACTTCTACACTGAGCTATTGAAGTGAAGGACCGGTCTACAAAGATTGTATTCCATGCTCACTTAGAGTGCAAAGTGTTTGCTTTTCATATTCCATATTATTTCTAGTTAACGATTCTAGTTAGGGTTAGCTAAAACGGTAAAATTTTAATTTGGCATGGACGATGCCTCCCGGAATCTTGCTACCGTCTGGGGTAACCCTTCGGGATGGAGCTTGTGAAGAATTATGATTATGAGATCCTTTATCACCCGGGAAAGACGAATGTAGTAGCCGATGCTTTGAGTCGTAGGCCCGGGGGTAGCTTGTCCCTGTTGAGCGCAGTTCAGATACAGTCTTCTACAGATTGACTGATCTTGTGCGACAGTAGAGTACAGTTTGAGTTCACTTCCACTGGGGGACAGCTTGGTCATGTCCGTGCCCGTCCACTCCTACTAGATCGTATTCGTGAGGCACAGCCCGCCGATGCCCGTTTTTCTGAGATTCGTGAGCATGTTCGACAGGGTAGAGATTCGGAGTTCTTGATTGATGACCAGGGTGTGCTGCGTTTTGGGACTCGTTTTTGTGTACCTGATACCGATGGGTTGAGACGCGAGATCCTAGAGCAGGCACATCAGTCAGCTTTTAGTGTTTACCCAGGTTCCACCAAGATGTACCGTGATTTGAGAGATATCTACTGGTGGGCAGGGATGAAGAGTGATGCTTCGGATTTTGTTTCGAGATGCCTGACTTGTCAGCAAGTCAAGGCTGAGCATCAGAGACCGGCAGGAGAGTTGCATCCTTTACCCGTTCCAGAATGGAAATGGGAGCAGATTTCCATGGACTTCGTTGTGGGTCTACCCAGGTCTAGTCGAGGGTATGACTCCATTTGGGTGATTGTAGACCGGTTGACGAAAGCGGCTCACTTCCTTCCAGTGAAGACCACTTTCGATTATGCTCAGTATGCTCAGTTGTACATTGATGAGATTGTGCATTTGCACGGAGTTCCTTCATGCATTGTATCCGATAGGGGCACCCAGTTCACTAGCCATCATTGGCAGAAGCTTCAGGAAGCCTTGGGTACCCGTTTGAGCTTTAGCATTGCTTTCCATCCGCAGACCGATGGTCAGTCAGAGCGGACTATACAGACTCTGGAAGATATGCTTCCTGCGTGTGTGCTTGATTTTGTTGGAAGTTGGGATTGCCACTTGCCATTGATAGAGTACTCCTACAATAACAGTTATCAGGAGACGATTCAGATGGCACCTTTTGAGGCTTTGTATGGTAGGAAATGTCGATCGCCAGTCTGTTGGACCGAACTCATCGAGAGCAGGATTTTAGGACCCCAACTAGTTCAGTAGACTACAGAGAATATCTAGCTGATTCAGGATAGGATGGGAGCAGCCCAGTGCAGACAGAAATCTTATGCCGACCGTCAAAGGTCTTGCCGTCGGTGAAGGTTCTTTGGTGTAGCCCGAATGGTGAAGAAATCACTTGGGAGGCCGAGAGCGAGATGCGGAAGAAATTCCCTCATCTCTTTGAAGGTACGCAATGTAACATTTTTAAATTCGGGAACGAATTTCTTTAAGGGGGGGAAGATGCTAACACCTTAGAATGCGATTTGTATTAATTAAGCGATATTGTGGATTTTTAGTAAAAAGTTTACCATAATAGTTTTCAAATATTTTATCAAAATTAATTAATATTTAATTTGGGCTTGCACACACATGTGCATGTTAACCTAGATTTAATTTGGGATTAAACCATGCTTAAGTAGCCATGACATCTAACCCCATTCTATTAAGTGTAATATGTAATTTATTAAATTAATTAGTTTTCAAATTTTAAATAAAAATGGTTTATTTTATTTGGTTGACTTGAGAGAGAGGAAGAGAGAGAGAGAGAAAGGGCATCATGAGGCATGGCAAGCATGCCATGAATTTAATGAGGAAAGAGAGGGGCATGGCTCTCTAAACTCACCCCTCATTCCCTCACCTTCACTCACACATACACCCTCACTCTCTCATTCACAACTCTCATTCTCACAAAATTTTCTTCACCTCATCTCTTCCTCTCCTTCACTCCCTCAACTGAAACCCTAACCCTATCCTCACAAACTCAAATAAAATCTCCATTTAACCCCACTAAACCCTTCACAAAGCCAAGCCAAGCCACTAGGATCACTTGGAGCATGGAAAGCTAGGGTTTTGGGCAAGTTAGGAAGGTAGTGACTTTAAACTGTTAGTTAGGAGTTTATTATTGTAGTGTTGCTTTGTAGTTTCAGTTTAGAACACTAAAAGTATAGTTTTGTGCACGATATCGTATTTTAGTGTCACATTAGGATGTCTGTGATCTGCTGTGACCCCATGACTTTACTGTGAAAACTAACAGTGTAGAAGTGTTGTACTAGTTGCCCTGAGTATACACCAGTAACACGAGACCCACCTGACACTGTTTGGCCGACGACATCAGGGACAAATCCGGCGAGCTCGGTCCTGTGGGGGACTGGGGCGTTGTAACTTTTAGGATAGCTGTCTGTAGTTATTTTAGAGTATTTGGTACAGCTAGATTTTTTAGTTGTGACGGTGGGTAAAATCTGGGATCGTTTAGCTAGTTTTTAGTGTTACATCGACACGCGTTATGATATCCGACACGGTGTCCGACTCAGCTTTTGTGTTTTGCGTGATTTCTGCACGTAGGGTTTGTTTTAGTAGTGTCACCACACGCGTTAGCCGCTAAGCGAACACTTTAGACGGTGTTGGAATCGGTGCGTCGATTTGAGCGTAATTGTACGTATTATTGGTCGATTTCTAAGTTTTTCCTTGCTATATTTTATGTGTTAATAGGATCGCAAGCGGGGACTTCGGACGCTGCGAAGAAAGGGAAGCAGGTGGTCGGATATACTTAGCTCTAGATCACCGGTGAGTAGATTTAACATCTACGGGGAAATCGCCCGTATGGCGTTATGCGTCAGGGCTTGATAGGATATTGTAACTGCATGTTTATATTCATATACATTGATTGTACATGTGTACAATTGTTGCATACCCTATTTCCTGTTGCATAGGGACACAGTATTAATGAGACACAGCACTGTTACTAAAGGTTCATGTTTGCACGAGCACTAAACTGTATGCCACACACACACCGTTGGTAATTTCCATGACACTCACACTATAGAATTGCCATGGATAATACATTGTTTAGCTTACTTTATCATTGACGATTAGACATGATTCTTGTTCTATTGCGAATATGAATTACATACATGCGTACATACATACCTGTACATACATACTTGCGTACATACATACTTGTACATACATACTTGCGTACATACATACTTACGTATACCCGTACTTGCTATAATTACATGTGCATCCTTAGTAGATGATGGATTTGATGTTTGAAAATTGGGAACCGCATGATATATTTTAAAACTGGATTCATTTAAAAGAGCGGTTTTCCCATGATATGCTCATATTACGATTTTATGTTGCATAGATCATATTTCATGGATTTACGCATGGAGATATGGATTTCATGTGATTTATTGGATTTGAGAACCGTGGTATTATTTCAAGAAAGTATGCATTATTTTGAAAACCCGATTCTTTTGATATGATATTTCAGTGCGTCCACCATGCGTTTTCTCGGTTCTGAGACGTGTGATAGAAACCCAATTCGAGGAGATGGATGATCCGTTTGCGGGTTCATGGTGGACCAGGTATGGTACCCCAGGGCGAGAATGGATGGTTGTGCGGTAGACAATAAGCCTGGCAGATGGTCTACTACCTACCGGTGATTGGTTGGACCTGGCGATTATCCGGAAGATACCGACCGGACTCGAGAGATGGATATGGGCTGACCCATACTGCCGGAGCCCGAGGGCCGATCCGGACAGAGGGAGCCCGTGGGCCAATCCGAACTGACGGAGCCCGATATATGTGGATTTGCGTGTCGATGTTGGACACGAGTATTTCATGATGTTTTCGAGTGCCGATGTTGGGCACTTAGGTTCTATGAGATTTACAGGATATGAGGGCCGATTAGAGTGACGGCACTTGAGGTATTGGGATTTGGGATGTCGTTGATGGACACCGGTTTTTCCACGATAATGATTCATTGATGATGTCATGTTCTATCCCATACTCAGCATTCATTTATATGCATCGTTTCACGTATTTGTAGTACCTGATAGAGTACCTTTCATGATTATTGCATATCCATATTAGTATATTGATACTATCAGATTATATGTGATAGGGTATCGCAGTACGTGCATACCTGCGATTACCTGTATGATGTTACTTACTATTCACGAGTGGGCAACTCACCCCCGTTGTGCCACAGTGTTTTGCAGGTTGACGCTCAGTGTAGTCGCGGCATGCTGCTTTTCATCTCTATTTTGCGGATACCGCTACAGTTGGCTGTGAGTCGTTTTGCTATAGGTGGGTTGCGATTATCCGACTTTATATTTTATTGTACATCTTATTGTATCTAGTACTCTCCATCTACCATTTCATGTATTGATTTAGAGACGAGTTGTGAAGACGATATTGTATATTATTTTGCGACTCTGGGTGTCGAGCTCGTGTAAGCCAACTTTCATTATGCAGTTTTATCTCTTTTGCTGTTTTCACTTATATTGTCCATTTCTTCGCTACAACGCCGTATATTATTCTTGTGGTGGTTGTTTCCGCCATTGGGCGTGATTGCTCCCGTTTGGGGATGCTTTATTTATATCATATGTTTCTTTACTTATATCTTATGTTGTACCCGTTTCAGGGCTAGTTTTTACAAAGGAGGTGCTGTCGAAATTTTTAAGAAAATAATTTAAACCTTAAAGATTTTTACTTGAGATTTCCAAATGTTTTTAACAAATGTTTTCATCACTTACTACTTTTTATGGTTTAGATTTCTGGGTTTCGGCTTACTTAAATTGCGTTACGCCTGTAGACGTTACGTGGTTTAAGTGCGGGTCACGTGCTAAATTTTGGGTCGGACACTGGGAGCCGTTACATACAGCTTGTGCCACTGACGGTTTGTGGGTATGTGATGTGATCACTGCCTACTACTAGCGTATTGACGAGTCTTAGAGTCCCACAAAAGGGTCTCCTAGCTCAGGCGAAAGGATGTGGGGTGAATATGAGATATGCGCGGGAGCTCGATTAAATGCGTGTATTTGATACCGTATTTTAATCGGGCGTTTACCATTGGACGGGTCGTATCTGATATGACCGGGTTATTAAATCAAGTGTTGATTTAATATAAAGTCCATTAGCTCATTTATTAAAACCTATTTCTTTATGATGCATGCATGAGTGTATGTATATGTTGATATGGATGCACACATGCAAGCATACATGTGTCATGGTTGATGATATAGTGGTGGTGACAATGCAAGACTCACATGGTTACATATTTGTATATTTTGATTATTTGAGAAAAGAAAAATGAGAATAAAATCATGGTTGACTATTCAACTCTTTTCTCCTTAGTTGACCAAATTCAATACCCTTGTTTCATTGCCCATGGTTTTGCTTAAACTCAAGTCACAAAATATCTAGATATTTTGTAACCATGGTTAAGCATGAGATAATTCATTCTCTCTTTGGATTATGTTTCATATTAATTATCACTTGAGTCAAGTTAAGCCTCCCATCTTCTTCTTCCTTCTTAACGCTATCTAGGGTTTCAAAAGTGAGAGAAGAACAAAAAAAGAAAAGGTTTTATAAGTGAGATCCAAACCCAAATCACCAATCTATATTAGTCTAGCCCACTAGTGTAGGTTGCTTGCTCCACTTCTTTAAAGATCAAGTGAAGCTAGGAGCTTGAGTAAAGGGACTTCATGGTGGATCATCGTGGACTTGGAAGGATTCAAGCGAACCGGTTCAAACCCTACTTGATCGAAGGAGTCACAATAGGAGGTATACAAAGGATGTATTACTTACCTCTTAGTGTTAGACACTTATTAGTATGTGATACTTGATGATGTTACACTAATTTTCTAGTTCGATTCATAGTTGGTATTGTTTAGCACCCCCTAAATTTTTATTATAGCATGTGTGATGCAACCCAAAACCTAGGATGGTGCTAGAAAATACCCTATAGTGGTATCAGAGCTAAGCTAGAACTTTATAGTAACCTAGATGACGTTAAAAACTTCGAACGAACATCGATTGCTCCGAAAAATTGTTCTCTGGAAAATTTTCAAAATGTTGGAATTTTTCACATTAAAAATATTCAAAAAATCATGCAGGTAATTCTATGGACCCTCTAGAAGAACAATACCCTAACTCGATAAAATGACCATGGAACCGCGGCCAAAACGCGCTTTTGACGGCGGTTCCACGACGCCATTTGTAAGGCACGGGTCGACCCTTCTACGGTTGGTTCATAGATACTAGGTCATGCTTCTGGGTATTTTTAATACTGCTCAAGTGTTGAGCTTCTCTGTGAATTTTTGGGTAATCGATTAATCAATCGAATGGTTTAACATCGCCTAGTTTTTGTGAATGTGATACAATAATTAGAATCTACACTAATTAGTTTTGTGAAAAGTAATTAGTTGCGTGTAAATCTAATATTTTGGCCTCGGTAGATTCGGGAATCTCGTTGAATTACCCGACTTCTTTTGAAAAGGTGTTTCATAGGTGAGACCCAAATGTAAGATTTGCATCGTTAGGCATGAAATCCAGAATATGTGATATTCCGGGTTTATGATGTCTAAAGGCAGTGTTGATTCCAATTGTTGTAGTTTTTCACTCTCTTTTCTGCGACCGTAAGTATAGTATGTGGTGTATCGCCGGTTTCGTTGCTATACATCAACGACAATTGGGATACGCATACTTACTTACGTTGATGATATGTGATATTATGTGTTGTTGAGATATGATGTACAGGATTTGTCAGGCCCCTCTTCCCAATGTACGGTGAAGGGGACACGACGAGGCCGCTACGTATTTACTGTGAAGTAAATACGCTAAGCGTATCTAAGCAATATAAATATAAATGCACAAGAGACAAGATATAATAAAATAGCAACTTTATTTATTCACATTCTTTTTACAATACATGGAAAAGTAAATACAACTGAATGAAAGCAATGCCTAAACAGTGACATAACAGAAATGAAAAGTACTGAAATAAAAATGTGTAAAATAAATCTAGAGCTCTGGGTCGAAGGAAAGCTGGTCCAAGTCCTCACTAGTAGGCTCGATCACCGGAGTGTTCAGATCACCTGACAACATTCCAAAGAAGAAAGAGAAGGAATGTCGTCAACGAATAATCGCTCGGTAAGTCCTAAAGATAAGGGAGAAATAGAATAGACAGAAAGAGAAGATAGCTTTTATAGTTGTATTATATGAGTATTTGGTGTTAACGCTGTTGTTTGTAGCTTGGTACAGAAGGATGCCAGTGTATACGAGAGGAGTCTCTATATGCCAGAGACTAGAGGCACGTGTAGTACAAGGAACCGTTTATGCCACGGTACAACAACAACGGAATATAGGTTAGGTGTATTAAATCTTACAGTCTCGTGCCACTTCTAACACCTTCCGTACCAATCTACCCCTTAAACCCCTCGATGTCTTGTATTGTATTGTTTGTGTTGTATTGTAAATTGTATTATCTTGTATATATAAATGACTTTCCAAAACCATGATATCAGTAAATAGATGTAACTGGAGAATCATGTAAATGGAAGTATATCCATGGTTCGGTTCAGTCAATACAGATTGAATATAAATATTCAAGGATTCATGTTGGATTGTAGATTGTAGATTGTACTTGAATCATATTCAAGTCAGATTATTAATGAGACTCTGTCTGAGTCAGACAATTAGTAAAGATTTTGAAGTCCTGATTGTTTTGATGTTATCGGTAACCCTGCACATGGGCGGCAGGATTTGTGTCTTTTTCAAAAACGATTACCGTATTGATAACACCGTTGTTAAGTTGTCTACCTTAGATAGGCAAGCACCCATATCTCCGGCTCCCTGTGGCTCAAGAGACTGGTCCCGCTTAAACCTATATTTACCAGGGTCCTTAGGGTAATTTAGATAACTTGAGGGGGTTTTATGTAAAAAATAATTTGTATACTTTTCAAAATACACCTCAAGTATTTATTTATCGTCTTTAAAGTTTTCATACTTGTAGATTTTATATTTGTGACATTTCTAGTGATTAAACCTATTTTTCATAATACATGGTATTTAATTGTAATATTGAACTTGTATGGATTTCATGGTATTTTAATGTAAAGTGATCCTTGTGATTTTAGAAAAAGTTGGAATATCAAAATAGATATTTTAATGATATATATATATATATTTATATAAAAATAATTTTAATATATATTATATTTCTAGAAATCTCATTTTCTTAAGATATTCGTAGTTTAAATCTTCGAGACCGAATGCTCCTTGCGGAGGTCTGAATCTCGCACTACTAGCCCGAGGATGTGCGATAATCCGCACCATCCCGAACGGGTTCCCCAAAATGGGTTGTAGCGGCGCTTTGCAAAGATTTGTAATAAATACGTATCTTGTAGAGAACAGTTTTATTAGCTAGTGGTATTTATATGTAAAGTTTTGTTTTCCCGTATTCTATGTTACCAAAAGGTATTGTGCTATTTTGCATATGAATGTTGTGAGGAGGTAGGTCATTACCTCGCGATCTACTTAAAGGTATAGCAAGATTGTGATGTTTTAAATGTCAAAATTAAACTACGTGGTATTTTAGTGGAAAGGTACGATAAAAATTGAAATAGATATCCTTTTGATATGGAACTTGTTCAATATAACTTGTTAATGTTTAATAGTTAACATGTAATGGTTTAGTATGATTGTATTTAAGAAAAAGTGAGATTTTTAGGAAGAACCGAATCGGACATCGAATTAATTCCGATTCCGTCTGGTTTTATTAAAGAAGTTTTAAGACTAGAGAATAGAAGAAGGAGGTGGGACTTATGGGTTTTCAGATTAGAGGAGAGGAAAAGGGAACGGAAGGAGGCGCCGGTGCGTCGTTTCGTCGCTGGGACCTCCTAGGGTCGTTGTCGGAATTTCGCTGGAGCTTTCGCCTTTTGCTAACTTCAAATGCACACTAATCTTCTAGGGATTTCTTGAAAGTTTTTTATCAGAATTTTAGAGCGAGGGGTGTGTGTCTAGGGGTTGTATTTATAGGGTAAGGCTAGGGTTTACGGTAGGTGAATGGGTGAATTAAAAATTGTATTAAAATGTTTTTAAAATGTATTAAAATGGGGTAAATAGAGTTTTAAAGGGGCTCTGTTTCTGATCCAAGGAAATTAAGTGTGCAGGGGTACTAGGGAGGCCAAGAGCTAGAAATTCTCTGTTGACGACTCGGCGGTCTGGCTGAGTCCGGCCGGCGGCGGCGGCCCGAGTCGGCTGAGTCACCGGCCGATTCGGCCGATTCCGGCCATGTCGTGGGTGCTTTGGGTTCCTCGTCGTTTCATATACCCCCGGGGCCATTTAGTTTTACATGTGTAGTGGGGTTTTACGGGTTTAGAACGTGTAGACTCTTGGAATTCTAAAAATATTAAAATAAAACAATATTAAAAATAATGTGGGGTATGGAATTTGAACTCTGGTGGGTTGGTTCAGCAGTGCAAGGTATTACCAATGAGCTACAAGCTCCTTCTTGTTATTAAAAAGCAAAACAAATATTTATGGTACTCACAGGAAATGCAAATACCCCAAGTATACATTAATTTTTAAACAAATTTTTGTATACTAAAATTAGAGTTGTTGCAGTCAACCCTCCTTACAAAAATTTCATCCTCGAAAGTTACAACTTTTATTTTAAGGACTAGTTTACAAAGAGGTGAGGATATCCTGCACGCATCTCATCTTCTTTTTCCTAAGTTGATTCTCCTGGAGTGTCTTTTCTCCACATCACTCGAACCAAGTTGACTTCCCTGTTCCGAAGTGACTTCACTTTCCTATCCAGGATCTCTACAGGTTGTTGCTCACAAGATAAGCCGGGCTGTACAGTGAGCTCGGAATGATCGAGAATGTGGTTGGGGTCACTCATATACCTTTTGAGTTGGGATATGTGGAACACATTATGCACTCCTTCCAATGAAGGTGGAAGTGCTAAGCGGTATGCCACTTCACCGACTAGTTCGAGTATGTCGAACGGTCTAATGTACCTTGGACTTAGCTTTTCCCGTATTCCAAATCAGATCACTCCGTGATTCGGAGATATCTTTAAGAATACGTGATCTCCTGGCTGAAACTCCAAGTGACGTCGCTTTGCATCAGCCCAGTGCTTCTGTCGATCTTGGGCTATGCGCATTCTTTCTCTGATAGTACGAACCACATCATCAGTTGCTATTATCATCTCAGGTCCAAGAAGTTCCCTATCTCCGATGTCATCCCAACTTAATGGCGATCGACACTTCCGTCCATATAGTGCTGCAAAAGGTGCCATTCCTATGCGTGCTTGGTTGCTGTTGTTGTATGAAAACTCCACAAGATGTAGGTGATATTCCCACGATCCTTTGAAGTCTAACATACATGCTCTGAGCATATCCTCCAAGATCTGAATTGTTCGCTCAGACTGACCATCTGTTTGTGGATGATAAGCTGTGCTGAAGTTCAGACTTATTCCCAAGCTCGCTTGCAGACTCTGCCAAAATTGCGATCGAAACCTGGTGTCACGATATGAGACAATGCAGACCGGTACTCGATGAAGTCTCACAATTTCTTGTATGAGTTCATGGGTATCAGAGATAGTACATATTTAAAAAGTTTAAATCTTAAGTAGATTATTACCTCCATGTACTTCTTTGTTAATGTCTCAGTTGATTGGCCAACTCGGAATGGGATGAAGTGAGCCAACTTTGTGAGTCGATCCACAATGACCCATACCGCATCGTTACCCTTTGTGCTGCGAGGAAGAGCAGTCACAAAATCCATCGTGATGTGTTGCCACTTCCATTCTGGGATTGGTAACGGTTGAAGTAGTCCAGCAGTCCTGTGATGTTCAGACTTTACATGCTGACACACCAAGCATTTAGCGACGCTTCTGGCTACTTCACGCATCATTCCATGTCACCAGTAATTCTAACCTACATCTTTATACCTCCAGGGTGTACTGAGTAGGGAGAGATGTGAGCTTGTTTCATTAACTCTTCCCAAACAAAACCTTTTGGTACACATAATCTGCTTGTTCTACTGAGTAGGGAGAGATGCCGTATCTCAAAGATCCGTCTTCATGGATGATGAAGTCTGTTCTGAGTCCATTCTCCACTTGTTCTCTGATCTTTTGCAGCTTAGCATCACTTGTTTGAGCTGCTTTGATCTGATTGACAATTGTTGATTGAACTTGTAAATTCATCAAGCTTGAAGTTTTACCTGGCATGATTACTTCAATCTCCATCTGATGCAAGTCTTGTTGAAGCTTCCACTGAGCGGTGAGATGCATTGCTAATGGTTGGCGACTAAGAGCATCTGGAACCACATTCACCTGCCCTGGGTGATATTGCAGGTTGATGTCAAATTCCTCCATGAGTTTTAACCATTGTCTCTGCCGCATATTCAACTCCTTCTGAGTAAACACATATTTCAGGATCTTATGATCTGTGTATATGTTCACTCGTTCACCAAGAAGATAATAGCGCCAAATCTTGAGAGTAAAGATGATGACTGCCAATTCTAAATCATGCGTCGGATAATTGCGCTCATGAGTCTTCAGCTGTCTTGAAGCATAAGCCACAACCTTACCGTGCTGATGTACAACACATCCTAATCCCTTACCGGATGCATCGCAGTGCACTTCGAAACCTCCATACTGGTCCGGTATAACGAGAATAAGCGCTGATGTCAACCTTGACTTGAGTTCTACGAAAGCTTGTTCGCATGCTTCTGACCACACAAAATCTTCATCTTTACGTGTGAGCTTGGTCAGGGGTGTAGCTATCTTTGAAAAGCCTTCAATGAACCTTCTGTAATATCCAGCTAAACCCAAGAAACTCCGAATGTCCTTCACTGACTTTGGTGTCGGCCATTCGCTTACTGCTGAAACTTTTGCTGGACCCATAGAGATTCCTTCTCCTGATACGATATGTCCAAGAAAACCAACTTGATTTAGCCAAAACTTGCATTTTCTGTACTTAGTATATAATTGATGTTGTCGTAGAGTTTCCAGGACAATTCGTAGGTGCTCTTCATGTTCTTTCCGACTCTTGGAATACACCAGGATGTCGTCGATGAAGATGACAACAAAACTGTCTAAGTACTCCCGGAAAACTTGATTCATCAGGTTCATGAATATTGCTGGTGCGTTGGTCACTCTAAATGGCATCACTAGAAATTCGTAATGTCCATAGCGAGTTCTGAAAGCCGTTTTATGAATATCAGCTTCCTTGACCTTCACCTGATGATAACCTGAACGATGATCTAATTTAGAGAAAACACAAGATCCACTTAGCTGATCGAATAAATCGTCGATGCGCGGGAGTGGATACTTGTTCTTTATCGTGACTTCGTTCAAGGCTCTGTAATCAATGCACATTCTGTATAAACCTTCCTTCTTCTTCACAAGCAGTACTGGTGATCCCTAACTTGAAGTACTGGGACGAATCCATCCTTTCGCCAATAATTCGTCCAACTGTGTTCGGACTTCCTTCAAACCTTCCGGACTTAATGGATAAGGTGCTTTGATCACCGGTTGTGCTCCTGGTACTAAATCAATGCTGAATTCAAGAGCTCGATCGGGAGGCAAACCTGATATATCGTCAGGAAACACGTCGTCGAACTCTCGAACCACTTCTGGCATTGATTATTCCTCTGCTTGAGTTGCTGCAATCACTGCTTCCTTTGGCTTCGCTTTGTATGTACTTAGCTCCAGGGTACGGTCTCCACTTTTGAAATAGAAGACCGGATGGTCTGGAATCTCGAATACTACCCTCCTTTGACGACAGTCGATGGTAGCATAAAAGGTTCCTAGCCATTCCATACCTAGAACCACAACGAAGTTCGGCATGTCCAGCACTTTGAAGTCAGCATAGAATTCTCTGCTGCAGACGACTACTGGACACAAGCTGTATCCTATTGTTGCCTTTAGAACGCCATTCCCTGAACTGACATTCCAGCTGGATACAAGCGGTGTGACTGGAATCGTATGAGTTCGGACGAACCATTGCGACATAAAGCAGTGAGATGCTCCAGTATCGAACAGTGCTAGTGCAGGAAGTGAGGCTACTAAGATTGTACCTAAGGTATGTGGGATATGTTTTAGGTAATGGAAAATATGTGAATAGGTATTAAGACCGAAAGAAAAGATTGAGATGAAAGGGTTACCAGTGATAACTTGGCCAGGGGCCTCAGCTTCTTCCACGGTCATCGTGAATGCCTGGCGCCATGGTACATTCCTCCTGGCCTGAGGAGCATTCCTCAGAACGTTCCTTTGAGCTTGATGGAACTGACAAGGAGGAGGTGCAGCTTGTAGTCCTCTAGGTGGTGGAGCAGGTAGTGCAAGTCTTGGAGCAGGTGCCTGAAGAGCTGGTCGCTGCGGGTAAGTGATTGCTGGCCTGGGTGCAGTAATTGGATTTTGTCTATGAGGACAAGACCCAATATCATGAGCAGCTGAGCCGCAGACTAAGCAAAGACGGTTGGCTCGCCGGCAGTCTTGCAACATATGCCCATTTCTCTTGCAGTAGTTACAAAAAGCTGGGCTAGGACGGTTGTTCGGTACTCCGGGTCGCCTTGGCACAAAAGGTGGCATTGACGAGGCTCCTCCTGTCATCTGGTTGATAGGGCGCTTAACTCCTGCAGACTGAGGTCTGCCCCTTGCCTTTACCACTGCCTCATAATGACGGGCAGCTTTTAGAGACAATTCATGAGTCGGAAAATCTCCTGTGGCCAGTGCAGCCTGGATCTCCGAATCCAAACCTTGTTGAAATCGACAGGCTCTGATCTCATCCGTCGGTATCAGGTGTGCCGCAAATCTGTTAAAGGATTGTGTTAGCTGTGTAGTATATGATATTTTAAAAATTCGAATTACTGAGACATATTTTACAGACTAAGCATGGTGAACTCAGCGTTATATTCATCTACCGACTTGGTCTACATCGAATCTTGTTGCAGATGAATGAACTGCTGTTCCATGTCGAACCTGGCAGTTTCAGGGAAGTACTTAGCGTCGACCATATCGCGGAAAGTTTTCCATTCGATGGGTTGTTCAAGACGGCTTTCTTCCGCCTTGCACCAGTTCCGTGCATTGTCCGTGAGCTGCAGTTTTGCAACACGAACCCAAGCTATTTCTGGCACTTGTGCTGTGGCCAGATCATCTTCGATACTGTGAGCCCATTCCTCAGCTTCCAGTGGGCTCTCCTTTCCCGCAAACTGTTTGGGGTGCAAAGCCCTGAATTGCTTCACCCCGGGTGCTTCTGCCTCGGGACGGTTCATTAAAAGAGCAGTCTGATGCTGCTGTCCCTCGAGGAGGCTGCGGATTGCCTCAAGAAGAACCGTTTGCTCAATGAGAAGAGCAGGGGCGGCAGGTGTAAGTGGTAGTGGTGGAAGTGTGTTGTTGACATTGGTGCTGGTGTTGTTCGGGAAATCCATAACCTTGAAAGAAAAATTTAGGTTAGGACAGATTCAAAGTATATGGAATGATAAGATTCAAGGAATATGAATTGTAAAGAATGTTTTAGTTGCTGGTTCTTGTGTTATATTGCTTAGGTTGTTCACGCAGAACAGAACTGTAAGTCGACGGTAGCGCCCCGGCCGTCTTTCAGACGCAAAATATGGAACAAAAACTTTTATAACTGGCACTATCGCATACTATAACCTGGATCTGCCATTAACGCTAAACTAACAAACTACAAAGTGGGTAGAAAGGTTATACCGAACGATCCGAGTCCTTCGTTCTTTAACCATCATCCCACGCTCCGTTGCGGCTGCTCCGATCTCCTGGCTCCTCGTCGAGGTGGCACCACATCTACGGATCTTTAAACGGGCTCCCGCCTCTATACCGAGGTAACTCGATCATCAAGTTTGCTAAAAGAGATGACCAAGATTGATGTAGAGATGAGTAAAACACTTTGTCTCGCTTCATCCAAAGCCATGGATGAACGGTTAATGAAGTTGCCTTTTTGGATTGAATGAAATGAGAAATGAACATCTAATTTCCATGAACCCAAAACCATAATCTTTTTAAACAAAATGAATCCTCCTCCTTTTTTGCAAGAGGGGCCGGCCACAATATGAAGGTGGGGAGGTGAGTATAGGAGAAGGGAGAGTGACCATTACAATAAATGAGAAGAATGAGTCATAATAATATCTTGCTTAATCATTTAATGAATACAATGAATCATCTAACCTAGTCATCAACCATTTAATGCAACCAATGAATCAAGAACACCTCACTAACCTAGTCACCTCTTCTAGAAGCTTCGAGAACCTTCCACACTCATGACCCACCTCAAGAAAAGATAAATCTGTATTTAACCGAATGTTAAATACGGGTGATAGAAAACTGGCAACTTCCAAAAGCGATCCCGAAACGAATTTCAGGATAACCCCGTAATTGTATAAATATACCCGCATTTGTATTACGACCGAATAGAAATGCAACTGAGACAAAGATATTATATCTACTCTGTATAATAAATGGATCCGGCTTAAACCAAAGCCCACCAGTATTATCTGCCCGAAATATGACACGTGCTTAAATGCACGTGCATTTTCCGAACCCTGCCGTAAAACCATACGGCCTCTACAACGTTTCTCCCGAACATAGGAAACTATCTGTGGGGGACTCTAATGACTCGTCAGTACCCTGGCAGTGGGTTTAACCACAAGCACGTCAGCGGCACTAGCAGTGCCTAACGGCTGCCCATGTACTGACCTTAAGGGAAGCCGATGAGCGAACTCATCCTGGAACCCTACTGAGCCTAACAGTGACAATATACATACAGTTCGGTCTGTTCGTCTATGAGTATCGTGTTAGTGTATATGCCCTAGAGGCTATTACTGTATCATACTAGTTTGTACATTACTTAATGGAAGCTTGGGATATTCACCTTGTATATACAATCTTGCTCAAAATAGTAGTATGCTACTTGGTTTGTTTCTACTTCAATGTGTACATGTGTTTATTTTAGTATATCGCCTATACACATTAGTGGAGCCCTTAGGATCTTTGCTTGATTACCAGCATTGTGATGGCAGTCACACTAGTGGGGGCTGGGTAATCTATAAGCACATCCTTATGCAGGTCCCTACTCGCAGGACTATCGAGACAGGGCATCGATACTCCGGAGTAGACTAGCGTATGCGCTTCTCATCCTAGAGTGGGAGGTGGTCTCTCCCACAGCCATCAGTACATCGTACTAGAGATAGTATACGGGTGCTCGTTAGGTTACGAGTACACTGGACAGGACTCGTCGGGAACTGACCGGTTGGTATTATACCTATCGTCAGTTATCAGTTCCCAGGTGACATGAGTACAGCTTAGTCCGCTGACTTGACACTGTCACTTCGCCTCGAGTGTGTTCCCACTGTACTTTGATTACTACCCTACCACGGCTCAAAGGAGTCGTGCAAACAGGTAGTAGTTGGGTGCAGTCCCGAAGCACTTGGAGGCAGTGACGGTTAGACAGGATTCGTCTCTCCCGGTATTGGGGGTTGACATCGCGCTGTGTCTAGGAGAGCCATTACAAGAGTAGTCCCTGGCTAGGGCAAGCGAGATATACTGGTAGGCTTCCAGTGTTATCTCAGAGTGTTTTGCGCTTCACTCCGACACGACTTGTACCGCTATTAGGGGACTGACGTTTACCGCCCTCCTAAGCCCGCCATGCGATGTATCAGACGAACAGACCGGACTGTACGGATACTGTCATATTCAGGCTCAGTAGGAGTTCAGATGGGTTTCACCTCGTCAGTCTTCTTGTCGGCATCTACCTGGGGACCGTTACGCACAGCTAGTGCCGCTTGCGGTCTGTGGTTAAACCCACTGCCAGCGTAGTGTCGAGTCTTTAGAGTCCCACACAGAAAGCTATTCGCCTTTAGGCAAAAGAGTAGAGGTCGCATGGTTTTGCGACAGGTCGCATGGTTTTGCGACAGGGTCCGGTCACATCCGTGCACTTGTGCACGTACAGTGTCCGGACAGTTAACACTAGCGGGCTTTGGTTTAAGCCAGATCCTAGTGTGCGTTTTGGGATTGGTTTTATCCAGTATGTATTCGTGTTCCTCGGAACGCGGATGCGGGTGTGTATGCACAGTTGACGGAGAGACAGAGGCAGAGGATTCTCATTTGGGTTGTTGACCGTTGACTGTTGACTATTGACTTTTGGCTCAACCCTAATGAGAATATCATATGTAATTAACAATAATATTAATTAAGTATTATAGTGATATGGTTGTTGAGGGGTTGACTTTGTTGACTTGTTGACTTTGTTGACCGGTTGACTAGGTTGGACTAGTTGACCATCATGATGACAATGGCTATCATTTCATGCAAAGACTTTTGCTTGCTTGTTCTCTTGTGCAAAATGAGTGCATGAAATGATATGGCTATTGTAGCTTAAACCATCACTAATACTTGATTGCTATTATGGGTTATGATGGTTTTGGATTATGAGAGCCAAAAGAGAAAAGTCTTTCTCATTCTTTCATTCTCATTCTCTCTCTTGTGTTCTTGAGCTCTCATCTCCTTCCTCTTGCTCTCCCTCTCTTTAGTCTATGGTTCACTTGTCTCATGTGTTGAGAACCAAGAACCATAGAGAAAAATCCCAACACACTCTCCTCTACTCACTCTAGTTTACAAGGTTTAGCAAACCGAGTGAACTAATTTCTTCAAAGTTCGAAGAAGAAGCCAAAGGTAGAAGCTTTCAGGTGGATCGATCTTCGGCGCAAGGAGACGACGGGGTGAAGCCGATCCGGAAAACCATCGAGGTTTGAAGACGAAGGAGTTCAAGAAAGAAAGGTATAACCCCCTAACCGAGTAGTTAACAACTCCTAGTTAGGTTGTTAGTTAGATGTTTAACAAAGATCCGGTTTTGAGTCCATGTTACCGCCTCTAGAAAATAGTTTTTCATCAAATTCCGCATGCCCGAAAGTACCAGGAGAGGTAGCATGGACTTACAGTGCTATCAGAGCCTAGTTAAACTCTATCTAACATGTTAGCATAGTAGCTAGAAATTCGATCGGAGAAAAAGTCCCGAAATGAACCCGAAATTCATGCTTGCTGTCGATTTTCAAAGTACTGTAAAAGTAATAAATCATGCTTTAAAAATCGACTCAGGGTTTTTATAGTCTACTGTAGAAAAACGGTCCAGAGATCTCACCAAACCACCGCGGAAACGCGGCAATAGCTTGCTATTGCCGCGGTTCCGCGGCCGATTGAGCTCCTCTCTGTAGTTTGTTCTATGGGGTATTTTGGGAATTTTGGTATATGTTTTTTCAGCCCAGATTTTCCAGAAAGAAAAATTTATTTTTGGGGCTCTAAAAACCGTATTTTGATCGAGTTTCTAAAGACTTAAGCTGACGGGTATTTCTGTGATGTGATATTCGTATTGAACGTCTGCTAATCGCTATATATCGATTCGTGGGGGTTATACAAATCTGTGATCTGTAATGTTGCTGGAATGTGTATATGAATTCATTGGATTGTCGCGGGTGAATAGCCGGGGGTTGTGAGACGAGAATTTTCTTTTCTTTCAATTCATGTAAATTTGTAAATTGATGTAATAATTATTTGTATGGCCGCACAACCGGGTCGGGGTTGTAGCCGTCATTGTATAATTTCTTTTTACTGTTTTTGCTCCTAGGATAGACCCATGGAGGGGGTGCACAAACTACCGGGTATCCCGAAGTGCCGAGTGGCCTACTCACGGAGTTGAGGGAGGTTGCTTCGCTTCGGGTACTTGGCGGGTAGTTTGCCGCACCCGTAGGGGTCTTGGGTGTGGTTTTGGCTATTCACCGCGACCGTGCAATCTGCTATTCGTTATAGGCTCGTACGAATTGCGGATTCCTAGTATATCCAATGTGTTCATCTATGATCTGAAATGGCTATCATTGCAATGTATATCTATATATGATATTATTTAGGCATTGCTTATGTTTTACAGCCGCGCTAGCCCAGCCCCCGCTCTGTCGTTAGTTAAGTAACCTAACGGGTAATGACGGGGCCCCGTGGCGAATGCGAATGGCATAAGCGTACGTCATATTTTGGTTGTTTTCTGCAATGGTAGGATTAAATGATGGGATGCATTAAAAGAACAAATGCGAGAATATCACGCATTAAAAGAACTAATGCAAGAAAATAAACCAAGTAAAAGTCGTTGGAACACTTTCGAAAAACCACTCGGTTCTTTTCAAAACTAACTTTTAAATGCGGAGCTTGAGCCACTCCTTTTAAAAGCTATCCCGTTCCATCGATTATATCAAGTTCACTACGTTCACGGTTTTGCCAAAACCATTCGTAGCCCTCCGTCGTTTCACATGAATAGTCAATAGTATTCAAGCTATGTATGTTGGCCAAAGTCAAGGCATAGTGATTGGTAGCTATAGGGTATTCATGTGTAGCATAGATAGATGCGTTGGTTTGGGACAGTCGTACTGCCATTTTAGCCAAAGTCAAGGGTAGGTACGGGTGGATCCAAATTAACCTGGAGAATGACGGGTAGAACTTGACATGTGACTTATGATATTTTGGCTAAAGTCAAGGTCATAAGAGCATGGGGCAAAAATCCACATCGGGAGTTTCAAAAGAACTGAAACTTGCTAGTGTTGCATACCATTTGGAGTGTGATGATTCTGGTAGGATTCCTTCAGTTTCGTCACGCGGTGATATTTGGATCCCGATCCTACTGTGAGTATATGCTACTCCTCGGGAAATTTCTCACTTAACGATCAATGCTATAAACCAAGTAGGTGTCTAGAAAGGTGTTAGCGGGGCTACACCCCCAGGGAAAAGAGGTTCTTAAATTAAGGAAACTTCGCGAAAGCATTGGAAAACCTCCCTCGAAGTACCGACACTAGCCTGGCTAAACGGTTAAGCAAGTATTGTACGGTGAGATTGATTCTGACTAATTCTTCCTTTTTGGTTTGAGGAGGGATTCGAGAAACAGTGGGAGCCATCCTGTTTAGACAAACTAAAAACCATTCTAAACTTGCAAGAGCATCATGCTGAGTGTTTCTTCTCTCTCTTCTAATTGCAGCGACCAATCGACATGACTGGACTTAAGTTACTTCTAGATAAAAACATACTGACAGGGCCAAACTACAAAGATTGGCTCAGGAATGTCAAAATGGCAATCACTTACGACAAGCTGGGGTATCTTCTTACCACCAAAGCTCCCCCTGTCCCAGGTCCCACCTCCAGCGTCACGGATAAGGAAATCCGTAAGACTTGGGAGATTGATTGCGTGAAGGCCAGGTGCCTCGTGCTTGCCTCTATGGACAACGAACATCAGAGGGGGCATGAGAATATGGACCTCGAGTCCATATTTCTCCATACAAAAGAACTGTATGGAGAGCAGTCTCGTATCGCAAGATACGAAGCGTCGAAGAAGTTATTTTCGGCAAGGTTGGCCGTCGGATCATCGGTAGCGGAACACGTGCTTAAGATGATTGGCTACATAGAAGAGCTCGCGGACCTTGGGACCACGTTGGAGAATGAGCTCTATACGGACTTGATTCTCCAGTCCCTTTCTTTCACTTACGCCCAGTTTATCCTGAACTTCAACTTACAAGAAAAGGAAGTTGAACTTTCAGAACTCCTCAACATGCTGAGGAGCGCAGAGGGCACCCTACAGAAAGGTAGGGAAACATCCACTTTGTTTGTAGGAGGATCTTCCTCTTCTAGGTCCAAGGCGAAAGCCAAGGGAAAGAAGAAGAAAGCCCCCGCCAAACCAAGGGGCGGTGTTAGTAAAGTGGATACGAAGGGAAAGGCAAAAGCAACAAAGAAAGTGGGAAAGCTTGTGGATAAGGAAGAATGCTTCTATTGTCATAAGAAGGGACACTGGAAGAATGATTGCAGGGCTTGGAAGGCCAGAACACAGGATCTGAAGCAGGTTGCGGCTTCAGCTTCAGGTGTGTATGTTATTGAAAACTGTCTTTCAATAAACTCTACTTCCTGGGTATTGGATACCGGATCAGGATCTTATATCTGTAATTCTTTGCAGGCGTTGAGAAACCGTAGGGTTTTGAAGGCAGGTGACATGACCCTCAAAGTTGCAAACGGAACTAGCATGGATGCTAAGGCCGTGGGGGACTATCACCTGGGAATGTCAGATGGACATGTTTTGGTTTTGCGTAATTGCTTTTTTGTACCCAACTCAACTTGTAATATCATTTCTGTATCTTTGGTTTCTAAAGAAGGTTATGAATTTGCGTTTATAAGCAATGTTGTAAACATTCACCTTAATCAAGTTTTGATTGAGTCAGGTACATTAAGCAATGGTATATACGTATTAAACCAACCACAGATTTTCAATGTCCAGAATACACACAAAAGAAAGTCTCCGGAAATAAATCATACTTTCTTATGGCATTGTAGACTGGGTCACATCAATGAGAGAAGGTTGACGAAGTTACATACAGAAGGATATTTGAATCCGTTCGAATATCAATCGTATGCCACTTGTCAATCCCGTCTCAAAGGAAAGATGACAAAGACTCCGTTCACTGGACACGGAGTAAGAGCGAGCGAGCTCTTTGGACTCGCACACAGCGACGTGTGCGGTCCAATGTCTACACATACGCGAAGCGGTTATTCTTACTTCATTACTTTTACGGATGACTTTTCAAGGTACGGTTATGTTTTCTTAATGAAACATAAGTCCGAAGCCTTTGGAAAATTCCAGGAATATAAGAATGAAGTAGAAAAACAAACCGGAAAAAGTATCAAGATTCTAAGATCGGATCGAGGTGGTGAATACTTGAGTGCCGAGTTCCTGGACTATTTAAAAGAGAACGGAATTCTCTCTCAGCTTACTCCTCCATACACTCCGCAACATAACGGTGTATTGGAGAGACGGAACCGAACCTTATTGGATATGGTACGGTCCATGATGAGTAACGCTGAGTTACCGCGATCATTCTGGGGGTATGCGCTAGAATCAGCTGCATACCTTTTGAACCGAGTTCCAACTAAAACTGTGCCTACTACACCATATGAGATGTGGTGTGGGAAGAGACCCCAAGGGATATTTCTTCTACTGCGAAGAGGAACAAAAGGTTTTTGTTTCTCGTTATGCCCACTTTCTAGAACACCAGTTCTTAGAAAAGGAAATTAGTGGGAGCGCAGTAAAACTGGAAGAAATTCCAGAACCACATACTATTACTGAAAGCTTAGTGGAACCAGAGGGTTCAAAAGAAAAGGATATTCCTACGCCGCTCTGCAGGAGTAGTATGCAGTCTCATCTGCCCGAGAGATACTATGGTTTTCTCATAGACGGGGATAGAGAGGATTGCATCATAGATTATTGTAGGGTGTTTTTCGTCACCCCAGTGAGATGGGAATACGCGCACGCTTGTCAGGCGTACTACAGATTCCTCCTGCCTAGGGTAGGCCGGGGTTTAATGATTGTGGGGATCCGAATCTCCGGCAGCCGCGGACTAAGCTGCCGTTAATTACCCCTCGCCTTTGGGGCGAGGGAACCTCCGATTAACGGGTTAAACTGGTCATGCGAACCCAATGTGCGGTGTGCGTGTGTTCTGTTTTGAAAGAGGGGTTTTGGATATATCGGGAGCCACGCAGAGTATGTATATGTGCGAATTTGTATACATATGTATATGTATATGTATGTATATAAAAAGAGGGGAAAAGGCATCCAAGGGATGCGTGGGGCCAGCGCCTTGAGCGCTGTGCGCTTAGGTGCTGCGCGCTCACGCGCAAGCGCGCCACGTGTCGGCACGTGGGTGCTTTGCGCATGAACGCTGCGCGCAGGAGCGTAAGCGCGCGCGCCACGTGTCGGCACGTGGGCGCTTCGCGCATGCTGCGCGCAGGAGCGCAAACGCGCGCGCGCCACGTGTCGGCAGGTGGGCGCTTTGCGCATGAGCGCTGCGCGCGCCACGTGTCGGCACGTGGGCGCTTTGCGCATGAGCGCTGCGCGCTGGAGCGCAAGCGCGCAGGTGCGCAAGTGCGCGCGCCACGTGTCGGCACATGGGCGCTTTGCGCATCGTGCTGGTGCGCAAGCGCGCGCGCCACGTGTCGGCACGTGAGCGCTTTGCGCACGAGCGCTGCGCGCTGGAGCGCAAGCGCGCAGGAGCGCAAGCGCGCGCGCCACGTGTCGGCATGTGGGCGCTTTGCGCTCGAGCGCTAGCGCGCCGGCGAGGAAAGGAGGGCTTTTAGCCCCAGAAACCCTCGAAAGAGAAATTAGTGGAGTTAAACTCCTGAAAAAAAGAAAAATGTTTTGGTTGGGGAAATGGGTTCTTCTTTTTCCTTCTCTGTTGGCTGGCTCAAGAGATGTGAGATCTAAAAATCTCTTCTTTTTGAGATCTAATGATAGATCTGAGTTCCCCTTTATGGGTTTTGTGGTGAAAAACTAATTTGTTTTATGAAAAGAAGAGTAAAACTCTTGATTTAATTCAAGAGAAATAAGAAGGTTTTGGAACCTTGAAGAAGAAGGAAAAGATCTCAGGTCTGGAAAGTTTTTTTTTTTGAGAGAGAAAAGTTGTTGAGATATTTCATTATCTTTGCCTTTATAGGCCATACATTTTACACATAGCCCCTTGGGCTTCACAAAATGGCATTTTGCCTATCCCATGGCTCATGCGCCATTTCTTTTTGCACATAAGCCATGGGCTTTACAAAAATTTGGCTTTATGCCCATTTTCTTACATTTATCCATAAAATAAAATAAAAGAAAATGCAACAAAATTATTTATTACAAAATTTTAATCTTGGCATGGGGGGAGGCCGGCCGTTTCATGTTCGGGCTCGACCCGGGCATGGGCCCACTGGATCTGGGCTTGGGCCCACTTGGCTTGGGGTTGACTTTGATTTTGACTTGGCCAACCGGGGTGTAAATTTTTACCCCAACAAATTGCCCCCCATCAATACATGCACACCACATATGTGGGTCGTGTGCATGAAATTGATGGATCTTCTTTTACTTGGAGGCGACCTGATTTGGTTCCCGCTTTTTAGGAAGCTAGCACTGCCCTTTTTATGAAATGGACGGTCGTTGCTTGACATGTCTCCGAGATGGAGTGTCCGTGATAGACGTTTCCCTGGCCCGGAGTGATTTGGTTCCCGCTTTGTAGGAATCCTGCGCTGCCCTTTTTATGACATGGACGGTCAATGTTGCCCTTTTTGCGACTTGGACGGTCGATGTTGCCCTTTTAGCGACTTGGACGGTCGATGCTGCCCTTTTTGCGACGTGGACGGTCGGTTCTGCCATTTTAGTGATGTGGACGGTCGATGCTGCCATTTTAGCGACGTGGACGGTCGGTTCTGCCCTTTTGGCGACGTGGACGGTACTTGGACGGTCGATGTTGCCCTTTTAGCGACTTGGACGGTCGATGCTGCCCTTTTTGCGACGTGGACGGTCGGTTCTGCCATTTTAGTGACGTGGACGGTCGATGCTGCCATTTTAGCGACGTGGACGGTCGGTTCTGCCCTTTTTGCGACGTGGACGGTCGATGCTGCCATTTTAGCGACGTGGACGGTCGGTTCTGCCCTTTTTGCGACTTGGACGGTCGATGCTGCCATTTTAGCGACGTGGACGGTCGGTTCTGCCCTTTTCGCGACTTGGACGGTCGACACTGCCCTTTTTGCGACTTGGACGGTCGGTGCTTCCCTTTTTGCGACGTGGACGGTCGATGCTGCCCTTTTAGTGACGTGGACGGTCAGTGCTGCCCTTTTAGCGACATGGACGGTCGGTTCTGCCCTTTTTGCAACTTGGACGGTCGGTGCTGCCATTTTAGCGACGTGGACGGTCGGTTCTGCCCTTTCGCGACTTGGACGGTCGATACTGCCCTTTTTGCGACTTGGACGGTCGGTGCTTCCCTTTTTGCGACATGGACGGTCGATGCTGCCCTTTTAGCGACGTGGACGGTCGGTGCTGCCCTTTTAGCGACGTGGACGGTCGGTGCTGCCCTTTTAGCGACGTGGACGGTCGATTCTTGATTTGACTTGCTCTGCTTCTTGCAGTGTCAGGGGTAGACTTGACTTGCTCCGCCTCTTGCGGTGTCGAGATTGGATTCTGACTTGCTCCGCTTTTTGCGGTGTCGGAGTGGAAGTTGACTTGTTGATTTTGATTTGGGTTGACATCCGCATCGCTATACTGGAATATGGTACCAGGAGCGAATCATCTGTCATTGAGAGGATTTTGGGATTGTTTTATGCCCGTGGATTGTATACAGTTTTGCAGGATGTATGATCAGACCGTAGGGCCAGAAAAAATTTCGGGATTTTGTCGGCGTCTGCATCGGTGCACTGGAATATGGTACCAGGAGCGACTCATCATTCGCCATTTGGGGATTGGGGAGCGATGGCTTAGGAGACAGGTTTAGATCCCTATCGCCTAAGACTTTTCAATTTTATGGGCCGTGAGGGTCCCATAAAAGCATTTTCTCCCTACGAGTCATAAGGATCCCGCAGGTGTATTTTCTCCTTAGGAGTCGTAAGGACTCCTAAGTGTGTTTTTTTTTTCTTTATGAGTCGTAAGGATCCCACAAAGGTTTGTTCTCCTCATATATCGTGAGGACACATGAGTGGGTCTTATCAATGGAGCATCATTCCCAAAGCGGAGACCGGCCGCGTAACTGGTGATTACGGTGGGGCATGGGTATGATGAGAATTATTTGAGCCCGTGGGTTGTATACGATGGTCAATTTGGGGACCCACCGTAGGGCCAGGAGAATTTTGAGAAATTGGATTTTGGTTGGCGTCTGCATCGCTACACTGGAATATGGTACCAGGAGCGACCCATCATTCGCCATTTGGGGACTTAGAATTTGGATCTTGTTTGGCATCAGCATTGCTGCACTGGAATAATGCCAGGAGCAACTCATCATTTGCCTTGGGAGGACTTGGGATTTGGGTTTTTGGTCGGCATCAGCACCGCTAACATTGAAGCGAAATGCCAGGAGCGACTCATCATTTGCCGTTGCCCGTTGGGGGACGATGGCTTAGGAGACAGGTTTGGGTCCCTATCACTTAAGGCTTTTCAATTTTATGGGCCGTGAGGGTCCCATAAAAGCATTTTCTCCCTACGAGTCGTAAGGATCCCGCAGGTGTATTTTCTCCTTAGGAATCGTGAGGATTCCTAAGTGTGTTGCTCCTTTGTGAGTCGTAAGGATCTCACGCAGGGGTTTTCTCCTCA
Organism: Agapanthus africanus; assembly: GCA_030015575.1. Taxonomy (NCBI): domain Eukaryota; kingdom Viridiplantae; phylum Streptophyta; class Magnoliopsida; order Asparagales; family Amaryllidaceae; genus Agapanthus; species Agapanthus africanus. The sequence goes on along the minus strand of CM057343.1, from coordinate 146,249,679 downwards.
CAAGGTCGAGAGGACTTTGCGAGTGTATTTCATCTCTTTTCACGAGTTTGCGCCCTTTCGGGTTTTCGCAGACTCGCCGGTAGTCCTGCTGTTTTTACTCACGGAGCCCTTTCGGGTTTTCATCCGTGCCCGTTTTGCTACCGTTTATTTTTTTATTTCTTTTATTTTTTTATTATTTTTTTTTCCTTCTCTTTTTTTTTTTTTTACCGCTGGTGGGACTTTAAAAGTAGTCTCACCGGCAGGATTTGGGAGAGATAGGGGTCATTTACGCCCGTGGATTGTATACGGTTTTGCAGGATGTCTGATCCAGACCGTAGGGCTGGTGTGCTCAATTCGCCTACGACTTGGAGCATTTACGTGTAGTATTTCTTGAGATATTGGCCATTGATGGGTGGCATGGGCCTTTCTCCCTCGGCACTTATTAGTTGGTAGGATCCTCCGTCGAACACTTTCTCGATGACGTATGGTCCTTCCCAGTTTGGCTCGAATTTTCCCTTGGCATGTCGATTGGGGATAATCGGTCTTTTGAGGACCAACACCAATTCACCTTTCTTAAAAGCACGGAGACGGGTTATCTTGTCATAGGCCCGTGACATTTGGGCTCGGTATAGCTCCAGATTTTGCTGTACCGCGAGCCTCTTTTCTTCGAGGGCATCGAGCTCTTCAAGTCGAAGGAGCACGTTTTCCTCCTCCGTCAACTCGTGCTGAACGGCCATTCTTAAGCTTGGAACTTCGACTTCGAGAGGGAGGACCGCCTCCACTCCGAAGAGCAATGAGTATGGAGTGGACTGTGTTGGAGTACGGTGCGTGGTACGATATGCCCACAACGCCTCATGAAGTTTGAGATTCCAGTCTCTCTTGTTGGCTGAAGCATTTTTCCTCAGGAGCTTGCATAGGGTCTTATTGAAGGCTTCGGCTAGCCCATTGGCTCTTGGATTGTAGATGGAGGAATATCTCCAGTCTATCTTGTGCTGAGTAGCGAACCTTGAAACATTGAAGCTCTTGAAAGAAGGCCCGTTGTCAGAAATGATTCTTCTTGGTATACCAAAGCGGTATAGAATATTGTGTTGGAAGAATGTCAAAATATCTTTTGTCTTGACTTCTTTTAGCGGGACAGCTTCAGCCCATCTGGAGAAGTAATCAGTTGCGGCCAGTATGAACCGGTGGCCTTTGGATGACGGAGGATCAATTGGGCCAACAATGTCGGTGCCCCAGACTTCGAAGGGCCACGACGCCACCGTAGGATGCAATGGATTGGGATGCTTGTGAATAAAATCACCGTGAATTTGGCAGATATAATATTTCTTTGCATGCTCTCGGCAGTCCCGTATCATGGTGGGCCAATAATACCCAAGCCGTTTAATTTGCAGTCGCATCTTGGGGCCAGATTGGTGAGCACCGCAAACGCCTGAGTGAACTTCTTTCATGACTTTTTGGGCTTCGGCCGATGACAGGCACCTGAGCCAGAGTTGGTCATATGACCTGCGGTATAGCGTGTCATTTACAAACACGTATCGAAGAGCTCTCTTCTTCAGCTGAATCCTCGCAGGTTTTTCTTCGGGCAGCTTGTCGTATCGGAGGTACTCAATGAAGGGTTCTCTCCAATCGGGCTCGTCTTGGATGATCGAAGTTTCTTCCGCAGGACCGCTCTTCTGTTCCGCGCTTTCCTCTTCTCGTAGAGAGACTGGGGGTAGAATTTGCCGGCTCCTGACTGTGATCAGAATTTCGTCCATGTCAGGATCAGCCAGCTCCTTGGCCAAGCGAGCGAGTACATCAGCCTTTCCGTTCAACGCTCTGAGGATTCTCATTAGTTCAATGTGAGTGAACCGTTTCATGAGTTCCACTGCTCGGCCTCTGTACCGAGCTAATTCGGGTTTGTATATTTTATAATCGCCGCTTACTTGGTTGACGACGAGCTGGGAGTCACCGTAAACTCGTAGCCGACGGATTTCCATTTCTATGGCGAGTTCTAAACCAGCTATCAGAGCTTCATACTCAGCTTCATTGTTTGTCCGAGGCTCGGTGAGAGAAAAAGAACGCCGCAAGGTTCCTATTGATGGCGTAATGAACACCAATCCTATCCCCGCTTTTACCTCCGGGACGCTTGATCTGCCGGAGCTCCTTATTGATGAGGCCCCATCGAAGTAGAGCTTCCAACATGGCTCGTCATTCTCTAGGTGCAGCACTTGTTCGTCGGGCAACTCGCAATTGAGTAGTGACCCCTCTGGTATAGGATGAGCAGCGAGAAACTCTGCAAGAGCTTGCCCTTTTACTGCTTTCTGAGGAGTGTTAACTATGTCAAACTCGAGTAGCATAACAGCCCATCTTGCCATTCTGCCGGCTAGGCTCGCTCTGGTAATCAAGTGTTTGAGCGGGTCGACCTTGGATATCAGCATAACCCGATGAGCAAGCAGATAGTGCCTCAGCTTCTTCACAGCAAATATCAGAGCCAGGCATTGCTTCTCGATTGGGGAATAGTTGTGTTCCGCCCCGACTAGAGTTCGACTGAGGTAGTAGAGGGCATTTTCTTTTCCCTCCTCATTATTCTGGGCAAGGAGCGCACCGAGTGACTCATCTGGCGCGGCAGTGTAGAGAATCTGCGGTTTATTTGGAATGGAAGCGGCCAGCACTGGAGGGTGCAACAAGTATTGTTTGATGCTTTCGAACGCTGCTTGACATTCGGCATCCCAGATAAAAGGGGCTCCTTTCTTCATGAGCTTTGAAAAGGGCCTACATTTCCCCGATAAATTTGCGATAAACCTCCTTATATAAGCAAGTTTGCCTTGAAAAGATCTTAGCTGCGTCAGACTTTTCGGAGGGGGCATCTCCATGATGGCCTTTATCTTTGATGGGTCAACTTCGATCCCTCGATGCCGGACTATAAAACCCAGGAATTTTCCCGATGACACTCCAAAAGCACATTTCAGAGGATTCATCTTCAGATCGTATTCCCTCAGTCTGGTGAGAACGGTCTTAAGATCTTGGATGTGGTCGGCCTTGGCTTTAGTTTTGACGACCAGATCATCAATATAGCATTCGACGACTTTATGGATTAGGTCATCAAAGATATTAGTCATTGCCCTTTGATATGTAGCACCTGCGTTCTTCAGTCCGAACGGCATTACCTTGTAGCAATATATTCCGATCGGGGTTCGAAATGCTGTGTGTTTCTCATCCTCAGGCGACATCTTGATCTGATTATATCCAGACGAGCCATCCATAAAGGTGAACAACTCGTAATTTGAGGTGTCATCGACCATCATTTCCATGACCGGTAGCGGAAAGTCGTCTTTAGGACATGCCTTATTGAGATCCCTGAAATCGACGCAAACTCGGATCTGCCCATTTTTCTTCTTCACTGGGACTATGCATGCGATCCAGTCCGCGTATTTCTCTTCCCTGATGAAGCCGGCATCGATGAGCTTCTTAGTTTCCTCGATGACCTTTTCTTCTAGTTCCCTTCTCATTCTTCGAGGAGCTTGTTTGACTGGCTTAGCATCAGGAGATATAGCCAACTTATGTACGGCTACTTCAGGGGAAAGGCCAGGCATTTCTTTGTATGTCCACGCGAAACAGTCGACGAACTCATGCAGCAGGGCGATTATCTGTGCTTTCATTTCCTCTGACAAGAGCGAGCTGATGTAGGTCGGCCTTGGATTATCGGGCGTTCCTAAGTCAATCTCGGTTAGCTCGTCAAAGGTTGCTTGTCCGCCATCTTCGAGCTCTTGAGGAGCTTCTTCTGGCTGGGCTATCTCGTCGTCATCTTTTGATCTTTCGCTGGCCTCACCAACATGGATCATGTAGCACGCTTTGGAATCAGGTTGAATGTAACCTATTCCCCGTCTGTCTGGAATTCGTCCATCGATGAGTGCTCGGACTTGGGGTGGATGCCATAGCCCTTCGTAAAACTTTGCTTCGGACTCCGTTTGATATAACCGGCATCCGCACTTTTTAAAGTATTCCCTCATCTCGGGCGCATAGTATCTGGGATTGAGAAAGGCTCTTATGCCTCTCTCATAGGGAAGGCACGCGATAGAAAGATCGTCCTGGTGCACAACGGGGTTTGACCCATAAAACAGGATGCCCTTCTGTCCACTTTTCCTCCCGGGAACGTAGAAAGTTTTCAGCTGGTCCACGGTGGAGACTGATAACGCATCGAGCTCTTTGCACATCTGCTCTGGTACCCTTGTGACGGCTAGGGACCCTTCTGCAACTTCAAAGGTCTCTCGTAGTTTCGCTTGTTGCATAGGGGTCCAATCTGCATCGCTGTTGCACGGCAGGTCCTCTTCCTCCGACTCTTCAGTGTCGCTACCAAGATGAGGGCGGACTTTGCTGCTAGATGGGCCTTCAGTAACAGAGTCGTCCGTATCGCTGCCGAAACGTGGGCGAGTTTTACGGAAGGACGGGCTTCCAGCGTCGGACTCATCAGTGTCGCTACCGAAATGCGGGCATACTTGGGCGTTTTTGCTTTTGAAAGTGATAGCCGGCGCAGATTTGCTTTTGATTCTTGGGGCCGGTCTATCCTCAGTCAGTTGTGGCTTAGCATTTTGGTGATTCATAAAGTACCGAGAATCTTCATAGCGGACTTCATGCACACCGAACGGTTGGATGTCTCCGTCAATGCGTCTTTCTTCGCCATTTTTAGTATATTTCATGCATTGATGGAGAGTTGACGGAATGATGCCATAATCGTGGAGCCATGGCCGCTCCAAGAGAATCTTATAAGACGTGTCGGCGTCGATCACGTATATCTTAGCTTCAGTTTGCAGATCCCCGAATTTGATTGGCAAAGCTATAGACCCTAGAACTTGCTGGCAATTTTGGTTGAACCCTTGAATGACAATCCTTTCCCTTGACTGGTGTCGGACTTCCATTGACAAACTCTTCAGAGTTCGCAAGTTCATGATGTTCACTGAGGACCCCGGATCAATCAATATGCGATTAATTCGATCTCCGTCGCTGTACCCGGTCACGTAAAGCGGCCGATTATGCTCAGCCGTTCCCAGTAGCAAGTCTTCATCCTTAAATGTGACTGCGGCGGCATGCAAAGCATGCTGGGCTTCTTTCATATTAATTTCCGCAAAGTGAGCCTGATACCGCTCGGGGTTTTGTAGAGCGTGAATGAGAACATCTCTGAGCTCCTTAGATAGGACCAAGGCGTCGTAGATGCTCAGGAGAGACGGAAGCTTCCGGAGATGTGCCAAGACATTATAGTCCACCGAGGAAGGACTTGTGTTTTCATCAGCCGGTTCTCTGCCATCTTCTTCATTAGCTACTTGTTTTTCCTTCCCTTTTGGGGCGTTGCCCTGATTTGGCGGTAGAGCCCTGCCGCTTCTGAGCTGGATTTGATTGGCCGTTGTGGCGAGCTCCTCGTCCTCTTCGGGAAAACAGAGCTCATCCTCGGAGTCGCTGCCAAGATGGATGGCATAGCAAGTCACTACTGGGATCTCTTCATTGGAGTCTTCTTCTAACTCCTCCAGAATTTCAGCCGCTTGTACAGGGAAGAACTCCTTCAAGTGAATCAATGTTCTTTCCTTTTGTTCATATTCTTTGAGGGAATCGATATATTTTTGAATGGTCGATCTCCCTGCAGACTCTTTTTCGTGCCGAGCTGCACTTTTCTTCTTCTTGAGCTTCTTGGATTTTGAGCCTGAAGGAGCCGCATTGGCAGCTGGACTGGTAGGCTTCTTCTGTCCTTCCCATTCCATCCTGGGCTCTTTCTGAAGCAGCTTTAGCATCTTCTTTGTCTTATTAGATATGTGCGTACTCCACGGAGGCTGCGATGAGTCGGTTTCGTTTGTCGGGGCAGCGGGTTCAGCTGTCTGCTCCCAGAAGGCTTCAACTTCTGTCTGTATAAAGTTGGCGGTCGCAACTTGATTATTCATCAACACGCTTTTGGACAGCTCGATCTCTCCAGCCTTGTACTGCTTCTCGACCCAGTCTTTGAAGATATAGCAATCCTCGATCGCATGGCTCACTACTCGGTGGTACGGGCAATACAGAGGATTGTCGGTCATTTTTGCTTCGTGGGATCTTTTCGACTCCGGCAATTGTAGGCCGTTGTTCAAGACATCTTTAAATATCTTGCGGACCTTGTCCCTTCTGAAAGAGTAAACCTTGTTCTTTTTCTCCTCTAGGGAAGGCCCGTCTCCTCCTAGCAATGGCTTTCGAGACCGGTTGGTTTTGGATTCGCCCGTCCTTCGCTTTTCTTCATTGTCGGAGGTATTGAAGACATTGGTACTGCTGGAACTCCCGCTTCTACGGTTGTCGTCCCGCTTGCTTTTCCAGGTTTTGTCTCTCTGAGAGTCCGGCGGGGACTCTTGCTTCGAGCGTTCTAGCATTTGGACTTTCTTGGTTAGCTCCTGAAATGTCTTGAGGCCCGCTGTACACAAGAATGGGACCATCCAATTGCTGAGGTTCCCAATGAGAAGGCTGACGGACTGGTCCTGCTCCGGCGGCGGTTCGCACTTGACTGTGAGATTACGCCATCGGGCGATAAAGTCGGTGTTGCTTTCATTCTTCCCCGGCTTGGTCCTCACAAGGTCGGCAATGGAGATTTTATCACTGACGCTCATGAACCTTTGCCGGAACAGAGACTCCATTTGGGCAAAGGTAATGATGGACCCGTCTGGTATGCTCGCGTACCAGTCGAAAGCGACACCGGTCAGGCTGTTGACAAACTGACGAAGAAGGAGCACGTCATTGCCCCCTGTATTTCCGCACGATGCTTTGAAGTGGGCGACGTGCTGATTTGCATTCCCCGTTCCATCAAATCTTCCGAACTTAGGAATGACGTAGCCGCTTGGGAACTCAATCAGATCGTACTGCGCGGGGTATGGCCGCCCACTACTGCCGATTTCTTTCTGAGCTTCAGCTTCGGCCACCAATGTTTTAACCTTGCTGGTGACCAAATCCATTATACGATCCTGTGTTAGCAGGATAGTGCTATCTAGGGCCAAGGCGTCCCCAGAAGCGGAGTGTGGCCGGCTTTCATGTGGCTCGACCAGTCTTGGACCCGAAGGAACAGGCATTGGCTGCCTCGGGTTGTCATCATCCGGCTGATTAGTAGCGGCTTGTGCTTGATTAGGAGGCGCTCGAGCAATTTGAGCCGTAAGCTGCATCACCACGTTCGTTAAATCATCAATTTTCGAATAGAGCTTGGCCATCTCTTTGTCTTTGCTCCTGAGCTGTTTTCGAAGCTCTTGAAGCAGCTCTTGCTCCGCAGTCCTGGGACGGAAAGTCGGCTCTTCCTCACTGTCCGAGCTTGACTCTGCATGGACCGAGGGGTCTTTCTGCCTATCATCCTCATCGAGAGGGTTTTCTTCATCTAGCGGGGGCGGCTGTTCTTGGGCGGCAACAACCACATTCAGGCTAGATTGGGCTTGGTATGTGGTGGCCCCATCCTTGCTTTTGCTGCGAAGGTTGTCGCTGGGGCGCCCGCCCGCCATATAGACCGTATGGATGATATATCCGGCCGTCTTTCTATCATTGGCGGCTGATTTCACGGATCGTTGTCTTGACCCCCTTGCTTCGGTAGCTGGTAGTCGATCGAAGTCGGCTAGCCTAACCAGGTTCTTGAATGGTGCTGGCGCTTCTTTTCTGGGTTTGCCCCGCTGCTTTCGTACGGAACAGAGTGCTTGATAGACTCTTGAAGAGACCGTGTCATACTTTTTCTGTTGGGGCTGGGACACGTCTCTTTGTGGCACTGTTCGGACCGCTGTCTTCTTGATTCTGGCGGTCATGGCATTTTTCTGAACCCACTTCAGAGGCTCAAAGGAATTGTTGATTCTTACGTCCGACTCAGCCGTCGTCGCGGGACAACCCTGCACTTGGAACTTCACACGGTTCCATTTAGCCGAAGCCTTGGCCCTTTTGTTGGCTCGATACCTGAGCCGCTTCTGCCTTAACTTTTCTGTCCTAAGCATCTGGCAGACTTTGGCTCTTTGGGAAGACGCCGCATACCGGTCGATGGAGGGCCTTGGAGATACGCTCGATTGTGCATTTGTTGGAGTCATCGCCTGAGCTCGTCCGCAACATTTGATGTTGCCCTTTGTACCGAAGTTCTTGCCCCCAGCTAGAGCGCCAGGGAGTCGTTCAGACACCGTCTTAAGTTTCTGTTGTGGTGCCTTGGCGATCACGATATTCGGCCTCTTACCCCTTAAGACCGGCTTGGCCACCTGTTCCGCCGGGATCTCCGCCAGATGAGCGCTTCCGGCAGGGTAGATGATGACGGAGCCAAACTGGCGGGGCGGTTCCTCCCACTGTCGACTGAGGCTCGCGGGGAGAACCACAGGAGCGTTGATCTTGACCACGTACGGAATCGGGGTCACGTTGGAAGCTGAGTTCATCTTGGGAGACATTGTCGTCGAAAGTTGATTGCTGCACGAAAAGAAAACATCATTTCAGTATAGGCAATCGATATGTATATTGATTGAGTTCGCATGAACGTTTAACCCGAAATATGGGAGGAGAGATTGGTCCCACCGGGCATGCCAGAATCTGTAGGGTGTTTTTCGTCACCCCAGTGAGATGGGAATACGCGCACGCTTGTCAGGCGTACTACAGATTCCCCCTGCCTAGGGTAGGCCGGGGTTTAATGATTGTGGGGATCCGAATCTCCGGCAGCCGCGGACTAAGCTGCCGTTAATTACCCCTCGCCTTTGGGGCGAGGGAACCTCCGATTAACGGGTTAAACTGGTCATGCGAACCCAATGTGCGGTGTGCGTGTGTTCTGTTTTGAAAGGGGGGTTTTGGATATATCGGGAGCCACGCAGAGTTTTTATAGGGGTCCCGCTACCCGGATAGCGGGCTGGGGGTAAAGGGGGCTAGCAGCCCCCTTGCGGGGTTCGGGGCAGCGTCCCGGCCCGAAAATTTTTTGGAGGGGGAGAATGTTGCGGAGTATGTATATGTGCGAATTTGTATACATATGTATATGTATGTACATAAAAAGAGGGGAAAAGGCATCCAAGAGATGCGTGGGGCCAGCGCCTTGAGCCCTGTGCGCTTAGGTGCTGCGCGCTCAGGCGCAAGCGCGCCACGTGTCGGCACGTGGGCGCTTTGCGCATGAACGCTGCGCGCAGGAGCGTAAGCGCGCGCGCCACGTGTCGGCACGTGGGCGCTTTGCGCTCGAGCGCTAGCGCGCCGGCGAGGAAAGGAGGGCTTTTAGCCCCAGAAACCCTCGAAAGAGAAATTAGTGGAGTTAAACTCCTGAAAAAAAGAAAATTTTTTGGTTGGGGAAATGGGTCCTTCTTTTTCCTCCTCTGTTGGCTGGCTCAAGAGATGTGAGATCTAAAAATCTCTTCTTTTTGAGATCTAATGATAGATCTGAGTTCCCCTTTATGGGTTTTGTGGTGAAAAACTAATTTGTTTTATGAAAAGAAGAGTAAAACTCTTGATTTAATTCAAGAGAAATAAGAAGGTTTTGGAACCTTGAAGAAGAAGGAAAAGATCTCAGGTCTGGAAAGTTTTTTTTTTTTGAGAGAGAAAAGTTGTTGAGATATTTCATTATCTTTGCCTTTATAGGCCATACATTTTACACATAGCCCCTTGGGCTTCACAAAATGGCATTTTGCCTATCCCATGGCTCATGCGCCATTTCTTTTTGCACATAAGCCATGGGCTTTACAAAAATTTGGCTTTATGCCCATTTTCTTACATTTATCCATAAAATAAAATAAAAGAAAATGCAACAAAATTATTTATTACAAAATTTTAATCTTGGCATGGGGGGAGGCCGGCCGTTTCATGTTCGGGCTCGACCCGGGCATGGGCCCACTGGATCTGGGCTTGGGCCCACTTGGCTTGGGGTTGAATTTGATTTTGACTTGGCCAACCGGGGTGTAAATTTTTACCCCAACAATTATGATGAGCCTACTAGCTTTCAGCAGGCCGTTCAGAGCGTTGACTCGGTAAAATGGCTGGATGCAATGCGGACCGAAATGGAGTCCATGTACACCAACAAAGTATGGACGTTGGACATTGCTCCAGACAGGGTAAAACCCGTAGGATGCAAGTGTATCATCAAAAGGAAGATTGGTGTAGACGGACAGGTTGAGGCCTATAAAGCTAGACTGGTTGCAAAGGGTTTTCGTCAAAGATCTGGTTTGGACTATGACGAGACCTTTTCTCCAGTAGCTATGCTGAAATCCATTCGGATCCTTCTTGCCATTGCTGCCTTCCACGATTATGAGATTTGGCAGATGGACGTAAAGACCGCTTTTCTAAATGGAAATTTAGAGGAGTGTGACTTTATGGACCAGCCAGAGGGTTTCATTCAGAGTGGGAGCAGCGGAAAGGTGTGCAAGTTGCTTAAGTCCATTTACGGACTAAAGCAGGCATCACGGAGTTGGAACATCTGTTTTGATGAGACGGTCAAGGAATTTGGCTTTATCAAAAATCCAGATGAACCATGCATCTATAGTAGATTTGTAGCGAGAACTGTAGTATTCCCCGTTTTACACGTGGATGACATTCTCTTAATAGGAAATGACATTCCTATGCTACAATCTGTCAAGGGGTTCTTGTCACACAGGTTCTCCATGAAAGACCTGGGTGATGCCTCATACATCCTGGGGATCCGGATCCATCGTGATAGATCCAAGAGGATATTAGGACTTTCACAGTCCAGGTACATCGACACCATACTGAAAAGATTCAGTATGGAAGATTCCAAGCGCGGTAACCTACCGGCTTGTCACGGGATCACCCTCTCTAAAGAGATGTCTCCCAAGACTGATTTGAAGAGGGATCGCGTGTCTATTATACCCTACGCTTCTGCGGTAGGCTCTATAATGTATGCGATGTTGTGTACCAGACCGGATGTTGCTTATGCACTGAGTGTGGTAAGCCGGTATCAGTCAAACCCTGGGGAGAAACACTGGATAGCGGTAAAGAACATTCTCAAGTACCTGAGGAGGACTAAGGAGATGTTCTTGATGTATGGCGGAAAAGACCTCCAGATTGAGGCATTTGACGCCAGCTTCCAGAGTGACAAGGATGATTCCAAGTCCATGTCGGGTTTTGTCTTTACCCTCAATAGAGGGGCGGTGTGTTGGAAGAGTTCCAAACAGGAAACCGTTGCAGACTCGACGATGGAAGCGGAATACATCGCTGCATCTGATGCCGCAAAAGAAGCTGTCTGGATGAGGAAGTTCTTGAAAGAACTTCAGGTGGTTCCGTCCATTGTTGATCCAATACCTCTGTATTGCGACAACAACGGGGCTATAGCTTTAGCGAAGGAACCCAGGTCCCATCAGAGATCCAGACACATCTTGAGGCGGTATCACCTGATCAGGGAGATCGTGGATCGCCAGGAGATCGAGGTTCGGAGGGTTGCTTCAGAAGATAACACTGCAGATCCATTCACCAAGGCCTTGCCCCAGACTCAGTTCGAGCGGCTGATCGAGATGATAGGTCTTCGATACGCCAGTACATGGGCTTAGTGCAAGTGGGAGATTGTTAGTGTATATGCCCTAGAGGCCATTACTGTATCATACTAGTTTGTACATTACTTAATGGAAGCTTGGGATATTCACCTTGTATATACAATCTTGCTCAAAATAGTAGTATGCTACTTGGTTTGTTTCTACTTCAATGTGTACATGTGTTTATTTTAGTATATCGCCTATACACATTAGTGGAGCCCTTAGGATCTTTGCTTGATTACCAGCATTGTGATGGCAGTCACACTAGTGGGGGCTGGGTAATCTATAAGCACATCCTTATGCAGGTCCCTAGTCGCAGGACTATCGAGACAGGGCATCGATACTCCGGAGTAGACTAGCGTATGCACTTCTCATCCCAGAGTGGGAGGTGGTCTGTCCCACAGCTATCAGTACGTCGTACTGGAGATAGTATACGGGTGGTCGTTAGGTTACGAGTACACTGGACAGGACTCGTCGGGAACTGACCGGTTGGTATTATACCTATTGTCAGTTATCAGTTCCCAGGTGACATGAGTACAGCTTAGTCCGCTCACTTGACACTGTCACTTCGCCTCGAGTGTGTTCCCACTGTACTTTGATTACTATCCTACTACGGCTCAAAGAAGTCGTGCAAACAGGTAGTAGTTGGGTGCAGTCCCGAAGCACTTCGAGGCAGTGACGGTTAGACAGGATTCGTCTCTCCCGGTATTGGGGGTTGACATCGCGCTGTGTCTAGGAGAGCCATTACACGAGTAGTCCCTGGCCAGGGCAAGCGAGATATACTGGTAGGCTTCCAGTGTTATCTCAGGGTGTTTTGGGCTTCACTCCGACACGACTTGTACCGCTATTAGGGGACTGACATTTACCACCCCCTAGGCCCGCCATGCGATGTATCAGACGAACAGACCGGACTGTACGGAGACTGTCACATTCAGGCTCAGTAGGAGTTCAGATGGGTTTCACCTCGTCAGTCTTCTTGTCGGCATCTACCTGGGGACCGTTAGGCACAGCTAGTGCCGCTTGCGGTCTGTGGTTAAACCCACTGCCAGCGTAGTGTCGAGTCTTTAGAGTCCCACACAGAAAGCTATTCGCCTTTAGGCAAAAGAGTAGAGGTCGCATGGTTTTGCGACAGAGTCCGGTCATATCCGTGCACTTGTCCACGTACAGTGTCCGGACAGTTAACACTAGCGGGCTTTGGTTTAAGCCAGATCCTAGTGTGCGTTTTGGGATTGGTTTTATCCAGTATGTATTCGTGTTCCTCGGAACGCGGATGCGGGTGTGTATGCACAGTTGACGGAGAGACAGAGGCAGAGGATTCTCATTTGGGTTGTTGACCGTTGACCGTTGACTATTGACTTTTTGCTCAACCCTAATAAGAATATCATATGTAATTAACAATAATATTAATTAAGTATTATAGTGACATAGTTGTTGAGGGGTTGACTTTGTTGACTTGTTGACTTTGTTGACCGGTTGACTAGGTTGGACTAGTTGACCATCATGATGACAATGGCTATCATTTCATGCAAAGAATTTTGCTTGCTTGTTCTCTTGTGCAAAATGAGTGCATGAAATGATATGGCTATTATAGCTTAAACCATCACTAATACTTGATTGCTATTATGGGTTAAGATGGTTTTGGATTATGAGAGCTAAAAGAGAAAAGTCTTTCTCATTCTTTCATTATCATTCTCTCTCTTGTGTTCTTGAGCTCTCATCTCCTTCCTCTTGCTCTCCTTCTCTTTAGTCTATGGTTCACTTGTCTCATGTGTTGAGAACCAAGAACCATAGAGAAAAATCCCAACACACTCTCCTCTACTCACTCTAGTTCACAAGGTTTAGCAAACCGAGTGAACTAGTTTCTTCAAAGTTAGAAGAAGAAGCCAAAGGTAGAAGCTTTCAGGTGGATCAATCTTCGGCGCAAGGAGACGACGGGGTGAAGCCGATCCGGACAACCATCGAGGATTGAAGACGAAGGAGTTCAAGAAAGAAAGGTATAACCCCTAACCGAGTAGTTAACAACTCCTAGTTAGGTTGTTAGTTAGATGTTTAACAAAGATCCGGTTTTGAGTCCATGTTACCGCCTCTAGAAAATTGTTTTTCATCAAATTCCGCATGCCCGAAAGTACCGGGAGAGGTAGCATGGACTTACATATCGCATATCGGGCCTAGGGGTTGGTAACGTCAGACCCCCAATAGCGGTATAAGTCGTGTCGGAGAAAAGCCCTGAACACCCTGAGAAACTACTGGAATACTTACCAGTAATTCTCACCTGCCTTGGCCAAGGACTTGGTGTAATGGCTTTCCTAGACACAGCGCGATTCACCCCCAATACCGGGAGAGACGAATCCCCTGCCGATCCGCTCACTTGCCTCCATGTGGCTCGGGACAGTACCCAAAAAAGACCTGTTTGCACGACTCCTTTGAGCCGTGGTATGGTAGAAATCAAAGCACAGTGGGAACTCATACGAGACAAATGACGATCTTAGGTCGATGAACTAATCTGTACACATGTCACCAGGGAACTGCTATCTGACGCTTGGTACAATACCAACTAGCAGGTTCCCGGCGAGTCCTGTCCGGTGTACTCATAACCCAATGAGCCCCTGTATACATCTTAGGTGATCCAACTGACACCAGTGGCTTATGAGACCGGCCACCGCCCCTTGTCTGGGTCTCGACTGTATACACTAGTCTACTCCGGAGTATCGATGCCCTGTCTCGAAACTCCCATGACCAGGGACCACAATTAAGGATGTGCTTATAGACTACCCAACTCTCACGTATATGATCGCCATCATACTGTTGGTAGTCAAGCAATATCCTAAGGGCTCTATCAACGTGTAATAGCGATCAGTCACCTGAACCTGTACACGACTGATAAAGGCAAACCGGATAGCATACTATCATCTCGAGTAAGACTGTGCTACCGGTATAGGTCCTCCTCAATCATTGCAATCACGTACCTGCGATCCAATAATTAACTTTGAGGGCACTATATCCAATAATCTCCCACTTGCACTTAAGGCTAATTATTGCGATGTCGCATACTCACAGCCCGTGTGATACCGTACATCTAACTCCTCTACTAATCAGTTTCACAAAGCCCGTTTGTAAAACTCTCGTGTTCGAGAAATAGCCTCAATGAGTGGATCCGCCCCGATGTATCTTTCTATGTCTCTCTTAATCTCAAGTTCGCGGACAAAGCCATCTCCCGAATTGAGTAATACCTTTCTTAGAATATGTCTGGATATCTGATGGGACCTAGTTCATAAATGAACTCCAAATCCAAACTTCATAGACTGTATCGTCAACTGAACCTAATCAGTATCCTGCACGATACCTCCCACAGTATCCTCTTGGACCACCTGTCCATAATACTGTCCCTCATCATAGGGAAAACTATAACTCTGACAATCACTCTGTCATCCATGTCACCTTTGAAGCCTGGAATGATAACCGTCTCCCGAAGGAGGCTGTCGTCATCAAATCCATAGAACATTCACTTATGTTCTAAAACCGCTTCCTTATGTTTCTCCAGGGTTGGATTAATATAAACTTATCGCATCTAGTGCAAAAACAACATCTGGTGTGGTACTTGACATCTCATGATCGACTCAATTGCCAAGTAAGTGATCTGCCAATCATGCACATCCCTCTCCCCTTTAATCTGTAAGACACCTTTAGAGAGGGTGACTCCATCACCTGCAGGTACACCACCATGCCAGGAGTCATCTATTCCAAATACTTATAGAATATTGTTAAAGTACCCACATTGGGAAACTACCCAAACCTAGATCTAAAACCATAGATCTAGTAACCAGAATGTCTGATATTATATCCATATCCTGTATGGAGAAACAACTGTATGACAACCACAGTACAAATGATCGTAGTATAGGAATTTTACTTCCTACTCTGTGTATGTCATCCAAATACCAGGACATCACACCTACTACCTTCTTAACAGGTCCATCCCCTATTCTGATGAAGTCAAAGCTACGACTGTCACATCAAAATTAGATGATCTATCTCCGCTATATCTGCTCTAGTCTATAAATAGACATAAGCTACTTGCCTACTATGCTTCCGCTGCTCCCACTGACCACAACAACCCTCTGGCAGAATAATATATACGTGCACTTCTAAAAC
This sequence comes from Agapanthus africanus, assembly GCA_030015575.1. Lineage (NCBI taxonomy): Eukaryota > Viridiplantae > Streptophyta > Magnoliopsida > Asparagales > Amaryllidaceae > Agapanthus > Agapanthus africanus. The sequence continues at coordinate 146,234,104 of CM057343.1, read as the reverse complement.
AAGTTTAGAACGACGCTATACTTAACCACCTGCTGGGTCTCATAGCCTGGAACAACAGTAGTGTCAAGTCTGGGTAAACAAGAACCTCCGTGTCACCGTCCTTGAGGCTACCGGAGTACCTCTCGGGTGTTTGAGGTTACCCACCATATCTGCAGAGTGGCTAATGGAATGTCAAACCTGATTGAATCTTTAGGTCCTATTAAATTTTCCGTAATCGTTTGCGGTTCTGGAATCACTTCCAGTTCTACCATACTCCAACTACTGTTTTCTGAAAAAATCCATTTTTACTAAAACTGTGGCGAGTCAAGAACATTATCACTATTGATCTTCCAGATGGTAGAAAGTCAACCCTCGACATTGCCCGGGCCAACCCATAAACTGCCATTACAGAAACGTGCCCTGAGTTATCCAAAGTCTGGTTTTAAGCATAAGCCGGACAACTTCCCGTACGTTAACATCGTTAAGATATGAACCATTCTATATCCAATATAGAAACTTTGACACTTATTTAATTGGAACCAGATTCAAATCATGCAGCTGTCTCCAGTGCATATCAACTTAATGGAGAGAGGCTAATCAGCATTACTCAACTTAGGAACATATCCAATTATGAGTAACCTGAATGAGAAACAAGTTTCTCATAACCATTACTATAATCTGAATACCACTCACAAGTTTCTACATCTTCGATCTCTTTGAAGAATCCCGATACTTGCGATACCTGGTTCTCTACTTTATTCTTATACCCACAACTTCTCAAAACTTAGACATTGTATTTCAATGAAACGCTTGTCTAAGAACTAGAGAAGTCACAAGTAAACAGACCATAGTACGAGGACCAACCCCTTTGTCCTGACGGACACTGGACAACATGCAATACTCTGTATAAGTCCGCTGAGTTGAATAACTCAAACACTGTTCGTCGTAGGTTGAAAACTGTACCCAGGCGATTTCCTCAAATATCACCAATTACAACGAATTCCGATATAATGAGGATGATCACCATATTCCCAATAACCTACTCCCACTCATCATTTGTAAAACCATACGGATGTAAGAATCATACCTGGTAAATACATACCCTGGAGTAAGTATCTAATCGGGAAATCAGTTTTCCTTTAACAATGCACAGTGAAACTGAAACATGAAAATGTTTCATAGGGGTATCTTGGTATTCCTAGTAATGCATCTTCCATAATCCAATTCATGACTTTAACCGTATATTTCTTTGCCATCTCTCCAAATCCCTTTATTTGTCTTTAGTCGTTACCTTCTGTACACCATCGTTAGGCTAAATGGTTTTCTTCCTTCCCTACCGTTCGGCACCATCCTATGGTTTGGAAGAAGATTATCCAGTAATCATAATAGGTGTACTCTCCTAAACCAAGGAGTACTCGCAACTTGAGAGAAGGTGATGATAAAAGACAACTGAATAATACCTTATTCTATTCCTCCTCAACTGGAGAAAAGGTGAAATAGGAGTGGCAATGAACTACGCGGTTTGGTCGTGAATGATAGCAATCGCAATTTACTTTGCCCTCTTTCTAATCCCTTTATTTTGTCTTTACATATTTCCTTCTGTACACCCTTCTTAGGCTAATTGGTTTTCTTCATTCCCTACCTTTCGGCACCTGCCTATAGTTTGGAAGAAGACTATCCAATAAGAGTAATAGGTGTACTCTCCTAAACTAAGGAGCCCTCGCAACCTGAGAGAATGTGATAATAAAAGACAACTGAATAAACCAATTCTATTTCTCCTGAACCTGGATCCATCCTCGAAGAAGTACCTTCGAGTTCGTATATAACCATACGATAGATCTATCCAATGGAAGTGGATGTCCGTAGTAATACGGGGTGTTCTGAGAAATGCAAAGGGTAAAAGAAGGAGAGGCAATGACTTATGCAACTAAGATAATCCAAAAGCTAGTATTTTTAAGAAGGTTCGGTCAACTTGGTCACTGAGTTATAGACTAGGGTCGGTCAAAGGTCCCTGCCAAAGAGAGAGAGAAAAGAAACACTCTGCGTGCACTCTAACCTAGATCAGAATGTTTATCACTTTATCTAATCAGGAAACCTCCCACTGTACTGTCAAATTCTCCTCCAAACTTGAAAGAAGAATCAATCGGGATCACCCGAAGAGTAAACTAACTCATCAGTGGGAATCGGGATCCAACTCTCATCGCATGATAACGTGACGGAATCCACTCACGTTATCACACTCCAGAAGGTATGCGCATACTTGGCAAGTTTCAGTTTCTTTAGAAACTCCCGATATGATTTTTATCCCATGCTCTTATGATCGTGACTAAGGGCCAACCCATCGTAAGTCGCATGTCAAGTTCTTCCCATCATTATCTTGTTAATTTGAACCCACCCATACTCGCCCTTGACTAAGGGCCAACAAGGCTGTACGACTGTCCCAAACTAACGCATCTATCTATGAAACATGTGAACACCCCAGCAGCTACCAATCACTATGTCCTGGCTAAGGGCCAGACCAACATAGCTTGAATACTACTGACCATTCATATGAAATGACAGAGGGCTACGGCTGGTTTTTGGCGAAAAACCATTAACGTAGTGAACTTGATCTCGTTGAAGGAACCTGATAGCTTTTTATAAAAATATAGTGGCGAAAACCTTTACTAAAGAGGTCACTCCCGGTGAAGAGATCTCGGCTCTTTCCTCGTGGAATGAGGTGCAGGATATTCCAACTGAATACCGCGATGCAAAGAAACATGTAATCGACTATAGTGAAGTTATTACCCTGACGCAAACTTCTGCCCAAGGGGTCACTCCCAGTGAAGGGATCTCGGCCCTTGCCTCGTCGAATGAGGTGCAGAATATTCCAACTGAATACCGTGATGCAAAAAAAAAAGAAAACGTCTTTGTAAAAACACTTTTTAAAACTGTTCCAACAACATCCAAACATGTTTGTTTTCCTTTGCATTGATCAGAATCAACGCAGTCCCATCAATTAATTACACCAGACAAGAACGAAAATAAGAATGTACGTATATGCTATCCGCATTCGTCACTGGGTCCCGTCATCACCCGTTAGGTTACTTAACTAATGACAGAGCAGGGACTGGACTAGCGTGGGTGCAAAACATATACAACATCTACTAGTATATATACCAATATACAATAATCGCTCCAGGCGTGATAATATGCAATATTACAGAAAAGTAATAAGCATCACAGAACAATACAGATAATCTGGGATCCCTGGGTTTCACAGAGCCGCTGCTGAAACCCGACGTTCCCCTGGTCGTGTGGATAGCCTGTGCAATGAAACCTAGACCCCTACGGGTGCGGCAAGTTACCCGCCAAAACCTGAAGTGAGGCAGCCCCTTACAGCACAGTGAATGGACCACCCTGCACTTCACGGAATCCGGTAACTTGAGCACCCCTCCTTGGGTCAACCTGTACCCCCTACGAGTGCGGTGAATAGTCTGCCAATTTTAGAGTGAGGCCCCTCTGCCTCTCAAAGCCATGAGATGAAGACCCGTTGCCCTCCAGAACCCGGCTATCCATGCACTCTGTCGCAGGGTAAAACCTAGTACAGAAATGAAAAATATGTACAACGGGTACATCGACCTCAGCCCGGTCGTGCCCCAAAAGAATATTATACAAACAGGCAGTGACGCCAGTCCACATGTAGGACGCTCACCCCGCAATATCAAATGTATAAATAAATCCAAACTGTACTACCATTGCACACTGCTATCCACCACGACAAATCCGCAACATCACAGCACAGCACAGAACATCAACGCGAATGTCACGTTCGCAAATCCGTCTAAAAGGACTATAGCAATTAGACGCAATTTACCGCTCGAATGACATTCAAGGTCGAAGATATAATGAAAGTACTGTAAACTAACACGTTTTAAATTTCGATCGACAAAACTTCCCGAAGTGGGCCCCACGTACATCTGCTGTACACTAATAAAATCTGAGCCCAAAACAAATATTCCAGAAACCACAATTTTCAATGAAGACCCTACTGTAGAAATTTGGCACAATGAAGCACCTAGACGGCCGCGGACCCGCGGCCAAAGCAAGGTATTGGCGGCAGTTCCGCGGCCGTACGGTCGAGTCAGAAATTTTCTACAGTGTTCTTCAAAAAGCCTGCATGATTTTCTGAGATGCTCAAAATGATTTTTAGGCCTGTTTAAAAATCGACAGAAACTTTGTACAAAAAATTGTAGTTTTCGAAATTCTGTTCGATCGATGTTTTAAACGCGTTAGCACAAGTTAGTAAATCTTAATGGCGTGGCTCCGATACCATGTAAGTCTACGGTAGCGCCCCGGCCGTCTTTCAGACGCCAAATGCGGAACAAAAGCTTTTATAACTGGCGCTATCGCATACTATAACTCGGATCTGCCATTAACGCTAAACTAAAAAACTACAAAGTGGGTAAAAAGGTCATACCGAACGATCTGAGTCCTTCATTCTTTAACCATCATCCCACGCTCCGTTGCGGCTGCTCCAATCTCCTGCCTCCTCGTCGAGGTGGCACCACATCTACGGATCTTTAAACGGGCTCCCACCTCTATACCGAGACAACTCGATCATCAAGTTTGCTAAAAGAGATGACCAAGATTGATGTAGAGATGAGTAGAGCACTTTGTCTCGCTTCATCCAAAGCCATGGATGAACGGTTAATGAAGTTGCCTTTTTGGATTGAATGAAATGAGAAATGAACATCTAATTTCCATGAACCCAAAACCATAATCTTTTTAAACAAAATGAATCCTCCTCCTTTTTTGCAAGAGGGGCCGGCCATAATATGAAGGTGGGGAGGTGAGTGTAGGAGAAAGGAGAGTGACCATTACAATAAATGAGAAGAATGAGTCATAATAACACCTTGCTTAATCATTTAATGAATACAATGAATCATCTAACCTAGTCATCAACCATTTAATGCAACCAATGAATCAAGAACACCTCACTAACCTAGTCACCTTTTCTAGAAGCTTCTAGAACCTTCCACACTCATGACCCACCTCAAGAAAAGATAAATCCGTATTTAACCGAATGTTAAAGACGGGTGATAGAAAACTGGCAACTTCCAAAAGCGATCTCGAAACGAATTTCAGGATAACCCCGTAACTGTATAAATACACCCGTATTTGTATTACGACCGAATAAAAATGCAACTGAGAAAAAGATATTATATCTACTCTGTATAATACATGGATCTGGCTTAAACCAAAGCCCACCAGTATTATCTGCCCGAAATATGACACGTGCGTAAACGCACGTGCATTTTCCGAACCCTGCCGTAAAACCATACGGCCTCTACAACGTTTCGCCCGAACTTGGGAAACAATCTGTGGGGGACTCTAATGACTCGTCAGTACCCTGGCAGTGGGTTTAACCATAAGCACGTCAGCGGCACTAGCAGTGCGTAATAGCTGCCCATGTACTGACCTCAAGGGAAGCCGATGAGCGAACTCATCCTAGAACCCTACTGAGCCTAACAGTGACAATATACATACAGTCCGGTCCGTTCGTCTATGAGTATCGCATATCGGGCCTAGGGGGCTGGTAACGTCAGACCCCCAATAGCGGTATAAGTCGTGTCGGAGACAAGCCCTGAACACCCTGAGAAACTACTGGAATACTTACCAGTAATTCTCACCTGCCTTGGCTAAGGACTTGGTGTAATGGCTTTCCTAGACACAGCGCGATCTCACCCCCAATACCGGGAGAGACGAATCCCCTGCCGATCCGCTCACTTGCCTCCTTGTGGCTCGGGACTGTACCCAAAAAAGACCTGTTTGCACGACTTCTTTGAGCCGTGGTAGGGTAGAAATCAAAGCACAGTGGGAACTCACACGAGACAAATGACGACCTCAGGTCGATGAACTAACCTATACACATGTCACCAGGGAACTGCTATCTGACGCTAGGTACAATACCAACTAGCAGGTTCCCGGCGAGTCCTGTCCGGTGTACTCATAACCCAATGAGCCCCTGTATACATCTTAGGTGATCCAACTGACACCAGTGGATTGTGAGACCGGCCACCACCCCTTGTCGGGGTCTCGACTGTATACATTAGTCTACTCCGGAGTATCGATGCCCTGTCTCGAAACTCCTACGACTAGGAACCACAATTAAGGATGTGCTTATAGACTACCCAACTCTCACGTATATGATCGCCATCATACTGTTGGTAGTCAAGCAATATCCTAAGGGCTCTATCAACGTGTAATAGCGATCTGTCACCTGAACCTGTACACGACTGATAAAGGCACACCAGATAGCATACTATCATCTCGAGTAAGACTGTGCTACCGGTATAGGTCATCCTCAATCATTGCAATCACGTACCTGCGATCCAATAATTAACTTTGAGGGCACTATATCCAACAAGAACGGCATGGTAGGGTTCCATACAGCTCTGACCTGCGTGGGCCACCAACAAAACCTGTCACGCTCCGCTTCCCGGTGTACGGTGAAGGGGACGCGACGAGGCCGCTATGTATTTACCGTGAAGTAAATACGCTAAGCGTATCTAATCAATATAAATACAAATGCACAAGAGACAAGATATAATAAAACAAAAACTTTATTTATTCACATTCTTTTTACAATACATGGAAAAGTAAAAACAACTGAATGAAAGCAATGCCTAAACAGTAGCATAACAGAAATGAAAAGTACTGAAATAAAAATGTGTACAATGAAGCTAGAGCTCTGGGTCGTAAGAAAGCCGGTCCAAGTCCTGACTAGTAGGCTCAATCTCCTGAGTGTCCAGATCACCTGACAACGTTCCAAAGAAGAAAGAGAAGGAATGTCGTCAGCGAACAATCGCTCGGTAAGTCCCAAAGATAAGGGAGAAATAGAATAAACAGAAAGAGAAGATAGCTTTTAAAGTTGTATTATATGAGTATTTAGTGTTAACGCTGTTGTTTGTAGCTTGGTACAGAAGGATGCCATTGTATACGAGAGGAGTCTCTATATGCCAGAGACTAGAGGCACGTGTAGTACAAGGAACCGTTTTTGCCACGGTACAACAGCAACGAAATATAGGTTAGGTGTATTAAATCTTCCAGTCTCGTGCCATTTCTAACACCTTCCGTACCAATCTACCCCTTAAACCCCGCGATGTCTTGTATTGTATTGGAAATTGTATTGTCTTGTATATATGGATGACTTGCCGAAACCATGATATCAGTAAATGGATGTAACTGGAGAATCATGTAAATGGAAGTATATCCATGGTTCGGTTCAGTCAATACAGATTAAATAGATTGAATATAAATATTCAAGGATTCATGTTGGATTGTAGATTGTACTTGAATCATATTCATGTCAGATTATTAATGAGACTCGGTCTGAGTCAGAAAATTAGAAAAGAAATTGATGTCCTTATTGTTTTCATGTTATCGGTAACCGCTGCACATGGGGCACATGATTTGTGTCTTTTTCAAAGACGATTACCGTATTAATAACACCGTTGTTAAGTTGTCTACCTTAGATAGGCAAGCACCCATATCTCCGGCTCCCTGAGGCTCAAGAGACCGGTCCCGCTTAAACCTATATTTACTAGGGTCCTTAGGGTAATTTAAAAAACTTGAGGGGGTTTTATGTAAAAAATAATTTGTATACTTTTCAAAATACACCTCAAGTATTTATTTATCGTCTTTAGAGTTTTCATAGTTGTAGATTTTATATTTGTGACATTTCTAGTGAGTAAACCTATTTTTCATAATACATGGTATTTAATTGTAATATTGAACTTGTATGGATTTCATGTTATTTTAATGTAAAGTGATACTTGTGATTTTAGAAAAAGTTGGAATTTTTATATTATCAAAAAATAGATATTTTAATGATACACACACACACACACACACACACATATATATATATATATTTATATAAAAATAATTTTAATATATATTATATTTCTAGAAATCTCATTTTCTTAAGATATTCGTATTTTAAATCTTCGAGACCGAATGCTCCTTGCGGAGATCTGAATCTCGCACTACTAGCCCGAGGATGTGCGATAATCCACACCATCCTAAACGGGTTCCCCAAAATGGGTTGTAGCGGCGCTTTGCAAAGATTTGTAATAAATACGTATCTTGTAGAAAACGGTTTTATTAGTTAGTGGTATTTATATGTAAAGTTTCGTTTTCCCGTATTCTATGTTCCCGAAAGATATTGTGCTATGTTGTCTATGAGTGTTATGAGGAGGCATGTCATTATCTCATGATCTACTTAAAGGTACAGCAAGATTGTGATGTTTTAAATGTCAAAATTAAACTACGTGGTATTTTAGTGAAAAGGTACGATAAAAATTGAAATAGAAATCCTTTTGATATGTAACTTGTTTAATATGACTTGTTAATATTTAATAGTCAACATGTAATGGTTTAGTATGATTGTATTTAAGAAAAAGTGAGATTTTTAGGAAGAACCGAATTGGACATCGGATTAACTCCGATTCCGTCAGGTTTTATTTAAAGAAGTTTTAAGACTAGAGAATAGAAGAAGAAGGTGGGACTTACGGGTTTTCAGATTAGAGGAGAGGAAAAAGGAATGGTAGAAGGTGCCGGTGCGTCGTTTCGTCGCCGGGAGCTCCTAGGGTCGTTGTCGGAATTTCGCCGGAGCTTTTGCCTTTTGCTAACTTCAAATGCACACTAAACTTCTAGGGATTTCTTAAGAGTTTTTGATCAGAATTTTGGAGTGAGGGGTGTGTGTCTAGGGGTTGTATTTATAGGGTAAGATTAGGGTTTAGTGTAGGTGAAAGGGTGAATTGAAAATTGTATTAAAAATGTATTAAAATGGAGTAAATAGGGTTTTAAAGGGGCTCTGTTACTGATCCAAGGAAATTAAGTGTGCAGGGGTACTGGGGAGGCCAAGTGCCAGAAATTCTCTGTTGACGAATCAGCGGTCCGGCCGAGTCCGGCCGGCGGCGGCGGCCCGAGTCGACCGAGTCGCCGGCCGATTCGGTCGATTCCGGCCGAGTCGTAGGTGCTTTGGGTTCTTCGTTGTTTCATATACCCCCTGGGCCATTTAGTTTTACATGTGTAGTAGGGTTTTACGGGTTTAGAACGTGTAGACTCTTGGAATTCTAAAAATATTAAAATAAAACAATATAAAAAATAAATTGGGGTATGAGATTTGAACTCTGGTGGGTTGGTTTAGCAGTGCAAGGTATTACCAATGAGCTACAAGCTCCTTCTTGCTATTAAAAAGCAAAACAAATATTTATGGTACTCAAGGGAAATGCAAATACCCCAAGTATACATTAATTTTTAAACAAATTTTTGTACACTAAAATTGGAGTTGTTACAGGATCGTCGTGAATGAATGGCCGGGGGTTTTATGTGAGATGAGAGTTTTTCTTTTCATTTGTCGGGACCCGGTTCTTGCTCACGGAGCAAAGTGCCACATGGAACAAAGTGCCACGCCAAGTGTCGTGTTAAGTAGGCGGGGGCCACCTCTTGAATCCGTGGGGGCTACCTCTTGAGTCCGTGGGACCCACTGTAGAACAATGGGGACTCTTCGGAATACAATCCGAAAGGGAGCAGATCTGTACTATAAATGGAATGATACCACTCTTCAATACAGAGGCGTCTTTTAAATGAACCGGAACTACAGGAGCTTGAGAACTCCGTAGTTAAGCGTGCTCGGGCCAGGGAAGTCTTGGGATGGGTGACCTCCTGGGAAGTGGCCCCTGGTCGGGTCTGGTTTGCCCCAAAGGACAAAACCGTGCGGCTTCGGCCAGAGCGGACAATACTCTCTGTATTGGAGGTGGGGCATAACAGAATGGTATCAGAACTGGTCCCTCAATAGTAGGTATGTAGTTCGAGGACGAACCATTGTTCAAAGGTTGGGAGAATGTTGGGACCCGGTTCTTGCTCACGGAGCAAAGTGCCACACGGAACAAAGTGCCATGCCAAGTGTCGTGTTAAGTGGGCGGGGGCCACCTCTTGAATCCGTGGGGGCCACCTCTTGAGTCTGTGGGACCCACTGTAGAACAATGGTGACTCTTCGGAATACATTCCGAAAGGGGGCAGATCTGTACTATAAATGGAATGATACCACTCTTCAATACAGAGTCGCCTTTTAAGCGAACCGGAACTACAGGAGCTTGAGAACTCCGTAGTTAAGCGTGCTCGGGCCAGGGAAGTCTTGGGATGGGTGACCTCCTGGGAAGTGGCCCCAGGTCGGGTCTGGTTTGCCCCAAAGGACAAAACCGTGCGGCGTCGGCCAGAGCGGACAATACTCTCTGTATTGGAGGTGGGGGCGTGACATCATTCATGTAAAATTAATTGTATGTAATATTCTTTTATTGGGGCACTTCCGGGTTGAGCATGATGTCACCATTGTTGTATATTATTTACTTTTTCGCATTAGGATAGATCCAAGGAGGGGAGGACAAGTGACCAGGTTCTAGGGTTCAGTGGGAGGCCATTGTTGGGGTCGAAAATTGCACCCCGGTTGACCAAGTCAAAGTCAAGGTCAACACCAAACCAAGTGGGCCCAAGCCCAGGTCAAGTGGGCCAATGCCCGGGTCGAGCCCTAACATGAAACGGCCGGCCTCCCCCATGTCAAAACAAAAATTTTGTAATAAATAATTTTGGTGTGTTTTATTTTATTTTATTTTATTTTATGAATAAATGTAAGAAAAATGGGCAAAAAGCCAAATTTTTGTAAAGCCTATGGATTTTGTGCAAAAAGAAATAGCACATGAGACATGGGATGAGCAAAATGCCATTTTGTAAAGCCCAATGGGCTATATGTAAAGTGTGTAGCCTATAAAGGCAAACATGATGAAAATATATAAAGATCCTTTTTTTTCTCTCTCTCAAAAAAATTAGGGTTTGTGCCCCCTTCTCCTCTTTGCTCAAGGTTCTATACCTTCTCCCTCTTTTGAATTCAATCAAGAGTTTTACTCTTCCTTTTCCAAAACTAAATAGTTTTTCACCACAAAACCCACAAAGGGGTGCTCAGATCTTCAATTAGATCTCAAAAAGGGGAGATTTTTAAAATCTCGCCCTTCTTGTTCTTTAAGATCCGTCCAACAAAGAGGAGGAAGGAGGAGACCCATATCCAAAAATCCCGCTTTGGAAAAGATCCAAGGCTCAAGAGAAGATCCCAGGCTTAAGAGAGAAGAACCTCTGAAGATTTTTAGGGAGTTCAACTCCAAGACCCAAATCCTCAAAGGAGTTTAACTCCTAATCTAGATCTTTTGGAGTTCAACTCCACTCAAAACCCTCTTTTGGAGTTTAACTCTTATTTCTGGGGGGGTAAAAACACCTTCCTTTCGCTAGCGCCCAGTGCTCAAACGCCCAAAGCGCTAGCGCCAGCGCCTACGTGCCGGGCATGTGAGGCGCTGGCGCCCAAGCGCCGTTGTGCCGGGCACGTGAGGCACTAACGCCGAAAGCGCTAGCGGCCAAGCACCCATATACCGGGCATGTGAGTACCCAAAGCGCTAGCACCCGAGCGCCCAAAGCACTAGTGCCTGAGCGCCCAAAGCGCTCGCGCCCGAGTGCCTACGTGACAGGCACGTGAGGCGCTAGAGACCAAAGCGCCGGCGCCGGCGCCCAAGCGTCTAGCGCTAACCTAAACGCCCCAGCGCTGGCCCTCACGCGTTCTTTGGACGCCTTTCCCTCATCATTTTACATGTACTCAACACTAAAAATACCTCCCCCTTTAGAAAAAATTTCTAACGGGGCACTGTCCCGCACCCCGCAAGGGGGATGCTAGCCCCCTTGACCCCCAGCCCTTTATCCGGGTAGCGGGACCTCCGTAAAAACTCTGCGGGGCCCCCAATATATCCAAACCCCCTTCAAAACGCAACACACGCACACTGCACATTGAGTTCGCATGACCTGTTTGACCCGTCAATCGGAGGTTCTCTCGCTCCAAATGTGAGGGGTAATTAACAACAGCTTAGTCCGCGGCAGCCGGAGATTCGGATAGCCACAATCAATAAACCCCAGCCTACCCTAGGCAGGGAGAATCTGTAATGGGCCTGACGAGCGCGCGCATGTTCCCATCTTAATGGGGTGACGAAAAACACCCAACAGATTCTGGCATGCCCGGTGTGACCTTGTCTTTCCTCCCATATTTTGGGTTAAACGTTTATGCGAGCTTAATCAATATACATATCAATTGCATGTACTGAAATCATGCTTCTTTGTACAGGTTAACAATTTCCAATTGCAATCTTCGGACGCAGCAAAAATGTCTCTAAGGATAAGCCCAGCTCTTGACACAACTCCCATCTCTTACACGATGAAGATGGATTCCAGAACGGTCCTCCCAGCCAGTCTCGGGCGACTGTGGGAGGAGCCACCGCTACCATTCGGCTCTATTCTATTCATGCCAGCTAACACCATCTCTGCTCCTCAAGCCCCGGTGATGGATAAACCGGCCACGAAAGGTAAGAGGCCAAATGTGGTGGTCTCGAAGGCGCCCCAACCCAAACGCAAGTCGGTGTTTGAACGACTTTCCTTGGCCCTAGATGGGGGCAAGGCCATCAACACCAACAAAGCAACAAGGCATCTCGAGCAAGCTCCAGCGGCGCCCCTGACAACGGCTCAATTGGGTATCTTCTCTAAGCTCCCCGTTAATCGGCTCACGATGGCTTCCTGCATGACGGATGCCCGCCAAGCCCTCAAAATCGTGAAGCTAAGGCAGAAAAAGCTCAGATACAGAGCCAACAAAAGGGCTAGGGCTCATGCTAGGCTGAACTTCATGAGGTTCCAAGAACAGGGTTACCCCGCCAAAGATGAAGAGACGGCTGGATATGTGGTCCACACTGTCTACATGGTGGGCACGAGCAGCAAGAGCAAGGACGGGGCCACCACATCTCAAATCCAATCTGGCATGAATGTGGCTTCCACTTTCCAAGACCAGCCTCCTCTGGAAGGTAATGGAAACCGTTCTAGTGAGGCTGATAAGCAGAGAGATCCTTCGGTTCATGAGGAGTTGGGCTCGGAAAGCGAAGATGAGACAATCTTCCGTCCTAAGAACACAGAGCAGCAAGTTCTCCAAGAGCTCCGAAAACAGCTCAGAAGCAAAGACAAAGAGATGGTCAAGCTCTGCTAAAAAATTGACGACTTGACGAATGTCGTGATGCAGCTCACGGCCTAAGTTGCCTCTCAGCCGCCCAATAAAGTGTAGGGTTTTGCTCATGAACCGGGAAACGGTGTCCCGAGACAGCCGACGCCTATTCCCTCAAATCCAAAGGCGGGAGGACCGCATGAAAGTGAGCCGCATCCTATCTCGGGAAATGTCTTAGCTACCGATGACAGCAACCCGCTAACCAATGATCAGATCATGGATTTGGTTGCCAACAAAGTCAAAACATTGGTAGCTGAAGCCGGAGAGCAAAAAGATGTCAGCAGTAGCGAGAGACCATATCCTGCTCGGTACGATCTTGTGGAGTCTGCCACTAGCTATGTCGTCCCCAAATTTGAAAGGTTCGATGGGACGGAGAATGCGAACTGGCACATTGCCCAATTCAATTTAAAGCATCATGCACGAATACTGGGGGCAATGATGCGCACCTTCTCTTCCAGTTTGTCAATAGCTTGACCGATGTTGCTTTTGATTAGGATGCAAGCATACCGGATGACTCGATCATGACGTTCGCTCAAATAGAATCCATGTTCAAGCAAAGGTTCATGAGTGTCAGCGATGAAATCACCATTGCCGACCTCGTAAGGACCGAGCCAAAGAACAACGAAAGCAACATGGATTTTATAGTTCGATGGCGCAATCTCTCTGTCAAATGTGAACCGCCATTGGAGCAAGACCAATCCGTCAGCCTTCTTATTGAAAATCTGAAGGACTGGATGAAACCTTTCCTGTGCACCGCAGGCCTTAAAACATTCCAAGAGCTAACCAAGAAGGTCCAAATGTTGGAAAGCTCAAAGCCCGAGTCCACTCTGGATCTTCAGTTCACAAACAGACCCGAAAACTTGGAGGGACGACAACCGAAAAGGTGAAAGTTCCAACAACACCGATTCTCTTATCAGGAAGAGAGCAGGCGGAGCGAAGGCTAACAAACCCCGAGAGCCAACTTTGGAGGAAAGGAGAAATAAGGTCTACTCTTTCAAAAGAGACAAGGTCCACAAAATATTCAAAGATGCTCTGAAGAATGCCCTGCGGCTACCATAACCAAAAAGGCTAAGTGAAGCGAACAGGACTGATCATCCTAACTTTTTCCCATACCACCGAGTGCTGGGACACACTATTGAAGACTGTTGTATCTTCAAGGATTGGGTCGAGAAACAATACAAGGCGGGTGAAATATCATTGTCCTCTAGCGTGTTAACAAACAGTCAAGCCGCGACCGCCAATTTCATAGAAACGGAGACCGATGTCCTTTGGGAACCTGATTCTCTCAGACATCTACCTTTCTCTGAGAAGAGCGGACTAAGGCAACAAGCTAAGAGCCAGGCGAGCAACATTGCCAATGAAGAAGCAATAGACGGGTATACAACCCATACAGTCTACATGATGGAGCTTAGAGGAGCAAGTCCTCCTACGCCTTATAGCCATGACAATGATGTGGCTGTTGCCATCCAACACCAGCTCGATCCAAATGATGAAGAGCCCGCTCAGGTCATTGAGCCAAATGTAACATTTCAGAAAATATAAAATATTATTTTTGGGAATTTAATATTAAAATAATATATTTCCCGAAAACTGCCCGATTTGCGAAATTGGGGTTTTCGAAAAAAGGTATAAATATATACCGATAATTGTGAAATAAATAGAAATTAAAATGATTTATTCATTTAAAAATATATTTAAAGGATTTGGCAATTTTAAAATTTATTAAATACAGTTTTGATAAAAAAAAAACCCGATTAGTGCACTGCTAATCGCGATTAAGCCAAATCTGCATTTCTACAGTTTTTCGTGGCCAGCGCACCATGTCATGTTATGTGGTGATTACATGTTGTGTTTTTGTGTTATTTTGGGTATTTTGTGACTTGGGTTTAAAAAAAAAAGAAAAGAGTAAAAAGAGAAGGGGTAAAAGGGTAATAGAGTGAGAGGGTTAGATTAAAAGAGAGAGAGAGGGGGGGCGGCAGCCCTTGCCCCTTCCCACTTCCTTTCTTCTTCTCTTCTTCATCTTCATCACCCTCCACTTCACCCCTAGAGATCCACCTCAAAAACTCCACCAAAACCCTAACTCCCTTTCACAAAAATTGATCCCCTCTACACCCTCTTCACATTGGACCAAGAAAAGTAGGATTTGGACAACTTTGGCCAGCTAGGGTTTTTCTTGGGTTGCCCAAGTGAGGCAATTTCATCACCCTTAGCATAGTATTTCCTTCACTTTACCTTTCATGCAAGTTTAGAGGTGAAATTGTGATGTTTAGTGAGCTTTTGGAAACCGTAGTAAAGGGTTCGAGTGTTGGTTAAAATTGGTGATGTTGTGGCTGTTAACTAGACTTGGGGGCCGTTTAATGACCTGGACCAGAGCTTAGAAACCCCAAAACACGGATTTAGAAACCCCGACATCGGATAAGTGTGTAAATTGTGAGGGTATTATGGAATCTGGAGTAACCCGGGGGCACTAAAAATAATTTTGTGAACACAGTGACCCATGCAGGCACCCAGGAAGCTACCACAGAGACCCGAGACCCCAACTCCACTAAATGGTCACAGATTTAATCATTTTGGCCGGAATTTGCGGCCAGAGCAGGGAATTAGGGTCCCAGGTTTGGTCCATGGCTCCTTTTGCACTAAATTAGACCCCTCCTGTATGCAGTTTTGGCTAATTGTCACCTGGGGAAAATCTGGAGTGTTTCACTTAGTTCTGGAATTATTTTGCGGCTTTTAATGAATTTGAATTTGGTATTTGGTATTGTTTTTCCGTCGTGTGGCGTTTGGACGTTCACGACCAGGGTTATTTGTCGTGTTTTGCACGCGAAGCTATAGGTTTTAACCTATGAGCGAAACTTGTGCCGTTTTGGTTTTCCGCCTTGATTTTAATACGCATTGCGATTGTTTATTATTGTAGGTACCTTCGCATGTATTCCGAGGCGACGGAGCATGGCGTCATCGATTTCGGCAAGCGAAGACCAGGTGAGTGGATCTATATCCACGGGGGAAGTCGGTGTGGATGGCGTATAGCACCCCCGCAAAGATTGATGGAAAACTGATTTATAGAGTATGGTTAAGGAACCTAGATTAGGAAACTAGGTTATAATTAAATGATAGTTAGTGATACTATATTAGAAACTAATGATAGTTAGAAATGATATATTACGGCTATTATGTGATGACGGGATTTGAGGATGATGTTTGACGATATTGCCGTTTAGGGTACTATAGGACTAGATAGTCGATGGAGGTGTGTGCTCCGAACCATACCTTTTCTAAACCGAAGAATCGTATGTATCTATTAAATATATACCTTGAGAGATGTTACGGATTTTCAAATGATATCTTTTCCTTAAAACACCGTAACCCCTATTTTCAAAACTACGATTCGCTTCTTTTAAATCTGCTTGTATGGTTCGGGTGTGTTTGTTAGATTAGATACCTATGCTTATAGTAAAGATATAATGTTTTTGTAAACTCGACTTGATGTGAGATATAAATGCAATGAAAGAATATAAGACGGATATGAAAATATGATAATATGATGATAAGTTGGTATACGGATGCGAGTCGATCGAGATGATTTATACCCTGCCGGTCCCCTGATATGAGATTATTACGGATGCGAACCAGGACATAGGTACATAGATATAAATACATATATAGAATGTTGTGAATCATGGATGATAGGTCGTACGTGATATTAGGCCGTACCCTCATTTTCTTATAGGATGCTAGGATCCTGTCACGTCCCGAAAGTACGGAACATGACCGGCACCTAGACTACGAACGTCTCGGGGCGTACGTACTCTAAGTAAGCCGAGCCCAGAAATCCAAACCAAGAAAAGAAGTAGAGTGTAGGGAGAACCATATCAAATCAACCGGTATGTAACATAATATACAACGCCTAGAGGCGAGGATCACAACAGAAAAGGAAACTCAACAGCATGAAATCCACAGAAGTATAACGTGCGACTCTAAGGTCGAAAGAATAACATCACTGGTCTCTATCTCAAATAAATACAGGTTTGGTTGATGGAACTTCTAGATACAACTGAATATAATATACAATGTATAATGATGGGTACGATACAATAAACCCACCTACTAGCAAGTCACCCGAAAGGAACAGTGCCCGCAAAGCCGTAATGAAACCCGTACGGCAACACCTGCAAGAAACTGGGGCACAACGGGGGTGAATTGCCAACTCGTGAGTAGAAAAAGATCTACGAACAGAAAATCGCATGTATGACGCAATCCTAGGTCATATGATCAAAATATGTAATCCTCAAATATATATAACCAGCAATCTATAACAAGACTAGGGTAAATACCTAACCCAAGTGTAAACCCATGTGCCTGTGTCAGTGCATCAAGTGGCAATATATCATATGAATGATGTATGAATGCATGAAACAGAATGCATGTGCTGAAGAAAATTGCTTTCCTAAATTTGTGAGATTTCTGTATTTTTAAAATGAGGTATCATAATAAAATCAGCATAAAACAGTGCCTAGCATCGTCACAAAACATAAATCTCAATATCTCGATATCTCTGTATCACAATCTCTGTACTTCAATATCTCAAATCTCAATGTCTCAATCATAATATCCAGGGCGCCGTCAGTCCAAATCGGCCCCTACCATCCATCTCATGATCACGACGGTATCCTCCGGATATCCGACGCATCGGGTAATATCACCGGTCGGTCGTGCTCCCCTGCCAGGCTCAACGCCATCTCCTGCGATCTTCTTGCCCCGGGCTACCGTACCGGGCCCACCATGTACCCGAAACGGTTCATCCGCCTCCTCGAATCGGGTCTCGAAATCCATCAGCAAAACTCATGGTGGACGACTCATACATCATGGGAAAACCGCATTTTTATTAAAAAGAAAAAGCAGTTTATATATATGTTTTGCAGTTTTCCTCCAAATCCAGAAAATCTCATGGAAACCCGAATCCAAATTATCAATAGCATGTGAAATCATGAATATAAGCATGAGAATCCATGAATGCAGCATATAATGAATAACAATATGCATGAAGTGACAAGTAATAACTACAATGTCGAGCTGGCATATAAGGCAAGCATACTAATATCATGTCACTACTAGCTAACAAGCTAAATCAAGCAATAATATTTTCTAAGTGTTCGTGACATGGCAATTACCGATGAAGATGTGTGTGAGCCAGCAAAAAAGTGTACGTGATACATACGCATCATCGGTAATGGTGCTGGTGTCCTAACAACAGGATATCAATAATGGAATATGAATCACAACAGTATGCAACGCGGAGCAGCAATAATAATATGCGGGAGCTGAATACTAAACACCATGATAGCTGAACCGCACCTAATGTTATAAGAGTCATATAGCTACACTACTATAAGGCTGAGCTAAAGCTAACAGTAGGTAAGGGAAACCGCCTAACCTCTGAGTCGATACATACATACATATATATATATATATATATATAGTCGGTGATCCCGCCTCGATAATATCACATCCGATCACATATCTCTATAATCAGTTATTCCTAAATCAAGAGTGCGGATCAAACATCAATTTATAGCTCGTACATAAATCCGTCGTACGGCATCCCCAAATCTGGGTACGGGTCAATATCACATTTGTCATATCATTCATATGGTATTCTCTTTGTCAAATATCATAATCTGGGTACTGACCTATGTCTAGTAAAATGCTAACATCATCACTATAATCAAGATCTGACTACTGATCGACAGTCTCGTATAAATCAATATCATCCTCATATATCGTCAATATAATCATAATCCGGCTTCCGATTGACAGCCTCTAGCAAAAACGATATCATCAGCACATATCATCTTAAGGAGTAAACAACGCCCAAGGCGGCCTATCATAAATATCTTGTCATATCATATCATATCATACCTATCTCGTATCATAATCACGTGTCGATCATTTTACATATACATGTCACTATTTCTATGGCATCATAATCCCAAAATCCGCTAAAGCATCAAGACGTATCTCAGATACGAATTCTACCATATCACCGATATCATAACCTCAGATCAAACTCATCGACTCATCCCAATCCCATATATCATCCTAAAAACCGTATGCGAACACATAGTCACATACCTATGTGAACACATATCTATATAGAATCCCGTCTATGCACATATGAAGTAATGATGTATGCAAGTATGTATGTGTGGGAGTGTGTATGTGTAGTGCACCCACTATTCTAGGTTTTCGCGACACTAAATCATCCAAGTCCACCAATTATCCATCCTAAACATCAATAATTTCCCAAACAACATATAATAATTATAGGTGTGTATACGCATTCGTATATATCACCACGGACTACGGTGGTGCTATACGCCATTCACCCGACTTCTCCCCGTAGATATAAATCTACTCACCTTTCTTTAAGCGTGCCGGTGTCGATGTCTCCATTTGCATCTCCAACGCTCCGACGCCACGTGGGGTACCTACAAGGATATCACACGCTAAAACACATGAAAACCATGTCGGAAACCAAAATGGTGCATGCTACGCCCATATGTAAAAACCTGTGGCCTCGCATGCAAACACAGCCAATATCCACTGCCGTTGACGTCCAAACGCCACCCGACAGAAACGAATCATCGAATACCAAAAACCCATGTTAAACAAGTCGTAAATCATACGCCAACTCCTGAAAATCAACCCAGATTCTATCCTAACTGGAATCAGTCAAAACTAGACATACCAGGGGTCAAGTTTACATGAAATAGGGCTGTGCACGCAAAACGAGGGGGGTTTCCCCTGCTCTGGCGTCAAATTGCGGCCAGGGGGAATTTATTGGCGGCCAAGAAGTTGAGGTGGGGGCTAGGGCTTTGTGGGATGGTTCCAGGGTGCCTGCACAGCTTACTACAAAGTCAATTTTATTTTAAGAGGCCTCGGGTTGAAGCAGATACCAGAAAGGTCACAAAAGTCGACAAAATTGCTAATTTTCACTGATTCTAAACTTTTAGGTGGTATACTGGAATCTGGGTTAGATCTAGGGTAAACTGGTCTCAACAGCACCTAATTAGACTATACTAACATTCAAAACTAACACTTGGTCAAGTCTCACTAAATTTTTCCTAAACTAGCACTAACCTCATATAACACTAAATTTCAGCTAATAACCCATAACTTAACAAGATAGGAGTTGGTTGTGAGATTATACCACAAGAAAATCCTAGAATGTAGGAGAAAAGAGGATGAAGGAAGGAGGAAGGGTTGTGCTGCATGCTGGGCTGCTCCTAGGGCTGTTGCTGCATCAGGTTGCTGCTGCTGCTTGCTATTTTCCTTTGTTTTATTTTACTCTGTGTGAGGCAGCAGCTGAAGTGTTGGTGGCGTAGTGGTGTGCAGCTGTTGTAGTTGTGGGGTGTTGGTTTGTGTTGGGGTATGATATTGTGTTGGTGTTGCTTGAATGATGATGTAGCTGCTGCAGGTTCAGCTGCTTTCTTTTGTTCCAGGGGCTGATGCTGGAATTGTTGTGGCTGTTGTATTGGTGTTGTGTTATGGTGGTTTTGGTGTGGGTATGGTGTGGTTGGTTATGAGGCTGATGTTGATGATATTGGGGCTGTTCTTGCTGCTGTTGCAGCTGATGTATGTCAGGTGGCTGAAAGGTGTTGATGGAGGGGGCTAAAGTGTGCTGATGGGTTGATATGGAGGCTGAAAAGTGTTGATGGGAGTGTGTAGGTGTGGGCTATGGTTCTAAGGGCTGGTGTAGGGCTGCTGAATATTGTTGCTGATGTAGCTGCTGATGCAAATGGGGGTTGAAGTTATGTGTTGGGGCTGTTGTATTGAGTGGTGTAGCAGCTGCTGATGCTGCCTTAGCTGGTGTATCATGGTGTGGTGTTGTGTTGTGGGGAGAGATGTGAGAGAGATAAGGAAAAGATTTGAAATGAAAAGGGATTGTGACACAACCTATAGCCACCTCTCTCTCTCTAGCCATAAGTCAACCCCATCCTAATCACCCTTAACCAAAACCAAAACACTAATTAACCCAATTAACTTAATCAAATGGGTCAACCCACCATGGTCATCTTAACATGGTTCAACCCTAAGCCACCATAAGTCCATAACATGAGACAAGTGTGGAAAATGTTATGTGCACATTTTGCACAAAAGCCAAAAATCCAATTAGCGATTTTTAATCGCGATAAACACTAAAGTCGCATATAATTCATCATAAGAACTGCAAAATAGCATATTTCCAGAAAATAACCTATTTTAGAATTTCCAAAATTTTCTCCAGAATTTTCACCATTTATCGGTATTTAATTATACCGATTATTAAAATATTCCTTAAAAATTAATATTAAATTATGCAAATTCCCAAAAATAATGTTTTATTTTTTTGAAATGTTACAGATCCCTTTTAGCTTAAGGCCGTCGTACGATGATTTTCCGTGCGTAATGAGTTTGACTTAATGATTGATCCATACCCTTGACTAGAGGATGCCGTACGATGGATTATACCGTACATGACTTTGTGTGGCTGGATGCCGATTGATTGATTCACCGACTCGATCATGTTAGATACGTCTACCCGTCAGCATTTGCATATGATTTACCTTATGCTGCATTGATGTTATTCGCATCGCATTACTTATACTTGTGCTAGTACACCGACACCATTATCGATGATGCGTATGTTGCACGTACACTGATTGTAGGCTCACAAACTTCATCATCGATAATTGCCATGCCACTACACAGTAGGATTGTTGCATCATGATATGGCTCTTCGCATAACCTGCTTGCGCATATACCAATTTGTATATCCATATTTGCGCACTTACACATTGTATATTCATATTGGTGCACATATACATTGATATATCTATATTTGCGCACATACACATTGTATATTCATATTGGTGCACATATACATTGATATATCCATATTTGCGCATATACACCTTGTATATCCATATTGGTGCACATATACGTTGATATATCCATATTTGTGCACATACACATTGTATATCCATATTGGTGCACATATACATTAATATATCCATATTTGCGCACATATACATTGTATATTCATATTGGTGCACATATACATTGATATATCCATATTTGCGCACATACACATTGTATATCCATATTAGTGCACACATACTTTGGTACATCTATATTTGCATATATACATATTGTACCTACATAGAGAACTGGTTTTTATTGGGAGATTGGGAACCGCGGGATATATTTTAAAACTGGAATCATTTTAAAAAGAGCGGTTTTCCCTTGATATGTCATATCACTGTTCCATGTTGCATGATACGGACACACTTACATTTCTATCATATGTCGCATACATCATGCTTTATGATTTTACGCATTGAGATATGCTGTTTTCATGAGATTTATGGATTTGAGAACCGTGGCTATTTCAAAAGAAAGCATGTAATGTTTTAAAAACTCGGTTTCTCTTGATATGATATTTCAGTGCGTCCACCATGCGTTTTCTTGGTTCTGAGACGTGTGATATGTGAAACCCGATTCGAGAAGGCGGATGATTCTGTTTGCGGGTACATGGTAGACCCGGTATGGTACCCCAGGGCGAGAGAGAGATTTCGTGTGGATGACGATGAGCCTGGCAGAGGGACTACTACCTACCAGTGATAGTATTTGGGCTCGGCGGATATCCGGAGGATACCGACCGGAGTCGAGAGATGATATGGGCCGATCCGGACTGACGGAGCCCGTGGGCCGATCCGGACTGACGGAGCCCGATATATGAGGATTTACGTGCCAATGATGGGCACGGTTTTCATGATGTTTTCGAGTGTCGATGCTTGGCACTCAGGTTCCATAATCTCGATGTGTCGTGAGGGACACCGTTGATATATATAGCCTCATACTTTCATGCACACTCCCTTATGATTTTTAGGTGCATGCATACGTTGATTATATAGATGGACGAGGTCCACATGCATACATTGATTATATAGATGGACGAGGTCCACATACATACATTGATTATATTCATGGACGAGATCCACATGCATACAATGATTATATAGATGGACGAGGTCCACATGCATACATTGATTATATAGATGGACGAGATCCACATGCATACATGCATTGGTTATTACTGTTGGATGTAATCCGCTTGCATATAGGTATTGACTACCTTGTTGGCACATATACAGACCCGGTCACCCTAGATATCATAGTATTACCTTAATGATATAGTTGACCTAGGAGTCATTGTTTATTCGATTTCTATCTGTTGATATTTTTCTACTCACCCCCGTTGTGCCATAGTTCTTGCAGGTTGACCGCTTGGATCAGTAGCGGCTTCGGTGGCACACAGTTGCATTCGGGTGTTTTGCATTGGTAGATGGGACATTTGTATCGTACTCACTCTTGTATCTATATTTCATATTGTATCTAGTTAACTCCATCAATCAAAATTTGTTAATTGTATAAGTAATGAGACTTAGTGAGATTGTGGTTGCGAGACTTAGAGCGAAGGGTTTTTCGCTACTTGTGGTTTTTATGTCTTTCTTTTTCCTTATCTTTCTGTGGTGAACTTCGCCGTTGGGCGTCGTATACTTATACATATTGTCTTGCTTGGTTGTGATCCGCCGTTTGGTGAAGAGCTAGCTCCCGTTCGGGGATGCCACTATTCTTATTATGTATTTGTGGTTTTGGATCAAAATATACAAAGGAGGTGCTGCCAAAATTTTTAAAAGACGAAACATGTTTTCAAACTAGTAAATTTCACTTGCATCATTCATGTTTCTTTTCTATGCATTTAGAAAACTTGACTTCATTAAACCTTTATTTCAAAACCTCACCTCCTTTATTTTTCTTAAAAGGTTTAGATTTTTGGGTTTCAGCTTACTTGAATTCCGTTACGCCTTTAGACGTTGCGTGATTCAAGTGCTGGTCATGAGCTATTATTTCGGGTCGTGACAAAGTTGGTATCAGAGCGCTAGGTTTAACCTTTGTTCGAGTCTAGGTTTGATTATGCGGAGTCTAGGACGGGTATGTATTTCGGAACCTAGGCTTGACCTTACGGAACTTAGACTTGAACATGGGATATTAGACCCGAACTTTCGTTTCATAGGCTGACCCTGATTGATGGAGTAGGTAGCTTGACTAGAGTGACGTACCGTACGTATGTTCCGCGGCATATTTACGATATGATACTCCACTTAAGAAACCTTAGGATGTACATATTTTTGAGACCAGTGATTCTCTTCGTATCCATGATTATACATCCATTGGAGATCCTTGATTCTATTAGTTCCATGATCATCTTTCATTGATGCAGTTCCTTCTTATGATCTGTATCCATTCTGGATCTGTCGTTTCCTCTCATGCCGTTGATCTGCTTTCTTCGATACTCGATTGAGGTTCCTGTCACCATAGTTTGAGCGCAGTTTGAGCTGCTGCTAGTGTTGCGGTCTGTGCGAGCTCGTCTGGTACGAGGGCCGACCATTGTGTTTTCTGGTGACATGGGAACATCTTGAGGTAGCATTATATTGTGGCCTCTTGTGGAGGCGAGTGCTTGGTTTTACACCGGATGATCGGGCCATTGTTAGAGCTGCCAGTTGCGAGAGGACTATTGATGTGCAGCGTACCTCAGAGATTTTGATGTCGCCTACCATGCAGACATGTGACCCAGCTGTTGCTGAGATGATGGGATGCCGCTTCTAGAGCTTATGAGCTAAGATCGCCGGAGCTTCCGGGCAGAAACACGACAGATGATAGCTAGTCTACCCCGAATTGAGAGACGAAGGTGATTCGTCAGATTGATACGCCGACGCAGGCCCGGTTGAGTTGAAGATTTTCAGTATGAGAGTTTTACTCAGATCTAGAGCAAACCGATGCAGAGATGACCGATGGTGTATCGTCTTTCCTGGAGGATTGAGGCATTGTTTAGCATGCGGGCGAAGAATATTCACATGTGTATAGGCGAAACTAAAGAGTTCGAGCGAGTGTCAGAAACCTATTTTTCCCAAGTTTAATGTGTTCGGAGGAACATGCAGGTAATTCTGTGGACCCTCTAGAAGAATGAAACCCTAATTCGGCATGATGACAATGGAATCGCTTTGAACCTAAGGGTTTGTAGCAGTTTAGCGGTGCCATCAGTGAGGCTTGGGTCTGCCCTTCTACGGTTGGTCCAGAGGAACTGTGGTATGTACCAGATATTTTTAGACTGCGCTCAGGTGTTGAGCCTTCGGGAAATTTTGGGGCCTCGATGACTTGATCGAAAAGATTGACGTCGTCCGGATACCATGTGATAAGAGACCAGTAAGCTGACCAGCTTCGGTTAGAGGACCTCATCCAGATGCATTGCGAGTTGATCGAGGACGGACGAGTATTGAGTATTCCTCCGATGGTTGGGATGAGTTCCCGAGGATGTGTTCGGTCAGATATCTTCTACAGAGTGATGAAGCTACAGAGTACGCGACTTCGAGTCCGTGCGAGAGACTTCGGATTGACCGTGGCCGAGAACAGTGCAGTGCGCAGATAGCATGGCGTGATGTCATAGTGGAAGATGATAAATACGAGTGGAGCCAGAGGTTCATGCGAGATGCTGACAAGCTGTTGCTACTCCCCATCGAGATTAGAGATCTGATATGCTTACAGAGGCGTTGGGATACGGCCAGTTTCCGAGGAAATGTGTGCGGAACACGCAGATGTCCAGAAAACGAGAAAAGATTATGTAAGCGTACCAGCATCCGTACAGTTCGACATAGGCAAGATCGGAAGAGACCTTGAGCAAGATTCCTTCTAGGACACTGCTGCAATGAGATTTGCACCCATGATCAGATGTGTTATGAGTATTCAGAAGGCCAGAGGCTAACGCCAGTGACGTGCTGCCTTACGAGTGGTCCTGATGATTGACCGGGAGATGACCATAGAAGTGCCAGAACGGAATCGTCCCCGTTAGCACACCTGACAGGGCCGATGAGCCGATGGATTGCAGGATTGGTAATCCGAGGAGAAGATGGGTACCTAGAGACAGAGGACACCAGACCGTGCGCAAGAGGCAAGCGGATGTACTTGTTCTGCCGGTTTTTGGGCGCACCGATTCATTTTCGACATTGTAGGAGGTGTACCTCAATGTCCTTTTTTGCGATTTGCGTTTGTGATCCGAGTATCACACTTATATCGCTTGGATTTGAGTTTTGATGACGAGTTTCCTGATATTGATTTCGTGCACCATGGCTGCACCTACTGGGTATTTACATTTTGTGCATAGTTATTGCACTTGATATATATATTTTATATACCGTTGTGTTGATTTACGATTTATGCATACCTATTACACTTGAGATTCAGTTTTCTGCTTTGGCTGCACATGTTTATGATTTCTTGGATTTCATACGGTTGATTTGATTTTGTGCGTGTGGTACGCACTCGATTTGATTTTTGCACTCGGTATAGCTTACATGTGCTTGTAGTGCATTGATATACGTTTTGTACACGCAGTTGCACACGTTTATGATTTTATACACCTTGGTACACTCGGTGTTGCGGTTTACGCATTTGAGTTATGGATTTGTATTTCGTGCACTGGATGCACTAGATTTGCATTTCTTGCATTTGTTGCACCGGACGGGTATTTATGCGTTTGTCGCACTGGATTTATACTCCGTACCTTGGTTGCACCCGATTTATATCCTTGAGCATTCGTTTTACCATATTTGTATTTTCGTGCGCATTGGCACTTGCCGTTCGTTTTCGTGCATGCTACTGCACTATATGCTTTTACGGACCCGATGCGCTTTGGTTGGATTTTTGCGCATATTAGGCGCTTGATTTTGGATTTTTGTGCGCATCGGATGAACTTGAGTGAGATTTTACTCGTGCATGTTGGATGCTCTTGATTTAGATTTCTTCCATGCATATTGGATGCGATTTCATTCGTGCGGGACATATTCACTGATTTGGATTTTCGCGCATGTTGGGCGCATGATATGAGATGCGATTCTGTGCACACCGGATGCACTGGATTGAGATTTTAGTGCAGTCTAGATGCACTTGATATTGTTGTCGTGCACACCCGTTGCACTAGACAGATGCTTTCGTGCACACACGTTGCACGTAGTTTTGGCTTTTGTTCATATTGTGGCACCTGTGTTTGAATTTGATTTCCGTGCGCACCAGACGCATGTGATTGTCGGATACGCCTTTTGAGGCTGATTTTGCTTTTGAGCACTTTGTTTTCATGATAAATACTATATATAGTATATAGTGGCCAAACAGGACTAATCTGAGGACAGTACCTGAGTACTTTACATGCATTAAAAGTTTACCAAAAGGGTTTTCAAAAGGAGCTATAGTCTCTCTATTTCCTACGTGTCCGTGAGCGACACGAACGTTTATAAAGGAGAACCTTTTGGGATATTTTGAAAACGACGGAACGCGTATTTAAGAAAACACATATGGACAAATATTATTATTTTAAAATGAGCGTCCGTCAATTATGCCGTGAGTTACGCATTCCCGTGGTGATTTAGAAAGGATTTTGCATGTATTTTATTCAGATTTTAGAGTTTTCAAAGATGCGTACTATACACGTATTATAGTATTTGACTAGTGAATATTAGATTTCAGTTGTGGATTTCGATATCTGCATCTCTATTGTAACTCCGAAGATATGCGTGAAAATCCGATGATTTGCGTGACGCTTGACGGAGCTTGATTTTGAGCTTTGTACTCGTTTTCATGCGCACTTGACGCGCGGTGTTATTTCTGCGTTTTCCATGATTTCGGAGCCCCGTTGTTTTGAGCCGATTATTGAAATGTTTTAGATTTTGGGGGTTTAAATTTAATTCGGGGACCGAATTTATTTAAGGGGGAAGATTGTAACATTTCAGAAAATATAAAATATTATTTTTGGGAATTTAATATTAAAATAATATATTTACCGAAAACTGCCTGATTTGCGAAATTGGGTTTTCGAAAAAAGGGATAAATATATACCGATAATTGTGAAATAAATAGAAATTAAAATGATTTATTCATTTAAAAATATATTTAAAGGATTTGGAAATTTTAAAATTTATGAAATGCAGTTTTGATAAAAACCCGATTAGTGCACTGCTAATCGCGATTAAGCCAAATCCGCATTTCTACAGTTTTTCGTGGCCAGTGCACCATGTCATGTTATGTGGTGATTACATATTGTGTTTTTGTGTTATTTTTGGTATTTTGTGACTTGGGTTTTAAAAAAAAGAAAAGGGTAAAAAGAGAAGGGGTAAAAGGGTAATAGAGTGAGAGGGTTAGATTAAAAGAGAGAGAGAGAGAGAGAGGGCGGCAGCCCATGCCCCTTACCACTTCCTTTCTTCTTCTCTTCTTCATCTTCATCACCCTCCACTTCACCCCTAGAGATCCACCTCAAAAACTCCACCAAAACCCTAACTCCCTTTCACAAAAATTGATCCCCTCTACACCCTCTTCACATTGGACCAAGAAAAGTGGGATTTAGACAACTTTGGCAAACTAGGGTTTTTCTTGGGTTGCCCAAGTGTGGTAATTTCATCACCCTTAGCATAGTATTTCCTTCACTTTACCTTACATGCAAGTTTAGAGGTGAAATTGTGATGTTTAGTGAGCTTTTGGAAACCCTAGTAAAGGGTTTGAGTGTTGGTTAAAATTGGTGATATTGTGGCTGTTAACTAGACTTGGTGGCTGTTTAATGACCAGGACCAGAGCCTAGAAACCCCAAAACACTGATTTAGAAACCCCGACATCGGATAAGTGTGTAAATTGTGAGGGTATTATGGAATCTGGAGTAACCCGGGAGAACTAAAAATAATTTTGTGAACACAGTGACCCATGCAGGCACCCAGGAAGCTACTACAGAGACCCGAGACCCCAACACCACCAAATGGCCGCAGATTTAATCATTCTGGCCGTAATATGCGGCCAGAGCAGGGAATTAGGGTCCCAGGTTTGGTCCATGTCTCCTTTTGCACTAAATTAGACCCCTCCTGAATGCAGTTTTGTCTAATTGTCACCTGGGGAAAATCTGGGAGTGTTTCACTTAGTTTCTTGTATTGTTTTGCGGCTTTTAATGAATTTGAATTTGGTATTTGGTATTGTGTTTCTGTCGTGTGGCGTTTGGACGTCCACGACCAGGGTTATTTTGTTAGTTATATGTATACCCTAGAGGCCATTACTGTACATGCGTTGTATATTGTAGTGGATGCTGGGACATATATAGGAAAGACTTTCTTGCACGACAAGATAGTATGCTCTCTGGTTACTCTTTATCTAAACATGTACTCTGATTGTCTCTATGTCACATGTTGATAAAGCCCTTAGGATGATTACTTGACTACCAGGACTATGATGCAGATCATACTAGTGGGGAAAGTGTAGTCGCCAAGTACATCCTTCAAATGTTCCTAGTCGTAGGTGTATCGAGACAGGGCATCGATATACCAGAGTAGACTAGCGTATGCGCTTCTTGACCCATATGATGGGCGATGGATGATCCCATATCCATTGGTGTTTGACATTAGAGAAGGTATACGGGTGCTCAGTGGAGACTGGGTACACTGGACGGACTCGCCGAGAACACCCACATGGTATTATACCTTACGTCAGATGGCAGTTCTCTGGTGACACTGGTACAGAGTAGTCTGTATACCCGAGATCGTCATAGAGTCTTGTGTGATTCCCACTGTGCTTTGATTTCCATCATACCACGTCCAAGAGGGCGTGCAAAAGGTGGCTTTTGGGTACAGTCCTGAATCACATGGAGGCAATGAGCGATAGGAGGGGATTCGTCTCTCTCGGTATAGGGAGTTGATGTTGCGCTGTGTTCGATTGGCTATAACTGGAAATCCCTGGCCAGGGTTGCTGAGATTTACTGGTAAGTGTTATCAGTAGTTTCTCGAACTGTTATAGACCTCATATCGACACTACTTATCAAGCTACTGGGGGTCTGACGTTTACCACCCCTAGGCGAGATATGCGACATATCAGACGAAGAGACCAGACTGTACGGGAGTGTTACTGAATGGATTCACAGGAGAATGTACAGGCTTGCTTTTTGATCTTCTGAGCGCTCAATACCTGGGTGGCTGTTACGTTTAGCTGACCGCTTGCAGCTTGTGGGTGTTTGATATGATCATCACCTACTGCCGGCGTATTGACGATTCTTTAGAGTTCTACACAGAGGTTTTTTGACTCAAGCAAAACGGAGTAGGAGCACATATATGATATGTGCGGGACCGAGAACAATACGTGTATGTGATACCATATTAGATTCTCGCGATATATGATATCGTCCGGGTATATGTGATATAGCCGGGTCATTGGATCAAGAGTTGATTCGATGA
The DNA here is from genome assembly GCA_030015575.1 of Agapanthus africanus. NCBI lineage: Eukaryota > Viridiplantae > Streptophyta > Magnoliopsida > Asparagales > Amaryllidaceae > Agapanthus > Agapanthus africanus. The sequence continues at coordinate 146,203,645 of CM057343.1, read as the reverse complement.
ACCGATACAGATTATATTAGTCGGTTATTTGTGAAATAGCCGGATTATCGGATCAAGTGTTGATTCGATAATTTAATGTATAATTATATATTTGATATATTAAATTACATTAACTAATATAAGCTCACTAAAAGATTCTTTTTCTCACTCGGGTAATACATTGATATATATGTGATATATGTTAATATTATTATTTTATTTTGTTACAATAAATATTGTATATGTGATATATAATATTGTAACATGTTATAGTTATAAATGCAACATGTTTTGTGGAGTTTAAATGTGGTTAAGGTTTGGATTAGGGTTAAGTTTTCATGAAGCTTTCAAGAAGCTTCTAGATGCTTTGACTTTGACTTGGATATTTTGTGATATTTTACAAGATATTTCCTTAACCCAACCCAACCCTTTAACCATAGTTGTTTCTCTACATGGGTTAAGTCTTCTCACTTATACCATGGTTGCATTTCTAAGCTCACACTAGAGTTTCATTATTCATCACAAAAGGATTCTTCTTCTTCTTTCTTGAGTTCTTGATAAAAAAAGCTTACTAGCTTTTTCATTAGTGATGATTTTGAGTGAGATTAAAAAAACAAATGATAGCTAAAATCCTACTTCATCATCCTAATCTATCCTAGCCATTTAGATTAGGGTGTTCACTTCATTAGTGAGTGAGAGCTTGTGTTAAAGAAACTTCAAGGTAGATCATCTTTGTTATCGAAGATCGGAAGCAAGCATGCATCTTTATCTTCGTGGAGCCTCTCTACAGTCCGGGTACTCGATGATCGTGGCGAAGGGACCACAACACGGAGCTTATGAAGTGAAGGACCGGACAACAAAGGTTGTAATCCCAAACTCTTAGATGTTAAAGTGTTTAACATGCTTTGTTTCGCCTAATCCCTAGTTTAAAGATCTTGGTTAGGGTTGTTCGGCACGTCTAAATATTAAATCGGGTATGGTTGATGCCTTATAGACCCTTGTAAGAGTGCCTAATAACCCTACAGTGGTATCAGAGCCAAGCTAGAGGTTTAGGCGAAGTCCAGGCGATCATAGTCCGATCGAACTCTGAATACCCGATAAAACCTAGATTCTGGAAATTTTTCAAAAAGGTGATTTTTTCTGCATTAAAAATACTCAAAAAAATCAGCAGGGAATTCTATGGAGACCTGTGAAAATCGACACCCTAAGTACACTATAGCGCAGCGGAACCGCGGCCAAACTGTGGTATTGGCGGCGGTTCCGCGACAATAATTGATAATTAGGGTATCTTTTTCCAACAGTAACATCCGTATGTGTTACCTACTGCTTCTGGGAATTTTTAATCATTACTCAAGTGTTGAGTTTTCTGGGTTGTATTGGGAGCTCGTTGATTCGATCGGAAAATATAATTTCGTTTAGTTTGTCCGGGTAATTTTTAGAACATGTTAAAAAGTTCGACCGGTTATCAATAACTCACTTTTTCCCCTGCCGGAAAATTTCCAAGTGTTGGATTTTTCCGTGTTTAAGAACGTTCTAAGTCGTGCAAGTAACGCGGTGGACCCTCTAGAAGACAACAAACCTTAACTCGATTATGTGACCGTCTGAACCGCCTCTAAAACCTTAGGGTTTGGGGCAGTACGGCGTAGCCACATGTGAGGCGTTGGTTTGACCCTTCTACGGTTGGACCATTGGTACTGTAGCATGTGATGGATGTTTTTAAACTAATTTCAAGTGTTGAGAACTTTTTGGGAAAACTTGGGTGTTTGATTATTCGATCGGAAAGTTTAACATTATCTATTTATCTGGAATGTGATACAATATTTGGAATCTACAAGTAGTTATGAGATAACTAATTTGAATGTTATAAATCTAGCAGTTTAGTCTCAGATGATCGGTTGCCACGGGATTTTGATGCGATCAAAAGTCCGTCGAAATCACGTAGCGTACGCGGATACTCGCCGGGTAAACTTAATAGACAGCCACGCCCTAAAGCCTCGACCAAGTGACTGTAGGGGAACCACGTCGCCAAAAGCATCTGTTCGAGTGCTCGCGGCAGCGGTGTTCCGCCTTAGTGCACTTCGTCGACGGCATCCGGGGGTGCGGCCATCTACTAAAGTTTGCGATGAGCATTCGATCAGGATGTCGGGAATCTTGTTGAATTGCCCGACTTGCTATTGAAAAGAGTTTTTGATAATGAGACTAAAATGCAGGGTTTATAGTTGTTAGGCATGCAATGTCTAAGGAATTCATTTGGTTAGGCATGCGATGTCTAAGGAGGTTGCGGATTCCAACTGTTGTAGTTTTACACTTTCTTTTTTGCGACCGTAAGTGTAATATGTGGTGTATCGCCGGTTTCGTTGCTATACATCAACGAAAACTGGGATACGCATATTTACTTACGTTGATGATATGCGATATTATGTGTTGCTGTGATATGTTGTATTGGATCGTCGCATTTTGAATAGCCGGGGGTTTTATGTGAGATGAGAGTTTTTCTTTTTCATTCATGTAAAATTCATTTGTATGTAATATTCTTTTATTGGGGCACTTCCGGGTTGAGGATGATGTCACCATTGTATATTATTTACTTTTCCGCATTAGGTAGACCCAAGGCGGGGAGCACAAGTAACCGAGTTCTAGGGTCCAGTGGGAGACCATCTCGAGGAGTCGAGACCGGGTCTCCTAACCCTAGAATTGACAGTGTTGCTTGCCGCTCTCGTAGGGGTCTAGGGATGTGGGTTTGGCTATTCATCGCGACCGTGGAATCCGTGTTTTATACAGGCTCGTATTAAAACACGGAGCTCCTAGTATATCCAATATTTCATATATGTTCTTCTGCTGCAATGTTCTGTGATGAGATCATATTACTGCCTGAGACGAATGTTTATATTATATATATGAGATATATGTTGTATTGCAGATTTCGTATCAAATGTGATGCTTGTGAAGCATAATAAAATGGGACTTCATTAATGAGATTAATGAAATAAAAGAAACCTAAAGATGTTGTAGAAACTTGTTTAAAAACTGGTAGCTCTAGTTCTTGCTTTTCATAGCGGTATTCCTTGTAGAATATCCAGCACCTTATTCGATAAGGAAAGAGCCGAGATTCCTTCACCGGGAGTGACCTCTTTAGCGAAACTAGCAGATGCTACAAACTCGGTTTGTCTTTTGATTGTTTTTATAGTTTTTTCTTTGCATAGTGATATTTGTGAAATATCCTGCACCTTATTCGATGAGAAAAGAGCCGACGATCCCTTCACCGGGAGTGGCCTCTTTAGCAAAACTAGAAAAGGCCTCAAAACCATTCCATTTAAAATCACTCGATTCTACAACGATATCAAGTTCATTACGCAAAGGGTTTTCTTAAAAACCTGTCGTAGCCCTTCGTCATTTCAGATAAGTAGTACTTAGTATTCGTGCTGCGGTAGTTTGGCATTCGTCAAGGCGTAGTGTACAGTAGCTAACTAGTGCTTATCTTCTAGCATACGATGCGATTGGATTAGGGTATTCGTACGGCGTTGTTTGGCATTCGTCAAGGGTCGTGCAGGTGGGTTTAATTCAATCAGGAAATGTACGGGTTGAACTTGGATAGCGGACTATGGGTTGTTTGGCATTCGTCAAGGTCATAGCATGTTAGGGGCAAAATATTATTGGTAATTTCAAGTGTTGAAATTTGCAATGAGATTGCATACCTTCTATGAGATAGTTGGATCCCGATACCCGCTGCGAGTAAGAGTTACTCCTGGGAGAGTTTTACACATTACAATTAGCCGATCAAGTAGGTGTTTAGAAAGGTGTTAACGGGGTTACGCCCATGGGAAAAAGAGGTTTACTTTAATTAGGTCCGTGCGAAAGCACGGGGAACCTCCCTCAAAGTACCGGCACTGGCCTGGCTGAAAGATTGGCGAACTTGTAGAGTGTAATTAATCCCGGCTAGTCTTTCCTTTTAGGGTTTGAAGAAAGATTTGATTAAAACAGTGGGAGACATCCTGATTAGATAAATTGATAACCAATCTAATCTTGTAAAAGCGCACGCTGAGTGTTTTCTTCTCTCTCTCTCTCTTCAGGTAGCGACCATGTCACGCCTTAATCAAGATAATAATACGGATGTATTGACCGAACCCGTTTGTTATACTGAGCTGGGAAACGTTGGTCCCGCTCCAACTTATAATTGTTATAAGACAGAGCAGGAAATAGGGGATTACCAGAATTCCCATGCCGCCCAAACGAAGAAAGTGCATACTGATGCATCTTCTTTGGGTGTGTTCATTACAGAGAACTGTTTCTCAGTATCCTTTATGACCTGGGTATTTGATACCGGATCAGGATCCCACATATGTAATTTGTTACATGGGCTACAGATAGGTAGAGAACTGAGAACGGATGATAAATTTCATGAGATAGAAATGATGCAGGTGTTGCAGCCAAGTCTGTTGGCAGTTATCACCCTATATTATCAGAATACATTGATTCTGAACGAATGTTATTAGATACCGAACCTGATATACAACATCATATCAGTCTCTTTATTAGTAAAGAAGGATATAATTTTTTATTGTTGGATAATGTTTTGAACATTTCCTATATCAAGAGTTGATCGGTTCAGGCACGTTATCTAAAAGCATTAACATTCTAAATCAAACCACAGTTCTTAGTATACAGAACATACAAAAGAGGAAGAGTTCAGAAATGAACGAATCCTTCTTAAGGCATTGTATACTAGGTCATATCAATTTGACCCGACTAGCTGAATTTACATTTAGATGCATATTTAAATTAGTTTAAATTTACATCTTATGAAACTTGTCGGTCATGTCACAAAGATAGGATGACCAAAGCTCTGTTTATTGGAAATAAAGAAAGAGTTAGTGAACTCTTGGGATTGATATATGATGATGTATGTAAGGTCCCCTGTCTACACATGCCAAAACTGGTTTTTTGTACTTTATTATATTCACTGATAGTCTCTCAAGATTCGCACATGTGTTCCTGTTGAAACACAAGTCCGAAACTTTTGAGATAATCACAGAATATAAGTTAGAAGTAGAGAACCAAAAATGGGTATAAGTATTATGTCCTTTGATGAGATCAGAGAGGAGAATACTTGAGCACGGGATTCCTGGACTATTCTAAAGGAGAATGAGATACTCTCTCAGCATTACTCCTCCGAATACACCACAGCACGTCGATGTATCGGGGCGGAGCAATAGCACCCTATGTGATATGTTGTGCTCTATGATGAGTACTACTGAGTTTCCTATTTCCTTTTTGGGAGTTATGCACTTGAGAAGCTGCATACCTATTGAATAGGGTTCCAATCAAATCAGTTGCCTACCACTTCATATTTGATATGGAATGGGAAGAGCCCATATCTTAAGTATGTTAAGATTTGGGTTGTCCAGCCTATGTCTAAAAGCATAATCCGGACAAGCTCGAGGCAAAGTCAGTTCTGTAGAAGTTTGTTGGATATCCCAAGCATTCGCAAGGGAATATCTTCTACCTAACCGAAGAACAAAAGATGTTTTGTTTCTCAACATGCCACCTTTGTGAAAGGGAATTTCTTATGAAGAAATTAGTGGTCATGAGGTAGAACTGGAAAGAGTTCCAGCTATACAAACTGCAACTGATGATTTAGTAAAACCAAAGGATTCAATAGTTTCCAACGAACCTCAGCCTCTCCACCGATCTAGTAGGGTTCCTCACCCACCTGAGAGATACTTCGGTTTTCTCTATGACAGTGGGAGCGAGGATTGCATCTTGAGATGATGACCCAACTAGTTTCGAGCTGGCCATCAGGAGTGGGACTCTGTAAGAATGGATGGATGCTTAGTGATCTGAGATGGAATCCTTATACACCAAAAAAGTATGGACTTTGGTTGCTTTATCTGAAGGGTTAAATCCCCATCAGGAGCAAGTATATTTTGAGAAGATTACTTGGTGTACATGGAAAAGTTGAGACTTTAAAACCTATGCTTAAGTCCATCCAGATCCTACTTGCCACTACTACATACCATGACTACGATATCTGGTGGTTGGGTGTCATGATTGCTTTTCCAAATGATGTTTTGGAAGAGAGCGTCTATAAGTACACAGCCAGAGAGCTTCGTAGATAGTGGGAGCAGCGGAAACGTGTGCAAGATGTTTTATGTGATAAAGCAGGCATCGCGGAGTTGGAACGTCTATTTTGATGTGGTAGTCAAAGAGTTTGAATTCATCAAAATGGTAGATGAACCTCGTATATACAAAAAAGTAGTAGGGAGTATGGTGGTGATCCTCGTAGAGTACGTGGATGACATACTCTTGATAGGGAAGGAGTTTCCTATGCTACGCTCGATCAATCTCCGCTTATCATAAGGATTCTCCATATAGGATCAAGGAGATACCTCCTAAATCCTGGGTTATGGATCTATGAGATAGATCTATTTGGATGTTACGATTCTCACTAGTTGTAGTGAGATGGTATCAATCGATCCTTGGGAGAATCACTGGAAAGGTTCCAGGGTGATAAGGACGACTGAATGTCAGTCGCAGGCATTGTCTTTACCCTCAGCGGAGGGACGGTATGTTGGAAGAGTTCCAAGCTATATACCGTGACTTACTAGACGATCAAAGGCAAGATACATCGTCACCAAGGATGCTACCAAAGAGGCAGTCTGGATATATATAAGTTCATGAGATGAACTTCGTTCCTACCATTGTGTGACAATGGAGTTGTGACTTATGCCAAGGAACCCCCGCCCTATCTGAAATCCAGATATAATTCTTAGGCAGTATCAACTGATCATGGAGATGGTTGATCTCCAGGGAGATCGAGGTTAGGAGAGTAGACATAGAGGGAAACAACACGGATCTACTCACAAAGACTTTTTTCCCAATAGAGACTTTTATGGGATGGTTGAGTATGAGATACTTCAACCGTAGCTAATTGTTGGGTATGCGATACCACAACAGATGGCCCTAGTGCAAGTGGGAGATTGTTAGTTATATGTATGCCCTAGAGGCCATTACTGTACATGCATTGTATATTGTAGTGGATGCTGGGACATATAAAGGAAGGACTTTCTTGCTCGATATGAGAGTATGCTATCTGGTTACTCTTTATCTTAACATGTACTCTGATTGTCTCTATGTCACATGTTGATAAAGCCCTTAGGATGAGTACTTAACTACCAGGACTATGATGCAGATCATACTAGTGGGGACAGTGTAGTCGCCAAGTACATCCTTCAAATGTTCCTAGTCGTAGGTGTATCGAGACAGGGCATCGAAATACCAGAGTAGACTAGCGTATGCGCTTCTTGACCCATATGATGGGCGATGGATGATCCCATATCCATTGGTGTTTGACATCGAGAAGGTATACGGGTGCTCAGTGGAGACTGGGTACACTGGACAGACTCGCCGAGAACTCCCAGATGGTATTATACCTCACGTCAGATGGCAGTTCTCTGGTGACACTGGTACAGAGTAGTCTGTAGACCCGAGATCGTCATAGAGTCTTGTGTGATTCCCACTGTGCTTTGATTTCCATCATACCATGTCCAAGATGGCATGCAAAAAGTTGGCTTTTGGGTACAGTCCTGAATCACATGGAGGCAATGAGCGATAGGAAGGGATTCGTCTCTCCCGGTATAGGGAGTTGATGTTGCGCTGTGTTCGATTGGCTATAACTGGAAATCCCTGGCTAGGGTTGCTGAGATTTACTGGTAAGTGTTATCAGTTGTTTCTCGAACTGTTATAGACCTCATATTGACACGACTTATCAAGCTACTGGGGTCTGACGTTTACCACCCCTAGGCGAGATATGCGACATATCAGACGAAGAGACCGGACTGTACGGGAGTGTTACTGACTGGATTCACAGGAGAATGTACAGGCTTGCTTGTTGATCTTCTGGGCGCTCAATACTTGGGTGGCTGTTACGTTTAGCTGACCGCTTGTAGCTTGTAGGTGTTTGATATGATCATCACCTACTGCCGGCGTATTGACAATTCTTTAGAGTCCTACACAGAGGTTTCTTGACTCAGGAAAAATGGAGTAGGAGCACATATATGATATGTGCGGGACCGAGAACAATACATGATTGCGATACCGTATTAGATTCTCGCGATATGTGATATCGGCCGGGTATATGTGATATAGCCGGGTCATCGGATCAAGAGTTGATTCGATGAACCGATACAGATTATATTAGTCGGTTAATTGTGAAATAGCCGGATTATCGGATCAAGTGTTGATTCGATAATTTAATGTATAAATATATATTTGATATATTAAATTACATTAACTAATATAAGCTCACTAAAAGATTCTTTTTCTCACTCGGGTAATACATTGATATATATGTGATATATGTTAATTGTATTATTATATTTTGTTACAATAAATATTGTATATGTGATATATAATATTGTAACATGTTATGGTTATAAATGCAACACGTTTTGTGGAGTTTAAATGTGGTTAAGGTTTGGATTAGGGTTAAGTTTTCATGAAACTTTCAAGAAGCTTCTTGATGCTTTGACTTTGACTTGGATATTTTGTGATATTTTACAAGATATTTCCTTAACCCAACCCAACCCTTTAACCATAGTTGTTTCTCTACATGGGTTAAGTCTTCTCACTTATACCATGGTTGCATTTCTATCCTCACACTAGAGTTTTATTATTCATCACAAAATGATTCTTCTTCTTCTTCCTTGAGTTCTTGATAAAAAAGCTTACTGGCTTTTTCATTAGTGATGATTTTGAGTGAGATTAAGAAAATAAATGAGAGTGAGATTAAGAAAATAAATGAGAGCTAAAATCCTACATCATGATCATAATCTATCCTATCCATTTAGATTAGGGTGTTCACTTCATTAGAGTGAGAGCTTGTGTTAAAGAAACTTCAAGGTAGATCATCTTTGTTATCGAAGATCGGAAGAAAGCATGCATCTTTCTCTTCGTGGAGCCTCTCTACATTCCGGGTACTCGATGATCGCAGCGAAGGGACCACAACACGGAGCTTATGAAGTGAAGGACCGGACTACAAAGGTTGTAATCCCAAACTCTTAGATGTTAAAGTGTTTAACATGCTTTGTTTCGCCTATTCTCTAGTTTAAAGATCTTGGTTAGGGTTGTTCGGCACGTCTAAATTTTAAATCGGGCATGGTTGATACCTTATAGACCCTTGTGAGAGTGCCTAGTAACCTTACATATTTGTCGTGTTTTGCACGCGAAGCTATAGGTTTTAACCTATGAACGAAACTTGTGCCGTTTTGGTATTCCGCCTTGATTTTAATACACATTGCGATTGTTTATTATTGTAGGTACCTTCGCGTGGATTCCGAGGCGATGTAGCGTAGCGTCATTGATTTCGGCAAGCGAAGACCAGGTGAGTGGATCTATATCCATGGGGAAAGTCGGGTGGATGGCGTATAGCTTCCCGCAAAGATTGATGGAAAACTGATTTATAGAGTATGGTTAAGGAGGCCTAGATTAGGAAACTAGGGTTATAATTAAAGGATAGTTAGTTATACTATATTAGAAACTAAAGATAGTTAGAAATGATATATTACGGCTATTATGTGATGACAGGATTTGAGGATGATGTTTGACGATATCGCCCTTTAGGGTACTATAGGACTAGATAGTCAATGGAGGTGTGTCCTCCGAACCATATCTTTTTCTAAACTGAAGAATCGTATGTATCTTTTAAATATATACCTTGAGAGATATTATGGATTTTCAAATGATATCTTTTCCTTAAAACACCGTAACCCTTATTTTCAAAACTACGATTTGCTTCTTTTAAAATCTGCTTGTATGGTTCGGGTGTGTATGTTAGATTAGATACTTATGCTTAGAGTAGAGATAGAATGTTTTTGTAAACTCGACTTGATGTGAGATATAAATGCGATGAAATAATATAAGACGGATATGAAAATATGATAATATGATGATATGTTGGTATACGGATACGAGTCGATCGAGATGATTTATACTCTGCCAGTCCCCTGATATGAGATTATTGCGGATGCGAACCGGTACATAGGTACATAGATATAAATACATTTATAGAATGTTGTGAATCATGGATAATAGGCCGTACGTGATATTAGGCCGTACCCTCATTGTCTTATAGGATGATAGGATCCCTTTTAGCTTAAGTCTGCCGTACGATGATTTTCCGTGCGTGATGAGTTTGACTTGATGATTGATCCATACCCTTGACTAGAGGATGCCGTACGATGGATTATACCGTACGTGACTTTGTGTAGCAGGATGCCGATTGATTGATTCACCAACTCGATCATGTTAGATACGTATACCCGTCAGCATTTGCATATGATTTACCTTATGCTGCATTCATGTTATTCGCATCGTATTACTTATACTTGTGCTAGTACACCTGCACCATTATCGATGATGCGTATGTTGCACGTACACCGATTGTTGGCTCACATACTTCATCATCGATAATTTCCATGTCACTACACAGTAGGATTCCTGCATCATGATATGGCTCTTCGCATAACCTGCTAGCGCATATACCCATTTGTATATCCATATTTGCGCACATACACATTGTATATTCATATTGGTGCACATATACATTGATATATTCATATTTACGCTGTAAGTCGATGTACAACACCCCAATACTTGTGGGGAGGCGGAATTTTCAAAAACGAACTTGTTTAGAGAACAAACATCGACAAACCGCATGAATCGAAGCTAAACGATAACTAACCAAACACATAGTTGTTCTAAACTACTATGCTTAGGGATTATACCTATCGAACCAAGTCCTTCGGCTTTACGATCTCCTCGTCCTCCTCGGCCTTCTCGATGTAGTAGATGATCCACCCGAGAGCAAAACTCCAAGCTTAGCCTCTAAACTTGAGGCAACTAACCTTCTTGGATTGCTAATCAAAGAAGATAGATGAGATAGAGTGAGGGTTATGGATTGTTTAGTCTAACTAATCCTTGTTCTCAACACATGAGGGGTGAGGATTAGGGTTTGAAGAGAGGGAGCTTGAGGAGAGAGAATGTGAATATCATTATCAAATGAGAATAGTAAGTTATCATAATATATATGAAACTTTAAATTTCATCAATAAAAGAAAAACCAATGATGAATAATCAAGTTTCATAAATATCTAATGGTGATTCATAACCATGACTCATTAAGCATTTATTGTGCAATAATGATATGGATGAATCACTCTCATGACTCACTAAACCCATTTAATGCAAATGACACCTAAACCTCCTTAGTCACCATCTTCTAGAAGCTTCTCGCACAATTACGAGAACGCCCCTCCGATCCGTAAAAATACGGAAAAACTTTAGACTGTATAAATTCAATAACCGGATACCGGTAACTGGCTTAAACCAAAGCCGACTGGTAAAAACTGTCCAGACGACGTAAGTGTGTAAACACACATACGCGTCCGAACCCCTTGTCGTAAAACCATACAACCTCTATATCGTTTCGCCTGGAGTAGGAAACTCTCTGTGTGGGACTCTAGAGACTCGACTACTACGCTGGCAGTGGGTTTAACCACATACCGCAAGCGGCACTAGCTGTACGTAACGGTCCCCAGGTAGTTGTCGATAAGAAGGCCGATGAGGAAACCCATCCGAACTCCTACTGAGCCTGCTGTGACAATCTCCATACAGTCCGGTCCGTTCGTCCAAGACTATCGCATATCGGGCCTAGGGGGGCGGCAAGCGTCAGTCCCCTAATAGCGGTATAAGTCGTGTCGGAGGGAAGCCCATTACACCCTGAGAAACTACTGGAACCTACCAGCAAATCTCGCTTGCCCTGGCCAGGGACTTTGCGTAATGGCTCTCTGACACAGCGCGATATCAACTCCCAATACCGGGAGGGACGAATCCTGTCTAACTGCCACTGCCTCCAAGTGCTCGGGACTGCACCCAACTGCTACCTGTTTGCACGACTCCTTTGAGCCGTGGTAGGGTAGCAATCTAAGAACAGTGGGACACACTTGAGGCGAAGTAGCAGTGTCAAGTCTGCGGACTATGCTGTACTCATGTCACCTGGGAACTGTTCACTGACGACTGATATAAAACCAACCAACAGTTCCCTGTGAGTCCTATCCGGTGTACCCGTAACCTAACGAGCACCTGCATACTATCTCCAGTACGACGTACTGATGGCTGTGGGACAGACCATCTCCCCAACTGGGATGAGAAGCGTATACACTAGTCTACTCCGGAGTATCGATGCTCTGTCTCGATAATCCAACGACCAGGGACCTGAATAAGGATGTGCTTGTAGACTACCCAGCCCCCACTAGTGTGACTGCCATCACAACGCTGGTAGACAAGCAAGATCCTAAGAGCTCTATCAATACGTATACTCACATATTAAGATAGAAAAACCAAGTAGCATACTACCATGTTTAGCAAGACTGTTATACACATGTGAATATCCCAAGCTTCCATTAAGTAATATACAAACTAGTATGATACAGTAATGGCCTTCTAGGGCATAAACACTAACAATCTCCCACTTGCACTAGGGCCATGTACTGGCGTATCGTAGACCGATGATCTCGAGTAGCCTCTCTAACTGAATCTGAGGTAGGGCCTTCGTGAATGGATCAGCAATGTTCTCTTCAGAAGCAACTCTCCGAACCTCGATCTCCTGACGATCAATGATCTCCCTGATCAGGTGATACCGCCTTAAGATGTGTCTGGACTTCTGATGGGACCTTGGTTCCTTCGCTAAAGCTATAGCTCCGTTGTTGTCGCAATACAGAGGTATTGGATCAACTATGGTAGGAACCACCTGAAGTTCTGTTAGGAACTTCTTCATCCAGAGTGCTTCTTTTGCGGCATCGCAAGCAGCTATATACTCCGCTTCCATCGTCGAGTCAGCAACGGTGTCCTTCTTGGAGCTCTTCCAGCACACCGCCCCTCCATTGAGGGTAAAGACATAACCCGACATGGACTTGGAATCGTCCTTATCACTCTGAAAGCCGGAATCAGCAAAGGCCTCCAACCTGAGGTCTTTTCCACCGTAAACCAAGAACATCTCCTTAGTCCTTCTCAGGTACTTGAGAATGTTCTTTACTGCTATCCAGTGCTTCTTCCCTGGGTCTGACTGATACCGGCTTACCACGCTCAGTGCGTAAGCTACATCTGGTCTGGTACACAACATCGCATACATTATAGAGCCTACCGCAGAAGCGTAGGGTATAATAGACATGCGTTCCCTTTCCAAATCAGTCTTGGGAGACATCTCTTTGGAGAGGGTGATTCCGTGACAAGCCGGTAGATTACCGCGCTTAGAATCTTCCATACTGAATCTTTTTAGTACAGTGTCGATATACCTGGACTGCGAAAGTCCCAACATCCTCTTGGATCTATCACGATAGATCCGGATCCCCAGAATGTAAGAGGCATCACCCAGGTCTTTCATGGAGAACCTGTGTGACAAGAATCCTTTGACAGATTGTAGCATAGGAATGTCATTTCCTATCAATAGAATGTCATCCACGTACAAGACGAGGAATACGACACTTCTTGCTACAACTTTACTATATATGCACGGTTCATCTGGATTTTTGATAAAGTCATATTCTTTGACTGTCTCATCAAAACAGATGTTCCAACTCCGCGATGCCAGCTTTAGTCCATAAATGGACTTAAGCAGCTTGCATACTTTCCCGCTGCTCCCACTCTGATTGAAACCTTCTGGCAGATCCATATAGACGCACTCTTCCAAATTTCCATTCAGAAAAGCCGTCTTAACGTCCATCTGCCAGATTTCATAATCATGGAAGGCAGCAATAGCAAGAAGGACCCGAATGGATTTGAGCATAGCCACTGGAGAAAAAGTTTCGTCATAGTCCAAACCAGGTCTTTGACGAAAACCCTTTGCAACAAGTCTAGCCTTATAGGTTTCCACCTGTCCATCTACACCAATCTTTTTCTTGAAGATCCATTTGCATCCTATGGGTTTTACCCCATCTGGAGCAAAGTCCAAAGTCCATACTTTGTTGGTGTACATGGACTCCATTTCGGTCCGCATTGCATCTAGCCATCGTACCGAGTCGCCGCTCTGGATGGCCTGCTGGAAGTCAGTAGGTTCATCATCATCTATGATGCAATCCTCTCTATCCCCATCTATGAGAAAACCGTAGTATCTCTCAGGCGGATGAGACGGCCTACTACTCCTGCGGAGGGGTGCGGGAATGTCCTGTTCTTCTTGAACTCCCTGTTCTACCAAACTTTCAGTAGCAGTTTGTGGTTCTGGAATTTCTTCCAGTTCTATTTCGCTCCCATTTATTTCCTTTTCTAAAAACTGATTTTCCAGAAAATGGGCATTACGAGAAACAAATACCTTTTGTTCTTCTGCGTAATAGAAATAATATCCCTTGGAGTTCTTTGGATATCCCACAAACATACATTTTACTGATCGTGCCTCGAGCTTGTCCACATGCTGCTTTTTAACAAAAGCTGGACATCCCCAAATCTTCATATGTTGAAGATGGGGTTTCTTCCCAGTCCACATCTGATATGGAGTGGTAGGCACAGTCTTGGTAGGAGCCCTGTTTAAAAGATATGCCGCTGATTCTAGCGCATAACCCCAGAAAGATCGCGGTAACTCAGCATTACTCATCATGGATCGTACCATATCCAATAGGGTTCGATTCCGTCTCTCCGATACACCGTTATGCTGTGGAGTGCATGGAGGAGTAAGCTGAGAGAGAATTCCTTTCTCTTTTAGGTAACCTAGGAACTCGGCACTTAAGTATTCTCCACCTCGATCAGATCTCAGTGTCTTAATACTTTTGCCTGTTTGGTTTTCTACTTCATTCTTATACTCTTGGAATTTCTCAAAAGCCTCGGATTTATGTTTCATCAGATAAATGAATCCGTATCTTGAGTAATCATCCGTGAAAGTAATGAAATAGGAAAAACCACCTCTTGCATGTATAGACAATGGACCACATACATCGCTGTGTATGAGTCCTAAGAGCTCGCTCGCTCTTACTCCTTGTCCAGTAAATGGAGTCTTTGTCATCTTTCCTTTGAGACAAGATTGACAAGTGTCATAAGTTTGATATTCGAACGAGTCCAAATATCCTTCTCTATGCAACTTAGTCAACCTTCTCTCATTGATGTGACCCAGTCTACAATGCCATAAGAAAGCTTTATTTAAATCTGGAGACTTTCTTTTTAGTGTGTTCTGGACATTGAAAATTTGGAGTTGGTTTAAAACATATATACCGTTATTTAGAGTACCGGACCCAATCAAACCATGATTAAGGTGGATGTTAACAACATCTCTTACAAACGTGAAATCATAACCTTTATTTGATAACAAAGAAACTGATATGATATTACACGTTAAGCTTGGTACAAAATAACAGTTATGTAAAACCAAAATGTGTCCACTCGTCAATCCTAGGTGATAATCTCCGACGGACGCAGCTCCCACGCTAGCTCCGTTATCAACCTTTAGGGTCATATCACCTTCCTTCAGCACTCTACGGTTTCTCAGTGCCTGCAATGAATTGCAAATATGAGATCCTGATCTGGTATCCAATACCTAGGAAGTAGAGTTGATCGACAGACAATTCTCAATTACAAACACACCTGAAGTCGAAGCCACAGCTTGCTTCGGTTCCTGGTTCTTGGCGTTCCACGCCTTGCAATCCTTCTTCCAGTGCCCTTTCCTGTGACAATGGAAGCACTCATCCTGGCCACTACCGGTACCCGCAAAATTTTTCTTTCCCTTCCCTCCCACCTTACTAACACCTCCTCTAGGTCTGGGGACGGCCTTCTTCTTCCTTCCTTTGGCCCTAGCCTTGGACCCGGAAGAAGATGCACCGCCAACAAACATAGCGGGTGTTTCCCTTGCTTTCTGCAAGGTGCCCTCTGCACTCCTTAACATGTTCAGGAGTTCCGCAAGTTCAACTTCTTTTCCTTGAAGGTTGAAGTTCAGGATAAACTGGGCGTAGGTGGGAGGAAGGGACTGGAGAATGAGGTCTGTATATAGCTCATTATCCAAAGTCGTCCCAAGGTCTGCGAGCTCTTCAATATAGCCGATCATCTTTAGGACATGTTCTCCTACCGATGACCCGACAGCTAACCTCGCTCGAAACAAGTTCTTAGAGGTCTCGTATATTGCTATACGAGATTGCTCTCCATAAAGTTCCTTTGTATGGAGAAATATGCCATCTAGGGTCATATCCTCGTGCCTCCTCTGATGTTCATTGTTCATTGAGGCAAGCACGATGCACTTGGCTTTCGCGCAATCTAAATCCCAGGTTTTGCGGATTTCCTTATCCGCATTGCTGGATTTGGGACCAGGGACAGCAGGTGCCGTAGCGGTGAGGATGTACCCCAATTTGTCATAGGTCAAAGCCATTTTGACATTCCGCAGCCAATCTTTATAGTTTGGCCCTGTCAGTATATTTTTCTCTAAAAGTAACTTAAGTCCAGTCTTTTTCAGGGTCGCTGCAATTAGGAGAGAGAGAAGAAAAACTCTTTAGCATGATGCTCTTGCAAGTTTAGAGTGGTTTTTAGTTTATCTAAACTGGATGGCTCCCACTGTTTCTCGAATCCTTCCTCAAACCATAAAAGAAGAATTAGCCAGGACTATTCTCACTGTACAATACTTGCTTAACCGTTCAGCCAGGCTGGTGTCGGTACTTCGAGGGAGGTTTCCAACGCTTTCGCGAAGTTCCTTAATTAAATAACCTCTTTTCTCTGGGGGCGTAACCCCGCTGACACTTTTCTGGACACCTACTAGGTTTATAGCATTGATCGTTAAGTGACGAATATCCTGATAAGTAGCATATACTTGTTAGTGTTTATGCCCTAGAAGGCCATTACTGTATCATACTAGTTGTATATTACTTAATGGAAGCTTGGGATATTCACATGTATATAACAGTCTTGCTAAACATGGTAGTATGCTACTTGGTTTTTCTATCTTAATATGTGAGTGTACGTATTGATAGAGCTCTTAGGATCTTGCTTGTCTACCAGCGTTGTGATGGCAGTCACACTAGTGGGGGCTGGGTAGTCTACAAGCACATCCTTATTCAGGTCCCTGGTCGTTGGATTATCGAGACAGAGCATCGATACTCCGGAGTAGACTGGTGTGTATGCTTCTCATCCCAGATGGGGAGATGGTCTGTCCCACAGTCGTCAGTACGTCGTACTGGAGATAGTATACAGGTGCTCGTTGGGTTACGGGTACACCGGACAGGACTCACAGGGAACTGTTGGTTGGTTTTATACCAGTCGTCAGTGAACAGTTCCCAGGTGACATGAGTACAGCATAGTCCGCAGACTTGACACTGCTATTTCGCCTTGAGTGTGTCCCACTGTTCTTAGATTGCTACCCTACCACGGCTCAAAGGAGTCGTGCAAACAGGTAGCAGTTGGGTGCAGTCCCGAGCACTTGGAGGCAGTGGCGGTTAGACAGGATTCGTCTCTCCCGGTATTGGGAGTTGATATCGCGTTGTGTCAGAGAGCCATTACGCAAAGTCCCTGGCCAGGGCAAGCGAGATTTGCTGGTAGGTTCCAGTAGTTTCTCAGGGTGTAATGGGCTTCGCTCCGACACGACTTATACCGCTATTAGGGGACTGACGCTTGCCGCCCCCTAGGCCCGATATGCGATAGTCTAAGACGAACGGACCGGACTGTATGGAGATTGTCACATCAGACTCAGTAGGAGTTCGGATGGGTTTCCTCATCGGCCTTCTTATCGACAACTACCTGGGGACCGTTACGTACAGCTAGTGCCGCTTGCGGTCTGTGGTTAAACCCACTGCCAGTGTAGTAGTCGAGTCTCTAGAGTCCCACACAGAGAGTTTCCTACTCCAGGCGAAACGATATAGAGGTCGTATGGTTTTACGACAAAGGGTTCAGACGCATATGTGTGTTTACACACTTACGTCGTTTGGACAGTTTTTACCAGTCGGCTTTGGTTTAAGCCAGTTACTGGTATCCGGTTATTGGATTTATACAGTGTAAAGTTTATCCGTATTTTTGCGGATCGGAGGGGCGTTCTCGTAATTGTGCGAGAAGCTTCTAGAAGATGGTGACTAAGGAGGTTTAGGTATCATTTGCATTAAATGGGTTTAGTGAGTCATGAGAGTGATTCATCCATATCATTATTGCACAATAAATGCTTAATGAGTCATGGTTATGAATCACCATTAGATATTTATGAAACTTGATTATTCATCATTTGTTTTTCTTTTATTGATGAAATTTAAAGTTCATATATATTATGATAACTTACTATTCTTATTTGATAATGATATTCACATTCTCTCTCCTCAAGCTCTCTCTCTTCAAACCCTAATCCTCACCCCTCATGTGTTGAGAACAAGGATTAGTTAGACTAAACAATCCATAACCCTCACTCTATCTCATCTATCTTCTTTGATTAGCAATCCAAGAAGGTTAGTTGCCTCAAGTTTAGAGGCTAAGCTTGGAGTTTTGCTCTCGGGTGGATCATCTACTACATCGAGAAGGCCGAGGAGGACGTGGAGATCGTAAAGCCGAAGGACTTGGTTCGATAGGAATAATCCCTAAGCATAGTAGTTTAGAACAACTATGTGTTTGGTTAGTTATCGTTTAGCTTCGATTCATGCGGTTTGTCGATGTTTGTTCACTAAACAAGTTCGTTTTTGAAAATTCCGCCTCCCCACAAGTATTGGGGTGTTGTACATCGACTTAAAGTGGTATCAGAGCCTCGCTAAACAATAAATAACTTTTTTGCAAATCCGTATGAATTTCGAACGGAAAAAAACGAAACCGAAAAGCCCGAAAAATCATGTTTCTGTCGATTTATAAATGAAGTCCAAAAATTTTTCAGGGATGTTCAGAAAGCTTAAAATGACAGTAGTAGAACACACAAAAAATTTGGTCCCCTAATTCGTCTACGGCGCCGCGGAACCGCGGCGGCTAGCACAGATAGCGCCGCGCTTCCGCCGCCGAGTTGACGATTCAGGGAGCCATTTTTCTTGTGGTGGTTCTCTGTGATATTTGGGATTCTCTGGTATTTTTTAATTTTTAATTTTGCTCAGGTTTCAAGTTTACAGAGCAGTATTGGAGAAAGATTAAAAGTGTTTAATCGATCGAAATTATACAGTATTTGCTTGTTGGATTATATCTGTGATTGTATAATGTGTTCGTAAACCTCCCCTAACTGCTAGTATGTCAGTTGGCAGGGGGTTGCACATTTCTGTAATGGATTTTTATCTGTTTGTGGATATGAACTGTATTGGACTGTTGTGATGTATAGCCGGGGTTAATGATGGGTTATTATTTAATTCATTTGATGTAAATGTAATTTGTTGTAATATTATTTTGCGGGGCACATCCAGGTTGCGGTTGTACCCACCGTTGTATTATTTCATTTTACTGTTTTTGCTCCTAGGACAGACCCAAGGTGGGGTGCACAAACTGCCGGGCGGGTAGTTTGCCGTACCCGTTGGGGTCTTGGATAGGGTAATGGCTATTCATCACAACTGTGTAATCCGTCTTTTGTTGCAGGCTCGAAACAAACACGGATTACTTGCAAATCCAATAAAGTTCATCTGTGATCTGGAATGCCTATTATTGCGTCTGACGAATGTACAATATCTATATATGATAGCTATTTAGACGTCACTTATGTTTTACACCCGCGCTAGCCCAGCTCCCGCTCTGTCGTTAGTTAAGTAACCTAACGGGTGATGACGGGACCCCGTGGCGAATGCGGATGGCATAAGAGGACGTTGTATTTTCGTTGTTTTCTGCAATGATAGGTTAATGATGGGACGCATTATCTATAATGCAAAGAAAAACAACCAAAGTTTAAATCGTTGGAACAATTTAAAAGAAACCACTCGGTTAATTTTAAAAACAGATATTTTTAAATGCGGAGCTTTAACCACTCCTTTTAAAAGCTATCAGGTTCCTTCGGTTATATCAAGTTCACTACGTTCACGGTTTCGACAAAACCATTCGTAGCCCTCCGTCATTTCATTTGGGTATTCAGTAGTATTCAAGTTATGCATTTTGGCCAAAGTCAAGGCATAGTGTTTGGTAGCTACTGGGTTTTCATTTGTTGCATAAGATAGATGAGTTGGTTTGGGACAGTCGTATTACCATTTGACCTAAGTCAGGGGTATATACGGATGGGTTCAAATTGACAAGATAATGACGGGTAGAACTTGACATGTGACTTATGACATTTTGACCAAAGCCAAGGTCATAAGAGCATGGGGCAAAAACTTATATCGGGAATTTCTAAAGAAACTGAAATTTGCAAAGAGATGCATACCATTTGGAGTTTGATGAATGTTGGTAGGATTCCTTCAACATTATCATACGATGATATTTGGATCCCGATCCTACTGTGAGTATATGCTACTTATCAGGATATTCGTCACTTAACGATCAATGCTATAAACCAAGTAGGTGTCCAGAAAAGTGTCAGCGGGGTTACGCCCCCAGAGAAAAGAGGTTATTTAATTAAGGAACTTCGCGAAAGCGTTGGAAAACCTCCCTCGAAGTATCGACACTGGCCTGGCTGAACGGTTAAACAAGTATTGTACGGTAAGAATAGTCCTGGCTAATTCTTCTTTTATGGTTTGAGGAAGGATTCGAGAAACAGTGGGAGCCATCCAGTTTAGATAAACTAAAAACCACTCTAAACTTGCAAGAGCATCATGCTAAAGAGTTTTCTTCTCTCTCTCCTAATTGCAGCGACCCTGAAATGACTGGACTTAAGTTACTTTTAGAGAAAAATATACTGACAGGGCCAAACTATAAAGATTGGTGCGGAATGTCAAAATGGCTTTGACCTATGACAAATTGGGGTACATCCTCACCGCTACGGCACCTGCTGTCCCTGGTCCCAAATCCAGCAATGCGGATAAGGAAATCCGCAAAACCTGGATTTAGATTGCGCGAAAGCCAAGTGCATCGTGCTTGCCTCAATGAATAATGAACATCAGAGGAGGCACGAGGATATGACCCTAGATGGCATATTTCTCCATACAAAGGAACTTTATGGAGAGCAATCTCGTATAGCAAGATACGAGACCTCTAAGAACTTGTTTCGAGCGAGGTTGGCTATCGGGTCATCAGTAGGAGAACATGTCCTAAAGATGATCGGCTATATTGAAGAGCTCGCAGACCTTGGGAAGACTTTGGATAATGAGCTATATACAGATCTCATTCTCCAGTCCCTTCCTCCCACCTACGCCCAGTTTATCCTGAACTTCAACCTTCAAGGAAAAGAAGTTGAACTTTCGGAACTCCTGAACATGTTAAGGAGTGCAGAGGGCACCTTGCAGAAAGCAAGGGAAACACCCGCTATGTTTGTTGGCGGTGCATCTTCTTCCGGGTCCAAGGCTAGGGCCAAAGGAAGGAAGAAGAAGGCCGTCCCCAGACCTAGAGGAGGTGTTAGTAAGGTGGGAGGGATGGGAAAGAAAAAGTTTGCGGTACCGGTAGTGGGCCAGGATGAGTGCTTCCATTGTCACAGGAAAGGGCACTGGAAGAAGGATTGCAAGGCGTGGAACGCCAAGAACCAGGAACCGAAGCAAGCTGTGGCTTCGACTTCAGGTGTGTTTGTAATTGAGAATTGTCTGTCGATCACTCTACTTCCTGGGTATTGGATACCGGATCAGGATCTCATATTTGCAATTCATTGCAGGCACTGAGAAACCGTAGAGTGCTGAAGGAAGGTGATATGACCCTAAAGGTTGCTAACGGAGCTAGCGTGGGAGCTGCGTCCGTCGGGGATTATCACCTAGGATTGACGAGTGGACACATTTTGGTTTTACATAACTGTTATTTTGTACCAAGCTTAACGTGTAATATCATATCAGTTTCCTTGTTATCAAATAAAGGTTATGATTTCACGTTTGTAAGAGATGTTGTTAACATCCACCTTAATCATGGTTTGATTGGGTCCGGTACTCTAAAAAACGGTATATATGTTTTAAACCAACTCCAAATTTTCAATGTCCAGAATACACTAAAAGAAAGTCTCCAGATTTAAATAAAGCTTTCTATGGCATTGTAGACTGGGTCATATCAATGAGAGAAGGTTGACTAAGTTGCATAGAGAAGGATATTTGGACTCGTTCGAATATCAAACTTATGACACTTGTCAATCTTGTCTCAAAGGAAAGATGACAAAGACTCCGTTTACTGGACAAGGAGTAAGAGCGAGCGAGCTTTTAGGACTCATACACAGCGATGTATGCGGTCCGATATCTACACATGCAAGAGGTGGTTTTTCCTATTTCATTACTTTCACGGATGATTACTCAAGATACGGATTCATTTATCTGATGAAACATAAATCCGAGGCTTTTGAGAAATTCCAAGAGTACCAAACCGGCAAAAGTATTAAGACACTAAGATCTGATCGAGGTGGAGAATACTTAAGTGCCGAGTTCCTAGGTACCTAAAAGAGAAAGGAATTCTCTCTCAGCTTACTCCTCCATACACTCCACAGCATAACGGTGTATCGGAGAGACGGAATCGAACCCTATTGGATATGGTACGATCCATGATGAGTAATGCTGAGTTACCGCGATCTTTCTGGGGTTATGCGCTAGAATCAGCGGCATATCTTTTGAACAGGGCTCCTACCAAGACTGTGCCTACCACTCCATATCAGATGTGGACTGGGAAGAAACCCCATCTTCAACATATGAAGATTTGGAGATGTCCAGCTTTTGTTAAAAAGCAGCATGTGGACAAGCTCGAGGCACGATCAGTAAAATGTATGTTTGTGGGATATCCAAAGAACTCCAAGGGATATTATTTCTATTACGCAGAAGAACAAAAGGTATTTGTTTCTCGTAATGCCCATTTTCTGGAAAATCAGTTTTTAGAAAAGGAAATAAATGGGAGCGAAATAGAACTGGAAGAAATTCCAGAACCACAAACTGCTACTGAAAGTTTGGTAGAACCAGGAGTTCAAGAAGAACAGGACATTCCCGCACCCCTCCGCAGGAGTAGTAGGCCGTCTCATCCGCCTGGGAGATACTACGGTTTTCTCATAGATGGGGATAGAGAGGATTGCATCATAGATGATGATGAACCTACTGACTTCCAGCAGGCCATCCAGAGCGGTGACTCGGTACGGTGGCTAGATGCAATGCGGACCGAAATGGAGTCCATGTACACCAACAAAGTATGGACTTTGGACTTTGCTCCAGATGGGGTAAAACCCATAGGATGCAAATGGATCTTCAAGAAAAGATTGGTGTAGATGGACAGGTGGAAACCTATAAGGCTAGACTTGTTGCAAAGGGTTTTCGTCAAAGACCTGGTTTGGACTATGACGAAACTTTTTCTCCAGTGGCTATGCTGAAATCATTCGGGTCCTTCTTGCTATTGCTGCCTTCCATGATTATGAAATCTGGCAGATGGACGTAAAGACGGCTTTTCTGAATGGAAATTTAGAAGAGTGCGTCTATATGGATCAGCCAGAGGGTTTCAATCAGAGTGGGAGCAGCGGGAAAGTATGCAAGCTGCTTAAGTCCATTTATGGACTAAAGCAGGCATCGCGGAGTTGGAACATCTGTTTTGATGAGACAGTCAAAGAATATGACTTTATCAAAAATCCAGATGAACCGTGCATATATAGTAAAGTTGTAGCAAGAAGTGTCGTATCCTCGTCTTGTACGTGGATGACATTCTATTGATAGGAAATGACATTCCTATGCTACAATCTGTCAAAGGATTCTTGTCACACAGGTTCTCCATGAAAGACCTGGGTGATGCCTCTTACATTCTGGGGATCCGAATCTATCGTGATAGATCCAAGAGGATGTTGGGACTTTCGCAGTCCAGGTATATCGACACTGTACTGAAAAGATTCAGTATGGAAGATTCTAAGCGCGGTAATCTACCGGCTTGTCACGGAATCACCCTCTCCAAAGAGATGTCTCCCAAGACTGATTTGGAAAGGGAACGCATGTCTATTATACCCTACGCTTCTGCGGTAGGCTCTATAATGTATGCGATGTTGTGTACCAGACCAGATGTAGCTTACGCACTGAGCGTGGTAAGCCGGTATCAGTCAGACCCACGGAGGAAGCACTGGATAGCAGTAAAGAACATTCTCAAGTACCTGAGAATGACTAAGGAGATGTTCTTGGTTTACGGCGGAAAAGACCTCAGGTTGGAGGCCTTTGCTGATTCCTGCTTTCAGAGTGATAAGGACGATTCCAAGTCCATGTCGGGTTATGTCTTTACCCTCAATGGAGGGGCGGTGTGCTGGAAGAGCTCCAAGCAGGACACCGTTGCTGACTCGACGATGGAAGCGGAGTATATAGCTGCTTGCGATGCTGCAAAAGAAGCAGTCTAGATGAAGAAGTTCCTAACAGAACTTCAGGTGGTTCATACCATAGTTGATCCAATACCTCTGTATTGCGACAACAACGGAGCTATAGCTTTAGCGAAGGAACCAAGGTCCCATCAGAAGTCCAGACACATCTTAAGGCGGTGTCACCTGATCAGGAAGATCATTGATCGTCAGGAGATCGAGGTTCGGAGAGTTGCTTCTGAAGAGAACATTGCTGATCCATTCACGAAGGCCCTACCCCAGATTCAGTTCGAGAGGCTACTCGAGATCATTGGTCTACGATATGCCAGTACATGGCCCTAGTGCAAGTGGGAGATTGTTAGTGTTTATGCCCTAGAAGGCCATTACTGTATCATACTAGTTTGTATATTATTTAATGGAAGCTTGGGATATTCACATGTATATAACAGTCTTGCTAAACATGGTAGTATGCTACTTGGTTTTTCTATCTTAATATGTGAGTGTACGTATTGATGGAGCTCTTAGGATCTTGCTTGTCTACCAGCGTTGTGATGGCAGTCACACTAGTGGGGGCTGGGTAGTCTACAAGCACATCCTTATTCAGGTCCCTGGTCGTTGGATTATCGAGACAGAGCATCGATACTCCGGAGTAGACTGGTGTGTACGCTTCTCATCCCAGATGGGGAGATGGTCTGTCCCACAGCCGTCAGTACGTCGTACTGGAGATAGTATACAGGTGCTCGTTGGGTTACGGGTACACCGGACAGGACTCATAGGGAACTGTTGGTTGGTTTTATACCAGTCGTCAGTGAACAGTTCCCAGGTGACATGAGTACAGCATAGTCCGCAGACTTGACACTGCTACTTCGCCTTGAGTGTGTCCCACTGTTCTTAGATTGCTACCCTACCACGGCTCAAAGGAGTCGTGCAAACAGGTAGCAGTTGGGTGCAGTCCCGAGCACTTGGAGGCAGTGGCGGTTAGACAGGATTCGTCTCTCCCGGTATTGGGAGTTGATATCGCGCTGTGTCAGAGAGCCATTACGCAAAGTCCCTGGCCAGGGCAAGCGAGATTTGCTGGTAGGTTCCAGTAGTTTCTCAGGGTGTAATGGGCTTCGCTCCGACACGACTTATACCGCTATTAGGGGACTGACGCTTGCCGCCCCCTAGGCCCGATATGCGATAGTCTAAGACGAACGGACCGGAATGTATGGAGATTGTCACATCAGACTCAGTAGGAGTTCGGATGGGTTTCCTCATCGGCCTTCTTATCGACAACTACCTGGGGACCGTTACGTACAGCTAGTGCCGCTTGCGGTCTGTGGTTAAACCCACTGCCAGCGTAGTAGTCGAGTCTCTAGAGTCCCACACAGAGAGTTTCCTACTCCAGGCGAAACGATATAGAGGTCGTATGGTTTTACGACAAAGGGTTCGGACGCATATGTGTGTTTACACACTTACGTCGTTTGGACAGTTTTTACCAGTCGGCTTTGGTTTAAGCCAGTTACTGGTATCCGGTTATTGGATTTATACAGTCTAAAGTTTTTCCGTATTTTTGCGGATCGGGGGGCCGTTCTCGTAATTGTGCGAGAAGCTTCTAGAAGATGGTGACTAAGGAGGTTTAGGTGTCATTTGCATTAAATGGGTTTAGTGAGTCATGAGAGTGATTCATCCATATCATTATTGCACAATAAATGCTTAATTAGTCATGGTTATGAATCACCATTAGATATTTATGAAACTTGATTATTCATCATTTTTTTTTCTTTTATTGATGAAATTTAAAGTTTCATATATATTATGATAACTTACTATTCTCATTTGATAATGATATTCACATTCTCTCTCCTCAAGCTCTCTCTCTTCAAACCCTAATCCTCACCCCTCATGTGTTGAGAACAAGGATTAGTTAGACTAAACAATCCATAACCCTCACTCTATCTCATCTATCTTCTTTGATTAGCAATCCAAGAAGGTTAGTTGCCTCAAGTTTAGAGGCTAAGCTTGGAGTTTTGCTCTCGGGTGGATCATCTACTACATCGAGAAGGCCGAGGAGGACGAGGAGATCGTAAAGCCGAAGGACTTGGTTCGATAGGTATAATCCCTAAGCGTAGTAGTTTAGAACAACTATGTGTTTGGTTAGTTATCGTTTAGCTTCGATTCATGCGGTTTGTCGATGTTTGTTCACTAAACAAGTTCGTTTTTGAAAATTCCGCCTCCCCACAAGTATTGGGGTGTTGTACATCGACTTACAGTACTCACAGTAGGATCGGGATCCAAATATCATCGTATGATAATGTTGAAGGAGTGCTACCAACATTCATCAAACTCCAAATGGTATGCATCTCTTTGCAAATTTCAGTTTCTTTAGAAATTCCCGATATAAGTTTTTGCCCCATGCTCTTATGACCTTGGCTTTGGTCAAAATATCATAAGTTACATGTCAAGTTCTACCCGTCATTATCTTGTCAATTTGAACCCATCCGTATATACCCCTGACTTTGGTCAAATGGTAATACGACTGTCCCAAACCAACTCATCTATCTTATGCAACCAATGAAAACCCAGTAGCTACCAAACACTATGCCTTGACTTTGGCCAAAATGCATAGCTTGAATACTACTGAATACCCAAATGAAATGACGTAGGGCTACGAATGGTTTTGGCGAAACCGTGAACGTAGTGAACTTGATATAACCGAAGGAACCTGATAGCTTTTAAAAGAAGTGGTTAAGTCTCCGCATTTAAAAATATCTGTTTTAAAATTAACCGAGTGGTTTCTTTTAAATTGTTCCAACGATTTAAACTTTGGTTTGTTTTTCTTTGCATTATAGATAATGCGTCCCATCATTAACCTATCATTGCAGAAAACAACGAAAATACAACGTCCTCTGATGCCATCCGCATTCGCCACGGGGTCCCGTCATCACCCGTTAGGTTACTTAACTAACGACAGAGCGGGGGCTGGGCTAGCGCGGGTGTAAAACATAAGTGACATCTAAATAGCTATCATATATATAGATATTTTACATTCGTCTGACGCAATGATATACATTCCAGAACACAGATGAACTTAATTGGATTTGCAAGCAATCCGTATTTCTGTTGAGCCTGCAAGAAAAGACGGATAACACAGTTGTGATGAATAGCCATTACCCTACCCTCGACCCCTACGGGTACGGCAAACTACCCGCCCGGCAGTTTGTGCACCCCACCTTGGGTCGGTCCTAGGAGCAGAAACAGAAAAATGAAATAATACAACGGTGGCTACAACCGCAACCTGGATGTGCCCCGCAAAAATAATATTACAACAAATTACATTTACAACAAATGAATTAAACAATAACCCATTGCTAAACCCCGGCTATACACCACAACAGTCCAATACAGTTCATATGCACAAACAGATAAAACCATAACAGAAATGTGCAACCCCCTGCCAACCGACATACTAGCAGTTAGGGGAGGTTTACGAACACATTAAACAATCACAGATATAATCCAATATGCAAATACTGTACAATTTCGATCGATTAAACGCATTTAACATTGCTCCATTACTTCTCTGTAAAACTTGAAACCTGAGCAAATATTAAAAATTCCAGAAAATACCAAATATCACAGGGGACCCACACAAGAAATTTGGGTTCATGACTCGGCAACTTGGCGGCGGAACCGCGGCGGATCGTGTGGGATCCGCCGCGTTTCCGCGGCGCTTTAGCCGAGTCATGGGTCCAATTTTCTTGGGTGTTCTCCTGGATGCTTTTCAAGCTTTCTGAACAACCCTGAAAAATTTTTAGACTTCATTTAAATTTCGACAGAAAATTGACAGTTCGGTGTTTTCCGGTTTCGTTTTTTCCGTTCGAAATTCGTACAAATTTGCAATTAAGTTATTTATTGTTTAGCGAGGCTCTGATACCACTGTAAGTCGATGTACAACACCCCAATACTTGTGGGGAGGCGGAATTTTCAAAAACGAACTTGTTTAGTGAACAAACATCGACAAACCGCATGAATCGAAGCTAAACGATAACTAACCAAACACATAGTTGTTCTAAACTACTATGCTTAGGGATTATACCTATCGAACCAAGTCCTTCGGCTTTACGATCTCCTCGTCCTCCTCGGCCTTCTCGATGTAGTAGATGATCCACCCGAGAGCAAAACTCCAAGCTTAGCCTCTAAACTTGAGGCAACTAACCTTCTTGGATTGCTAATCAAAGAAGATAGATGAGATAGAGTGAGGGTTATGGATTGTTTAGTCTAACTAATCCTTGTTCTCAACACATGAGGGGTGAGGATTAGGGTTTGAAGAGAGAGAGCTTGAGGAGAGAGAATGTGAATATCATTATCAAATGAGAATAGTAAGTTATCATAATATATATGAAACTTTAAATTTCATCAATAAAAGAAAAACCAATGATGAATAATCAAGTTTCATAAATATCTAATGGTGATTCATAACCATGACTCATTAAGCATTATTTGTGCAATAATGATATGGATGAATCACTCTCATGACTCACTAAACCCATTTAATGCAAATGACACCTAAACCTCCTTAGTCACCATCTTCTAGAAGCTTCTCGCACAATTACGAGAACGCCCCTCCGATCCGTAAAAATACGGAAAAACTTTAGACTGTATAAATCCAATAACCGGATACTAGTAACTGGCTTAAACCAAAGCCGACTGGTAAAAACTGTCCAGACGACGTAAGTGTGTAAACACACATACGCGTCCGAACCCTTTGTCGTAAAACCATACGACCTCTATATCGTTTCGCCTGGAGCAGGAAACTCTCTGTGTGGGACTCTAGAGACTCGACTACTACGCTGGAAGTGGGTTTAACCACAGACCGCAAGCGGCATTAGCTGTACGTAACGGTCCCCAGGTAGTTGTCGATAAGAAGGCCGATGAGGAAACCCATCCGAACTCCTACTGAGCCTGCTGTGACAATCTCCATACAGTCCGGTCCGTTCGTCCAAGACTATCGCATATCGGGCCTAGGGGGGCGGCAAGCGTCAGTCCCCTAATAGCGGTATAAGTCGTGTCGGAGGGAAGCCCATTACACCCTGAGAAACTACTGGAACCTACCAGCAAATCTCGCTTGCCCTGTCCAGGGACTTTGCGTAATGGCTCTCTGACACAGCGCGATATCAACTCCCAATACCGGGAGGGACG
Source organism: Agapanthus africanus (assembly GCA_030015575.1). Classification (NCBI taxonomy): domain Eukaryota; kingdom Viridiplantae; phylum Streptophyta; class Magnoliopsida; order Asparagales; family Amaryllidaceae; genus Agapanthus; species Agapanthus africanus. The sequence goes on along the minus strand of CM057343.1, from coordinate 146,174,163 downwards.
AATCCTGTCTAACCGCCACTGCCTCCAAGTGCTCGGGACTGCACCCAACTGCTACCTGTTTGCACGACTCCTTTAAGCCGTGGTAGGGTAGCAATCTAAGAACAGTGGGACACACTTGAGGCGAAGTAGCAGTGTCAAGTCTGCGGACTATGCTGTACTCATGTCACCTGGGAACTGTTCACTGACGACTGGTATAAAACCAACCAACAGTTCCCTGTGAGTCCTGTCCGGTGTACCCGTAACCTAACGAGCACCTGCATACTATCTCCAGTACGACGTACTGATGGCTGTGGGACAGACCATCTCCCCAACTGGGATGAGAAGCGTATACACTAGTCTACTCCGGAGTATCGATGCTCTGTCTCGATAATCCAACGACCAGGGACCTGAATAAGGATGTGCTTGTAGACTACCCAGCCCCCACTAGTGTGACTGCCATCACAACGCTGGTAGACAAGCAAGATCCTAAGAGCTCTATCAATACGTATACTCACATATTAAGATAGAAAAACCAAGTAGCATACTACCATGTTTAGCAAGACTGTTATACACATGTGAATATCCCAAGCTTCCATTAAGTAATATACAAACTAGTATGATACAGTAATGGCCTTCTAGGGCATAAACACTAACATGCGCACATACACATTGTATATTCATATTGGTGCACATATCCATTGATATATCCATATTTGCGCACATACACTTTGTATATTCATATTGGTGCACATATGCATTGATATATCCATATTGGCGCACATACACATTGTATATTCATATTGGTGCACATATACATTGATATATCCATATTTGCGCACATACACATTGTATATTCATATTGGTGCACATATACATTGATATATCCATATTTGCGCACATACACATTGTATATGCATATTGGTGCACATATACATTGATATGTCCATATTTGCGCACATACACATTGTATATCCATATTGGTGCACACATACATTGGTACATCTTTATATGCGCATATACATATTGTAGCTACATAGAGAACTGATTTTTATTGGGAGATTGGGAACCGCAGGATATATTTTAAAAATGGAATCATTTTAAAAAGTGCGGTTTTCCTTTGATATGTCATATCACTTTTCCATGTTGCATGATACGGACACACTTACATTTCTATCATATGTCGCATACATCATGCTTTATGATTTTACGCATTGAGATATGCTGTTTTCATAAGATTTATGGATTTGAGAACCGTGGCTATTTCAAAAGAAAGCATGTAATGTTTTAAAAACCCGGTTTTTCTTGATATGATATTTCAGTGCGTCCACCATGCGTTTTCTTGGTTCTGAGACGTATGATATGTGAAACCCGATTCGAGGAGGCGGATGATTCCATTTGCGGGTACATGGTGGACCCGGTATGGTACCCCGGGGCGAGATAGAGATTTCGTGTGGATGACGATGAGCCTGGCAGAGGGACTACTACCTACCGGTGATAGTATTTGGGCTCGGCGGATATCCGGAGGATACCGACCGGAGTCGAGAGATGATATGTCCGATCCGGACTGACGGAGCCCGTGGGTCGATCCGGACTGACGGAGCCCGATATATGAAGATTTACCTGCTGATGCTGGGCACGGTTTTCATGATGTCTTCGAGTGTCGATGCTAGGCACTCAGGTTCCATGATCTCGATGTGTCGTGAGGGACACCGTTGATATATATATATATATATATATATATATATATATATATATATTCTTATACTTTCATGCACACTCCCTTATGATATTTACGTGCATGCATACATTGATTATATAGAAAGACGAGGTCCACATGCATACATTGATTATATAGATGGACGAGATCCATATGCATATATTGATTATATAGATGGACGAGGTCCACATGCATACATTGATTATATAGATGGACAAGATCCACATGCATACATGCATTGATTATTACTGTTGGATGTTATCCGCATGCATATAGGTATTGACTACCTTGTTGGCACATATACAGACCCGGTCACCCTAGATATCATAGTATTACCTTAATAATATAGTTGACCTAGGAGTCGTTGTTTATTCGATTTCTATCTGTTGATATTTTTCTACTTCCGAGTTGGCAACTCACCCCTGTTGTGCCATAGTTCTTGCAGGTTGACCGCTTGGATCAGTAGCGGCTTCGCTGGCACACAGTTGCATTCGGGTGTTTTGCATTGGTAGGTGGGACATTTGTATCGTACCCACTCTTGTATCTATATTTCATATTGTATCTAGTTAACTCCATCAATCAAAATTTGTTAATTGTATAAGTAATGAGACTTAGTGAGATTGTGGTTGCGAGACTTAGAGCGAGGGGTTTTTCGCTACTTGTGGTTTTTATGTCTTGCTTTTTCCTTATCTTTCTGTGGTGAACTTCGCTGTTGGGCGTCGTATACTAATACATATTGTCTTGCGTGGTTGTGATCCGCTGTTTGGCGAAGAGCTAGCTCCCGTTCGGGGATGCCATTACTCTTATTATGTATTTGCGGTTTTGGATCAAAATATATAAAGGAGGTGCTGCCAAAATTTTTAAAAGACGAAACATGTTTTCAAACTAGTAAATTTCACTTGCATCATTCATGTTTCTTTTCTATGCATTTAGAAAACTTGACTTCATTAGACCTTTATTTCAAAACCTCATCTCCTTTATTTTTCTTAAAAGGTTTAGATTTCTGGGTTTCAGCTTACTTGAATTCCGTTACGCTTTTAGACGTTGCGTGATTCAAGTGCTGGTCACGAGCTATTATTTTGGGTCGTGACACCAAAGGAACCCGTGGTTCATGTTGAATCAAGCTCAGGCTGTAAGGATGATCTTGTTGTCGTGCCCGGGACTATAGAACAAGCGTTATTCCAATGGCTTCAAAAGCAGCTTCACGACAGGGACAAGAAGATAGCCAAGGTCCATTCAAAAGTCGACGAGCTGGCAAACGTCGTGGCAGATCTCACGACCCAAGTCGCCTGATTGCAATTACAGAAAAATCAAATTTTGGTTCGTGAGCTAGGGATTGATATCCGGAAGCAGCCAACTGATACTCCCTCCGGCCCAAAAGAGGAACACCTTTGCAAAAAACGGCCGTGATCATTCAAAAATACTGCATTTTTAACACGGCAATTTCCCTATCATTTGCACTCATCTAGAAGTGTTCGGTATTCATATTGTACATATTAGCAAAACAGTCCTGAAATACCAGATTGCATGTGTTATACTCTAAAACCGACATTTATGAGGGAAATTGACTGTTTATCATGGCATTGCATCATCCCTGTATTGCGCAACACTTGTTTCGAAGTCTGTGCAGGAAATTCTAGAAACCGGGCCAAATTGTCAAAAGTGCTGATAAAAAATTACGCCAACTCAAAGGCTAGAGATCTGGCAGTGATCAAGGACTCATTTGGAAAATCAACATATCGAAAAAAGGCCCAAATGTCAGAAAAAGAAAAACCAGAAAATATCATGCCCCAAGGCCTACAAAGAGCCGCGGATCCGCGGCGGGAGCCCTCTTGCGCCGCGGATCCGCGGCGAGGTGACGTCATCAAGCTTCCATATTTCTTCCACGTTGCTTCTCTCAGGGCCCACATTCATTTCATATACTTCAAATTCCAGAGAACTCTCGAAGCTTCTACCAGATCAGCAAAGATCATTAAGTAAGCTAATCTTGATTAAGCTCCTAACAAACTATTTCTAGAAGCTCCCTCCTAACTAACTACTTCTAGAAGCCTCTCCCTATAACAAACTTTTGGAGGGAAATTCAAATTTGAATCCTAGATCTAGGGTTTTGGATGGTCAATAAAAGAGAGCTAGATCTAGGGTTAATTCTTCTTCTTAATATCATTAATCTCCCATCTCTTAATCATCCACCCACAAGTCGAGTGACACGACTTGTGCGAAATCCTAACCCTAATTCAAATCCAAATTCAAGATCCCGAGTACTATTCAAGCGAGAAGCATTCAACCTTTTAGGAGCAGAGCCGATCTTCAATCGAGCAAGTGATCCAAGCCGATCCGTGACTCAAGGAGACGAGTGAAGCCAAATCGACGATCGAGTTTTTCCTCTTGTAGTTCTTGAGTGATTGTAACGAAATTGTTGACATAAATAAAAGGTGAAATTCTATAATCTTGCTTTCTTTAAATTCTTGCATCATGATTCGATCTCAATTTGTGATTGTGGTTCTTGTTGTGATGTTTGAGTAAAACTCCGCTCGTAAAGGAGTCGAGACGATCAATAGAATGATGATGTAATAAATCTTAAAATGATTGTTAAGTCCTACGAGTTTTGTAAACCCTAGCAAATTGAAGAATCGACGACCTAGTTTCATTGCGATGCTTTCTTGATTGTGATCGCTCGAAATTAGGGATCCACGATCGATTCTTGAATTTACTAGAGGCTAGAATGTGAATGATATCGACGAAGGAACAAGGGATAGATGATGAAACCCTAGTTTCACAAGAAATCCATAATTCTCATCGATCATCATCGATCTAGTATCAATTCATCGAAGGATAAGAATACGTAATCGCTAGATTTCATCACATCTATAGATCCAATCGATTCCAACGAGCCTCATTTCGATTCTTGATATTTGGTTTGGAAAATCAACAAATTCTCAATTCTTGATTTTATCGTTTTCTTGTTATTAGATCTAGATTTTCTAATCTTGAACTTCAATTACAAATCATGAATTGTTTCTTTCTCTTTTCTTTAAATTTTTGACTCATCTAAATCGAAACACGAACGATTACACTTTCCCTGTGGACGATCCGCACTTACTAACGCGCTACATTCGACACCGTTATTGATTGCGGTCAAAATATTTTTTTGGTTGTGATTTCTATACAATTTTCATACTACACAATCCGAAATCGTTTCAATCAAATGGCGCCGTTGCCGGGGATAGTGCGCTAATTGTTCGTATTTTGAAATTTGAGTTGAAAAGTTTATTCCATCTATATTTTTAGATATAAATTCGCACAAACCCTAAACGTGTTGTTGTGATTTGTTGCGAGGAAATCTGGAATTTGTGGAGCTGTGTAAAAAAATTTCAGAGCATTCCAGAGAGCTGTGTAAGTGAATAGGAGCCTGTTGTGAAATTTTTGTGTAGTGAAGAGGATAAACTGCGGCGGATCCGCGGCATTAGGCGACTCCTGCGGCATAACCGCGGTGCTACAGTAGAATCACTGTTCCAAAATTTTTGGTAACTCTCTTGACTTTCTTATCTCCTACCCTATCTGCTCCAAATAACAATTTACTGCAGGTTTCTTTGCAAATAAATCGCAGCGCTGCAAAAAGCAAAATAAATTGTGCGTGTTTTTGGTTTTTGGTTGTTTTCATATTAATACGGAAATTAAGGGGCAAAGACCAAATCCAGATTAGGTGGGGAGTTCATTACCCTTCCTAAGCCCCAAAAATCACAAACTTGCATCCGCATTACCCTCATTAACTAAAAAATATCTAGAGATGACTCTAAGGACCGTCGTGCTCACTTAGGACAGAAGAAGGCCGTGGGTAATTCATTGCTTATCCGCGTTTCTTTTGTGGTGTCTAAGGCAAGTGTGTCGAAGGCTAGTGGTTGCTTAATTAGGCCCACTACTTACGTAGTGGAGAACCTCCCACTTATCTGGCACTTACCTGGCCACAGGAGAGACAAAGAGGCAGTGGAGGATTGATCCTGCGACTTGTCTTTTGGCAGTTAGGAGCGGTCTAGAGCTTTGACCTAGGTGACCACTAGATTTTAGGGTTGCTTGTTGCATTTGTTGTGATCGCATCATTTTTTCAAAAATCCGTATATTTTTCAAAACAAACACCAATCACATTCATTCTTTCCCCTAATTATAAGTCACGCTGCCACTTGTACTAACCCTTTTTAGTGCAAGATAGGCTGGACACGGGATTCTAGTGCCCGTTTAGTCCGCGTTTCCCCCATCGACCCAAAAGTCGGTATTTCTACATTTACTTCTTCTTTACCCACCACCACATCCTCATCGATGGATCCATCTCCATCGAATATCTTTACCACTACTCTGCCGCCGTCCGTTGGTGCGCAGAATCCACCCCGCATCTCTCTCCAAGAGAGGTGCTATCCTACACGAGGTCCCCTTTCCACCTGTCTTTCCATTCCACCAGCTGTTAGTTATATGTATGCCCTAGAGGCCATTACTATACATAGGAAGTATATTGTAGTGGATGCTTGGACATATATAGGGAGGACTTTCTTGCTCGACATGATAGTATGCTATCTGGTTGCTCTTTACCTTAACGTGTACACTGATTGTCTCTTTGTTACATGTTGGTAAAGCCCTTAGGATGTGTACTTGACTACCTGGACTATGATGCAGATCATACTAGTGGGGACATGGTAGTCCATAAGTACATCCTTCAAGGTCCCTTGTCGTGGGTGTATCGAGACGGGGCATCGATATACCAGAGTAGACTAGCGTATACCTTCTCGACCCATACAGATGGGCGATGGGTGATCCCATATCCATTGGTGTTTGACATCAGAGATGATATACGGGTGCTCAGTGGAGACTGGGTACATTGGACGGACTCGCCGAGAACTCCCAGATGGTATTATACCTCACGTCAGATGGCAGTTCTCTGGTGACACTGGTACAGGTTAGTCTGTAGACCCGAGATCGTCATAGAGTCTTGTGTGATTCCCACTGTGCTTTGATTTCCACCTTACCACGTCCAAGAGGGCGCGTAAAACGGTGGTTTTTGGGTACAGTCCTGAATCACATGGAGGCAATGAGCGATAGGAGGGGATTCGCCTCTCCCGGTATAGGGAGTTGATGTTGCGCTGTGTTCGATTGGCTATAACCGGAAATTCCTGGCCAGGGTTGCTGAGATTTACTGGTAAGTGTTACCAGTAGTTTCTCGAACTGTTATAGACCTCATATCGACACGACTTATCGAGCTATTGGGGTCTAACATTTACCCCCCTAGGCAAGATATGCGACATATCAGACGACTAGACCGGACTGTACAGTATGTGTTTCTGGTTGGATTCACAGGGGTGTGAGCGGGCTTGCTCATTGATCTTCTGATCGCTCAATACCCGGATGGCCGTTACGTTTAGCAGACCGCTTGCGGCTTGTGGGTGCTTGATATGATCATCACCTGCTGCCGGCGTATTGACGAGTCTTTAGAGTCCTACACAGAGGTTTCCTGGCTCAAGCGAAACAAAATAGGAGCGCATATGAGATATGTGCGGGACCGAGGATAATGCGTGTATGTGATACCGTTCTATTCTCGTGATGAATGTATCGATTGGTTGTATGCGATATAACCTAGTTATCGCGTCGAGGATTGATTCGATAAGTCGATACATTGGATATTAGTCGGTCATATGCGATATGACCAGATCGTTAAATCAAGTGTTGATTTAATGATTTAATGTATAATTATATATATTTGATATATTACTTTACATTAACTAGTATTGGTTCACTTAAGATGATTTTCTCACTTGATGTGCACATTATATATGTGATATATTTTTGTGCACTTGATTGTATCATGTTTGATGATACATGCAAACTTGGGTGTATGTTTACTTTAAACCATGTTTAAGTGAATGGTTAGGGTTTTGTTATCTTTTCTTAATTATTTATTTTATTTATTTATTTTAGGGCAAGAAACAAATTGGTGGCTTCTTTTGTTTTTACCTTGAAGCTTCTTGAAGCTTCATGAAGCTTTGACCACTTTGCTTTTCCTTAACCCTAACCATTCAACTAAACTCTACTTTAGTCTCTACACTAGTTAAACTAACCCAAGGTTGCATTATGATAGGATCAATTGATTTTATTATTCATATCATTTATTCTTTTTCTTCTTCTTCTTCTTCAAGAAGAAGAAACCATGCTGCCTCCAATGGTGTCATGAGTAAAAGAGTGAGAAATCCAAATCCAAAGTGAACCCACATCCTATTTCTTCATCCTCTACCACTTGCCATGTAGTATAGGGTGTTTTCTTCACAAGTTTCATGACTTGGTGAAGTTGGAGCTCGAGTTAGAGTCGCCTCGACGTAGATCATCTTCGGCATCGAAGTCATCGACCTAGCCCGATCATTTCTTCGATGAAACCACCGCGAGAGTCCAGGATTTCGATGGTTGCAGCGGAGGAACGTCATCACGGAGCTAAAGGAGTGGTGGACCGGATCCACAAAGGTTGTATTTCCATTCACTTAGTACTAAAGTAGTTTAGTAGCTTGTAGTTTCGCCTAATATCTAGTTAACGACCTATATTAGGGTTTCTCGGCACCTAAATTTTTGAATTTGGCATGGTTGATGCCTTGTGGAACCTCCTTAGTGTGCCTAGGAACCCTTCAGTAGTATCAGAGCCTAGCTAGAGCCTTAGGTGAAGTGTAGACGATGTTAGAAATCCGAACGAACCCCGAAACCCTAACTCTAACCACTCTCTGGACATTTTCTGGAATTTTGGATTTTTGTGAATTAAAAATATGCAGAAAAATCAGCAGGGTTTTCTAGGAGTTACTGTGCAAAACGAGCGCTTAAATCAATCAAAGCGCCGCGGAACAGCGGCACGAGCATGGCTCGTGCGGCGGTTCCGCGGCCATACTGTTGCTTCTTTTGTCAAGTTTTGCACAGTAATTTATTTCTGGAGTTGCTGTGTTTTCTGGGATGTTTTAAATTTTACTCAAGAGTTGAGTTTTCTGGGTTGTATTGGGGACTCGGTGTTTCGATCGGGAAGTTTAACTTCGTCTGTTTTTTTCCGGATAATTTTAGAAAATGTTGAAAAATTCGACCGGATATAAATACCTACTTTTTCCCTGTCGGGAAATTTCCAAATGTTGGAACTTTCCGTAGTTTAAGAACGTTCGAAGTAGTGCAAGTAACGCGATGGACCCTCTAAAAGACAACAAAACTTAACTCGATTATGTGACCGTCTTGAACTGCCCTTTGAACCTTAGGGTTTGGGGCAGTACGGCGTGCTACATGTGAGGCGTTGGCTTGACCCTTCTACGGCTGGACCGTTGGTACTGTGGCATGAACTGAATGTTTTTAAACTTATTTCATGTATTGAGCTGTTTCGGGAAAACTTGGGTGTTTGACTGTTCGATCGGAAAGTTTAACATTTTCTGTTTATCTGGAATGTGATACAATATTTGGAATCCACAAGTAGTTATGAGATAACTGATTTGGATGTTATAAACATAGCACTTTAGTCTCACTTGATCGGTTGCCACGGAATTTTGATGCGATCAAAAGTCCGTCGCAATCTCGTAGCGTACGCGGATACTCGCCGGTAAAACTTAATAGATAGCCACGCCCCATAGCCCCGACCAAGTGACTGTAGGAGAACCTTGTCGCCGAAAGCATCCGTTCGGGTGCTCGCGGCAGCAGTGTTCCGCCTTGGTGCACTTCGTCGACGGCATCGGGGGTGCGGCTGCCTACTAAAGTTTGCGACGAGCATTCGATCAAAATACCGGGAATCTTGTTGAATTGCCCGACTTGATATTGAAAAGTGTTTTCGATAATGAGACTAAAATGCGGGGTTTATAATTGTTAGGCATGTGATGTCTAAGGAATTCAGATGGTTAGGCATGCGATGTCTAAGGAGGTTGCGGATTCCAACTGTTGTAGTTTTACACTTTCTTTTCTGTGACCGTAAGTGTAATATGTGATATCGCCGGTTTCATTGCTATATGTCAACGACAATTGGGATGCGCATATTTACTTATGTTGATGACATGTGATGTTATGTGTTGCTGGATATGTTATATTGGATCGTCGTGTTTGAATAGCCGGGGGTTTTTTATGTGAGATGGGTGTTTTTTCATTTTCATTCATGTAAAAACTTGTATGTAATATTCTTTTATTGGGGCACTTCCAGGTTGCGGAAGATGTCACCTTTTGTATATTATTTACTTTTCCGCAATAGGATAGACCCAAGGAGAGGGCACAAGTAACCGGGTTCTAGAGTCCAGTGGGAGATCAACTCGAGGAGTCGAGTCCGGGTCTCCTAACTCTAGAATTGGTAGGGTTGCTTGCTGCTCTCGTAGGGGTCTAGGGGTGTGGGTTTGGCTATTCATCGCGACCGTGGAATCCGTGTTTTATACTGGCTCGTATTGAAAACACGGACGTCCTAGTATATCCAATGTTTCATATGATTCTTCTGCTGCGATATCTGTGATGTGATCATTTGATGTTCTGTGATAAATACTGTATATAGTATATATGATATATTATATAGACGTTACTTATGTTTTGCACTCGCACAAGCCCTGCCCCGCCCTGTCGTTAGTTACCTAAACTAACGGTGCACGAGGGGACATCGAGGCGAATGCGAATGGCATAAGTGTACGTCGTATTTATCTGTGATGTTTAGGTGACTTAAACGATGGGACTTCATTAATATGATTAATGAAATGAAAAAGAAACCTAAAGATGTTGTGGAATCGAATTTTCAAAAACAGGTAGCTATAGTTCTTGCTTTGCATCACGGTGTTCCTTGTAGAACATCCTGCACCTTATTCGATAAGGAAAGGACCGAGATCCCTTCACCGGGAGTGACCCCTTTAGCAATAACTGGCAGATGCTACACCCCTCGGTTTGTCTTTTGATTGCTTTTATAGTTCTTGCTTTGCATAGCGGTATATATGATATATCCTGCACCTTATTCGATGAGGAAAGGGCCGACGATCCCTTCACCGGGAGTGACCCCTTTAGCAAAACTAGAAAAGCCTAAAAAACACTCCATTTCAAAATCATTTGATTCTACAACGATATCAAGTTCATTACGCAATAGGTTTTCAGAAAAACCTGTCGTAGCCCTCCGTCATTTCAGATAAGTCCTGCTTAGTATTCGTGCTGCGTTTGTTGACCTTGTCAAGGCGCAGTGTGCGGTAGCTGACCAGTATTTATCTGCTTATGCATATGATGTAGATTATTTTAGGGTAGTCGTACGGCCTTGTTGACCTTGTCAAGGGTCGTGAGGGTGGGTTCGATTCAATCAAGAAATGACGGGTAGAACTTGACTTACGGTCTATGGTTTGTTGACCTTGTCAAGGTCATAGATCGTTCGAGGCAAAATTATCGGGAATTTCAAGTGTTGAAATTTGCAATGAGATTGCATACCTTCTATGAGATAGTTGGATCCCGATACCCACTGCGAGTAATTGTTACTCCTGGGAGAGTTTTACACATTATAATTAGCCGATCAAGTAGGTGTCTAGAAAGGTGTCAACGGGGTTACGCCTCTGGGAAAACGAGGTTTACTTTAATTAGGTCCGTGCGAAAGCACGGGAACCTCCCTCAAAGTACCGACACTGGCCTGACTGAAAGATTGGCGAACTTGTAGCGTGTAATTAATCTCGGGTAGTCTTTCCTTTTAAGGTTTGAAGGAAGATTTGATAAAAACAGTGGGAGCTATCCTGATTAGATAAAATAATAACCAATCTGATCTTGCAAGAGCGCACGCAGAGTGTTTTCTTCTCTCTCTCTCCTGGTAGCGACCATGTCACGCCTTAATCAAGATAATAAAACGGATGTATTGACCGAACCCGCTTGTTATACTGAGCTGGGGAACGTTGGTCCCGCTCTAACTTATAATTGTTATAAGACCGAGCTAGAATTAGGGGAATACCAGGATTCCCGTGCCGCCCAAACGAAGAAAGTGCATTATGATGCATCTTCTTCGGGTGCGTTCATTACATAGAACTGTTTCTCAGTATCCTCTGCGTCCTGGGTATTAGATACCAGATCAGGATCCCGCATATGGAATCTGTTACAAAGGGCTACAGAAAGGTAGAGAACTGAGAACGGGTGATAAGTTTCATGAGACAGAAAACGGTGCAAGTGTTGCAGCCAAGTCTGTTGGTCACTGTCACCCTGTATTACCAGTACATTGATTCTGAACGAATGTTATTAGATACCGAACCTGATATACAAAATCATATCAGTCTCTTTATTTGTAAAGAAATGATAAAATTTTGTATTGTTGGATAATGTTTTGAACATTTCCTATATCAAAAGTTGATCGGTTCAGGCACGTTATCTAAAAGCATTAATGTTCTAAATCAAACTACAGTTCTTAGTATACGGAACACACACAAGAGGAAGAGTTCAGAAATGAACGGATCCTTCTTGGGGTATTGTAGACTAGGTCATATCAATGCGACCCGACTAGCTAAGTTGCACATAGATGCATATTTAAATCAGTTTGAATTTACATCTTGTGAAACTTGCCAGTCATGTCACAGAGATAAGATGACCATAGCTCTGTTTACTGGAAACAGAGAAAGAGTTAGTGAACTCTTGGGATGATACATGTTGATGTATGTAGGTCCCCTGTCTACACATGCCAAGACCGGTTATTTGTACTTCATTACATTCTCTGATGATCTCTTTAGATTCAGACATATGTTCCTGTTGAAACACAAGTCCGAACCTTTTGAGATATTCACAGAATATAAGTTACAAGTAGAGAACCAAAATACGGGTATAAGTATTATGTCCTATGATGAGATCAGGGAGGAGAATACTTGTGCATGGAATTCTTGGACTATTCTAAAGGAGAAGGAGATTCTCTCTCACTGTTACTCCTCTGAATACACCACAGCACAACGTTGTATCGGGGCGGAGCATTCACACCCTATATGATATGGTGCGCTCTATGATGAGTACTACTGAGTTTCCTATTTCCTTTTGGGAGTTATGCACTTAAGAAGCTGCATACCTATTGAATAGGGTTCAAATCAAATCAGTTGCCTACGACTTCATATGTCATATGGAAAAGGAAGAGCCCATATCTTAAGTTTGTTAAGATTTGGGGTTGTCCGGCCTATGTCTAAAAAGCAAAATCCGGACAAGCTCGAGGCAAGGTCTGTTATGTAGAACTGGAAATGTTCCAGCTATACAAACTACAGTTGATGATTTGGTAGAACCGAAGGATTCAATAGTAACCAACGAACCTCTGCCTCTCCGCCGATCTAGTAGGGTTCCTCACCCACCTGAGAGATACTCAGGTTTCTCTATGACAGTGGGAGCGAGGATTGTATCATGGGATGATGACCTAACTAGTTTCGAGCTGGCCATCAGGAGTGTGACTCTGTAAGAATGGCTGGATGTTTATCGATCTAAGATGGAATCCTTATACACCAACAAAGTATGAACTTTGGTTGCTTTATCTGAAGGGTTAAATTCCCATCAGGAGCAAGTATATCTTGAGAAGATTACTTGGTGTACATGGAAAAGTTGAGACTTTCAAAACTAGACTCGTTAAAGGTTTGCATCATAGACCAGTTGTGGCTAATGATGAAACATTTTTTGGGGCCTATGCTTAAGTCCATCCATATCCTACTTGCTACGGCTACATACCATGACTACGATATCTGGCGGTTGGGTGTCTTGACTGCTTTTCTAAATAAAGATTTAGAAGAGATAGTCTATAAGTACACAGCCAGAGGGCTTCGTAGACAGTGGGAGCAGCGAAAACGTGTGCAAGATGTTTTATATGATAAAGCATGCATCGCGGAGTTGGAACGTCTGTTTTGATGTGGTAGTCAAAGAGTTTGATTTCATCAAAATGGTAGATGAACCTTGTATATACAAAAAGGTAGTAGGGAGTATGGTGGTGATCCTCGTAGAGTACATGGATGACATACTCTTGATAGGGAAGGAGTTTCCTATGCTACGCTCGGTCAATCTCCGCTTATCACAAGGATTCTCCATATAGGATCATAGTGATACCTACTAAATCCTGGGTTTTGGATCTATGAGATAGATCTAATTGGATGTTAGGATACTCACTAGTTGTAGTGAGATGGTATCAATCGATCCTAGGAAGAATCTCTGGAAGGGTTCCAGGGTGATAAGGAAGACTGAATGTCAGTCACAGGCATTGTCTTTACCCTCAGTAAAGGGACGGTATGTTGGAAGAGTTCCAAGCTAGATACCGTGGCATACTAGACGATAAAGGCTGGATATATCGCTACTTATGATACTACCAAAGAGGCAGTCTGGATGTATATTTGTTCATGAGATGAACTTCGTTCCTCCCATTGTGTGACAATGGAGTTGTGGCTTATGCCAAGGAACGCCCGTCCCATCAGTGATCCAGACATATTCTAAGGCAGTGTCACCTGATCATGGAGATGGTTGATCTCCAGAGGATCGAGGTTAGAAGAGCAGACTCAGAGGACAACACGGCGGATCCACCAACAAAGGCCTTTTCCCAGAGTGAGACTATTATGGGATGGTTGAGTATGAGATACTTCAACCACTGCTACAGATGGCCCTAGTGCAAGTGGGAGATTGTTAGTTATATGTATGCCCTAGAGGCCATTACTATACATAAGATGTATATTGTAGTAGATGCTTGGACATATATAGGGAGGACTTTCTTGCTCGACATGATAGTATGCTATCTGGTTGCTCTTTACCTTAACGTGTACACTGATTGTCTCTCTGTTACATGTTAGTAAAGCCCTTAGGATGTGTACTTGACTACCTGGACTATGATGCAGATCATACTATTGGGGACATGGTAGTCCATAAGTACATCCTTCAAGGTCCCTAGTCGTGGGTATATCGAGACGGGGCATCGATATACCAGAGCAGACTAGCGTATACCTTCTCGACCTATACAGATGGGCGATGGATGATCCCATATCCATTAGTGTTTGACATCAGAGATGATATACGGGTGTTCAGTGGAGACTGGGTACACTGGACGGACTCGCCGAAAACTCCCAGATGGTATTATACCTCACGTCAGATAGCAATTCTTTGGTGACACTGGTACAGGTTAGTCTGTAGACCCGAGATCGTCATAGAGTCTTGTATGATTCCCACTGTGCTTTGATTTCCACCTTACCACGTCCAAGAGGGCGTGCAAAACGGTGGTTTTTGGGTACAGTCCCGAATCACATGGAGGCAATGAGCGATAGGAGGGGATTCGTCTCTCCCGGTATAGGGAGTTGATGTTGCGCTATGTTCGATTGGCTATAACTGAAAATCCCTGGCCAAGGTTGCTGAGATTTACTGGTAAGTGTTACCAGTAGTTTCTCGAACTGTTATAGACCTCATATCGACACGACTTATCGAGCTATTGGCGTCTGGCGTTTACCACCCCTAAGCAAGATATGCGACATATCAGACGACGAGACCGGACTGTACGGTAAGTGTTACTGGTTGGATTCACAGGGGTGTGAGCGGGCTTGCTCGTTGATCTTCTGATCGTTCAATACCCGGGTGGCCGTTACGTTTAGCAGACAGCTTGCGGCTTGTGGGTGCTTGATATGATCATCACCTGCTGCCGGCGTATTGACGAGTCTTTAGAGTCCGGCACAGAGGTTTCCTGGCTCAAGCGAAACGAAATAGGAGCGCATATGAGATATGTGCGGGACCGAGAATAATGCGTGTATGTGATACCGTATTCTATTCTCGCGATGAATGTATCGATTGGTTGTATGCGATATAACCTAGTTATCGAGTCGAGGATTGATTCGATAAGTCGATACATTGGATATTAGTCGGTCATATGCGATATGACCGGATCGTTAAATCAAGTGTTGATTTAATGATTTAATGTATAATTATATATATTTGATATATTACTTTACATTAACTAGTATTGGTTCACTTAAGATGATTTTCTCAGTTGATGTGCACATTGTATATGTGATATATTTTTGTGCACTTGATTGTATCATGTTTGATGATACATGCAAACTTGGATGTATGTTTACTTTAAACCATGTTTAAGTGAATGGTTAGGGTTTTGTTATCATTTCTTAATTATTTATTTTATTTATTTATTTTAGGGCAAGAAACAAATTGGTGGCTTCTTTTGTTTTTACCTTGAAGCTTCATGAAACTTTGACCACTTTGTTTTTCCTTAACCCTAACCATTCAACTAAACCCTAGTTTAGTCTCTACACTAGTTAAACTAACCCAAGGTTGCATTATGATAAGTTCAATTGATTTTATTATTCATATCATATATTCCTTTTCTTCTTCTTCTTCTTTTTCAAGAAGAAGAAACCATGCTACCTCCAATGGTGCCATGAGTAAAAGAGTGAGAAATCCAAATCCAAAGTGAACCCACTTCCTATTTCTTCATCCTCTACCACTTGCCATGTAGTATAGGGTGTTTTCTTCACAAGTTTCATGACTTGGTGAAGTTGGAGCTCGAGTTAGAGTCGCCTCGACGTAGATCATCTTCGGCATCGAAGTCATCGACCTAGCCCGATCATTTCTTCGATAAAACCACCGCGAGAGTCCAGGATTCCGATGGTTGCAGCGGAGGAACGTCATCACAGAGCTAAAGGAGTGGTGGACCGGATCTACAAAGGTTGTATTTCCATTCACTTAGTACTAAAGTAGTTTAGTAACTTGTAGTTTCGCCTAATATCTAGTTAACGACCTATATTAGGGTTTCTCGGCACCTAAATTTTTGAATTTGGCATGGGTGATGCCTTGTGGAACCTCCTTAGTGTGCCTAGGAACCCTTCACCAGTCAACGGGGAAAATTTTGAAATTAAACCCCAATACATCAACCTTCTACCAAAATTTCACGGTCTTGAGTCTGAAGACGCATATGCCTTTATCACCAAATTTGAAAATGTATGCGCAATGATGGGTACCTCACACCTTTTTATGGATGCTATGCGACTAGGTCTTCTCCCATTCACCTTGTGTGATATAGCCGAGAAGTGGCTTTACAACACAACCGCACATTCCATCTCAAACTGGGGAGAATTCGTCAAAACATTCCTTAAGAAATTCTACCCACATCATAAAACAGGTCGAGTCCGTAGCGAAATCAATCAATTCACCCAGCTTCCAAATGAACCATTTTCACAATGTCTTGAACGCTTCAAGGATCTGTTAGTCCAATGTCCACATCACGAAATACCTAGATGGGAACTGTGCCGAATCATATATGAGAGCTTTAATCCTAACACAAGACAGACCCTCGAATCCATGAGTCAAGGCAACTTTATGACCAAAGATGATGGGGAAGCCTGGAAATTCCTAGAAGATTTCGCTGAAAATTCGTTACCGTGGGAGGGTGTGAGTCAATCGTCTAGGGATGGCAATGATATTTCCATAGGAGTTAGAGCTGAAATTTCAGCTTTACACAAGAAATTCGACGCTATGGAAAACAAATTTTTAGCTGCCGCCCTAAATCAAATGTCACTCTCCAAAACTGTATGTGGATGTTGTTCTGATCCTTCTCATTTAACGGAAGAATGTCCACGAAATTCTCCGTTTCAAGGTCACGAGCATACCAATACCGCATTTCAATGACCTAGAAACGATCCATATTCTTCCATATATAATCGGGGTTGGAGGAATAACCCTAACTTTTCTTGGAACCAATCACAATCTCAAAACACGGTTCCAATCCAAAAAAATTTCCAAAGGGTCCCTCCACCACAACAGCGACCACATCAATTGAGTCAGCACCCCTTCCAATCACAAAACTTCCAAAATCCGGCCAACACTTTTGCACCACATGAAAACTATTTTCAATTGACCGGTACTGATAATACCTCTGCACTAGCACAAACCTTGGATACTTTCATGAAACAATCCATCCAAGGGACGGAAAGTTTGCAATCTTCCGTCGAGAATATGATGAAGATCATTGTCTCTCAAAATGAGAATATCAAATCGATGGAAGCACAAATTGCACAACTAAAAGCCGAAATGAGTGCAAGAGAGAAAGGGAAACTTCCAACTCAACCTTTGCCCAATCCTGGCTATTCACATCTTGTGAATGCAATCACGTTGAGATCTGAAAGAGTGTTTGACAATCATATTGGGGAAGAGATTGATGACACTGAAAAATCTATCGATGATATCCCGGCTGAGACCTGTCCTTCTACTTCTACTTCTAATTCTGACCCCAGTTCTTCTACCCTACCACCTTCTTGCGAGCCTATTCTTCGTTTCCCACAAGGCCCGCCACCTCAGCACATCTCTTCTAGTTCTCCTCAGACGATTATAGGGTTCCTAGGCACTCTTGTGAAGGTTCATAAGGCATCAAACATGCCCGGATAAAATTTTAGACGTGCCGAACAACCCAAAGCCGGGATCTTTGCTAGATTATTAAGGTTTAGCATGCAAGATAATATCTTTTTATCTAAGTGTGAGGGATTACAACCTTTGTAGTCCGCTCCTTCGCTTCACAAGCTCCGAGTAGAAGTCCCTTCGCCGCGGTCCTCGATCTCCCGGACTCAAGAGAGGCTCCACGACTCGAACGATCCATGCTAGCTTGAAGTGTTCCGAATCTCCGATGATCTACGTCGAAGTTGCAATAACCCAAGCTTTCTCACTCTAAAGAGATGAACACCCTAGTCTCATGGGCTAGATGAGATGAGGATGAGGGAGTAGTAATGTCACGACCCGAAATTTGGCCCGTAACATGCACTTAAACTACGTAATGTCTACAGGCGTACGCAACTTAAGCAAGCCGAAAACCCAGAAATCTAAACCACCCAAAACTGGATCAACGGAGAAAACATAGTTTAAAACCTTTAGAAATCATAAGTAAAATTCCTAACTCTAGTTTTCTTTCTTAAAAATTTCGGCAGCACCTCCTTTGTAAAAACTAGCCCCGAAAACGGGTACAACACAGATAATATATAAAGCATCCCAAGTGGGAGCAAAATCACGCCCACCGGCGGAGACAAATCACCACAACAAGTACACAACGCCAAAGCGAAGAAATATCAAAGAAACGACTATAAAAGAAGTAACTTTCCAATATAACCGGCTTCTACGAGCACGGCACCCAAAATCACCAAAATAATACAACACTGAAAACTCACAAGTCGTCTCTAAGTCATATACAACAGGGGTAGATGGAGAATACTAGATCCAACAAAAGATATACAATATACAAACGGATAACCGCAAACCCACCTAAAAGCAAAGGCCTCACTGCCTAAAGTAGCGGTATCCGCAAAAGCAGTGATGATAAGATGCCCTGCCGCGACCACTCTGAGGGAAAGTCCTGCAAAACACTGTGGCACAACGGGGGTGAGTTGCCAACTCGTGAATAGTAATTAACATCATACTGTAATCGCAGGTATGCACGAACAGCGATCTATCTATCACATGTAATCAGATAGCATAAGTATGATAAGTGAATATGCAATAATCATGTAAAGGTACATCATTAGGGTACTACAACTACATGAAGCAATGCATATCAATAATAATCCTGAGTGTGTGGGATGATACAATAAAATCTCATGCAAAATCATCAGCATGGAAAAACACCAGTGTCCCTCACTGACACATCAAATCCTAAATCCTCAGGCACCGCATCCACAGATCGGTCCTCACATCCTATAAGTCTTATGGAACCTGAATGTCTATCATCGACACCCGAAACATCATGAAGACATATACTTATAAGTATATATATATAAGGATATCAACCACGTATGTCCACCGACGATACATAAAAATCATGGAAAACCTGAATGTCTAACACCGACACTCGAAATATCCATAAAACACGTGTCTAACATCGACACGTAAATCCTCATAACTCAGGCGCTGTCACCACGACTGGCCCTGACGATATATCATACCTCACTCCGATCGGTATCCCCATGATATCCGCCGAGTCCAAATACAATCACCGGTAGGTAGTGGTCCCACCGCCAGGCTTATCGTCTACACCACGAAATCACCACTCGCCCCGGGGTACCATACCGGGTCCACCATGTACCCGCAGACGGTGCCTCCCGCTCCTCGAATCGGGTATCACAAGCCAAATCTCAGAACCGTGAAATCACATGGTGGACGCACTGAAATATCATATCAAGAGAAACCGGGTTTTCAAACAATACATAGTTTCTTGAAAATAACCCCACGGTTCTCAAATCCATAATCATATGAAATCCATATCTCAATGCGTAAAATCCATGTAAAACTGATATATGCAACATAAAACATCAATATGAGCATATAAAGGGAATACCGCTCTTTAAATGAATCCAGTTTTTTAGAATATATCTTGCGGTTCCCAAAAACTCAAATCCAGAATACATATATATACAGCGTCCCTTACCACCGATATATATGCTATAAAAACTGATTATGTAACAATAGCAAGGTTTAAGTATCTACATGTAAGCAAGTATGTATGATGCCTATCATAAGTATCAAGATCAACAACTCAATATCATATATCGATGAAATACCACTTGAGATACATACAACTATAGCTAAGATATACGGTGTACATGTCAATATGAGTGCCTGATGTACATGTCAATATGAGTGCCTGATGTACATGTAGCTATAGTAAGGTAAACGTGAAATGGAATAAGGGTTACTACCTCAACTATTCCTGCTCAATGAAATGTCACGTATGTAAGTGTCAACAATATCTCATATGCACAAATGGAATAAGGCTACTACCACACTATCCCTATCTACTACTGTATCACGTATGTAGGTAGTTGTGTGTGTCATGGCAATTACTGACGATGTGGGTGTAGCAT
This sequence comes from Agapanthus africanus, assembly GCA_030015575.1. Lineage (NCBI taxonomy): Eukaryota > Viridiplantae > Streptophyta > Magnoliopsida > Asparagales > Amaryllidaceae > Agapanthus > Agapanthus africanus. Next base: position 146,153,646 of record CM057343.1, on the reverse strand, counting down.
ACAATTTGTGCTCGTGCAACATGAACCGTCAGTAATGTGTTATATCTAAAGGTACGAGTCAGGTACATCAGATAATACTACGCAATGACATTCATATGAAATTAACTGATATGCAACTACTATGCAGCTAACATATCATATTCGCTCCGACGCATAACGCCATACGGGCGATTCCCCGTAGATGTTAAATCTACTCACATGTGGTCTCCAGCTATGAAAATCCGACCACCTGCTTCCCTTTGTTCGCAGCGTCTGAAGTCCCCACTTGCGACGCTATAATTTCATAAACACAAGAAATAGTGATAATATCTCAGAATCGATCAAAATAACGCAAAACTACGTATCTAAAACGCACCAACACACTAAACTAACTCACGAGTACACGTCTAGTAGCTAACACGCGCAACGATACCTCAATACCAAACTGAGTACATCGCAGCACGACACACGACTCATATCGCAACACGTATCACGCGGACTCAAAACACTAGATTATAGGTAATCGATCCCAGATTTTGCATACTGAATTTACTAAGTAAATAAACAGTACCAAACACCCAAAAACAACAGCAGACCACAACCCACAGAAGACCCACCCCAACCCCCAACTACCCAGCCGGCGTCGCCGGTCCGCTCCTTAGTGGTCGCCAGCCCCGACCGGTGGGGTGGCCTCCGTATCTCAGGTGGTGTCTCAGGTCCAATAGTACATCTCTCTAAAATTGTTTTCTCAAACACTAAAATTCCCAGATCACAGCAGGTATAGAAACTCTAAAAAGACTTAAAAACCCGATATCGCCTCAGTCGATATAAACAGTGTTCAACGCAACAATTAACGATCAAAACCACAAGAAAACTCTAAATTAACAGTATAGGAATTATACCTAACAACTTTGCTCACAAGCTCCTAGCTTTCCCTAGCTCCAAGTGATCAAAGAAGCAAGAACAAGGCTTTTGTGCAAAAAGTGTGATATATTTGGGATTTTTGAGGATTTTTGAGTTTAGATTGATATAAAATGAGAAGGAATTGAGCATGGGCAGTGGAGGAAGAAGGAATCTCGGCCAAGTGATGAGGTGGGTGATTTGTGAGGGTTTCCTAGCAATTTCCTATCATTTATTGCTTTCACACACACATACACTCATGCATGCATCTACTCACTCTTTTCTTTTCTTTTCTTTTCTTTTAAAATCCTAACTTAGATCCTGGTCCACACATTAATCCTAAGTGAAGTGAGAAGGATTTGTTGGTTAACTCAATTTAATTTAAAGAAAAGATCGCTTAGAGAAATTTTCCCAAAATTTAAATACCGCATTAAAATAATATTAAAAATTGGGAAAAATTCAAATTGAACCAAAACGTCCCATATACTCACAAAGCTTGCGCACTAGCTTTATTTTAGCTAATCAAGGTGCTGGCAAGTCTATATGGTCATTTTTTCACAGTCGGGTAAAAACGGAAAATACCAACAAATTTACCCTAAAACGGACAAATTCTCAAAACGATTTCTAAAACGTTACAATCTCCCTTCTTATAGAAATTCGGTCCCCGAATTAAAATTTCATACTAAGCGTACCTTCAAAAAGATGAGGGAATTTCTTCCGCATCTCGCTCTCGATCTCCCAAGTGAACCTTCACAGAAGGCAAGACTCTAGACCGAAGTTTCTTCACCTGCCGATCCAAAATAACTATCGGCTGCTCGTTGAACGAAAGATCACGCTCAAGCTGAACGGTCTCGTGCTGAATCATATGAGAAGAATCATGAAGGTATCTACGAAGCATCGACACATGAAAAACGGGGTGAACATCCGGAAAACTAGGCGGGAGTGCTAAACGATAAGCAACAGAACCCACTCGCTCAAGGATCTCGAAAGGACCTACAAATCTGGGACAGAGCTTCCCCCTCTTCCCAAATCGCAAAACGCCCTTCATCGGAGAAATCCTCAGGAATACATGATCTCCCACTGCGAACTCAAGTCTGCGACGACGACGGTCGGCATAAGACTTCTGCCTGCACTGGGCTGCTCTCATCCTGTCCTGAATCAGCTGGATCATCTCCGTAGTCTCCTGAACAAGCTGGGGTCCCAAAACCAAACTCTCACTAAGCTCGGTCCAACAGACTGGCGATCGACACTTCCTACCATATAAAGCCTCAAAAGGTGCCATCTGAATAGTCTCCTGAAAGCTGTTATTGTAGGAGAACTCAATCAACGGCAAGTGACGATCCCAACTGCCCCCAAAATCAAGCACACATGCACGGAGCATATCTTCCAGAGTCTGAATAGTCCGCTCCGTCTGACCATCGGTCTGCGGATGAAAAGCGGTGCTAAAACTCAATCTGGTACCCAAAGCTTCCTGAAGCTTCTGCCAAAGAAGGCTAGTAAACTGGGTGCCTCTGTCGGATACTATGCATGTGGCAACACCGTGCAAACGCACAATCTCATCTATATAAAGCCGAGCGTACTGAGCATAGCCGAAAGTGGTCTTCACTGGTAGGAAGTGAGCCGCTTTCGTCAACCGGTCTACAATAACCCAAATGGAGTCATACCCTCTACTGGTCCTGGGTAGACCCATAATGAAGTCCATGGAAATCTTCTCCCATTTCCACTCCGGAATGGGTAAAGGCTGCAACTCTCCAGCCGGTCTCTGATGCTCAGCCTTGACTTGCTGACAAGTCAGGCATCTCGAAACGAAGTCCGAAATATCGCGTTTCATCCCTTCCCACCAGTAGAAGTCTCTCAAGTCACGGTACATCTTGGTGGAACCTGGATGAACGCTAAAGGCCGACTGATGTGCCTGCTCTAGGATCTCGCGTCTCAACCCATCAGTATCTGGTACACACAAGCGAGTCCCGCATCGTAGCACACCCTGGTCATCAATCATGAACTCCGAAACTGTACCCTATCGAACAAGCTCAAGAATCTCAGACAAACGAACATCACTGGGGTTGCGCTTCACGGATACGATCAACAAGTAATGGACGGGCGCGGACATGAGCAAACTGTCCCCCAGTGGAGGTGAACTCGAACTGCACTCTACTATCGCACAAGAGCTGCCAATCAGCAGAAGACTGACACTGAACTGCGCTCAACTGAGACAAGCTACCCACGGGCCTACGACTCAAAGCATCAGCTGCCACATTCGCCCTGCCCGGGTGATAAAGGATCTCACAATCATAATCCTTCACTAGCTCCATCCATCGGCGCTGTCTCAGGTTCAGATCTCGCTGCTGGAAGATATACTTCAAACTCATATGATCCGTGAAGATCTGACACGACTCTCCATATAAGTAGTGTCTCCAGATCTTCAACGCAAAGACTACCGCTGCCATCTCAAGATCGTGAGTGGGGTAATTCTGCTCGTGCTTCTTCAACTGCCTGGAAGCATATGCAATCACCCTATCATGCTGCATCAAAACACTGTCGAGCCCCACTCGAGAAGCATCACAATACACAACGTAGCCCCCCGATCCAGAAGGTAAAAAAAGAACTGGTGCTGTCGTCAACCGAGTCTTCTGTAAGTCCACGTTGCGACCCCCGGTTCTTACGGGGAGGCGGAAACGGTATAAAATCAAAATTTTAACGCAAGAGGCAACATGGACTAAGCTAGGTCGGGATCTTTACCTAAACTAAAACTAGCATACTAAGCTAAAGATATTTAGCTACTCGGATGAAGATGGTTATACCTAAACTTGAACTCCTTCTCTTCAAGCTCCGATGGTGGTTCGATGGCTCCTTCTCGTTGTCTCCGTACGCCGAAGATAGATCCACTTGAAAGCTCCAACCTTTAGCTCCTTCTTCGTTCTTTGAAGAAACTACTTCACTTGGTTTGCTAAACCTAGTGAACTAGAATGAGTAGAGAGGAAATAGAATGGGATTTTATCTATGGTTCTTGATTCTCAACTCATGAGACAAGAGAACCATAGATCAAGAGAGGGAGCAAGAGGTTGAGGGTGAGAGCAAGAGGAGAGCTCAAGAACAAGAGAGAGAATGAGCAAGAAAGAATGAGCAACTCTTTTGTCTTTCACCCTCTCATAATCCAAAGTGATCATAACTCATCATATCAAAAAAGTCTTATGTGATGGTTAGAAGCAACCATAACCTTATCATGTCATGCACTCATTTTACTCAAATGAGCAAGCAAGAAAAAGTCTTTGGCATGAAATGATAACCATGGTTATCATGATGGTCAACTAGTCAAGCCTAGTCAACCGGTCAACAAGTCAACAAAAGTCAACAAGTCACCAAAGTCAACAAGTCAACAAAAGTCAACAAGTCAACAACCATATCACCATAATACTTAATTAATATAATAGTTAATCACATATCATATTCTCATTAGGGTTGAGCATAAAGTCAAAAAGTCAACGGTCAACTGTCAACAACCCTAATGAGAATCCGCTGCCTCTGCCTCCCTGTCAACTGTGCATACACACCCGCATCCGCGTTCCGAGGAACACGAATGCAAACTGGATAAATCCAATCCCATAAGGTACACTAGGATCTGGCTTAAACCAAAGCCCGCTAGTGTAAACTGTCCGGACACTGTACGTGCACAAGTGCACGGATGTGACCGAACCCTGTCGCAAAACCATGCGACCTGTCGCAATACCATGCGACCTCTACTCTTTTGCCTAAAGGCGAAAAGCTTTCTGTGTGGGACTCTAAAGACTCGACACTACGCTGGCAGTGGGTTTAACCACAGACCGCAAGCGGCACTAGCTGTGCGTAACGGTCCCCAGGTAATGCCGACAAGAAGACCGACGAGGCGAAACCCATCTGAACTCCTACTGAGCCTGAGTGTGACATTCTCCGTACAGTCCGGTCTGTTCGTCTGATACATCGCATGGCGGGCCTAGGGGGCGGTAAACGTCAGTCCCCCAATAGCGGTACAAGTCGTGCCGGAGTGAAGCCCAATACACCCTGAGATAACACTGGAAACCTACCAGTATATCTCGTTTGCCCTGGCCAGGGACTACTCGTGTAATGGCTCTCCTAGACACAGCGCGATGTCAACCCCCAATACCGGGAGAGACGAATCCTGTCTAACCGTCACTGCCTCCAAGTGCTTCGGGACTGCACCCAACCACCACCTGTTTGCACGACTCCTTTGAGCCGTGGTAGGGTAGTGATCAAAGTACAGTGGGAACACACCCGAGGCGAAGTGACAGTGTCAAGTCAGCGGACTAAGCTGTACTCATGTCACCTGGGAACTGATAACTGACGATAGGTATTATACCAACTAGTCAGTTCCCGACAAGTCCTGTCCAGTGTACCCGCAACCTAACGAGCACCCGCATACTATCTCAAGTACGACGTACTGACGGCTGTGGGACAGACCGTCTCCCACACTGCGATGAGAAGCGCATGCGCTGGTCTACTCCGGAGTATCGATGCCCTGTCTCGATAGTCCTGCGACCAGGGACCTGCATAAGGATGTGCTTATAGATTACCCAGCCCCACTAGTGTGACGGCCATCACATCGCTGGTAATCAAGCAAAGATCCTAAGGGCTCTACTAATGTGTATAGGCGATATACAAAATAAACACATGTACACATTGAAGTAGAAACAAACCAAGTAGCATACTACTATTTTGAGCAAGATTGTCAATACAAGGTGAATATCCCAAGCTTCCATTAAGTAATATACATACTAGTATGATACAGTAATGGCCTCTAGGGCATATACACTAACAATCTCCCACTTGCACTAAGGCCATGTACTGGCGTATCGAAGACCTATCATCTCGATCAGCCGCTCGAATTGAGTCTGGGGCAAGGCCTTGGTGAATGGATCTGCAGTGTTATCTTCTGATTTTACTCTCTTTACCTCGATCTCCTGGCGATCAATGATCTCCCTGATCAGGTGGAACCGCCTCAAAATGTGCCTGGACTTCTGATGGGACCTTGGTTCCTTCGCTAAAGCTATAGCGCCGTTGTTGTCACAATACAGCGGTATTGGATCAACACTGGTAGGAACCACCTGAAGTTCCGTGAGGAACTTCTTCATCCAGACAGCTTCCTTTGCGGCATCGCAAGCAGCTATGTACTCCGCTTCCATGGTTGAGTCAGCAACGGTTTCCTGCTTGGAACTCTTCCAGCAAACCGCCCCTCCATTGAGGGTAAAGACATAACCCGACATGGACTTGGAGTCATCCTTGTCACTCTGGAAGCTGGAGTCAGCAAAGGCCTCAATCTGGAGGTCTTTTCCGCCATACACCAAGAACATCTCCTTAGTCCTTCTCAGGTACTTGAGAATGTTCTTTACTGCTATCCAGTGTTTCTCCCCTGGGTCCGACTGATACCGGCTTACAACGCTTAATGCGTATGCTACATCTGGTCTGGTACATAACATCGCATACATAATAGAGCCTACCGCAGATGCGTAGGGTATTGATGACATGCGAGCCCTTTCCAAATCAGTCTTGGGAGACATCTCTTTGGAGAGGGTGATTCCGTGACAAGCCGGTAGATTACCACGCTTGGAATCTTCCATACTGAATCGTTTCAGTATGGTGTCGATGTACCTTGACTGTGAAAGTTCCAACATCCTTTTAGATCTATCACGATAGATCTGGATCCCCAGAATGTAGTTGGCATCGCCCAGGTCCTTCATGGAGAACCTCTGTGACAAGAATCCTTTGACTGACTGTAGCATAGGAATATCATTTCCTATTAGGAGAATGTCATCAACGTACAAGACGAGGAATACCATATTTCTCCCTACAATCTTACTGTAAATGCATGGTTCATCTGGGTTTTTGACAAAGTCGAATTCTTTGACAGTATCATCAAAGCAGATGTTCCAACTCCGCGATGCCTGCTTAAGTCCATAGATGGACTTGAGCAACTTGCACACTTTACCGCTGCTCCCACTCTGATTGAATCCCTCTGGCTGATCCATATAGACGCACTCTTCTAAATTTCCATTTAGGAAAGCCGTCTTAACGTCCATCTGCCAGATCTCATAATCATGGAAGGCAGCAATGGCAAGAAGGATCCGAATGGATTTAAGCATGGCTACCGGAGAAAAAGTCTCGTCATAGTCCAAACCAGGTCTTTGACGAAAACCCTTTGCAACGAGCCTAGCTTTATAAGTTTCAACCTGCCCATCTACACCAATCTTCTTTCTGAAGATCCATTTGCAGCCTACGGGTTTTACCCCTTCTGGAGCAAAGTCCAAAGTCCAAACTTTGTTGGTGTACATGGACTCCATCTCGGTCCGCATTGCATCCAGCCATTTTACCGAGTCACCGCTCTGAATGGCTTGCTGGAAGCTAGTAGGCTCATCATAATCTATGATGCAATCCTCTCTATCCCCGTCTATGAGAAAACCGTAGTATCTCTCGGGCGGATGAGACTGCCTAGTACTTCTGCGGAGCAGCGTAGGAATGTCCGGTTCCCCTGAACCTTCTGGTTCTACTAAGGTTTCAGTAATAGCTTGTGGTTCTGGAATTTCTTCCAGTTCTATTGCGCTCCCACTTATCTGATTTTCTAAAAACTCAGTTTCCAAGAAGCGGGCATGACGAGAAACAAGAACTTTTTGCTCCTCTGCGTAATAGAAAAGATACCCCTTAGAGTTCTTTGGGTATCCCACAAACTTGCACTGTACTGAGCGTGCCTCGAGCTTGTCCGCATGCTGCTTTTTTACAAAAGCCGGACATCCCCATGTCTTAAAGGATTTAAGACAGGGTTTCTTCCCACTCCACATCTGATATGGTGTGGTAGGCACTGTCTTAGTAGGAACTTGGTTCAAGAGATGTGCAGCTGTTTCCAGTGCATAACCCCAGAAAGATCGTGGTAACTCAGCCTTACTCATCATGGAACGAACCATATCTAATAGGGTTCGATTCCTTCTTTCCGATACACCGTTGTGTTGTGGTGTGTATGGAGGAGTACGCTGAGAGAGAATTCCATTCTCTTTTAAGTAGTCCAGAAACTCGGCACTCAAGTATTCACCACCTCGATCCGATCTTAGGATCTTGATACTTTTGCCTGTTTGTTTTTCTACTTCATTCTTATATTCTCGAAATTTCTCAAAGGCCTCGGATTTGTGCTTCATTAAGAAGACATGTCCAAACCTAGAGAAATCATCTGTGAAAGTAATGAAGTATGAATAACCGCTTCGCGCATGTATAGACATTGGACCACACACGTCACTGTGTATAAGTCCCAAGAGCTCGCTCGCTCTTACTCCGTGTCCAGTGAACGGAGTCTTTGTCATCTTTCCCATGAGACAAGATTCACAAGTGGCATAAGACTGGTACTCGAACGGATCCAAGTATCCTTCTTTATGTAACTTAGTCAACCGTGTCTCATTGATGTGACCCAGTCTACAATGCCATAAGAAAGCCTGATTTAATTCTGGAGACTTTCTTTTAAGTGTGTTCTGGACACTGAATATCTGAGCTTGATTCAATACGTATATACCGTTATTTAATGTACCTGACCCAATCAGTGCTTGATTTAGGTGGATGTTTACTACATCGCTTACAAAAGCAAAATCATATCCTTCCTTAGAAAGTAAGGATACAGATATGATGTTACAAGTCGCACCTGGTACATACAAACAGTCACGCAGAATCAATATCTGCCCAGTTGTCAGTCCTAGGTGATATTCCCCTACGGATACAGCATCCATGCTCATTCCGTTAGCAACCCTGAGAGTCATATCACCTTTCCTGATAACCCCACGGTTTCTCAGACCCTGTAACGAATTACAGATATGAGATCCTGATCCGGTATCCAATACCCAGGAAGTAGGGTTAACTGACAAACAGTTCTCAATTACAAACACACTCGAAGCCGAAGCCACAACATGCTTCGAATTCTGGCTACAGGCTTTACAAGCCCTGCAATCTTTCTGCCATAGTTCATTCCCGTTACAATAGGAACATCCCTCTTTTACTATATCCAGTCCTGAAACTTTTGCCCTTGTTTTTCCTTTTTCTTCCCTGGTTTCTTTCAGGGTATAAGCAGAGGGCAGGGACTGTTGAATTAGGTCAGTACTTGACCCATTCGCCAACGTGGTCTCCAGGTCCGTGAGCTCAATATAGCTGGTCTCTGTAAGGACGTTGCCCCTTACAGATGACCCGACTGCCAACCTCGCTTGAAGCAATTCGTTCGAGGTCTCATATCTTGCGATACGAGATTGCTCTCCATATAAAACTTTGTTATGGAGGAAGATAGAAACTGAGTCCATCTTCTCGTGCTGCCTCTAGTTTGTACCATCAACTGAGGCTAACACGAGGCACTTGGCTTTCGCACAATCCTTTTCCGATGTCCTGCGGATGTGAACATCCGTGACAGGGGAAACTGGACCTGAGACAGCAGGGTTTAGATTAGTTAAGAGGTGTTCCAGCTTGTCATGGGCAATGGACATCTGGACAGACCTTTGCCAGTCATAACAGTCAGGTTCAGTCATATTTTTATCTAGATGTAACCTAGGCGTGGTCACAGGGTCGCTGCAATTAATAGAGAGAAGAAGAAACACTCAGCATGATGCTCTTGCAAGTTTAGAGTGGTTTTTAGTTTGTCTAAACAGGATGGCTCCCACTGTTTCTCGAATCCCTCCTCAAACCATAAAGGAAGAATTAGGCGGGATCAATCCCACCGCACAATACTTGCTTAACCGTTCAGCCAGGCCGGTGTCGGTACTTCGAGGGAGGTTTTCCAACGCTTTCGCGAAGTTCCTTAATTAAAGAACCTCTTTTCCCTGGGGGCGTAGCCCCGCTAACACCTTTCTAGGCACCTACTAGGTTTATAGCATTGATCGTTTAGTGAGAAATTTTCCGAGGAGTAGCATATACTCACAGTAGGATCGGGATCCAAATATCATCGCGTGACGAAACTGAAGGAATCCTACCAGAATCATCACACTCCAAATGGTATGCAAATCTAGCAAGTTTCAGTACTTATGAAACTCCCGATGTATATTTTTGCCCCATGCTCTTATGACCTTGACTAAGGCCAACAAATCATAAGTCACATGTCAAGTTCTACCCGTCGTTGTCCAGGTTAATTTGAATCCACCCGTATATACCCTTGACTAAGGCCAACAAGGTAATACGACTGTCCCAAACCAACGCATTCTATCTATGCAACATATGAATACCCACCAGCTACCAAACACTGTGCCTTGACTAAGGCCAACAAACACAGCTTGAATACTGTTGAATATTCATATGAAACGACGGAGGGCTACGAATGGTTTTGGCGAAACCGTGAACGTAGTGAACTTGATTTAGTCGATGGAACGAGATAGCTTTTAAATGGAGTGGCTCAAACTCCGCATTTTAAAAGTTGTTTTTGAAAAGAACCGAGTGGTTTTTCGAAAGTGTTCCAACGACTTTAACTTGGTTTATTATCTTGCATTAGTTCTTTTAATGCGTGATATTCTTGCATTAGTTCTTTTAATGCGTCCCATCATTTAATCCTACCATTGCAGAAAACAACCAAAATATGACGTACGCTTATGCCATTCGCATTCGCCACTGGGCCCCGTCATTACCCGTTAGGTTACTTAACTAACGACAGAGCGGGGGCTGGGCTAGCGCGTCTGTAAAACATAAGCAACGCCTAAATAATATCATATATAGATATACTGCAATGATAAACATTTCAGATCACAGATAAATACATTGGATATACTAGCAATCTGTAATTTGTACGAGCCTGTAACAAAAACAGATAACACGGTCGCGGTGAATAGCCAAAACCCCACCCAAGACCCCTACGGGTGCGGCAAACTACCCGCCAAGTCCCCGAAGCGTAACAACCTCCCTCATCTCCATAAGTAGGCCACTCGACACTTCGGCATACCCGGTAGTTTGTGCACCCCTCCATGGGTCTATCCTAGGAGCAAAAACAGTAAAAAGAAATTATACAATGACGGCTACAACCCCTTCCCGGTTGTGCGGCCATACAAATAATTATTACATCAATTTACAAATTTACATGAATTGCAAGAAAAGAAAACTCTCGTCTCACAACCCCCGGCTATTCACCCGCGACAATCCAACATATTTATATACACATTCCAGCACATTACAGATCATGTATAACCCCGACTAAACGACTTATAGCGATTAGCCGACGTTCAATACATGCAAACATCACAGATATAACCATCAAAGTCAAAGTGCAGTGAAGTTCGGAAAAAATACAGAATTATAGGACCCCAAAAGGAAATTTCTTTTCTGGAAAATCTGGGCACATATAATATATTTAAAAAATCATAAAACCAACACAGACATACACTGCACGAAAAACGATGCACAGAAGACGACAACGCGCGGCGCTTCCGCGGCGGATGCCTAGCTCACGCGGCGGATGGGCGGCGGTTTGGACGAATTACTGTATCGTTTTTCTTGGGTGTTCACACAAAACCCTGAGCCGAATTTACAAGTGTAAAGTTTTTCATTTTGAGCCAAAAAAATTTCAACAGAAATTCAGTTTTTGTAAAAGTTTGGTTTTTGGATTTTTCCGGTTCCGAACTTCGTTACACTTCACTACCAAGCTAGTTTAAGTTTAGTCAGGCTCTGATACAACTGTAAGTCCACGTTGCGACCCCCGGTTCTTACGGGGAGGCGGAAACGGTATAAAATCAAAATTTTAACGCAAGAGGCAACATGGACTAAGCTAGGTCGGGATCTTTACCTAAACTAAAACTAGCATACTAAGCTAAAGATATTTAGCTACTCGGATGAAGATGGTTATACCTAAACTTGAACTCCTTCTCTTCAAGCTCCGATGGTGGTTCGATGGCTCCTTCTCGTTGTCTCCGTACGCCGAAGATAGATCCACTTGAAAGCTCCAACCTTTAGCTCCTTCTTCGTTCTTTGAAGAAACTAGTTCACTTGGTTTGCTAAACCTAGTGAACTAGAATGAGTAGAGAGGAAATAGAATGGGATTTTATCTATGGTTCTTGATTCTCAACTCATGAGACAAGAGAACCATAGATCAAGAGAGGGAGCAAGAGGTTGAGGGTGAGAGCAAGAGGAGAGCTCAAGAACAAGAGAGAGAATGAGCAAGAAAGAATGAGCAACTCTTTTGTCTTTCACCCTCTCATAATCCAAAGTGATCATAACTCATCATATCAAAAAAGTCTTATGTGATGGTTAGAAGCAACCATAACCTTATCATGTCATGCACTCATTTTACTCAAATAAGCAAGCAAGAAAAAGTCTTTGGAATGAAATGATAACCATGGTTATCATGATGGTCAACTAGTCAAGCCTAGTCAACCGGTCAACAAGTCAACAAAAGTCAACAAGTCACCAAAGTCAACAAGTCAACAAAAGTCAACAAGTCAACAACCATATCACCATAATACTTAATTAATATAATAGTTAATCACATATCATATTCTCATTAGGGTTGAGCATAAAGTCAAAAAGTCAACGGTCAACTGTCAACAACCCTAATGAGAATCCGCTGCCTCTGCCTCCCTGTCAACTGTGCATACACACCCGCATCCGCGTTCCGAGGAACACGAATGCAAACTGGATAAATCCTATCCCATAAGGTACACTAGGATCAGGCTTAAACCAAAGCCCGCTAGTGTAAACTGTCCGGACACTGTACGTGCACAAGTGCACGGATGTGACCGAACCCTGTCGCAAAACCATGCGACCTGTCGCAATACCATGTGACCTCTACTCTTTTGCCTAAAGGCGAAAAGCTTTCTGTGTGGGACTCTAAAGACTCGACACTACGCTGGCAGTGGGTTTAACCACAGACCGCAAGCGGCACTAGCTGTGCGTAACGGTCCCCAGGTAATGCCGACAAGAAGACCGACGAGGCGAAACCCATCTAAACTCCTACTGAGCCTGAGTGTGACATTCTCCGTACAGTCCGGTCTGTTCGTCTGATACATCGCATGGCGGGCCTAAGGGGCGGTAAACGTCAGTCCCCCAATAGCGGTACAAGTCGTGCCGGAGTGAAGCCCAATACACCCTGAGATAATACTGGAAACCTACCAGTATATCTCGTTTGCCCTGGCCAGGGACTACTCGTGTAATGGCTCTCCTAGACACAGCGCGATGTCAACCCCCAATACCGGGAGAGACGAATCCTGTCTAACCGTCACTGCCTCCAAGTGCTTCGGGACTGCACCCAACCACCACCTGTTTGCACGACTCCTTTGAGCCATGGTAGGGTAGTGATCAAAGTACAGTGGGAACACACCCGAGGCGAAGTGACAGTGTCAAGTCAGCGGACTAAGCTGTACTCATGTCACCTGGGAACTGATAACTGACGATAGGTATTATACCAACTAGTCAGTTCCCGACGAGTCCTGTCCAGTGTACCCGCAACCTAACGAGCACCCGCATACTATCTCAAGTACGACGTACTGACGGCTGTGGGACAGACCGTCTCCCACACTGGGATGAGAAGCGCATGCGCTGGTCTACTCCGGAGTATCGATGCCCTGTCTCGATAGTCCTACGACCAGGGACCTGCATAAGGATGTGCTTATAGATTACCCAGCCCCACTAGTGTGACGGCCATCACATCGCTGGTAATCAAGCAAAGATCCTAAGGGCTCTACTAATGTGTATAGGCGATATACAAAATAAACACATGTACACATTGAAGTAGAAACAAACCAAGTAGCATACTACTATTTTGAGCAAGATTGTCAATACAAGGTGAATATCCCAAGCTTCCATTAAGTAATATACATACTAGTATGATACAGTAATGGCCTCTAGGGCATATACACTAACATCTTCAACTGCTGAAAACTCTGCTCGCACGCATCAGTCCAGAGAAAAGGAATCCCTTTCCGGGTCAGTCCAGTCAGCGGTGCAGCGATACTCGAAAAATCCTGCACAAAACGGCGATAATAACCAGCTAAGCCCAAAAAGCTGCGGACCTCAGTCACCGATACAGGTCTGGGCCAAAGCTGTACAACCTCAATCTTCCTCGGGTCCATAAGAATACCATCACTAGTCACCACATGACCCAGGAAGTCAACTCTATCAAGCCAAAATGCGCAATTTGAGAATTTAGCATACTGCTGGTGCTCTCTCAATATCTGCAAAGTAATCCTCAAGTGCTGCTCATGCTCATCTCGACTCCTAGAGTAAACCAGTATGTCATCAATAAACACTATAATGAACTGGTCGAGGAATGGCCTGAAAATCCGGTTCATCAGATCCATGAACGCTGCTGGCGCATTGGTGAGTCCGAACGACATCACCAAAAACTCATAATGCCCATAGCGCGTACGAAAAGCGGTCTTCGGAATTTCATCATTCCGAACCCGCAACTGATGATAACCCGAACGCAAATCAATCTTCGAAAAATGTTTCGCACCCTGGAGCTGATCAAATAAATCGTCAATGCGGGGTAAAGGATACCTGTTCCGCACCGTAACACGGTTCAACTGACGTTAATCTACACATAGCCTCAAACTGTCGTCCTTCTTCTTGACGAACAGAACAGGAGCTCCCGACGACGAAACACTCGGACGCACTAGTCCCAAATCAAGCAACTCTTGCAATTGATCTTTAAGCTCTCTAAGCTCTGCCGGAGCCATCCGATAAGGCGGTATAGAAATAGGCTCCGTGCCAGGAATCAGATCAATGCAAAACTCAATAACGCGCTCTAGCGGCAACCCAGGTAACTCATCGGGAAAGACATCGGGAAACTCTCGCACGGTAGAAACCTGGTCCAACAACTCCACCGTGGCTCCAGTATCATGAATGAACGCCAAGAATCCTCGACATCCCCTCCTCAAAAGCCGACTAGCGCACAAAACAGAAATCAAACTGTGCGGGGCGGCACTACTGTCCCCCTGCACAACAAACATTGACTCGCCGGGAAAACAAAATCTAACTGTCTTCTCGCGGCAGTCCACGGACGCATAGCAAGTAGCTAGCCAATCCATGCCCAACAGAACGTCGAAGTCCAACATCTCAAGAAGGATCAAGTCGACGGACAGATCTCTGTCACCAATATGGACAACACAAGATCGGAACACACTACGCGCAACAAACGACTCTCCCACAGGAGTAGTCACGACCAGCGGCTGGTCCAGGAAACACGACTCTCGGCCTAACCTCGGCACGAAGTGCGTGGAAACATACGAATGCGTGGATCCCGGATCAAAAAGTACATGCGCATCATAAGAACATACAGAAAGGGTACCTGAAACCACTGCATTGGACGCCTGAGCGTCCTGGTGAGTCAAAGCAAAAACCCTAGCCTGTCCTCTACCGGCTACTGGCTGTCCTCTACCTCTGCCACCTCGACCTTTCGGTACAAAACCCCCACGACCACGACCTCTCTGAACAGGAGTCTGACGCGGCGCTCCTACAGGAATAAGAGGCAACGCTCTCTGAGGCGGAGAAGGTGGTAAGGTAACCTGCGGTACTGCTGGCCCTCTCTGACGCACCACGGTACAATCCCGAACAACATGATATAAACTGCCACAACCGAAGCATCCATAAGACGGTCGCTGGCCCTCCTGGGAATAAGAACTGAATAACTGGCCACGTCCCACGTCTCTGCTACTCCCCGAGTCTGAAGGAACTCTGCCTCTGCGGACAAACCTCGGTCTCCGTGCTGGTACATCCGTACGAGTCCTCTTCGGTTCTGGAACAACCGATGACTCAGCTAGGCGCTCCTCCACCAATAGAGCTGCATCAACAGCTGCCGCATATGTGTCACAATGCTGAATGCTGATGGCTAGGAACAACTGGGTAAGCAGGCCTCGAACAAACCTCTTCACCCTCATCTCCTCAGTCGCCACCAGGTACGGAGCATACACCGACAGCTCGGTAAACAATACATCATACTCCGACACTGTTATCCCCGGCGTCTGACGTAAAGACTCAAATCTGCGCGCTCGCGCATCCCTGATGCTCGGTGGAAGAAAACGAGCATGAAACGTCGTCATAAACTCAGCCCAGGTCATAGGAGCAAGACCAGCGGCTCTGCTCCTCTCCAACGACTCACACCACTTCTGGGCCATAACTTCCAGACAAAAACTGGCAAACTCCACCCATCTCTCATCGGAACATCGGAGTGAGCGACAAATCCTGGCCATCCGGTCGATGAACGACTGCGGATCCTCAGTAACAACTGTGCCCGTAAACACCGGAGGTCTCAACCTCATGAAATCTGTCAGCGACACAGCAATAACCTCCGGAACTGTAACTGCGACTACCGGAACTGTAGGTACCATCGTGGCCTCCGCAGCGGGTGGAACAACTGCCTGCCCCTGCGCTCGGATGGTCTTGTTAGTGTATATGCCCTAGAGGCCATTACTGTATCATACTAGTTTGTATATTACTTAATGGATGCTTGGGATATTCACCTTGTATATACAATCTTGCTCAAAATAGTAGTATGCTACTTGGTTTGTTTCTACTTCAATGTGTACATGTGTTTATTTTTGTATATCGCCTATACACATTAGTAGAGCCCTTAGGATCTTTGCTTGATTACCAGCGATGTGATGGCCGTCACACTAGTGGGGCTGGGTAATCTATAAGCACATCCTTATGCAGGTCCCTGGTCGCAGGACTATCGAGACAGGGCATCGATACTCCGGAGTAGACCAGCGCATGCGCTTCTCATCCCAGTGTGGGAGACGGTCTGTCCCACAGCCGTCAGCACGTCGTACTTGAGATAGTATGTGGGTGCTCGTTAGGTTACGGGTACACTGGACAGGACTCGTCGGGAACTGACTAGTTGGTATTAGACCTATCGTCAGTTATCAGTTCCCAGGTGACATGAGTACAGCTTAGTCCGCTGACTTGACACTGTCACTTCGCCTCGGGTGTGTTCCCACTGTACTTTGATCACTACCCTACCACGGCTCAAAGGAGTCGTGCAAACAGGTAGTGGTTGGGTGCAGTCCCGAAGCACTTGGAGGCAGTGACGGTTAGACAGGATTCGTCTCTCCCGGTATTGGGGGTTGACATCGCGCTGTGTCTAGGAGAGCCATTACACGAGTAGTCCCTGGCCAGGGCAAACGAGATATACTGGTAGGTTTCCAGTGTTATCTCAGGGTGTTTTGGGCTTCGCTCCTGCACGACTTGTACCGCTATTGGGGGACTGACGTTTACCTCCCCCTAGGCCCGCCATGCGATGTATCAGACGAACAGACCGGACTGTACGGAGAATGTCACACTCAGGCTCAGTAGGAGTTCAGATGGGTTTCGCCTCGTCGGTCTTCTTGTCGGCATTACCTGGGGACCGTTACGCACAGCTAGTGCCGCTTGCGGTCTGTGGTTAAACCCACTGCCAGCGTAGTGTCGAGTCTTTAGAGTCCCACACAGAAAGCTTTTCGCCTTTAGGCAAAAGAGTAGAGGTCGCATGGTATTGCGACAGGTCGCATGGTTTTGCGACAGGGTTCGGTCACATCCGTGCACTTGTGCACGTACAGTGTCCGGACAGTTTACACTAGCAGGCTTTGGTTTAAGCCAGATCCTAGTGTACCTTATGGGATTGGATTTATCCAGTTTGCATTCGTGTTCCTCAGAACGCGGAGGCGGGTGTGTATGCACAGTTGACAGGGAGGCAGAGGCAGCGGGTTCTCATTAGGGTTGTTGACAGTTGACCGTTGACTATTTGACTTTATGCTCAACCCTAATAAGAATATGATATGTGATTAACTATTATATTAATTAAGTATTATGGTGATATGGTTGTTGACTTGTTGACTTTTGTTGACTTGTTGACTTTGTTGACTTGTTGACTTTTGTTGACTTGTTGACCGGTTGACTAGGCTTGACTAGTTGACCATCATGATAACCATAGCCATCATTTCATGGCAAAGACTTTTGTTTACTTGCTCATTTGTGTAAAATGAGTGCATGAAATGATATGGTTGTGGTTGCTTCTAACCATCACATAAGACTTTTGTTAATATGATGAGTTATCATTGCTTTGGATTATGAGAGGGTGAGAGACAAAATACTTGCTCATTCTTTCTTGCTCATTCTCTCTCTTGTTCTTGAGCTCTCCTCTTGCTCTCACCCTCAACCTCTTGCTCCCTCTCTTGATCTATGGTTCTCTTGTCTCATGAGTTGAGAATCAAGAACCATAGATAAAATCCCATTCTATTTCCTCTCTACTCATTCTAGTTCACTAGGTTTGGCAAACCAAGTGAACTAGTTTCTTCAAAGAACGAAGAAGGAGCTAAAGGTTGGAGCTTTCAAGTGGATCTATCTTCGGCGTACGGAGACGACGAGAAGGAGCCATCGGACCACCATCGGAGCTTGAAGAGAAGGAGTTCAAGACAAGTTTAGGTATAACCATCTCCATCCGAGTAGCTAACTCTCTTTAGCTAAGTATGCTAGTTTTAGTTTAGTCAAAGATCCTGACTTTGCTTAGTCCATGTTGCCCCTTGCGCTAAAAATTTGATTTTTATACCGTTTCCGCCTCCCCGTAAGAACCGGGGGTCGCAACGTGGACTTACAGTGGTATCAGAGCCTAACTAAACTTAAACTAGCTTGGTAGTGAAGTGTAACGAAGTTCGGAACCGGAAAAATCAAAAAAAAAAAAACCAAACTTTTACAAAACCTGAGTTTCTGTTGAAATTTTTTCTGGTCAAAATGAAAAACTTTATACTCCTAAATTCGGCTCAGGGTTTTGTGTGAACACCCATGAAAAACGGTCCACTGTTTCGTTCAAACCGCCGCGCTTCCGCCGCACGAGGTAGGCATGTGCCGCGGAAGCGCCGCGGTTTGTCGTCTTCTCTGCATCGTTTTTCGTGCAGTGTGTGTCTGTGTTGGTTTTGGGATTTTTGAAATATATTATATGTGCCCAGATTTTCCAGAAAAGAAATTTCCTTTTGGGGTCCTATAATTCCGTATTTTTTTCCGAACTTCACTGCACTTTGACTATGATGGTTATATCTGTGATGTTTGCATGTATTGAACGTCGGCTAATCGCTATAAGTCGATTGGTCGGGGTTATACATGATCTGTGTTTGATGCTGGAATGTGTATATAAATATGTTGGATTGTCGCGGGGTTGTAGCCGTCATTGTATAATTTCTTTTTACTGTTTTTGCTCCTAGGATAGACCCATGGAGGGGTGCACAAATTACCGGGTATGTCGAAGTGTCGAGTGGCCTACTCATGGAGATGAGGGAGGTTGCTACGCTTCGGGTACTTGGCGGGTAGTTTGCCGCACCCGTAGGGGTCTTGGGTGGGGTTTTGGCTATTCACCGCGACCGTGTTATCTGTTTTTGTTACAGGCTCGTACAAATTACAGATTGCTAGTATATCCAATGTATTTATCTGAGATCTGAAATGTTTATCATTGCAGTATATCTATATATGATATTATTTAGGCGTTTCTTATGTTTTACAGACGCGCTAGCCCAGCCCCCGCTCTGTCGTTAGTTAAGTAACCTAACGGGTAATGACGGGGCCCCGTGGCGAATGCGAATGGCATAAGCGTACGTCATATTTTGGTTGTTTTCTGCAATGGTAGGATTAAATGATGGGACGCATTAAAAGAACTAATGCAAGAATATCACGCATTAAAAGAACTAATGCAAGATAATAAACCAAGTTAAAGTCGTTGGAACACTCTCGAAAAACCACTCGGTTCTTTTCAAAAACAACTTTTAAATGCGGAGCTTGAGCCACTCCTTTTAAAAGCTATCTCGTTCCATCGACCAAATCAAGTTCACTACGTTCACGGTTTTGCCAAAACCATCCGTAGCCCTCCGTCGTTTCACATGAATAGTCAATAGTATTCAAGCTGTGTATGTTGGCCAAAGTCAAGGCACGGTGATTGGTAGCTATTGGGTGTTCATGTGTAGCATAGATAGATGCGTTGGTTTGGGACAGTCGTACTGCCATTTTGGCCAAAGTCAAGGGTAGGTACGGATGGATCCAAATTAACCTGGATAATGACGGGTAGAACTTGACATGTGACTTATGATATTTTGGCCAAAGTCAAGGTCATAAGAGCATGGGGCAAAAATCCACATCGGGAGTTTCATAAGTACTGAAACTTGCTAGATTTGCATACCATTTGGAGTGTGATGATTCTGGTAGGATTCCTTCAGTTTCGTCACGCGATGATATTTGGATCCCGATCCTACTGTGAGTATATGCTACTCCTCGGGAAATTTCTCACTAATCGATCAATGCTATAAACCTAGTAGGTGCCTAGAAAGGTGTTAGCGGGGCTACGCCCCCAGGGAAAAGAGGTTCTCTAATTAAGGAAGTTCGCGAAAGCGTTGGAAAACCTCCCTCGAAGTACCGACACCGGCCTGGCTGAACGGTTAAGCAAGTATTATACGGTGGGATTGATCCTGACTAATTCTTCCTTTATGGTTTGAGGAGGGATTCGAGAAACAGTGGGAGCCATCCTGTTTAGACAAACTAAAAACCACTCTAAACTTGCAAGAGCATCATGCTGAGTGTTTCTTCTTCTCTCTCCTAATTGCAGCGACCAATCAACATGACTGGACTTAAGTTACTCCTAGATAAAAACAAACTGACAGGGCCAAACTACAAAGATTGGCTCAGGAATGTCAAGATAGCAATCACTTATGACAAGCTGGGGTATCTTCTTACCACCAAAGCTCCCCCTGTCCCTGGTCCAACTTCCAGTGTCGCGGATAAGGAAATCCGCAAGACTTAGGAGATTGATAGCGCGAAGGCCAAGTGCCTCCTGCTTTCCTTGATGGACAACGAACATCAGAGGAGGCATGAGAATATGGACATGGAGTCCATATTGCTCCATACAAAAGAACTGTATGGAGAGCAATTACGTATCGCAAGATACGAAGCGTCGAAAAAGTTATTTTCGACAAGAATGGTCGTCGGATCATCAGTAGCCGAGCACGTGCTAAAGATGATCGGCTTCATTGAGGAGCTCGCTGACCTAGGGATCACATTGGAGAGTGAGCTATATACGGATATAGTTCTCCAGTCCCTTCCTTCCACTTACGCCCAGTTTATACTGAACTTCAACTTACAAGAAAAAGAGGTTGAACTTTCAAAGCTCCTCAACATGCTGAGGAGCGCAGAGGGCACCCTACAGAAAGGTAGGGATACATCCACTTTGTTTGTAGGAGGATCATCTTCTTCTAGGTCCAAGGCGAAAGCCAAGGGAAAGAAGAAGAAGGCCCCCGCCAAACCAAGGGACGGTGTTAGTAAAGTGGATACGAAGGGAAAAGGTAAAGCAACAAAGATAGCGGGGAAGCTTGTGGATAAGGAAGAATGCTTCTATTGTCATAAGAAAGGACACTGGAAGAATGATTGCAGGGCCTGGAAGGCCAGAACACAGGAATTGAAGCAGGTTGCAGCTTCAGCTTCAGGTGTGTATGTTATTGAAAATTGTCTTTCAATAAACTCTACTTCCTGGGTATTGGATACCGGATCAGGATCTCATATCTGTAATTCTTTGCAGGCGTTAAGAAACCGTAGGGTTTTGAAGGCAGGTGACATGACCCTCAAAGTTGCGAACGGAGCTAGCATGGATGCTAAAGCCGTGGGGGACTATCACCTGGGAATGTCAGATGGACATGTTTTGGTTTTGCGTAATTGCTTTTTTGTACCCAACGCAACTTGTAATATCATTTCTGTATCTTTAGTTTCTAAAGAAGGTTATGAATTTGCGTTTGTAAGTAATGTTGTAAACATTCACCTTAATCAAGTTTTGATTGGGTCAGGTACATTGAGTAATGGTATATACGTGTTAAACCAACCACAGATTTTCAACGTCCAGAATACACACAAAAGAAAGTCTCCAGAAATAAATCAGACTTTCTTATGGCATTGTAGATTGGGTCACATCAATGAGAGAAGGTTGACTAAGTTACATACAGAAGGATATTTGAATGCGTTCGAATATCAATCGTATGCCACTTGTCAATCTTGTCTCAAAGGAAAGATGACAAAGACTCCGTTTACTGGACATGGAGTAAGAGCGAGCGAGCTCTTGGGACTCATACACAGTGACGTGTGCGGTCTAATGTCTACACATGCCCGAAGCAGACATTCTTACTTCATTACTTTTACGGATGACTTCTCAAGGTACGGTTATGTCTTCTTAATGAAACATAAATCCGAGGCCTTTGGAAAATTCCAGGAGTATAAGAATGAAGTGGAGAAACAGACCGGCAAAAGTATTAAGATTCTAAGATCGGATCGAGGTGGAGAATACTTAAGTGCCGAGTTCCTGGGCTATTTAAAAGAGAATGGAATTCTCTCTCAGCTTACTCCTCCATACACCCCGCAACATAACGGTGTATCGGAGAGACGGAACCGCACCCTATTGGATATGGTGCGGTCCATGATGAGTAACGCTGAGTTGCCGCGATCATTCTGGGGATATGCGCTAGAATCAGCCGCATACCTTTTGAACCGAGTTCCCACTAAGACTGTGCCTACTACGCCATTTGAGATGTGGTGTGGGAAGAGACCCCATCTTAATCACAAAAAAGGATATGGGGAAGTCCAGCTTTTGTCAAAAAGCAGCATGCGGACAAGCTCGAGGCACGCTCAGTACTGTGCAAGTTTGTGGGATATCCAAAGAATTCCAAGGGATATTTCTTCTACTGTGAAGAGGAACAAAAAGTTCTTGTTTCTCGTCATGCCCACTTTCTAGAACACCAGTTCATAGAAAAAGAAATAAGTGGGAGCGCAGTAGAACTGGAAGAAATTCCAGAACCACGGACTATTACTGAAAGTTTAGTGGAACCAGAGGGTTCGGAAGAACAGGACATTCCTACGCCACTCCGCAGGAGTAGTAGGCAGTCTCATCCGCCCGAGAGATACTACGGTTTTCTCATAGACGGGGATAGAGAGGATTGCATCATAGATTATGATGAGCCTACTAGCTTCCAGCAGGCCGTTCAGAGCGTCGACTCAGTGAAATGGCTGGATGCAATGCGGACCGAAATGGAGTCCATGTACACCAACAAGGTATGGACGTTGGACATTGCTCCAGACGGGGTAAAACCCGTAGGATGCAAGTGGATCTTCAAAAGGAAGATTGGTGTAGATGGACAGGTTGAGACCTATAAAGCTAGGCTGGTAGCAAAGGGTTTTCGTCAAAGACCTGGCTTGGACTACGACGAAACCTTTTCTCCAGTAGCCATGCTGAAATCCATTCGGATCCTTCTTGCCATTGCTGCCTTCCACGATTATGAGATCTGGCAAATGGACGTAAAGACAGCTTTTCTAAATGGAAATTTAGAGGAGTGTGTCTATATGGACCAGCCAGAGGGTTTCAGTCAGAGTGGGAGCAGCGGAAAGGTGTGCAAGTTGCTTAAGTCCATCTATGGACTAAAGCAGGCATCGCGGAGTTGGAACATCTGCTTTGATGAGACGGTCAAAGAATTTGGCTTTATCAAAAATCCAGATGAACCATGCATCTATAGTAGATTTGTAGCGAGAACTGTAGTATTCCTCGTTTTGTACATGGATGACATTCTCTTAATAGGAAATGACATTCCTATGCTACAATCTGTCAAGGGGTTCTTGTCACACAGGTTCTCCATGAAATACCTGGGTGATGCCTCATACATTCTGGGTATCCGGATCTACCGTGACAGATCCAAGAGGATATTAGGACTTTCACAGTCCAGGTACATCGACACCATACTGAAGAGGTTCAGTATGGAAGATTCCAAGCGCGGTAACCTACCGGCTTGTCACGGGATCACCCTCTCTAAAGAGATGTCTCCCAAGACTGATTTGGAGAGGGATCGCATGTCTATTATACCCTACGCTTCTGCGGTAGGCTCTATAATGTATGCGATGTTGTGTACCAGACCGGATGTAGCTTATGCACTGAGTGTGGTAAGCCGGTATCAGTCTAACCCAGGGGAGAAACACTGGATAGCGGTAAAGAACATTCTCAAGTACCTGAGAAGGACTAAGGAGATGTTCTTGGTGTATGGCGGAAAAGACCTCCAGATCGAGGCCTTTGCTGACTCCAGCTTCCAGAGTGACAAGGATGATTCCAAGTCCATGTCGGGTTTTGTCTTTACCCTCAATGGAGGGGCGGTGTGTTGGAAGAGTTCCAAACAGGAAACCGTTGCAGACTCGACGATGGAAGCGGAATACATCGCTGCATCTGATGCCGCAAAAGAAGCAGTCTGGATGAGAAAGTTCTTGAAAGAACTTCAGGTGGTTCCGTCCATTGTTGATCCAATACCTCTGTATTGCGACAACAACGGGGCTATAGCTTTAGCGAAGGAACCCAGGTCCCATCAGAGATCCAGGCACATCTTGAGGCGGTATCACCTGATCAGGGAGATCGTAGATCGCCAGGAGATCGAGGTTCGGAGAGTCGCTTCAGAAGATAACACTGCTGATCCATTCACCAAGGCCCTGCCCCAGACTCAGTTCGAGCGGCTGATCGAGATGATAGGTCTTCGATACGCCAGTACATGGCCTTAGTGCAAGTGGGAGATTGTTAGTGTATATGCCCTAGAGGCCATTACTGTATCATACTAGTTTGTATATTACTTAATGGATGCTTGGGATATTCACCTTGTATATACAATCTTGCTCAAAATAGTAGTATGCTACTTGGTTTGTTTCTACTTCAATGTGTACATGTGTTTATTTTTGTATATCGCCTATACACATTAGTAGAGCCCTTAGGATCTTTGCTTGATTACCAGCGATGTGATGTCCGTCACACTAGTGGGGCTGGGTAATCTATAAGCACATCCTTATGCAGGTCCCTGGTCGCAGGACTATCGAGACAGGGCATCGATACTCCGGAGTAGACCAGCGCATGCGCTTCTCATCCCAGTGTGGGAGACGGTCTGTCCCACAGCCGTCAGTACGTCGTACTTGAGATAGTATGTGGGTGCTCGTTAGGTTATGGGTACACTGGACAGGACTCGTCGGGAACTGACTAGTTGGTATTATACCTATCGTCAGTTATCAGTTCCCAGGTGACTTGAGTACAGCTTAGTCCGCTGACTTGACACTGTCACTTCGCCTCGGGTGTGTTCCCACTGTACTTTGATCACTACCCTACCACGGCTCAAAGGAGTCGTGCAAACAGGTAGTGGTTGGGTGCAATCCCGAAGCACTTGGAGGCAGAGACGGTTATGTTGCGCCACGGCAGCGCCCCGGCCGTCTTACTCGAGGCCAAATTGCGGAATCAAAATTTTTCCTTACTCGGAAACCGGCGCTACCGCGGACAAAGAAAACCCGGATCGTAACCATTAACCTAATGCTAGCAATCAAGAGATAGGGTGAGAAGTATACCGAGTGATCCGAGTCCTCCGGTCTTCTCTTCATCGTCCCGATCTCCCGCGGAAAGTCTTGTCTCCATATCGTCGCCTCCTCGCCGGAAAGGGCACCACATCGCCTGCGTCTTTTACGGGCTCCCGCCTCAATACCGAGGCAACTCGAGCATGAAGCCGGCAACTCGACATGCTCAAGATGTGCTGTAGAATGTAGTGTAGAAGATGCTTGTCTCATTTTGGGTTTGTTGCCATGGTGATGGAGGAATCAAGAATAGAAAAATGGTGCTTGCATTTTTCTAGCAAGAAAATGAGATCATGAATGAAACTCTCAAGATGAAGCTTTCTCTTCTTCTTCTTCTCTCTTTCTTTTTCCTCTCATGAAAAACTTATCATCTTAATGAGAATGGTGGAGGAGGTAATATGAAGCAAGAAGGGAGGTGAGTGTAGGGTAAAGCAAGTGGTGACCACATCAAGACATAATCATCATCAAACTTACATCAAACTTCATCTCATATCTAATCTTCATAAAGCAAGACAAGATGATAGAAAAGAATGGAATAAAAAGATGCTATCATAATTAATCATCTTACAAATAAAACCTCCACCAAAAGTAATTTGCAAAACTGCAAATTACCCACTCCATCAGAAAAGTCCGGCCGGGAAAGAACAAAGGAAAACCGGCCGGAACGGAATGCAAACTGGCAACTCCAGAAAACTGGTCCCGTAATAAATTACAGGACAACCTCGATACTGTGCATACACACCCGCATCTGTATTCCGACCGGATACAAATGCAATGAGACAAAATCTAATCTGTACTAAACTAGGACCGGCTTAAACCAAAACCGGCTAGTAAAATCCGTTCGATCCTGATCCGTGCAATACCGCACGTATCAGATTGAACCCTGCCATATAACTATACGGCTACTAGTACAAAACTGTCCGATCCTGATCCGTGCAATACCGCACGTATCTGATCGGACCCTGCCATATCTCCATACGGCCTCTACAGAGTTTCGCCCGAAAGCTGAGTAACTGAAAGTGTGGTAGACTCTAAAGACTCGTCAATACAATGGCTGTGGATTTAACCACTAGCACGTCAGAGGTATAAGCCAATATGTAACGGGCCACCAGCTATTGACCAAAAGGGACGTCGATGAGCGAACTCATCCTGACACCCTACTGAGCCTGTCAGTGACAATATCCGTACAGTCCGGTCCGTTCGTCTATGAGCATCGTATGTCGGGCCTAGAGGGTTGGTGAAAGTCAGACCCCCAAAAGCGGTACAAGTCGTGTCGGAGTGTAGCCCAGAACGCCCTGAGATACTACTGGAATACCTACCAGCAAATCTCCTGCCTCGGCCGAGGGTTTTGCGTAATGGCTCTCCTAGACACAGCGCGACCTCACCCCCAATACCGGGAGAGACGAACCCCTGAAGATCCGCTCACTGCCTCCATGTGGCTCGGGACTGTACCCAACTAAAACCTGTTTGCACGACTCCTTTGAGCCGTGGTAGGGTAGTAATCAAAGCACAGTGGGAACTCACACAAGACAAATGACGATCCTCAGGTCGATGAACTAACCTGTACACATGTCACCAGGGAACTGCTATCTGACGTCAGGTATAAGCCCAACTAGCAGGTTCCCGGCGAGTCCTGTCCGGTATACTCATAACCCAATGAGCACCTGTATACATCTTAGGTGAACCAACTGACACTAGTGGCTTGTGAGACCGGCCACCGCCCCTCGTCGGGGTCTCGACTGTATACACTAGTCTACTAATGGAGTATCGATGCCCTGTCTCGAAACTCCTACGACTAGGGACCTTTTAAGGATGTGCTTATAGACTACCATCTCCCACGTATATGATCGCCATCATACAGCTGGTAGTCAAGCAAGAATCCTAGGGGCTCTATCAACGTGTAATAGCGACATGTCAGGTCACCTAAAGCAGTACACGATGATAAAGATAAACCAGATAGCATACTATCATCTCGAGTAAGACTGTCCTACCGGGATAGGTCCTCCCTCAATCATTGCAATCACGTGCCTGTGATCCAATAATTGACTCTGAGGGCATTATCTCCAACAATCTCCCACTTGCACTCAAGGCTAATTATTGCGATGTCGCATACTCACAGCCCGTGTGATACCGAACACCCAACTCCTCTACTAGTCAGTCTCACAAAGCCTGTTTGCGAAACTATTGCGTTCGAGGAATAGCCTCAGTGAGTGGATCCGCTATGAAGTTTCTTTCTATGTCTCTCTATATCTCAAGTTCGCAGAGAAAGCCATCTCCCGAAATGAGCAATACCTGTCTAAGAGTATGTCTGGATATCTGATGGGACCTAGTTCATAAATGAACTCCAAATCCAAACTTCTTAGACTGTATCGATAACTGAACTTAATCAGTACCCAGCGCCATGCCTCCCTCAGTATTGCCTTGGATCACCTGTCCAAAATACTGCCCCTCATCAGAGGGAGAACTATAACTCTGACAACCTGCTTGTCGTTCATGTCACCTTGGAAGCCTGGAGTGATGACCGTCTCCTAAAGGAGGCAGCCGTTATCATATCCGTAGAACATTCACTTATGTTCTAAAAACTGCTTCCGACTGTTCCTCCAGGATTGGATCAATATCAACTTATTGCATCTAGTGCAAGAACAACATCTGGTGTGGTACTTGACATCTCATGATTGACTCAATTGCCTAAGCAAGTGACCTGTCAATCATGCGTATCCCTCTCCCTTTTAGTCTGTAAGACACCTTTAGAGAGGGTGACTCCATTACCTGCAGGTGTACTACCGTGCCAGGAGTCGTCCATTCTAAATACTCATAGAATGCTGTCAAGGTACCCAGATTAGGAAACCACCCAAATCTAGATCTAAAACCATAGATCTAGTAACCAGAATGTCTGATATAATATCCAAGTCCTGTATGGAGAAACCACTGTGTGACAACCAAAGTATAACCGATCGTATTGTAGGAGTTTCCTTTCCTACTCTGTGTATGTCATCCAAAACCAGGACATCACACCCTACTACCTTCTTAACAGATCCATCCCCTATTCTGATGAAGTCAAACCTATGACTTCACATCAGAAATAGATGATCTATCTCCGCTATATCTGCTTTAGTCTATAAATAGACATAAGCCTGATGTCCACCAATGCTTCCGCTGCTCCCACTGACTACGAAAACCCTCTGGCAGAGTCATATAGACGTGCACTTCTAAAGCTAGTTTAGAACGAGGCTATACTCATCCTCCTGCCGGGTCTCGCAGCCTGGAACAACAACAATGGCAAGTGTGGGTAAACAAGAACTTCCCTGTCACCGTCCTTGAGGCTACCGGAGTACCTCTCGGGTACCTGAAGTTACCCACCTTATCTGCGGAGTGGCTAATGGAATGTCAAACCAGATTGAATCTTTAGGTTCTTATCAAATCTTCAGTAATCGTTTGCGGTTCTGGAATCACTTCCAGTTCTACCATACTCCCACTACTGTTTTCTGAAAAAATCCATTTTTATTAAAACTGTGGCGAGTCAAGAACAATATCACTATTGATCTTTCTTATGGTAGAAAGTCAACCCTCTTCATAGCCCGGGTCAACCCACAAACAGCCATTACAGAAACGTGCCTTGAGTTGTCCAGTGTCTGGTTTTAAGCATAAGCCGGACAACTCCCCGTACCTTAACAACGTTAAGATATGAACTGTTTTATATCCAATATAGAAACAGAGGCACTGATTTAATTGAACCAGATTCAAATCATGCAGCTGTCTCCAGTGCATGTCAAGTAAATGGAGAGAGGCCAATCAGCGTTACTCAACTTAGGAATGCTTCCAATTATGAGTAACCTGAAAGAGAAGCAATTTCTCTTTATCATTACTATCAACTGAATACCATACGCAAGTATCTACATCTTCGATCACTTTGAAGAATCCCGATACTTGCAATACTTGGTTCTCTACTGTATTCAAATACCTATAACTCCTCAAAACTTAGACCCTGTGTTTCTACGAAACACATGTCTAAGAACTAGAGAAGTTAAAAGTAAACAGAATATAGTATGAGGACCAACCCCTCTGTCCTAATGGACACTGGACAACATACAATACTCTGTATAAGTCTGCTGAGTCTAACAACTCTTTCACTGTGCGTCGTAGGTTGAAAACTGTACTTATGGTTAAGAAGAATTACACCGCTGTTCAATGCTCCTTACCTAACCATCCACTGGTATAGGTAAATGTCATCGACATAATATCAAAAGGTATATCTCACTCTATGAAAATAGACGTACAGATATATCAATTTGAAATTGGTGCACAACAGCGGATATTCAAAACCAAATATTTGCCGACCGGCAAACAGCCCAGGTGATCTCCTCAAATATCACCGATTACAACGAATCCCGATATAATGAGGATAATCACCCAATTCCCAATAACTTATTTCCACTCATCATCTGTAAAACCATACAGATGTGAGAATCAAACCTGGTAAATACATACCCTGGAGTAAGTATCTAATCGGGAAATCAGTTTTCTTTTAACATCACACAGTGAAACTGAAACATTGAAATGTTTCGGTGGGGTATTCCGGTATTCTTAGTAATGCCTCTTCCATTATCCAGATTCACAACTGTAACCGTATATCTCTTTGCCATCTGTCCAAATCCCTTTATATGTCTTTAGTCATTACCGTCTGCACACCCCTTTAGGCCAAATGGTTTTCTTCCTTCCCTACCGTTCGGCACCAGCCTATGGTTTGGAAGAAGACTATCCAATAAGCATAAAAGGTGTACTGTCCTAATCCTAGGAGCACTCGCAAAGCGAGAGAAGGTGAAGATAAAAGACAACCGAATAATCCTTATTCCTATTTCTCCTGAACCAGAATCCATCCCCGAACTGGAACAAATTCCTTTCGAGTTCGTATATAACCATACGATTGAGTATCCAAATAAACTGTGGATCTTCGTAGTGATACGGAGTGTCCTGGAGAAATACAAAGGTGATTTAGGATTGGCGAAGAAATACTTGGTTCGGTCGTGAATAGCAGTCGCAATTTACTTTGCCCTCTTACTAATCCCTTGCTTTGTCTTAATCTTAATACCTTCTGCACACCGTTTAGGCTAATTGGTTTTCTTCATTCCCTACCGGTCAGCACCAGCCTAAGGTTTGGAAGAAGACTATCCAATAAGCATAATAGGTATGCTATCTCCTAAACCAAGGAGTACTCGCAATGAGAGAAGGTGAAAAAGAAAAGACAACTGAATAATCCTATTCGTTTTCTCCAGAACCAGAAACCATCCTCGAAGCCCTTCGAGTTCGTATATAACCATACGATGGTTTTGTCCAATGGAAGTGGACGTTCGTAGTAATACGGGGTGTCCTGGAGAAAAGGTTAAAAGTAGGAGTGGCAATGAGGTCTGCAACTCTGACAATCCAAAAGCCAGTGTTAAGAAGGTTCGGTCAACTTGGTCACTGAGTCATAGTCCAGGGTCGGGTCAATGGTCGCTGCCAAAGAGAGAGAGAAAAGAAACACTCAGCGTGCACTCTAACCTAGATCAGAATGGTTATCACTTTTTTCTAATCAGGAATCCTCCCACCGTACCTCAAATTCTCCTCCAAACCTTAAAGAAGAATTAGTCGGGGTCACCCGAGGAATAAACTAACTCATCAGTGGGAATCGGGATCCAACTATCATTGCATGATAACTTGACGGAATCCACTCAAGTCACCACACTCCAGAAGGTATGCGCATGCCTGGCAAGTTTCAGTTCTTTTGAAACTCCCGATGAAAGTTTTACCCCTAGGACCCAAGTGACCTTGACACAGTCAACAAATCAAAGAGTCCTAGTCAAGTTCAACCCGTCATTATCCTGGATTGCATTAAACCCACCCGTACGAGCCCTTGACACAGTCAACAAGGCCGCACGACTGTCCTAACCAATCCCATTTATATGCTGCAAACAAACACTACTTAGCTACCGCACACTACGCCTTGACACAGTCAACAAACGCAGCACGAATACTAAGTAATACTTGTAAGAAATGACGGAGGGCTACGTCTAGTTTTTGGCGAAAAACTTTTAACGTAATGAACTTGATATCGTTGAAGGAACTGCATAGCCTTTTATAAAAATATAGTGACGAAAACCTTTACTAAAGAGGTCACTCCCGGTGAAGGGATCTCGGCTCTTTCCCGTAGAATGAGGTGCAGGATATTCCAACTGAATACCACGATGCAAAGCAAAAGTAATCGGCTATAGTGAAGTTAATGCCCTGACGCAAACTTCTGTCCAAGGGGTCACTCCCGGTGAAGGGATCTCGGCCCTTGCCTCGTCGACTGAGGAGCAGGATATTCCAAATGAATACCACGATGCAAAACAAAAGTGAACGTCCTTGCAATAACAGCTTTTTGAAAAAGTGTTCCAACAACATCAGAATAGGTTTGTTTATCTTGCATTGATCCGAATCAACGCAGTCCCATCAATTAATCACACCACAAAGAACGAAAATATACTGACGTACGTATATGCCATCCGCATTCGCCACTGGGTCCCGTCATCACCCGTTAGGTTAGCTAACTAACGGCAGAGCGGGGACTGGACTAGCGCGGATGTAAAACATATACAACATCTACTAATATATATACCAATATATAGTATTTCGCTCAAGGCGTGAATAAAATGCAACATCACAGAAATGTACAGCATCACAGAACAATACAGATATCTGGAAGCCCCGGGTTTCACAGAGCCGCTGCTGAAACCCGACGTTCCCCTGGTCGTATGGATAGCCTGTGCAATGAAATCCTATACCCCCTACGAGTGCGGCGAATAGCCAGCCAATCCTGGAGTGAAGCCCCCTCCGTCTCAATGCCATGAGATGCGGGCCCGTTGCCCTCTAGAACCCGGCCATCCGTGCACCCCACCGTGGGGTAATCCTAGTACAGAAAGTAAAATATACATACACCGGGTACATCGACCGCAACCAGGTCGTGCCCCAAAAGAATAATACAAACAGGCAGTGACGGCAGTCCACATGTCGGACGCTCGCCCCGCAATATCAAATGTACATAATACAACAGCACTGTACTAGTATTGCATCCAGGCTATCCCCCACGACCGATCCGCAACATCACAGCATAAACATAGAACATCAACGTGAAAGTCACGTTCGCAAATCCGTCTAACCGGGCTATAGCAGTTAGACCGGATTTACCGATCGAGTGACATTCACGGTCGCAGATATAATGTAAATACTGCGAAATAATGTGTTTAAAATTTTCCGATTGACCAAAAATTAACAAGTGGGCCCCCAAACAAAACTGTAGCACTCACAGAAAACCTGGGCCCAATTTTAATATTCCAAAACCCCTAATTACAGTCCATAAGCCCACTGCAAAAAATTAATCACACGAACCCATATTCCTGCGGCGGAAGTGCGGCCAAAAGGGGGTAATGGCCGCGCTTCCGCGGTCGTACGGAGGAGTTGTGTCACCAAATTTTTTTAGTATTCTTAGAACTCCCTGCACATCATTCTGAGACCACCTGAAAAATTTTTAGACTCCAAAAAATTTCGACAGAAACTGATTGTGCTAGAAAAATACGGTTTTTTGGAAATTTTGGTCGATCGGAAACGCAAACACATCAAACGAAGCTAGGTAAGGTTAATGGCGTGTCTCTGATACCATGTTGCGCCACGGCAGCGCCCCGGCCTTCTTACTCGAGGCCAAATTACGGAATCAAAATTTTTCCTTACTCGGAAACCGGCGCTACCGCGGACAAAGAAAACCCGGATCGTAACCATTAACCTAATACTAGCAATCAAGAGATAGGGTGAGAAGTATACCGAGTGATCCGAGTCCTCCGGTCTTCTCTTCATCGTCCCGATCTCCCGCGGAATGTCTTGTCTCCATATCGTCGCCTCCTCGCCGGAAAGGGCACCACATCGCCTGCGTCTTTTACGGGCTCCCGCCTCAATACCGAGGCAACTCGAGCATGAAGCCGGCAACTCGACATGCTCAAGATGTGCTGTAGAATGTAGTGTAGAAGATGCTTGTCTCATTTGGGGTTTGTTGCCATGGTGATGGAGGAATCAAGAATAGAAAAATGGTGCTTGCATTTTTCTAGCAAGAAAATGAGATCATGAATGAAACTCTCAAGATGAAGCTTTCTCTTCTTCTTCTTCTCTCTTTCTTTTTCCTCTCATGAAAAACTTATCATCTTAATGAGAATGGTGGAGGAGGTAATATGAAGCAAGAAGGGAGGTGAGTGTAGGGTAAAGCAAGTGGTGACCACATCAAGACATAATCATCATCAAACTTACATCAAACTTCATCTCATATCTAATCTTCATAAAGCAAGACAAGATGATAGAAAAATATGGAATAAAAAGATGCTATCATAATTAATCATCTTACAAATAAAACCTCCACCAAAAGTAATTTGCAAAACTGCAAATTACCCCCTCCATTAGAAAAGTCCGGCCGGGAAAGAACAAAGGAAAACCGGCCGGAACGGAATGCAAACTGGCAACTCCAGAAAACTGGTCCCGTAATAAATTACAGGACAACCCCGATACTGTGCATATACACCCGCATCTATATTCCGACCGGATACAAATGCAATGAGACAAAATCTACACTGTACTAAACTAGGACCGGCTTAAACCAAAACCGGCTAGTAAAATCCGTTCGATCCTGATCCGTGCAATACCGCACGTATCAGATCGAACCCTGCCATATAACTATACGGCTACTAGTACAAAATTGTCCGATCCTGATCCGTGCAATACCGCACGTATCTGATCGGACCCTGCCATATCTCCATACGGCCTCTACAGAGTTTCGCCCGAAAGCTGAGTAACTGAAAGTGTGGTGGACTCTAAAGACTCGTCAATACAATGGCTGTGGATTTAACCACTAGCACGTCAGAGGTATAAGCCAATACGTAACGGGCAACCAGCTATTGACCAAAAGGGACGTCGATGAGCGAACTCATCCTGACACCCTACTGAGCCTGTCAGTGACAATATCCGTACAGTCCGGTCCGTTCGTCTATGAGCATCGTATGTCGGGCCTAGAGGGTTGGTGAAAGTCAGACCCCCAAAAGCGGTACAAGTCGTGTCGGAGTGTAGCCCAGAACGCCCTGAGATACTACTGGAATACCTACCAGCAAATCTCCTGCCTCGGCCGAGGGCTTTGCGTAATGGCTCTCCTAGACACAGCGCGACCTCACCCCCAATACCGGGAGAGACGAACCCCTGAAGATCCGCTCACTGCCTCCATATGGCTCGGGACTGTACCCAACTAAAACCTGTTTGCACGACTCCTTTGAGCCGTGGTAGGGTAGTAATCAAAGCACAGTGGGAACTCACACGAGACAAATGACGATCCTCAGGTCGATGAACTAACCTGTACACATGTCACCAGGGAACTGCTATCTGACGTCAGGTATAAGCCCAACTAGCAGGTTCCCGGCGAGTCCTGTCCGGTGTACTCATAACCCAATGAGCACCTGTATACATCTTAGGTGAACCAACTGACACCAGTGGCTTGTGAGACCGGCCACCGCCCCTCGTCGGGGTCTCGACTGTATACACTAGTCTACTAATGGAGTATCGATGCCCTGTCTCGAAACTCCTACGACTAGGGACCTTTTAAGGATGTGCTTATAGACTACCATCTCCCACGTATATGATCGCCATCATACAGCTGGTAGTCAAGCAAGAATCCTAGGGGCTCTATCAACGTGTAATAGCGACATGTCAGGTCACCTAAAGCAGTACACGATGATAAAGATAAACCAGATAGCATACTATCATCTCGAGTAAGACTGTCCTACCGGGATAGGTCCTCCCTCAATCATTGCAATCACGTGCCTGTGATCCAATAATTGACTCTGAGGGCACTATCTCCAACAGGTTAGACAGGATTCGTCTCTCCCGTTATTGGGGGTTGACATCGCGCTGTGTCTAGGAGAGCCATTACACGAGTAGTCCCTGGCCAGGGCAAACGAGATATACTGGTAGGTTTCCAGTGTTATCTCAGGGTGTTTTGGGCTTCGCTCCGGCACGACTTGTACCGCTATTGGGGGACTGACGTTTACCGCCCCCTAGGCCCGCCATGCGATGTATCAGACGAACAGACCGGACTGTACGGAGAATGTCACACTCAGGCTCAGTAGGAGTTCAGATGGGTTTCGCCTCGTCGGTCTTCTTGTCGGCATTACCTGGGGACCGTTACGCACAGCTAGTGTCGCTTGCGGTCTGTGGTTAAACCCACTGCCAGCGTAGTGTCGAGTCTTTAGAGTCCCACACAGAAAGCTTTTCGCCTTTAGGCAAATGAGTAGAGGTCGCATGGTATTGCGACAGGTCGCATGGTTTTGCGACAGGGTTCGGTCACATCCGTGCACTTGTGCACGTACAGTGTCCGGACAGTTTACACTAGCAGGCTTTGGTTTAAGCCAGATCCTAGTGTACCTTATGGGATTGGATTTATCCAGTTTGCATTCGTGTTCCTCGGAACGCGGATGCGGGTGTGTATGCACAGTTGACAGGGAGGCAGAGGCAGCGGGTTCTCATTAGGGTTGTTGACAGTTGACCGTTGACTATTTGACTTTATGCTCAACCCTAATAAGAATATGATATGTGATTAACTATTATATTAATTAAGTATTATGGTGATATGGTTGTTGACTTGTTGACTTTGTTGACTTGTTGACTTTTGTTGACTTGTTGACCGGTTGACTAGGCTTGACTAGTTGACCATCATGATAACCATAGCCATCATTTCATCGCAAAGACTTTTGTTTACTTGCTCATTTGTGTAAAATGAGTGCATGAAATGATATGGTTGTGGTTGCTTCTAACCATCACATAAGACTTTTGTTAATATGATGAGTTATCATTGCTTTGGATTATGTGAGGGTGAGAGACAAAATACTTGCTCATTCTCTCTCTTGTTCTTGAGCTCTCCTCTTGCTCTCACCCTCAACCTCTTGCTCCCTCTCTTGATCTATGGTTCTCTTGTCTCATGAGTTGAGAATCAAGAACCATAGATAAAATACCATTCTATTTCCTCTCTACTCATTCTAGTTCACTAGGTTTTGGCAAACCAAGTGAACTAGTTTCTTCAAAGAACGAAGAAGGAGCTAAAGGTTGGAGCTTTCAAGTGGATCTATCTTCGGCGTACGGAGACGACGAGAAAGAGCCATCGGACCACCATCGGAGCTTGAAGAGAAGGAGTTCAAGACAAGTTTAGGTATAACCATCTCCATCCGAGTAGCTAACTCTCTTTAGCTAAGTATGCTAGTTTTAGTTTAGTCAAAGATCCCGACTTTGCTTAGTCCATGTTGCCCCTTGCGCTAAAAATTTGATTTTTATACCGTTTCCGCCTCCCCGTAAGAACCGGGGGTCGCAACGTGGACTTACAGGTCTCTACCAAAGTCCCCACAATCTGGCGCAGATCCTGCATACCAGCTCCAATCATAGCGATGTGCTCCGGTACAACAGGCGTACTACCCTAGTCAGTCCTCGCCTCGGACGAGTCAACTCTGACCTCGGCCCTCGCGGCTGCTCTCTGAGCCCTCGTAGTCTTCGGCGGCATATGGGCTGGAAATTGAAACAAGATTCGATAAGGAAACGAAAATCGAATCACAAAGGTGTATATCAATCACGGAAGGAATATCAATCAATAAGTCCTAAGGTCACTTAGGCGGAGTACCGTGTCGTGAGCATACCGCGGAACATACACACGCTACGTCACTCTGCTTAAGCTACCTACTCCATCATACCAAGGTCATCCTAGACTCCGAAAGGTAAAACCTAATGCTCTCATACCAACTTTGTCACGACCCGAAATTTGGCGCGTAACCGGCACTTAAACTACGTAACGTCTACAGGCGTACGCAACTTAAGCAAGCCGAAAACCCAGAAATCTAAACCACCCAAAACTGGATCAACGGAGAAAACATAGTTTAAAACCATTAGAAATCATAAGTAAAATTCCTAACTCTAGTTTTCTTTCTTAAAAATTTCGGCAGCACCTCCTTTGTAAAAACTAGCCCAGAAAACGGGTACAACACAGATAATATATAAAGCATCCCAAGTGGGAGCAAAATCACGCCCACCGGCGGAGACAAATCACCACAACAAGTATACGACGCCAAAGCGAAGAAATATCAAAGAAACGACTATAAAAGAAGTAACTTTCCAACATAACCGGCTTCTACGAGCACGGCACCCAAAATCACCAAAATAATACAACACTGAAAACTCACAAATCGTCTCTAAGTCATATACAACAGGGTTAGATGGAGAATACTAGATCCAATAAAAGATATACAATATACAAACGGATAACCGCAAACCCACCTAAAAGCAAAGGCCTCACTGCCTAAAGTAGCGGTATCCGCAAAAGTAGTGATGATAAGATGCCCTGCCGCGACCACTCTGAGGGAAAGTCCTGCAAAACACTGTGGCACAACGGGGGTGAGTTGCCAACTCATGAATAGTAATTAACATCATACTGTAATCGCAGGTATGCACGAACAGCGATCTATCTATCACATGTAATCAGATAGCATAAGTATGATAAGTGAATATGCAATAATCATGTAAAGGTACATCATCAGGATACTACAACTACATGAAGCAATGCATATCAATAATAATCCTGAGTGTGTGGGATGATACAATAAAATCTCATGCAAAATCATCAGCATGGAAAAACACCAGTGTCCCTCACTGACACATCAAATCCTAAATCCTCAGGCACCGCATCCACAGATCGGTCCTCACATCCTGTAAGTCTCATGGAACCTGAATGTCTATCATCGACACCCGAAACATCATGAAGACATATACCTATAAGTATATATATAAGGATATCAACCACGTATGTCCACCGACGATACGTAAAAATCATGGAAAACCTGAATGTCTAACACCGACACTCGAAATATCCATAAAACCCGTGTCTAACATCGACACGTAAATCCTCATAACTCAGGCGCTGTCACCACGACTGGCCCTGACGATATGTCATACCTCACTCCGGTCGGTATCCCCATGATATCCGCCGCGTCCAAATACAATCACCGGTAGGTAGTGGTCCCACCGCCAGGCTTATCGTCTACACCACGAAATCACCACTCGCCCCGGGGTATCATACCGGGTCCACCATGTACCCGCAGACGGTGCCTCCCGCTCCTCGAATCGGGTATCACAAGCCAAATCTCAGAACCGAGAAATCACATGGTGGACGCACTGAAATATCATATCAAGAGAAACCGGGTTTTCAAACAATACATAGTTTCTTGAAAATAACCCCACGGTTCTCAAATCCATAATCACATGAAATCCATATCTCAATGCGTAAAATCCATGTAAAACTGATATATGCAACATAAAACATCAATATGAGCATATAAAGGGAATACCGCTCTTTAAATGAATCCAGTTTTTTAGAATATATCTTGCGGTTCCTAAAAACTCAAATCCAGAATACATATATATACAGCGTCCCATACCACCGATATATATGCTATAAAAACTGATTATGTAACAATAGCAAGGTTTAAGTATCTACATGTAAGTAAGTATGTATGATGCCTGTCATAAGTATCAGGATCAACAACTCAATATCATATATCGATGAAATACCACTTGAGATACATACAACTATAGCTAAGATATACGGTGTACATGTCAATATGAGTGCCTGATGTACATGTCAATATGAGTGCCTGATGTACATATAGCTATAGTAAGGTATACGTGAAATGGAATAAGGGTTACTACCTCAACTATTCCTGCTCAATGAAATGTCACGTATGTAAGTGTCAACAATATCTCATATGCACAAATGGAATAAGGCTACTACCACACTATCCCTATCTACTACTGTATCACGTATGTAGGTAGTTGTGTGTGTCATGGCAATTACTGACGATGTGGGTGTAGCAAACAATTTGTGCTCATGCAACATGAACCGTCAGTAATGTGTTATATCTAAAGGTATGAGTCAGGTACATCAGATAATACAACGCAATGACATTCATATGAAATTAACTGATATGCAACTACTATGCAGCTAACATATCTTATTCGCCCCGACGCATAACGCCATACGGGCGATTCCCCGTAGTTGTTAAATCTACTCACATGTGGTCTCCAGCTATGAAAATCCGACCACTTGTTTCGCTTTGTTCGCAGCGTCTGAAGTCCCCGCTTGCGACGCTATAATTTCACAAACACAACAAGTAGTGCGAATATCTCAGAATCGATCAAAATAATGCAAAACTACGTATTTAAAATGCACCAACACACTAAACTAACTCACGAGTACACGTCTAGTGGCTTACACGCGCAACGATACCTCAATACCAAACTGAGTACATCGCAGCACGACACACGACTCGTGTCGCAACACGTATCACGCGGACTCAAAACACTAGATTATAGGTAATCGATCCCAGATTTTGCATACTGAATTTACTAAGTAAATAAACAGTACCAAACACCCCAAAACAACAGCCGACCACAACCCACAGAAGACCCACCCCAACCCCCAACTACCCAGCCGGCGTCGCCGGTCCGCTCCTTAGTGGTCGCCGGCCCCGACCGGTGGGGTGGCCTCCGTATCTCAGGTGGTGTCTCAGGTCCACTAGTACATCTCTCTAAAATTATTTTCTCAAACACTAAAATTCCCAGATCACAGCAGGTATAGAAACTCTAAAAAGACTTAAAAACCCGATATCGCCTCAATCGATATAAACAGCGTTCAACGCAACAATTAACGATCAAAACCATAAGAAAACTCTAAATTAACAGTAGAGGAATTATACCTAACAACTTTGCTCACAAGCTCCTAGCTTTCCCTAGCTCCAAGTGATCAAAGAAGCAAGAACAAGGCTTTTGTGCAAAAAGTGTGATATATTTGGGATTTTTGAGGATTTTTGAGTTTAGATTGATATAAAATGAAAAGGAATTGAGCAAGGGCAGTGGAGGAAGAAGGAATCTCGGCCAAGTGATGAGGTGGGTGATTTGTGAGGGTTTCCTAGCAATTTCCTATCATTTATTGCTTTCACACACACATACACTCATGCATGCATCTACTCACTCTTTTCTTTTCTTTTCTTTTAAAATCCTAACTTAGATCCTGGTCCACACATTAATCCTAAGTGAAGTGAGAAGGATTTGTTGGTTAACTCAATTTAATTTAAAGAAAAGATCGCTTAGAGAAGTTTTCCCAAAATTTAAATACCGCATTAAAATAATATTAAAAATTGGGAAAAATTCAAATTGTACCAAAACGTCCCATATACTCCCAATGCTTGCGCACTAGCTTTATTTTAGCTAATCAAGGTGCTGGCAAGTGTATATAGTCGTTCGTTCACAGTCGGGTAAAAACGGAAAATACTGACCAACTTACCCTAAAACGGACAAATTCTCATAACGATTTCTAAAACGTTACAAGTAATTATGCTTTCTTTTTAATTCACTTTCCCACAATTTATCATCATAAATGGAATTTCTAGTGAGCTCAAAATCAAGAGAGAATAAGATGATAATGGAAATGAAAATTCCTTTTGTGATGAATAGAAAAGAAATCTATATGATTGATATATCAACCATGGTCAAGGATGATAGGCTAAGAGTTTGTAGAGAATAAACTAGAGTTAGGCTTTGGTTAGGTTAAGTTATGAGTCATGGAAAAATATCAACCATAATATCTTAACCAAGACAAAAGCAAAGCTTCTAGAAAGTGCAAGAAGAAGCTAATCCTAATCAAACCCTAATCCCATTTAATCATCCTTAAACATGTTTAATAATAAACCATATCTTGTCACAATAATATATATCTCATATATATTATATATTTGCAACAAAAGAAAATAATACAATTAACATATATCGCATATATATCAATGTATCATCCAGTGAGAAAATGAAAAAATAAAGCGAGCCAATATTAGATAATGTAATACAATATATCATATATATTATTATATATTAAATCATCGAATCAACACTTGATCCGACGATCCGGCTATATCGAATATTACCGACTAATATATCATGTATCGATTCATCGAATCAACACTTGATCCGATGACCCGGTTCATATCTAAATATCGCGAGAATATAATACGGTATCTCATATCGCATTATTCTCGGTCCTGCACATATCACATATGCGCCTCTACTCCGTTTCGCCTGAGCCAAGAAACCACTGTGTAGAACTCTAAAGAATCGTCAATACGCCGGTAGTAGGTGATGATCATATCAAACACCCACAAGCTGCAAGCGGTCAGCTAAATGTAACAGCCACCCAGGTATTGAGCGATTAGAAGATCAACAAGCTAGCCTGTGCGTTCTCCTGTGAATCCAATCAGTAACACTCCCGTACAGTCCGGTCTGTTCGTCTGATATGTCGCATATCAAGTCTAGGGGTGGTAAACGTCAGACCCCAGTAACTGATAAGCCGTATCGATGTGTGGCTCATAACGGGTCGAGAAACTACGAGTAACACTTACCAGTAAATCTCTATATCAGCCCTGGCCAGGGACTTCCAGTTATAGCCAATCGAACACAGCACAACATCAACTCCCTATACCGGGAGAGACGAATCCCCTCCTATCGCTCATTGCCTCCATATGATTCAGGACTGTACCCAAAAGCCACCGTTTTGCACGCCCTCTTGGACGTGGTAAGGTGGAAATCAAAGCACAGTGGGAATCACACAAGACTCTATGACGATCTCGGGTGTACAAACTACCCTGTACCAGTGTCACCAGAGAACTGCCATCTGACGTGTGGTATATCACCATCTGGGAGTTCTCGGCGAGTCCGTCCAGTGTACCCAGTCTCCACTGAGCACCCGTACACCATCTCTGATGTCAAACACCGATGGATATGGGATCATCCATCGCCCATCATATGGGTCAAGATGCGTATACGCTAGTCTACTCTGGTGTATCAATGCCCTGTCTCGATATACCCTCGACTAGGAACAGTTATAGGATGTACTCATCGACTACCGTGCCCCCACTAGTATGATCTCATCATAGTCCCAGTAGTCGAGTACAGTTCCTAAGGGCTTTATCAACATGTGAGAG
Organism: Agapanthus africanus; assembly: GCA_030015575.1. NCBI lineage: Eukaryota > Viridiplantae > Streptophyta > Magnoliopsida > Asparagales > Amaryllidaceae > Agapanthus > Agapanthus africanus. The sequence goes on along the minus strand of CM057343.1, from coordinate 146,111,326 downwards.
AAAAACAGTAAACCAGTACAAGTCAACATGTTAAGATAAAGTGAAACCAAATAGCATACTATCATGACGAGCAAGAAAGTCATCTCTATATATATCCAAGCATCCATTATAATATACATCATATGTACAACAATGGCCTCTAGGGCATATACATAACTAACAATCTCCCACTTGCACTAAGGCCAGCTGCTGTAGTATCTCATACCTAGCATCCCGAATAATCTCTCAAACTGTATCTGGGGAATAGCCTTCGTGAGTGGATCCGCAGTGTTGTCCTTCGTATCTACTCTCCTGACCTCGATCTCCCGGCGATCAACTATCTCCCTGATCAGGTGATACCGCCTCAGAATATGTCTGGACTTCTGATGGGATCTTGGTTCCTTGGCCAAAGCCACAGCTCCATTGTTATCGCAATACAGAGGTATTGGATGCTTAATGGATGGAACCACACCAAGTTCACTAATGAACTTCTTTATCCAGACAGCCTCCTTGGCAGCATCGTTGGCAGCGATGTATTTAGCCTCCATCGTCGAGTCTGCAACGGTATACTGTTTGGAACTCTTCCAACATACTGCCCCTCTATTGAGGGTAAAAACAAATCCCGAGTGCGACTTAGAGTCGTCTTTATCACTTTGGAAGCTGGAATCGGTAAAGGACTCCACCTGGAGTTCTCCGTTACCATACACTAAGAACATCTCCTTAGTCCTTCGTAAGTACTTGAGAATGTTCTTTACAGCTGTCCAGTGACTCTCTCCAGGATCTACTTGATACCGACTCACTACACTTAGTGAGTATGCAACATCGGGTCTGGTACATAGCATCGCATACATGATAGAGCCTACTGCCGAAGCATAGGGTATCCCTTGCATGCGAGCTCTCTCCAAATCAGTCTTGGGAGACATCTCTTTGGAGAGAGTGAGTCCAGAGATCGTGGGTTGGTTCCCACGCTTGGATTCTTCCATACTAAACCTCTTTAGTATGGTGTCAATGTACCTGGATTGGGACAATCCCAGTATCCGTTTAGATCTATCTCTATAGATCATGATTCCCAATATGCAGGAGGCATCACCTAGATCTTTCATTGAGAATCACTGTGATAAGAAGAGCTTGACTGATTGCAGCATAGGAATATCATTTCCTATCAAGAGTATGTCATCCACGTATAATACGAAGAAGACAACCTTACCTTCTGCTACCTTCTTATAGATACAAGGTTCATCTATATTTTTGATGAAGTCAAACTCTTTGACTACAACATCAAAATAGATGTTCCAACTCCGCGATGCTTGCTTTAACCCATAAATGGATTTAAGCAGCTTGCACACCTTTCCGCTGCTCCCACTATCTACGAAGCCCTCTGGCTGAGTCATGTACACGCTCTCTTCTAAGTCACCGTTTAGAAAGGAGGTCTTAACATCCATTTGCCAGATTTCATAGTCATGGTATGCAGCAATGGTAAGTAAGATCCGGATGGACTTAAGCATAGCCACTGGAGAAAAGGTTTCGTCATAATCCACACCTGGTTGTTGACGAAAACCCTTTGCTACAAGCCTAGCTTTGAAAGTCTCAACTTTTCCATCTACACCAAATTTCTTTTTAAAAATCCACTTGCTCCCAATGGGTTTTACCCCTTCAGGAGCATTTTCCAAAATCCATACTTTATTGGTTGTACATGGATTCCATCTCAGATCGCATTGCATCCAGCCATTTCACAGAGTCACCACTCGTGATGGCCTGCTCGAAACTAGTCGGATCATCATCTTCCATGATGCAATCCTCGCTTCCACCATCAATGAGAAAACCGTAGTATCTCTCAGGTGGACGAGAAACCCTACTAGATCGGCGGAGAGGCTGGGGTTCGTCGGGTACTACTGAATCCTCTGGTTCTACTAAATCTTCAGTTGCAGTTTGTGTTTCTGGAACCTCTTCCAGCTCTACCTCTTTGCCACTAATTTTTTTTGCAAGAAATTCCTTTTCCAAAAAGGTGGCATATTGAGAAACAAACACTTTTTGTTCTTCAGCGTGGTAGAAAAAATATCCTTGGGAATTCTTAGGATTTCCCACAAATTTGCAATGAACTGATCGTGCCTCGAGCTTGTCTGGATTTTGTCTTTTGACATAGGCCGGACAACCCCATATCTTAACTCGTTTAAAATATGGTTTCTTCCCACTCCATATCTCATATGGTGTGGTAGGAACAGATTTAGACGGAACTTGATTCAATAGGTATGCTGCTGTTTCAAGCGCATAACCCCAGAAGGAAATAGGCAACTCAGCCTCTCTCATCATAGAGCGCACCATATCTAATAGGGTGCGATTCCTCCGCTCAGATACACCGTTGTGCTGTGGTGTATAAGGAGGAGTAAGCTGAGAGAGAATCCCATTCTTTTTTAGATAATCTAGGAACTCATTGCTTAAGTATTCACCTCCTCGATCAGATCGAAGAATCTTAATACTTTTGCCCGTTTGATTCTCTACTTCGTGCTTATATTCTCTGAATTTCTCAAAAGCTTCAGACTTGTGTTTCATCAGGAACACATGTCCGAATCTAGAGAGATCGTCAGTGAATGTAATGAAGTAGGAAGAACCGTTCCTGGCATGCGTAGACATGGGACCGCATACATCACTATGTACCAGTCCTAAGAGTTCGGTAACTCTTTCTCCGTGTCCACTAAACGGAGCTTTGGTCATTTTTCTTTTGAGACATGAATGACAAGTATCATAAGATGATAATTCGAACGGATTCAAATATCCATCTTTATGTAACTTAGCCAGTCGTGTCGCATTGATATGACCAAGCCTACAATGCCACAAGTAGGATTCGTTCATTTCTGAACTTTTCCTCTTGTGTGTGTTTTGTATATTGAGGACTGTATTTTGATTGAGAATGAATATGCCATTATGTAACGAGCCTGATGCAATCAACTTTTGATTTAGGAAGATGTTCATAACATTATCCTGTACTCCAAAATTATATCCTTCTTTACTTAATAAAGAAACTGATATAATGTTGCACATCATGTTCGGTATATAATAACACTCATTCAGAATCAGTGTATTACGACTTGGTAATACAAGGTGATATTCGCCAACTGCTTTGGCTACAATACTTGCACCATTCCCTACTTGAACGGAATGATCACCTTTTCCCAGTTCTCTACCTTTTCGTAGCCCATGTAACAATTTACATATGTGGGATCCTGATCCAGTATCTAATACCCAGGACGTAGGGTGAACTGAGAAACAGTTCTCAATAACTAACACACCCGAAGAAGATGCATCAACATGCATGTTCTTTTGGGCGGCTTGAGAATCCAGATATTCTCCTGTTTCCTGTTCAGTCTTATAACTCTTATAAGAAAGAACGGGTCCAACGTTCCCTTGCACAGTATAATAATTGGGTTCAGCTAATACATCCATATTATTATCTTGATTATGGCCTGACATGGTCGCTACCTGGTGAGAGAGAGAAGAAAAACACTTTAGCGTATGCTCTTGCAAGATTAGATTGGTTATTATCTTATCTAATCAGGATGTCTCCCACTATTTTTATCAAATCTACCTTCAAACCCTAAAAGGTAAGATTAGCCGGGATTAATTACACCCTACAATTTCATCAATCTTTCAGCCAGATCAGTGTCGGTACTTTGAGGGAGGTCCCCCGTGCTTTCGCACGGACCTAATTAAAGTAAACCTCGTTTTCCCAGAGGCGTAACCCCGTTAACATTTTTCTAGACACCTACTTGAATGACTAATTGTCCTATGTAAAACTCTCCCAGGAGTAACACTTACTCGCAGTGGGTATCGGGATCCAACTATCTCATAGGAGGTATGCAATCTCATTGCAAATTTCAACACTTGAAATTCCCGATAATATTTTGCCCCTAGCAATTTATGACCTTAACATAATCAACAAATCATAATTGCTAGCCAAGTTCAACCCGTCATTTCCCGATTGAATTAAATCCACCTGCACGACCCTTAACATAGTCAACAAAGTCGTACAACTACCCTAATCCAATCAAATCTCATGTTCTAGCAGATAAGTACTAATTAGCTACCGTACACTACGCCTTAACATAGTCAACAAACGTAGCACGAATACTAACTAGTCTTTATCTGAAATGACGGAGGGCTACGCAGGTTTTTCAGAAAACCATGAGCGCAATGAACTTGATATCGTCGTAGAATCAAGTGTTTTTGAAAAGGAGTGTTTTTGAGGCTTTTCTTAGTTTCGCTAAAGGGGTCACTCCCGGTGAAGGGATCATCGGCCCTTTCTTCATCGAATAAGGTGCAGGATATATCATATATACCGCTGTGCAAAGCAAAACTCTAAAAGCAATCAAAAGACAAACCGAGTTTTGTAGCATCTTCCAGTTTCGCTAAAGAGGTCACTCCCGGTGAAGGGATCTCGGCTCTTTCCTCATCGAATAAGGTGCAGGATATATCATATATATCACTGTGCAAAGCAAAACTGTAGCTACCCTTTTTATAAAGTTTTGATTCTACAACATCTTTAGGTTTCTTTTCCTTTAATTAATCTCATTAATAAAATCCCATCAGCTTATGCTTCCTAAGCATCACAGAAGAAACGAAAGCAGTAATATTTATATATCAGCATATATATATAGTATAAGCATTCGTCTCAGCCAGTAATATGATCTCATCACAGAACATTGCAGCAGAAGAACATATATGAAATATTGGATATACTAGGATGTCTGTGTTTTCAATACGAGCCTGTATAAAACACGGATTCCACGGTCGCGACGAATAGCCAAACCCACATCCCAAGAACCCTACGAGAGCGGCAAGTAACACTGCCAATTCTAGGGTTAGGAGACCCGGTCTCGACTCCTCGAGATGGCCTCCCACTGGACCCTAGAACCCGGTTACTTGTGCTCCCCTCCTTGGGTCTACCTAATGCGGAAAAGTAAATAATATACACTGGTGACATCAACCTCAACCTGGAAGTGCCCCAAATAAAAAAATATTACATTACAAATGAATTTTACATGAATGAAAATAAAAACCCTCATCTCACATAAAACTCCCGGCTATTCTGAACGCGACGATCCAATATAGCATATCAGAGCAGCATATAATATCATATATCATCAACGTAAGTAAATATGCGCATCCCAATTGTCGTTGACATATAGCAACGAAACCGGCGATATCACATATTACACTTACGGTCACAGAAAAGAAAGTGTAGAACTACAACATTTGGAATCCACAATCACTTTAGACATCGTAAATCCGAAATATCACATACTTCGCATTTCATGCCTAACCCTATGAATTCCACATATTGTATCACATTCCAGATAAATAGATAGTATTAAACTTTTCGAACAGATAATCAAATACCCAAAATTTCCTAAAGTGCTCAACACTTGAGCGGAGTTCAAATAATCCCAGAATATGTCACAGTACCAGTGATCCAGCCGTAGAAGGGTCAAGCCAACGCCTCACATGTGGCACGCTGTACTGCCCCAAACCCGAAGGTTCAAAAGGCAGTTCAAGACGGCCACATAATCGAGTTAAGGTTTGTTGTCTTCTAGAGGGTCCACCGCTTAACTTGTACAATTTTTCCGAAAGATTTAAACCCGATAAAAATTCAACACTTGAAAGTTTGCCGTGCCAGGAAAAAGTGAGTTAATGATATCCGTTCAAACAGTTTAACAGTTTCTAAATATCCGGAAATAAAAACGAATTTAAATATTCCGATCGAATCTACGATTACAAAGCAAACCCCAGATCACTCAACCTTTGAGTCAATATAAAAATACCAGAAACTATAAAAGCACAAATAAAGAATTACTGTGGAAAAAAAATGTCCAATCAAACAATACGGCCGCGGAACCGCGGCCCAAGCTGGCAATGGCCGCGATTCCGCGGTCGTTTGTACGGATCACAGTCTCGAATTTCACAGTTATTCTTATTTTTATCTGCTGTATTTTTCAGGTATTTTTAATTCAGAAAAAATCCAGATTTTAAAAGATTTCCAGATAGGGGGTTAACTTTGTCGGTTCGGGTTCGATCGGAGTTTTAACTTCGTAAACACGTCGCCTAATACTCTAGCTAGGCTCTGATACCACTATAGGGTTCCTAGGCACTCTTGTGAAGGTTCATAAGGTATCAAACATGCCCGGATAAAATTTTAGACGTGCCGAACAACCCAAAGCCGGGATCTTTGCTAGATTATTAGGGTTTAGCATGCAAGATAATATCTTTTTATCTATGTGTGAGGGATTACAACCTTTGTAGTCCGCTCTTTCGCTTCACAAGCTCCGAGTAGAAGTCCCTTCGCCGCGATCCTCGATCTCCCGGACTCAAGAGAGGCTCCACGACTCGAACGATCCATGCTAGCTTGAAGTGTTCCGAATCTCCGATGATCTACGTCGAAGTTGCAATAACCCAAGCTTTCTCACTCTAAAGAGATGAACACCCTAATCTCATGGGCTAGATGAGATGAGGATGAGGGAGTAGTAATTATGCTTTCTTTTTAATTCACTTTCCCACAATTTATCATCACAAATAGAATTTCTAGTGAGCTCAAAATCAAGAGAGAAGAAGATGATAATGGAAATGATAATTCCTTTTGTGATGAATAGAAAAGAAATCTATATGATTGATATATCAACCATGGTCAAGGATGATAGGCTAAGAGTTTGTAGAGAATAAACTAGAGTTAGGGTTTGGTTAGGTTAAGTTATGAGTCATGGAAAAATATCAACCATAATATCTTAACCAAGACAAAAGCAAAGCTTCTAGAAGGTGCAAGAAGAAGCTAACCCTAATCAAACCATAATCCCATTTAATCATCCATAAACATGTTTAATAATAAATCATATCATGTCACAATAATATATATCTCATATATATTATATATTTGCAACAAAAGAAAATAATACAATTAACATATATCGCATATATATCAATGTATCATCCAGTGAGAAAATGAAATAATAAAGCGAGCCAATATTAGATAATGTAATACAATATATCATATATATTATTATACATTAAATTATCGAATCAACAATTGATCCGACGATCCGGCTATATCGAATATTACCGACTAATATATCATGTACCGATTCATCGAATCAACACTTGATCCGATGACCCGGTTCATATCTATTTATCGCGAGAATATAATACGGTATCTCATATCGCATTATTCTCTGTCCTGCACATATCACATATGCTCCTCTACTCCGTTTCGCCTGAGCCAAGAAACCTCTGTGTAGGACTCTAAAGAATCATCAATACGCCGGTAGCAGGTGATGATCATATCAAATACCCACAAGCTGCAAGCGGTCAGCTAAACGTAACAGCCACCCAGGTATTGAGCAATCAGAAGATCAACAAGCTAGCCTGTGCGTTCTCCTATGAATCCAATCAGTAACACTCCCGTACAATCTGTTCTGTTCGTCTGATATGTCGCAAATCAAGTCTAGGGGTGGTAAACGTCAGACCCCAGTAACCGATAAGTCGTGTCGATGTGTGGCTCATAACGGGTCGAGAAACTACTAGTAACACTTACCAGTAAATCTCTATATCAGCCCTGGCCAGGGACTTCCAGTTATAGCCAATCGAACACAGCACAACATCAACTCCCTATACCGGGAGAGACGAATCCCCTCCTATCGCTCATTGCCTCCATGTGATTCGGGACTGTACCCAAAAGCCACCGTTTTGCACGCCCTCTTGGACGTGGTAAGGTGGAAATCAAAGCACAGTGGGAATCACACAAGACTCTATGACGATCTCGGGTCTATAGACTACCCTGTACCAGTGTCACCAGAGAACTGCCATCTGACGTGTGGTATATCACCATCTGGGAGTTCTAGGCGAGTCCGTCCAGTGTATTCAGTCTCCACTGAGCACCCGTACACCATCTCTGATGTCAAACACCGATGGATATGGGATCATCCATCGCCCATCATATGGGTCAAGATGCGTATATGCTAGTCTACTCTGGTGTATCAATGCCCTGTCTCGATATACCCTCGACTAGGAACAGTTATAGGATGTACTCATCGACTACCGTGGCCCTACTAGTATGATCTCATCATAGTCCCAGTAGTCGAGTACAGATCCTAAGGGCTTTATCAACATGTGAGAGAAAAACAGTAAACCAGTACAAGTCAACATGTTAAGATAAAGTGAAACCAAATAGCATACTATCATGACGAGCAAGAAAGTCATCTCTATATATATCCAAGCATCCATTATAATATACATCATATGTACAACAATGGCCTCTAGGGCATATACATAACTAACAACGATCCCCACTTCTATTATGGGATCGGGTCCACACACACTTCCTTCTCCTATGATGGACCCAGCGCTTATTGCTAAAGCACCTTATCCTAATCGGTTAAGGGCTAACAAATCGAGTCCACATATGGAGAAGATTATGGACATGTTTAAGCAAGTTAACATCAACATCCCTGTCCTAGATGCCATCCAACAAGTTCCGTCCTATGCGAAAACTCTTAAGAACTTGTGCACTAGGAAGAGGAAGACTCAAGTGCCCAAGAAGATATTTATGGCAAAGACTGTAGACACGGCTTTCCCCCAACAAGTACCGAGGAAACGTAAGGACCCTGGCTGTCCTACTATTTCCATTTCTATCGGGGAAAAACACATCAACCGTGCTCTACTAGACCTTGGCGCTAGTGTTAACTTGCTTCCATACTCGGTTTATGAGCAACTAGGTATCGGAGTGTTAAATCCCTCGAGCATAACTCTCCAGATGGCTGACCGATCAATCACCAAACCTAGGGGTGAACTGGAGGATGTGTTAATAAAAATCGGGGAATTCGTATTCCCTGTGGACTTTATTGTAATTGATACACAGCCTGTAGCGAACCCACGGAATCAAATTCTGGTGATTTTAGGTCGCCCCTTTTTGGCCACTTCCAATGCTATCATCAACTGTCGTAACGGTTCTATGACCCTATCTTTCGGGAATAGGTCAATTGAGCTGAACATTTACAAGTTGGGAAGTGTACCCTCCGAACCTACTGCTCAGGTCTGTTCTGTCGACTTAATGGATGTCGACAGCAGCGAATTTAATGATCCTCTTGATACTGATCTTGACTCTTTTCATACGTTGTTGTTTGACCCTACTATGTATCATACACATACGGACTCTTCCACCGAGTTGTCCGGGTCAACAACTAACACTGGTTATGAAATGCTTTTAGAGTCTGAAGATCACCCCGCACTTTGTGATGACATTATTCATCGGGGTATTGATGGAACTTTTGAGGAGATCTTCGCTGATGAACTCGCATTTTTGAATGACACGGGTGTTGAGATGAATCATCTCCCAATCAATGAAATTAAACTTCCACCCCTTCTTCTGAACTGTAAAAAGAATGCGAGCAATCACAATCACTGCATCGTCTCTCCAAAATGAGACGCACACACATTCTATTCCACCACTTAACCTTTCCCCACTTCTTCTTCCACCAACCTGAGCACTGCATTGATAAAATTTTCGAATGGTTGGTGTTGACATTCGGTCTTTGCAAAGCTTGGCATCGACCACTGATTTTTGACCCCCTCATATGATTTTCAAAAGATTAACATTGCATAACTCAAGTTTAGGGGGGTATAATCTGGCTCCTGAAAAGAAAATTTTTACAAAATAATGAGCAAAAAATAAGTTTGGGGGAGGTTCTTCATTTAAATATTTTGCACCCACTAATAAATTCCTCCCAAGCTTACAGGTTTTTCGAGATATAGCAGATGGCAACAGTAAGGACACTGTTGAAAACAAGTTTGGGGGATCTTTGTGCTTATTTACGCATCATTTGCATCATACCTTGCATAAGCACAAAACATTTTTTCAAAACCCAAAAAAATTTAAAAATTTTCAAAAAAAAGTAAAAATATTTTTTGTACATAAATAAGATAATAAAAGATTAGATAGTGAAAAATTATATCCAAAAGATTTGAAAAATTTAAGAAAACCAAGAAAATTAGAAGTTTTCTTAAACGAACTAGTAATAAGTAGTTATGAGCTGTTGTCCCAAGGGTTAGTAAGATGAAGGAAGTCACTAATCTGAGGATAAAAATAAGTCTGAAAAATAGTTTCTATTCTGGAAGCTAAACATTTTGAACGTTGATACGCTGCTATTCGCACTTACACACGTCTTGAAACTCGGGATAGTAGAGAATACCTTGAAATGCTCTTGTCTAAAAGCCGATGTATGAAGAAAATAAAAAAAAATTGAAGAAAATATAAAATGGTGAAAAAAAAATGGACACTGGTTTTGTTATCGCCAAGGCAGCAATAAAAAAATATAGCGAGGGTGCCTCTTCACCTAGTGTCCTAAGGCCAACTGGTCTGGGAGTCACTGCTAAGCTTTAGGTGGTGCAAGATGAGGAAAAACACCAAATAAGCAAGCACATGAGTAATAGGTCCGTTAGTACCTCAAGAAGTATTAACGGTCGTATGAAAATGTGTAAGCAAATTCATCTAAATATTCATTAATTAAAAAGTACTGAGGTGGATAGACAAGAGTAAGATAGCTTGAATTGAATTCTCCGGGTGTAGGGATGTTCTTTACACACACGTAGGGTTATATGATCGATGTTTGGAAGAAAGATAGGAATGAAGAATAAGACGATGTTTTATTGAGGGAGGACGTGATTTCTGACATCTTTTCATGACTATTAAGATATGGCTCATGACAACCGAAAAGCTAGCTTAGTTGGAAACCCTAATTTTCAAGGCTTTTCTTTTACAATTCTTGTCTTTAAATGTAATATTCATGGTGTTCCTTTTATTATTGGATTTTGTGGGTGCAATCCGCTGAAAACCCTCAGGAGACAACACTCCTCCTACTAGGGACACCTAGAGGTTTAAAGGCTTGTTGCACGTGCTCAGTGCAATCGTGTTGCCTACTAAAGTGTTCTAGTTAGTTTTTCTCTTTCTTTATTTTCTCCTTCTCTTTTTAATAAAACAATTCGCTCGAGACGACCGAAAATAAGTTTGGTGGAATTTGATCAGTCGAAAATACTGCATTTTTAACACGGCAATTTCCCTATCATTTGCACTCATCTAGAAGTGTTCGATATTCATATTGTACATATTAGCAAAACAGTCCTGAAATACCAGATTGCACGTGTTATACTCTAAAACCGACATTTATGAGGGAAATTGACTGTTTATCATGGCATTGCATCATCCCTGTATTGCGCAACACTTGTTTCGAAGTCTATGCAGGAAATTCCAGAAACCGAGCCAAATTGTCAAAAGTGCTGATCAAAAATTACGCAAACTCAAAGGCTAGAGATCTGGCAGTGATCAAGGACTCATTTGGAAAATCAACATATCAAAAAAAGGCCCAAATGTCAAAAAAAGAAAAACCAGAAAATATCAAGCCCCAAGGCCCACAAAGAGCCGCGGATCCGCGGCGGGAGCCCTCTTGCGCCGCAGATCCGCGGCGAGGTGACGTCATCAAGATTCCATATTTCTTCCATGTTGCTTCTCTCAGGGCCCACATTCATTTCATATACATCAAATTCCAGAGAACTCTCGAAGCTTCTACTAGATCAGCAAAGATCATTAAGCAAGCTAATCTTGATTAATCTCCTAACAAACTATTTCTAGAAGCTCCCTCCTAACTAACTACTTCTAGAAGCCTCTCCCTATAACAATCTTTTGGAGGGAAATTCAAATTTAGGGTTTTGGATGGTCTATAAAAGAGAGCTAGATCTAGGTCTTCTTCTTAAAATCATTAATCTCCCATCTCTTAATCTTCCACCCACAAGTTGAGTGACACGACTTGTGCGAAACCCTAACCCTAATTCAAATCCAATTTCAAGATCCCGAGTACTATTCAAGCGAGAAGCATTCAACCTTTTAGGAGCAAAGCCGATCTTCAATCGAGCAAGCGATCCAAGCCGATCCGTGACTCAATAAGACGAGCGAAGCCAAATCGACGATCGAGTTCTTCCTCTTGTAGTTCTTGAGCGGTTGTAACGAAATTGTTGATATAATAAAAGGTGAAATTCTTTAATCTTGCTTTCTTTAAATTCTTGCATCATGATTCGATCTCAATTTGTGATTGTGGTTCTTGTTGTGATGTTTGAGTAAAACTCCGCTCGTAAAGGAGTCGAGACGATCAATAGAATGATGATGTAATAAATCTTAAAACGATTCTTAAGTCCTACGAGTTTTGTAAACCCTAGCAAATTGAAGAATCGACGACCTAGTTTCGTTGCGATGCTTTCTTGATTGTGATCGCTCGAAATTAGGGATCCACGATCGATTCTTGAATTTACTAGAGGATAGAATGTGAATGATATCGACGAAGGAATAAGGGATAGATGATGAAACCCTAGTTTCACAAGAAATCCCTAATTCTCGTCGATCATCATCGATCTAGTATCAATTCATCGAAGGATAAGAATACGTAATCGCTAGATTTCATCACATCTATAGATCCGATATATTCCTACGAGCCTCTTTTCGATTCTTGATATTTGGTTGGGAAAATCAACAAATTCTCAATTCTTGATTTTATCGTTTTCTTGTTATTAGATCTAGATTTTCTAATTCTTGAACTTCAATTACGAATCATGAATTGTTTCTTTCTCTTTTCTTTTAATTTTCGACTCATCTAAATCGAAATACGAACGATTACACTTTCCCTGTGGACGATCCGCACTTACTAACGCGCTACATTCGACACCGTTATTGATTGCGGTCAAAATATTTTTTGGTTGTGATTTCTATACAATTTTCATAGTACACAATCCGAAATCGTTTCAATCAGGCCGCGATCAGCCTTCAGTACCTCTGATACGTACACTGAACATGGTAAGCGGACAATATGTGAACCAAAGACTGATCGTCCTCAAGGTCCAGAATCAGTAAGGGCACCTACTCTAATGGAGAGAAAGAAGAAAGTATACTCCTTCAGGAGGGATGAAGTCCGCAAAATATTCGAGGACGCCTTGAACAACGGTCTGCAACTGCCTATTCCAAAGAGGCCACATGAAATGAACATGACCGGCAATCCCATATACTGCCCATATCATAGAATGGTGAGTCATACCATTGAAGACTACTATGTTTTTACAGATTGGGTAGAGAACCAATACAAACTTGGGAAAGCCTTACGGTCGTCAGATGTACCGATAAGCCACAGAGCTATGGTCATCAACACAGCTCCGCCAAGATCAAAGTTTGAGGAGCTGGGATAAGCAAACAACTGACCACCACGTCGTTAAACTGGGAACGACTGACCACCAGGTCATTAAACTGGGAGCATATGACCACCACGTCGTTAAACTGGGAACAATCGACCTCTAAGTCGTTAAACTGGGGATGTAAAAAAATGTGTAAATAAATAAATAAATAAAAGCCGAAATGATGGGGCAACTCGCAATAATAATCCGCGAGTAAAATAAGAATGAAAATAAAAAGCCTAAATGATGGGGCAACCGCGAATAAAAAGCAAAAATGATAGGGCAATTGCGACCTTCGCGATAAGAAAAGCTGAAATGATAGAGTAATCGCGCCCAAAAAAAAGGTATGTCCAACAAGCAAAACGGGCACGGATGAAAACCCGAAAGGGCTCCGTGAGTAAAAACAGCAGGACTGCCGGCGAGTTTGTGAGAACCTGAAAGGGCGCAAACTCATGAAAAAGAGATGAAATACACTCGCAAAGTCCTCTCGACTTTGTGAGGAGAAAATTCCCGCGTGAGATCCTTATGACTCACAAAGGAGCAACACACTTAGGAGTCCCCACGACTCTTAAGGAGAAAGTACACCTACGAGATCCTTTCGACTCATAGGGAGAAAATGCTTTTATGGGACCCTTACGACTCATAAAATTGAAAAGCCTTAGGTGATAGGGATCTAAACCTGTCTCCTAAGCCATCGCTCCCCAATGGCGAATGATGAGTCGCTCCTGATACCATATTCCAGTGCAGCGATGCAGACCCCAACCAAAATCCAAATTCTCAAACGGCGAATGATGAGTCGCTCCTGGTACCATATTCCAGTACAGCGATACAGACGCCAACCAAAACCCAATTTCCCAAAATTCTTCCAGCCCTACGGTTAGTCCCTAAATTGACTACCGTATACAATCCATGGGCTCAAATAATTCTCATCACACTCATACCCCACCGCAATCACCAGTCCAGCGGCCGGTCTCCACCCTCGGAATTATGCTCCATTTGGGAAGACCCACTCATGTGTCCTCACAATGCATGAGGAGGTCAAAACATACGGGATCCCTACGATTCATAAGAAAACACCTTCGTGGGATCCTTACGACTCAAAAAGGAAAAACACACTTGGGAGTCCCCACGACTCCTAAGGAGAAAGTACACCTATGAGATCCTTTTGACTCGTAGGGAGAATACTTTTATGGGACCCTTATGGCTCATAAAATTGAAAAGCCTTAGGTGATGGGGATCTAAACTTGTCTCCTGAGCCATCGCTCCCCAACGGGTAAAGGCAAATGATGAATTGCTCCTGGCACCTATGCTTCAGTGTTAGCAACGCTGATGCCAACCCCTACCCCAAAATTCAAAGCTTCCGATCCAATAGGCCCCTAAGTCTTTAAACTGGGAACAGATGACCTCTAAGTCGTTAAACTGGGAATAGATGACCCCTAAGTCGTTAAACTGGGAACGAGGTAAATCCCCTCACGGCAAATGATGATTCGCTCCTGGTACCACATTCCAGTGTAGCGATGCTGATGCCAAACCAAAACCAAAATCCCAAGTCCTCCCAGGGCAAATGATGTGTTACTCCTCGCATTATTCCAGTGTAGCAATACTGATGCTAAACAAATTCTAAATTCCTCTCAAATTCAAAAGTCCCGCCGAACAAGGAAAAAATCAAACAAATCAAACCAACCAATTCCAACATCGACCTCTGCGCCAAACAGCAGACACTCCGTCTCAGGGATACGTCAAGAAGACACTCCGTCTCGGGGACACGTCAACCAGCCGACACTCCGTAATGGGGAAACGTCAAGCAGACACTCCGCCTCGGGGAAACGTCGACCGTCGACACTCCGTAACGGGGAAACGTCAAGCAGACACTCCGTGCCGGGGGCATGTAGAATACAGACACTCTGTCTCCGGGATATGTCGACCAGTGACACTCCGTGCCGGGGAAACGTACAACAGCGACACTCCATGCAGGGGACAAGTCAACCAGCAGACACTCCGTCTCGGGGACACGTGAAGCAGACACTCCGTCTTGGGGACACGCCAACCAGCCGACACTCCGTAATGGGGAAACGTCAAGCATACACTCCGTCTCGGGGACACGTCAACCAGCCGACACTCCGTAATGGGGAAATGTCAAGCAGGCACTCCGTCTCGAGGACACGTCAACCAGCCGACACTCCGTAATGGGGAAACGTCAAGTAGACACTCCGCCTCGGGGAAATATCGACCACCGACACTCCGTAATGGGGAAACATCAAGCAGACACTCCGTGCCGGGGGCACGTAGAATACAGACACTCCACCTCGGGGAAACGTCGACCAGCGACACTCCGTACCGAGGAAACGTCCAACAGCGACACTCCATGCAGGGGACAAGTCAACCAGCAGACACTCCGTCTCGGGTACACGTCAAGCAGACACTCCATGTAACATTTCAAAATCATAAAATATTATTTTTGGGAATTTTCATAATTTAATATTAATTTTTAATGAATATTTTAATAGTTGGTATAATAAAATACTGATAAATGGGGAAAATTTTGGGAAAAACTTATGGAAATTCTAAAATAGGTTATTTTGTGGAAATATGCCATTTTACCGTTTTTATGATGAATTTTATGCTATGTTGGTGTTAATCGCGATTAAAAATCGCTAATTGGATTTTTGGCTTTTGTGCAAAAATGTGCACATAACATTTTTTCGCTTGTTACACTTGTTTCTTGTTTTGGTCATGGTGACCATGGTGGGTTGAACCATTTGATTAGGGTAATTGGGTTAATTAGTGTTTTGGTTAGGTTAATGGGGTTTGATTAGAGTTGGGGTTATGTTGACTTGTGTAGGGAGAAAGTGAGCCATGGTGGCTTGGTGTCTTGTGAGCATTGTTTTGGAAAGAGAGAGGAGGTGTGATGGTTGTGCCATGACATGCTTTTATTGTTGAGAGAAGATGATAGGAGTTAACCTCACTTCACTTCACATCTTTTTTTCCTTATCTCTCTCACATCCCTCCCCATAACACAACACCAAACCATTATACACCAGCTAAGGCAGCACCAGCAGCTGCTACACCACTCAATACAACAGCCCCAACACCTCACTTCAGCCCCTATTTGCATCAGCACCCTACACCCACACACCAGCCACCCTACAAGCTGCAACATCAGCTACACCAGCTCCTAACCCCCCCTTAGCCCAATACCTACACACTCACATCAGCCCCCATATCAACACATCAGCCCCAAATCCCTCACATCAGCCACCCCAACACATCAGCTGCAGCAGCAGTAGCATCATCAGCACTTCAGCCCCAAGTTCTGCTTCAGCTGCAGCAATATCATTCAAACAACAAAACACCACTCTCCCATTCTCACCCCCACCACAAAAACAATCAACCACTTACCCAACACTTCACTCATCAAACAAAAGCAGTTGCTGCCACAACTGCAATAACACACACAAAAATAACTACAGCAGCAGCAACCTGACGTGCAACAGCAAGAAGAAACCCCTAGCTACAGCAAATACTCTCACATTTCACCACAAAGCCACACCAACAGCCACTGCTCCTGCAACTACAGCAAACACAAACAAATCCTAAACACCAGCCACAACCAAAACCACAGCATCAGTAGCAACTGCTGTTAAAAACAGCATCAGCATCAGCAACTCCTGCAACACAGCAGCACTTCAGCAGCAACCACCCCTCCTCCTTCCTTCATCCTCTCTTCTCCTACATCCTAGGACCTTCTTTGAGGTATAATCTTGCAACCCAACTCCTATCTTGCTAAGTTTGAGTTGTTTAGCTGAAAATGTAGTGTTTATACTGCGATTAGTGCTAGATTAGTGATCTTGAGTGAGATTTGGCCAAGAGTTGGTTTTGAATATTAGAGTAGCCTTATTAGTTGTATTTGAGACCATTGTGACCAAGTTTTGTTCCAGATTTCACCAAAATACCAAATTGGTTATACTTGGCGTAATTCAGCATTTTTGTCGACCTTGTGGCTTTCTAGAAACTGCTATCAATCCGGACCTCCTAAAATAAAATTGACTTGGCAGTGAGATGTGCAGGTATATAGTAACCAACACCCAAAACCCTAGCTCCAACCCTCATTTTCTGGCCGCAGATATATTCCATCTGGCCGCAATTTGCGGCCAGATCTGTAGGGAATCGCCTCGTTTTGCGTGCACAGCCCTATTTCATGTAAACTTGACCCCCTGCATGTCTAGTTTTGACTGATTCTTGTTAGGGTGAAATCTGGGTTCATTTTCATGAGTTGGCGTATGATTTACGACCTGTTTTCCGTATGGATTTTTGGTATTCGATGATTCGTTCTGTCGAGTGGCGTTTGGACGTCAACGACAGTGGTGGTTGGCTGTGTTTGCACACAAGGCCACAGGTTTTTACCTATGGCGTAGCGTGCACCATTTTGGCTTCCGACATGGTTTTCATGAGTTTTAGCGTGTGATATCCTTGTAGGTACCTCGCGTGGCATCGAGGCGTTGGAGATGCAAATGACGACATTGGCACCGGCACACTTAAACAAGGTGAGTAGATTTATATCTACGGGGAGAAGTCGGGTGGATGGCGTATAGCACCCCCGCAGTCCGTGGTGATGCATACGGATGCGTATACACACCAACAATTTATTAATTGTTGTTGGGATTAATTATTGATGTTTAAATGGATATTGGTATATTGGATTGGTGTAAGGTTACGAAACCTTAGCGTAGTGGGTGCACTACACATACATACACACACATACATACTTGCATACATCCTTATTTCATATGTGGTTATGGGATTCTATACGGATATGTGTTCACATGGGTTTAGGATTTTGTGTTCACATACGGATTTGAGGATGATACATGGGATTGATATGAGTCGGTGAGTTTGATCTGGATTATGATATCGGTGATATGATAGGATTCATTATTGAGATACGTCTTGATGCTTTAGAGGATTTTGGGAATAGTGATGCCATAGGAATTGTGACCTATATATACAATGATCGACATGTGATTATGATACACGATATGATATGATATGATATGATATGACAGGATACTTATGATAGGCCGCCTTGGGCGATGTTTACTCTTGTGGTGATATATGATGATAATATCGATTTATACTAGACTGTCGATCAGTAGCCAGATCTTGATTATAGTAATGATGTTATCATTGTACTAGACATAGGTCAGTACCCAGATTATGATATTTGATAAGAGAATGCTTGATGAATAATATGACAAATGGGATATTGACCCGTACCCAGATTTGGGGATGCCGTACGACGGATTTACGTACGAGCTTTATTTTTATGTTTGATCCGCCTACTTGACTTGGGAATAACCAATTATAGAGATATGGTATCGGATGTGATATGATCAAGGCGGGATCACCAACTATATATGTATATATATGTATCGACTCAGAGGTTAGGCAGTTTCCTTTACCTACTGTTAGCTTTAGCTCAGCCTTGTAGTGGTGTAGTTATATGACTCTTATGACATTAGATGCAGTTAGTGATCATGGTGTTCAGTATTTTAGCTCCCGCACAATATTATTGTTGTTCTGCACCGCATACTGTTGTGATTCATATTCTATTATTGATATCCTACTGCTAGGACACCAGCACCATTACCGATGATGCGTGTGTACCACGTACACTTATTTGCTGTCGCACACACATCTTCATCGGTAATTGCCATGTCACGTACACTTAGAGAATATTATTGCCTGATTTAGCTTGTTAGCTAGTAGTGACATGATATTGGTGCATTGCCTTATATGCCAGCTTGACATTGTAGCTATTGCTTGTCACATCATGCATATTGTTGTTCATTATATGCCGCATTCATGGATTCTCATGCTTATATTCATGGTTTACATACTATTGATGATTCGGATTTCCATGATGTTTTCTGGATTTGGAGGAAAAACCGCAAAACATATATAAACTGTATCTCTCTTTTTAAATAAATGCGGTTTTTCCGTGATGTATGAGTCGTCCACCATGAGTTTTGCTGATGGATTTCGAGACCCGATTCGAGGAGGCGGATGAACCGTTTCGGGTACATGGTTGGCCCGGTGCGGTACCCCGGGGCAAGAAGATCGCAGGAGATGGCGTTGAGCCTGGCAGGGGAGCACTACCGACCGGTGATATTACCCGACACGTCGGATATCCGGAGGATACCGTCGTAGTCATGAGATGGATGGTAGGGGCCGATCTGGACTGACGGCGCCCTGGACATTATGATTAAGACATTGAGATTTGAGATATTGAGGTACAGAGATTGTGATACAGAGATATTGAGACATTGAGATTTATGTTTTGTGCCGATACTAGGCACTGCTTTATGCTGATTTCATTATGATATCTCATTTTAAAAATACAGAAATCTCACAAAGTTACAAAAGCAGTTTTCTTCAGTACATGTATTTTGTTTCATGCATTCATGTTAGTTATATGTATGCCCTAGAGGCCATTACTGTACATTGGATGTATATTGTAGTGGATGCTGGGACATATATAGGTAGGACTTTCTTGCTCGACATGATAGTATGCTATCTGGTTGCTCTTTATCTTAACATGTATACTCTCTGTCTCTCTGATTACATGTTGATAAAGCCCTTAGGATGTGTACTCGACTTCCAAGACTATGATGAAGATCATACTAGTGGGGCCTGGGTAGTCAATGAGTACATCCTTCATTGTTCCTAGTCGTGGGAATATCGAGACGGGGCATCGATATTCCAGATTAGACTAGCGTATATCTTCTCGACCCATGTGATGGGCGATGGATGATCCCATATCCATTGGTGTTTGACATCAGAGATGGTATACGGGTGCTCAGTGGAGACTGGGTATACTGAACGGACTCGCCGAGAACTCCCAGATGGTATTATACCTCACGTCAGATGGCAGTTCTCTGGTGACACTGGTACAGCTTAGTCTGTAGACCCGAGATCGTCATAGAGTCTTGTGTGTCTCCCACTGTGCTTTGATTTCCACCCTGCCACGGCTCTACTGAGTCGTGCAAACAGGTGGTTTTTGGGTACAGTCCCGATTTACATGGAGGCAATGAGCGACAGGAGGGGATTCGTCTCTCCCGGTATTGGGGGTTGATGTTGCGCAATGCACGACTGGCCATAACAGGAAATCCCTGGCCAGGGTTGCTGTGATATACTGGTAAGAGTTATCAGTAGTTTCACGAAAGTTATGGACCCTACGTCGGCATGACTTATCAAGCTATTGGGGTCTGACGTTTACCAACCCTAGGCGAGATATGCGACATATCAGACGAACTGACCGGACTGTACGGTAAGTGTTACTGGTTGGATTCACAGGAGTGTGAGCGGGCTTGCTCGTCGATCTTCTGATCGCTCAATACCCGGGTGGCCGTTACGTTTAGCAGACCGCTTGCGGCTTGTGGGTGCTTGATATGATCATCATCTGCTGCCGGCGTATTGACGAGTCTTTAGAGTCCTACACAGAGGTTTCCTGGCTCAAGCGAAATGAAATAGGAGCGCATATGAGATATGTGCAGGACCGAGAATAATGCGTGTATGTGATATCGTATTTCATTCTCGCGATGGATGTATCAATTGGTTATATGCGATATAACCTAGTTATCGAATCTAGGATTGATTCGATAAGCCGATACATATGATACTGGTCGGTTATATGCGATATGACCGGATCGTTAAATCAAGTGTTGATTTAATGATTTAATGTATAATTATATATTTGATATATTACTTTGCATTAACTAGTATTGGTTCACTTTAAGTAGATTTTCTCACTTGATTTGTGCAAGTTGTATATGTGATATACTTTTGTGCACTTGATTGTATCATGTTTGATGATACATGCTTATTTGGTTAAGTGTAAAGAATTAAACCATGGTTAAGTTGTTGATTAGGGTTTTACTTATTCATTTATCTTATTTATTTATTCATTTTGAATAAATTGAAAGATAAATTAATGGTGGCTTCATTTGTTTTTAGTTGAAGCTTCATGAAGCTTTGACTGAATGACCTTTTTGTTCTCATTCTTAACCCTAACCATTCAACCTAACCTTAGTCAATTCTCTACACTTAACTAAGGTTAAGATTATGATAAGTATTCATTTTATCATCTATTTTTAAATAACTTATCATATCATCTTCTTCTTCTTCATCTTCTTTTTCCATGAAGAAAAGCTTGCTACATTAATGGCAAGTGATGAAAACAAGTGAGAAATCCAATTCTAAAGTGAACCCACTTCCTATTTCTTCATCCTCTACCTCTTGCCAAGTAGTATAGGGTGTTTTCTTCACAAGTTTTATGACTTGGTGAAGTGGGAGCTTGATCTAGTGATGCCTCGACGTAGATCATCTTCGGCATCGAAACCGACGACCAAGCCCGCCCATTTCTTCGATGAAGCCGATGCTAGAGTCCGGAATCCGATTTGGACAGCGGAGGGACATCATCGCGGAGCTTAGGAAGTGGTGGACAGGATCTACAAAGGTTGTAGCTTCTTTCCTTTAGTTAAAAGTCGTTAACTTGCATCGCATAGCCTATATATCTAGTTAACGATCCGTATTAGGGTTTGTAGGCACTCATAAAATTTAAATTGGCCGTGTTTGATCACTTGCGAGACTTCATTAGTGTGCCTAGGAA
This sequence comes from Agapanthus africanus, assembly GCA_030015575.1. NCBI lineage: Eukaryota > Viridiplantae > Streptophyta > Magnoliopsida > Asparagales > Amaryllidaceae > Agapanthus > Agapanthus africanus. The sequence goes on along the minus strand of CM057343.1, from coordinate 146,089,431 downwards.
CCCTACAGTGGTATCAGAGCCTAGATAGAGCCTTAGGCGATGCGTAGACGGAGTTAGAAATCCGATCGAACCGAAACCTTAACCCTAATATTGCTCTCTGTACATTTTTGAAAATCGTGGATTTTTGAGAATTAAAAATATGCAGAAAACTCAGTAGAAGATTCTAAGAATTACTGTATAAAACGGAGCCCCTGAATCCATCAAAGCGCGGCGGAACCGCGGCATTAGCATGCTAATGCGGCGGTTCCGCGGCCCTTTTGTCTCCTCTTGCAATAAATTTTGCACAGTAATTCCTAGTTTGCAGTGCAGGTTTTCCTGGGAATTTTTAATATTTTTTCAAGAGTTGAATTTTCTGGGTTGTATTGGGGACTCGGTGTATCGATCGGATTGCCTAATTTTGTCAGTGTGTTTTTCCGGGTATTTTTAGAATATGTTAAAAAGTTCGACCGGATATAAATACCCACTTTTTCCCCTGCCGGGAAATTTCCAATTGTTGGATTTTTCCGTAGTTTAACGACGTTCTAAGTAGTGCAAGTAACGCGATGGTCCCTCTAGAAGACAACAAACCTTAACTCGATTATGTGACCGTCTTGAACTGCCCTTTGAACCTTCGGGTTTGGGGCAGTACGGCGTGCCACATGTGAGGCGTTGGCTTGACCCTTCTACGGCTGGACCGTTGGTACTGAGGCACGAGCTGAATGCTGTTAGACTTATTTCATGTGTTGAGCTGTATCGGGAAAACTTGGGTGTTCGATTGTTCGATCGAAAAGTTTAGCGTTTTCTATTTATCCGGAATGTGATACAATAATTGGAATTCACAAGTAGTTATGAGATAACGGAATGAATGTTATAAACATAGCAGTTTAGTCTCACTTGATCGGTTGCCACGGAGTTTTGATGTGATCAAAAGTCCGTCGCAATCACGTAGCGTACGCGGATACTCGCCGGGTAAACTTAATAGACAGCCTCACCCCATAGCCCCGACCAAGTGACTGTAGGAGAACCCCGTCGCCGAAAGCATCCGTTTGGGTGCTCGCGGTAGCGGTGTTCTGCCTTGGTGCACTTCGTCGACGGCGTCGGGGGGTACGACCGTCTCCTAAAGTTTGCGACGAGCCTTCGATCAAAATGTCGGGAATCCTGTTGAATTGCCCGACTTGGTATTGAAAAGTGTTTTCGATAATGAGACTAAAATGCGGGGTTTATAATTGTTAGGCATGCGATGTCTAAAGAATTCATTTTATTAGGCATGTGATGTCTAAAGGAGTTGCGGATTCCAACTGTTGTAGTTTTACATTTTCTTTTCTGTGACCGTAAGTGTAATATGTGATGTCGCCGTTTTCGTTGCTATATGTCAACGACAATTGGGATGCGCATATTTACTTACGTTGATGACATGTGATGTTATGTGTTGCTGGATATGTTATATTGGATCGTCGTGTTTGAATAACCGGGGTTTTTTTATATGAGATGAGTGTTTTTTTTCATTTTCATTCATGTAAAAACTTGTATGTAATATTCTTTTATTGGGGCACTTCCAGGTTGCGGAAGATGTCACCGTTGATGTATATTATTTACTTTTCTGCACTAGGATAGACCCAAGGAGGGGAGCATAAGTAACCGGGTTCTAGGGTTCAGTGGGAGACCATCTCGAGGAGTCGAGTCCGGGTCTCCTAACCCTAGAATTGGTAGGGTTGCTTGCCGCTCTCGTAGGGGTCTTGGGGTGTGGGATAGGCTATTCATCACGACCGTGGAATCCGTGTTTTATACTGGCTCGTATTGAAAACACGGACGTCCTAGTATATCCAATATTTCATATGTTTCTTCTGCTGTGATTTATCTGTGATGTGATCATGTGATGTTCTGTGACAGATATTATATATAGTATATATGATATATTATATAGACGTTGCTTATGTTTTACACCCGCGCTAGCCCTGCCCCGCTCTGCCGTTAGTTACCTAACCTAACGGTGCAGACGGGACATCGAGGCGAATGCTGATGGCATAAGCGTACGTTATATTTATCTGTGATGTTTAGGTGGACATAAATGATGGGATATTCATTAATGAGATTAATGAAAGAAAATAAACCTAATTGATGTTGTGGAATCAAATTTCAAAATAAAAACAGGTAGCTACAGTTCTTGCTTTGCATCGCGGTGTTCATTATAGAACATCCTGCACTTTATTCGATGAGGAAAGGACCGAGATCCCTTCACCGGGAGTGACTCCTTTAGCAATAACTGGCAGATGCTACAACCCTCGGTTTGTCTTTGATTGCTTCTATAGTTTCCGCTTTGCACAGTGATATATATGATATATCCCGCACCTCATTCGACGAGGAAAGGGCCGACGATCCCTTCACCGGGAGTGACCCCTTTAGCAAAACTAGAAAAGCCTCGAAAACATTCCATTTAAAAACCATTTGATTCCGCAACGAGATCAAGTTCAAAGCGTTAAAGGTTTTCACAAAAACCATTCGCAACCCTCCGTCATTTTAGGAAGTAGAGTACTTAGTATTCGTGCTGTGTTTGTTGACCATAGTCAAGGTACAGTGTACGGTAGCTAAGTGATGTTTTCCTACACCGCATATGATGCGATTAGTTAGGACAGTCGCGTGACTTTGTTGACCTTAGTTAAGGGTCATGTGGGTGGGTCTAATTAATCACGAAATGACGGGTAGAACTTGACTAGTACTTATGATTTGTTGACCATAGTTAAGGTCATAGGTGCTAGGGGTAAAAACCTTTATCGGGAGTTTCAAGTGTTGAAATTTGCAATGAGATTGCATACCTTCTATATGATAGTTGGATCCCGATACCCACTGCGAGTAATTGTTACTCCTGGGAGAGTTTTGCACTTTGCAATTAGCCGATCAAGTAGGTGTCTAGAAAGGTGTCAACGGGGTTACGCCTCTGGGAAAACGAGGTTTACTGTAATTAGGTCCGTGCGAAAGCATGGGGAACCTCCCTCAAAGTACCGACACTGGCCTGGCTGAAAGATTGGCGAACTTGTCGAGTGTAATTAATCCCGGCTAGTCTTTCCTTTTAAGGTTTGAAGGAAGATTTGATAAAAATAGTGGGAGCCATCCTGATTAGATAAAATAAATAACCAATCTAATCTTGCAAGAGCGCACGCAGAGTGTTTTCTTCTCTCTCTCTCCAGGTAGCGACCATATCACGCCTTAATCAAGATAATAATATGGATATATTGACCGAACCCGCTTGTTATACTGAGCTGGGGAACGTTGGTCCCACTCCAACTTATAATTGTTATAAGACAGAGCAGGAAATTGGGAATACCAGAATTCCTATGCCGCCCAAACGAAGAAAGTGCATATGATGCATCTCCTTCGGGTGTGTTCATTACAAAGAACTGTTTCTCAGTATCCTCTGCATCCTGGGTATATGATACCGGATCAGGATCCCATATATGTAATCTGTTACATAGGGCTACAAAAAGGTAGAAAAACTGAGAACGGGTGATAAGTTTCATGAGGCAGAAAACGGGGCAAGTGTTGCAGCCAAGTCTGTTGGTCACTGTCACCCTGTATTACCAATACATTGATTCTGAACAAATGCTATTAGATACCGAACCTGATATACAAAATCATATCAGTCTCTTTATTAGTAAAGAAATGATATAATTTTGTATTGTTGGATAATGTTTTGAACATTTCCTATATCAAAAGTTGATCGGTACAGGCACGTTATCTAAAAGCATTGACGTTCTAAATCAAACTACAGTTCCTTGTATAATTAACACATACAAGAGGAAGAGTTCAGAAATGAACAAATTCTTCTTGAGGTATTGTAGACTAGGTCATATCAATGCGACCCGACTAGCTGAAGTTACATTTAGATGCATATTTAAATCAGTTTGAATTTACATCTTGTGAAACTTGCCAGTCATGTCACAAAGATATAATGACACCAGCTCTGTTTACTGGAAGCAGAGAAAAAGTTAGTAAACTCTTGGGACTGATACATGATGATGTATGTAAGGTCCCCTGTCTACATATACTAAGACCGGTTCTTTGTACTTCATTACATTCTCTGATAATCTCTCAAGATTCAGTCATATGTTCCTGTTGAAACATGAGTCCGAACCTTTTGAGATATTCACAGAATATAAGTTAGAAGTAGAGAACCAAAATACGGGTATAAGTATTATGTCCTTTGATGAGATCAAGGAGGAGAATACTTGTGCATGGAATTCCTGGATTATTCTAAAGGAGAATGAGATTCTCTCTCAGCATTACTCCTCCGAATAACCATAGCACATTAGTGTATCGGGGCGGAGCAATCACACCCTATATGATAAGGTGTGCTCTATGATGAGTACTACTGAGTTACCTGTTTCCTTTCTGGGAGTTATGCGCTTGAGAAGCTGCATACCTATTGAATAGGGTTCCAATCAAATCAGTTGCCTACCGCTTCATATGTGATATGGAAAGGGAAGAGCCCATGTCTTAAGCTAGTTAAGATTTGGGGTTGACCGGCCTATGTCTAAAAGAAAAATCCGGACAAGCTCGAGGCAAGGTCTGTAATGTAGAACTGGAAAGGTTCCAGCTATACAAACTACAGCAGATAATTTGGTAGAACCAAAGGATTCAGTAGATTCCAACGAACCTCAGCCTCTCCGCCGATCTAGTAGGGTTCCTCACCCACCTGAGAGATACTTCGGTTTCTCGATGACAGTGGGAGCGAGGATTGCATCATGAGATGATGACCCAACTAGTTTCGAGCTGGCCATCGGGGGTAAAACTCTGTAAGAATGGCTGGATGCTTAGTGATCTGAGATGGAATCCTTATACACCAACAAAGTATGGACTTTGGTTGCTATATCTGAAGGGTTAAATCCCCATCAGGAGCAAGTATATCTTGAGAAGATTACTTGGTGTAGATGGAAAAGTTGAGACTTTCAAAGCTAGACTTGTTAAAGGTTTTCGTCATCAACCAGGCGTGGATAATGATGAAACCTTTTCCAGTACCTATGCTTATGTCCATCCAGATCCTACTTGTCACGGCTACATACCATGACTACGATATCTGGTGGTTGGGTGTCATGACTGCTTTTTTAAATGATGTTTTAGAAGAGTGTGTCTATAAGTACACAGCCAGAGGGCCTCGTAGACAATGGGAGCAGCGGAAACGTGTGCAAGATGCTTTATAGGATAAAGCAGGCATCGCGGAGTTGGAACATCTGTTTTGATGGATTAGTCAAAGAAGTTGACATCATCAAAATGGTAGTTGAACCTTGTATAAACAAAAAGGTAGTAGGGAGTATGGTGACGATCCTCGTAGAGTACGTGGATGACATACTCTTGTTAGGGAAGGAGTTTCCTATGCTACGCTCGATCAATCTCCGCTTATCACAATGATTCTCCATATAGGATCAAAGTGATACCTACTAAATCCTAAGCTTTGGATCTATGAGATAGATCTAATTGGATGTTAGGATACTCACTAGTTGTAGTGAGATGGTATCAATCGATCCTGGGGAGAATCACTGGAAGGGTTCCAGAGTGATAAAGACGACTGAATGTCAGTCACAGGCATTGTCTTTACCCTCATTAAAGGGACGGTATGTTGGAAGATTTCCAAGCTAGATACCGTGACAAACTAGACGATAAAGGCTGGTAACATCGCTATTAATGATACTACCAAAGAGGCAGTTTGGGTGTATATTGGTTCATAGGATGAACTAGGTTCCTACCATTGTGTGACAATGGAACTGTGGCTTTGGCCCTGGAACCCTGGTCCCATCAGTGACCCAGACATATTCTGAGGCAGCATCACCTGATCATAGAGATAGTTGATCTCCAGGTTGATCGAGGTTATGAAAGTAGACTCAGAGGACAACACGGCGGATCCACTCACGAAGGCTTTTTCCCAAAGAGAGACTTTTAGGGGATGGTTGAGTATTAGATACTACAACTACTGCTACAGATGGCCCTAGTGCAAGTGGGAGATTGTTAGTTATATGTATGCCCTAGAGGCCATTACTGTACATTGGATGTATATTGTAGTGGATGCTGGGACATATATAGGTAGGACTTTCTTGCTCGACATGATAGTATGCTATCTGGTTGCTCTTTATCTTAACATGTATACTCTCTGTCTCTCTGATTACATGTTGATAAAGCCCTTAGGATGTGTACTCGACTTCCAGGACTATGATGAAGATCATACTAGTGGGGCCTGGGTAGTCAATGAGTACATCCTTCATTGTTCCTAGTCGTGGGAATATCGAGACGGGGCATCGATATTCCAGAGTAGACTAGCGTATATCTTCTCGACCCATGTGATGGGCGATGGATGATCCTATATCCATTGGTGTTTGACATCAGAGATGGTATACGGGTGCTCAGTGGAGACTGGGTACACTGAACGGACTCGCCGAGAACTCCCAGATGGTATTATACCTCACGTCAGATGGCAGTTCTCTGGTGACACTGGTACAGCTTAGTCTGTAGACCCGAGATCGTCATAGAGTCTTGTGTGTCTCCCACTGTGCTTTGATTTCCATCCTACCACGGCTCTACTGAGTCGTGCAAACAGGTGGTTTTTGGGTACAGTCCCGATTCACATGGAGGCAATGAGCGATAGGAGGGGATTCGTCTCTCCCGGTATTGGGGGTTGATGTTGCGCAATGCACGACTGGCCATAACAGGAAATCCCTGGCCAGGGTTGCTGTGATATACTGGTAAGAGTTATCAGTAGTTTCACGAAAGTTATGGACCCTACGTCGGCATGACTTATCAAGCTATTGGCGTCTGACGTTTACCACCCCTAGGCGAGATATGCGACATATCAGACGAACTGGCCGGACTGTACGGTAAGTGTTACTGGTTGGATTCACAGGAGTGTGAGCGGGCTTGCTCGTCGATCTTCTGATCACTCAATACCCGGGTGGCCGTTACGTTTAGCAGACCACTTGCGGCTTGTGGGTGCTTGATATGATCATCATCTGCTGCCGGCGTATTGACGAGTCTTTAGAGTCCTACACAGAGGTTTCCTGGCTCAAGCGAAACGAAATAGGAGCGCATATGAGATATGTGCAGGACCGAGAATAATGGGTGTATGTGATATCGTATTTCATTCTCGCAATGGATGTATCGATTGGTTATATGCGATATAACCTAGTTATCGAATCTAGAATTGATTCGATAAGCCGATACATATGATACTGGTCGGTTATATGCGATATGACCGGATCGTTAAATCAAGTGTTGATTTAATGATTTAATGTATAATTATATATTTGATATATTACTTTGCATTAACTAGTATTGGTTCACTTTAAGTAGATTTTCTCACTTGATTTGTGCAAGTTGTATATGTGATATACTTTTGTGCACTTGATTGTATCATGTTTGATGATACATGCTTATTTGGTTAAGTGTAAAGAATTAAACCATGGTTAAGTTGTTGATTAGGGTTTTACTTATTCATTTATCTTATTTATTTATTCATTTTGAATAAATTGAAAGATAAATTAATGGTGGCTTCATTTGTTTTTAGTTGAAGCTTCATGAAGCTTTGACTAAATGACCTTTTTGTTCTCATTCTTAACCCTAACAATTCAACCTAACCTTAGTCAATTCTATACACTTAACTAAGGTTAAGATTATGATAAGTATTCATTTTATTATCTATTTTTAAATAACTTATCATATCATCTTCTTCTTCTTCATCTTCTTTTTCCATGAAGAAAAGCTTGCTACATCAATGGCAAGTGATGAAAACAAGTGAGAAATCCAATTCTAAAGTGAACCCACTTCCTATTTCTTCATCCTCTACCTCTTGCCAAGTAGTATAGGGTGTTTTCTTCACAAGTTTTATGACTTGGTGAAGTGGGAGCTTGATCTAGTGATGCCTCGACGTAGATCACCTTCGGCATCGAAACCGACGACCAAGCCCGTCCATTTCTTCGATGAAGCCGATGCTAGAGTCCGAAATCCGATTTGGACAGTGGAGGGACATCATCGCGGAGCTTAGGAAGTGGTGGACAGGATCTACAATGGTTGTAGCTTCTTTCCTTTAGTTAAAAGTCGTTAACTTGCATCGCATAGCCTATATATCTAGTTAACGATCCGTATTAGGGTTTGTAGGCACTCATAAAATTTAAATTGGCCGTGTTTGATCACTTGCGAGACTTCATTAGTGTGCCTAGGAACCCTACAATTCATACATCATCCATATGATATATTGCCACCTGAGGCACTGACACAGGCACATGGGTTTACACTTGGGTTAGATATTTACACTAGCCATGGTTAGAGATTGATGTATATATATTTAAGGATTATATATATTGATTGTATGACTTAGGATTGCGTCATACATGTGATTTCTGTTCGTAGATCTTTTTCTACTCACGAGTTGGCAACTCACCCCCGTTGTGCCCAGTTTCTTGCAGGTGTTGCCGTACGGATTTCATTACGGCTTTGCGGGCACTGTACCTTTCGGGTGACTTGCTAGTAGGTGGGTTTATTGTATCGTACCCATCATTATACATTGTATATTATATTTCAGTTGTATCTAGAATTTCTATCAACCAAACTTGTATTTATTGAGATAGAGACCAGTGATGTATATTCTTTCGACCTTAGAGTCGCGCATTATATTCCCATGGGTTTCTTGCTGGTTGAGTTTCATTTCTGTTGTGATCCTCTCCTTTAGGCGTTGTATATTATGTTGCATACAGGTTGTTTTGATAAGGTTCTTCCTGTTAGTGTATATGCCCTAGGGGCCATTATTGTATCATACTAGTTTGTATATTACTTAATGGAAGCTTGGGATATTCACATGTATATAACAGTCTTGCTAAACATGGAAGTATGCTACTTGGTTTTTCTATCTTAATATGTGAGTATACGTATTGATAGAGCTCTTAGGATCTTGCTTGACTACCAGCGTTGTGATGGCAGTCACACTAGTGGGGGCTGAGTAGTCTACAAGCACATCCTAATTCAGGTCCCTAGTCGTTGGATTATCGAGACAGGGCATCGATACTCCGGAGTAGACTAGTGTGTACGCTTCTCATCCCAGTTGGGGAGATGGTCTGTCCCACAGCCGTCAGTACGTAGTACTGGAGATAGTATGCAGGAGCTCGTTAGGTTACAGGTACACCGGACAGGACTCATAGGGAACTGTTGGTTGGTTTTATACCAGTCGTCAGTGAACAGTTCCCAGGTGACATGAGTACAGCATAGTCCGCAGACTTGACACTGCTACTTCGCCTCGAGTGTGTCCCACTGTTCTTAGATTGCTACCCTACCACGGCTCAAAGGAGTCGTGCAAACAGGTAGCAGTTGGGTGCAGTCACGAGCACTTGGAGGCAGTGGCGGTTAGACAGGATTCGTCTCTCCCGGTATTGGGGGTTGATATCGCGCTGTGTCAGAGAGCCATTACGCAAAGTCCCTGGCCAGGGCAAGCGAGATTTGCTGGTAGGTTCCAGTAGTTTCTCAGGGTGTAATGGGCTTCGCTCCGACACGACTTATACCGCTATTAGGGGACTGACGCTTGCCGCCCCCCTAGGCCCGATATGCGATAGTCTTAGACGAACAGACCGGACTGTACGGAGATTGTCACATCAGACTCAGTAGGAGTTCGGATGGGTTTCCTCATCGGCCTTCTTATCGACATCTACCTGGGGACCGTTACGTACAGCTAGTGCCGCTTGTGGTCTGTGGTTAAACCCACCGCCAGCGTAGTAGTCGAGTCTCTAGAGTCCCACGCAGAGAGTTTCCCTACTCCAGGAGAAACGATATAGAGGTCGTATGGTTTTACGACAAGGGTTCGGACGCATACGTGTGTTTACGCACGTACGACTTTCGGACAGTTTTTACTCGTCGGCTTTGGTTTAAGCCAGTTACTAGTATCCGGTTATTGGATTTATACAGTCTAAAGTTTTTCCGTGTTTTCACGGATAGGAGGGGCGTTCTCGTAATTGCGCGAGAAGCTTCTAGAAGATGGTGACTAAGGAGGTTTAGGTGGCATATACATTAAATGAGATTAGTGAGTCATATGGATGATTCATACATGTCATTAATGCTTCATAATTGCTTAATGACTCATGGATGTGAATCACCAGAAGATATTTCTCAAGCGTGGTTGTAAATCATTATCTTTTCTTTTCTTGATAAAAATAAAATGCTTGATATATATTATGATAACTCTTTTTCTCATTTCATTATTATGTTCATCTTCTCTCTCCTCAAGCTCTCTCTCTTCAAACCCTAATCCTCCCCTCTCATGTGTTGAGTACAAGGATTAGTTAGACTACTTAATCCATAACCATACTCTATTTCATCTAGGTACTTTGATTAGCACTTAAAGATACCTAGTTGCCTCAAGTTTAGAGGCAAAGCTAGGAGTTTAGCTCTCGTGGTGGATCGTCTACTACTTGGAGAAGGCCGAGGAGGAGGTGGAGTTCGTAAAGACGAAGGACACGGTTCTTTAGGTATAATCCCTTTACATAGTAGTTTAGAACTTCTATGTTTGATGTTAGTTATCGTTTAGCTTCGATTCATGCGGTTAGTCGATGTTTATGCATAGAACATGATCGTTTTTCATATTTCCGCCTCCCCGCAAGTCGTGGTGTGTTGTACATCGACTTACAGTGGTATCAGAGCCTCGCTAAACAATAAATAACTCACTTGCAAAATTGTATGAATTTCGAACGGAAAAAACCAAAACCGGAAAACCCCGATATCATGGTTTCTGTCGATTTTTAAATGAGGTCCAAAAATTTTTCAGTGACCTTCAGAAAGCCCTAAATGATAGTATTAGAACACCCAAGAAAATTGGGATCATGAATCGTCTAAAAAGCCGCGGAACCGCGGCGAATCCCCCCGATCCGCCGCTATTCCGTAGCCGAGTTGCCGATTCACCAGCCCAATTTTCCTGTGTTGGTTCTCTGTGATATTTGGTATTTTGTGGAATTTTTTAATTTTTGCTCAGGTTTAAGATTTTCAGAAAAGTATTGGAGCAAAATTAAATGTGTTTAATCGATCGAAATTATACGGTATTTGCTTGTTGGATTATATCTGTGTTTGTATAATGTGTTCGTAAACCTCCCCTAACCGCTAGTATGTCGGTTGGCAGGGGGTTGTACATTTCTGTAATGGTTTTTACTGTTTGTGGATATGAACTGTGTTGGACTGTTGTGATGTTTAGCCGGGGTTATGTGATGGGTTATTATTTAATTCATTTGATGTAAATGTAATTTGTTGTAATATTATTTTGCGGGGCACATCCAGGTTGCGGTTGTAGCCACCGTTGTATTATTTCATTTTACTGTTTTTGCTCCTAGGACAGACCCAAGGTGGGGTGCACAAACTGACGGGTGGGTAGTTTGCCGTACCCGTTGGGGTCTTGGGTGGGGTAATGACTATTCATCACAACTGTGTAATCCGTCTTTTGTTGTAGGCTCAAAACAAACACGGATTGCTTGCAAATCCAATTAAGTTCATCTGTGATCTGGAATGCCTATTATTGCGTCTGACGAATGTACAATATCTATATATGATAGCTATTTAGACGTCACTTATGTTTTACACCCACGCTAGCCCAGCCCCCGCTCTGTCGTTAGTTAAGTAACCTAACGGGTGATGACCCCCGTGGCGAATGCGGATGGCATAAGAGGACGTTGTATTTTCGTTTTTTCTGCAATGATAGGTTAATGATGGGACGCATTATTTATAATGCAAAGAAAATAAACCAAAAGTTTAATCGTTGGAACAATTTAAAAAAAACCACTCGATTATTTTTAAAAACAGATATTTTTCAATACGGAGTTTTAACCACTCCTTTTAAAAAGCTATCAGGTTCCTTCGGTTATATCAAGTTCACTACGTTCACGGTTTCGCCAAAACCATTCATAGCCCTCCGTCATTTCATCTGGGTATTCAGTAGTATTCAAGCTATGTATTTTGACCTAACGCCAAGGCATAGTGTTTGGTAGCTACTGGATATTCATTTGTTGCATAGATAGATGAGTTAGTTTGGGACAGTCGTATTATCATTTTGGCCGAACGTCAAGGATATATACGGATGGGTTCAAATTGACAAGATAATGATGGGTAGAACTTGACATGTGACTTATGACATTTTGACCTAACGCCAAGGTCATAAGAGCATGGGGCAAAAACTTATATCGGGAATTTCTAAAGAAACTGAAATTTGCAAAGAGATGCATACCATTTGGAGTTTGATGAATGTTGGTAGCATTCCTTCAACATTATCATACGATGATATTTGGATCCCGATCCTACTGTGAGTATATGCTACTTATCAGGATATTCGTCACTTAACGATCAATGCTATAAACCAAGTAGGTGTCAAGAAAAGTGTCAGCAGGGTTACGCCCCCAGAGAAAAGAGGTTCTTTAATTAACGAACTTCGCGAAAGCATTGGAAAACCTCCCTCGAAGTATCGACACTAGCCTGGCTGAACGGTTAAGCAAGTATTGTCCGGTGAGAATAGTCCTGGCTAATTCTTCTTTTATGGTTTAGGGAAGGATTCGAGAAACAGTGGGAGCCATCCAGTTTAGATAAACTAAAAACCACTCTAAACTTGCAAGAGCATCATGCTAAAGAGTTTTCTTCTCTCTCTCCTAATTGCAGCGACCCTGAAAATGACTGGACTTAAGTTACTTTTAGAGAAAAATATACTGACAGGGCCAAACTATAAAGATTGGCTGCGGAATGTCAAAATGGCTTTGACCTATGACAAATTGGGGTACGTCCTCACCGCTACGGCACCTGCTGTCCCTGGTCTCAAATCCAGTAATGCGGATAAGAAAATCCGCAAAACCTGGGATTTCGATTGTGCGAAAGCCAAGTGCATCGTGCTTGCCTCAATGAACAATGAACATCAGAGGAGGCACGAGGATATGGAACTAGATGCCATATTTCTCCATACAAAGGAACTTTATGGAGAGCAATCTCGTATAGGAAGATACGAGACCTCTAAGAACTTGTTTCGAGCGAGGTTGGCTGTCGGGTCATCGGTAGGAGAACATGTCCTAAAGATGATCGGCTATATAGAAGAGCTCGCAGATCTTGGGACGACTTCGGATAATGAGCTCTATACAGACCTTATTCTCCAGTCCCTTCCTTCCACCTACGCCCAGTTTATCCTGAACATCAACATTCAAAGAAAAGAAGTTGAACTTCCGGAACTCCTGAACATGTTAAGGAGTGCAGAGGGCACCTTGCAGAAGGCAAGGGAAACACCCGCTATGTTTGTTGGCGGTGCATCTTCTTCTGGGTCCAAGGCTAGGGCCAAAGGAAGGAAGAAGAAGGCCGCCCCCAGACCCAGAGGAGGTGTAAGTAAGGTGGGAGGGAAGGGAAAGAAAAAGTTTGCGGTACCGGTAGTTGGCCAGGATGAGTGCTTCCATTGTCACAGGAAAGGGCACTGAAAGAAGGATTGCAAGGCATGGAACGCCAAGAACCAGGAACCGAAGCAAGCTGTGGCTTCGACTTCAGGTGTGTTTGTAATTGAGAATTGTCTGTCGATCAACTCTACTTCCTGGGTATTGGATACCGGATCAGGATCTCATATTTGCAATTCATTGCAGGCACTGAGAAACCGTAGAGTGCTGAAGGAAGGTGATATGACCCTAAAGGTTGCTAACGGAGCTAGCGTGGGAGCTGCGTCCGTCGAGGATTATCACCTAGGATTGACGAGTGGACACATTTTGGTTTTACATAACTGTTTTTTTGTACCAAGCTTAACGTGTAATATCATATCAGTTTCCTTGTTATCAAATAAAGGTTATGATTTCACGTTTGTAAGAGATGTTGTTAACATCCACCTTAATCATGGTTTGATTGGGTCCGGTACACTAAATAACGGTATATATGTTTTAAACCAACTCCAAATTTTCAATGTCCAGAACACACTAAAAAGAAAGTCTCCAGATTTAAATAAAGCTTTCTTATGGCATTGTAGACTGGGTCACATCAATGAGAGAAGGTTGACTAAGTTGCATAGAGAAGGATATTTAGACCCGTTCGAATATCAAACTTATGACACTTGTCAATCTTGTCTCAAAGGAAAGATTACAAAGACTCCATTTACTGGACAAGGAGTAAGAGCGAGCGAGCTCTTAGGACTCATACACAGCGATGTATGTGGTCCAATGTCTACACATGCAAGAGGTAGTTTTTCCTATTTCATTACTTTCACGGATGATTACTCAAGATACGGATTCATTTATCTGATGAAACATAAATCCGAGGCTTTTGAGAAATTCCAAGAGTATAAGAATGAAGTAGAAAAACCAAACCGGCAAAAGTATCAAGACACTTAGATCTGATCGAGGTGGTGAATACTTGAGTGCCGAGTTCCTAGGTTACCTAAAAGAGAAGGGAATTCTCTCTCAGCTTACTCCTCCATACACTCCACAGCACAACGGTGTATCGGAGAGACGGAATCGAACCCTATTAGATATGGTACGATCCATGATGAGTAATGCTGAGTTACCGCGATCTTTCTGGGGTTATGCGCTAGAATCAGCGGCATATCTTTTGAACATGGTACCTACCAAGACTGTGCCTACCACTCCATATCAGATGTGGAGCGGGAAGAAACCCCATCTACAGTATATAAAGATTTGGGGATGTCCAGCTTTTGTTAAAAAGCAGCATGTGGACAAGCTCGAGGCACGATAAGTAAAGTGTAAGTTTGTGGGATATCCAAAGAACTCCAGGGGATATCTATTCTATTACGCAGAGGAACAAAAGGTATTTGTTTCTCGTAATGCCCATTTTCTAGAACATCAGTTTTTAGAAAAGGAATCAAGTGGGAGCGAAATAGAACTGGAAGAAATTCCATAACCACAAACTAATACTGAAAGTTTGGTAGAACCGGAAGTTCAAGAAGAACAGGACATTCCCGCACCCCTCCGCAGGAGTAGTAGGCCGTCTCATCCGCCTGAGAGATACTACGGTTTTCTCATAGATGGGGATAGAGAGGATTGCATCATAGATGATGATGAACCTACTGACTTCCAGCAGGCCATCCAGAGCAGCGACTCGGTACGATGGCTAGATGCAATGCGGACCGAAATGGAGTCCATGTACACCAACAAAGTATAGACTTTGGACTTTGCTCCAGATAGGGTAAAACCCATAGGTTGCAAATGGATCTTCAAGAAAAAGATTGGTGTAGATGGACAGGTGGAAACCTATAAGGCTAGACTTGTTGCAAAGGGTTTTCGTCAAAGACCTAGTTTGGACTATGGCGAAACTTTTTCTCCAGTGGCTATGCTCAAATCCATTCGGGTCCTTCTTGCTATTGCTGCTTTCCATGATTATGAAATCTGGCAGATGGACGTAAAGACGGCTTTTCTGAATGGAAATTTAGAAGAGTGCGTCTATATGGATCAGCCAGAGGGTTTCAATCAGAGTGGGAGCAGCGGGAAAGTATGGAAGCTGCTTAAGTCCATTTATGGACTAAAACAGGCATCGCGGAGTTGGAACATCTGTTTTGATGAGACAGTCAAAGAATATGACTTTATCAAAAATCCAGATGAACCGTGCATATATAGTAAAGTTGTAGCCAGAAGTGTCGTATTCCTCGTCTTGTACGTGGATGACATTCTATTAATAGGAAATGACATTCCTATGCTACAATCTGTCAAAGGATTCTTGTCACACAGGTTCTCCATGAAAGACCTGGGTGATGCCTCTTACATTCTGGGGATCCGGATCTATCGTGATAGATCCAAGAGGATGTTGGGACTTTCGCAGTCCAGGTATATCGACACTGTACTGAAAAGATTCAGTATGGAAGATTCTAAGCGCGGTAATCTACCGGCTTGTCACGGAATCACCCTCTCCAAAGAGATGTCTCCCAAGACTGATTTGGAAAGGGAACGCATGTCTATTATACCCTACGCTTCTGCGGTAGGCTCTATAATGTATGCGATGTTGTGCACCAGACCAGATGTAGCTTACGCACTGAGCATGGTAAGCTGGTATCAGTCAGACCCAGGGGAGAAGCACTGGATAGCAGTAAAGAACATTCTCAAGTACCTGAGAAGGACTAAGGAGATGTTCTTGGTTTACGGCGGAAAAGACCTCAGGTTGGAGGCCTTTGCTGATTCCGGCTTCCAGAGTGATAAGGACGATTCCAAGTCCATGTCGGGTTATGTCTTTACCCTTAATGGAGGGGCGGTGTGCTGGAAGAGCTCCAAGCAGGACACCGTTGCTGACTCGACGATGGAAGCGGAGTATATAGCTGCTTGCGATGCCGCAAAAGAAGCAGTCTAGATGAAGAAGTTCCTAACAGAACTTCAGGTGGTTCCTACCATAGTTGATCCAATACCTCTGTATTGCGACAACAACGGAGCTATAGCTTTAGCGAAGGAACCAAGGTCCCATCAGAAGTCCAGACACATCTTAAGGCGGTATCACCTGATCAGGGAGATCATTGATCGTCAGGAGATCGAGGTTCGGAGACTTGCTTCTGAAGAGAACATTGCTGATCCATTCACGAAGGCCCTACCTCAGATTCAGTTCGAGAGGCTACTCGAGATCATCGGTCTTCGATATGCCAGTACATGGCCCTAGTGCAAGTGGGAGATTGTTAGTGTATATGCCCTAGGGGCCATTATTGTATCATACTAGTTTGTATATTACTTAATGGAAGCTTGGGATATTCACATGTATATAACAGTGTTGCTAAACATGGTAGTATGCTACTTGGTTTTTCTATCTTAATATGTGAGTATACATATTGATAGAGCTCTTAGGATCTTGCTTGACTACCAGCGTTGTGATGGCAGTCATACTAGTGGGGGCTGGGTAGTCTACAAGCACATCCTTATTCAGGTCCCTAGTCGTTGGATTATCGAGACAGGGCATCGATACTCCGGAGTAGACTAGTGTGTATGCTTCTCATCCCAGTTGGGGAGATGGTCTGTCCCACAGCCGTCATTACGTCGTACTGGAGATAGTATGCAGGTGCTCGTTAGGTTACGGATACACCGGACAGGACTCACAGGGAACTGTTGGTTGGTTTTATACCAGTCGTCAGTGAACAGTTACTAGGTGACATGAGTACAGCATAGTCCGCAGACTTGACACTGCTACTTCGCCTCGAGTGTGTCCCACTGTTCTTAGATTGCTACCCTACCACGGCTCAAAGGAGTCGTGCAAACAGGTAGCAGTTGGGTGCAGTCCCGAGCACTTGGAGGCAGTGGCGGTTAGACAGGATTCGTCTCTCTCGGTATTGGGGGTTGATATCGCGCTGTGTCAGAGAGCCATTACGCAAAGTCCCTGGCCAGGGCAAGCGATATTTGCTGGTAGGTTCCAGTAGTTTCTCAGGGTGTAATGGGCTTCGCTCCGACACGACTTATACCGCTATTAGGGGACTGACGCTTGCCGCCCCCCTAGGCCCGATATGCGATAGTCTTAGACGAACAGACCGGACTGTACGGAGATTGTCACATCAGACTCAGTAGGAGTTCGGATGGGTTTCCTCATCGGCCTTCTTATCGACATCTACCTGGGGACCGTTACGTACAGCTAGTGCCGCTTGCGGTCTGTGGTTAAATCCACTGCCAGCGTAGTAGTCGAGTCTCTAGAGTCCCACGCAGAGAGTTTCCCTACACCAGGAGAAACGATATAGAGGTCGTATGGTTTTACGACAAGGGTTCGGACGCATACGTGTGTTTACGCACGTACGACTTTCGGACAGTTTTTACTAGTCGGCTTTGGTTTAAGCCAGTTACTAGTATCCGGTTATTGGATTTATACAGTCTAAAGTTTTTCCGTGTTTTCACGGATAGGAGGGGCGTTCTCGTAATTGCGCGAGAAGCTTCTAGAAGATGGTGACTAAGGAGGTTTAGGTGGCATATACATTAAATGTGATTAGTGAGTCATATGGATGATTCATCCATGTCATTAATGCTTCATAATTGCTTAATGACTCATGGATGTGAATCACCATAAGATATTTATCAAGCATGGTTGTAAATCATTATCTTTTCTTTTCTTGATAAAAATAAAATGCTTGATATATATTATGATAACTCTTTTTTCTCATTTCATTATTATGTTCATCTTCTCTCTCCTTAAGCTCTCTCTCTCTTCAAACCCTAATCCTCCCCTCTCATGTGTTGAGTACAAGGATTAGTTAGACTACTTAATCCATAACCATACTCTATTTCATCTAGGTACTTTGATTAGCACTTAAAGATACCTAGTTGCCTTAAGTTTAGAGGCAAAGCTTGGAGTTTAGCTCTCGTGGTGGATCGTCTACTACTTGGAGAAGGCCGAGGAGGAGGTGGAGTTCGTAAAGACGAAGGACACGGTTCTTTAGGTATAATCCCTTTACATAGTAGTTTAGAACTTCTATGTTTGATGTTAGTTATCGTTTAGCTTCGATTCATGCGGTTAGTCGATGTTTATGCAAAGAACAAGATCGTTTTTCATATTTCCGCCTCCCCGCAAGTCGTGGGGTGTTGTACATCGACTTACACTTCCTACCCTCTACTCCTTTTCTTGGTTTAGATTTCTGGTTTCGGCTTACTTAGAGTACGTACGCCTCGAGACGTTCGTAGTCTAAGTGCCGGTCATGTTCCGTACTTTCGGGTCGTGACAAAGTTGGTATCAGAGCGTTAGGTCTTACCTTCGGAGCGTAGGATGACCCTTGGTTGATGGAATAGGTGACTAAAGTAGAGTGACATACCGTGGTATGTCCGCGGCATATTTACGATATGCCACTCCACTTAAGAAGCCTTAGGATGTACATTTCCTTGTTCAGTATCATATTCATTCCCGATCTAGCCTTATCGGTACCAGTTATGGATTTGCTGCCGCGATTACGGGCAGGGAGAGCTATGGCTAGAGTTGCGGTCAGCATAAGCTCGTTACGGACGAGGAATGACCAGGGCGTGATTCTGGCGACACGCGATTGCCGAGATGTGTCTTTTTACGATGTTTTCGCGCCACGAGCGTGGGATGGATCACTGCATGAGATTACTCGGATGTGCAGATCAGCACCAGAGGATTGAGCCACTGACAGAGGCCAGCCAGATATTGATGATCGTTGATGTATTGCTTATTCGTGATGATTGAGGCACTGTTCTGCGTGCAAACGAGTGAGCCAGTTGTTGACACGAACGACGAGATATTGCACAGATGTTAGAGCTATCGCGGTACAAGTTGTACTAAGAGATTATAGAAGGTCGCTAGTCACCAAGAATAAATGACTAGGACATGTGAATCGTTCGCTACCATGATGCGAGGTCATCAGATAGATTGATTCCAGCTAGAGACGACTTCACGCAGAGACATTGAGAGTCGATAGAGACGATCGAATGTCAGGAACCTATTATTCCAAGTTTAAAGTATTCGGAGAGACATGCAGGCAATTCTATGGTCCCTCTAGAAGAATGAAACCCTAACTCGACTTAATGACCGTGTGAAAGCCTTTGAACCTTAGGGTTTGCGGCAGTTCTGCGGCGCCATTAGTGAGGCTTGGGTTTGCCTTTCTACGGCTGGACCATCGATGCTGTGGTATGTACTCGATACTATTATACTGTACCCAAGATGTTGAGCCCTTGGGGGATTACGAGGTTTTCACGACTCGATCGGATGGCTCGACTTAATTCGGATGCTAGATAGTGAGACGCATTTCTTGGGGGACTCCAGATACGAGGATAGACGTTGGAGCTCAGTCCATGCAGCCACGACGAGACGAGTCCGAAGCAGTCGACATTAGAGAAAAGTGGAGTAAGAGGTTCGTACCAGATCTAGATGTGATGACGTTCCACTCTGCCGACATCGGAGATGCGATGCGCCTGCCTAGGCAGAATATTGGATATACCTTCCAGAAGGAGTCGCGATGAGTATGCAGCCGTTCTAGAACGAGAAGCAGATGTAGTAAAGGACGATGACTTCCAGACAGTTGGCAGAGACGAGACTTGGAAGAGACCTTGAGCAGGATTCCTTCTAGGATACTGCTGCAATGATATTTGCCCCAGGATCAGATGGGTCACGTGTATTCAGAGAGCTAGAGGCCGACGCCAGTGATATGCTGCCTTACGAGTGGTCGCGATGATTGGCCGAGAGATGACCAGAGAAGTGCCAGAATGGAATCATCCCCGTTAGCACACTTGACAGGGCCGATGAGCCGATGGATCGAGAGATTGGTAATCCACAGAGAAGACTTGGACCCAGGAGTGGTCATGTTACGCACACCAGCAGGCCAGAGTTCAGGATCGCCGACGAGACATGCTATGAGTGACCGCGACAGTTGGCCCGAGATTCTTGGAAGATGCGCTTGAGCAGGACTACTCCGCCATACCTGATTTCGATGTTTTAGGTAATTTATTCGCATGATTTGATTTTGATAATTGAGTATTTACGATTTTTGTACATTTGTTGCCCTTGGGATCGTTTTCGTGCCTTGGTTTCACATGTGATTTTATGGGGTTTCATACAGTTGAGTTGATTTTGTGCGTATGCACGCACACGATTTGGTTCCTGCACTCTGTATGGTTTACATATGCTTGCAGTGCAGTGGCATGTATTTTGTGCACTTGGATGCACTGGATTTCGATTTCGATGGTGATGTTCGATATTCGTTTTGTGCACTTTATGCGCCTGATTGGATTTTGCGCATATTTGGCGCTTGATATTGGATTTCATGATTTCGTGCATGATGGATGAACCGGATTTGGATTTTTAGCACATGTTGGGCACAGGTTATGAGATGCGATTTGGTGCACACCAGATGCACTAAATCGGGATTTTTCGTGCATGTCAGATGCACCTGTTTTGCTGTCAGGCACATATGTTGCTCTTGACAGATGCTTCGTGCACACCCGTTGCATCTTGATGTCGTTTTGTGTACCTGCTTGGCACATTTATGGATTTTGATTTCCGTGCGCACCAGACGCACGTAGTATTCATATGCGCATTTGGGATCGATTTCTTATGGAGCAGTACATTTTTATGATATTGCGATTTGTTTTCGTACTGAGCAGGACTAGTCAGATGACAGTACCTGAGTATGTTTTGCATGCATTGATAGATTTCAAAGGGATTTCCAAAAGCGAGCTATAGTCTCATTATTTACATACGTGTCCGATACGACACGAAACGTTTGAAACGAGGGAACCCTTCTAAATTATTTTCAAAACGGCGGGGCGTGCATATTAAACAAAAGATATATACGTATATGGCTATTTTCTTATAGAGACGTCCGCCGTGGTGTAGTGTTAGGCGCATTGTACATCGACTTTAAAGAATTTTGGCATGCATTCCCTTCATATATTTACATGTATAGTTCCGATTTCTGGCATATCAGTTTTGCCTTGGATTTGGCATCCGTGTTTTCACCTTGACTCCGATGATTGCGAGATGCTTGACGGAGTTTTGTTTTCGAGTTATCTGCTCGTTATGCATGCGCAAGTATTGCGCTATGATGCATTTTATGTATTGATGATTTCGGGGCCACGTTGACTTGGGCATTTTATTGAAATGTTTTTAGAATTTGGAGTTTAAATTTAAATTCGGGGACCGAATTTCTTTAAGGGGGGAAGACTGTAA
The DNA here is from genome assembly GCA_030015575.1 of Agapanthus africanus. Lineage (NCBI taxonomy): Eukaryota > Viridiplantae > Streptophyta > Magnoliopsida > Asparagales > Amaryllidaceae > Agapanthus > Agapanthus africanus. The sequence continues at coordinate 146,067,855 of CM057343.1, read as the reverse complement.
CATTTCAAAAAAATAAAATATTATTTTTGGGAATTTTCATAATCTAATATTAATTTTTAATGAATATTTTAATAGTTGGTATAATAAAATACCGATAAATGGGGAAAATTTTGGGAAAAACTTATGGAAATTCTAAAATAGGTTATTTTGTGGAAATATGCCATTTTACCGTTTTTATGATGAATTTTATGCTATGTTGGTGTTAATCGCGATTAAAAATCGCTAATTGGATTTTTGGCTTTTGTGCAAAAATGTGCACATAACATTTTTTCGCTTGTTACACTTGTTTCTTGTTTTGGTCATGGTGACCATGGTGGGTTGAACCATTTGATTAGGGTAATTGGGTTAATTAGTGTTTTGGTTAGGTTAATGGGGTTTGATTAGAGTTGGGGTTATGTTGACTTGTGTAGGGAGAAAGTGAGCCATGGTGGCTGGTGTCTTGTGAGCATTATTTTGGAAAGAGAGAGGAGGCATGATGGTTGTGCCATGACATGCTTTTATTGTTGAGAGAAGACGATAGGAGTTAACCTCACTTCACTTCACATCTTTTTTTCCTTATCTCTCTCACATCCCTCCCCACACAACACCAAACCATTATACACCAGCTAAGGCAGCACCAACAGCTGCTACACCACTCAATACAACAGCCCCAACACCTCACTTCAGCCCCCATTTGCATCAGCACCCTACACCCACACACCAGCCACCCTACAAGCTGCAACATCAGCTACACCAGCTCCTAACCCCCCTTAGCCCAATACCTACACACTCACATCAGCCCCCATATCAACACATTAGCCCCAAATCCCTCACATCAGCCACCCCAACACATCAGCTGCAGCAGCAGCAGCATCATCAGCACTTCAGCCCCAAGTTCTGCTTCAGCTGCAGCAATATCATTCAAACAACAAAACACCACTCTCCCATTCTCACCCTCCACCACAAAAACAATCAACCACTCACCCAACACTTCACTCATCAAACAACAGCAGTTGCTGCTGCAACAGCAACAACACACACAAAAATAACTACAGCAGCAGCAACCTGACCTGTAACAGCAACAAGAAACCCCTAGCTGCAGCAAATACTCTCACATTTCACCACAAAGCCACACCAACAGCCACTGCTCCTGCAACTACAGCAAACACAAACAAATCCTAAACAACAGCCACAACCAAAACCACAGCATCTGTAGCAACTGCTGTTAAAAACAGCATCAGCATCAGCAACTCCTGCAACACAGCAGCACTTCAGCAGCAACCACCCCTCCTCCTTCCTTCATCCTCTCTTCTCCTATATCCTAGGACCTTCTTTGAGGTATAATCTTGCAACCCAACTCCTATCTTGCTAAGTTTGAGTTGTTTAGCTAAAAATGTAGTGTTTATACTGTGATTAGTGCTAGATTAGTGATCTTGAGTGAGATTTGGCCAAGAGTTGGTTTTAAATGTTAGAGTAGCCTTATTAGTTGTATTTGAGACCATTGTGACCAAGTTTTGTTCCAGATTTCACCAAAATACCAGATTGGTTATACTTGGCGTAATTCAGCATTTTTGTCGACCTTGTGGCTTTCTGGAAACTGCTATCAATCCGGACCTCCTAAAATAAAATTGACTTGGCAGTGAGATGTGCAGGTAGATAGTAACCAACACCCAAAACCCTAGCTCCAACCCCCATTTTCTGGCCGCAGATATATTCCATCCGGCCTCAATTTGCGGCCAGATCTGTAGGGAATCGCCTCGTTTTGCGTGCACAGCCCTATTTCATGTAAACTTGACCCTGTGTATGTCTAGTTTTGACTGATTCCTGTTAAGGTGAAATCTGGGTTCATTTTCATGAGTTGGCGTATGATTTACGACCTGTTTTCCGTATGGATTTTTGGTATTCGATGATTCGTTCTGTCGAGTGGCGTTTGGAGGTCAACGACAGTGGTGGTTGGCTGTGTTTGCACACAAGGCCACAGGTTTTTACCTATGGCGTAGCGTGCACCATTTTGGCTTCCGACATCGTTTTTAAGAGTTTTAGCGTATGATATCCTTGTAGGTACCTCGCGTGGCGTCAAGGCGTTGGAGATGCAAATAACGACATCGGCACCGGCACACTTAAACAAGGTGAGTAGATTTATATCTACGGGGAGAAGTCGGGTGGATGGCGTATAGCACCCCCGCAGTCCGTGGTGATGTATACGGATGCGTATACACACCAACAATTTATTAATTGTTGTTGGGATTAATTATTGATGTTTAAATGGATATTGGTATATTGGATTGGTGTAAGGTTACGAAACCTTAGGGTAGTGGGTGCACTACACATACATACAGACACATACATACTTGCATACATCCTTATTTCATATGTGGTTATGGGATTCTATATGGATATGTGTTCACATGGGTTTAGGATTTTGTGTTTACATACGGATTTGAAGATGATACATGGGATTGATATGAGTCAGTGAGTTTGATCTGGATTATGATATCGGTGATATGATAGGATTCATGATTGAGATACGTCTTGATGATTTAGAGGATTTTGGGAATAGTGATGCCATAGGAATTGTGACCTATATATACAATGATCGACATGTGATTATGATACACGATAGAATATGATATGATATGATATGACAGGATACTTGTGATAGGCCGCCTTGGGCGATGTTTACTCTTGTGGTGATATATGATGATAATATCGATTTATACTAGACTGTCGATCAGTAGCCAGATCTTGATTATAGTAATGATGTTATCATTGTACTAGACATATCAGTACCCAGATTATGATATTTGATAAGAGAATACTTGATGAATAATATGACAAATGGGATATTGACCCGTACCCAGATTTGGGGATGCCGTACGACAGATTTACGTACGAGCTGTATTTTTATGTTTGATCCGCCTACATGACTTGGGAATAACCAATTATAGAGATATGGTGTCGGATGTGATATGATCGAGGCAGGATCACCGACTATATAAGTATATATATGTATCGACTCAGAGGTTAGGCGGTTTCCTTTACCTACTGTTAGCTTTAGCTCAGCCTTGTAGTGGTGTAGCTATATGACTCTTATGACATTAGATGCAGTTAGTGATCATGGTGTTCAGTATTTTAGCTCCCGCACAATATTATTGTTGTTCTGCACTGCATACTGTTGTGATTCATATTGTATTATTGATATCCTGCTGCTAGGACACCAGCACCATTACCGATGATGCGTATGTACCACGTACACTTATTTGCTGTCGCACACACATCTTCATCGGTAATTGCCATGTCACGTACACTTAGAGAATATTATTGCCTGATTTAGCTTGTTAGCTAGTAGTGACATGATATTGTAGCATTGCCTTATATGCTAGCTTGACATTGTAGCTATTGCTTGTCACATCATGCATACTGTTGTTCATTATATGCCGCATTCATGGATTCTCATGCTTATATTCATGGTTTACATACTATTGATGATTCGGATTTCCATGATGTTTTCTGGATTTGGAGGAAAAACCGCAAAACATATATAAACTGCTTCTCTCTTTTTAAATAAATGCGATTTTTCCGTGATGTATGAGTCGTCCACCATGAGTTTTACTGATGGATTTCGAGACCCGATTCGAGGAGGCGGATGAACCGTTTCGAGTACATGGTGGGCCCGGTGCGGTACCCCGGGGCAAGAAGATCGCAGGAGATGGCGTTGAGCCTGGCAGGGGAGCACTACCGACCGGTGATATTACCCGACATGTCGGATATCCGGAGGATACCGTCGTAGTCATGAGATGGATGGAAGGGGCCGATCTGGACTGACGGCGCCCTGGACATTATGATTGAGACATTGAGATTTGAGATATTGAGGTACAGAGATTGTGATACAGAGATATTGAGACATTGAGATTTATGTTTTGTGCCGATGCTAGGCACCGCTTTATGATGATTTCATTATGATACCTCATTTTAAAAATACAGAAATCTCACAAAGTTACAAAAGCAGTTTTCTTCAGTACATGTATTTTGTTTCATGCATTCATACATCATCCATATGATATATTGCCACCTGAGGCACTTACACAGGCACATGGGTTTACACTTGGGTTAGATATTTACACTAGCCATGGTTAGAGATTGTTGTAGATATATTTGAGAATTATATATATTGATTGTATGACCTAGGATTGCGTTATACATGCGATTTCTGTTCGTAGATCTTTTTCTACTCACGAGTTGGCAACTCACCCCCGTTGTGCCCCAGTTTCTTGCAGGTGTTGCCGTACGGATTTCATTACGGCTTTGCGGGCACTGTTCCTTTCGGGTGACTTGCTAGTAGGTGGGTTTATTGTATCGTACCCATCATTATACATTGTATATTATATTTCAGTTATATCTAGAATTTCCATCAACCAAACTTGTATTTATTGAGATAGAGACCAGTGATGTATATTCTTTCGACCTTAGAGTCGCGCATTATATTCCCATGGGTTTCTTGCTGGTTGAGTTTCATTTCTGTTGTGATCCTCGCCTTTAGGTGTTGTATATTATGTTGCATACAGGTTGTTTTGATATGGTTCTTCCTACCCTCTACTCCTTTTCTTAGTTTAGATTTCTGGGTTCGGCTTACTTAGAGTACGTACGCCTCGAGACGTTCGTAGTCTAAGTGCCGGTCATGTTCCGTACTTTCGGGTCGTGACACTCCATCTCGGGGACACATCAACCAGCCGAAACTCCATAACGGGGAAACGTCAAGCAGATACTCCGCCTCGGGGAAACGTCGACTGCCGACACTCCGTAATGGGGAAACGTCAAGCAGACACTCTGTGTCGGGGGCACGTCGACTACAGACACTCCGCCTTGGGGAAACGTCGAGTAGCGACACTCCGTGTCGGGGGCACGTCGACCAAATCACTCCGGGTCAGGGAAACGTCTACCACGGACACTCCGCCTCGGAGACGCATCAAGCGTCGACCGTCCATGTCGTAAAAAGGACAGTGCAGGCTTCCTACAAAGTGGGAACCAAATCACTCCGGGCCAAGGAAACATCTACCACGGACACTCCGCCTCGGAGACGCGTCAAGCGTCGACCGTCCATGTCATAAAAAGGGCAGTGCATCCCAAAAAGTGGGAACCAAAGCAAGTCGCCTACACGCGAAAGAAGATCCATCAATTTCATGCATACGACCCACATATGTGGGGCGCATTTATTGATGGGGGGCACTTTGTTGGGGTCGAAAATTGCACCCCGGTTGACCAAGTCAAAGTTAAGGTCAACCCCAACCCAAGTGGGCCCAAGCCCCGGTCAAGTGGGCCAATGCCCGGGTCGAGCCCGAACATGAAGCGGCCGGCCTCCCCCATGCCAAAACAAAAAATTTTTAATAAATAATTTTGGTGTATTTTATTTTATTTTATTTTGTGAATAAATGTAAGAAAAATGGGCATAAAGCCAAATTTTTGTAAAGCCCATGGATTATGTGCAAAAAGAAATAGCACGTGAGACATGGGATGGGAAAGATGCCATTTTGTAAAGCCCAAAGGGCTATATGTAAAGTGTGTAGCCTATAAAGGACAACATGATGAAAATATCTAAAGATCCTTTTTTCTCTCTCTAAAAAAAATTAGGGTTTGTGCCTCCTTTTACTATTTGCTCAAGGTTCTAAACCTTCTTCCTCTTTTGAATTAAATCAAGAGTTTTACTCTTTCTTTTCCAAAATTAAATAGTTTTCACCACAAAACCCACAAATGGGAGCTCAGATCTTCCATTAGATCTCAAAAGGGGAGATTTTTAAAATCTCTCCCCTCTTGTTCTCCAAGATCCGGCCAACAAAGAGGAGGAAGGAGGAGACCCATCTCTGAAAATCCCGCTTTGGAAAAGATCCAAGGCTCAAGCGAAGATCTCAGGCTTAAGAGAGAAGAACCTCTGAAGATTTTTAGGGAGTTCAACTCGAAGACCTAAATCCTCAAAGGAGTTTAACTCCTAATCCAGATCTTTTGGATTTTAACTCCACTCAAAACCCTCTTTTGGAGTTTAACTCCTATTTCTGGGGGTAAAAAGCCCTTCCTTTCGCTAGCGCCCAGCGCTCAAGCGCCCAAAGCGCTAGCGCTGGGGCCCGAGCGCCCACGTGCCGGGCACGTGAGGCGCTAGCGCCCAAAGCTCTGGCGCTGGCGCCCAAGCGTCCATGTGCCGGGCATGTGAGGCGCTAGCGCCTAAAGCGCTAGTGCCCGAGCGCCCAAAGCGCTAGCGCCCGAGCACCCACGTGCCGGGCACGTGAGGCGCCAGCTCCTAAAGCGCTCGCGCTCGAGCGCCCAAAGCGCTCGCGCTCGCGCTCGAGCGCCTAAAGCGCTCGCGCTCGAGCACCCACGTGCCGGGCACATGAGGCGCCAGCGCCCAAGCGCTGGCGTCAGCGCCCAAGAGTCTAGCGCTAACCCAAACGCCCAAGCACTGGCGCTCACGCATTCTTTGGACACCTTTTCCCCCTCATTTTATATGTACTCCCCACTAAAAATGCCTCCCTCTTTAGAGAAAAATTCTAACAGGAGGCTGCCTCGCACCCTGCAAGGGGGCTGCTAGCTCCCTTTACCCCCTCCGTAAAAACTCTACGGGGCCCCCGATATATCCAAAACCCCTTCAAAACACAACACACGCACACTGCACATTGAGTTCGCATGACCTGTTTGACCCGTCAATCGGAGGTTCTCTCGCTCCAAAGGAGAGGGGTAATTAACGGCAGCTTAGTCCGTGGCTGCCGGAGATTCGGATCCCCACAATCAATAAACCCCAGCCAACCCTAGGCAGAGGGAATCTGTAATGCGCCTGACGAGCGCGCGCATGTTCCCATCTCAATAGGGTGACGAAAAACACCCTACAACCATCTCGAGGAGTCGAGATCGGGTCTCCTAAACTATAGAATTGGTAGGGCCACTTGCCGCTCTTATAGGGGTCTAGGGGTGTGGGCTTCGCTATTCATCACGACCGTGGAATCCGTATTTTCTATTGTTGGCTAAGTACAAAATACGGACCTCCTAGTATATCCTGTATTTTCATATATGTGCTTCTGCTGTTGATATTTTGTGATGTGATCACTTTATATGTTGAGACGAATGATGTATTATATATATGATATATAATAAACATTGCTTATGTTTTGCATCCGCGCTAGTCCCACCCCGCTATGCCGTTTGTTAAGTAACCTAACAGTACATAACGGGACATTGTGGTGAATGCGGATGGCATAAGCGTACATTCTATTTTTCGCTTCTTTTCTGTAATGGCTTAAAGACTTAAATGATGGGACTACATTAATGAGATTAATGTTAACAAAAAGGAACCTAAAAAGATGTTGTAGAATCGGATTTGAAACCTACTCGGCTTTTTATGAAAAAACAAGTTTTCAAATTGCGGAGCTTAAGTCACTCCTTTTAAAACCATTGGATTCTACAACGACATCAAGTCCAAAGCGTTAAAGGTTTTCTTAAAAACTATTCGCAGCCCTCCGTCATTTTAGGAAGTAGAGTACTTAGTATTCGTGCTGCGTATTTTGACTATAGTTAAGGCGCAGTGTACGGTAGCTAAGTGATGTCTTCCTACACCGCATATATTGCGATTAGTTAGGTCATTCATATGATTATGTTGACTATAGTTAAGGGTCATATGGATGGGTCTAGTTAATCACGAAATGACGGGAAGAACTTGACTAGTACTTATGATATGTTTACTATAGTTAAGGTCATGAGTGCTAGGGGTAAAAACTATATCGAGAGTTTCAAGAGTTGAAATTTACAATGAGATTTCATACCTTCTATGTGATAGTAGGATCTCGATCCCACTGTGAGCAAAAGTTCTTCCCGGGAGAGTTTTACACTTTACTATTAGCTAACCCATTAGGTGTCTAGAAAGGTGTCAATGGGGCTACGCCTATGGGAAAATGAGGTTTATTTTAATTAGGTCCGTACGAAAGCACGGAGAACCTCCTTCTAAGTACCGGCATTGGCCTGGCTGAACGGTTAGCGGAGTTGTAGAATGTAATTAATCCTGGCTAATTTTTTCCTTTTAAGGTTTGAAGGAAAAATTGATTAAAGCAGTGTGAGACATCGATTAGATAAGATGAATAACCAATCTGATATTTGCAAGAGCTTTCGCTGAGTGTATTCTTTTCTCTCTCCTAATGGAAGATAACCATGACTGGACTTAAGTTACTGTTAGAGAAAAATAAGCTAAATGGGTCGAACTATAAAGATTGCCTGAGGAACATTAACATTGCTCTCACATATGATAAAGTATTATATGTCCTCACTGCCTCAGCCCTTCCCACCCAGGCCCTGAATCTTCTGTTGCGAAAAAAGAGATCCGCAAAAGGTGGGATATTGACTGTGCTACTGCCAAATGCCTCGCGCTTGCATCGATATACAATACACATCAAAAGCAGCACGAGCAGATGGATGTTCAATCCATCTTTCTCCATACAAAAGAGTTGTATGGGGAGCAATCTCATATCCTACGATATGAAGCATCTCAAAAGATGTTTCAGATACGGATGGCTCCTGGCACACCAGTAGGTGGTCACGTTTTGAAGATGATAGCTCTTATTGAAGAGCTTGAGGATCTCGGATGGACAATGGAGAACGAGCAATATACTGATATTGTTCTACGGTCTCTTTCCTCTGCCTTTGCTCCATTCATAGTGAACTTCAACATGCATAACATGGAGAAGTCACCACCCGAACTTCTCAATATGTTGAGAAATGCGGAGAGCACGCTTAAAGAGAAGTCTCCCTCTCTGATTGTTGGACAATCTTCCTCTTCCGTCCCAAAAGCCAAGGCCATGGGAAAGAATAAGAAGAAATCCACCAAACCGAGAGGTGGAATCAAGAAGGCACAAGGTGTAGGGTTCCTAAGCACGACAACAAGGTTTCGGGTGGCATCTTCCATGCCATTTTCAAAAATTTTGTCATGCTAAAGAACCCCAACCTAGATCTTGTACTAGAGAATCATAGGAACTGAAAAGTAAACAACTTTACAACTAAGTGATAAGGGATTACAACCTTTGTAGTCCGTTCCTTCATTTCATTAGCTCCAAGTAGTGGTCCCTTCACCGCGATCATCGATCTCCCGGACTCTTGAGAGGCTCCACACGGTGTATGATGCATGCTTGCTTGTAGTCTTCGAAATCCAAGATGATCTATCTCGAGGAAACACAGACTCAAGCTATCTCTTCACTAATTTAGGGTTTAGTGAAGCAAACACCCTAAACTAAATGGCTAATAGTAGATGATGATGAAGTAGGAAATGGGCTTTCTTTAGTTTTCTTTTTCTCACAATATTTCATCACAAAGAAAAAGCTAGCAAGCTTTCATGAGGAAGAAGAAGATGAAGTGATGAATGAATTGAGATGAGATTAGAAATGCAACCTTGGGTTAGTATATGTCATGGCTAACTCACGTAGAGAATTGACCATGGCTAATAGATTAGGGTTAGGTTAATAAATATCTTAGGCTAAGACAAAATTGGTGGACTTAGTCAATGGTTCTATAAACTTCATCCAAGCTCAACCATGGCAAAATCCACTCAATTTTGAATTACCAAAAATAAATATAAACTCAACACTTATCATATTAGAATGGTGTAATTCTCATATACCCAAGTTGCATGTATAACCTAGCATGTTACAATTATACGTATTGTTAGTGTATATGCCCTAGAGGCCATTACTGTATCATACTAGTTTGTATATTACTTAATGGAAGCTTGGGATATTCACCTTGTATATACAATCTTGCTCAAAATAGTAGTATGCTACTTGGTTTGTTTCTACTTCAATGTGTACATGTGTTTATTTTTGTATATCGCCTATACACATTAGTGGAGCCCTTAGGATCTTTGCTTGATTACCAGCGATGTGATGGCCGTCACACTAGTGGGGCTGGGTAATCTATAAGCACATCCTTATGCAGGTACGTGGTCGCAGGACTATCGAGACTGGGCATCGATACTCCGGAGTAGACTAGCGCATGCGCTTCTCATCCCAGTGTGGGAGACGGTCTGTCCCACAGCCGTCAGTCCGTCGTACTTGAGATAGTATGCGGGTGCTCGTTAGGTTACGGGTACACTGGACAGGACTCGTCGGGAACTGACTTGTTGGTATTATGCCTATCGTCAGTTATCAGTTCCCAGGTGACATGAGTACAGCTTAGTCCGCTGACTTGACACTGTCACTTCGCCTCGAGTGTGTTCCCACTGTACTTTGATCACTACCCTACCACGGCTCAAACGAGTCGTGTAAATAGGTAGTGGTTGGGTGCAGTCCCGAAGCACTTGGAGGCAGTGACGGTTAGACAGGATTCGTCTCTCCCGGTATTGGGGGTTGACATCGCACTGTGTCTAGGAGAGCCATTACACGAGCAGTCCCTGGCCAGGGCAAACGAGATATACTGGTAGGTTTCCAGTGTTATCTCAGGGTGTTTTGGGCTTCGCTCCGGCACGACTTGTACCGCTATTGGGGGACTGACGTTTACCGCCCCGTAGGCCCGCCATACGATGTATCAGACGAACAGACCGGACTGTACGGAGAATGTCACACTCAGGCTCAGTAGGAGTTCAGATGGGTTTCGCCTCGTCGGTCTTCTTGTCGGCATTACCTGGGGACCGTTACGCACAGCTAGTGCCGCTTGCGGTCTGTGGTTAAACCCACTGCCAGCGTAGTGTCGAGTCTTTAGAGTCCCACACAGAAAGCTTTTCGCCTTTAGGCAAAAGAGTAGAGGTCGCATGGTATTGCGACAGGTCGCATGGTTTTGCGACAGGGTTCGGTCACATCCGTGCACTTGTGCACGTACAGTGTCCGGACAGTTTACACTAGCGGGCTTTGGTTTAAGCCAGATCCTAGTGTACCTTTTGGGATTGGATTTATCCAGTGTGCATTCGTGTTCCTCGGAACGCGGATGCGGGTGTGTATGCACAGTTGACAGGGAGGCAGAGGCAGCGGATTCTCATTAGGGTTGTTGACAGTTGACCGTTGACTATTTGACTTTTTGCTCAACCCTAATGAGAATATGATATGTGATTAACTATTATATTAATTAAGTATTATGGTGACATGGTTGTTGACTTTTGTTGACTTGTTGACTTTTGTTGACTTGTTGACTTTGTTGACCGGTTGACTAGGCTTGACTAGTTGACCATCATGATAACCATAGCCATCATTTCATGGCAAAGACTTTTACTTGCTTGCTCATTTGTGTAAAATGAGTGCGTGAAATGATATGGTTATGGTTGCTTCAACCATCACATAAGACTTTTTTGGTATGATGAGTTATCATGACTTTGGATTATGAGAGGGTGAGAGACAAAATACTTGCTCATTCTTTCTTGCTCATTCTCTCTCTTGTTCTTGAGCTCTCTTGTTTCTCTCTCACCCTCAACCTCTTGCTCCCTCTCTTGACTCTATGGTTCTCTTGTCTCATGAGTTGAGAATCAAGAACCATAGATAAAATCCCATTCTAATTCTTCTCTACTCATTCTAGTTCACTAGGTTTGGCAAACCAAGTGAACTAGTTTCTTCAAAGAACGAAGAAGGAGCTAAAGGTTGGAACTTTCAGGTGGATCTATCTTCGGCGTACGGAGACGACGGGAAGAAGCCAATCCGGACCACCATCGGAGCTTGAAGACGAAGGAGTTCAAGACAAGCAAGGTATAACCCCCTAACCGAGTAGCTAGAAACTCGTAGTTAGGTTGTTAGATAGATGTTTAACCAAGATCCGGGTTTTTAGGTCCATGTTACCACCTCTATAAAAATCGTTTTTTTTTACCAAATTCCGCATGCCCGAAAGTACCGGGAGAGGTAGCATGGACATACAGTGGTATCAGAGCCTAGTTAAACTCTATCTAACATGTTAGCAAGTAACTAGAAGATCGATCAAAGAAAAAGTCCCGAAACGAACCCCGGAATTTTAAAGTTTCTGTCGATTTTTAAAGTGCTGGAAAATTTTTTTGGGTAACACCTAAAATCGACTCAGGGTTTTTTATTGCTCCTGTAGAAAAATCTCCAAGTGATTCCCCTAAACGACCGCGGAAACGCGGCAATAGCTTGCTATTGCCGCGGTTCCGCGGCCTCCTTGGCCCCTCTCTGGTGTTTCTTTGCTACAGTGTGCTTCTGGGGGTATTTTGGGAATTTTGGTACATGTATTTTCAACCCAGATTTTCCAGAACGAAAATTTTATTTTTGGGTCCCGAAAATCCGTATTTTTGATCGAACTTCTAAAAGACTTAAGCTAACGGGTTTTTCTGTAATGTGATATTTGTATTGAACGTCTACTAATCGCTATATGTCGATTAGTGGGGGTTATACAAATCTGTGATCTGTAATGTTGCTGGAATGTGTATATGAATATGTTGGATTGTCGCGGGTGAATAGCTGGGGGTTGTGAGACGAGAGTTTTCTTTTTTTTCAATTCATGTAAATTTGTAAATTGATGTAATAATTATTTGTATGGCCGCACAACCGGGTCGGGGTTGTAGCCGTCATTGTATAATTTCTTTTTACTGTTTTTGCTCCTAGGATAGACTCATGGAGGGGGTGTACAAACTACCGGGTATGCCGAAGTGTCGAGTGGCCTACTCATGGAGATGAGGGAGGTTGCTACGCTTCGGGTACTTGGCGGGTAGTTTGCCGCACCCGTAGGGGTCTTGGGTGGGGTTTTGGCTATTCACCGCGACCGTGTAATCTGTCGTTCGTTACAGGCTCGTACGAATTACAGATTCCTAGTATATCCAATGTATTCATCTGTGATCTGAAATGTTTATCATTGCAGTATATCTATATATGATATTATTTAGGCGTTGCTTATGTTTTACAGACGCGCTAGCCCAGCCCCCGCTCTGTCGTTAGTTAAGTAACCTAACGGGTAATGACGGGGCCCAGTGGCGAATGCGAATGGCATAAGCGTACTTCATATTTTGGTTGTTTTCTGCAATGGTAGGATTAAATGATGGGACGCATTAAAAGAACTAATGCAAGAATATCACGCATTAAAAGAACTAATGCAAGATAATAAACCAAGTTAAAGTCGTTGGAACACTTTCGAAAAACCACTCGGTTCTTTTCAAAACCAACTTTTAAATGCGGAGCTTGAGCCACTCCTTTTAAAAGCTATCTCGTTCCATCGACCAAATCAAGTTCACTACGTTCACGGTTTTGCCAAAACCATTCGTAGCCCTCCGTCGTTTCACATGAATAGTCAATAGTATTCAAGCTGTGTATGTTGGCCAAAGTCAAGGCACAGTGATTGGTAGCGATTGGGTGTTCAAGTGTAGCATAGATAGATGCGTTGGTTTGGGACAGTCGTACTGCCATTTTGGCCAAAGTCAAGGGTAGGTACGGATGGATCCAAATTAACCTGGATAATGACGGGTAGAACTTGACATGTGACTTATGATATTTTGGCCAAAGTCAAGGTCATAAGAGCATGGGGCAAAAAAATCCACATCGGGAGTTTCATAAGTACTGAAACTTGCTAGATTTGCATACCATTTGGAGTGTGATGATTCTGGTAGGATTCCTTCAGTTTCGTCACGCGATGATATTTGGATCCCGATCCTACTGTGAGTATATGCTAGTCCTCGGGAAATTTCTCACTAATCGATCAATGCTATAAACCTAGTAGGTGCCTAGAAAGGTGTTAGCGGGGCTACGCCCCCAGGGAAAAGAGGTTCTTTAATTAAGGAACTTCGCGAAAGCGTTGGAAAACCTCCCTCGAAGTACCGACACCGGCCTGGCTGAACGGTTAAGCAAGTATTGTGCGGTGGGATTGATCCCGACTAATTCTTCCTTTATGGTTTGAGGAGGGATTCGAGAAACAGTGGGAGCCATCCTGTTTAGACAAACTAAAAACCACTCTAAACTTGCAAGAGCATCATGCTGAGTGTTTCTTCTTCTCTCTCCTAATTGCAGCGACCCATCAACATGACTGGACTTAAGTTACTTCTAGATAAAAACATACTGACAGGGCCAAACTACAAAGATTGGCTCAGGAATATCAAAATGGCAATCACTTACGACAAGCTGGGGTATCTTCTTACCACCAAAGCTCCCCCTGTCCCTGGTCCCACTTCCAGCGTCGCGGATAAGGAAATCCGCAAGACTTGGGAGATTGATAGCGCGAAGGCCAAGTGCCTCGTACTTGCCTCGATGGACAACGAACATCAGAGGAGGCACGAGAATATGGACCTTGAATCCATATTTCTCCATACAAAAGAACTGTATGGAGAGCAATCTCGTATCGCAAGATACGAAGCGTCGAAAAAGTTATTTTCGGCAAAGATGGCCGTCGGATCATCAGTAGCCGAGCACGTGCTAAAGATGATCGGCTACATTGAGGAGCTCGCGGACCTAGGGACCACATTGGAGAGTGAGCTCTATACGGATATAGTTCTCCAGACCCTTCCTTCCACTTACGCCCAGTTTATACTGAACTTCAACTTACAAGAAAAAGAGGTTGAACTTTCAGAGCTCCTCAACATGCTGAGGAGCGCAGAGGGCACCCTACAGAAAGGTAGTGAAACATCCACTTTGTTTGTAGGAGGATCATCTTCTTCTAGGTCCAAGGCGAAAGCCAAGGGAAAGAAGAAGAAAGCCCCCGCCAAACCAAGGGGCGGTGTTAGTAAAGTGGATACGAAGGGAAAAGCTAAAGCAACAAAGATAGCGGGGAAGCTTGTGGATAAGGAAGAATGCTTCTATTGTCATAAGAAAGGACACTGGAAGAATGATTGTAGGGCCTGGAAGGCCAGAACACAGGAATTGAAGCAGGTTGCAGCTTCAGCTTCAGGTGTGTATATTATTGAAAACTGTCTTTCAATAAACTCTACTTCCTGGGTATTGGATACCGGATCAGGATCTCATATCTGTAATTCTTTGCAGGCGTTGAGAAACCGTAGGGTTTTGAAGGCAGGTGACATGACCCTCAGAGTTGCGAACGGAGCTAGCATGGATGCTAAAGCCGTGGGGGACTATCACCTGGGAATGTCAGATGGACATGTTTTGGTTTTGCGTAATTGCTTTTTTGTACCCAACGCAACTTGTAATATCATTTCTGTATCTTTCGTTTCTAAAGAAGGTTATGAATTTGCGTTTGTAAGTAATGTTGTAAACATTCATCTTAATCAAGTTCTGATTGGGTCAGGTACATTGAGTAATGGTATATACGTATTGAACCAACCACAGATTTTCAATGTCCAGAATACACACAAAAGAAAGTCTCCAGAAATAAATCAGACTTTCTTGTGGCATTGTAGACTGGGTCACATCAATGAGAGAAGGTTGACTAAGTTACATACAGAAGGATATTTGAATGCGTTCGAATATCAATCGTATGCCACTTGTCAATCCTGTCTCAAAGGAAAAATGACAAAGACTCCGTTTACTGGACATGGAGTAAGAGCGAGCGAGCTCTTAGGACTCGTACACAGTGACGTGTGCGGTCCAATGTCTACACATGCGCGAAGCGGTTATTCTTACTTCATCACTTTTACGGATGACTTCTCAAGGTACGGTTATGTATTCTTAATGAAACATAAGTCCGAAGCCTTTGGAAAGTTCCAGGAATATAAAAGTGAAGTAGAAAAATAGACCGGCAAAAGTATTAAGATTCTAAGATCGGATCGAGGTGGAGAATACTTAAGTACCGAGTTCCTGGACTATTTAAAAGAGAACGGAATTCTCTCTCAGCTTACTCCTCCATACACTCCGCAACATAACGGTGTATCGGAGAGACAGAACCGAACCCTATTGGATATGGTTCGGTCCATGATGAGTAGCGCTGAGTTACCGCGATCATTCTGGGGGTATGCGCTGGAATCAGCTGCATACCTTTTGAACCGAGTTCCTACTAAGACTGTGCCTACTACACCATATGAGATGTGGTGTGGGAAGAGACCCCATCTTAATCACATTAAGACATGGGGAAGTCCAGCTTTTGTCAAAAAGCAGCATGCGGACAAGCTCGAGGCACGCTCAGTAATGTGCAAGTTTGTAGGATATCCAAAGAATTCCAAGGGATATTTCTTCTACTGCGAAGAGGAACAAAAAGTCCTTGTTTCTCGTCATGCCCACTTTCTAGAACACCAGTTCTTGGAAAAGGAAATTAGTGGGAGCGCAGTAGAACTGGAAGAAATTCCAGAACCACAGACTATTACTGAAAGCTTAGTGGAACCAGAGGGTTCAAAAGAACAGGACATTCCTACGCCGCTCCGCAGAAGTAGTAGGCAGTCTCATCCGCCCGAGAGATACTACGGTTTTCTCATAGACGGGGATAGAGAGGATTGCATCATAGATTATGAAGAGCCTACTAGCTTCCAGCAGGCCGTTCAGAGCGTTGACTCGGTGAAATGGCTGGATGCAATGCGGACCGAAATGGAGTCCATGTACACCAACAAGGTATGGACGTTGGACATTGCTCCAGACGGGGTAAAACCCGTAGGATGCAAGTGGATCTTCAAAAGGAAGATTGGTGTAGATGGGCAGGTTGAGACCTATAAAGCTAGGCTGGTAGCAAACGGTTTTCGTCAAAGACCTGGCTTGGACTATGACGAAACCTTTTCTCCAGTAGCCATGCTGAAATCCATTCGGATCCTTCTTTCCATTGCTGCCTTCCACGATTATGAGATCTGGCAAATGGACATAAAGACCGCTTTTCTAAATGGAAATTTAGAGGAGTGTGTCTATATGGACCAACAGGAGGGTTTCATTCAGAGTGGGAGCAGCGGAAAGGTGTGCAAGTTGCTTAAGTCCATCTATGGACTAAAGCAGGCATCGCGGAGTTGGAACATCTTCTTTGATGAGACGGTCAAAGAATTTGGCTTTATCAAAAATCCAGATGAACCATGCATCTATAGTAGATTTGTAGCGAGAACTGTTGTATTCCTCGTTTTATACGTGGATGACATTCTCTTAATAGGAAATGACATTCCTATGCTACAATCTGTCAAGGGGTTCTTGTCACACAGGTTCTCCATGAAAGACCTGGGTGATGCCTCGTACATTCTGGGTATCCGGATCTACCGTGACAAATCCAAGAGGATATTAGGACTTTCACAGTCCAGGTACATCGACACTATACTGAAGAGATTCAGTATGGAAGATTCCAAGCGCGGTAACCTACCGGCTTGTCACGGGATCACCCTCTCTAAAGAGATGTCTCCCAAGACTGATTTGGAGAGGGATCGCATGTCTATTATACCCTACGCTTCTGCGGTAGGCTCTATAATGTATGCGATGTTGTGTACCAGACCGGATGTAGCTTATGCACTGAGTGTGGTAAGCCGGTATCAGTCAAACCCTGGGGAGAAACACTGGATAGCGGTAAAGAACATTCTCAAGTACCTGAGAAGGACTAAGGAGATGTTCTTGGTGTATGGCGGAAAAGACCTCCAGATCGAGGCCTTTGCTGACTCCAGCTTCCAGAGTGACAAGGATGATTCCAAGTCCATGTCGGGTTTTGTCTTTACCCTCAATGGAGGGGCGGTCTGTTGGAAGAGTTCCAAACAAGAAACCGTTGCAGACTCGACGATGGAAGCGGAATGCATCGCTGCATCTGATGCCGCAAAAGAAACTGTCTGGATGAGGAAGTTCTTGAAAGAACTTCAGGTGGTTCCGTCCATTGTTGATCCAATACCTCTGTATTGCGACAACAACGGGGCTATAGCTTTAGCGAAGGAACCCAGGTCCCATCAGAGATCCAGGCACATCTTGAGGCGGTATCACCTGATCAGGGAGATCGTGGATCGCCAGGAGATCGAGGTTCGGAGAGTCGCTTCAGAAGATAACACTGCAGATCCATTCACCAAGGCCCTGCCCCAGACTCAGTTCGAGCGGCTGATCGAGATGATAGGTCTTCGATACGCCAGTACATGGCCTTAGTGCAAGTGGGAGATTGTTAGTGTATATGCCCTAGAGGCCACTACTGTATCATACTAGTTTGTATATTACTTAATGGAAGCTTGGGATATTCACCTTGTATATACAATCTTGCTCAAAATAGTAGTATGCTACTTGGTTTGTTTCTACTTCAATGTGTACATGTGTTTATTTTTGTATATCGCCTATACACATTAGTAGAGCCCTTAGGATCTTTGCTTGATTACCAGCGATGTGATGGCCGTCACACTAGTGGGGCTGGGTAATCTATAAGCACATCCTTATGCAGGTCCCTGGTCGCAGGACTATCGAGACAGGGCATCGATACTCCGGAGTAGACCAGCGCATGCGCTTCTCATCCCAGTGTGGGAGACGGTCTGTCCCACAGCCGTCAGTACATCGTACTTGAGATAGTATGCGGGTGCTCGTTAGGTTACGGGTACACTGGATAGGACTCGTCGGGAACTGACTAGTTGGTATTATGCCTATCGTCAGTTATCAGTTCCCAGGTGACATGAGTACAGCTTAGTCCGCTGACTTGACACTGTCACTTCGCCTCGAGTGTGTTCCCACTGTACTTTGATCACTACCCTACCACGGCTCAAAGGAGTCGTGCAAACAGGTAGTGGTTGGGTGCAGTCCCGAAGCACTTGGAGGCAGTGACGGTTAGACAGGATTCGTCTCTCCCGGTATTGGGGGTTGACATCGCGCTGTGTCTAGGAGAGCCATTACACGAGTAGTCCCTGGCCAGGGCAAACGAGATATACTGGTAGGTTTCCAGTGTTATCTCAGGGTGTTTTGGGCTTCGCTCCGGCACGACTTGCACCGCTATTGGGGGACTGATGTTTACCGCCCCCTAGGCCCGCCATGCGATGTATCAGACGAACAGACTGGACTGTACGGAGAATGTCACACTCAGGCTCAGTAGGAGTTCAGATGGGTTTCGCCTCGTCGGTCTTCTTGTCGGCATTACCTGGGGACCGTTACGCACAGCTAGTGCCGCTTGCGGTCTGTGGTTAAACCCACTGCCAGCGTAGTGTCGAGTCTTTAGAGTCCCACACAGAAAGCTTTTCGCCTTTAGGCAAAAGAGTAGAGGTCGCATGGTATTGCGACAGGTCGCATGGTTTTGCGACAGGGTTCGGTCACATCCGTGCACTTGAGCACGTACAGTGTCCGGACAGTTTACACTAGCGGGCTTTGGTTTAAGCCAGATCCTAGTGTACCTTTTGGGATTGGATTTATCCAGTGTGCATTCGTGTTCCTCGGAACGCGGATGCGGGTGTGTATGCACAGTCGACAGGGAGGCAGAGGCAGCGGATTCTCATTAGGGTTGTTGACAATTGACCGTTGACTATTTGACTTTTTGCTCAACCCTAATGAGAATATGATATGTGATTAACTATTATATTAATTAAGTATTATGGTGACATGGTTGTTGACTTTTGTTGACTTTGTTGACTTGTTGACTATTGTTGACTTGTTGACTTTGTTGACCGGTTGACTAGGCTTGACTAGTTGACCATCATGATAACCATAGCCATCATTTCATGGCAAAGACTTTTACTTGCTTGCTCATTTGTGTAAAATGAGTGCATGAAATGATATGGTTATGGTTGCTTCAACCATCACATAAGACTTTTTTGGTATGATGAGTTATCCTGACTTTAGATTATGAGAGGGTGAGAGACAAAATACTTGCTCATTCTTTCTTGCTCATTCTCTCTCTTGTTCTTGAGCTCTCTTGTTTCTCTCTCACCCTCAACCTCTTGCTCCCTCTCTTGACTCTATGGTTCTCTTGTCTCATGAGTTGAGAATCAAGAACCATAGATAAAATCCCATTCTAATTCTTCTCTACTCATTCAGTTCACTAGGTTTGGCAAACCAAGTGAACTAGTTTCTTCAAAGAACGAAGAAGGAGCTAAAGGTTGGAGCTTTCAGGTAGATCTATCTTCGGCGTACGGAGACGACGGGAAGAAGCCAATCCGGACCACCATCGGAGCTTGAAGACGAAGGAGTTCAAGACAAGTAAGGTATAACCCCCTAACCGAGTAGCTAGAAACTCGTAGTTAGGTTGTTAGATAGATGTTTAAGCAAGATCCGGGTTTTTAGGTCCATGTTACCACCTCTATAAAAATCGTTTTTTTTACCAAATTCCGCATGTCCGAAAGTACCGGGAGATGTAGCATGGACTTACACGTATCACATATATAATTTTGTTACAAAAGAAAAGAATGCAATAAACATATATCACATATATGTTAAATGTATCCAAAGTGAGAAAAAGAAATACTTAAGTGAGCATATATTAGTTAATGTAATTTAATATATCAAATATATAATTATATATTAAATTATTAAATCAACACTTGATTCAATAATCCGGCTATAGCACATATAACCGACTAATATATAATACAACAACTTATCGAATCAACACTTGATCCGATAACCCGACTATATCACATATAACTGACCAATGTCACAAGTCACGAGAATAGAATGCGGTATCACATACGCGTATCAATCTCGGTCCTGCACATATCATATATGTGCTCCTACTCCGTTTCGCCTGAGCCAGGAAACCTCTGTGCAGGACTCTAAAGACTCGTCAATATGCCGGCAGTAGGTGATGATCATATCAAACACCCAAAAGCCGCAACCGGTCAGCTAAACGTAATGGCCACCCGGGTATTGAGCGATCAGAAGATCAACAAGCAAGCCTACTCACACTCCTGTGAATCCAATCAGTAACACTACCATACAGTCCGTTCTCTTCGTCTGATATGTCGCATATCCAGTCTAGGGCTGGTAAACGTCAGACCCAAGTAACCGATAAGTCATGTCGATGTGAGGCTCATAACGGGTCGAAAAACTTTTGATAAAACTTACCAGTAGATCTCCATATCAGCCCTGCCCAGGGACTCCCCTGTTATGGCCAATCGAGCACAGCGCAACATCAACCCCCAATACCGGGAGAAACGAAACCCCTCCTATCGCTCATTGCCTCCATGTGAATCGGGAATGTACCCAAAAACCACTGTTTTGCACATCCTCTTGAACGTGGTAATGTGGAAATCAAAGCACAGTGGGAATCACACAAGACTCTATGACGATCTCGGGTCTACAGACTAACCTGTAGCAGTGTCACCAGAGAACTGCTATCTGACGATAGGTATAATGCCATCTAGGAGTTCTCGGCGAGTCCGTTCAGTGTACCCAGTCTCCACTAAGCACCTGTATACCATCTTTAATGTCAAACACTAATGGATGTGGGATCATCCATCGCCCGTCATATGGGTGAAGAAGCGTATACGCTAGTCTACTCTGGAGTATCGATGCCCTGTCTCGATACACCTTCGACTAGGAACAATTATAGGATGTACTCGTGGAATACCCTGGCCCCACTAGTATGATCTCCATCATAGTCCTAGTAGTCAAGTACATATCCTAAGGGTTTTATCAACATGTGAGAGCAAGACAGTAACACAATACAAGTCAACATGTTTAGACAAAGTGAAACCAGATAGCATACTATCATGTCCAGCAAGAAAGTCCACTTTGTATATATCCAAGTATCCACTATAATATACAACATATGTACAATAATGGCCTCTAGGGCATGTACATAACTTACAATCTTCCACTTGCACTAAGGCCAGCTGTTGTAGTATCTCATACCTAACATCCCAAAGAGTCTCTCAAATTGTATCTAGGGTATGACCTTCGTGAGTGGATCCGCAGTGTTGTCCTTCGTGTCAACTCTCCTGACCTCGATCTCTCGGCGATCAATTATCTCCCGGATTAAGTTATACCGCCTCAGAACATGCCTGGATCTCTGATGAGACCTGGATTCCTTGGCTAAAGCTATAGCTCCATTGTTATCACAATACAAAGGTATTGGATGCTCAATGGACGGAACCACTCCAAGTTCGTTTATGAACTTCTTCATCCAGACAGCCTCTTTAGCAGCATCGTTGGCAGCGATGTATTCATCCTCCATCGTTGAGTCTGCCATGGTTTCCTATTTGGAACTCTTCCAACAAACCGTTCCTCTATTGAGGGTAAAGACAAATCCCGAGTGCGACTTAGAGTTGTCCTTATCACTTTGGAAGCTCGAATCGGTAAAGGAATCCCCTTGGATTTCACCGTTACCATACACTAAGAACATCTCTTTAGTCCTTCTCAAGTACTTGGGAATGTTCTTCACAGCTATCCAGTAACTCTCTCCTGGATCTGCTTGATATCTACTCACTACACTTAGTGAGTATGCTACATCGGGTCTGGTACATAGCATCTCGTACATAATAGAGCCTACTGCCGAAGCATAGGGTATCCCTTGCATGCGAGCTCTTTCCAAATCAGTCTTAGGAGACATCTCTTTAGAGAGAGTGGGTCCAGAGATCGTGGGTAAATTCCCATGCTTGGATTCTTCCATACTAAACCACTTTAGTATGGTGTCAATGTACCTGGATTGGGACAATCCCAATATCCGTTTAGATCTATCTCTATAGATCTTAATCCCCAAGATGCAGGAGGCATCACCTAGATCTTTCATTGAGAATCTTTGTGATAAGAAGAGCTTGACCGAGTGCAGCATAGGAAGATCATTTCCTATCAAGAGTATGTCATCCATATACAATACGAGAAAGACAACCTTACTCTCTGCCACCTTCTTGTATATACAGGGTTCATCTACGTTCTTGATGAAGTCGAACTCTTTCACTACTACATCAAAACAGATGTTCCAACTCCGTGATGCCTGCTTTAACCCGTAGATGGATTTAAGCAGCTTGCACACCTTCCCGCTGCTCCCACTGTCTACGAAGCCCTCTAGCTGAGTCATGTATACGCATTCTTCTAAATCACCATTTAGAAAGGCGGTCTTAACTTCCATCTGCCAGATTTCGTAGTCATGGTATGCAGCAATGGCAAGTAGGATCCGAATGGACTTAAGCATAGCCACTGGAGAAAAGGTTTCATCATAGTCCACACCTGGTCGTTGACGAAAACCTTTTGCAACAAGTCTAGCTTTGAAAGTCTCAACTTTTCCATCTACACCAAGTTTTTTCTTAAAGATCCATTTGCTTCCGATGGGTTTTACCCCTTCAGGAGCAACTTCCAAAGTCTATACTTTGTTGGTGTACATGGATTCCATCTCGGATCGCATTGCATCCATCCATTTCATAGAGTTCCCACTCGTGATGGCCTTCTCGAAGCTAGTCGGGTCATCATCTTCCATGATGCAATCCTCGCTCCCACCATGAATGAGAAAACCGTAGTATCTCTCAGATGGATGAGGAACCCTACTAGATCGGCGGAGAGGCTGAGGTTCGTTGGGAACTATTGAATCCTCTGGTTCCAACAAACTATCAGTTGTAGTTTGTGCCGCTGGAACTTCTTCCAGCTCTACCTCTTCGCCATTAATTTCTTTTATAAGAAATTCCTTTTCTAAAAAGGTGGCATATTGAGAAACAAACACATTTTGTTCCTCACCGTGGTAGAAGGTATATCCATATGAATCTTTTGGATATCCCACAAACTTACATAGACCTGATCTTGCCTCGAGCTTGTCCGGATTTTGCTTTTTAACATAGGCCGGACAATCCCATATCTTAACTCGTTTAAGAGATGGTCTCTTCCAATTCCATATCTCATATAGAGTGGTAGGCACCGATTTGGTTGGAACTCTATTCAATAGGTATACATCCGTCTCCAGCGCATAACCCCAAAAGAAAATAGGTAACTCAGTGGTGCTCATCATAGAGCGCACCATATCTAATAGGGTTCGATTCCTCCGTTCCGATACACCGTTGTGATGTGCTGTATACGGAGAAGTAAGCTGAGAGAGAATCCCATTCTCTTTTAGATAGTCACGGAATTCCATGCTCAAGTATTCTCCTCTCCGATCAGATCGAAAGATTTTAATACTTTTACCCGTCTGGTTCTCAACTTCATGGTTATATTCTTTGAATTTCTCAAAATCTTCAGACTTGTGTTTTATCAGGAACACATGTCCGTATCTCGAGAGATCGTCAGTGAATGTAATGAAGTATGAGGAACCATTTCAGGTATGTATAGACTGTAAGTGCACGGCGGCGCCCCGGCCGTCAATCCGACGGCCAAATGCGGAAGCGGTGATAAACTTAAATTTTTCATGAACTGGCACCACCGCGCACAAATACCCGGATCGAACCATTAACTAGTCCTAGCTAACTACAAGATGGGGAAGAGAGATATACCGACTGATCCGAGTCCTCCGGTCTTCTCGTCGTCGTCCCGATCTCCCGCGGAAACTCCGGTCGTCGCCTCCTTGCCTGAAGGGCACCACATCGTCTGCATCTTTTACGGGCTCCCACCTCAATACCGAGGCAACTCGGGCACGAAGCTGTCTAGTCGACGTGCCCAAGGTTTGCTGTAGAATGTGTAGTGCTCATGTCTCACTTTGGGGTTTGTGGAGGTTGCCTTTTGGTGGAGGAATGATACTTGGAGTTTTGTGATGAGAAATGGAATTTTGCAAACACCATGAGAACAAAACCCTATCCACAAAAATTGGGCAGCCCCATATTTGGCTTGGCCGGCCATGTGAGAGAGAGTGGAGAGAATGAGAGTGTAGAGCTCAAAAATGGGGGAGAGCCTCATTCTATTATCCAAAGGAGAGAGAGAAAAGGCTATCATGCAAAGTAATGATCACTAGCCTAAACCAACACTCCAACACAACCATCATCTCAAGCATGATGACTCCAAATAGTCAAGCCATCATGAACAAATCAAGTCAAAAGGTCAAGGGATGGTGCAACCATCATGACACAAGAATATGCAAATACCCCCTCCACAAAAGCTTATTTGCACAAATGCAAATAAGCCCTCCTCCACCAAACTTCGGCCAATGAAGGATACAAATGAAAATGGCCGAAACGGAAAGCAAACTGGCAACTCCAGAAAACTGGTCCCGTAATAAATTACAGGAAAACCCCGATACTGTGTATACACACCCGCATCTGTATTCCGACCGAAATACAAATGCAATGAGACAAAGTCTACACTGTACTATACTAGGATCCGGCTTAAACCAAAGCCGGCTAGTATTATTCGTTCGATCATGATCCGTGCAATACCGCACGTATCTGATCGAACGCTGTCATATATCCATACGGCCTCTAGTACAAAACGTCTGATCCTGATCCATGCAATACCGCACGTATCTGATCGAACCCTGCCATATCACCATACGGCCTCTACAGCTTTTCGCCCGAAAGCTGAGTAACTGAATGTGGGGGACTCTAAAAACTCATCAACACCATGGTTGTGGATTTAACCACTAGCACGTCAGAGGTATAAGCCAATACGTAACGGGCTACCAGGTATTGACTAAAAGGGACGTCTGTGAGCGAACTCAGCCTGACAACCCTACTGAGCCTGACAGTGACAATATCCGTACAGTCCGGTCCGTTCGTCTATGAGCATCGCATGGCGGGCCTAGGGGGTTGGTAAAAGTCAGACCCCGAAAAGCGGTACAAGTCGTGTCGGAGTGTAGCCCAGAACACCCTGAGATACTACTGGAATACCTACCAGTAAATCTCTTGCCTTGGCCAAGGACTTTTCATGTTCTGGCTCTCCTAGACACAGCGCGACCTCACCCCTAATACCGGGAGAGACGAACCCCTGAAGATGCGCTCACTGCCTCCATGTGGCTCGGGACTGTACCCAACTAAAACCTGTTTGCACGTCTCCTTTGAGCGTGGTAGGGTAGTAATCAAAGTACAGTGGGAACTCACATGAGACAAATGACGATCCCCAGGTCGATGAACTAACCTGTACACATGTCACCAGGGAACTGCCATCTGACGTCTGGTATAAGACCAACTAGCATGTTCCCGGCGAGTCCTGTCCGGTGTACTCATAACCCAATGAACACCTGTATACATCTTAGGTGATCCAACTGACACCAGTGGCTTGTGAGACCGGCCACCGCCCCTCGTCGGGGTCTCGACTGTATACACTAGTCTACTCTGGAGTATCGATGCCCTGTCTCGAAACTCCCACGACTAGGGACCTTTTAAGGATGTGCTTATAGGCCCCAGCTCCCACTTATATGATCGCCCTCATACTGATGGTGGTCAAGCAAGAATCCTAGGGGCTCTATCAACGTGTAATAGCTACATGTCAGGTCACCTAAAACAGTACACGATGATAAAGATAAACCAGATAGCATACTATCATCTCGAGAAAGACTGTCCTACCGGGATAGGTCCTCCCTCAATCATTGCAATCACGTGCATGTGATCCAATAATTGACTCTGAGGGCACTATCTCCAACAATCTCCCACTTGCACTCAAGGCTAATTATTGCGATGTCGCATACTCACAGCCCGTGTGATACCGAACACCCAACTCCTCTACTAGTCAGTCTCACAAAGCTCGCTTGCGAAACTATTGCGTTCGAGGAATAGCCTCAGTCAGTGGATCCGCTTTGATGTTTCTTTCTATGTCTGTCTAAATCTCAAGTTCACGGAGAAACCCATCTCCCGAAATGAGCAATACCTGTCTTAGAATGTGTCTGGATGTCTGATGGGACCTAGCTCATAAATGAACTCCAAATCCAAACTTCGTAGACTGTATCGTCAACTGAATTTAATCAGTATCCTGCGCCATGCCTCCCTCAGTATTGCCTTGGACCACCTGTCCAAAATATTGCCCCTCGTCAGAAGGAAAACTATAACTCTGACAACCTCCTTGTCGTCCAGGTCACCTTGGAAGCCTGGAATGATAACTGTCTCCCGAATGAGGCTGTCGTTATCGTATCCCTAGAACATCCACTTATGTTCTAAAGCTGCTTCCGACTGTTTCTCCAGGATTGGATCAATGTCAACTTATTGCATCTAGTGCAAGAACAACATCTGGTGTGGTACTTGACATCTCATGATTGACTCAATTGCCTGAGCAAGTGATCTGCCAATCATGCACATCCCTCTCCCCTTTAGTCTATAAGACACGTTTAGAGAGGATGACTCCATTACCTGCAGGTACACTACCGTGCCAGGAGTCGTCCATTCTAAATACTCTTAGAATGCTGTCTAAGTACCCAGATTGGGAAACCACCCAAATCTAGATCTAAAACCATAGATCTAGTAACCAGTATGTCTGATATAAAGTCCAAGTCCCATGTGGAGAAACCACTGTGTGACGACCAAAGTATAACCGATCGTAGTATAGGAATATCACTTCCTACTCTGTGTATGTCATCCAAATACCATGACATCACACTCTACTACCTTCTCAACAGATCCATCCCCTATTCTGATGAAGTCAAACCTATGACTGTCACATCAGAAATTGATGATCTATCTCCGCTATATCTGCTTTAGTCTATAAATAGACATAAGCCACTTGTCTACTATGCTTCCGCTGCTCCCACTAACTACGACAACCCTCTGGCAGAGTCATATTGTCACGACCCGAAAGTACGGAACATGACCGGCACTTAAACTACGAAACGTCTCGAGGCGTACGTAATCTAAGTAAGCCGAAAACCCAGAAATCCAAACCAAGAAAAGTAGTAGAGTGAAGGAAAACCAATTTAAAATCAAGTAGTTTTAATAGTATAAGCCGAGTTATGCGGTTTTTTTTTTAAACATCAAAAATTTCCTGAAAATTTCGGCAGAGTCTCCTTTGTAAATAATGGCTCCCAAACGGGATACAACATGAATAGTATACGAAATCCATAAAAAGGCATCCCCAAGCGGGAGCTAGCTCTTCGTCAATCGACGGTCACAACCACACAAGCAGTATAATATACAACGCCAAGGGCGAGGATCAAAACTCAAAAGGAAACTCAAAACCGCAAGAAAACTACAGAAAAAAATAACGCACGACTCTAAGGTCGAAGGAATAACATCACTGGTCTCTATCTCAAAATAAATACATGTTTGGTTGATGGAACTTCTAGATACAACAGAATAATAATATACAAGTTATATAATGGGGGGTACGATACCAGTAAACCCACCTACTAGCAAATCACCCGAACGAAACTATGCCCACAAGCCGTAATGAAACCTGTCTGGCAAACCTGCAAGAAACTGGGGCACAACGGCGGTGAGTTGCCAACTCGTGAATAGAAAAACATCTACGCACAGAAATCGCATAAATAACGCAACCTAGGTCAATGATCATAATATATCCTCAAATATATGTATAACATGCAGCCTATAACAATGGCTAGGGTAGTATCTAACCCGAGTGTAATCTCATGTGCCCGTGTCAGTGCCTCAGGTAGCAATATATCATATGAATGCGGTATGAATGCACGGAACAGAATGCATGTACTGACGAAAACTGCTTTCATAAATCAGTGAGATTTCTGTATTTTTAAAGTGAGGTACCATAAATGAAATCAGCATAAAACAGTGCCCAGTATCGACACAAAACAAGTGTCCAAATATCTCGATATCTCTGTATCACAGTCTCTGTACCTCAATATCTCAAAAATCAATATCTAGGGCGCCGTCAATCCAGACCGGCCCTTACCATCCATCTCAAGACCACGACGGTATCCTCCGGATATCCGACGCGTCGGGTAATATCACCGGTCGGTAGTGCTCCCCTGCCGGGCTCAACGTCAACAACACATTCCTCTTGCCCCGGGGTACCGCACCGGGCCCACCATGTACCCGAAACGGTTCCTCCACTCCTCGAATCGGGTCTCGAAATCCATCAGCAAACTCATGGTGGACGACTCATACATCATGGGAAAACCGCACTTTTTATTTTAGAAGAGAGAAAAGGTTTATTTATGTTTTTGCGGTTTTCCTCCAAATCCTGAAAATCTCATGGAAATCCGAATCCAAAACCTCAATAACACGTAAAATAGTGAATATATGCATGAGAATCCATGAATGCGGCATAACAATGAATAACAGTATGCATGAAGTAGCAGGTAATAACTACAATGTCTAAACGATTAGCTAACAGGCTATGTCAAGCAATAATATTTTCTAAGGTGTACGTGACATGGCAATTACCGATGAAGATGTGTGTGAGCCGGCAAGTAAGTGTACGTGGTACATACGCATCATCGGTAATGGTGCTGGTGTCCTAACAACATGATATCAATAGTGGAGTATGAAACATAAAATAAGCATGCGATGCGAAGCGAACCACAATAATGAGCGGGAGCTGAATACTAGACGCAACTATAACTAATCTGCATTAGTCTAATATAAGCCCTACAAATGGTGCCTTTTGAAATAACACGAATCATGGGGTTTTGAAAATAGGGGCTACGGTGTTTTTATGAAAAGATACGTCTTTTGAAATATCCGTAGGATCCCTTGGGCTGTCTTTTAAAATACCCACGATTCGTTAGTTTTTGAAATAGGTAAGAATCGAATCTAATCTAACAACTAAACTAAACTAAAGGGCTAAGTTAACAAGCTGGACTACAGGTAAGGAAACCGTCTAACATCTGAGTCGATACATATACATACCTGTATATATATTAGTCGGTGATCCCGCCTCAATAATATCATATCCGATACCATATCTATAATCAGACATCCCAAGTCAAGAGTGCGGATAAATCATCAAAATATAGCTCGTACGTAAATCCGTCGTACGGCATCCCCAAATCTGGGTACGGGTTAATATCATATTCATCACACTATTCATCTGGTATCCTCTTTATCAAATATCATGATCGGGGTACTGATCTGCATCTAGTACAATACTGATACCGCCTAAGTATGCATGCACGTGTGTGAAACACTACGTCAAGGACCCGCTACAACGTCATGTCGTATCTCAAATACGAACCCTGCAATATCATCGATCTCACGGCCTCAAAATCAAATCTCATCGACTCATCATAAATCCCAAGTATCATCCTCAAATCCGTATGTGAACACATAGTCCCATACCCATGTGAACACATAACTATATACTCCCGTAAGCACAAATGAAAGAAGAAAGTATGCAAGTATGGGTTGGTGTGTGCATGTATAGTGCGACCACTACTCTAGGGTTTTGCGACACTAAATCATCCCAGAACACCAAATATCCATATTATCATCAATGTACTCAAACAATATATATATATGTGTGTATACGTATTCTTATACATCACCACGAACTGCGAGGGTGCTATACGCCATCCACCCGACTTCTCCCCGTAGATATAAATCTACTCACCTCGACCTTCGCTTGCCGATGCCGATGTCGACACGCGCTTTCTTGTCTCCTTGAAGTCTTCGTGAGGGTACCTACATAACATAACACATCGCATCGCATTAAAGTCCGACTCATGACCAAATCGACACACGAATCTCACATAGGTCAAAACCTATGGTTTGCTTTCACAAATCAACCCAAAAACCCTCGACATCTGAGTACAAACGCCGATTGATCGAGAAAAACACCAAACGTACCAAATCATGGTTTTACAATTCACTAAAAATATATAAAATACGATGCAATTCATCAAAACCAATAAATTGATTAAATCGATTTATTACAAGAAACCTAGTAAGCATCAATTAGACGTTTCACTTTAAAACTCGATGTTTAAATGAAACTAATGGCCACAATATCCACCAATTATCATAACCATGTTATAAAAACCATATCAATAATTTATTCTCATCAACTTGTATAAATTTCAAAATTCTAGTTTTGCAAAAATATCCAATTTAACACTTTTTAACGCAAAATTTCACAATTTAACAATTTAGCTTGGCTTTGCATATTTTAAATGGTTAAACCACTCATGGAAACCTTAATGATGTGCCAAAAACCCTAACTAGATTTTAATCCCACATTTTAATAAAATTTCTAAAACCTAGTTAGCAAATTAGCATAATTATCACAATTTGGGCAAATTAAATATAACAATATGCAAATTAGCTACAAGATTTGGTTTTGCATAACTTAAGATGCTAAAATACATCACACTACCATGAACAAATTATCACAACCATAACTTTAATTCAAACCCTTCTCTTGAATTTAAACTTGCAATTTAAAACCTAAATTAAACACCTAATTAAGTTGATTTAAAGTATTTAACATCAAATTAAACACAAGGGTTAGAGTTATACCTTCACAAACCATGAGATCAAATATGGAACTTGACCTCCAAATTGAGATCTTTGCACCAAGATCCATGCTATAAGGGCTAAGGAAAAATGGGTAGGGAATGGATTTAGGATTTGTGAGGTTTTGTGTTGATTTGTGAGGCAATTTTGATGAGTTTTTTTGAAGAGAAATGTGATGAGAAAAGAGGAGGGGCTGTTGTGTGCAGGAATTGGGAGGGTCGGCCACTAGTGGGTGATTGGAGAGAGAGTGAGGTGAGGAAAGTCTTGCCAAGTCAAAAAGGTCCAAAGTCAACACAACCCATACTTCTTTTCTTATACTTTTCTTTATGTTTTCTTTCTTTTATCAAAAGAAATGGGGGAAAACTTTGGAGAGGGGCTGCTGAAAATGGGGAGGAAAATGGGTGTGTGTGAGTGTGGGTGTGTGTGTCGGGTGAGGGAAAATGATAAATGTTATACCCCAATATCTATTTACACTAATTTCACCGAGAAAAGGCTTTTTCTTCGATATTTTCTAAACCGTTTTGGCAATCCATTTCATTTCAAAAACCACATGATAAAATTTTGTTTAATGTGTTATGATGCTCAAAATTTGTTTCAACTCATTCCAATTTGTAATTTTCCCTAATTAAATGTATTAGTGACGGCTTAAAATAATATTAAAATAATATTTTTTTTCAGAAAATTTGAAATTTCACCAGTGGCTCAATAAACACCAAATACTAGCAATTACATAGCTAGAATATGTATATTTAATTTTTATAATAAGATATTTGTATTTTGACTTTTTACAGAAAACCCCCTTATTTTACCGTTTTTTTCGAAATTTCACCGAAACGATTTTCAAAATATTACAATCTTCCCCCCTTGAAGAAATTCGGTCCCCGAATTTAAATTAAAACTCCCCCCCAAATACTAAAACATCTAAGCAAAACCATCAAGTCGTCGGGGCTCCGAAATCATAAATACATAAAACAAATCGTAGCACAGCGCATGCGCATGAAAAATAAGCATATAACTCAAATCAAAACTCCATCCAGCATCCCGCAATCATCGGAGTCATGGTGAAGACACAATGTCCAAATCAAAAATGAAAATCAGTATGATATACATCATTAAAACATCTGGAAGCAATGCATGCCAAATCTTCTTCAAATCGTTGTGCGATGCTCGCAGCACTGCACAGTGGCGGACGTTTATTGTAAAAAAAATAACTACATATATATATATATATATATATATATATATCCTTTGTTTAATATGCACGTCCCGCCGTTTTGGAAGCAATTTCAGAAGGGTTTCCTTTATAAAATGTTTCGTGTCATCTCAGACACGTAGGTAAATACTGAGACTATAGCTCGCTTTTTGGAAATCCCTTCGATAACTATCAATGCATGCAAAATATATTCAGGTGCTGTCCTCTGACTAGTCCTGCTCAGTACGAGAACACATAGCGAATATCATAAAAACGTACTGCTCCATAAGAAATCAATCATGAATATATATGAATACTACGTGCGTCAGGTGCGCACGGAAATCAAAATCTATAAACGTGCCATACATGTGCACAGAAACAACATTTAGGTACAACGGGTATGCACACAACATCAGTCATAGGCAACGTGTGTGCCTGACAGCAAAATCAGGTGCATCTGACATGCACGAAAAATCCCGATTCAGTGCATCTGGTGTGCACCAAATCGCATCTTATAACAGGCGCCCAACATGCGCTAAAAATCCAAATCTGGTGCATCCATCATGCACAAAATCAACTCAACTGTATGAAACCCATAAAATCATAAACATGAGAAACCAAGGCACGAAAACGATGTCAAGTGCAACAACTGTGCAAAATCGTAAATACTCAGTAGGTGTAACCATGGTCCATGAAAACAAATATCATGAAACTCAATCATCAAAATCAATCATGCGAATAGATCGCCCAAAATACCCAAAATCAAGTATGGCGGAATAGTCCCGCTCAAGCACATACACAAGAATCTCTGGCCAACTGTCGTGGTCACTCATAGCATGTCTCGTCGACGATCCTGAACTCTGGCCTGCCGGTGTGCATAACATGACCACTCCTGGGTCCAAGTCTTCTCGTAATTCATTCCAGAAAGGTCCTATCGAGATCTCTCCCAAATCTCGTCTCTGCCGAACTGTCCGGAAGTCATCGTCCCTTACTAGATCTATTCTCGTTCCTGAACGGCTACATACTCATCGCGACTCCTTCTGGAAGGTATATCCAAGTACAATGCCTCGGCATGCGTACCGCATCTCTGATGTCGGCTGAGTGGAACGTCGTCTTATCAAGATCTCGTACGAACCTTTTACTCCACTTTTCTCTAATGTCGACTGCTCTGGACTCGTCTCGTCGTGGCTGCATGGACTGAGCTCCAACGGCTATCCTCGTATTTGGAGTCTCCCAAGAAATGCATCTCACCACCTAGCATCCGAATTAAGTCGAGCCATCCGATCAAGTCGTCAAAACCTTATAATCCCCCAAGAGCTCAACCTCTCGGGCACGGTTTAATAGTATCGAGTACATACCACAGCATCGGTGGTCCAGCCGTAGAAGGGCAAACCCAAGCCTCACTAATGGCGCCGTAGAACTGCCGCAAACCCGAAGGTTCAAAGGCTTTCACACGGTCATTAAGTCGAGTTAGGGTTTCATTCTTCTAGAGGGACCATAGAATTGCCTGCATGTCTTTCCGACTACTTTAAACTTGGAATAATAGGTTTCTGACATTCGATCGTCTCTGTCGACTCCCAACGTCTCCGCGTGAAGTCGTCTCTAGCTGGAATCAATCTATCTGATGACCTCGCATCGGGGTAGGCGAACGATCCACATGTCCTAGTCATTCATCTTCGATGACTAGCGACCTTCTATCATCTCTTAGTACAACTCGTTCTGCACTAACTCCAGCATCTGGGGCAATATCTCGTCGTTCGCAGCAATAATTGGCTCGCTCGTCTGCACGCTGAACAGTGCCTCGACCATCATGAAAAAGTAACACACCAGCGGTCATCAAAATCTGGCTGGCTTCTATCATTGGCTCAATCCTCTAGTGCTAATCTGCACGTCCGAGCAATCTCATACGGCGATCCATCCAACACTCGTGGCGTAAAACACAATCAAAAGACACCTCTCTACAATCGGGTGTCGCCGGAATCATGCTCTGGTCAGTCCTCGTTCGTGACGAGCTCGGGCTGACCGCAGCTCTAGCCGTAGCTCTCCCTGCCCGAAATCGTGGCAGCAAAACCAAACTGGTACCGATGAGGCTAGATCAGGAAGGAATATAATACTGAACAAAGAAATGTACATCCTAAGGCTTCTTAAGTGGAGTGGCGTGTCGTAAATATGCCGCGGGACATACCAACGGTACGTCACTCTATTTTAGTCACCTATTCCATCAACCAAGGGTCATCCTACGCTCCGAAGGTAAAACCTAACGCTCTGATACCAACTTTGTCATGACCCGAAAGTACGGAACATGACCGGCACTTAAACTATGAAACGTCTCGAGGCGTACGTAATCTAAGTAAGCCGAAAACCCAGAAATCCAAAACAAGAAAAGTAGTAGAGTGAAGGAAAACCAATTTAAAATCAAGTAGTTTTAATAGCATAAGCCGAGTTATGCGGTTTTTTTTTTAACATCAAAAATTTCCTGAAAATTTCGGCAGAGTCTCCTTTGTAAATAAACGCTCCCAAACGGGATACAACATGAATAGTATACGAAATCCATAAAAAGGCATCCCCAAGCGGGAGCTAGCTCTTCGTCAATCGACGGTCACAACCACACAAGCAATATAATATACAACGCCAAGGGCGAGGATCAAAACTCAAAAGGAAACTCAAAACCGCAAGAAAACCACTGAAAAAAATAACGCGCGACTCTAAGGTCGAAGGAATAATATCACTGGTCTCTATCTCAAAATAAATACATGTTTGGTTGATGGAACTTCTAGATACAACAGAATAATAATATACAAGTTATATAATGGGGGGTACGATACCAGTAAACCCACCTACTAGCAAATCACCCGAACGAAACTATGCCCACAAGCCGTAATGAAACATGTACGGCAAACCTGCAAGAAACTGGGGCACAACGGGGGTGAGTTGCCAACTCGTGAATAGAAAAACATCTACGCACAGAAATCTCATAAATAACATAACCTAGGTCAATGATCATAATATATCCTCAAATATATGTATAACATGCAGCCTATAACAATGGCTAGGGTAGTATCTAACCCGAGTGTAATCTCATGTGCCCGTGTCAGTGCCTCAGGTAGCAATATATCATATGAATGCGGTATGAATGC
The DNA here is from genome assembly GCA_030015575.1 of Agapanthus africanus. Lineage (NCBI taxonomy): Eukaryota > Viridiplantae > Streptophyta > Magnoliopsida > Asparagales > Amaryllidaceae > Agapanthus > Agapanthus africanus. Next base: position 146,032,550 of record CM057343.1, on the reverse strand, counting down.
ACGGAACAGAATGCATGTACTGACGAAAACTGCTTTCATAAATCAGTGAGATTTCTGTATTTTTAAAGTGAGGTACCATAAATGAAATCAGCATAAAACAGTGCCCAGCATCGACACAAAACAAGTGTCCAAATATCTCGATATCTCTGTATCACAGTCTCTGTACCTCAATATCTCAAAAATCAATATCTAGGGCGCCGTCAATCCAGACCGGCCCCTACCATCCATCTCAAGACCACGACGGTATCCTCCGGATATCCGACGCGTCGGGTAATATCACCGGTCGGTAGTGCTCTCCTGCCGGGCTCAATGTCAACAACACATTCCTCTTGCCCCGGGGTACCGCACCGGGCCCACCATGTACCCGAAACGGTTCCTCCACTCCTCGAATCGGGTCTCGAAATCCATCAGCAAACTCATGGTGGACGACTCATACATCATGGGAAAACCGCACTTTTTATTTTAGAAGAGAGAAAAGGTTTATTTATGTTTTTGCGGTTTTCCTCCAAATCCTGAAAATCTCATGGAAATCCGAATCCAAAACCTCAATAACACGTAAAATAGTGAATATATGCATGAGAATCCATGAATGCGGCATAACAAAGAATAACAGTATGCATGAAGTAGTAGGTAATAACAACAATGTCTAAACGATTAGCTAACAGGCTATGTCAAGCAATAATATTTTCTAAGGTGTACGTGACATGGCAATTACCGATGAAGATGTGTGTGAGCCGGCAAGTAAGTGTACGTGGTACATACGCATCATCGGTAATGGTGCTGGTGTCCTAACAGCATGATATCAATAGTGGAGTATGAAACATAAAATAAGCATGCAATGCGAAGCGAACCACAATAATGAGCGGGAGCTGAATACTAGACGCAACTATAACTAATCTGCATTAGTCTCATATAAGCCCTACAAATGGTGCCTTTTGAAATAACACGAATCATGGGGTTTTGAAAATAGGGGCTACGGTGTTTTTATGAAAAGATACGTCTTTTGAATATCCGTAGGATCCCTTGGGCTGTCTTTTAAAATACCCACGATTCGTTAGTTTTTGAAATAGGTAAGAATCGAATCTAATCTAACAACTAAACTAAACTAAAGGGCTAAGCTAACAAGCTGGACTACAGGTAAGGAAACCGCCTAACATTTGAGTCGATACATATACATACCTGTATATATATTAGTTGGTGATCCCGCCTCAATAATATCATATCCGATACCATATCTATAATCATACATCCCAAGTCAAGAGTGCGGATAAATCATCAAAATATAGCTCGTACGTAAATCCGTCGTACGGCATCCCCAAATCTGGGTACGGGTTAATATCATATTCATCACACTATTCATCTGGTATCCTCTTTATCAAATATCATGATCGGGGTACTGATCTGCATCTAGTACAATACTGATACCGCCTAAGTATGCATGCACGTGTGTGAAACACTACGTCAAGGACCCGCTACAACGTCATGTCGTATCTCAAATACGAACCCTGCTATATCACCGATCTCACGGCCTCAAAATCAAATCTCATCGACTCATCATAAATCCCAAGTATCATCCTCAAATCCGTATGTGAACACATAGTCCCATACCCATGTGAACACATAACTATATACTCCCGTAAGCACAAATGAAAGAAGAAAGTATGCAAGTATGGGTTGGTGTGTGCATGTATAGTGCGACCACTACTCTAGGGTTTCACGACACTAAATCATCCAAGAACACCAAATATCCATATTATCATCAATGTACTCAAACAATATATATATGTGTGTATACGTATTCGTATACATCAGCACGAACTGCGGGGGTGCTATACGCCATCCACCCGACTTCTCCCCGTAGATATAAATCTACTCACCTCGACCTTTGCTTGCCGATGCCGATGTCGACACGCGCTTTCTTGTCTCCTTGAAGTCTTCGTGAGGGTACCTACATAACATAACACATCGCATCGCATTAAAGTCCGACTCATGACCAAATCGACACACGAATCTCACATAGGTCAAAACCTATGGTTTGCTTTCACAAATCAACCCAAAAACCCTCGACATCGCGTACAAATGCCGATTGATCGAGAAAAACACCAAACGTACCAAATCATGGTTTTACAATTCACTAAAAATATATAAAATACGATGCAATTCATCAAAACCAATAAATTGATTAAATCGATTTATTATAAGAAACCTAGTAAGCATCAATTAGCCATTTCACTTTAAAACTCGATGTTTAAATGAAACTAATGGCCACAATATCCACCAATTATCATAACCAAGTTATAGAAACAATATCAATAATTTATTCTCATCAACTTGTATAAATTCCAAAATTCTAGTTTTGCAAAAATATCCAATTTAACACTTTTTAACGCAAAATTTCACAATTTAACAATTTAGCTTGGCTTTGCATATTTTAAATGGTTAAACCACTCATGGAAACCTTAATGATGTGCCAAAAACCCTAACTAGATTTTAATCCCACATGTTAATAAAATTTCTAAAACTAGTTAGCAAATTAGCATAATTATCACAATTTGGGCAAATTAAATATAACAATATGCAAATTAGCTACAAGATTTGGTTTTGCATAACTTAAGATGCTAAAATACATCACACTACCATGAACAAATTATCACAACCATAACTTTAATTCAAACCCTTCTCTTGAATTTAAACTTGCAATTTAAAACCTAAATTAAACACCTAATTAAGTTGATTTAAAGTATTTAACTTCAAATTAAGCACAAGGGTTAGAGTTATACCTTCACAAACCATGAGATCAAATATGGAACTTGACCTCCAAATTGAGATCTTTGCACCAAGATCCATGCTATAAGGGCTAAGGAAAAATGGGTAGGGAATGGATTTAGGATTTGTGAGGTTTTGTGTTGATTTGTGAGGCAATTTTGATGAGTTTTTTTGAAGAGAAATATGATGAGAAAAGAGGAGGGGCTGTTGTGTGCAGGAATTGGGAGGGTCGGCCACTAGTGGGTGATTGGAGAGAGAGTGAGGTGAGGAAAGTCTTGCCAAGTCAAAAAGGTCCAAAGTCAACACAACCCATACCTCTTTTCTTATACTTTTCTTTATGTTTTCTTTTCTTTTATCAAAAGAAATGGGGGAAAACTTTGGAGAGGGGCTGCTGAAAATGGGGAGGAAAATGGGTGTGTGTGAGTGTGGGTGTGTGTGTGGGGTGAGGGAAAATGATAAATGTTATACCCCAATATCTATTTACACTAATTTCACCGAGAAAAGCCTTTTTCTTCGATATTTTCTAAACCGTTTTGACAAACCATTTCATTTCAAAAACCACATGATAAAATTTTGTTTAATGTGTTATGATGCACAAAATTTGTTTCAACTCATTCCAATTTGTAATTTTCCCTAATTAAATGTATTAGTGACGGTTTAAAATAATATTAAAATGATATTTTTTTTCAGAAAATTTGAAATTTCACCAGTGGCTCAATAAACACCAAATACTAGCAATTACATAGCTAGAATATGTATATTTAATTTTTATAATAAGATATTTGTATTTTGACTTTTTACAGAAAACCCCCTTATTTTACCGTTTTTTTCGAAATTTCACCGAAACGATTTTCAAAACGCTACACATATACACGTACACTTCTAAAGATAGTTTAGAACGACGCTATACTCATCCTCCTGCCGGGTCTCGCAGCCTGGAACAACAGCAATGGCAGGTCTGGGTAAACAAGAACTTCCCTGTCACCGTCCTTGAGGCTACCGGAGTACCTCTCGGGTGCCTGAAGTTACCCACCGTATCTGCGGATTGGCTAATGGAATGTCAAACCAGATTGAATCATTAGGTTCCTATGAAATCTTCAGTAATCATTTATGGTTCTGGAATCACTTCCAGTTCTACCATACTCCCACTACTGTTTTCTGGAAAAAAATCCATTTTTAATAAAACTGTGGCGAGTCTAGAACAATATCGCTATTGTTCTTCCAGATGGTAGAAAATCAACCCTCGTCATAGCCTGGGTCAACCCACAAATAGCCATTACAGATACGTGCCTTGAGTTATCCAGAGTCTGGTTTTAATCATAAGCCGGACAACTCCCCATACCTTAACAATGTTAAGATATGAAGTGTACTATATCCAATATAGAACCAGAGGTACTGATTTAATTGAACCAGATTCAAATCATGCAGCTGTCTCCAGTGCATGTCAACTAAATGGAAGGAGGCCGATCAGCGTTACTCAACTTAGGAATGCTACCAATTATGAGTAACCTGAAAAGAGAAGCTAGTTCTCTTAATCACTACTATCAACTGAATACCATACACAAGTATCTACATCTTCGATCACTTTGAAGAATCCCGATACTTGCAATACCTGGCTCTCTACTTTATTCAAATACCTATAACTTCTCAAAATTCGGACCCTGTGTTTCCACGAAACACTTGTCTAAAAGCTAGAGAAGTCATAAGTAAACCGAATATAGTACGAGGACTAACCCCTCTGTCCTGATGGACCCTGGACAACATACAATACTCTGTATAAGTCCCTTGAGTCGGATAACTCATTCACTGTGTGTCGTAGGTTGAAAACTGTATTTATGGTTAAGAAGAATTACACCGCTGTTTAATACTCCTTACCTAACCATCCACTGATATAGGTAAATGTCGTAGACATAATTTCAAAAAGGTATATCTCACTCTATAAAAATAGACGTACAGATATATCAATTTGAAATTGGTGCATGACAGCGGATATTCAAAATCAAAATATTTGCCGACCGGCAAACAACCCAGGTGACTTCCTCAAATATCACCGATTACAACGAATCCCGATATAATGAGGATGATCACCCAATTCCCAATAACTCACTCCCACTCATCATCTGTAAAACCATACAGATGTGAGAATCATACCTGGTAAATACATACCCTGGAGCAAGTGTCTAACTGGGAAATCAGTTTTCCTTTAACAGTACACAGTGAAACTGAAACATTGATATGTTTCATGGGGTATTCTGGTATTCCTAGTAATGCCTCTTCCATTATCAGATTCACAACTGTAACCGTATATTTCTATGCTACCTCTCCAAATCCCTTCATATGTCTTTAATCATTACCTTCTGCACACCCCTTTAGGCCAAATGGTTTTCTTCCTTCCCTACCGTTCGGCACCAGCCTATGGTTTGGAAGAAGACTATCCAATAAGCATAATGGGTGTACTGTCCTAATCCTAGGAACACTCGCAATGCGAGAGAATGTGAAGATAAAAGACAACCGAATAAACCTTATTCCTATTTCTCCTGAACCAGAATCCATCCCCGAACTGGAACAAGTTCCTTTCGAGTTCGTATGTAACCATACGATGGAGTATCCAATAAACTGTGGATCTTCGTAGTGATACGGAGTGTCCTGGAGAAATACAAAGGTGATTTTAGGATTGGCGAAGAAATACTTGGTTTGGTCGTGAATAGCAGTCGCAATTTACTTTGCCCTCTTACTAATCCCTTGCTTTGTCTTAACTTAATACCTTCTGTACACCATCGTTATGCTAATTGGTTTTCTTCATTCCCCACCGGTCGGCACCAGCCTAAGGTTTGGAAGAAGACTATCCAATTTGCGTAATAGGTGTACTATCTCCTAAACCAAGGAATACTTGCAACCTGAGAGAAGGTAAAAGGAAAAGAAAACTGAATAGTCCTATCCGTTTTCTCCAGAACCGGAAACCATCCTCGAATAAATTCCTTCGAGTTCGTATATAACCATATGATGGTTTTGTCCAATGGAAGTGGATGTTCATAGTAATACGGGGTGCCCTGGAGAAAAGGGTAAAAGTAGGAGTGGCAATGAGGTTTGCAACTCTGACAATCCAAAAGCCAGTGTTTGAGAAGGTTCGGTCAACTCGGTCACTGAGTCATAGTCTTAGGGTCGGGTAAATGGTCGCTGCCGAAGAGAGAGAGAAAAGAAACACTCAGCGTGCACTCTAACCTAGATCAGAATAGTTACCAATTTATCTAATCTGGAAACCTCCCACTGTACCTCAAATTCTCCTCCAAACCTGAAAGAAGAATTAGTCGGGATCACCCGAGGAGTAAACCAACTCATCAGTGGGAATCGGGATCCAACTATCATCGCATGATAACGTGACGGAATCCGCTCACGTCATCACACTCCAGAAGGTATGCGCATATCTGGCAAGTTTCAGTTTCTTTAAAAACTCCCGATGTGATTTCTGCCCCATGCTCTTATGACCTTGACTTTGGCCAACATATCATAAATCACATGTCAAGTTCTACCCGTCATTCTCCAGGTTAATTTGAGTCCACCCGTACATACCCTTGACTTTGGCCAAAATAGTAGTACGACTGCCCCAAACCAATGCATCTATCTATGCTGCATACGAATACCCAATAGCTACCAATCACTGTGCCTTGACTTTGGCCAACATACACATCTTGAATACTATTGACCACCCATATGAAACGACGGAGGGCTACGAATGGTTTCTGGCGAAAACCTTTAACGTAATGAACTTGATATCGTTGTAGGAACGGATAGCTTTTTTAAAAAAATATAGTGACGAAAACCATTGCTAAAGAGGTCACTCCCGGTGAAGGGATCTCGGCTCTTTCCCCGTAGAATGAGGTGCAGGATATTCCAACTGAATACCACGATGCAAAGCAAAAGTAATCGGCTATAGTGAAGTTAATGCCCTGACGCAAACTTCTGTCCAAGGGGTCACTCCCGGTGAAGGGATCTCGGCCCTTGCCTCGTCGACTGAGGAGCAGGATATTCTAACTGAATACCACGATGCAAAACAAAAGTGAACGTCCTTGCAATAACAGCTTTTTGAAAAGTGTTCCAACAACATCAGATTAGGTTTGTTTTTAACTTGCATTGATCCGAATCAACGCAGTCCCATCAATTGATCACACCACAAAGAACGAAAATAATATGACGTACGTATATGCCATCCGCATTCGCCACTGGGTCCCGTCATTACCCGTTAGGTTAGCTAACTAACGACAGAGCGCGGACTGGACTAGCGCGGATGCAAAACATATACAACATCTACTAATATATATATACCAATATATAATATTTCGCTCAAGGCGTGATAAAAAATGCAACATCACAGAAATGTACAGCATCACAAAACAATACAGATATCTGGGATCCCCGGGTTTCACAGAGCCACTACTGAAACCCGACGTTCCCCTGGTCGTGTGGATAGCCTGTGCAATGAAATCCTAGACCCCTACGGGCGCGGCAAGTTACCCGCCAAAACCTGAAGCGAGGCAGCCCCCTTCAGCAACGTGAATGGACCACCCGGCACTTCACGGAATCCGGTAACTTGGGCACCCCTCCTGGGTCAACCTGTACCCCCTACGAGTGCGGCGAATAGCCCGCCAATTCTAGAGTGAAGCCCCCTCCGTCTCAATACCATGAGATGCGGGCCCGTTGCCCTCTAGAACCCGGCTATCCGTGCACCCCTCCACGGGGTAATCCTAGTACAGAAAGTAAAATATACATACAACGGGTACATCGACCGCAACCTGGTCGTGCCCCAAAATAATAATACAATCAGGCGGTGACGGCAGTCCACATGTCGGACGCTCGTCCCGCAATATCAAATGTACATAATACAATAAAGACTGTACTAGCATTGCATCCTGGCTATCCCCCACGACCAATCCGCAACATCACAGCAATACACAGAACATCAACGTGAAAGTCACGTTCGCAAATCCATCTAACCGGGCTATAGCAGTTAGACTGGATTTACCGATCAAGTGACATTCACGGTCGCAGATATAATGTAAATACTATGAACTAATGTGTTTAAAATATCTGATCGATCAAATTTTACCAAGTGGGCCCCCAAGTACTACTATAGCACATCAAGAAATTCTGGGCCCAAATATAATATTCCAAAAACCCTAAAAACAACCCAGAGAGGAACTACAGAAATTTGATGCAGTGATCTCAACATAGTGCGGCGGAACCGCGGCCCAAAGGGGGGTTTGGCCGTGGTTCCGCGCTCCCACTGTGGAGTCACTGTATCGAATTTCTACAGTGTTCTGAGAATTTCCAGTACATCACTTTTCTACAACCTGAAAAAATTTTCAAGCAAGAAAAAATTCAACAGAAAGCTGATGTATGTGAAAACGCGGGTTTTTGGAATTTTGGTCGATCGGAAGTGTAAACACATTAAACAAAGCTAGAGTATGTTAATGGCGAGGCTCTGATACCAGTGTAAGTGCACGGCGGCGCTCCGGCCGTCAAACCGACGGCCAAATGCGGAAGCGGTGATAAACCATAATTTTTCATGAACTGGCACCACCGCGCACTAATACCCGGATTGAACCATTAACTAGTCCTAGCTAACTATAAGATGGGGAAGAGAGATATACCGACTGATCCGAGTCCTCCGGTCTTCTCGTCGTCGTCCCGGTCTCCCGTGGAAACTCCGGTCGTCGCCTCCTTGCCTGAAGGGCACCACATCGTCTGCATCTTTTACGGGCTCCCACCTCAATACCGAGGCAACTCAGGCACGAAGCTGGCTAGTCGACGTGCCCAAGGTTTGCTGTAGAATGTGTAGTGCTCATGTCTCACTTTGGGGTTTGTGGAGGTTGCCTTTTGGTGGAGGAATGATACTTGGAGTTTTGTGATGAGAAATGGAATTTTGCAAACACCATGAGAACAAAACCCTATCCACAAAAATTGGGCAGCCCCATATTTGGCTTGGCCGGCCATGTAAGAGAGAGTGGAGAGAATGAGAGTGTAGAGCTCAAAAATGGGGGAGAGCCTCATTCTATTATCCAAAGGAGAGAGAGAAAAGGCTATCATGCAAAGTAATGATCACTAGCCTAAACCAACACTCCAACACAACCATCATCTCAAGCATGATGACTCCAAATAGTCAAGCCATTATGAACAAATCAAGTCAAAAGGTCAAGGGATGGTGCAACCATCATGACACAAGAATATGCAAATACCCCCTCCACAAAAGCTTATTTGCACAAATGCAAATAAGCCCTCCTCCACCAAACTACGGCCAATGAAGGATACAAATGAAAATGGCCGAAACGGAAAGCAAACTGGCAACTCCAGAAAACTGGTCCCGTAATAAATTACAGGAAAACCCCGATACTGTGTATACACACCCGCATCTATATTCCGACTGAAATACAAATGCAATGAGACAAAGTCTACACAGTACTATACTAGGATCCGGCTTAAACCAAAGCCGGCTAGTATTATCCGTTCGATCCTGATCCGTGTAATACCGCACGTATCTGATCGAACGCTGCCATGTATCCATACGGCCTCTAGTACAAAACGTCCGATCCTGATCCGTGCAATACCGCACGTATCTGATCGGACCCTGCCATATCACCATACGGCCTCTACAGCTTTTCGCCCGAAAGCTGAGTAACTGAATGTGGGGGACTCTAAAGACTCGTCAACACCTTGGTTGTGGATTTAACCATTAGCACGTCAGAGGTATAAGCCAATACGTAACGGGCTATCAGGTATTGACTAAAAGGGACGTCTATGAGCGAACTCAGCCTGACAACCCTACTGAGCCTGACAGTGACAATATCCGTACAGTCCGGTCCGTTTGTCTATGAGCATCGCATGGCGGGCCTAGGGGATTGGTAAAAGTCAGACCCCGAAAAGCGGTACAAGTCGTGTCGGAGTGTAGCCCAGAACACCCTGAGATACTACTGGAATACCTACGAGTAAATCTCTTACCTTGGCCAAGGAATTTTCATGTTCTGGCTCTCCTAGACACAGCGCGACCTCACCCCCAATACCGGGAGAGACGAACCCCTGAAGATGCGCTCACTGCCTCCATGTGGCTCGGGACTGTACCCAACTAAAACCTGTTTGCACGTCTCCTTTGAGCGTGGTAGGGTAGTAATCAAAGTACAGTGGGAACTCACATGAGACAAATGACGATCCCCAGGTAGATGAACTAACCTGTACACATATCACCAGGGAATTGCCATCTGACGTTTGGTATAAGACCAACTAGCATGTTCCCGGCGAGTCCTGTCCGGTGTACTCATAACCCAATGAGCACCTGTATACATCTTAGGTGATCCAACTGACACCAGTGGCTTGTGAGACCGGCCACCGCCCCTCGTCGGGGTCTCGACTGTATACACTAGTCTACTCTGGAGTATCGATGCCCTGTCTCGAAACTCCCACGACTAGGGACCTTTTAAGGATGTGCTTATAAACCCCAGCTCCCACTTATATGATCGCCCTCATACTGCTGGTGGTCAAGCAAGAATCCTAGGGGCTCTATCAACGTGTAATAGCGACATGTCAGGTCACCTAAAGCAGTACACGATGATAAAGATAAACCAGATAGCATACTATCATCTCGAGAAAGACTGTCCTACCGGGATAGGTCCTCCCTCAATCATTGCAATCACGTGCATGTGATCCAATAATTGACTCTGAGGGCACTATCTCCAACATAGACATGGGACCACATACATCACTATGTATCAGTCCCAAGAGTTCTGTAACTCTTTCTCCGTGTCCACTAAACGGAGTTTTGGTCATTTTGCCTTTGAGACATGACTGGCAAGTGTCATATGATGAAAATTTGAACGGATTCAAATATCCATCCTTATGTAACTTAGTTAGTCATGTCGCATTGATATGACCTAGTCTACAATGCCACAAGAAGGATTCGTTCATTTATGAACTCTTCCTCCTGTGTGTGTTTTATACATTAAAAACCGTGTTTTGATTTAGAACGTAAATGCCATTATTTAACGAGCCTGATCCAATAAACTTTTGATTCAAGAAGATGTTCATAACATTATCATGTACTATAAAATTATATCCTTCTTTACTTAATAAAGAAACTGATATAAGATTGCAAATCAGGGTCAGAATGTAATAGCATTCGTTCAGAATCAATATATTACTATTTGGCAATACAAGGTGATATTCACCAACTGCTTTGGCTGTAACATTTGCACCATTCCCTACTCTTACAGAATGAACACCCATTCCTAGTTCCCTACCTTTCCTTAGCCCATGTAACATTTTACATATGTGGGATCCCGATCCGGTATCTAGTACCCAAGTCGTAGAGTGAACCGAGAAACAGTTCTCGATAACTAACACACCCGAAGAAAATGCATCAACATGCTTATTCTTCGTTTGGGTGGCGTGGGAATCCAGATATGTTTCTATTCCCTGCTCAGTCTTATAACAATTATAAGAAAGAATGAACTAATGTTCACTTGCTCAGTATAACAAGCGGGTTCAGTCAATACATCCATATTATTATCTTGATTAAGTTTTGACATGGTCGCTACCTGGAGAGAGAGAGAAGAAAACACTTTAGCGTACGCTTTTGCAAGATTAGATTGGTTATTATCTTATCTAATCAGGATGGCTCCCACTGTTTTTATCAAATCTTCCTTCAAACCCTAAAAGGTAAGAATAGCCGGGATTAATTACACCTTACAAGTTCGCCAACCTTTCATCCAGGCCAGTGTTGGTACTTTAAGGGAGGTTCCCCGTGCTTTCGCACGGACCTAATTAAATTAAACATCGTTTTCCCAGAGGCATAACCCCGTTAACACCTTTCTAGACACCTACTTGATCGGCTAATTGTTATGTGTAAATCTCTCCTAAGTGTAACTCTTACTCGCTGTGGGTATCGGGATCCAACTATCTCATAGAAGGTATGAAATCTCATTGCAAATTTCAACACTTGAAATTCCCGATAATATTTTTACGCCTAGTGACTTATGACCTTAACTATGTTCAACAAATCATAAGCGCTAGTCAAGTTCTACCCGTCATTTCATGATTAATTAGACTCACCCACATGACCCTTAACTATGGTCAACAAAATCATATGACTGTCCTAATTAATCGCATCATATGCTATGTAGGAAGAAATCACTCAGCTACCGTACACTGCGCCTTAACTATGGTCAACAAACGCAGCACGAATACTAAGTACTCTATTTCCTAAAATGACGGAGGGTTACGATAGGTTTTTCAGAAAACCTTTTGCGTAATGAACTTGATATCGTTGTAGAAACAAGTGATTTTGAAAAAGAGTGTTTTTGAGAATTTTACTAGTTTCGCTAAAGAGGTCACTCCCGGTGAAGGGATCTCGGCTCTTTTCTTATCGAATAAGGTGCAAGATATTTCATAAATACCGCTATGCATGGCAAAAACTAGAGCTACCCTTTTGGAAAATTTGATTCTACAACATCTTTTAGGTTTCTTTTCTTTCATTAATGTCATTAATGACGTCCCATCATTTATTCTTCTTAAGCATCATCGAAGAAACGAAAATACAACGTACACTTATGCCATCCGCATTCGCCACAGTGTCCCGTTATGCACCGTTAGGTTACTTAACTAACGGCATACCGGGGCAGGACTAGCGCGGGTGCAAAACATAAGCAACGTTTATTATATATCATATATACAATAATAAAGCATTCGTCTCACGCGTATAAAATGATCACATCATAGAATATCGGCAGCAGAAGATAACATATGAAATATTGAATATACTAGGAGGTCCGTGTTTTATTTTGAGCATGTATAAAACACGGATTCCACGGTCGCAATGAATAGCAAAACCTACATCCCTAGACCCTTAAGAGAGCGACAAGCAACCTTACCAATTGTAGAGTTAGGAGACCCGAACTCGACTCCTCGAGTTGGTCTCCCACTGGACTCTAGAACCCGGTTACTTGTGCTCCCCTCCCTAGGTCTATCCTAATGCGGAAAAGTAAATAATATACAACAATGGTGACATCATCCTCAACCCGGAAGTGCCCCAATAAAAGAATATTATATACAATGAATTTTACAAGAATGAAAATAAAAACTCTCATCTCACATAAAACCCCCGGCTATTTAGAACATGACGATCCAATATAACATATCATAGCAACACATAATATCACATGTCATCAACGTAAGTAAATATGCGTATCACAATTATCATTGATATATAGCAACGAAAACGGCGATACACCACATATTACACTTACGGTCGCAGAAAAGAAAATGTCAAACTACAACATTTGGAATCCACAATCACCTTAGACATTATAAAACCGAAATATCACATATTACGGATTTCATGCCTAACTATATGAATTCCACATATTGTATCACATTCCAGAAAAAGCTAGATGACGTTAAACATTCCGATCGAATCAACAAACACCCAAAATTTCCCAAAAGCTCAACACTTGAGCGTAGTTTAAAAATACTCAGTGCATGCCACAGTGCCAATGAACCAGCCGTAGAAGGGTCAACCAATGCTTCACCTGTGGCGCCGCGGAACTACCGCAAACCCTAGGGTTTGGCGGCGGTTCTTACGATCACAGAATCGAGTTTGGGTTTCGTTCTTCTAGAGGGTCCACCGTATTACTTGCATGACCTTAGAATGTTCTTTAACTTGAAAAAAATCCAACTCTTGGAAAATTTCCAGCGAGGGTTAAAGTGGATATTTGATATCCGTTCAAACTTTTTAACACCGTCTAAATAACCCGAAACAGAGCTAGAATTACGAAATACTCCGAATAGCCAATGCATAAAGATAACATCACATGCAAATTTAGCAAAAACTAGCAACACCTGAAATACCAAACCTCTGAGACTGGAACATTGTGAAAAATTTAACCTGTATTTCCTCAATTGGGCCGAGCAGGTCGGTTCTAATGCATATGTGGCCGGCCAAAAATAGGTGAGGGGGGTTGAATTTTATACAGTGTTCATATTGCATCTCATACAACATTCTGCAGTTGTTTAAAAAAAATTTGGCTCTCAGAAAATTTCGACAGAAACTAGGGTTTAGAATCGGGTGTTTCGGTTTCGTAATCCTACACAATCCGTCTAATTCTCTAGCTAGGCTCTGATACCACTATAGGGTTCCTAAGCATGACAACAAAGTTTCGGGTGGCATCTTCCATACCATATTCAAAATTTTTGTCATGTTAAAGAATCCTAACCTATATCTTGTACTAGCGGGCGCTATGAGAATTACTCCAGTTATGATACAAAATGTCAAATACGTAAATCGTTGTGTATCCTAAGTACACAATTAATTGCATAATCGTAGTGCAATATCGGTGTACACGACCAAGCGAAAATTCTTTTATATAAATCAAATCTATAACATATCCTATTAAGTGCGAAGCACGAAAACAAAATCAACCATAATGGGTTTGCATGTACATTTCAAACTACACATCACGGGGTGCATGAAAAACAAAACAGCGCTAAGTGCAACAGGCGTGCACGAAACGATTATCCACTGCATCCACTGTGCATGGAATAAAAGTATACAAAATAGTACCAAGTGCATCGGGGTGCACAAAATCAAATCCAAGTGCATCAGGGTGCACAATTAAATCTCAAGTGCATCGGGGTGCACAAAACTAAAATCAAGTGCATCAGAGTGCACAAAATCAAAACGTGCAACTGTTGTGCACGAAATCAAACCAAGTATACCTAGGATATATATATATATATATATATATATATATATATATATAAATTCTTAACCATGTGCATCTGATGTGCACGGAAATATCAATGTAGTGCATCCGGTGTACACAACACTCCAATTGAGTGCAGTCACCTCGCACTAAAATCTCAACAAGTGCACCTGGTGTGCACAAAACATAATCAAAATGAAATTACTGTACAGGAAATCTCATCAAGTGCACCTGGTGTGCACAAAGCAAAAATTGACCCTCAAATCCTCAAAGATGAAAATATCAAAATAACGGACGTTGAGTTGTCTCTTCTTTAACGTCGAAAACAAAATGTTTTAGATCATAAAAACGTAAATCAAACTCAAATAACACCGAAGCATATTCTCTTCAATGTCGAAAGGTGTTTATACCACCAGAATTGGCATAGCAAGGATTACTACTTGTCGTTTGCCACGTTTTAACATTCTCTGTCTCTGAATACTGGTTCTTCTTGCGGATCCCTAATACTATGGCTTCTTTATGCAATCGTCCGGTGAGGAGCAACGACACCATTCTTCTTATTGCTGGCACATCCCATCCCATCTTCTTGGCCAGTTGTCCCGTCTTTCGTAACGCCACATGTTGATGAAGAAAATCTCTATCCTCTGTTTGTGTGCTAACAACTGATCCTAGGTCCAATCTTACTTATTATCAACTTCCAGAAAGAACCCCTTCAAGTCTCCTGCTGATCTCAACTATCCAGCCTGCCCGGAACTAACACTCATTTCTGAATCCATTTTCTCTTTAGTAACGACTGTCATTTCCTTAAGATTTTCCCTAAAAGTATGGTCGTACTCGCTTTTTCAATTGCTTTGAATCTTCAATATCGGCGGTGAAGGACAACTGTCCACTAAAACTCTGCATCAATCTCCTATTTCATAAATTTCCAATATCAACCACTTAAAGAGCGTATCTCGACTATCCGGCGAGTTGCAAGTTATGCTCGATCATGACCTTGCCCGGTGCCTTACAAGATTTCCAAAAACACGAATCCGGCATCCCTGATTCTCTGTAGAAGAATTTGACTAAGCTCACCTTCGAAAACTCGTCCCATTTTGTCGGAGGAAAACTTACTGTACGATCTCTCTCTCAAGCGACTTGCATCTGGTCTGAGCAAGACCCAACGGAAGAAGCTAACTAACTTCCTCGACTTCACCTCGGAGCGCCACTATGGATTAAAAGTCCTAACCATCCCATATCTGAACGGCTACGACTCCTTCTGATCCATCTACACTTGTAAACATCGTCAACTTTTAATTTCATGAACTATAGAAGCAACATTCTCGATAACTTCAGCAATGATTGGTACTGCTGTCTGAACGGTAGGTGACACCACGGTCTTCGAAGAGGGAAAAACATCACGCCTCAAGTCCAGCTAATCTCCATCAATGATTCTACAATCTGGTGTGGATCCTGAAGAAACTCGCTTCCATATTAGAAATCGATCAATATCAATAAACGACGTGTCTCTATATCATCGGAATGTCACCCTGGTCAGTCCTTGTCCTAGACAAGTCTGCTCCGACCGTACCTCTAACTGCAACACTCTCGGCTTCCATAAACATGGTGACCGGAACAATCAACATGCCTTGACGAGGATAGATCAACGGAATGAACAGAAGGAAGATCTCAAGATATAAATCCTAAGGTAACTTAGGCGGAGTATCATATCGTAAATATTCCGCGGAACATATGTACGGTACGTCATTCTACTTAGTACCTACTCCATCAACCAAGGTCATCCTACATAACGAAAGTTCGGGTATAAGACCCCTAAAGTCAAGTCTAAGTCCTATAAGGTCAAGCCTAGGTAACAAAATGTATGCCCGGACTCCATATAGTCAAACCTAGACTCGAACAAAGGTTAAACCAAACGTTCTGATACCATCTTTGTCACGACCCAAATAGGGCACATGACCGGCACTTAAATCACATGACATCGACGCGGTTCAAGTAAGCTGAAACCCGGAATCTAAACCCTTATTGAAAATATTGGAGGTGAAGTTTAAAATAGTCATCGGATGGAATCAGTTTAAAATAACATTTAAGTTTAACTAAGTATGTTTGAAAAACATCTATGACGTTTTGAAAGTTGACAGCACCTCCTTTGCATTTTTGTATAACCCGATACCACATAATAATATAAATAGCATCCCAACGGGAGCTAGATTCCACGCCCAATTTGTGGAGCAACCATGAAACAATATACGACGCACAATGGCGAAGAAGAAAGCAAAACAAAAACAACAATATAAAATGGTCGACTCCAATGAGTGCGACAACACAAGACACAACTCTAAGTCTCGCTTCTAAGTCCACAATATACCGTTTCTAAGTTGATGGAGTTTTCACTAGATACAAGAATATATGAATAATCAAGTGTGAGTACGATACAATAGTAACCCACTTACCCAACAATCACCGAGAAAAATGTGTGCCCAAGCACGATGATAATCCAAGCGGTAAAACCTACAAGAAATTGTGGCACAACGGGGATGAGTTGCCAACTTAGTGAATAAAAGTATATCTAAAGGTAGAAATCGAAATACACGACGATACCTAAGTCATAAATATAGTACTATCATAATCTGTACTAATATACTATATGATATGCATATGTATCATAATGCAACACTAACTATCATGAAATCCCAAGTAGAATATATCCAATGCAAATAACCTATATCTAGGTATAAGCCCAATGTAACCGAAAATATATATATAAAGCTCTTCTTTAAACTAACCGCGGAATAGATATGTTCCGGCATAGAGCAGTCGTGATAGTATGAAATATAATAGATATTTTATTTAAGATATAAGTAATGTTATTTTTATGAATATTGTTAAGAGGTTTACAATTTAAAAGATTTCAGTGTCATATCAGACACATCAAAATAATGAGGCTATAGCTCGATTTTTGGAATCCCTTTTTATGTATATGAATGCCCGTACGAATATATACAGGTACTCTCCCCCGGATCAGTCCTGGTCGGCTACAATAACTGTAATCTAACTGTGTACCTCATGATAGTAATCATATCAATATATATGGATGTCCAGCATCGACACCCGAAATCAGAAATCTCTTGTGTCCATCACCGACACGTAAATGCAGATACCGTCGACACCATCTCAACAGATGATCGCCACCTGATATCCCTGGCCCCGGTCGGTATCCCTTGGATATCCGCCATGCCCAATCGAACCCCGGCCAGTATCCCTGGATATCTGTCGTGCTCGTCTCTATCTCCGGTATCGAGTATACTCGTTAGGATCCCCGCCTATAATGTGGCAATCCTGCCTCTCGGCCTCAAACCGGGTCCACCATGTATCCAACTGTATAACCGCCCACCTCAGTCCGGATAAGTAAAAAGTCCGAAACCGTATAACCCCCCACCTCGGTTCGGAATAAAATAATCAGAAAACAATAATCTCATGGTGGACTCCAACTCATCATTTCCAGAAATATCAAGTAAAGAATGAGAATACTTATATAGACGATTTTGATGATATATTATATATATATATACATATATAACAGCGTCCCATACCACTGATATATATCATCATGAGTAAATATCCAGAAAATCCATAAGAATCAAATACAACATCTCTAGTACTGATATTCGTAATTTACAACAGGAATTAAGGAAAGACTGCTTAATTAAATCATATAGGCAATATGATATTAATCCTACTGTATCATGGTACTACTAATGATGTGTACTGTAGCATACGCGTCTGTGCTCGTGCAGCATGTCAATCATTAGTATTTGTGCAAGTGTTCTAAAAGTGTAATAGCCTACTCATATCAATATCTACATATGCAATATATCATAATGGTTCTACAGTGACATGGCAGTACCAATGAGGTGTATTGTAATATAGGTATACCTGCTTGTGCAGCGTAGTACTCATTGGTTGTTGTGCAGTGTTCTATCAGAGTATTCGTATTACGGAAACGTATAACATCGATAGTATAACGCAAACATGTAAAGTAATCTAAGCGTAACTATTGTAATTACTTATTATGAGCTATACCATTATCTTTAGAATTGAAACGAAACGTTGAGTTTGAAATAAGAAAGCTACCCTAGATTAAAATAGATATTCGTTTTGGAAATTGGCTCCGCATCCTTGTATTTTATTAAAAGACAAACAAATCGTAGTTTTTAAAAGAATATAGCTCACACAAGTATTACATCCTAAAACGGAATATAATCTAACTCTACGAGTCAAAGGATAAATTGGCCGTTATTCGGCATACGAATTTCATCATTTCGCTGTATCTGCATCATCTTATGTACGGCATGATCACTCGTACAAATCCATCAACCCATATCCATGTCGTACGGATCTAACATCACGTACGGATCTCATTTAAAACTAGGTATGGAATTTTATGCAAATGAAGAACATACTAGATGCAATACTATATCAATATCTTGCATAAATACTACACTAACTAGATATCATAACAATATTTATAAGGTTGCGGGGGTGCTATAAGCCATCCACCCGACTTCCCCAGTAGATGTAAATCTACTCACCAACTTAATAAGTTTGCTGAATCCACGCTGCTACACCGTCAACTCCATCTCGGAAATGCTCGAATCGTACCAATATTCGTATATAAATCGCATTGATGTAAATATCATATCGAAAACCACAACGACAAGCAAAACACGCATAGGTTAGAACCTATAGTATACTTAACCCAAAAACGACAATATGCCACTGAATTTAACGTACGAATGTCGATATTTCAGTCGCAGTACGAAATACGCAAAACTCGTATCGTAAATATCTGAAATTTGATAAAACCATTTCTAAAACATTCCCAGATTTTACAGTGTAAATATTTAGACAACCCAAACAATACTAGAGACCAAAATTGACTCAAAATACGCCACAAAAGAAAAGCCAACACAAAAGGACACCATGGGGCCGGCGTCGCCGGATTTTGTGGGTATGTCACCAGATGGACTAGGGAGTTTGGGGCTCGTGTTTTGAGTGAGTTCTCTAGTTGTCTCATTATAGTTTTGGTCTTCCTAGTTTTTATAGTGATTACAGATAATGGTTCCAGATTCAAATTCAGTAGGCTAAATGTCACAAAACTAACCATTTTCCTATACTGCACATATATAAACTGATATTAGCTTCCAAATTTTATATATTGGATAACTAACAAAACCAACAATACCAAACAACCCAAAAATATAAACAGAGAGATACCCTGAAAAACTTAACACCCCAATCCCCTAAAAATCCGGTGAGCTCGGATTACCTCTGTAGGGTTCCTAGGCACTCTAGTTAAGTCTCACAAGTGATCAAACATGCACAAATCAAATTTTACGGGTGCCTACAAACCCGACTACGGATCGTTTACTAGATATTTAGGCGAAACAAGCAAACTAGTTAACATTTTAACTAAGGGAACGGATATACAACCTTTGTAGATCCGGTCCACCACCTCCACGGCTCCGCAATGAAGTCCTCTCCGCTGTCCAAATCAAAATCCGGGCTCTAGCGTCGGCTTCGTCGGAGAATAGGCGGGCTAGGTCATCGATGACGTGCCGAAGATGATCTACGTCGAGGCATCGCAAGATCAAGCTCCCACTTCACCAAGTCATGAAACTTGTGAAGAGAACACACTCTACTACTTGGCAAGAGGTAGAGGATGAAGAAATAGGAGTTGGGTTCACTTTAGAATTGGATTTCTCACTCAAATACTCAAGTTGCCATTGTTGAAGTAAGGTTTCTTCATGAAGAAGAAGAAGAGGAAGAAGATGATAAGTGTTATATTCTCCTTTTTCAAAAAGAATATAATATCAATACTTATCATGAGCCAACCATAGTTTGTTGTAGAGAATAAACCATAGTTAGAATGAAGGGTTAGGGTTAAGCATCAAGACAAAATGGTCACAAGGTCAAAGCTTCATGAAGCTTCAATGTTCAAACAAAGAAAGTCACCATTTTCTCTTTATGCATAATATTTTCCAATGAGAATAAATGAATAAATAAATAAATAAGAAAACCATAACCCTAACCTATATACAACCAAGGTTTAATCTTCACACAAACCCTAGTGAGTATGTATCATCAAACATGATACAAGCAAGTGCACAAAAAGTATGTCACATATACAATGTGCACATCCGAGCGAGAAAATCCATTTAAAGTGAACCAATACTAGTTAATGCAAAGTAATATATCAAATATATAATTCTACATTAAATCATTAAATCAACACTTGATTTGACGATCCGGTCATATCGCATATAACCGACTAGTATCCTATGTATCGGCTTATCGAATCAATACTTGATTCGATAACTAGGTTATATCGCATACAACCAATCGATACATTCATCGCGAGAATAGAATACGGTATCACATACATGCATTATTCTCGGTCCCGCACATATCTCATACGTGCTCCTATTTCGTTTCGCTTGAGCCAGAAAACCTCTGTGTAGGACTCTAAAGACTCGTCAATACGCCGGCAGCAGGTGATGATCATATCAAACACCCACAAGCCGCAAGCGGTCTGCTAAACGTAACGGCCACCCGGGTATTGAGCGATCAGAAGATCGACGAGCAAGCCCGCTCACACTCCTGTGAATCCAACCAGTAACACTTACCGTACAGTCCGGTCTGTTCGTCTGATATGTCGCATATCTCGCCTAGGGGTGGTAAACGTCAGACCCCAGTAGCTCAATAAGTCATGCCGACTTGAGGTCCATAACATTCGTGAAACTACTGATAACTCTTACCAGTATATCACTGCAACCCTGGCCAGGGATTTCCTGTTATGGCCAGTCGAGCATAGCACAACATCAACCCCCAATACCGGGAGAGACGAATCCCCTCCTATCGCTCATTGCCTCCATGTGAATCGGGACTGTACCCAAAAACCACCTGTTTGCACAACTCAGTAGAGCCGTGGTAGGGTGGAAATCAAAGCACAGTGGGAGACACACAAGACTCTATGACGATCTCGGGTCAACAGACTAAGCTGTACCAGTGTCACCAGAGAACTGCCATCTGACGTGAGGTATAATACCATCTGGGAGTTCTCGGCGAGTCCGTTCAGTGTACCCAGTCTCCACTGAGCACCCGCATACCATCTTCGATGTCAAACACCAATGGATATGGGATCATCCATCGCCCATTGCATGGGTCGAGAAGATATGCGCTAGTCTACTCTGGAATATCGATGCCCCGTCTCGATATTCCCACGACTAGGAACAATGAAGGATGTACTCACTGACTACCCAGGCCCCACTAGTATGATCTTCATCATAGTCCTGGAAGTCGAGTACACATCCTAAGGGCTTTATCAACATGTAATCAGAGAGACAGAAAGTATACATGTTAAGATAAAGAGCAACCAGATAGCGTACTATCATGTCGAGCAAGAAAGTCATTCCTATATATGTCCCAGCATCCACTACAATATACATCCAATGTACAGTAATGGCCTCTAGGGCATACATATAACTAACAATCTCCCACTTGCACTAGGGCCATCTGTAGCAGTGGTTGCAGTATCACATACTCAACCATCCCCTAAAAGTCTCTCTTTGGGAAAAAGGCCTTCGTGAGTGGATCCGCCGTGTTGTCCTCTGAGTCTACTCTCCTAACCTCGATCACCCTGGAGATCAACTATCTCCATGATCAGGTGATGCTGCCTCAGAATATGTCTGGGTCACTGCTGGGACCAGGGTTCCAGGGTCAAAGCCACACTTCCATTGTCATACAATGGCAGGAACCTAGTTCATTTTATGAACCAATATACACCCAAACTGCCTCTTTGGTTGTATCTTTAATAGCGATGTTACCAGCCTTTATCGTCTAGTTTGTCACGGTATCTAGCTTGGAAATCTTCCAACATACCGTCCCTTTACCTAGGGTAAAGACAATGCCTGTGACTGACATTCAGTCGTCTTTATCACCCTGGAACACTTCCAGTGATTCTCCCCAGGATCGATTGATACAATCTCACTATACCTAGTGAGAACCCTAATATCCCTTTAGATCTATCTCATAGGTCCAAATCTCAGGATTTAGGAGGTATCATCTTTATCCTATTTGGAGAATCCTAGTGATAATAGTAGATTGACCGATCGTAGTATAGGAAACTCTTTTCCTATCAAGAGTATGTTGTCAACGTACAATACGAAGATGACCACCTTACTCTCTACTACCCTTTTGTAAATACAAGGTCCGTCTACCATTTTGATGAAGTCAAACACTTTGACTATCACATCAAAACAGACGTTCCAACTCCGTGATGCCTGCTTCATTATGTAAAGCAACCTGCACACGTTTCCGCTGCTCCCACTGTTTACGAAGCCCTCTGGCTGTGTTCTTATAGACGTTCTCTTCTAAATCAGTATTTAGAAAAACAGTCATGGCACCCAACCGCCAGATAACGTAGTCATGGTATGTAGCCGTGGTAAGTAGGATCTGGATAGACTTAAGCATAACTACTCGAAAAAGGTTTCATCATTATCCACGCCTGGTCGATGACGAAAACCTTTAACAAGTCTAGCTTTGAAAGTCTCAACTTTTCCATCCACACCAAGTAATCTTTTCAAGATATACTTGCTCCTGATGAGGATTTAACCCTTCAGATATAGCAACCAAAGTCCATACTTTGTTGGTGTATAAGGATTCCATTTCAGATCACTAAGCATCCAGCCATTCTTACAGAGTCCCTACTCTCGATGGCCTGCTCGAAACTGGTTGGGTCATCATCTCATGATGCAATCCTTGCTCCCACTGTCATCGAGAAACCGAGGTATCTCTCAGGCGGATGAGGAACCCTACTAGATCGGCGGAGAGGCTGAGGTTCGTCGGGAACTATAGAATCTTATGGTTCTGTCAAATCATCAGCTGCAGTTTTGTATAGCTGGAAACGTTCCAGTTCTACAGAACTGATCCTGCCTCGATCTTGTCCGGATTTTGCTTTAAACATAGGCCGGACAACCCCAAATCTTTACTTACTTAAGAGATAGGATCTTCCCGCACCATATCTTATATGGAGTGGTAGGCACTGATTTGATTCGAACCTAATTCAATAGGTATGCAGCTTCTCAAGTGCATAACCCCAAAAGGAAATAGGTAACTCAGTAATACTCATCATAGAGCACACCATATCTAATATTGTGCAATTACTCCGCCCTGATACACCGTTGTGCTGTGGTGTATTCAGAGGAGTAGTACGGAGAGAGAATCTCATTCTCCTTTAGAATGGTCCAGGAATGCCATGCACAAGTATTCTCCTCCCTGATCTCATCATAGAACATAATACTTATACCCGGTTATTGGTTCTCTACTTCTAACTTATATTCTGTGAATACCTCAAAAGGTTCGGACTTATGTTTCAACAGGAACATATGACTGAATCTTGAGAGATTATCAGAGAATATATTGAAGTATAAAGAACCAATCCTGGCATGTGTAGACAGGAGACTTTACATACATCATCATGTATCAGTCCCAAGAGTTTACTAACTCTTTCTCTGTTTCTAATAAACAGAGCTATGGTCATCTAATCTTTGTGACATGACTGGCAAGTTTCACAAGATGTAAATTCAAACTGATTTAAATATGCATCTAAAATGTAACTTCAGCCAGTCGGGTCGCATTGATGTGACCTAGTCTACAATGCCTCAAGAAGGATTCGTTCATTTCTGAACTCTTCTTCTTGTGTGTGTTCTGTATACTAGGAACTGTAGTTTGATTTAGAACTTCAATGCTTTTAGATAACGTGCCTGAACCGATCAACTTTTGATATAGGAAATGTTCAAAACATTATCCAACAATACAAAATTTTATCATTTCTTTACTGATAAAGAGACTGATATGATTTTGTATATCAGGTTCGGTATCTAATAACATTCGTTCAGAATCAATGTATTACAATACAGGGCGACAGTGACCGACAGACTTGGCTGCAACACTTGCCCCGTCTTCTGTCTCATGAAACTTATCACCCGTTCTCAGTTTTTCTACCCTTTTGTAGCCCTATGTAATATCTTACATATCTGGGATCCTGATCCGGTATCACATACCAAGGATGCGGAGGATACTGAGAAACAGTTCTGTATAATGAACACACCCAAAGATGATGCATCAGCATGCACTCTCTTCGTTTGGGCAGCACGGGAAATCTGGTATTCCCCAATTTCCTGCTCTGTCTTATAACAATTATAAGTTGGAGCGGGACCAACGTTCCCCAGCTCAGTACAACAAGCGGGTTCGGTCAATTCATCCATATTATTATCTTGATTAAGGCGTGATATGGTCGCTACCTGGAGAGAGAGAGAAGAAAACACTCTGCGTGCGCTCTTGCAAGATCAGATTGGTTATATATTTTATCTAATCAGGATGGCTCCCACTGTTTTTATCAAATCTTCCTTCAAACCCTAAAAGGAAAGACTAGCCGGGATTAATTACACTCTACAAGTTCGCCAATCTTTCAGCCAGGCCAGTGTCGGTACTTTGAGGGAGGTTCCCCGTGCTTTCGCACGGACCTAATTACAGTAAACCTCGTTTTCCCAGAGGCGTAACCCCGTTGACACCTTTCTAGACACCTACTTGATCGGCTAATTGCAAAGTGCAAAACTCTCCCAGGAGTAACAATTACTCGCAGTGGGTATCGGGATCCAACTATCACATAGAAGGTATGCAATCTCATTGCAAGTTTCAACACTTGAAACTCCCGATAATGGTTTTTACCCCTAGCACTTATGACCTTAACTATGGTCAACAAATCATAAGTACTAGTCAAGTTCTACCCGTCATTTCGTGATTAATTAGACCCACCCATATGACCCTTAACTAAGGTCAACAAAGTCACGCGACTGTCCTAACTAATCGCATCATATGCGGTGTAGGAAGACATCACTTAGCTACCGTACACTGTGCCTTGACTATGGTCAACAAACACAGCACGAATACTAAGTACTCTACTTCCTAAAATGACGGAGGGTTGCGAATGGTTTTTGTGAAAACCTTTAACTCTTTGAACTTGATCTCGTTGCGGAATCAAATGGTTTTTAAATGGAAAGTTTTTTGAAGCTTTTCTAGTTTTGCTAAAGGGGTCACTCCCGGTGAAGGGATCGTCGGCCCTTTCCTCGTCGAATGAGGTGCGGGATATATCATATATATCACTGTGCAAAGCGTAAACTATAGAAGCGATCAAAGACAAACCGAGGGTTGTAGCATCTGCCAGTTATTGCTAAAGGAATCACTCCCGGTGAAGGGATCTCGGTCCTTTCCCTATCGAATAAGGTGCATAATGTTCTACAAGGAACACCGCGATGCAAAGCAAGAACTGTAGCAACCTGTTTTATTTTGAAATTTGATTCCACAACATCAATTAGGTTTATTTTCTTTCATTAATCTCATTAATGAATATCCCATCATTTAAATTACCTAATCATCACAGATAAATATGACGTACACTTATACCATCCGCATTCGCCTCGATGTCCCCTCGTGCACCGTTAGGTTAGGTAACTAACGGCAGAGCGGGGCAGGGCTAGCACGGGTGTAAAACATAAGTAACGTCTATATAATATATCATATATACTATAATATCTGAACAGAGCACAGAACATCGCATGATCACATCACAGATAAAGCACAGCAGAAGAAACATATGAAATATTGGATATACTAGGACGTCCGTGTTTTCAATACGAGCCAGTATAAAACACAGATTCCACGGTCGTGATGAATAGCCAATCCCATACCCCTAGACCCCTACGAGAGCGGCAAGCAACCCTACCAATTCTAGGGTTAGGAGACCCGGACTCGACTCCTCGAGTTGGTCTCCCACTGGACCCTAGAACCCGGTTACTTGTGCTCCCCTCCTTGGGTCTATCCTAGTGCAGAAAAGTAAATAATATACATCAACGGTGACAACTTCCGCAACCTGGAAGCGCCCCAATAAAAGAATATTACATACAAGTTTTTACATGAATGAAAATGAAAAACACTCATCTCACATAAAAACCCCCGGCTATTCAAACACGACGATCCAATATAACATATCCAGCAACACATAACATCACATGTCATCAACGTAAGTAAATAAGCGCATCCCAATTGTCGTTGACATATAGCAACGAAACCGGCGATATCACATATTACACTTACGGTCACAGAAAAGAAAGTGTAAAACTACAACAGTTGGAATCCGCAACCACCTCAGACATCGCATGCCTGACCAAATGAATTCTTTAGACATCGCATGCCTAACAATTATAAACCCCGCATTTTAGTCTCATTATCGAAAACTCTTTTCAATATCAAGTCGGGCAATTCAACAGGATTCCCGACATTCTGATCGAATACTCGTCGCAAACTTCAGTAGGCGGCCGCACCCCCGATACCGTCGACGAAGTGCACCAAGGCGGAACACCGCTGCCGCGAGCACCCGAACGGATGCTTTCGGCGACGGGGTTCTCCTACAGTCACTTGGTCGGGGCTATGGAGTGAGGCTGTCTATTAAGTTTACCCGGCGAGTATCCGCGTACGCTACGTGATTGCGACGGACTTTTGATCACATCAAAATTCCGTGGCAACCGATCAAGTGAGACTAAACTGCTATGTTTATAACATTCATTCAGTTATCACATAA
The DNA here is from genome assembly GCA_030015575.1 of Agapanthus africanus. Taxonomy (NCBI): domain Eukaryota; kingdom Viridiplantae; phylum Streptophyta; class Magnoliopsida; order Asparagales; family Amaryllidaceae; genus Agapanthus; species Agapanthus africanus. Next base: position 146,005,343 of record CM057343.1, on the reverse strand, counting down.
CTACTTGTGAATTCCAATTATTGTATCCCATTCCAGATAAACAGAAAATGTTAAACTTTTCGATCGAACAGTCAAACACCCAAGTTTTCCCGATACAGATCAACACATGAAATAAGTCTAACAACATTCAGTTCGTGCCTCAGTACCAACGGTCCAGCCGTAGAAGGGTCAAGCCAACGCCTCACATGTGGCACGCCGTACTGCCCCAAACCCGAAGGTTCAAAGGGCAGTTCAAGACGGTCACATAATCGAGTTAAGGTTTGTTGTCTTCTAGAGGGTCCATCGCGTTACTTGCACTACTTAGAACGTCGTTAAACTACGGAAAAATCCAACAATTGGAAATTTCCCGGCAGGGGAAAAAGTGGGTATTTATATCCGGTCGAACTTTTTAACATATTCTAAAAATACCCGGAAAAGCACACCGACAAAATTAGACAGTCCGATCGAATACACCGAGTCCCCAATACAACTCAGAAAATACAACTCTGGAATAAATTATTAAAAATCCCCAGGAAAACCAGCACTGCTTAATATTAGTTACTGTGCCAAATTCTCTGCAAGATACGACAAAATAGCCGCGGAACCGCCGCACGGGCCACGCTCGTGCCGCGGAACCGCGGCAGTTTAATGGAGTTAGGGTTACGAATTGCATAGTTACTCTTATATTTTCCTGCTGATATTTCTGGATATTTTTAATTCCAAAAAATCCACATTTTACAGAAAAGTCCAGAGAGCAATTTCAAAGTCGGGTTTTGGGTTGATCGGACTTCTAACTCCGTCGGGACTTCGCCTAAGGCTCTAGCAAGGCTCTGATACCACTGTAGGGTTCCTAGGCACTCTAGTTAAGTCTCACAAGTGATCAAACATGCACAAATCAAATTTTACGGGTGCCTACAAACCCGACTACGGATCGTTTACTAGATATTTAGGCGAAACAAGCAAACTAGTTAACATTTTAACTAAGGGAACGGATATACAACCTTTGTAGATCCGGTCCACCACCTCCACGGCTCCGCAATGAAGTCCTCTCCGCTGTCCAAATCAAAATCCGGGCTCTAGCGTCGGCTTCGTCGGAGAATAGGCGGGCTAGGTCATCGACGACGTGCCGAAGATGATCTACGTCGAGGCATCGCAAGATCAAGCTCCCACTTCACCAAGTCTTGAAACTTGTGAAGAGAACACACTCTACTACTTGGCAAGAGGTAGAGGATGAAGAAATAGGAGTTGGGTTCACTTTAGAATTGGATTTCTCACTCAAATACTCAAGTTGCCATTGTTGAAGTAAGGTTTCTTCATGAAGAAGAAGAAGAGGAAGAAGATGATAAGTGTTATATTCTCCTTTTTCAAAAAGAATATAATATCAATACTTATCATGAGCCAACCATAGTTTGTTGTAGAGAATAAACCATAGTTAGAATGAAGGGTTAGGGTTAAGCATCAAGACAAAATGGTCACAAGGTCAAAGCTTCATGAAGCTTCAATGTTCAAACAAAGAAAGTCACCATTTTCTCTTTATGCATAATATTTTCCAATGAGAATAAATGAATAAATAAATAAATAAGAAAACCATAACCCTAACCTATATACAACCATGGTTTAATCTCCACACAAACCCTAGTGAGTATGTATCATCAAACATGATACAAGCAAGTGCACAAAAAGTATGTCACATATACAATGTGCACATCCGAGCGAGAAAATCCATTTAAAGTGAACCAATACTAGTTAATGCAAATTAATATATCAAATATATAATTCTACATTAAATCATTAAATCAACACTTGATTTGACGATCCGGTCATATCGCATATAACCGACTAGTATCCTATGTATCGGCTTATCGAATCAATACTTAATTCGATAACTAGGTTATATCGCATACAACCAATCGATACATTCATCGCGAGAATAGAATACGGTATCACATACATGCATTATTCTCGGTCCCGCACATATCTCATACGTGCTCCTATTTCGTTTCGCTTGAGCCAGGAAACCTCTGTGTAGGACTCTAAAGACTCGTCAATACGCCGGCAGCAGGTGATGATCATATCAAACACCCATAAGCCGCAAGCGGTCTGCTAAACGTAACGGCCACCCGGGTATTGAGCGATCAGAAGATCGACGAGCAAGCCCGCTCACACTCCTGTGAATCCAACCAGTAACACTTACCGTACAGTCCGGTCTGTTCGTCTGATATGTCGCATATCTGGCCTAGGGGTGGTAAACGTCAGACCCCAGTAGCTCGATAAGTCATGCCGACTTGAGGTCCATAACATTCGTGAAACTACTGATAACTCTTACCAGTATATCACTGCAACCCTGGCCAGGGATTTCCTGTTATGGCCAGTCGAGCATAGCACAACATCAACCCCCAATACCGGGAGAGACGAATCCCCTCCTATCGCTCATTGCCTCCATGTGAATCGGGACTGTACCCAAAAACCACCTGTTTGCACAACTCAGTAGAGCAGTGGTAGGGTGGAAATCAAAGCACAGTGGGAGACACACAAGACTCTATGACGATCTCGGGTCAACAGACTAAGCTGTACCAGTGTCACCAGAGAACTGCCATCTGACGTGAGGTATAATACCATCTGGGAGTTCTCGGCGAGTCCGTTCTGTGTACCCAGTCTCCACTGAGCACCCGCATACCATCTTCGATGTCAAACACCAATGGATATGGGATCATCCATCGCCCATCGCATGGGTCGAGAAGATATGCGCTAGTCTACTCTGGAATATCGATGCCCCGTCTCGATATTCCCACGACTAGGAACAATGAAGGATGTACTCACTGACTACCCAGGCCCCACTAGTATGATCTTCATCATAGTCCTGGAAGTCGAGTACACATCCTAAGGGCTTTATCAACATGTAATCAGAGAGACAGAAAGTATACATGTTAAGATAAAGAGCAACCAGATAGCGTACTATCATGTCGAGCAAGAAAGTCATTCCTATATATGTCCCAGCATCCACTACAATATACATCCAATGTACAGTAATGGCCTCTAGGGCATACATATAACTAACAACCTCTATGTGTCACCGGACAAAATTTGAGGTAATGGGTTCGTATTCCTATGGGTTATTCTAGGTCCAATTTACAAGGTTAAGGAACTGTTTGGGTTTTCTAATTTTCATCTAAACTATAGCAGATTTACATAGAGCCTATATTCACCTAAAATACGACATTTCCGATATCCGATTTCTACTTTAAAACATTTATAGAACTAAAATCCTACAGAGTTTAAGTATTATACCTACATCAAGATTGCTGAAAGGCTTCCTCCAAGATGCATAAGCTCCAAGATCCTAGCTTAGTGATGGTGAGAAACCTTAGCACCTAGTTCTCTCCTTCTCTTCTCTTTTTTTTTTTTTTCTATTTCTTTGTTATTCTAGGATGTTTTCTTCTTTCCTTTCAGTTTAAATTTTCATGTTCAAAAAGTATATGAAATGAACAAGATAAGGGGAGTGAGTGAGGGTTGTAGGAGGAGGTGTCATCAAACAAGGAAGTGGTAGTTTCATGCAAGGAGGAAGTGTAAAGAGAAGAAGGAGGAGGTGTGAGCTTGAGGTTCAGTTTGAGTTGTGGTGTGTGTGAGGTTTAACTAACCCTAATCATGACCTAACACCTTTACAAAAAAACCCTCACACAATATCCAATTTCATAATGAAGCTAAAAATTTCACTAAAACCCCTTCATGACACTTCTTATTGTCAAAACAAGCTATTTCTTTACAAATCTATTCTACCACAATTTAAAAGACCCTCTTATTACAAACACACTTAAAATAAATTTTTTAATTAAATAAATAAAATAATTAATTATCTGAAATATTTTAAAATGTTACATAACCAAACAATATCATATATGTATGTGTGTTGTGCGGGTCATGGAAATTATTGACGGTGTGGGTGGTATACAATCAGTGCTCGTGCAACATGAGCCGTCAATAATAGTGCAGTGTCCAAAGGGTACAAGTCCAAGCACAACAAGTAATAATATGCAATGAAGTTTTATGCACAATCCCTATATGTACAATATAAACATGCGACTAATATCATATCATATCTAGCCCAGATGCATAATGCCATGCGGGCGATTTTCCTGTAGATATTAAATCTACTCACAACGATCCTGGCTAAGTAAAGCCAACCACTCGCTTCCCCTTCTTTGCAGCGTCCGAAGTCCTCGCCTGCGATCCTAAAATCACATAACAACAAAGCAAGTGTATAAATTAGCAATCGACCAATAACACGTACAAACTACGTTTGACCGACGCACCAACTCCAAACATACTCTCAAGTGTTCGTCTAGTGGCTAACGTGCGTAGCGACACTACGAAACCAACTCAAGAGCAACAGTTATACAAAGACACAAACCGTATCGGATAACGTAACGCGCATAATCGAAACACTATAAAACAAGCAAAGTGATCCCAGATTTTGCTACACAAACAATTTATAAAAGTTGCACATACCACAAGACCACACACAACCCCAGAGACCCCTACACCAAAATTCAAACCCAAACTCCCCAGTCTGGCCGCAAATTGTGTCCAGAAGCAATATATTTGCGGCCTCATTTTTGTGGAATGGTCTCAGATTTTTATGGTAGGTTCTAGGTCACTACACAAGGTCATTGTGATGGGAAATTTTCCAACAAATACCTGGTTTGATAGCAGATCATCCGAGACACAAATCTACACTAAAAATATGATATTTCCCGAAACTAAACTTTACGCGTTCTAAACTGAAACGAATAAGCTACACAACACTAAAAAGACTTACTTAACAGATAGAGATCATTACCTACTCCCACAAGCTCAAAGATCCTAGCTTTCCAAGCTCCAAAGCATCCAAGGGGCAAAACAAGGTTTATGAAGTGATTTGGATGAGATTTTGTGAAGTTTGTGATGGTTTAGTGAAGGAAAGATCAAGTGTTCAGTTTGAGGAAGTGAGGAGATGAGAAATAATGAGAAGGGGATAAGTGAGAGAGAATGAAAGAATGAATGATAAAGAGAGAGGGAGAGAGAGAGAGAGAGAGAGAGAGGTGAGCATAAGGTGAGTGCACCATTGCATTAACTCACTATCAATGCAAGCCATCAAGTCTCCATGACTCACCCTGCCACCTCCTCCTCAATCCAAAACAAGAAGAAATATCTCTCCACAAATATCTAGGGTTAAGGTTAGAGCAAAGCAAGGATTAGGTTAAGGTTAAGTTGTCATGGTTGCTAAACAAGATTACACAAACACATCCTCACATAAACATGCACATGTGTGTACAAGCCATAACAAATAATAATAAATTATTAATTAAATGTTATAAAATGTGAGAAACCCGAATCGGTAAACTTTTTACAGAAAAACCGCACTATCGCTTAATTAACACTAATCGCATTCTAAGGTGTTACACATGCAAGCATACATGTGTCATGGTTGATGATACATTGGTGGTGGCAATGCAAGACTCACATGGTTACATATTTGTATATTTTTATTATTTGAGAAAAGCAAAATGGGAATAAAATCATGGTTGACTATTCAACTCTCTTCTCTTTAGTTGACCAAAGTCAATACCATGGTTTCATTGCTCATGGTTTTTCTTAAACTCAAGTCACAAAATATCTAGATATTTTGTAACCATGGTTAAGCATGAGATAATTAATTCTCTCTTTGGATTATGTTTCATATTAATTATCACTTTATTCAAGTTAAGCCTCTCATCTTCTTCTTCCTCCTTCAAGCTCTCTAGGGTTTCAAAAGTGAGAGAAGAACATAAAAAGAAAAGGTTTTTAAGCGAGATCCAAACCCACATCACCAATCTATATTAGTCTAGCCCACTAGTGTAGGTTGTTTGCTCCACTTCTTCAAAGATCAAGTGAAGCTAGGAGCTTGAGTAAAGGGACTTCATGGTGGATCATCGTGGACTTGGAAGGATTCAAGCGAACCGGTTCAAACCCTACTTGATCGAAGAAGTCACAAGAGGAGGTCTACAAAGGTTATATTACTTACCTCTTAGTGTTAGAAACTTATTAGTATGTGATACTTGATGATGTTACCCTAATTTTCTAGTTCGATTCATGGTTGGTATTATTTAGCACCCCCTAAATTTTTATTATAGCATGTGTGATGCAATCTTAAACCTAGGATGGTGCTAGAGAATACCCTACAGAAGGAGTGTTGTGTATTCATGCAAGGGGGATGTGGGGATATTAGGTTTAACTTGAGTTGTGGTGTGTATGAGGTTCATCACAATCTTAACCATGACCTAACCCTTTTACATAATAACCCTCACCTAATATTAATTAACACAAGAAAGCTAACATTTCACTAAAACCCCTCAAGACACTTATTATTATATAAACAAACTACATTCTTTACTAAATTACTTTACCACTTATTAAAAGGTCTTTTTATTACAATAAAATTAAAATAACATTTTTAATTAAATAAATAAAATAATTAATTATCTAAAATATTTTAAAATGTTACAATATTCCCCCCTTAAGAAAATTCAATCCCCGAATTTAAAACTTAAGTACACGTGCCTTCAAAAAGATGCGGGAATTTCTTCTGTAAGTCATCCTCAGCCTCCCAAGTGACTTCCTCGCTACTTGGTCCTCGCCAAAGAACCTTTCCAGATGGAAGTAACCTTGATCTTAGCTTCTTTACCTGCCGGTCTAGAAAAGCTACCGGCTGCTCAATATAGGATAAATCCCGCTCAAGCTGTAAAGTCTGATGCTGGATCGCGTGAGAGGGATCGTGAAGGTACTTGCAAAGCATAGACACGTGGAATACTGGATGTACATCGGAAAAACTTGGTGGAAGTGCTAAACGATAAGATACAGCACCCACCCTCTCCAGAATCTCATATGGTTCGACAAATCTGGGACCGAGCTTCCCCTTTTCCCGAAACGCATCACACCCTTCATCGGAGATACACGGAGGAACACAGGATCCCCCACATCAAACTCGAGTCTGCGACGACGTCGATCAGCGTAAGATTTCTGTCTTCTCTGGGCCGCTCTCTGTTAGTTTTGTCTATGCCCTAGAGGCCATTGTTGTACATATGATGTATATTATAGTGGATGCTTGGATATATATAGAGAGGACTTTCTTGCTCGATATGATAGTATGCTATCTGGTTGATCTTTGTCTTAACATGTTGACTTGTATTGGTTTATTGTCTTCCTCTCACATGTTGATAAGCCTTAAGGATATGTACTTGACTACTAGGACTATGATGCAGATCATACTAGTGGGGCTAGGGTAGTCTATGAGTACATCCTATAATTGTTCCTAGTCGAGGGTGTATCGAGACAGGGCATCGATACTCCAGAGTAGACTAGCATATACGCATCATGACCCATATGATGGGCGATGGATGATCCTACATCCATTAGTGTGTGACATAAAAGATGGTATACGGGTGGTCAGTGGAGGCTGGGTACACTGAACGGACTCGCCGAGAACTCCTTGTTGGTTTTATACCTATCGTCAGATAGCAGTTCTCTGGCGACACTGGTACAGGTTACTCTGTAGACCCGAGATCGTCATAGAGTCTTGTATGATTCCCACTGTGCTTTGATTTCTACCATACCACGTTCATGAGAACGTGCAAAACGGTGGCTTTTAGGTACAGTCCCGAATCACATGGAGGCAATGTGCGATAGGAGAGGTTTTGTCTCTCCCGGTATTGGGGGTTGATGTTGCGCTGTGTTCGATTGGCTATAAATGGAAGTCCCTGGCCAGGGATGATATGGAGATATACTGGTAAGTGTTATCAGTAGTTTCTCGACCCGTTATGAGTCTCACATCGACACGACTTATCGGTTACTGGGGTCTGACGTTTACCACCCCTAGACTGGATATGCGACATATCAGACGAAGAGACCGGACTGTACGGTAGTGTTACTGATTGGATTTACAGGAGTTAGAGCATACTTTCTTGTTGATCTTCTGATCGCTCAATACCCGAGTGGCCGTTACGTTTAGCTGACCGCTTGTGGCTTGTTGGTGTTTGATGTGATCATCACCTACTGCCGGCGTATTGACTAGTTTTTAGAGTCCTACATAGAGGTTTTCAGGCTCAGGAAAAATGGAGTACGAGCACATATGTGATATGTGCAGGATCGAGATTGATACGCGTATGTGATACCGTATTCTATTCTCGCGATATGTGATATCGGCCGGTTATATGTGATATAGCCGGGTTATCGGATCTAGTGTTGATTCAATGAATATATAATATATATGTATGTATGTATGTATGTATGTATGTATATATATATATATATATATTATGCTCACTTAAATATTTATTATTCTCACTTATGATGCATTTAACATATATGTGATATATGTTTATTGTATTGTTTTCTTTTGTTACATGAATATTATACATGTGATATATAATATTGTGACATGCTAGGTTACACATGCAACATGTATGTATGAGACTCATACCATGCTAGGGTTTATGTTAGGGTTTCATTTATCATTAAGTAATTACAAATTAGTGGATTTAATCAAAGCTAGAAGCTTGTAGAAGTTTGTAGATAAGTTTTGACTTAGTCCACTCTTTTGTTTCTACTTAAGATATTTTGTGACCTAACCATTAACCCTTACCATGGTTAATTCTCTACATGGGTTAGTGTATGGATGATATACTCACCCAAGGGTTGCATTTGAACCATGATAGGTATTTTCATCACTTGAGATATTTCCTTCTTCTTCTTCTTCCTCATCTCATTTTTGCTCTCTAGATTTTGAGACCATGAAGAAAAATATTGAGAAATTAAATACAAAAGTGAGCTAAATTCCTACTTCATCATCCTCTTATATACTAGCCATATAGATTAGTGTATTAGTTTCACTAATTCCGTATCAGTAATGAGTGAGCTTGAGTCTGTGTTTCCTCGACGTAGATCATCATAGACTTTGGAGACTACAAGCAAGGATGCATCGTACATCTTGTAGAGCCTCTCAAGAGTACGAGAGCTTATGGATCGCAGCGAAGGGACCACTACTCGGAGCTTTTGAAGCGAATGAACGGACTACAAAGGTTGTAATCCCTATCACTTAGATGTAAAGTTCTTTACATGCAAAGTTAACACTAATTCTCTAGTTCGATTACTTGGTTGTTTTGTTTAGCACCCCAAAATTTTAATATAGCATGTTTGATGCTTGCCATAACCTTGCTAAGGTGCTAAGCTAACCTACAGTGGTATCAGATCCAAGCTAGAGCATTAGGCGTTGTCTAGACGAAGTTAGAATTTCGATCGAACTCCGAAAACCCGATTTGGACCCCCTCTCAAGAAATTTTTCATGTTAAAATTATTCAGAAAATCATGTTGGGAATTCTATGGACACACCTGAAGAGCGAAACCCTAACTCGTCTAAGTGACCGTGGATCCGCGGCCAAAACATGGTTTTGACGGCGGATCCGCGGCGCCACTTGAGAGGCTTGGGTCAGGCCCTTCAGTTGTAGGTCCGTAGAAACTGTGGTATGTCTCTGGTTAACTTTAACAGTGCTCAAGTGTTGAGCTCTCTGGGAATTTTTTGGAATTCGTTGATTCGATCGAATTGTCTAACTTCGCCTAGCTATCTGAGATTGTGATACAATTTGTGGAATTCATATAGTTAGGCATGAAATCCGTAATATGTGATATTTCGGGTCTATGATGTCCAAGGTAATTGTGGATTCCAAATGTTGTAATTTTTCGTTTTCTTTTCTGTGACCGTAAGTGTGATATGTGGTGTATCGCCGGTTTCGTTTCTATACATCAACGACAATTGGGATACGCATATTTACTTACGTTGATGACATGTGATGTTATGTGTTGCTGTGATTTGTTATATTGGATCGTCGTGTTATGAATAGCCGGGTTTTTTATGTGAGATGAGAGTTTTTATTTTCATTAATGTAAAATTCATTGTATGTAATATTCTTTTATTGGGGCACTTCCGGGTTGAGGATGATATCACCATTGTTGTATATTATTTACTTTTCCACATTAGAATAGACCCAAGGCGGGGAGCACAAGTAACCGGGCTCTAGGGTCCAGTGGGAGACTATCTCGAGGAGTCGAGACCGGGTCCCCTAACTCTAGAATTGGTAGGGTTGTTTGCCACTCTCGTAGGGGTCTAGGGATATGGGTTTGGCTATTCATTGCGACCGTGGAATCAGCGTTTTTACTGGCTTAAATAAAACACGGAATTCCTAGTATATCCAATATTTCATATGTGATTCTTCCGCTGCTGATATTCTGTGATGTGATCATTTTATATGCGTGAGACGGATGCTTATACTATATATATATATATATATATATGATGTATAAACATTATTGCTTTCGTTTCTTCTGTGATGCTTAGGAAGCATAAATGATGGGAATTCATTAATGAGATTAATGAAAAGAAAAGAAACTTAAAAGATACTGTAGAATCAAATTTTCAAAAAGGGTAGCTCTAGTTTTTGCTTTGCATAGCGGTATTCCTTGTAGAATATTCAGCACCTTATTCGATAAGAAAAATGCCGAGATCCCTTCACCGGGAGTGACCTCTTTAGCGAAACTAGCAGATGCTATAACTCACTCGGTTATGTTTTTAATTGATTCTATAATTCTTGCTTTGCATAGCGGTATTCCTTGTAGAATATCCAGCATCTTATTCGATAAGGAAAGAGCCGAGATCCCTTCACCGGGAGTGACCTCTTTAACGAAACTAGTAAAAGCCTAAAAACACTCCTTTTCAAAATCACTTGTTTCTACAACGATATCAAGTTCTTTATGCAAAAGGTTTTCATAAAAACCTGTCGTAGCCCTCCATCATTTCAGATAAGTACTACTTATTATTCGTGATACGTTTGTTGACTATGTTAAGGCGTAGTGTGCGGTAGCTAATTGGTGCTTATCTGCTAAAACATGAGATGTGATTGGATTAGGGTAGTCGTACGACTTTGTTGACTATGTTAAGGGTCGTGCGGGTGGGTTTAATTCAATCGGGAAATGACGGGTTGAACTTGGCTAGCACTTATGATTTGTTGACTATGTTAAGGTCATAAGTTACTAGGGGTAAAAGTGTTGGAGATAGTGCCCTCAGAGTCAATTATTGGATCACAGGCACGTGATTGCAATGATTGAGGGAGGACCTATCCCGGTAGAACAGTCTTACTCGAGATGATAGTATGCTATCAGGTTTACCTTTATCATCGTGTACTGCTTTAGGTGACATGACATGTCGCTATTGCACGTTGATAGAGCCCCTAGGATTCTTGCTTGACTACCGGCAGTATGAGGGCGATCATATACGTGGGAGCTGGGGTCTACAAGCACATCCTTAAAAGGTCCCTAGTCGTGGGAGTTTCGAGATAGGGCATCGATACTCCAGAGTAGACTAGTGTATACAGTCGAGACCCCGACGAGGGGCGGTGGCCGGTCTCACAAGCCACTGGTGTCAGTTGGATCACCTAAGATGTATACAGGTGCTCATTGGGTTATGAGTACACCGGACAGGACTCGCCGGGAACATGCTAGTTGGTCTTATACCTGACGTCAGATAGCAGTTCCCAGGTGACATGTGTACAGGTTAGTTCATCGACCTGGGGATCGTCATTTGTCTCGTGTGAGTTCCCACTGTACTTTGATTACTACCCTACCACGGCTCAAAGGAGTCGTGCAAACAGGTTTTAGTTGGGTACAGTCCCGAGCCACATGGAGGCAGTGAGCGGATCTTCGGGGGTTTCGTCTCTCCCGGTATTGGGGGTGAGGTCGCGCTGTGTCTAGGAGAGCCATTACACAAAGACCTTGGCCAAGGCAGGAGATTTACTGGTAGGTATTCCAGTAGTATCTCAGGGTGTTCTGGGCTACACTCCGACACGACTTGTACCGCTTTTGGGGGTCTGACTTTTACCAACCCCCTAGGCCCGCCATGCGATGCTCATAGACGAACGGACCGGACTGTACGGATATTGTCACTGACAGGCTCAGTAGGGTGTCAGAATGAGTTCGCTCATCGACGTCCCTTTTAGTCAATAGCTGGTGGCCCGTTACGTATTGGCTTATACATCTGACGTGCTAGTGGTTAAATCCACAACCATAGTATTGACGAGTCTTTAGAGTCTACCACACTTTCAGTTACTCAAGCTTTCGGGCGAAACGCTGTAGAGGCCGTATGGAGATATGGCAGGGTCCGATCAGATACGTGCGGTATTGTACGGATCAGGATCGGACAGTTTGTACTAGTGGCCGTATGGTTATATGGCAGGGTTCGATCAGATACGTGCGGTATTGCACGGATCAGGATCGAACGGATATTACTAGCCGGCTTTGGCTTAAGCCGGTCCTAGTTTAGCACAGTGTAGATTTTGTCTCATTGCATTTGTATCCGGACGGAATACAAATGCGGGTGTGTATGCACAGTGTAGGGTTATCCTGTAATTTATTACGGGACCAGTTTTCTGGAGTTGCCAGTTTGTATTCCGTTCCGGCCGGTTTTCCTTTGTTCTTTCCCGACCGGACTTTTCTGATGGAGGGGGTAATTTGCAGTTTTGCAAATTACTTTTGTGGAGGTTTTATTTGTAAGATGTTTTATTATGAAAGCATCTTTTGATGCCTTTCTTATCCTTCATTATCATTTGCTTTTTGTGATTAGATTTGATAAGAAGAGTTGATGTGAGTTTTGTGATGATGATGTCTTGGTTGTGGTCACCCTTCATTATCTCCTACACTCACCTCCCTTGATGTTTTTGCTATCATATTCATTCCTCCACCCTCTTGCTCTCACTTGATGAAATGGTTGAAGAAGAAAAGAAAAGAGAGAAGAAGAAAAGAAAAGAGAGGAAGAAAAATGAGAGTGATTCATTTTTGTGCATATCATTCTTCTTCTCATTCCATTGCTAGAAAATTGAAAGCACCAATTTTCTATACACCATTCCTCCATCATCCACAAATGGCAACCAAACCCCAAATAAGAGACTATGATTCTACACTATATTTCTACAGCAAATCTTGAGCATGTCGAGTTGCCGGCTTCATGCTCGAGTTGCCTCAGTATCGAGGTGGGAGCCCGTAAAAGTACCCGGCTTCGTGGTGCCCTTTCCGACGAGGAGGAGACGGACGGAGATCCCGCGAGGAGATCGGAGTGGAGACGAAGACCGGAGGACTTGGATCGTATGGTATACTTCTCTACCCCCTCTCTAGATAGCTTAGACTAGTTTAATGGCACGATCCGGAGTTTAGTGCGCGGTGGTGCCGGTTTGCTAAGTCCGCAAATTTTAAGTTTACCACCGTTTCCGCGTTTGGCCGTCGGGTTGACGGCCGGGGCGCCGCCGTGCACTTACAGTGGTATCAGAGCCTCGCCATTAACATAGTCTAGCTTGGTGTAATGTGTTTTTCTGTTTCGATCGATCGAATGTTCCAAAACTGCATTTTAGTTCGAATCAGTTTCTGTTGAAAATTTTTGGTCTCGAAAAATTTTTCAGGTTGTAAAATATTGATGTACTGGAAAATCTAAGAGTTCTGTAAAAATTTGATGATGTAAAGCCACAGTTGGAGCGCGGAAGCGCCGCGAAAACCCACCTCGTGCGGCCCTTCCGCCGCGCACTATTCACGTCACATCACCAAATTTTTCCAGAGGCCTTCTGGGCTTAAATTATGTGTTTTGGAATATTAAAATTGGGCCCAGGATTTCTGTGAGTGCTACAGTTTTTGATTGAGGGCCCACTTGTTAATTTTTGATCGATCGGAAAATTTTAAACACATTTTTCACAGTATTTACATTATATCTGCGACCGTGAATGTCACTCGATCGGTAAATCCGGTCTAACTGCTATAGCCCGGTTAGACGGATTTGCGAACGTGACTTTCACGTTGATGTTCTATGTTTATGCTGTGATGTTGCGGATCGGTCGTGGGGATAGCCTGGATGCAATACTAGTACTGTATTGTTGTATTATGTACATTTGATTTTGCGGGGCGAGCGTCCGACATGTGGACTGCCGTCACTGCCTGATTGTATTATTCTTTTGGGGCACGACCTGGTTGCGGTCGATGTACCCGTTGTATGTATATTTTACTTTCTGTACTAGGATTACCCCGCGGTGGGGTGCACGGATAGCCGGGTTCTAGAGGGCAACAAGCCCGCATCTCATGGCATTGAGACGGAGGGGGCTTCACTCTGGGATTGGCGGGCTATTCGCCGCACTCGTAGGGGGTACAGGTTGACCCAGGAGGGGTGCCCAAGTTGCCGGATTCCGTGGAGTGCTGGGTGGTCCATTCACGGTGCTGAAGGGGGCTGCCTCGCTTCAGGTTTTGGCGGGTAACTTGCCGCGCCCGTAGGGGTCTAGGATTACATTGCACAGGCTATCCACACGACCAGGGGAACGTCGGGTTTCAGTAGTGGCTCTGTGAAACCCGGGGATCCCAGATATCTGTATTGTTCTGTGATGCTGTACATTTCTGTAATGTTGCATTTCTTTTCACGCCTAGAGCGAAATATAATATATTGGTATATATATTAGTAGATGTTGTATATGTTTTGCATCCGCGCTAGTCCAGTCCCCGCTCTGTCGTTAGTTAGCTAACCTAACGGGTAATGACGGGACCCAGTGGCGAATGCGGATGGCATATACGTACATCAGTATATTTTCGTTCTTTTTGGTGTGATCAATTGATGGGACTGCATTGATTCGGATCAATGCAAGTTTAAAAACAAACCTAATCTGATGTTGTTGGAACACTTTTTCAAAAGGCTGTTATTGCAAGGACGTTCACTTTTGTTTTGCATCGTGGTATTCATTTGGAATATCCTGCTCCTCAGTCGACGAGGCAAGGGCCGAGATCCCTTCACCGGGAGTGACCCCTTGGACAGAAGTTTGCGTCAGGGCATTAACTTCACTATAGCCGATTACTTTTGCTTTGCATCGCGGTATTCAGTTGGAATATCCTGCACCCCATTCTACGGGGAAAGAGCCGAGATCCCTTCACCGGGAGTGACCTCTTTAGCGAAGGTTTTCGTCACTATATTTTCAAAAAGCTATCAGTTCCTTCAACGATATCAAGTTCTTTACGTTAAAGGTTTTCGCCAGAAACCATTCGTAGCCCTCCGTCGTTTCATATGGGTAGTCAATAGTATTCAAGCTGTGTTTGTTGGCCAAAGTCAAGGCACAGTGTTTGGTAGCTGTTGGTTATTCATATGTAGCATAGATAGATGCGTTGGTTTGGAACAGTCGTATAGCCTTGTTGGCCAAAGTCAAGGGCTTGTGCGGGTGGATTCGAATCAACCTGGAGAATGACGGGTAGAACTTGACATGTGACTTATGATTTGTTGGCCAAAGTCAAGGTCATAAGAGCATGGGGCAGAAATCCATCGGGAGTTTCAAAAGTACTGAAACTTGCCAGATATGCGCATACCTTCTGGAGTGTGATACCGTGAGCGGATTCCGTCACGTTGTCATGCGATGAGAGTTGGATCCCGATTCCCACTGATGAGTTAGTTTACTCCTCGGGTAACCCCGACTAATTCTTCTTTCAGGTTTGGAGGAGAATTTGAGGTACAGTGGGAGGTTTCCTGATTAGAAAAAGTGATAACCATTCTGATCTAGGTTAGAGTGCACGCTGAGTGTTTCTTTTCTCTCTCTCTTTGGCAGCGACCATTGACCCGACCCTAAGACTTTGACTCAGTGACCAAGTTGACCGAACCTTCTTAAACACCGACCTTTGGATTGTCAGAGTTGCAAACCTCATTGCCACTCCTACTTTTACCCTTTTCTCCAGGACACCCCGTATTACTACGAACGTCCACTTCCATTGGACAAAACCATCGTATGGTTAGATACGAACTCGAAGGGATTCGAGGATGGTTTCCGGTTCTGGAGAAAACGGATAGGATTATTCAGTTGTCTTTTCTTTTCACCCTCTCTCAGGTTGCGAGTACTCCTTAGTTTAGGAGTAGTACACCTATTATGCAAATTGGATAGTCTTCTTCCAAACCATAGGCTGGTGCCGACCGGTAGGGAATGAAGAAAACCAGTTAGCCTAAACGGTGTACAGAAGGTATTAAGTTCAGACAAAGAAAGGGATTAGTAAGAGGGCAAAGTAAGTTGCGACTGCTATTCACGACCAAACCAAGTATTTCTTCGCCAATCCTAAATCACCTTTGTATTTCTCCAGGACACTCCGTATCACTACGAAGATCCCATTTTATTGGATAATCCATCGTATGGTTATATACGAACTCGAAAGGAACTCGTTCCAGTTCGGGGATGGATCCTGGTTCAGGAGAAATAGGAATGAAGTACATTCAGGTGTCTTTTATCTTCACCTTCTCTCGCGTTGCGAGTGCTCCTAGGATTAGGACAGTACACCCTTTATGCTTTTTGGATAGTCTTCTTTCAAACCATAGGCTGGTGCCGAACGGTAGGGAAGGAAGAAAACCATTTGGCCTAATGGGTGTGCAGAAGGTAATGACTAAAGACATATGAAGGGATTTGGAGAGGTGGCAAAGAACTATACGGTTACAGTCGTGAATCTGGAAGAGGCATTACTAGGAATACCAGGATACCCCATCGAAACATTTCAATGTTTCAGTTCACTGTGTACTGTTAAAAGAAAACTGATTTCCCGATTAGATACTTACTCCAGGGTATGTATTTACCAGGTATGATTCTCACATCTGTATGGTTTTACAGATAATGAGTGGGAGTAGGTTATTGGGAATTGGGTGATCATCCTCATTATATCGGGATTCGTTGTAATCGGTGATATTTGAGGAAATCACCTGGGCTGTTTGCCGGTCGGCAAATATTTGGTTTTGAATATCCGCTGTTATGCACCAATTTCAAATTGATATATCTGAACGTCTATTTTCATAGAGTGAGATATACCTTTCTGAAATTATGTCTACGACATTTACCTATATCAGTGGATGGTTAGGTAAGGAGCATTAAACAGCGGTGTAATTCTTCTTAACCATAAGTACAGTTTTCAACCTACGACACACAGTGAATGAGTTATCAGACTCAAGGGACTTATACAGAGTATTGTATGTTGTCCAGGGTCCATCAGGACAGAGGGGTTGGTCCTCGTACTACATTCAGTTTACTTATGACTTCTCTAATTTTTAGACAGGTGTTTCGTGGAAACACAGGGTCCGAATTTGGAGAAGTTATAGGTATTTGAATAGAGTAGAGAACCAGGTATAGCAAGTATCGGGATTCTTCAAAGAGATCGAAGATGTAGATACTTGTGTATGGTATTCAGTTGATAGTAATGATAAAGAGATCTTGCTTCTCTTTCAGGTTACTCATAATTGGAAGTATTCCTAAGTTGAGTAACGCTGATCGGCCTCCTTCCATTTAGTTGACATGCGCTGGGGACAGCTGCATGATTTGAATCTGGTTCAATTAAATCAGTGCCTCTGTTTCTATATTGGATATAGAACAGTTCATATCTTAACGATGTTAAGGTACGGGGAGTTGTCCGGTTTATGATTAAAACCAGACACTGGACAACTCAAGGCACGTTTCTGTAATGGCTGTTTGTGGGTTGACCCAGGCTATGACGAGGGTTGATTTTCTACCATCTGGATGAACAATAGCGATATTGTTCTAGACTCGCCACAGTTTTATTAAAAATGGATTTTTTCAGAAAACAGTAGTGGGAGTATGGTAGAACTGGAAGTGATTCCAGAACCACAAACGATTACTGAAGATTTGATAAGGAACCTAAAGATTCAATCTGGATTGACATTCCATTGGCCACTCCGCAGATATGGTGGGTAACTTCAGGCACCCGAGAGGTACTACGGTAGCCTCAAGGACGGTGACGGGGAAGTTCTTGTTTACCCACAATTACCAATGCTGTTGTTCCAGGCTGCGAGACCCGGCGGGAGGATGAGTATAGCGTCGTTCTGAACTCGCTTCAGAAGTGTACGTGTATATGACTCTGCCAGAGGGTTGTCGTAGTCAGTGGGAGCAGCGGAAGCATTGGTGGACAGGTTGCTTATGTCTATTTATAGACTAGAGCAGATGTAGCGGAGATAGATCATCTATTTCTGACGTGACAGTCATGGGTTTGACTTCATCAGAATAGGGGATGGATCTGTTGAGAAGGTAGTAGGGTGTGATGTCCTGGTATCTGGATGACATACACAGAATAGGAAAAGAAACTCCTATACTACAATCGGTTATACTTTGGTCGTCACACAGTGTTTTCTTCACAAAGGACATGGATTTTATATCAGACATACTGGTTACTAGATCTGTGGTTTTAGATCTAGATTTGGGTGGTTTCCCAATCAGGGTACTTGACAGCATTCTAAGAGTATTTAGGATGGACGACTCCTGGCACGGTAGTGTACCTGCAGGTAATGGAGTCACCCTCTCTAAAGGTGTCTTACAGACTAAAGGGGAGAGGGACGTGCATGATTGGCAGATCACTTGCTTAGGCAAGTGATTCAATCATGAGATGTCAAGTACCACACCAGATGTTGTTCTTGCACTAGATGCAATAAGTTGACATTAATCCAATCCTGGAGAAACAGTCGGAAGCAGTTTTAGAACATAAGTGGATGTTCTAGGGATATGATAACGACAGCCTCATTCAGGAGACGGTTATCATTCCAGGCTTCCAAGGTGACATGGACGACAAGGAGGTTGTCAGAGTTATAGTTTTCCCTCTGACGAGGGGCAGTATTTTGGACAGGTGGTCCAAGGCAATACTGAGGGAGGCATGGCGCAGGATACTGATTAAGTTCAGTTGACGATACAGTCTAAGAAGTTTGGATTTGGAGTTCATTTATGAACTCGGTCCCATCAGACATCCAGACACTCTAAGACAGGTATTGCTCATTTCGGGAGATGGCATTCTCCGCGAACTTGAGATTTAGAGAGACATAGAAAGAAATTTCAGAGCGGATCCACTCACTGAGGCTATTCCTCGAACGCAATAGTTTCGCAAACAGGTTTTGTGCGACTGACTAGTAGAGGAGTTGGGTGTTCGGTATCACACGGGCTGTGAGTATGCGACATCGCAATAATTAGCCTTGAGTGCAAGTGGGAGATTGTTGGAGATAGTGCCCTCAGAGTCAATTATTGGATCACAGGCACGTGATTGCAATGATTGAGGGAGGACCTATCCCGGTAGAACAGTCTTACTCGAGATGATAGTATGCTATCAGGTTTACCTTTATCATCGTGTACTGCTTTAGGTGACATGACATGTCGCTATAGCACGTTGATAGAGCCCCTAGGATTCTTGCTTGACTACCGGCAGTATGAGGGCGATCATATACGTGGGAGCTGGGGTCTACAAGCACATCCTTAAAAGGTCCCTAGTCGTGGGAGTTTCGAGATAGGGCATCGATACTCCAGAGTAGACTAGTGTATACAGTCGAGACCCCGACGAGGGACGGTGGCCGGTCTCACAAGCCACTGGTGTCAGTTGGATCACCTAAGATGTATACAGGTGCTCATTGGGTTATGAGTACACCGGACAGGACTCGCCGGGAACATGCTAGTTGGTCTTATACCTGACGTCAGATAGCAGTTCCCAGGTGACATGTGTACAGGTTAGTTCATCGACCTGGGGATCGTCATTTGTCTCGTGTGAGTTCCCACTGTACTTTGATTACTACCCTACCACGGCTCAAAGGAGTCGTGCAAACAGGTTTTAGTTGGGTACAGTCCCGAGCCACATGGAGGCAGTGAGCGGATCTTCGGGGGTTTCGTCTCTCCCGGTATTGGGGGTGAGGTCGCGCTGTGTCTAGGAGAGCCATTACACAAAGACCTTGGCCAAGGCAGGAGATTTACTGGTAGGTATTCCAGTAGTATCTCAGGGTGTTCTGGGCTACACTCCGACACGACTTGTACCGCTTTTGGGGGTCTGACTTTTACCAACCCCCTAGGCCCGCCATGCGATGCTCATAGACGAACGGACCGGACTGTACGGATATTGTCACTGACAGGCTCAGTAGGGTGTCAGGATGAGTTCGCTCATCGACGTCCCTTTTAGTCAATAGCTGGTGGCCCGTTACGTATTGGCTTATACCTCTGACGTGCTAGTGGTTAAATCCACAACCATAGTATTGACGAGTCTTTAGAGTCTACCACACTTTCAGTTACTCAAGCTTTCGGGCGAAACGCTGTAGAGGCCGTATGGAGATATGGCAGGGTCCGATCAGATACGTGCGGTATTGTACGGATCAGGATCGGACAGTTTGTACTAGTGGCCGTATGGTTATATGGCAGGGTTCGATCAGATACGTGCGGTATTGCACGGATCAGGATCGAACGGATATTACTAGCCGGCTTTGGCTTAAGCCGGTCCTAGTTTAGCACAGTGTAGATTTTGTCTCATTGCATTTGTATCCGGACGGAATACAAATGCGGGTGTGTATGCACAGTGTAGGGTTATCCTGTAATTTATTACGGGACCAGTTTTCTGGAGTTGCCAGTTTGTATTCCGTTCCGGCCGGTTTTCCTTTGTTCTTTCCCGACCGGACTTTTCTGATGGAGGGGGTAATTTGCAGTTTTGCAAATTACTTTTGTGGAGGTTTTATTTGTAAGATGTTTTATTATGAAAGCATCTTTTGATGCCTTTCTTATCCTTCATTATCATTTGCTTTTTGTGATTAGATTTGATAAGAAGAGTTGATGTGAGTTTTGTGATGATGATGTCTTGGTTGTGGTCACCCTTCATTATCTCCTACACTCACCTCCCTTGATGTTTTTGCTATCATATTCATTCCTCCACCCTCTTGCTCTCACTTGATGAAATGGTTGAAGAAGAAAAGAAAAGAGAGAAGAAGAAAAGAAAAGAGAGGAAGAAAAATGAGAGTGATTCATTTTTGTGCATATCATTCTTCTTCTCATTCCATTGCTAGAAAATTGAAAGCACCAATTTTCTATACACCATTCCTCCATCATCCACAAATGGCAACCAAACCCCAAAAGAGAGACTATGATTCTACACTATATTTCTACAGCAAATCTTGAGCATGTCGAGTTGCCGGCTTCATGCTCGAGTTGCCTCAGTATCGAGGTGGGAGCCCGTAAAAGTACCCGGCTTCGTGGTGCCCTTTCCGACGAGGAGGAGACGGACGGAGATCCCGCGAGGAGATCGGAGTGGAGACGAAGACCGGAGGACTTGGATCGTATGGTATACTTCTCTACCCCCTCTCTAGATAGCTTAGACTAGTTTAATGGCACGATCCGGAGTTTAGTGCGCGGTGGTGCCGGTTTGCTAAGTCCGCAAATTTTAAGTTTACCACCGTTTCCGCGTTTGGCCGTCGGGTTGACGGCCGGGGCGCCGCCGTGCACTTACAAAAAGTATTATCAGGAATTTCAAGTGTTGAAATTTGCAATGAGATTGCATACCCTCTATGAGATAATTGGATCCCGATACCCGCTGCGAGCAAGAGTTGCTCCTAGGAGAGTTTTGCACTTTACAATTTGCTAATCCATTAGGTGTCTAGAAAAGTGTTAATGGGGCTACCCTTAAGGGAAAACGAGGTTTATCTTAATTAGGTCCGTGCAAAAGCATGGGGAACCTCTCTCAAAGTACCGGCACTGGCCTGGTTGAACGGTTAGCAAAGTTGTAGACTGTAATTAATCCCGGCTAGTTTTTCCTTTTTTAGGTTTTTTGAAGGAAAATTTGATCAAAACAGTGGGAGGCATCCTGATTAGATAAGATAATAACCAATCTAATCTTGCAAGAGCATATGCTAAAGTGTTTCCTTCTCTCTCTCTCCAGGATTTTCTGAATATTTTTAACATGAAAAATTTCAACCTTTTGAAAATTTTCCAGAGAGAGGGTAACGAATCCTTCTTGTGGCATTGTAGACTTGGTCATATCAATGTGACATGACTAGCTAAGTTACATAATGATGGATATTTGAATCCGTTCGAATTATCATCTTATGAAACTTGTCATTCATGTCTCAAAGGCAAAATGACCAAAACTCCGTTTGGTGGATACGGAGAAAGAGTTACGGAACTCTTGGGACTGATACATAGTGATGTATGTGGTCCCATGTCTATACATGCCAGGAATGGTTTCTCATACTTTATTACATTCACTGACGATCTCTCAAGATACGGACATGTGTTCCTGTTGAAACACAAGTCTGAAGCTTTTGAGAAATTCAAAGAATATAAGAACGAAGTCGAGAACTAAACAGGTAAAAGTATTAAGATCCTTCGATCTGATCGAGGAGGAGAATACTTGAGCAGTGAATTCCTGGATTATCTAAAAGAGAATGAGATTCTCTCTCAGCTTACTCCTCCGTATACACCACAGCACAACGGTATATCGGAACGGAGGAACCACACCCTATTAAATATGGCGGGCTCTATGATGAGCACCGCTAAGTTACCTATTTCCTTTTGGGGTTATGCGCTTGAGACAGCAGCATATCTATTGAATCAAGTTCCATCTAAATCTATACCTACCACACCACATGAGATATAGAATGGGAAGAGACCATATTTTAAACGAGTTAAGATATGGGATTGTCCGACCTATATCAAAAGGCAAAATCCGGACAAACTCGAGGCACGATCAGTTCTATGCAAGTTTGTGGGATATCCAAAGAATTCACAATGATATATTTTCGACCATGCTGAGCAAAAGGTGTTTGTTTCTCAATATGCCTCCTTTTTAGAAAATGAATTTCTTGCAAAAGAAATTAGTGGCGAAAAGATAGTTCCAGCAGCACAAACTGCAACTAATGATTTATTTGAACCAGAGGATTCGATAGATGCCAACGAATCTCAGCCTCTCCGCCGATCTAGTAGGGTTCCTCATCCACCTGAGAGATACTACGGTTTTCTCAGTGATGGTGGGAGCGAGGACTGCATCATGGAAGATGATGACCCAACTAGCTTCGAGCAGGCCATCACGAGTGGGGACTCTATGAAATGGCTGGATGCAATACGATCTGAGATGGAATCCATGTACACTAACAAAGTATGGACTTTGGAAGTTGCTCCTGAAGGGGTAAAACCCATTGGGAGAAAATGGATCTTTAAGAAGAAACTTGGTGTAGATGGAAAAGTTGAGACTTTCAAATCTAGACTTGTTGCAAAGGGTTTTCGTCAACGACCAGGTGTGGATTATGATGAAACCTTTTCTCCAGTGGCTATGCTTAAGTCCATCCGGATCCTACTTGCCATTGCTGCATACCATGACTACGAAATCAGGCAGATGGATGTTAAGACCGCTTTTCTAAATGGTGATTTAGAAGAGTGCGTACATGACTCAGCCAGAGGGCTTCGTAGATAGTAGGAGCAGCGGAAAGGTGTGCAAGCTGCTTAAATCCATCTACGGGTTAAAGCAAGCATCACGGAGTTGGAACATTTTTTTTGATGTTGTAGTCAAAGAGTTTGACTTCATCAAAAACGTAGATGAACCTTGTATATACAAGAAGGTAGCAGAGTGTAAGGTTGTCTGATGACATACTCTTGATAGGAAATGATGTTCCTATGCTGCACTCGGTCAAGGTCTTCTTATCATAAAGATTCTCAATGAATGATCTAGGCGATGCCTCCTGCATTTTGGGATTATGATCTATAGAGATAGATCTAAACGGATACTGGGATTGTCCCAATCCAGGTACATTGACACCATACTAAAGAGGTTTAGTATGGAAGAATCCAAGCGTGGGAACACACCCATGATCTCTGGACTCGCTCTCACCAAGGAGATGTCTCCCAAGACTGATTTGGAGAGATCTCGCATGCAAGGGATACCCTATGCTTCGGCAGTAGGCTCTATCATGTATGCGATGCTATGTACCAGACCCAATGTAGCATACTCACTAAGTGTAGTGAGTAGGTATCAAGCAGATCCTGGAGAGAATCACTGGACAGCTGTGAAGAACATTCTCAAGTACTTGAGAAGGACTAAAGAGATGTTTTTGGTGTATGGTAACGGAGAACTCCAGGTGGAGTCCTTTACCGATTCGAGCTTTCAAAGTGATAAGGACGACTCTAAGTCGCTCTCGGGATTTGTCTTTACCCTCAATGGAGGGGCGGTATGTTGGAAGAGTTCCAAACAGGAAATCGTGGCAGACTCAACGATGGAGGCTGAAGACATCGCTGCCAACGATGCTGCCAAAGAGGTTGTCTGGATGAAGAAGTTCATTAAAGAACTTGGAGTGGTTCCGTCCATTGAGCGTCCAATGCCTTTGTATTGTGATAACAATGGAGCTGTGGCTTTGGCCAAGGAACCCAGATCCCATCAGAGATCCAGGCATATTCTGAGGCGGTTTCACCTGATCCAGGAGATAGTTGATCGCCGGGAGATCGAGGTCAGGAGAGTAGATACGAAGGATAACTCTGCGGATCCATTCACAAAGGCCATTCTCTAAATACAATTTGAGAGACTCTTCGAGATGTTGGGTATGAGATACTACAACAGCTGGCCTTAGTGCAAGTGGGAGATTGTTAGTTATGTATATGCCCTGGAGGCTATTATTGTACATATGATGTATATTATAGTGGGTGCTTTGATATATATAGAGAGGACTTTCTTGCTCGATATGACAGTATGCTATCTGGTTGATCTTTGTCTTAACATTTTGACTTGTATTGGTTTACTGTCTTTCTCTCACATGTTGATAAAGCCCTTAAGATATGTACTTGACTACTAGGACTATGATGCAGATTATACTAGTGGGGCTAGGGTAGTCTATGAGTACATCCTATAATTGTTCCTAGTGAAGGGTGTATCGAGACAGGGCATCGATACTCTAGAGTAGACTTGCGTATACGCATCATGACCCATATGATGGGTGATGGATGATCCCACATCCATTGGTGTGTGACTTCAAAGATGGTATACGGGTGGTCAGTGGAGACTGGGTACACTGAACGGACTCGCCGAGAACTCCTTGTTGGTTTTATACCTATCGTCGGATAGCAGTTCTCTGGTAACACTGGTAAAGGTTAGTTTGTAGACCCGAGATCGTCATAGAGTGTTGTGTGATTCCCACCGTGCTTTGATTTCCACCTTACCACGTTCATGAGAACATGCAAAACGGTGGCTTTTGGGTACAATCCCGAATCACATGGAGGCAATGAGCGATAGGAGGGGTTTCGTCTCTCCCGGTATTGGGGGATGATGTTGCGCTGTGTTCGATTGGCTATAACTGGAAGTCCCTGGCCAGGGCAGATATGGAGATATACTGGTAAGTGTTATCAGTAGTTTCTCGACCCGTTATAAGCCTCACATCGACACGACTTATCGGTTACTAGGGTCTGACGTTTACCGCCCCTAGACTGGATATGCGACATATCAGATGAAGAGACCGGACTGTACGGTAGTGTTACTGATTGGATTTACAGGAGTTAGAGCAGACTTGCTTGTTGATCTTCTGATCGCTCAATACCCGGGTGGCCGTTACGTTTAGCTGACCGCTTGCGGCTTGTAGGTGTTTGATATGATCATCACTTACTGCCGGCATATTGACGAGTCTTTAGAGTCCTACATAGAGGTTTCCAGGATCAGGAAAAATGGAGTACGAGCATATATATGATATGTGCGGGATCGAGATTGATACGCGTATGTAATACCGTATTCTATTCTCGCGATATGTGATATCGGCCGGTTATATATGATATAGCCGGGTTATCGGATCAAGTGTTGATTCGATGAAATAATATATAATATATATGTATATATATATATATATATATATATATTATATGCTCACTTAAATATTTATTATTCTCACTTATGTTGCATTTAACACATATGTGATATATGTTTATTGTATTGTTTTTTTTTGTTACAAGAATATTATATATGTGATATATAATATTGTGACATGCTAGGTTACACTTGCAACATGTATTTATGAGACTCATACCATGCTAGGGTTTATGTTAGGGTTTCATTTATCATTAAGTAATTACAAATTAGTGGATTTAATCAAAGCTAGAAGCTTGTAGAAGCTTGTAGATAAGCTTTGACTGAGTCCACTCTTTTGTTTCTACTTAAGATATTTTGTTACCTAACCATTAACCCTTACTATAGTTAATTCTCTACATGGGTTAGTGTATGGATGATATACTCATCCAAGGGTTGCATTTGAACCATGATAAATATTTTCATCACTTGAGATATTTCCTTCTTCTTCTTCTTCCTCATCTCATTTCTGCTCTCTAGATTTTGAGATCAAAAAGAAAAATAGTGAGAAATTAATTACAAAAGTGAGCTAAATTCCTACTTCATCATCCTCTTCTATACTAGCCATATAGATTAGTGTGTTAGTTTCACTAATTCCGTATTAGTGAAGAGTGAGCTTGAGTCCGTGTTTCCTCGACGTAGATCATCATAGACTTTGAAGACTTCAAGTAAGGATGCATCGTACATCTTGTCGAGCCTCTCAAGAGTTCGAGAGCTCATGGATCGCAGCGAAAGAACCACTACTCGGAGCTTTTGAAGCGAAGGAATGGACTACAAAGGTTGTAATCCCTATCACTTAGATGTAAAGTTCTTTACATGCAAAGTTAACCCTAATTCTCTAGTTCGATTACTTGGTTGGTTTGTTTAGCACCCCAAAATTTTAATATAGCATGTTTGATGCTTGCCAAAACCTTGCTAAGGTGCTAAGCTAACCCTACACTCTCATCCTGTCTCGTATCAACTTGATATTTTTTTGTAGTTTCTTGCACTAGCCGCGGTCCCAAAATGCTGTTCTCGCTGAGATCTGTCCAACAAATGGGCGATCGACACTTTCTCCCATACAACGCTTCGAAGGGGGCCATCTGAATCGTCTCCTGAAAGCTGTTATTATAAGAGAACTTTATCAAGGGCAAGTGACGATCCCAACTGCCACCGAAATCTAGATTGCAGGCTCGGTGCATATCCTCGAGAGTCTGTATGGTCCGCTCTGACTGACCGTCAATCTGCAGGTGAAAAGCTGTATTGAAACTCAAGCGGGTGCCTAGAGCCTCATGAAGTTTCTGCCATAAACGGCTGGTGAACCGTACTCACCTATCGGACACAATGCAAGTCGGAACTCCATGTAATCACACAATCTCGTCAACATAGATCTGGGCATACTGCGCATATCCATAAGTAGTATTCACCGGAAGAAAATGAGTTGCTTTCGTCAATCGATCAAAAATCACCCAGATGGAATCATACCCTCTGCTGGATCTGGGCAGTCCCACAACGAAATCCATAGAAATCTGCTCCCATTTCCACTCCGGTATGGGTAAGGGCTGTAACTCTCCTGCTGGCCTCTGGTGCTCGGCCTTGACTTGCTGGCAAGTCAAGTATATCGAAACAAAATCTGTGACATCTCTCTTCATCCTTTCCCACCAATAGACATCTCTCAAGTCATGATACATCTTGGTGGAACCCGGATGAATGCTATATGCTGACCGATGCGCCTCCTCTAAAATCTCGCGTCTCAGTCCCTCAGAATCTGGCATACAAAGACGAGTCCCAAACCGTAAAACTCCATGTTCAACGATCACGAACTCAAAATCTCTATCCTGTCTAACCTATGCTATGATCTCGGACAAGTGAGCATCGGCGTGTTGTGCCTCTCGGATGTGATCAAGTAACTGTGGACGGGTGAGGATATGAGCGAGCTATCCCCCTGTCGATGAAAACTCAAACTGTACTCGGCTGTCATATAGAATCTGCCAATCTGCGGAAGACTACCTCTGCACTGTGCTCAAATAAGATAAGCTTCCTCCAGGCCTCCGACTCAAAGCATCTGCCACAACATTCGCCTTGCCCGGATGATAAAGAATCTCACAATCATAGTCCTTCATGTGTTCCATCCAACGACGCTGCCTTAAATTCAGATCCCGCTGCTGAAAGATATACTTTAAGCTCTTGTGGTCTGTGAATATCTGGCACGACTCACCGTATAAGTAATGACTCCAAATCTTGAGTGCGAAGACCACCGCGTCCATCTCTAAGTCATGAGTGGGATAGTTCTGCTCGTGCTTCTTCAACTTCCGAGAAGCATAAGCGACGACCCTGCCGTGCTGCATCAACACACAGCCTAAACCAACTCGAGAGGCGTCACAATAGACAACAAAACCACCTAACCCAGAAGGTAAAGATAAGACTAGTGCAGCCGTCAAGCGAGTCTTCAACTGCTGAAAACTCTGCTCGCGTGCCTCTGCCCAAAGAAATAGAACCTCCTTCCAGGTCAACCCGGTCAGCGGTGCAGCGATATGAGAAAAATCCTACACAAAACGTCGGTAATAACCGACCGAACCCAAGAAGCTGCGAATCTCCGTAACTGATACAGGTCTAGGCCAGTGTTGTACTGCCTCGATCTTCTTTGGGTCCATACATATACCGTCTCTCGTAACTACATGACCCAAGAAATCTACACTATCCAGCCAGAAAGCACACTTGGAGAATTTAGCGAACAACTGGTGTTCCTTCAAAATCTGCAATGTAATTCGCAAGTGCTGCAAATGCTCCTCTCGACTACGGGAGTATATAAGAATATCATCAATGAATACAATAATGAACTGATCAAGAAACGGCCTGAAAATGCGGTTCATCATATCAATGAAAGCTGCTGGGGCATTGGTAAGCCCGAACGACATCACCAAAAACTCATAATGCCCGTATCGTGTGCGAAAAGCAGTCTTCGGAATGTCATCCTTCCGAACTCTCAATTGGTGATACCCTGACCGCAAATCAATCTTCAAGAAATAGCCAGCTCCCTGCAGCTGATCGAATAAATCATCAATACGAGGTAATGGATACCTGTTTCGCACCGTAACTCGATTCAGCTGCCTATAGTCGATGCACAATCTCATGCTGCCGTCCTTCTTTTTAACGAATAAGACATGAGCCCCCCATAGCGATACACTCGGACGAACGAGCTCCCTATCAAGAAATTCTTGCAACTGACCCTTCAGATCCTTCAGCTCCATCGGGGACATTCGATAAGGCGGTATAGAAATAGGCCGCGCACCCGGAATCAAGTCAATGCAAAATTCGATATCGCGATCAAGCGACAATCCTGGTAACTCGGCGGGGAATACATCAGGAAATTCTCGTACGATCGGAACCTAGTCCAACGGGACCTCAGCGGTTCCCACGTCCTGAATAAACGCTAAGAACCCACGACAACCCTTTTTCAAGAGCCGTCCCGCACAAAGAGCAGAAATCAGGTTGGCAAGAGTTATATTGCAGTCTCCCTGCATAACAAAAATCGGTTCGCCTAGAAAACAGAATCTGACCGCTTTCTCCCGAAAATCAACGTAAGCATGACAAGCGGCTGGCCAATCCATACCGAGAAGTATATCAAAATCTAGCATATCCTGGAGAATCAAATCAACTAACGAATCCTTATCACCAATACGTACTAAACATGACCTGAATACGTGTCGGGCTACAAAAGAATCTCCCACAGAAGTAATCACAACAAGAGGTAATTCTAACAACGACGACTCTCTCCCCAGAGAAAGTGCAAAGTGTGCAGACACGTAAGAGTGCGTAGAACCGGGATCGAATAAAATATGCTAAGGAACATACTGAAAGAGTACCTGTCACATCTGCATTGGATACCTAGGCATCCTGTGGAGTCAAAGCAAAAACCCGAGCCTGGCCCTTACCAGCATACCGACGTCCTGTCCCTTGGTCTCCTCATCCTCTCTAGAAACGTCCTACAAAACCCCGACCTTGCGGTACAACGGCCTGGCGCATAGTGCCAACTGGTGGAGAAAGTAATGCCATTGAAGTAGAAGGTGGAGGGGTAAAGCTGTCTGCGGAACAACAGTCCCTCCATGGCGTCTACACTCTCTAGCAAAATGCCCTGGAAGTCCGCAACTAAAACATGTAAATGGGGGCCTCTGCTCCATTGGGTACGAGCTGAACATCTGGCTCTGAGCCCAACCTCGACCAAGACCGCGGCCTGGAATGTGTCTGCCTCCACCTCTACTAAACTGCCTTGTAACTGACCCAATGGGTCTGGTCCTCTTTGGATCAGGAAAGATCGTTGTCTCGTTCAGACGCTCCTCTACTTGCATAGCTGCGTCCATGGCCTGCGTATAAGTATCGAAATGCTGGGAGCCTATAGCAATGAATAGCTGTGTATCTAGGACCCTTACAAACCTCTTCACCCGGAGCTCCTCCGTATGAACTAAGTATGGAGCATAGCGTGATAACTTGGTGAACCGCAAGTCATACTCTGTCACTGGCCTATCTGCAGATTTTCGCAATGCCTCGAAACTGCTGGCTCTGGCATATCTCATGCTCTGTGGAAGGAATCTGGCAAGGAAAACCTCAGAAAACTCTGTCTATGACATCGGAAGAAGACCAGTGGCTCGCCCTCTCTCCATCGACTCACACCATGTCTGTGCAAGTCCCTATAATCGAAAGCTGGTCAGCTCCACCGACCTCGCATCTGAACATCTCAATGACCTGCCGATCCTAGCCATCGGATCAAGAAATGACTGAGGATCCTCTGTTGCGTCTATCCCCGTAAACACCGGAGGTCTCAACCTCATAAACTCTGGAAGTGACACCTCCATAACCCTCGAGTCTATAAGTGCGACAGTCTGCATGGGCTGTACAACAGGCTCTACCATCGTCGATGCATGATCCTGTCTCTGAACACGGGTGGCCTAAGTCAACTGTCCTACCATCTGCTATAAGCCCAACATGCCCTCCTCTATCCTAGTCAGTCTATCTAAAGGAGGAGGATCAACATGCTCAGGTACCGCCGGAATGTCCTGTACGTCAGTCGCCGTCACAGGCGGATCTGTCCTAGCTGCATCCTTGGCTGTGGCTCGCCTAGCTCGCGTAGCCATAGCAACTGGAACAAGAAATGAGAGTTGATAAAGCGTACGAATAGGAACAACAATAATACAGAGTCAAAGGAAGGATTAATCAAGATGTACATCCTAAGGTTACTTAGGCTGAGTATCGTAGTGCAAATATGCCGCAGAACATATGTACAATACTCTACTCATCCTAAATCTCCTACTCCATCAAACCAAGGGTCAACCAACATAACAAAATTTAAAGCCAACTAACTTCAATTCACTAATCGGTTCCGTAAGGTTAATCCTAAGCTCTGATACCAACTTTGCCACGACCCGAATTTAGGGCGTGACCGGAACTTAGATTGAATGACATCTAAAGATGACGACACAATCTGAATAAGCCAAAAACAAAGATCAAAAACCCATTTGCAGAATTTAGAAAAACTTCAGTTTTTAAGTAAGAAGAATGATGTAGCATGTCGAATGATTTTTAAGAATTGAAGTCTAAACAACTGATTTTTAGCATTTAAAATTTCGACAGCATCTCCTTTTTAATCGTTAATAAAAGCAGTTACAAAATGTTTAAATAAGTTGCATCCCTAGTTGGGAGCAAAATAACGCCAAACAGCGGAAATCAATACGCAACAACAATACGATGCTCAAGCGAAGAATTTCATGCATAAGTAAGGATAACATAATTTAACACAACTAAACGATCTCACTCAATCAAAACAAAACATATACAAACATATTTTGTTCTAAGTCAAATATACAGGGTCTGATAGAGTGATACTAGATCCAAAATACGTATATCAAAAATCGGCGGTCACCGTATATGTAACTCACCTAGCAAAATAAGCGATATAAGCTGACAAGTGGATCCGCACTGCTGCTATGCGTCCACGCGTCTCCTGCAAGGAACTAAGGCACAACGGGGGTGAGTTGCCAACTCAGTGAGCAAAACTAACATCTAACAGTTGATATTGTAAGCATGCCGGAATAATGGTAAAAATGACAAGATAAGCATGATGTATAGTATCACATTGACGCATGAATATGTACTAAACAAATGTATAACACAATACTGAAATCTCATCAAATATCTCTGAACATCAGTCATTTCCAATTTTAAGATTCATTTTCCGTGTCCAACATCTACACAAATCTTCTATTTTAGCAGACATCGTTCCCTGAACGATCCTGTCAATCAGTAACATCGGTCGGTATCCACCAGATATCCGCCGTGTTTTACAACTATCTCCGGTATCGAGTATCGGTCGGTATCCACCAGATATCGGCCTTCTTATCGACATCTACCTGGGGATCGTTACTTACAGCTAGTACCGCTTGCGGCCTATGATTAAACCCACTGCCAGCGTAGGGTCGAGTTTTTAGAGTCCCACACAAAGGGTTTCCCAGCTTCGGGCGAAACGAGTAGAGGTCGTATGGTTTTACGACAGGGTTCGAACACATACATGTACTTGTGCGCGTGTGATGTTCGGACGGACAATACTAGTGGGCTTTTGTTTAAGCTGGATCATAGTATTTGAATATTGGATTAGTTTCGTCTCATTGTATTCGTGTTTCTTGGAACACGGATGCGGGTATGTATATACTGATGAGAGTAGTATAGAAGGAGACTTCTCATTAAGGTTTTGACCATTGACTTGGTCAAAACAATTATGAGAAAAGGAAAAGTATTTATTATTTTTGATAAATGATTTTTGGTAGCATGGCTACTTATGTTGACCACTTGACTTGGATTGACTTGTTGACCATAGATATTTTGTGAGATATTTTTGACCATAGATATTTTATGAGATATTTTTGTGAGATATTTTCCATGTCATGTGGTCAGATATATATTAGGCATTCTATTATTTATAATGATTATCACAAATACATTCTCTCTCCTAAAAGCTTGCTCTCTAACCCTAGTATCTCATGAGTTAAGAATCAAGGGTTTAGTGAGATAAGCTACTCATAATCACACTCTACTCATTCTAGGTCACTTAGTCTAGCACCCCAAGTGATCTAGTTGCATCATCTTGGAGGTTTAGCTCAAAGTTGGAACTCTCGGGTGGATCTTCTACTACTTCAAGAAGCCGACGAGGAGGTGATTTCCGTTTCTACTCCAAGGAGCTTGCAACGAGAAGGAGGACAGCGGAAAGAAGAGAAGGACTTGGAACTTTAGGTATAATCTTCTTACCGAGTAGATAATACATCTAGTTAGTTTGTTAGTTATGGTTTAGCAAAGATCTTGTGTTCAAGTCGATGTTACCTTGTTTGTAAAAATCATTTTTTACCCGTTCCGCCTCCCCGCAAACCCGTGGGGTGAGTAACGTCGACCTACAGTGGTATCAGAGCCGACTAAACCATAGCGAACAGTTTAAACGACAAGTTAAACTACGAAACCGA
Organism: Agapanthus africanus; assembly: GCA_030015575.1. Taxonomy (NCBI): domain Eukaryota; kingdom Viridiplantae; phylum Streptophyta; class Magnoliopsida; order Asparagales; family Amaryllidaceae; genus Agapanthus; species Agapanthus africanus. The sequence goes on along the minus strand of CM057343.1, from coordinate 145,972,164 downwards.
AACAACCCGAAAACATCGAAGCCAAGATTCAAGTTTTTGTCGATTTTTAATAAGGCTCTAAAAATTATTTAAACAACTGCAGAGTACTCTTTGAACTGTAAAATAGACACACACCAAAAACGAGACATTTCTACCCAAAAATGACCGGCCACAATGATCCAAATTCAGGCGAGCTCGGCCCAATTAGAGGGAAATGCCTTGAATTTTGGTGTGTGGCTTTGTGACTTGGATCTAGGGCTTTAGGAGTTGTTTGTTTTTGCCAATTTTGATTTTACTGGAAAATTCTTCACTGTGGCAATACCGGTTGTTTTGAAGTTGCAGTTTAATGTCGTTTAATGTTTCAAGTTCTGTTAAATGTGTTTGTAAACTTTCGCTAATTGCTATATGTCGTTTAGTTGGGGGTTGCACATTTCTGTGATGATTATATTGGTTTATGTATATGAACTTGTTGGATCGTCGTGATGAATAGCCGGGGTGTGAGATAAGATTTTTCATTCTTTCATTCAATGTAAAATTTGTAAAGAGATGTAATATTATTTTTGCGGGGCACATCCGGGTTGAGGTTGTAGCCACCGCTGTATTATTTCTTTTTCTGTTTTTGCTCCTAGGATAGACCCAAGGTGGGGTATATAAACTACCGGGTACTTTGAAGTGCCGAGTGGCCTACTCACTTTGTTGAGGGAGGTTGCTTCACTTCGGGTATTTGGCGGGTAGTTTGCTGCACCCGTAGGGGTCTAGAGTGGGGTTTGGTTATTCATCATGACCGTGTAATCCGTCTTTCGTTACAGGCTCGAACGAAACGTGGATTCCTAGTATATCCAACGCGTTCATATGTGATCTGGAATGCCTATCATTGCATCTGACGAATGAATATATCTATATATGATATCTAGTAGATGTTGCTTATATTTTGCATCCGCGCTAGTCTAGCCCCCACTCTGTCGTTAGTTAAGTAACCTAACGGGTGATGACGGGGCCCCGTGGCGAATGCGAATGGCATAAGCTTACGTTATATTTTCGTTGTTTTCTGCAGTGGTAGGATTAATTGATGGGACTGCATTATATTAATGCTAAGCAAACAATCCAAAGTTGAATCATTGGAACACTTTTAAAATCCACTCGGTTTTTTCAAAACAATAAAACTTTTAAATGCGGAGCTTAAACCACTCCTTTTAAAAGCTATCAGGTTCCTTCGATTATATCAAGTTCACTACGTTCACGGTTTTGCCAAAACCATTCGTATGCCTCCGTCATTTCAGTTAAATATTCAGTAGTATTCAAGCTATGTATTTTGACCTTCGCCAAGGCATAGTGATTGGTAACTGCTGAATATTTATCTGTAGCATAGATAGATGCGTTGGTTTGGGACAGTCATACTGCTATTTTGGCCTTCGTCAAGGGTATGTACGGGTGGGTTCAAATTAACCTGGATAATGACGGGTAGAACTTGACATGTGACTTATGATATCTTGGCCTTCGCCATGGTCATAAGAGCATGGGGCAAAAATCCACATCGGGAGTTTCTAAAGAAACTGAAACTTGCTAGTGTTGCATACCATTTGGAGTGTGATAATTTTGGTAGGATTCCTTCAACTTTATCACACGATGATATTTGGATCCCGATCCTACTGTGAGTATATGCTACTCATCGGGAGATTTTTTCACTTAACGATCAATGCTATAAACCAAGTAGGTGTCTAGAAAGGTGTTAGCGGGGCTACGCCCCCAGGGAAAAGAGGTTATTTAATTAAGGAACTTCGCGAAAGCGTCGTAAAACCTCCCTCGAAGTACCGACACTGGCCTGGCTGAACGGTTAAGCAAGTATTGTACGGTGAGATTAATCGTGACTAATTCTTCTTTTATGGTTTGAGGAAGGATTCGAGAAACAGTGGGAGCCATCCTGTTTAGATAAACTAAAAACCATTCTAAACTTGCAAGAGCATTATGCTAAAGTGTTTCTTTTCTCTCTCCTAATTGCAGCGACCAAACATGATGGGCCTTAAGTTACTATTAGATAAAAATATATTGACATGACCAAACTATAAAGATTGGTTCAGGAATATCAAGATGGCAATCACTTATAACAAGTTGGGGTATGTCCTTACTACTAAATCCCCTGCCGTCCCAGGTCCAGAATCCAGTGTCGCGGATAAGGAAATCCGCAAGACCTGAGAGATTGACCGCGCGAAGGCCAAGTGTCTCGTGCTGGCCTCCATTGATAATGAACACCAAAGGTGGCACGAGTATATGGATCTTGAATCCATATTCTTCCATACCAAGGAATTATATGTAGAGCAATCTCGTATCGCAAGATACGAGACCTCGAAGAAGCTATTTCAGGCGAGGTTGGCCGTCGGATCATCTGTAGGGGAACACGTCCTTAAGATGATTGACTACATTGAGGAGCTCGCGGACCTCGGGACTACGTTAGAGAACAAGCTGTATATAGACATGATTCTCCAGTCCCTTCCTTCCACCTGCACCCAGTTTATCTTGACTTTTAATATTCAAGGTAAAGAAGTTGAACTTCCGGAACTCCTCAACATGTTGAGGAGTGCAGAGGGCACCCTGCAGAAAGCCAGGGAAACATCCGCTCTGTTTGTTGGTGGTGCTTCCTCTTCTAGGTCCAAGGTGAAAGCCATAGGAAAGAAGAAGAAGGCCCCTACCAAACCGAGAGGCGGTGTTAGTAAGGTGGAAACCAAGGGAAAAGCATAAGTGGCAGGGCTGACAGTAGGAAAGGAAGAATACTTCTACTATCACCGGAAGGGCCATTGGAAGAAAAATTGCAAGGCTTGGAAGGCCAAGAACCAGGACCCGAAGCAAGTTGTGGCTTCGGCTTCAGGTGTGTTTGTAATTGAAAACTGTCTGTCAATCAACTCTACTTCCTGGGTATTGGATACCGGATCATGATCTCATATATGCAATTCTTTGCAGGCACTGAGAAGCCGTAGGGTTCTGAATACCGGTGATATGACCCTCAAGGTTGCTAACGGAGCGAGCGTGGATGCTGTGTCCGTAGGGGAATATCACCCTGGATTGACGAGTGGACATATTTTGGTTTTGCGCAACTGTTTTTGTGTACCTAGTTTGACTTGTAATATCATTTCTGTATCTTTGTTATCAAAAGAAGGTTATGATTTTACATTTGTAAGCGATGTCGTAAACATCCACCTTAATCATGATCTGATTGGGTCAGGTACTCTAAACAACGGTATATACGTATTGAACCAATTACAAGTTTTCAATGTCCAGAACACACATAAAAGAAAGACTACAGAATTAAATCAAGCTTTCTTATGGCATTATAGACTAGGTCACATCAATAAGACAAGGTTAACCAAGTTACATAAAGAAGGATATTTGGATTCGTTCGAATATCAATCTTATGCAACTTGTCAATCATGTCTCAAAGGAAAGATGACAAAGACTCCGTTCACTGGACACGGAGTAAGCGCGAGTGAGCTCTTGGGACTCATACACAGCGACGTGTGTAGTCCAATGTCTACACATGAAAGAAGTGGTTATTCCTATTTCATTACTTTTACGTATGATTTCTCTAGGTATGGACATATTTTCTTGATGAAACATAAATCCGAGGCCTTTAAGAAATTCCGAGAATATAAGAATGAAGTGGAAAAACAAACCGGCAAAAGTATCAAGACACTGAGATCAGATCGAGGTGGTGAATACTTGAGTGTCGAGTTCCTGGATTACCTAAAAGAGAATGGAATTCTCTCTCAGCTTACTCCTCCATTCACACCACAGCACAACGGTGTATCGAAGTGACGGAATCGAACCCAATTGGATATGGTACGTTCTATGATGAGTAACGCCGAGTTACCGCGATCTTTCTGGGGCTATGCACTAGAATCAGCTGCATATATTTTGAACAAGGTTCCTACCAAGACTGTGCCTACCACTCCATATCAGATGTGGAGTGGGAAGAAACCCTATCTTCAGTATCTGAGGATATGAGGATGTCCAGCTTTTGTTAAAAAGCAGCATGCGGACAAACTCGAGGCACGCTCAGTACTTTGTAAGTTTGTGGGATACCCAAAGAACTTCAGGGGGTATCTTTTCTATTACGCAGAGGAACAAAAGGTTTTTATTTCTCGTCATGCCCACTTTCTGAAACATCGGTTCTTAGAAAAAGAAACAAATGGGAGCGCAATAGAACTGGAAGAAATTCCAGAACCACAAGCTATTACTGAAAGCTTGGTGGAACCAGAAGTTCCAAAAGAACAGGACATTCCTGCACCATTCCGCAGGAGTAGTAGGCTGTCTCATCCGCCTGAAAGATAGTATGGTTTTCTCGTAGACGGGGATAGAGAGGATTGCATCATTGATAATGATAAGCCGACTAACTTCCAGCAAGCCATTCAGAGCTTTGACTCGGTAAAATGGCTGGATGCAATGCGAACCGAGATGGAGACCATGTACACTAACAAAGTATGGACTTTGGACATTGCTTTAGAAGGGGTAAAACCCATAGGCTGCAAATGGATCTTCAGAAAGAAGATTGGTGTAGATGGACAGGTTGAAACCTATAAGGCTAGACTTGTAGAGAAAGGATTTCGTCAAAGACCTGGTTTGGACTACGACGAAACCTTTTCTCTAGTGGCTATGCTCAAATCCATTCGGATCCTTCTTGCCATTACTGCCTTCCACGATTATGAGATTTGGCAGATGGACGTAAAAACCGTTTTTCTAAATGGAAATTTGGAAGAGTGTGTCTATATGGACCAGCCATAGGGTTTCATTCAGAGTGGGAGCAGCGGGAATGTGTGCAAGTAGCTTAAGTCCATTTATGGACTAAAGTAGGCATCACGGAGTTGGAACATCTGTTTTGATGAGACAGTCAAAGAATTTGACTTTATCAAAAATCCAGATGAGCCATGCATTTTGTAACATTTCAGAAAAAATAAAATATTATTTTTGGGAATTTTTGCAATTTAATAATAATTTTTTTGAATATTTTAATATGGCGATATAATTAAATACCGATAAATTGGGAAATATTTGGAAAATTATAGAAATTACTGAATTGAGGATGTTTTAAATGAATTAAGCAAATTATGAAATTTTATAATTAATTATACACTATTTTAATGCTAATCGCGATTAAATATCGCTAATCGTGCATTAAGCTTGATTTGTGCACATGACATGCACCAAGTCATTTTTTCACACTTGTTACATTTTCCTACATGGCTTTTCTTCTCTTTTCTTTACATGGTTGTTGTTTTTAAAAAGTGAACAAAAGAAAATAGAAAAGAAAAGGAAAATAAAAAGAAAATGATAAAGAAAGAGGGATGGGCATGAAAGAGAGAGGTGAGGGGTCAACCTTAGACCATACCACATTGTTCCGTCCATCATCTTCATCATTCTTTCCTCCCTTCTTCAGCTCCATGGCAGCACACCTCATCTCCCTCTTCTACCTCTTCATTACAACACCAAAAACAACTCAAAACTTCATCTCCATTTCACAAAAAACATGCACAAGCTTCTCACAAGCCTTTTGGACAAAGAAAGCAAGGACTTTGGGCTCTTGGGGCAACTCAAGTAATTCTTGATTTGCCATATGAGGTACATTCTTTACCATTAGAGTAGTATTCCCTTTGCTTTAGCACTTATACATGTTTAGAATCGTTTTAGCAAGGTTTTGTGAGCTTTGAAAATTCCTAGAAAGGGTTAGGGTTTTTCTTGAGTTGGGATTGTGTTATTGAACCGTATTGGTGACCTTAGACCCCCATGATGTTAGAAACCAGACTGAGCATGAACCAAAAACCTGAAACCCAAAAATAGAAACTTCCGTGTCGGTTTTGGGATTACTTTGAGGGTGCAGGGAATCTGGAGTGACTCGGGAATTTTACTAGAAAACCAAACAACCCCAGTGGACTAGAATTGACACTAGGAAGACACCCAGCAAGTACGAGCCCCAGCAGAGACCCCCAGGCCAAGCTGGCCGGATTTTGGTGGCATGTGGCTGGCCATGTTGTGAGGGTTAGGGTCCAGGTTCCTTTAGTAGCTCATATTCATCCTGTATATCACCCCAGTATTGTTTGTGCACCTTATTTTTTCCTGAAACAAAATCTGGGACCACTTTCGTGAGTTGTTGTTTTGATTCGAGGATATGTTTTGCGTATTTTAAATTATTGATTTTAGTATTTGGAATTGTATTCGGTCACTTGACGTTTGTACGTCTATATCGAGTGTTATTTGGTTGATTTGCGCGAAAAGACTATAGGTTTTAACCTATGAGCGAAACGTGTGCCGTTTTGGTTTTCCGCCTTGATTTTTAATGCGCATTTATGATTGTGTATTGGTTGTAAGTACCCCACGTAGAATTCGAGACGACGAGGAGAGTGTGGCGTCATCGACTCCAGCAAGCGAGGATCAAGGTGAGTAGATCTATATTTACGGGGGAAGTCGGGTGGATGGCGTATAGCACCCCCGCAAACTTGATGGAAACCGATTTATATATAGAATATGGGTAAGGAAACCTAGAATAGGAAACTAGGGTTATGGTTAAAAGAAAGTTAGAGATGAATGATGGAATATATGTATTGAGATATGTGATGAAAGCAATGAGGATATGAAAAGTGAATGTGAATCACGACTTGTAAATATATAGTTACACTAGAATAAGTATGAATTTTAGAGTAACATGACATTTGTTGTATAGGGTAGAATGTATATGCACATTGACTTGATGTGAGATTTAAATGCGATGAAATGAATATACAATGTGATATGATGACTTGATTGATATGTTGGTATACGAATGCGAGTCGATAGAGAGGATTGATACATTTGCCGGTCCCTCGATATGAGATTATTATGGATGCGACCTGGGACGTAGGTATATAGATATATATAAATGTTGTGAATCATGTGTGATATGTCGTACGAGATGTTAGGTCCGTACCCCTCATTGTCATATAGGATGATAGGATCCCCGATGGTTTAGTGACGCCGTACGATGATTTTCCGTACGTGATGAGTTTTATGACGATTGATCTTTACCCTTGACTAGAAGTTGCCGTACGATGGATTATACCATACGTGGTGTTGTGACTGGGTGCTGATTGATTGATTCACCGACTCGATCATGTAGATACGTATACCTTATAGCTTTTAGCTGATGATTTACATTATGCTGCATTCATGTTATTCTCATAGCCTTGCTTATACCTGTGCTAGTACACTTACACCATTATTGATGATGCGTATGTTACACTTACACAGATTTGCTGGCTCATACACTTCATCATCGATAACTGCCATGTCACTACACAGTAGGATTGCTGCATCATGATATGACCTCCTTGCATAGTTACTTGCTATAGTTACGTATGCACCTTATACGATGTTGGATTTGACTTGGGAGAAATTGGGAACCGCAAGATATATTTTAAAACTGGATTCATTTAAAAAGGAGGCTTTCCTTCAACATGTGCATATTACTGATTCCATGTTGCGTGATATACGGATATGCTTACATTTCTGTTATATGTCGCATACATCATGCTTTACGATTATACGCATTGAGATATGCTGTTTTCATGAGATTTTTGGATTTGAGAACGGTGGTTATTTCAAAAGAAAGTATGTATTTTTTTAAAAACCCGGTTTCTCTTGATATGATATTTCAGTGCGTCCACCATGCGTTTTCTCGGTTCTGAGACGTGTGATATGTGAAACCCGATTCGAGAAGGCGGATGATCCGTTTGTGGGTTCATGGTGGACCCGGTATGGTTCCCCGGGGCGAGAAATGTGTTTCGTGGAGTAGACGATGAACCTAGCAGGGTGTCTAGTACCTACCGGTGATTGGTTGGACCTGGCGGCTATCCGGAGGACACCGACCAGAGTCGAGAGATGATATGGGCCGATCCGGACCGACGGAGCCCGAGAGATATGAGGATTTACGTGCCGATGCTGGGCACGGGTTTCATGATGTTTCGAGTGTCGATGTTGGACACTCAGGTTCCATGATTTTGATGTGTCGCGAGGGACACACGTTGATTTATATTCTCATACTTTCATGCATATGATTTTATGATATTTACATGCATGATGTTGTTGTGTCAGTGGTTGGCACGTGGACGAGATCCACATACATACATACATTGATTATATGGGTGGACGAGATCTATATGTATACATACATTGATTATATGGGTGGACGAGATCCACATGCATACATACATTGATTATATTGTTGGATGATATCCACATGCTGTAGGCATTTACTTATTGTGCTGGCACATATACAGATACGGTCACCCTAGATATCATAGTATTACCTTTATGATATAGTTGACCTAGGAAATCATTATTTTATCCGATTTCTACTGTTTGATGTTTTTCTACTCACGAGTTGGCAACTCACCCCCGTTGTGACACAGTTCTTGCAGGTTGACCGCTTAGATCAGTAGCGGCATTGTTGGCACGCAGTTGCTTTCGGGTGATTGCTTTGGTAGGTGGTACATGTTGGATCTGTTAGTGTATATGCCCTAGAGGCCGTTACTGTATCATACTAGTTTGTATATTACTTAATGGAAGCTTGGGATATTCACAGTTGTATATACAATCTTGCTCGAAATGGTAGTATGCTACTTGGTTTGTCTCTGCTTTAATATGTGCATGTGTTTCTTTTAACATATTGCTGGTATACATATTAGTAGAGCCCTTAGGATCTTTGCTTGATTACCAGCGTTGTGATGGCGCTCGCACTCGTGGGAGCTGGGTAATCTATAAGCACATCCTTATACAGGTCCCTGGTCGTTGGACTATCGAGACAGGGCATCGATACTCCGGAGTAGACTAGCGTATGCGCTTCTCATCCCAGTGTGGGAGACGGTCTGTCCCACAGCCGTTAGTACGTCGTACTTGGGATAGTATGCGGGTGCTCGTTAGGTTACGAGTACACTGGACAGGACTCGTCGGGAACTGTTGGTTGGTAATATACCTATCGTCAGTTATCAGTTCCCAGGTGACATGAGTACAGCTTAGTCCGCTGACTTGACACTGTCACTTCGCCTCGAGTGTGTTCCCACTGCACTTTGATTACTACCCTACCACGGCTCAAAGGAGCTGTGCAAACAGGTAGTTTTTGGGTGCAGTCCCGAAGCACTTGGAGGCAGTGACGGTTAGACAGGATTCGTCTCTCCCGGTATTGGGGGTTGACATCGCGCTGTGTCTAGGAGAGCCATTACACGAGTAGTCCCTGGCCAGGGCAAGCGAGATATACTGGTAGGTTTCCAGTGTTATCTCAGGGTGTTCTGAGCTACACTCCGACACGACTTGTACCGCTATTAGGGGACTGACGTTCACCGCCCCCTAGGCCCGCCATGCGATGTATCAGACGAACAGACCGGACTGTACGGAGACTGTCACATACAGGCTCAGTAGGAGTGCAGATGGGGTTCACCTCGTCAGTCTTCTTATCGACATCTACCTGGGGACCGTTACGTACAGCTAGTGCCGCTTGCGGTCTGTGGTTAAACCCACTGCCAGCGTAGTGTCGAGTCTTTAGAGTCCCACACAGAGAGCTATTCTCCTTTAGGCAAAATGAGTAGAGGTCGCATGGTTTTGCGACAGGGTTCGTTCGCATCCGCGCACTTGTGCACGTTTGCTGTCCGGACAGTTTATACTAGCGGGCTTTGGTTTAAGCCGGATCCTAGTATATGATTAGAGATTGGTTTTTCTCATTGTGTTCGTGTTCCTCGGATCACGAATGCGGGTGCGTATGCACAGTTGCTTGAGATTGAGGGAGAGGACCTTGATTAGGGTTAATGGCTATTGTCATTTTATTAACCCTAATATTTATGTGTGTGTTATTGTTAATTAGTAATTAGTTTGATAATTATCCATGGTTGTGGTTATTGACCTTTTGACTTCTTTGACTTGTTGACCAAGGTTGACACTTTGACCATCATAATTTCTTTTGGAAGATGCTTTTTGATCTTTGCAATTTGAAATGATAATGGTCATGTCATGATTTACCATGATAATTATCTAGCTAATTATTCAATTAAATTAATTCACACATATTAGTGAGAAGAGCTCTATTATTTTCTCATTCTCTCATATCATTTCTCTCTCTTGTTCATCCTCTCCCTCAAGCTCTCTCCCTCTCATGTGTTGAGAAACAAAAAGCTTGAGAAAAACCTTCACTTGATCCTCTCTACTCTCTTCTAGGGTTCTAGTCTTAGCATTTCTTGCACTCTAGTTACTCCTAGCTTGGAGTTGAAGCTAAAGGTGGTGGCTTTCAAGTGGATCTTTCTTTGACGGAAGAAGACAAGCAAGGTGAGGCCTTTCTACCATTCCGACGAGCAAGGAGAGAAGGACTAAAGACCAAAGGTATAACCTTTCTACAACTTAGTTAGTTGTTAGTTTACTTTAGCTAGTTTTCGTTTAGCAAAGATCCTCACAAGCAAAGTCCATGTTGCCTAAGTCATTAAAAATCCGTTTTTTATTATGTTTTCCGCCTCCCGTAAGCACCGGGATGGGCAACACGGACTTACAGTGGTATCAGAGCCTAACTAAACCTAAACTAGCTATGTAGTTAAGTGTAACGAAGTTTCGAAACCGGAAAATCGAAAAACCAAACTCGAAAAACCCTAGTTTCTGTTAATTTTTTTTCTGGTCAAAATGAAAAACTTTATACTTCAAAAATTATCTCAGGGTTTTGTGTGAAACACCACCAAAGACGAACCAGAGAGGAGTCTAGAGGACCGCGCTTCCGCGGCATAAGGAAGCTCTTGCCGCGGAAGCGCGGCCATCTTGTCCCCTCTCTGTATCGTTTTTGGTGCAGTATGTTTCTGGGTTGGTTTTAGGATTTTTAGGATATATTATATGTGCCCAGATTTTCCAGAACTAAAATTTACTTTTGGGGGCCTATAAATCCGTATTTTTCGGAACTTCACTACACTTTAACTACATCGGTTATATCTGTAATGCTTGCATGTATTGAACGTCGGCTGATCGCTATAAGACGATTAGTCGGGGTTATACATGATCTGTGATTGTTATTGGTTTGTGGATATGAATGGATTGGATTGTCGCGGGTGAATGGCCGGGGTGGATGTGAGATGAGCGTTGTTTTTCTTTCATTCATTTGTAACATGTAAATTGATGTAATAATATTCTTTGTATGGCCGCACAACCGGGTCGGGGTTGTAGCCGTCATTGTATAATTCTTTTTACTGTTTTATGCTCCTAGGATAGACCAATGGAGGGGGTGCACAAACTACCGGGTATCTCGAAGTGCCGAGTGGCCTACTCACGGTGGTGAGGGAGGTTGCTTCGCTTCGGGTGCTTGGCGGGTAGTTTGCCGCACCCGTAGGGGTCTTGGGTGGGGTATTGGCTATTCACCGCGACCGTGTAATCCGCTTTGCGTTGCAGGCTCGAACGCATTGCGGATTCCTAGTATATCCAATGTATTCATCTGTGATCTGTAATGTCTATCATTGCTATATATTTATATATAATAACTATTTAGGCGTTGCTTATGTTTTACAGCCGCGCTAGCCCAGCCCCCGCTCTGTCGTTAGTTAAGTAACCTAACGGGTGATGACGGGGCCCCGTGGCGAATGCGAATGGCATAAGCGTACGTCATATTTTGGTTGTTTTCTGCAATGGTAGGATTAAATGATGGGACGCATTAAAAGAACTAATGCAAGAAATAAACCAAGTAAAAGTCGATTGGAACACTTTGAAAACCACTCGGTTCTTTTCAAAACTAAACTTTTAAACACGGAGCTTGAACCACTCCTTTTAAAAGCTATCTCGTTCCATCGATTATATCAAGTTCACTACGTTCACGGTTTCGCCAAAACCATCCGTAGCCCTCCATCATTTCGGTTAAATATTCGGTAGTATTCAAGCTATGCATTTTGACCTCACGCCAAGGCATAGTGATTGGTAGCTACCGGATATTTATCCGTTGCATAGATAGAATGCGTTGATTTGAGACAGTCGTACTGCCGTTTTGGCCTACGTCAAGGGTAGGTACGGGTGGGTTCAAATTAACCAGGATAATGATGGGAAGAACTTGACATGTGACTTATGACATTTTGACCTCACGCCAAGGTCATAAGAGCATGGGGCAAAAATCCACATCGGGAGTTTCATAAGTACTGAAACTTGCTAGCGTTGCATACCATTTGGAGTGTGATAATTCTGGTAGGATTCCTTCGGCTTTATCACGCGATGATATTTGGATCCCGATCCTACTGTGAGTATATGCTACTCCTCGGGAAAACTCTCACTTAACGATCAATGCTATAAACCTTGTAGGTGCCTAGAAAGGTGTTAGCGGGGCTACGCCCACAGGGAAAAGAGGTTACTTAATTAAGGAACTTCGCGAAAGCGTTGGAAAACCTCCCTCGAAGTACCGACACTGGCCTGGCTGAACGGTTAAGCAAGTATTGTACGGTGAGAATGATCCCGGCTAATCCTTTTCTTTACGGTTTGAGAAGGGATTCGAGAGACAGTGGGAGCCATCCAGTTTAGACAAACTAAAAACCACTCTAAACTTGCAAGAGCATCATGCTAAAGTGTTTCTTTTCTCTCTCCTAATTGCAGCGACCATTCAAGATGACCGGACTTAAGTTACTGTTAGATAAAAACATATTGACAGGGCCAAACTACAAAGATTGGCTCAGGAATGTCAAGATGGCTATCACTTATGACAAGCTGGGGTATATACTTACCACCAAAGCTCCCCCTGTCCCAGGTCCCACCTCCAGCGTCGCGGATGTTGAAATCCGTAAGACATGGGAGATAGATTGCGCGAGGGCCAGATGCCTCGTACTAGCCTCGATGGACAACGACCATCAGAGGAGGCTCGAGAATATGGACCTAGAGTCCATATTTCTCCATACAAAAGAACTGTATGGAGAGCAGTCTCGTATCGCAAGATACGAAGTGTCGAAGAAGCTCTTTTCGGCAAGGTTGGCCGTCGGATCATCGGTAGCGGACCACGTGCTTAAGATGATCGGCTACATAGAGGAGCTCGCGGACCTTGGGACCACGTTGGAGAATGAACTCTATACCGATTTGATTCTCCAGTCCCTTCCTTCCACTTACGCCCAGTTCATTCTTAACTTCAACATGCAAGGAAAGGAGGTTGAACTTGCCGAACTTCTGAACATGTTGAGGACTGCTGAGGGCACCCTACAGAAGGGTAGGGAGACATCCACTTTGTTTGTAGGAGGATCTTCCTCTTCTAGGTCCAGGGCGAAAGCCAAGGGCAAGAAGAAGAAAGCCCCCGCCAAACCAAGAGGCGGTGTCGGTAAAGTGGATACGAAGGGAAAGGGTAAAGCAACAAAGGTAGCGGGGAAGCTGGTGGGGAAGGAAGAATGCTTCTATTGTCACAAAAGTGGTCACTGGAAACAAGATTGCAAGGCTTGGAAAGCCAGAACACAGGATTTGAAGCGAGTTGCAGCTTCAGCTTCAGGTGTGTATGTTATTGAAAATTGTCTATCAATAAACTCTAATTCCTGGGTATTGGATACCGGATCAGGATCTCATATCTGTAATTCTTTGCAGGCGTTGAGAAAGCGTAGAGTTTTGAAGGCAGGTGACATGACCCTCAGAGTTGCGAACGGTGCTAGCATGGATGCTGAGGCCGTGGGGGACTATCACCTGGGATTATCTGATGGACACTTTTTGGTTTTGCGTAGTTGTTATTATGTACCAAATGCAACCTGTAATATCATTTCTGTATCTTTATTATCTAAAGAAGGTTATGAATTTGCATTTGTAAGCAATGTAGTGAACATTCACCTTAATCAAGTTTTGATTGGGTCAGGTACATTAAACAACGGTATTTACGTTTTAAACCAACCACAGGTTTTCAATATCCAGAATACACACAAAAGAAAGTCTCCAGATATTAATCAGGCTTTCTTATGGCATTGTAGACTGGGTCACATCAATGAGACACGGTTGACTAAGTTACATAAAGAAGGATACTTGGATCCGTTCGAGTATCAGTCTTATGCCACTTGTGAATCTTGTCTCATGGTAAAGATGACAAAGGCTCCGTTCACTGGACACGGAGAAAGAGCGAGCGAGCTCTTGGGACTCGTACACAGCGACGTGTGCGGTCCAATGTCTACACATGCGCGAAGCGGTTATTCTTACTTCATAACTTTTACGGATGATTTCTCAAGATTCGGACATGTCTTCTTAATGAAGCATAAATCCGAAGCTTTTGATAAGTTCCAGGAATATAAGAATGAAGTAGAAAAACAAACAGGCAAAAGTATCAAGATCCTAAGATCGGATCGAGGAGGAGAATACTTAAGTGCCGAATTCCTGAATTACTTAAAAGAGAATGGAATTCTCTCTCAGCTTACTCCTCCATACACTCCGCAACATAACGGTGTATCGGAGAGACGGAACCGAACCCTATTGGATATGGTACGGTCCATGATGAGTAACGCTGAGTTACCGCGATCATTCTGGGGATATGCGCTAGAAACAGCTGCATATCTTTTGAACCGTGTTCCCACTAAGACTGTGCCTAACACACCATATGAGTTATGGAGTGGGAAGAAACCCTATCTTCAATACTTGAAGATTTGGGGATGTCCAGCTTATGTCAAAAAGCAGCATGTGGACAAGCTCGAGGCACGCTCAGTACTGTGCAAGTTTGTGGGATACCCAAAGAACTCCAGGGGGTATCTTTTCTATTACGCAGAGGAACAAAAAGTCCTTGTTTCTCGCAATGCCCACTTTCTAGAACATCAGTTCATAGAAAAAGAAATAAGTGGGAGCGCAATAGAACTGGAAGAAATTCCAGAACCACAAACTACTACTGAAAGTTTAGTGGAACCAGAAGGTTCAAAAGAACAGGACATTCCTATGCCACTCCGCAGGAGTAGTAGGCAGTCTCATCCGCCCGAGAGATACTACGGTTTTCTCATTGACGGGGATAGAGAAGACTGCATCCTGGATTGTGATGAGCCTACTAGCTTCCAGCAAGCCATTCAGAGCGTCGACTCGGTAAAATGGCTGGATGCAATGCGGACCGAGATGGAGTCCATGTACACCAACAAAGTATGGACGTTGGACATTGCTCCAGACGGGGTAAAACCCGTAGGATGCAAGTGGATCTTCAAAAGGAAGATTGGTGTAGATGGACAGGTTGAGACCTATAAAGCTAGACTGGTAGCAAAGGGTTTTCGTCAGCGACCTGGTTTGGACTATGACGAAACCTTTTCTCCAGTAGCTATGCTGAAATCCATTCGGATCCTTCTTGCCATCGCTGCTTTCCACGATTATGAGATTTGGCAGATGGACGTAAAGACAGCTTTTCTAAATGGTCATTTAGAGGAGTGTGTCTATATGGACCAGCCAGAGGGTTTCATTCAGGGTGGGAGCAGCGGAAAGGTGTGCAAGTTGCTCAAGTCCATTTATGGACTCAAGCAGGCATAAAGGAGTTGGAACATCTGTTTTGATGAGACGGTCAAAGAATTTGGCTTTATCAAAAATCCAGATGAACCATGCATCTATTGTAGATTTGTAGCGAGAACTGTAGTATTCCTCGTTTTATACGTGGATGACATTCTCTTAATAGGAAATGACATTCCTATGCTACAATCTGTCAAGGGCTTCTTGTCACACAGGTTCTCCATGAAAGACCTGGGTGATGCTTCCTACATTCTGGGTATCCGGATCTACCGTGACAGATCCAAGAGGATATTAGGACTCTCGCAGTCCAGGTACATCGACACCATACTGAAGAGATTCAGTATGGAAGATTCCAAGCGCGGTAATCTACCGGCTTGTCACGGGATCACCCTCTCCAAAGAGATGTCTCCCAAGACTGATTTGGAGAGGGATCGCATGTCTATTATACCCTACGCTTCTGCGGTAGGCTCTATAATGTATGCGATGTTGTGTACCAGACCGGATGTGGCTTATGCACTGAGTGTGGTAAGCAGGTATCAGTCAAACCCTGGGGAGAAACATTGGATAGCAGTAAAGAACATTCTCAAGTACCTGAGAAGGACTAAGGAGATGTTCTTGGTGTATGGCGGAAAAGACCTGCAGGTTGAGGCCTTTGCTGACTCCAGCTTCCAGAGTGACAAGGATGATTCCAAGTCCATGTCGGGTTTTGTCTTTACCCTCAATGGAGGGGCGGTGTGTTGGAAGAGCTCCAAACAGGAAACCGTTGCTGACTCGACTATGGAAGCGGAATACATCGCTGCATCTGATGCCGCAAAAGAAGCTGTCTGGATGAGGAAGTTCTTGAAAGAACTTCAGGTGGTTCCGTCCATTGTAGACCCAATACCTCTGTATTGCGACAACAACGGGGCTATAGCTTTAGCGAAGGAACCCAGGTCCCATCAGAAATCCAGACACATCTTAAGGCGGTATCACCTGATCAGGGAGATCGTAGATCGCCAGGAGATCGAGGTCCGGAGAGTTGCATCAGAGAATAACACAGCAGATCCATTCACGAAGGCCCTACCCCAGACTCAGTTCGAGCGGCTGATCGAGATGATAGGTCTTCGATACGCCAGTACATGGCCTTAGTGCAAGTGGGAGATTGTTAGTGTATATGCCCTAGAGGCCATTACTGTATCATACTAGTTTGTATATTACTTAATGGAAGCTTGGGATATTCACAGTTGTATATACAATCTTGCTCGAAATGGTAGTATGCTACTTGGTTTGTCTCTGCTTTAATATGTGCATGTGTTTCTTTTAACATATTGCTGGTATACATATTAGTAGAGCCCTTAGGATCTTTGCTTGATTACCAGCGTTGTGATGGCGCTCGCACTCGTGGGAGCTGGGTAATCTATAAGCACATCCTTATACAGGTCCCTGGTCGTTGGACTATCGAGACAGGGCATCGATACTCCGGAGTAGACTAGCGTATGCGCTTCTCATCCCAGTGTGGGAGACGGTCTGTCCCACAGCCGTTAGTACGTCGTACTTGGGATAGTATGCGGGTGCTCGTTAGGTTACGAGTACACTGGACAGGACTCGTCGGGAACTGTTGGTTGGTAATATACCTATCGTCAGTTATCAGTTCCCAGGTGACATGAGTACAGCTTAGTCCGCTGACTTGACACTGTCACTTCGCCTCGAGTGTGTTCCCACTGCACTTTGATTACTACCCTACCACGGCTCAAAGGAGCTGTGCAAACAGATAGTTTTTGGGTGCAGTCCCGAAGCACTTGGAGGCAGTGACGGTTAGACAGGATTCGTCTCTCCCGGTATTGGGGGTTGACATCACGCTGTGTCTAGGAGAGCCATTACACGAGTAGTCCCTGGCCAGGGCAAGCGAGATATACTGGTAGGTTTCCAGTGTTATCTCAGGGTGTTCTGGGCTACACTCCGACACGACTTGTACCGCTATTAGGGGACTGACGTTCACCGCCCCCCTAGGCCCGCCATGCGATGTATCAGACGAACAGACCGGACTGTACGGAGACTGTCACATACAGGCTCAGTAGGAGTGCAGATGGGGTTCACCTCGTCAGTCTTCTTATCGACATCTACCTGGGGACCGTTACGTACAGCTAGTGCCGCTTGCGGTCTGTGGTTAAACCCACTGCCAGCGTAGTGTCGAGTCTTTAGAGTCCCACACAGAGAGCTATTCTCCTTTAGGCAAAATGAGTAGAGGTCGCATGGTTTTGCGACAGGGTTCGTTCGCATCCGCGCACTTGTGCACGTTTGCTGTCCGGACAGTTTATACTAGCGGGCTTTGGTTTAAGCCGGATCCTAGTATATGATTAGAGATTGGTTTTTCTCATTGTGTTCGTGTTCCTCGGATCACGAATGCGGGTGCGTATGCACAGTTGCTTGAGATTGAGGGAGAGGACCTTGATTAGGGTTAATGGCTATTGTCATTTTATTAACCCTAATATTTATGTGTGTGTTATTGTTAATTAGTAATTAGTTTGATAATTATCCATGGTTGTGGTTATTGACCTTTTGACTTCTTTGACTTGTTGACCAAGGTTGACACTTTGACCATCATAATTTCTTTTGGAAGATGCTTTTTGATCTTTGCAATTTGAAATGATAATGGTCATGTCATGATTTACCATGATAATTATCTAGCTAATTATTCAATTAAATTAATTCACACATATTAGTGAGAAGAGCTCTATGTATTTTCTCATTCTCTCATATCATTTCTCTCTCTTGTTCATCCTCTCCCTCAAGCTCTCTCCCTCTCATGTGTTGAGAAACAAAAAGCTTGAGAAAAACCTTCACTTGATCCTCTCTACTCTCTTATAGGGTTCTAGTCTTAGCATTTCTTGCACTCTAGTTACTCCTAGCTTGGAGTTGAAGCTAAAGGTGGTGGCTTTCAAGTGGATCTTTCTTTGACGGAAGAAGACAAGCAAGGTGAGGCCTTTCTACCATTCCGACGAGCAAGGAGAGAAGGACTAAAGACCAAAGGTATAACCTTTCTACAACTTAGTTAGTTGTTAGTTTACTTTAGCTAGTTTTCGTTTAGCAAAGATCCTCACAAGCAAAGTCCATGTTGCCTAAGTCATTCAAAATCCGTTTTTTATTATGTTTTCCGCCTCCCGTAAGCACCGGGATGGGCAACACGGACTTACAGGATCGTACCACTATTGTATTCATTATTCATATTGTATCTAGTCAACTCCATCAATCAAACTAGTATTTGTATAAGCAATGAGACTTAGTGAGACTTGTGGTTGCGAGACTTAGAGCGAGGTGTATTCCGCTACTTGTTGTGTTGATGTCTTGCTTACTTCTTTATCTTTTGTGGTGAACTTCGCCGTTGGGCGTCGTATACTTATATTTATGCTTTTCGTGGTTGTGGATCCGCCGTTTGGCGAAGAGCTAGCTCCCGGATGGGGATGCCTTTTATTATTATCTTGTTTTGTGGTTTTGGATCAAAAAAATACAAAGGAGGTGCTGCCCAAATTTTTCAAAAGACGAAACATGTTTTCACACTAGTAAATTTCACTTGCATTATTCATGTTTCTTTCCTATGCATTTAAGAAAACTTGATTTCATTATACCTTATTTGAAAACTCCACCTCTTTTATTTTCATTAAAAAGGTTTAGATTTCTGGGTTTCAGCTTACATGAATTACGTTACGTCTTTAGACGTTGCGTGATTTAATTGCTGGTCACGAGCTAATATTTCGGGTCGTGACACATTTATAGTAAGATTGTAGCACGAACTGCTGTATTCCTCGTCTTGTACGTGGATGACATTCTCTTGATAGGAAATGACATTCCTATGCTACAATCTGTCAAAGGGTTCTTGTCACACAGGTTTTCCATGAAAGACCTGGGTGATGCCTCTTACATTCTCGGGATCCAAATCTATCGTGATAGATTTAAGAGGATGTTGGGACTTTCGCAGTCCAGGTAAATCGACACCATACTGAAAAGATTCGGTATGGAAGATTCTAAGCGCGGTAATTTACCGGCTTGTCACGGAATCACCCTCTCCAAAGAGATGTCTCCCAAGACTGATTTGGAAAGGGATCGCCTGTCTATTATACTCTACGCTTCTGCGGTAGGCTCTATAATGTATGTAATGTTGTGTACCAGACCAGATGTTGCTTACGCACTGAGCGTGGTAAGCCGATATCAGTCAAACCCTGGGGAGAAGCACTGGACAGCAGTAAAGAACATTCTTAAGTACCTGAGAAGGACTAAGAATATGTTCTTGGTTTACGGCAGAAAAAACCTCTAGATTGAAGCCTTTGCTGACTCCAGCTTCCAGAGTGACAAGGATGACTCCAAGTCCATGTCGGGTTATGTCTTTACCCTCAATGGAGTGGCGGTCTGTTGGAAGAGTTCCAAACAGGACACCGTTGCTGACTCGACGATGGAAGCGGAGTACATCGCAGCTTCTGATGCCTTAAAAGAAGCAGTCTGGATGAGGAAGTTCTTAAGAGAACTTCAGGTGGTTCCGTCTATTATTGATCCAATACCTCTGTATTGTGACAACAACGGGGCTATAGCTTTAGCGAAGGAACCCAGGTCCCATCAGAAGTCCAGACACATCTTGAGACGGTATCACCTGATCAGGGAGATCGTGGATTGCCGGGAGATCGAGGTTCGGAGAGTTTCTACAGAGGACAACACTGCAGATCCATTCACAAAGGCCATCCCTCAGACGCAGTTCGAGAAGCTATTTGAGATGATAGGTCTGCGATATGCCAGCACATGGCCTTAGTGCAAGTGGGAGATTGTTAGTGCAATATGCCCTAGAGGCTATTATTGTATAGTACTAGTTTGTTTATTACATTTTAGAAGCTTGGGATATATACACGGATTTATGACAGTCTTGCTCGATAGAGTAGTATGCTACTTGGTTTGTATCTATCTTAATATGTGTATATGTTTCTTTTGACGTATCGCTAATACATATTGATAGAGCCCTTAAGATCTTTGCTTGACTACCAGCGTTGTGATGGCAGTCACACTAGTGGGGGCTGGGTAGTCTATAAGCACATCCTTATACAGGTCCCTAGTCGTAGGATTATCGAGACGGGGCATCTATACTCCAGAGTAGACTAGTGTATACGCTTCTCATCCCAGCAGGGGAGATGGTCTGTCCCACGGCCATCAGTACGTCGTACTGGAGATAGTATGCAGGTGTTCGTTAGGTTAAGAGTACACTGGGCATGACTCGTCGGGAACTGCTGGTTGGTACTATACCTATCGTCAGGTAGCAGTTCACAGGTGACATGAGTATAGCTTAGTCCATTGTCTTGACACTGCTGTTTTGCCTCAAGTGTGTTCCCACTGTTCTTAGATTACTACCCTACCACGGCTCTGCTGAGTCGTGCAAAAAAGTAATAGTTGGGTGCAGTACCGAAGCACTTGGAGGCAGTGGCGGTTAGATAGGATTCGTCTCTCCCGGTATTGGGGGTTGATGCCGCGCTGTGTTCGGAACTCCATTACACAATGTCCCTGGCCAGGGCAAGTGAGATTTACTGGTAGGTACTTCAGTAGTTTCTCAGGGTGTTTTGGACTTTACTCCGACACGACTTATACTGCTATTAGGGGTCTGACGCTTGCCGCCCCTAGACCCGATATGCGACATTCTTAGTCGAACAGACCGGACTGTACGGAGATTGTCACAGACAGGCTCAGTAGGAGTTTGGATGGTTTTCCTCATCAGCCTTCTTATCGACATCTACCTAGGGACCGTTACGTACAGCTAGTACCGCTTGCGGTCTGTGGTTAAACCCACTGCCAGTGTAGTGTCGAGTCTTTAGAGTCCCACACAGAGGGTTTCCCAGCTTCGGGCGAAACGAGTAGAGGTCGTATGGTTTTACGACAGGGTTCGAACATACGTGTACTTGTGCGCGTGTGATGTTCGGGAGGACAATACTAGTGGGCTTTGGTTTAAGCCGGATCCTAGTATTTGATTATTAGATTAGCTTCGTCTTATTGTATTCGTGTTTCTTGGAACACGGATGCGGGTATGTATATACGGATGAGAGGAGTATAGAAGGAGACTTCTCATTAGGGTTTTGACCATTGAATTGGTCAAAACAATTATGAGAAAAGGAAAAGTATTTGTTATTTTTGATAAATGATTTTTGGCAGCATGGCTACTTATGTTGACCACTTGACTTGGATTGACTTGTTGACCATAAATATTTTGTGAGATATTTTTGACCAGAGATATTTTATGAGATATTTTTGTGAGATATTTTTCATGTCATGTGGTCATATATATATTAGCCATTCTATTATTTATAATGATTATCACAAATACATTCTATTTCCTAAAAGCTTGCTCTCTTTTTCTTCCACTCTAACCCTAGTGTCTCATAAGTTGAGAATCAAGGGTTTAGTGAGATAAGCTACTCATAATCATACTCTACTCATTCTAGGTCACTTAGTATAGCACCCCAAGTGATCTAGTTGCCTCATATTGGAGGTTTAGCTCAAGGTTGGAACTCTTGGGTGGATCTTCTACTACTTCAAGAAGCTGACGAGGAGATGATTTCCATTTCCACTCTAAGGAGCTTGCAAGGAGAAGGAGGACAGCGGAAAGAAGAGATGGACTTGGAACTTTAGGTATAATCTTCTTACCGAGTAGATAATACCTCGAGTTAGTTTGTTAGTTATGGTTTAGCAAAGATCTTGTGTTCAATTCGATGTTACCTTGTTTGTAAAAATCATTTTTTACCCGTTCCGCCTCCCCGCAAACCCGTGGGGTGAATAACATCGACTTACAGTATCCTCGCTAGGCTCCATGCCTCAAATGTGGCTCTTCTTCCCCTCGGTCTCGACCGGGTCCACCATATATCCGACTGTATATCCCCTCCACTCAGTCTGGATTATGTATAAATATGCAACCGTATAGCCCCCTCACTCGGTTCGGAGTAAATCCAAATCATAAAAATGACATCTCATGGTGGACACATCACATCAATCATGAAGAACCAATGAATATAACTTAATAGTGTGTAAAGCTCAAAACCAGAAATTCTCAAATCCAATACATCTTGTATCACAATTAATAACAATTTGAAAGGAAACATGAAGTGTCAATAATAAAAGCAATGCTAAACAATTACTATTAATGATGCTTTTGGTATGAAGTGAATCATATGCGACATAGCAGGTTCTAAGTGGTTACGTGACATATTAATACCGATGAGGTGTAGTGTAACATGTAGATATGTGCGCGTGCAACACGACTCATCGATAATTAGTGCAGTGTCCTAGCAAGTGTTAGACAATGGATTTTTTTAGATATGAATGCATACGATGATGTTTTTAGTTTTAAACATATACACAATGCAAAGGAAATTAATTAGCTAAACTTCAAATTACAGGCGTATTACGCCATCCATACAAAATCTCCTGGTAGATGTTTAATCTACTCATCGGAATATGTCGAATCTACTCGGATGTCATCAATCCTTTTCCCTTCCTTGCAGTCTCCGAAGTCCCCGCGGTCGAACCTAACATCGAAATTAACTTTCGTATAAGAAACGGCTAAACTCCGATACGGCAAAAACGTGAAAGTACAAGATTTACATACTAAACATGCTATATGCGAATATTGTAACAGCCCTAAACTTTATGTACAACTTTCTGTACAATTTTTTCAAAAATACAGAAAGGGGTACTTTTGCCTGAGCACAAGTTATAAGTTTGTTTTGCTTCTTAATAGCAAGAAGAAGCTTGTAGCTCATTGGTAAGACCTTACACTACTGAACCAAAGCACCAGAGTTCAAATCCCATCACCCACATTATTTTTTTATATTGATTTCTTTTAATATTTTTAGATGCCCAAGAGTCTACACGTGCATAACTCGTAAAAACCAAAAGTCACATATAAAACAAACTGGCCCAGGTGGAACACCAATCGACGAGGGACACGTGGCCTTAAAACCCGGCCCGACTCGGGCCGGCGGCGCCGGTCCGACCGAGTCGGATAACCAAGTTTCTTCGACTCCCCTGTGCCTTTTGGTATTCTCTAAACCCCTGTTATGTTTATTTTACTGCATATCAACAGAGCCTAATAAAATCCAATTAAACCTATTTTAATACAATTTATTTTAATTCATTTTTTATTAAATCCTAAACCCTAGATTACCATATAAATACCACACCTAAACACACACCCCTCACCCACAAATTCTATCCAAACTCTCAAGAAAACTTTCTAGAATTTTTGTGTACAAGTGGAGTTTGCAAAGGGCGAAAATTCGACGATCTTCCAACGACGACCTTAGGAGATTCCGGCGATGAAATGACACACCGGAACCTACTTCCACTCCCCCTTCCTCTTTTCCAAGCTCTAATCCTGTAAGTCACATTCTTCCTTTCCATCTTGATCTCTAAAAAGGTCTCTTTCTAAAACCCGACGGAAGCGGAGTTGATCCGACTTCCGATTCGGTTCTTCTTAAAAATTCCACCATTTCTTAAATACAAACATACCAAACCCTCACTTCTTGACTATTAAACATTAACAAAATATCATGAACAAGTTTCATAGAAAAATATTTCATATTGTAATTTTTATCTTATTTTTTCAGTAAAATACCATGTGGTTTAGTTTCGACATTAAAACAACATATTTCTTGCTATACCTTTAGATAGTTCATGAGGTAATGTCTTACCTCTTCACAACACTCATATGTAACATAGCACGATGATATTGGGAAACATAGATTTGGGAAAATACGGTTTTACATAAAACTACCATCGACTTATATAAAAACCTTTTTTCTACAAGATTATGTATTTTAAACGAATCTTTGCAAAGCGCCGCTACAACCCATTTGGGGAACCCATTCGGGATGGTGCGGATTATCTCACATCCTCGGTCTTAGTAGTGCGAGATGCAGACCTCCGCAAGGAGCATTCTGTCTCGAAAGATTTAAAATACAAATATCTTAAGAAAATGAGATTTCTAGAAAATAATAAATTAAAATTATTTTCTATAAATATATACTTATATGTATCATCAAAATATCTAATTTTTGATATAGTATAAATATTTCAACTTTTCTAGATCAAAGGAATCATTTTACATGAAAATACCATGCAATTCCATACAAGTTCAATACTTTACAATTTAATACTATATAATATGAAATTAGGTTTTTATTCACTAGAAATGTCACATATATAAAATCTACATCTATGAAAACTCTAAAGACGATAATTAAATACTTGGGGTGTATTTTGAAAATAATACAAAATTATTTTTTACATAAAACGCCCTCAAGTTCTATAAATTATCCTAAGGACCATAGTAAACATTGGTTTAAGAGAGACCAATCTTATGAGCCTCAGGGAGCCGGAGAAGTGGGTGCTTGCCTATTTAAGGTATACAACTTAACAAACGGTGTTATCAACACCGTAATTGTCTTTGAAAAAGACACAAATTTTGCCGTCCATGTACAGCGGTTACCGATAACACCAAAACCTAATTCAGGATTCAATTTCTTTTTAATTGTCCGACTCAGACTGAGTCTCATTATAAATACCACGGTCCCCCTGCACAACAAAAGTCGACTCGCCTGGAAAACAAAATCTCACTGTCTTTCCGCGGCAGTCCACAGACGCATAGCACGTGGCTAACCAATCCATGCCCAAAAGAACGTCGAAGTCCAACATCTCAAGAAGGATCAGGTCGACAGGCAGATCTCTCTCGCCAATACGGACAACATAGGATCGGAACACGTGCCTAGCAACAAACGACTCTCCCACTGGAGTGGTCACAACAAGCGGCTGATCAAGCAGACCGGACTCTCTACCCAAACTCGGCATGAAGTGTGTGAATACGTACGAGTGCGTGGATCCGGGATTGAACAACACGTGTGCATCAACAGAACATACTGATAAGATACTTGAGACCACCGCATTGGACGCCTGCGCGTCCTGATGCGTCAACGCGAAAACTCGTGCCTGTCCTCCACCTGCAACTGGCGATCCCCTACTAGCAACTGGCTATACTCTGCCGGTGGCTGGCTGTCCTCTGCCTCGACCGCCTCGCCCTCTAGGAAAAAACCCTCCGCGACCACGGTCTCTCTGTGCATAGGTCTGACGCGGAGCAACTGCGGGTACAACAGGTAACGCCCTCTGGGATGGAGAAGGTGGAAGTGTGACATGCGGTACGGCTGGCTCCCTCCTGCGTGTCTCGGTACAATCTCTGACGCGGTGATGAAGACTACCACATCCAAAACATCCACGGGACGACTGCTGACCCTCCTGGGGGTATGAGCTAAACATCTGACCTCGCCCCGAGTCTCTGCCACCTGTACGACGTCTATCACGGCGTCTGAATGGATGTCTCTGAGCTGCTGTATCAGTACGAACCCTCTTCGGCCCTGGAACTACCAAAGTCTCTGCAAGGCGCTCCTCAACAAATAGGGCTGCGTCTACCGCTGCGGCATAGGTCTCATAATGCTGGGAGCTGATCGCAAGGAATAGCGGGGTAAGCAAGCCTTGGACAAATCTCTTGACTCGCATCTCCTCAGTAGCCACTAGGTACGGAGCATAAAATGATAGCTCGGTGAACAGCACATCGTACTCTGCCACTGTCATCTCTGGCGTCTTGCGCAAGGACTCAAATCTGCGTGCTCGGGCATCCCTAACACTCTGGGGAAGGAAGCGGGCAAGGAACACCGTCACGAACTCCGTCTAGGTCATAGGAGGAAGACCTGCTGCTCTGCCCTTCTCAACTGATTCGCACCATTTCTGCGCAAGACCTTCCAGGCGAAAGCTCGCGAACTCGACCCATCTCGCATCTGCATATCTGAAGGAACGACATATCCGGGCCATCCTATCATTGAAAGACTGCGGGTCCTCGGCTGCATCTGTGCCTGTGAAGACCGGAGGCTTCAGCCTCATGAACTCTAATAGCGATACTGTAATCACCTCCGTGGCTGTAGGGGCAACTGGCTGTACGGTCGGTACCATCGCGGTCCCTGTGACTGGTGGATCTACCTCTGGTCGCTGCGCTTGAAGCGTTTCAACTAGCGATCCTATCATCTGGCGCATCTCCTGCATGCTGGATCCCACCGTCTGGCGCATCTCCTGCATACCAGCCCCTAACGTGGTGATCTGATCTGTCATGGGAGGGACAGTTTGCTCGGGTACGACGGGTGCACTGCCCGGATCAGTCCTCGTCTCGGACGAGTCAACACGAATCTCGGCCCTCGCGGCCGCTCTCTGCGCCCTAGTAGTCTTTGGCGGCATAGTGGCTGAAAAGGAAAGTAGGATTCGATAAGGATACGGAAATCGAATCGCAAGAATGTATGCAATAATGAAGGAATTTCAACCTATAGGTCCTAAGGTCGCTTAGGCGGAGTACCGTGTCGTGAGTATGCCGCGGAAAATACGCACGCTACGCCACTCTGCTGC
Organism: Agapanthus africanus; assembly: GCA_030015575.1. NCBI lineage: Eukaryota > Viridiplantae > Streptophyta > Magnoliopsida > Asparagales > Amaryllidaceae > Agapanthus > Agapanthus africanus. The sequence goes on along the minus strand of CM057343.1, from coordinate 145,945,293 downwards.
AGCTACCTACTCCATCATACCAGGGTCATCCTACACTCCGAAGGTAAAACCTACGCTCTGATACCAACTTTGTCACGACCCAAAGTTCGGCCCGTGACCGGCACTTAACCACGTAACGTCTACAGGCGTAACGCGACTAAGTAAGCCGAAACCCAGAAATCAAAACCATTTTAAATATAGAGTGTTAAAACATTTTAGTAGAAGCATTTGTAAAATGTTTAGGAAACCTTAAGTAATTTAGTAGAAATCCTTTTTAGTTCAAGAGTTATATTTTAATAATTTTGGCAATATTTCCTTTATGAAAATTTGTCCCGCAAGTCGGGTAAAGGCAAGGTGTAGTAGAATAACATGTGAAATGAATAGAGCATCACAATATGATATACGACGCCGTAGCGAAGAATGAGCAGTAAGGAAAAGACAAAATCATAAAAGATAAGACTGCATAATATAAAGTCGGCTCACAGCGAGCTCGACACCAGAGTACAAAATAACATACATCGCCCTCACAACTGTCTCTAAGTCAATACATGAAGGTAGATGGAGAATACTAGATACATCAATATACAACTGAAAGGAAAACAGATACCGTACAAAACCCACCTAATAGAAAAAGGGCTAACACGCCTCAGTAATGGTATCTGTGTCAAAAGATGCGGTAAACAGCCAGCCGCGACTACTCTAAAGGGTAACTTGCAAGAACTGTGGCATAACGGGGGTGAGTTGCCAACTCATGAATAGTAGATAACATATAAAGGTAAACGCGAGTATGCACGTGCTGCGATACTCTAACCTATGCCAACGGATAAACATCTATATGATGAACTGGATGCTCAATATCATGCAACAAGTGCGATCTAGTAATCATGTCTATATGATGAGCAAGATATGTGATAATCAGGCATGGCAATGCTATCTAACAACCCTATATATATGATGAGTAGGGTACGCAATGATATGCAAGCATGTGTACTCTATTAGGTATACTAGCTACAGGATGAGATGTCAAGTATTGAATGCTGGGTATGGAAAGGAATAATATCAACACGGAATATCAACGTGGAAAATAACCGGTGTCTATCAATACCCCAAAACCCAGTACAACTCAAGCGTCGTCATCCACATCGGTCCTCAAATCCTGTAATCTCATAAAACCGGGAGTGCCCATCACCGGCACTCAAAATATCATAAAATCAGCCGTGTCCAGCATCGACACGCAAATCCTCCAATATGGGGCGTCCGTCCATCGGATCTGCCCACGGGCTCCGTCTGCGGAATCGGCCCTCGGCCCCGGCAGTACGCGTCGTCCCGTATCCATCAATCGACTCTGGTCAGTATCCTCCGGATAACCGCCAGGTCCAACCAATCACCGGTAGGTAGTAGTCCCTCTGCCGGGCTCACCGTCTAACAATACGAGTCTTCTCGCCCCGGGGTACCGTACTGGGTCCACCATGTACCCGCAATCGGTGCCTACCTCTCCTCGAATCGGGTATACTCACACAAGCTCTCTGGAACCGAGAAAACTCATGGTGGACGCACTAAAATATCATATCAAGGGAGACCGGGTTTTTAAACAGTGCGTATTTTCTTAAAATAGTACTCCGGTTCCCAAATCCAGAAATCACATAAATCAAATACAATGCGTAAATCCATGCAATGTGTCGTATGACACTACGAGTAAAAGAAAGGGAGAACCGCTCTTTTTAAAAGATCCAGTTTTGAAAATATCGTTTACGGTCCCTTAGTTTTAAATCAAGTCAATATCATCCATGTATGTAACATATGAATGTGGGTATAGGTATGGATGTGCGAATGGATAAGTGCGCAAAGTGAATATAGCAATGTACATGTGCACTAATGTAGACATATGATGTAGATGTGCCCAAGTATGAACATATGTGATGTATATGGCACAAGTATAGATATACGATGTATATGTGCCTAAGTATGAATATATGTGATGTATGTGGCACAAGTATAGATATGTGATGTATATGTTAGTATGCGGCAAATCATGACAACGTCAAATAAGCAGAGTCAATATGATATGCGGTTTATAGCAATCCTATAATGTGAGTGGCATGGCAATCACTAACGGTGTGAGTGTAGCATATAAATCGTGCTCGTGCAACTTGGACCGTTAGTGACAGTGCAGTGTTCTATACTACCAGTATATCTACATGGACACTTATGACTACAAATCCTATTACGCCCTGACGCTTAACGCCATACGGGCGATTTCCCCGTAGATGTTAAATCTACTCACCTGGTCGCGTGCTAAGTATAGCCGACTACCTGCTTCCCTTTCCTGGCGATGTCTGACGTACCCGCCTGTGAACCTCGAATTTACACAAGGAATCCAATTATATAAGCAAGAATCTCGCAAAACGCGATATCGAAACAAAACGAGAAACTCGCGTCGCGAATCAACGCGCGTGTGTGCGATACGCTGAAACGTGTGTGCACGCGTCTACGACTCAGCCCGACACGCCGCGATACGCTGAATTACAAAACCCACTCGCGTATCGCGCAAACTATAAACACCAGAAAACGATATATCGTCCCAGATTCTACCCAGGTTAAAATATTACAAATCTATGTACACCATGGACCTACAGAACATAGCAGATACCCAACCAAAAAAAACCTAGCTCTTATCTCCCTGCTCTGGCCGCAATTTGCGGCCAGAATGATTTTTTCGGCGGCCTGAAGTTTGGCTGGTGGGGTCGGGCTCTGGTGGTGGGGTCAGGGTGTCACTAGTATGCTATGGTCCACTCAGTTTTATTCTGGACTCACTGGGGTAACAACAGATATCAAAAAGCTAAGTTTTGCTTTAAAAAGTCACATTTTGCACAATCATGAAAAATCAGGGTATTTTTGTGTAATCTGTGGTTACCTAGGTTTACTTAGCCTTAATAGCACCTAACTAACTTAGTCCAACCAAAATTATCCTTACCAAAGCAAGGCTTACACTAAACACCACAAATATCGCTAAAAACACACAATCTAGCGATAACAACTACCAATTTACACTAATTAAACTAAACCAACGCACAAGTCTAGTGTCACGACCCGAAAGTACGGAACATGACCGGCACTTAAACTACGAACGTCTCGAGGCGTACGTAATCTAAGTAAACCGAAAACCCAGAAATCCAAACCAAGAAAAGTAGTAGAGTGCAGGAAAAACCAACTTAAAGAAAGTAATTTCAATAGCATAAGCCGAATTATGCGGTTTTTAAAACATCAAAAATTTACTGAAAATTTCGGCAGAGTCTCCTTTGTAAATACTGGCCCCCAACGGGATACAACATGAATAGTATACGAAATCAAGATAAAAGGCATCCCAAGCGGGAGCTAGCTCTTCGTCAAACGATGGTCACAACCACACAAGCAATAAATATACAACGCCAACGGCGAGGATCAAAAACTCAAAAGGGAACTCAAAACCACCAGAAATATAACGAGCGACTCTAAGGTCGAAAGAATAAACAACACTGGTCTCTATCTCAATAGATACATGTTTGGTTGATGGAACTTCTAGATACAACAGAATAATGATATACAAGATATATAATGGGGGTATGATACAAGTAAACCCACCTACTAGCAAATCACCCGAATGAAACTGAGCCCGCAAGCCGTAAGGAAACCTGTACGGCAAATCTGCAAGAAACTGGGGCACAACCGGGGTGAGTTGCCAACTCGTGAATAGAAAAACATCTACGCACAGAAATCGCATAAATAACGCAACCTAGGTCAAAGATCATAAAATATCCTCAAATATATGTATAACAGGCAGCCTATGACAATGTCTAGGGTAATATCTATCCCGAGTATAATTTCATGTGCCCGTGTCAGTGCCTCAGGTAGCAATATATCATATGAATGAGGTATGAATGCATGAAACAGAATACATGTAAATGAAGAAACTGTTTTCATAAATTAGTGAGATTTCCTTCGTATTTTTAAACTGAGGTATCATAATGAAATCAGTATCAACAGTGTCTAGCATCGACACAAAACATAAATCTCACTGTCTCGAAATATCAATGTCTCAAGCTCAATATCTAGGGCGCCGTCAGTCCGGACCGGCCCCTACCATCTATCTCAAGACCACGACGGTATCCTCCGGATATCCGACGCGTCGGGTAATATCACCGGTAGGTAGTGCTCCCCAGCCAGGCTCAACGTCAACACCACATTCCTCTTGCCCCGGGGTACCATACCGGGTCCACCATGTACCCGTGACGGTTCCTCCACTCCTCGACACGGATCTCCAAAACCACAGCAAACTCATGGTGGACGACACTTTACATCACTAGAAAACCGCAACATTTTATATTTTAAAAGATCATAAGTTGTAAATTTTGCGGCTTTCCCCGAAATCCAGAAATATCATAAATCTCAAGAAATCATCACAAGTGCATATGTCAATGATAATGAACTAGGCATGAACAACTGAATAACAGTATGCATGAAGTGGTAGGTAATAACTACAATGTCTAATATGGCATATAAGGGAAGTACACTAATATCGTGTCAAAACTACCAGCTAACAATCTAAGTCAAGCAATTATATTCTCTAAAGTGTACGTGACATGGCAATTACCGATGAAGATGTGTGTGAGCCGGCAAGTAGGTGTACGTGGTACATACGCATCATCGGTAATAGTGCTGGTGTCCTAACAGCATGATATCAATAATGAAATATGCAGCAAAATAAATATGCGAGGCAGAGCGAACAGCAATAATGTGCGGGAGCTGAATACTAGACACAACGATAACTAATCTGCAATAATCTAATATAAGTCCTACGAATTGTGCCTTTTGAAATGACACGAATCATGGGGTTTTGAAAATAGGGGCTACGGTGTTTTTATGAAAAGATACGTCGTTTTTTTGAAATATCCATAGATTCCCTTGAGCTGTCTTTAAAAATGCCCACGATTCGTTAGTTTTTGAAATAGGTAAGGAGTCTAATCTAATCTAACAACTACACTAAACTATACGGCTGAACTAACAAGCTGAACTACAGGTAAGGAAACCGCCTATCATCTGAGTCGATACATATACATACCTGTATATGTATAGTCGGTGATCCCGCCTCAATAATATCATATCCGATACCATATCTATAATCAGGCATCCCAAGTCAAGAGTGCGGATCAATCATCAATATTGCTCGTACGTAAATCCGTCGTACGGCATCCCAATCTGGGTACGGTTCAATATCACATTCATCATACTATTCACCTGGTATCCTCTTTATCAAATATCATGATCGGGGTACTGATCTACGTCTAGTACCATACTGATACCGCCTACGTATGCATGGACGTGTGTGAAACACTACGTCAAGGACCCGCTACAACGTCATGTCGTATCTAAGATACGAACCCTGCTATATCACCGATCTCACGGCCTCAAATCAAATCTCATCGACTCAGCTCAATCCCAAGTATCATCCTCAATCCGTACGTGAACACATAGTCCCATACCCATGTGAACACATAACTATAAAGAATCCCATGAGCACATATCAATAGGAATGTATGCAAGTATGTATGTGTGTATGTGTGTGTAACACTACCCTAGGGTTCGCAACACTAAAGTAATCCAACACACCAATATCCATCCTAAGCATCGTTATTAATCCCAAATAACATATAATAATTGTTGGTGTGTATACGCATCCGTATACACCACCACGGACTGCGGGGGTGCTATACGCCATCCACCCGACTTCTCCCCGTAGATATAAATCTACTCACCTGGTCCTCGCTAGCCGGTGCCGACGTCGCCACGCGCTTGCTTGTCGTCTCGAAATCCACATGGGGGTACCTACATATCATAACGCACCATATCTCATTAAAATCCGACTCATGATCAAAACGACGCACGAATCCCACATAGGTCAAAACCTATGGTTGCTTTCACAAATCAACCCAAAAACCCTCGACGTCGGCGTACAAACGCCAAACCATCGAGAAAAACCCAAATACACTCATTTGCACATTCACGAACACTAATTTTAATATAAACTAGGTTGAAACTCACAAAACCGCCAATTTCACTCAAAAAGTCATTTTTCCGAAAATCTAGCAAGCACAATTCGCCGTTTTTGTACAAAACACGATATTTAAATGAATGTAGCGGCCAATATATTTATTAATTATCTTAAATAAGTCATAAAAACCATTTCCATAATTTAAACTCATAAATTTGCATAATTTCCAAAATCCTAGTTTGCAAAATATCAAATTTAACACCCTTTAAAGCAAAATTCACAATTCATCAATTAAGCTTCGTTTTGCATGAACCAAAGTCATTAAACCACTCATTATAATAGTTATAATGACATGAACACTTAATTATATTTTAATCTAAGCATTTGATAATTTTTTCAAAAACTCTAGTTAGCAAAAACAAAACTTAATTTAGACATTTCCATGCAACAATATGAAATTTAACTACTAAATTACTTTCTACAAATTCTAAGATGGTAAGCTACCCATCACAACCATAATCCCATTACTCAAAACCCTATCTTGAAATCAACCTCATTCTTGAATTTTTCAAACATGCAATTAGAACCAATCTAAAACCTAATTAAACACTTAATAAGCTAACATAAAGCAATTAAACAACAATTTCACTAAAGGGTTAAAATTTATACCTCCCAATTGAGTTCTAGCATGCAAATCCTAGCCTCCAAAAGTAGCTTCCATGCTCCTAGATCCATGCTAGATAGGCAAGAAATAATGGGTAGGAGTTGGATTTGGAAAAAGCTTTGAAATTGTATGGATTTTGAAGCTTTTTCTTGGATTTTTGAAGCAAAATAGTGTGGATTTTGGGGGGGGGGGGGAAAGGGCTGCTGTTGTGGGATCATTTTCGGCCAGAAGTGGGTGAGGGGAGAGAGAGGGAGGTGAGGAAAATGCAAGGGAGGAAAGTCAAGGTCAAGGTAAGGTCAAAGTCTAACTACTTTATCTATTTTCTAATCTTTTCTTTTATTTCTTTTTCCTTTGCAAACCAAGTGGGGAAAAAGTGAGGGCTGCTGAATTTGGCTAAGGGGAGGGGTAAGTGGGGGTGTGTGGGTGTGGGCACGGGTGTGGGGTGATGAAAAATGATAAATACAATACCCCAAACATCCATTTACGCTAAAAAAACCCTTTTTTCTTCAATAATTTCTAAACCGTTTTGGCAAATGATTTCGTTCCAAAAACCACATGATAAATTTTTTATTTAATGTTTTATGATGCACAAAATTTGTTTCAACTCATTCCAATTTGTAATTTTCCCTAATTAAATGTATTAGTGACGGCTTAAAATAATAATAAAATAATATTTTTTTCAGAAAATTTGAAATTTCACCAGCGGCTCAATAAACACCAAATAATAGCAATTACATAGCTAGAATATGTATATTTAATTTTTATAATAAGATATTTGTATTTTGACTTTTTACAGAAAACCCTCTCATTTTACCGATTTTCCGAAATTTCACCGAAACCATTTTCAAAACGCTACAATCTTCCCCCCTTAAAGAAATTCGGTCCCCGAATTTAAATTCAAACTCCTCCAATTACTAAAACATCTAAGAAAAACCATCAAGTCGTCGGGGCTCCGAAATTGTAAATACATAAAACAAATCGTAGCGCAGCGCATGCGCTTGAAAAATGAGTATATAACTCAAATCAAAACTCCGTCAAGCATCCCGCGATCATCGGAGTCGTGGAGAAGACATCAATGCCAAATCCAAATCAAAACCAATATGATATAACTCGAAACTATAAATGTAAATATCGAATCTATATCTGTAAATATCTGAAGGAAATGCATGCCAAATCTCTTTAAGTCGCTGTGCAACGCGTATAACACTGCACAGTGGCGGACGTCTACCATAAGAAAATAACTATATACATATATACTTTTGTTTGAAATGTACGTTCCGCCGTTTTGGAAACAATTTAGAAGGGTCTCCTTGTTTTAAACATTTCGTGTCATATCAGACACGTAGGTAAATACTGAGGCTATAGCTCGCCTTTTGGAAATCCCTTCAATAACTATCAATGCATGCAAAATGTATTCAGGTACTGTCCTCTGACTAGTCCTGCTCAGTACGAAAACACATAGCAATATCATAAAAACGCACTGCTCTATAAGAAATCAATCCCAAAATATGCACATGAATACTACGTGCGTCTGGTGCGCACGGAAATAAAAATCCATATATGTGCCATACATATGCACAGAAACAAGATCTAAGTGCATCGGGTGTGCACAAAGCATCTGTCGTAGGCAACGTGTGTGCCTGACAGCAAAATCAGATGCATCTGACATGCACGAAAAATCTCGATTTAGTGCATCTGGTGTGCACCAAAATCGCATCTCAAGACATGCGCTCAACATGCGCGAAAATCTAAATCAGGTGCATCCATCGTGCACGAAATCATGAAATCCAATATCAAGCGCCGAACGTGCGCAAAATCACTCAGGTGCACAAGGTGCACAAAACAAATATCGAGTATCACAATCGAAATCGAAGTCCAGTGCATCTAAGTGCACAAAAGGCGTATCACTGCACTGCAAGCATATATAAACTATACAGAGTGCAGGAACCAAATCGTGTGCGTGCATATGCACAAAACCAACTCAACTGTTTAAAACCGTAAAATCACAAACATGTGAAACCAAAGAACGAAAACGATATCAAGTGCAACACTGTGCAAAGATCGTAAATCCTTAATCATCAAAATCAAATCATACGAATAAATCACCCAAAACATCGTAATCAATAATGGCGGAATAGTACTGCTCAAGCGCATCCTCTAAGAATCTCGGCAACTGTCGCGGTCACTAGTGGGACGTCTCGTCGATGATCATGAACTCTGTCCTGCTGGCGTGCGTAACCATGACCACTCCTGGGTCAAGGTCTTCACTGTGAATTACCAATCTTTCGGTCGATCGGCTCATCGGCCCTGTCAGGTGTGCTAACGGGGACGATTCCGTTCTGGCACTCCTCTGGTCATCTCCTGGTCAATCATCGCGACCACTCGTAAGACAGCATATCACTGGCGTCGGCCTCTGGCTCTCTGAAGGTACGTAACACATTTGATCCTGGGTGCAAGTATCATTGCAGCAGTGTCCTGGAAGGAATCCTGCTCACGGTCTCTTCCATGTTTTGTCTCTGCCAACTGTCCGGAAGTCATTGTCCTTTCCTATATCTGCCTCTTGCTCTGGAACGACTGCATACTCATCGCGACTCCTTCTGGAAGGTAAGTCCAAGTACCATGCCTCAGCATGCGCATCGCCTCTCTGATGTCGGCGGAGTGGAACATCATCTCATCTAGATCTGGTGCGAACCTCTTACTCCACTTTTCTCTAATGTCGTCTGCTTTGGACTCGTCTCGTCGCGGCTGCATGGACTGAGCTCCAACGGCTATCCTCGTATCTGGAGTCTCCCAAGAATGCATCTCACCAACTAGCATCCGAATTAAGTCGAGCCATCCGATCGAGTCGTCAAAACCTCATAATCCCCCAAGAGCTCAACCTCTTGGGCACAGTTTAATAGTATCGAGTACATACCACAGCATCGGTGGTCCAGCCGTAGAAGGGCAAACCCAAGCCTCACTAATGGCTCCGCAGAACTGCCGCAAACCCTAAGGTTCAAAGGCTTTCATACGGTCATTAAGTCGAGTTAGGGTTTCATTCTTCTAGAGGGACCATAGAATTGCCTGCATGTCTTTCCGACTATCTTAAACTTGGAATAATAGGTTTCTGACATTCGATCGTCTCTGTCGACTCCCAACGTCTCCGCGTGAAGTCGTCTCTAGCTGGAATCAATCTATCTGATGACCTCGCATCGGGATAAGCGAACGAACCACCTGTCCTAGTCATTCATCATCGGGTGACTAGCGACCTTCTATCATCTATTCGTACAACTCGCCCCGCCATAGTTCCAACATATGGGGCGATATCTCGTCGCTCGCAGCAACAACTGGCTCGCTCGTCTGCACGCTGAACAGTGCCTCAATCATCAGGAGTAAGCAACACACCAACAGTCATCAAAATCTGGCTGGCCTCTGTCAGTGGCTCAATCCTCTAGTGTCGATCGGCACATCCGAGTAACCTCATAAAGGCGATCCGCCAAACGCTCGCGGCGCGGAAACACAGTAAAAAGACACATCTCTGCAATCGTGTCGCCGGAATTTCGCCCTGGTCAGTCCTCGTTCGTGACGAGCTTGTGCTGACCGCAACTCTAGCCGTAGCTCTCCCTGCCCGTAACCGTAGCAGCAAAACCAAACTGGTACCGATGAGGCTAGATCAGGAAGGAATATAATACTGAACAAGGAAATGTACATCCTAAGGCTCCTTAAGTGGAGTGGCGTGTCATAAATATGCCGCGGAACATACCAACGGTACGTCACTCTACTTTAGTCACCTATTCCATCAACCAAGGGTCATCCTACGCTCCGAAGGTTAAAACCTAACGCTCTGATACCAACTTTGTCACGACCCGAAAGTACGGAACATGACCGGCACTTAAACTACGAACGTCTCGAGGCGTACGTAATCTAAGTAAACCGAAAACCCAGAAATCCAAACCAAGAAAAGTAGTAGAGTGCAGGAAAAACCAACTTAAAGAAAGTAATTTCAATAGCATAAGCCGAATTATGCGGTTTTTAAAACATCAAAAATTTACTGAAAATTTCGGCAGAGTCTCCTTTGTAAATACTGGCCCCCAACGGGATACAACATAAATAGTATACGAAATCAAGAAAAAAGGCATCCCAAGCGGGAGCTAGCTCTTCGTCAAACGATGGTCACAACCACACAAGCAATAAATATACAACGCCAACGGCGAGGATCAAAAACTCAAAAGGGAACTCAAAACCACCAGAAATATAACGAGCGACTCTAAGGTCGAAAGAATAAACAACACTGGTCTCTATCTCAATAGATACATGTTTGGTTGATGGAACTTCTAGATACAACAGAATAATGATATACAAGATATATAATGGGGGTATGATACAAGTAAACCCACCTACTAGCAAATCACCTGAATGAAACTGAGCCCGCAAGTCGTAAGGAAACCTGTACGGCAAATCTGCAAGAAACTGGGGCACAACGGGGGTGAGTTGCCAACTCGTGAATAGAAAAACATCTACGCACAGAAATCGCATAAATAACGCAACCTAGGTCAAAGATCATAAAATATCCTCAAATATATGTATAACAGGCAGCCTATGACAATGTCTAGGGTAATATCTATCCCGAGTATAATTTCATATGCCCGTGTCAGTGTCTCAGGTAGCAATATATCATATGAATGAGGTATGAATGCATGAAACAGAATACATGTAAATGAAGAAACTGTTTTCATAAATTAGTGAGATTTCCTTCGTATTTTTAAACTGAGGTATCATAATGAAATCAGTATCAACAGTGTCTAGCATCGACACAAAACATAAATCTCACTGTCTCGAAATATCAATGTCTCAAGCTCAATATCTAGGGCGCCGTCAGTCCGGACCGGCCCCTACCATCCATCTCAAGACCACGACGGTATCCTCCGGATATCCGACGCGTCGGGTAATATCACCGGTAGGTAGTGCTCCCCAGCCAGGCTCAACGTCAACACCACATTCCTCTTGCCTTGGGGTACCATACCGGGCCCACCATGTACCCGTGACGGTTCCTCCACTCCTCGACACGGATCTCCAAAACCACAGCAAACTCATGGTGGACGACACTTTACATCACTAGAAAACCGCAACATTTTATATTTTAAAAGATCATAAGTTGTAAATTTTGCGGCTTTCCCCGAAATCCAGAAATATCATAAATCTCAAGAAATCATCACAAGTGCATATGTCAATGATAATGAACTAGGCATGAACAACTGAATAACAGTATGCATGAAGTGGTAGGTAATAACTACAATGTCTAATATGGCATATAAGGGAAGTACACTAATATCGTGTCAAAACTACCAGCTAACAATCTAAGTCAAGCAATTATATTCTCTAAAGTGTACGTGACATGGCAATTACCGATGAAGATGTGTGTGAGCCGGCAAGTAGGTGTACGTAGTACATACGCATCATCGGTAATAGTGCTGGTGTCCTAACATCATGATATCAATAATGAAATATGCAGCAAAATAAATATGCGAGGCAGAGCGAACAGCAATAATGTGCGGGAGCTGAATACTAGACACAACGATAACTAATCTGCAATAATCTAATATAAGTCCTACGAATTGTGCCTTTTGAAATAACACGAATCATGGGGTTTTGAAAATAGGGGCTACGGTGTTTTTATGAAAAGATACGTCGTTTTTTTGAAATATCCGTAGATTCCCTTGAGCTGTCTTTAAAAATGCCCACGATTCGTTAGTTTTTGAAATAGGTAAGGAGTCTAATCTAATCTAACAACTACACTAAACTATACGGTTGAACTAACAAGCTGAACTACAGGTAAGGAAACCGCCTATCATCTGAGTCGATACATATACATACCTGTATATGTATAGTCGGTGATCCCGCCTCAATAATATCATATCCGATACCATATCTATAATCAGGCATCCCAAGTCAAGAGTGCGGATCAATCATCAATATAGCTCGTACGTAAATCCATCGTACGACATCCCAATCTGGGTACGGTTCAATATCACATTCATCATACTATTCACATGGTATCCTCTTTATCAAATATCATGATCGGGGTACTGATCTACGTCTAGTACCATACTGATACCGCCTACGTATGCATGGACGTGTGTGAAACACTACGTCAAGGACCCGCTACAACGTCATGTCGTATCTAAGATACGAACCCTGCTATATCACCGATCTCACGGCCTCAAATCAAATCTCATCGACTCAGCTCAATCCCAAGTATCATCCTCAATCCGTACGTGAACACATAGTCCCATACCCATGTGAACACATAACTATAAAGAATCCCATGAGCACATATCAATAGGAATGTATGCAAGTATGTATGTGTGTATGTGTGTGTAACACTACCCTAGGGTTCGCAACACTAAAGTAATCCAACACACCAATATCCATCCTAAGCATCGTTATTAATCCCAAATAACATATAATAATTGTTGGTGTGTATACGCATCCGTATGCACCACCACGGATGCGGGGGTGCTATACGCCATCCACCCGACTTCTCCCCGTAGATATAAATCTACTCACCTGGTCCTCGCTAGCCGGTGCCGACGTCGCCACGCGCTTGCTTGTCGTCTCGAAGTCCACATGGGGGTACCTACATATCATAACGCACCATATCTCATTAAAATCCGACTCATGATCAAAACGACGCACGAATCCCACATAGGTCAAAACCTATGGTTGCTTTCACAAATCAACCCAAAAACCCTCGACGTCGGCGTACAAACGCCAAACCATCGAGAAAAACCCAAATACACTCATTTGCACATTCACGAACACTAATTTTAATATAAACTAGGTTGAAACTCACAAAACCGCCAATTTCACTCAAAAAGTCATTTTTCCGAAAATCTAGCAAGCACAATTCGCCGTTTTTGTACAAAACACGATATTTAAATGAATGTAGCGGCCAATATATTTATTAATTATCTTAAATAAGTCATAAAAACCATTTCCATAATTTAAACTCATAAATTTGCATAATTTCCAAAATCCTAGTTTGCAAAATATCAAATTTAACACCCTTTAAAGCAAAATTCACAATTCATCAATTAAGCTTCGTTTTGCATGAACCAAAGTCATTAAACCACTCATTATAATAGTTATAATGACATGAACACTTAATTATATTTTAATCTAAGCATTTGATAATTTTTTCAAAAACTCTAGTTAGCAAAAACAAAACTTAATTTAGACATTTCCATGCAACAATATGAAATTTAACTACTAAATTACTTTCTACAAATTCTAAGATGGTAAGCTACCCATCACAACCATAATCCCATTACTCAAAACCCTATCTTGAAATCAACCTCATTCTTGAATTTTTCAAACATGCAATTAGAACCAATCTAAAACCTAATTAAACACTTAATAAGCTAACATAAAGCAATTAAACAACAATTTCACTAAAGGGTTAAAATTTATACCTCCCAATTGAGTTCTAGCATGCAAATCCTAGCCTCCAAAAGTAGCTTCCATGCTCCTAGATCCATGCTAGATAGGCAAGAAATAATGGGTAGGAGTTGGATTTGGAAAAAGCTTTGAAATTGTATGGATTTTGAAGCTTTTTCTTGGATTTTTGAAGCAAAATAGTGTGGATTTGGGGGGGGGGGGGAAAGGGCTGCTGTTGTGGGATCATTTTCGGCCAGAAGTGGGTGAGGGGAGAGAGAGGGAGGAGAGGAAAATGCAAGGGAGGAAAGTCAAGGTCAAGGTAAGGTCAAAGTCTAACTACTTTATCTATTTTCTAATCTTTTCTTTTATTTCTTTTTCCTTTGCAAACCAAGTGGGGAAAAAGTGAGGGCTGCTGAATTTGGCTAAGGGGAGGGGTAAGTGGGGGTGTGTGGGTGTGGGCACGGGTGTGGGGTGATGAAAAATGATAAATACAATACCCCAAACATCCATTTACGCTAAAAAAAACCCTTTTTTCTTCAATAATTTCTAAACCGTTTTGGCAAATGATTTCGTTCCAAAAACCACATGATAAATTTTTTATTTAATGTTTTATGATGCACAAAATTTGTTTCAACTCATTCCAATTTGTAATTTTCCCTAATTAAATGTATTAGTGACGGCTTAAAATAATAATAAAATAATATTTTTTTCAGAAAATTTGAAATTTCACCAGCGGCTCAATAAACACCAAATAATAGCAATTACATAGCTAGAATATGTATATTTAATTTTTATAATAAGATATTTGTATTTTGACTTTTTACAGAAAACCCTCTCATTTTACCGATTTTCCGAAATTTCACCGAAACCATTTTCAAAATGCTACATCTAGCATACAAGCAAGTGGAGCTCAGAGGTTATACCTCATTTAACCCTACGAGGCTGGGTCAGGAGAAGAAGAGAAGAAGAAGAAGCTGCTACTTCTGTTGCTGTTCCAGATGCTGTTGCTGTTGCTGTTGTTACTGGTACTGCTGATGCTGATGCTTGTTGTTGCTGTTTGTGTTGTTATTGCTGATGTTGCTGTTGTTGATGTTGTTGATGTGGTGCTGGGGCTGCTGCTACATGTGTTGCTGCTGCTGCTGCAAGGAGCTGCTGCTGTTGCTTGGTGTTGCTAATGCTGGGGCTGAAGCTGATGTAGCTGCTGTTGTTGCTCTGTTGTTGTTGTTGTGTGATGCTGCTGCTGCTGCAACTTCTGCTGTTGCTGCTGATGATGCTGAGAGTGTGTGTGTGAGAGAGTGAATGAATGAGAAATGAGAGGGTGTTGCAAACAAAAGAAATGATATCACAAGAGATTCAAGCCCCCATTTCTCTCTTGCCTCATTAAATGAAAGAATGTGCTTGCCATGATGCACTCCCTCTCTCTTTCATTCTCTCAAGTCAACCAAAATACATTTTAAATCCCTTTTTCATTTTAAAAAATATAACCTTAATTAAAATCATTTAACTTACTAATGGTGGGGTTAACCTACCATGGTTGTTAAACATGGTTTAGCCCAAATTCTAACCCTAGTTTACATGCACAAATTTGTGCAAGCTTGGTAAAATTTTAGAAAAATATTTATTAAATTCAAAAAATTATTTGAAAATCAATTTGGTAACTTTTTATTAAAATTCACATATTAAAATATAATTAGCCACTAAACACATCCAAGGGTGTTACAGCCATCCACCCGACTTCCCCCGTAGATATAAATCTACTCACCAACTTGTCGAGCTCGTTGAATCCACGATTGCTATGTCCATCATCTCCGTCTCGGAAACCTTCGCGATCGTACTTATAATCGTAGTTAAATCATATTGACGTAAATATCATATCAAAAACCAAAACAATGAGCTAGCACCCGTAGGTTAGAACCTACAGCTTACTTACTCCAAAAACAACAAGATACCCCTAAGGTTAACGTACGAACGTCAACAGTTCAGTTGTGGCACAGAAATACGAAAACCGTATCAAAATGTCAAAAACCTTAACAAAACCCTTACTAGAATACTTCCAGATTTCACTGTATGAATACTGGGACAAATCAAACAATACTATAGATCATAAAATAGCCAAATACACCTACTGAACAAAAACCCACACAAAACTCCATAAGGAGCCCGGCGGCGCTGGTCAAAACATAAATGCCGCCGGGTCAATCATGGAATTAGGGGCTTAGGCTTTAGGGTTCATCTCCTAGTAGTCTCATCATACTACAGTCTTGTTAGTTTTTCTAGTGGGTATACCTAGTAGCTCCAGATTCAAACATTGTACCACAAATAACACAAATATCCTAGTTTATGATACTGCATACAGCAAACAGATGTAAAACAGAATAGACTTTACAAATAAAGTGAGATATACCTATGAAAAGGGTGCACAAAGAAATCCAGCTCAAGGATTGTATGATGGAGGCTCTTAGGGGTTGTAGTGGCTTCTAGGTTGATGATGTGAACAAAATTGGTGAAGAAACCATGATTTTCGTTTCACTCTTTGATTTGATGAAAGATTCAATTGTTGGAATGAGGGTGTTTGGCCCAGTTAGAGACTTAGAATATAATGTTATGAGAAAAGAATAGGTGTGAGGATTTATGTAGAGAGAGGAAGAGGTGTCATGGTCTTATGCAAGGCAAGCATGAGGTGTCATGGGAGAAGGAGAAGGTGGAGGGAGGAGAGCATGGGTGAGGGTGTGTTGGTATGAGGGTTTAACTTACTAGCTAACATATACTGTAACATTTCAGAAAAAAATAAAATATTATTTTTGGGAATTTTTACATTTTAATAATAAATTTTATGAATATTTTAATATGGCGGTATAATTAAATACCGATAAATTGGAAAATATTTGGAAAATTATAGAAATTACTGAAATGAGGGTGCTTTTATGTGATTTAGGCAAATTATATATTTTTATAATTTATTATACACAATTTTAACACTAATCGCGATTAAATATCGCTAATCGCACATTAAGCTATTTTTGTGCACATGACATGCACCGTGTCGTATTTTACACTTGTGTTACATTTTATAACCATGGTTTCATTTGGGATTTATTGTGTTTGGTTGTAAATAAGAAATGAAAACAAAACAAAACAAAACAAAACAAAAAAAAAACAAAAGAATAGAAAAAGAAGCATGAGCATGAAAGAGAGAAGGAGAGGGGTTCCTTTGACCTTGGGCATTCTTCTTCACTTCATCACTCTCATCATCTCTCTCCCCTTCACTCCCATGGCTGCTGCCCCCATCTCCCTCCTCCATTACAACCCTCAAATCACCCCCAAAACAACATTAAAAGTCCATCTCCACTTCATTAAAAACATGCACAAGCTCCTCACAAGCACATTGGACAAAGAAAAATCAGATTTTGATGTTCTAGGGGATTCATGAGTGCCAAATGAGGTAATCTCTTCACTATTTGTGTAGTTTTTCATTCACTTTAGCATAAATACATGTTTAGAAGTGTTTTAGTGTAGATTAGTGGACTTTGAGAATTTCTAAAGAGAGTTAGGGTTTTCTTTGAGTTGTGTTAGTGATCTCGAGTGTTTTTGGTGACTACAAACCCCCCATGGTGTTATAAACCTAGAGAAAACACAAAATAAAACCTGAAACCCAAAATACAGAAAACAGAAACTTTTTTTGTCGGTTTGTGATTAAGTAGGGTGTGCAGGGGAATCTGGTATAACCTGGGACTTGTACTGGAAGAGCAAACAACTCCAGAGACCAAATTAAGACACCACAAGACCACCCCTACGAAGACAAGACCCCAACTCACCTGGAAAACTGAGTAGGCCAGAAAAATAGGGCTTCTGGCCTGCCACTTTGGAGAATTGGGTGCCCAGGTTGCTTCTGTAGGTCATATACCGTATATACTTCATCCCAGTATTCTTTGTGCACCTTGTTCTCACCTTAAACAAAATCTGGGACCAGTTTCTTTTGTTGCTGCTTTGTATTCCTTAATGTTTATGAATTTAAGTTTTGATATTTTTGTTTGGTATCGGTCACTTGACGTTTGTACGTCGATATCGGGTGTTTTCAAGCTCTTTTGTGTGAGTAGACCATAGGTTTTGACCTATGTGAGATTCGTGCGACATTTTGGTTTTCGTGCGTGATTTCGTTTACGATGCTATATGTGTATATATGTAGGTACCCCGAGGGGACATGAAAGACAAGGGCGAGCGTAGCGTCATCGACTTCGTCAAGCGAAGAACAAGGTGAGTAGATCTATATCTACGGGGGAAGTCGGGTGGATGGCTATAGCACCCCCGCAAGTTTTTGATGGAAACTGATTCATAGAATATGGTTAAGAAAACCTAGATTAGAAAACTATGGATAGGGTTAAAAAGATAGTTAGAGATGATATGAAGGTTTAATATGTATATTGAGATATGAGATGAGAGCTTTAAGGATATGAAAGATGAATGTGAATCACGACTTATAGCTATATAGTAGCACTAGACTAAGTATGAATTTTAGAGTAATGTAACATTTGGTGTATAGGGTAGAATGTATATATAAAATGACTCGATGTGAGATATAACTGTGATGAAAGGAATGTATGATACGATATGATGACTTGATGATATGTCGGTATACGGATGTGAGTCGATATGATGATAGATACCTTTGCTGGTCCCACGATCTGGGATTGATACGGATGTGACCTGAGGGATAGGTATACCCATATATTTTTAATGCTGTGAATCATGTGTGATTGTTGTACGTGACGTTAGGTCCGTACCCTCTTGTCGTAAAGGTCGATAGGATTCCTACCAGTTTAATGACACCGTACGATGATTTGCCGTACATGATGAGTTTGACTTGATGATTGATCCATACCCTTGGCTAGAGGTTGCCGTACGATAGATTATACTGTACGTGGTGTTTTGGCTGGGTGTCGATTGATTGATTCACCGACACGATCATGTAAATACGTATACCCTATATCTTTTAGCTGATGATTTACGTTATGCTGCATTCATGTTATTCTCATGGCATTGCTTATACCTGTGCTTGTACACTTACACCATTATCGATGATGCATATGTTACACTTACACAGATTTGCCGGCTCACACACCTCATCATCGATAATTGCCATGTCACTACACATTAGGATTTCTGCATCATGATATGACCCCCTTGCATAGTTTACTTGCTATAGTTACATATGCACCTTATACGATGTCGCATTTGAATTGGGAGAAATTGGGAACCACAAGATATATCTTAAAACTGGATTCACTTAAAAAGGCGGCTTTCCCTCGACATGTGCATATTGCTGATTCCATGTTGCATGATATACTGATATGCTTACATTTTTTTTATATGTCGCATATATCATGCTTTACGTTTATACGCATTGAGATATGCTGTTTTCATGAGATTTATGGATTTGAGAACCTTGGTTATTTCAAAAGAAAGTATGTATTGTTTTAAAAACCCGGTTTCTCTTGATATGATATTTCAGTGCGTCCACCATACATTTTCTTAGTTCTGATACGTGTGATATGTGAAACACGATTCGAGGAGGCAGATGATCCGTTTGCGGGTTCATGGTGGACCCGGTATGGTTCCCCGGGGCGAGAAATGTTTTTCATGGAGTAGACGATGAGCCTGGCAGGGTGGTGTTGGGGTAAAAATTTACACCCCGGTTGACCAAGTCAAAATCAAAGTCAACCCCAAGCCAGGTGGGTCCAAGCCCAGGTCAAGTGGGCCAATGCCCGTAGCGAGCCCGTACATGAAGTGGCCGGCCTCCCCCCATGCCAAAATTTTGTTGTATTTCTTGTATTTTTATTTTATGAATAAATGTAAGAAAATGGGCATAAAGCCAAATTTTTGTAAAACCCATGTCTTATGTGCAAAAAGAAATAGCACATGAGCCATGGGATGGGCAAATTGCCATTTTGAAAAGCCCAAAGGGCTATATGTAAAGTGCATGGCCTATAAAGGCAAAGGTAATGAAATATCTCAACAACTTTTTCTCTCTCCGAAAATTTTTTAGATCTGAGATCTCTCTCCTTCCTCAAGGTTCTGAAACCTTCTTCTTTCTTTTGAATTAAAACAAGAGTTTTACTCTTCATTTTATAAAACTAAATAGTTTTTCACCACAAAACCCATAGAGAAGAACTCAGATCTTCCATTAGATCTCAAAAAAGAAGAGATTTTTAACATCTCACATCTCTTGATCTTCAAGATCCTGCCAACAGAGAAGGAAGAAGGAGACCCTTCTCCAGAAACCCCACTTTGGGGAAGAAATAGGGCTCAAAGGGAGAAGCCCTTCATCAGCTTCAAAACAACTTAGGAGTTTTCACTCCACCCTAATTTCTCTTTCGAGAATTTCTGGAGCTAAAAGCCTCTTTTTCTCGTCGGCGCCCAAGCGCTCAAGCGCAAAGCGCCTACGTGCCGACACATGGCGTGCCTGCGCTCCAGTGCCCTGCGCTCAAGCGCAAAGCACCCATGTGCCGACATGTGGAGCGCTTGCGCTCAAGCGCAAAGCGCCCACGTGCCGACATGTGGCGCGCTTAGCGCTCAAGCGCCCAGCGCTCAAGCGCCCAGCGCTCAAGCACAAAGCGCCCACGTGCCGACACGTCCAGCGCCCTGCGGTCCAGCGCAAAGCGCTCAAGCGCAAAGCGCCCACGTGTCGACACGTAACGCGCTTGCGCTCAAGCGCCCTGTGCTCAAGCGCAAAGCGCCCACGTGCTGACACGTGGCGCGCTTGCGCTCAAGAGCCCAGCGCTCAAGAGCAAAGCGCCCACATGCCGACACGTGGCGCGCTAGCGCCTAAGCGCACAACACCTAAGCGCACTTCGCTCAAGGCGCTGACCCCACGCATCCTTTAGGCGCTTTTTCCTTTTTTTTTATGTGTGTATACATGTATATATATATATATACAGATACACACACTCTACAACAATGCTCGTGTGGTTCTCCCGCAAGCCTCAGTCGACAGTGGGAGGAATTGCCCCGCCAGTTTGGCTCCGTCATCATCTGTCCTACCGAAAGCGCTCATCTGGCAGAAATCCCGGCAAAACAGGTGCCCAAGCCGGTCTCAAGGGGAAAGAGGCCGAACGTTGTGATCGCTAAGGCACCACAACCAAAACTTAAGACGGTGTCCGAACGACACTCTGGCGCTCCAACTGGGGGCCAGACTTTCGGTACAAAGGGAAACATCAAATTTTGCGGACGAGCTCAGGCGATGACTCCAAAAAATGCACAATCGAGCGTATCTCCAAAGCCCTATATCGCCCGGTCTACGGCGTTTTCCCAAAGAGCCGAAGTCTGCTAGGTGCTTAGAACAGAAAAGTTAAGGAAAAAACGGCTCAGGTATCGAGCCAACAAGAGGGCCAGGGCTTCGGCCAAGTGGAATCTTGTGAAGTTACAAGAGCAGGGTTACTCTGTGACGACGGCTGAGTCGGCAGTAAAAATCAGCAATTCCTTCAAACGTCCGAGGTGGGTTCAGAAAAATGCCATGACTTCCAGAATTAAGAAGACAGCGGTCCGAACGTCGCTACAAAGAGACATGTACCAGCCCCAACAGATAAAATATGACACTGTCTCTTCAAGAGTCTATCAGGCGCTCTGTGCCGCACGAAAGCAGCGAGGCAAACCTAGAAAAGAAGCGCCAACACCATTCAAGAACCCGGTTAGGCCAGCCGCTTTCAATTGACTGCCAGCTACCGAAACAAAGGGGTCAAGACAGCGATCTGTGAAATCAGCTGCCGATAATAAAAAGACGGCCGGATATATTATCCATACGGTCTACATGGCGGGCGGACGCCCCAGCGACAACCTTCATAGTAAAAGCAAGGATGGGGCCACCACATCCCAAGCCCAATCTGGCTTGAATGTGGTTGCCGCTGCCCAAGAACAGCCACCTCCGCTGGATGAAGAAAACCCTCTCGATAAGGATGATAGGCAGAAAGACCCCTCGGTCTGTGCAGAGTCAAGCTCGGACAGCGAGGAAGAGCCGATTTTCCGCCCCAGGACTACGGAGCAAGAGCTGCTTCAAGAGCTTCGAAAATAGCTCAGGAGCAAAGATAAAGAAATGGCCAAGCTCGATTCGAAAATTGACGACCTAACGAACGTTGTGATGCAGCTTACGGCTCAAATTGCTCGAGCGCCTCCCAATCAAGCACAAGTCGCTACTCATCAGCCGGGTGATGACAATCCGAAGCAGCCAATGCCTATTCCTTTGGGTCCAAGACTTGTCGAGCCGCACGAAAGCCGGCCACATTCCGCTTCTGGGGACGCCTTGGCCCCAGATAGCACTATCCCGCTAACACAAGATCGGATAATGGATTTGGTCACCAGCAAAGTTAAAACATTGGTGGCTGAAGCTGAAGCGCAGAAAGAAATTAGCAGTAGTGGGTGGCCATATCCCGCACAGTACGATCTGATCGAGTTCCTGAGCAGCTACGTCATTCCTAAGTTCGGAAGATTTGACGGAACGGGGAATGCAAATCAGCACGTCGCCCACTTCAAAGCATCGTGCGGAAATACAGGGGGCAATGACGCGCTCCTTCTTCGTCAGTTTGTCAACAGCCTGACCGGTGTCGCCTTCGAATGGTACGCGAGTATACCAGACGGGTCCGTCATTACCTTTGCCCAAATAGAGTCTCTGTTTCGGCAAAGGTTCATGAGCGTCAGTGATAAAATCTCCATTGCCGACCTTGTGAGGACCAAGCCGGGGAAGAATGAAAGCAACACCGACTTTATCGCTCGATGGCGTAATCTCACAGTCAAGTGCGAACCGCCGCTGGAGCAGGACCAGTCCGTTAGCCTTCTCATTGGGAACCTCAGCAATTGGATGGTCCCATTCTTGTGTACAGCGGGCCTCAAGACATTTCAGGAGCTAACCAAGAAAGTCTAAATGCTAGAACGCTCGAAGCAAGAATCCCTGCCGGACTCTTAAAGAGACAAACCTTGGAAAAGCAAGAGGGACGACAACCGTAGAAGCGGGAGTTCCAGCAGTATCAATGTCTTCAATGCATCCGACAATGAAGAAAAGTGAAGGGCGGGCGAATCTAAAACCAACCGGTCTCGAAAGCCATTGTTGGGAGGAGATGGGCCTTCCCTAGAGGAGAAAAAGAACAAGGTTTACTCTTTCAAAAGGGACAAGGTCCGCAAGATATTTAAAGATGCCTTGAACAACGGCCTACAATTGTCGGAGTCAAAAAGACCCCAAGAAGCAAAAATGACCGACAATCCCCTGTATTGCCCGTACCACCGAGTAGTAAGCCATGCGATCGAGGATTTCTATATCTTCAAGGACTGGGTCGAGAAGCAGTACA
Source organism: Agapanthus africanus (assembly GCA_030015575.1). Taxonomy (NCBI): domain Eukaryota; kingdom Viridiplantae; phylum Streptophyta; class Magnoliopsida; order Asparagales; family Amaryllidaceae; genus Agapanthus; species Agapanthus africanus. The sequence goes on along the minus strand of CM057343.1, from coordinate 145,921,874 downwards.
AGGCCGGAGAGATCGAGCTGTCCAAAAGTGTGTTGGTGAACAATCAAGTTGCAACTGCCAACTTTATACATACAGAAGTTGAAGCCTTCTGGGAGCAGACAGCCGAACACGCTGCCCTGAGAAATGAAACGGACTCATCGCGGCCTCCGTGGAGTACGCACATGTCTAATAAGACGAAGAAGATGATAAAGCTACTTCGGAAAGAGCCCAGGACGGAATGGGAAGGGCGGAAGAAGCCTACCAGTCCAGCTGCCAATGCGGCTCCATCAGGCTCAAAATCCAAGAAGCTCAAGAAGAAGAAAAGTGCTGATCGGCGTGAAAAGGAGTCTGCAGGGAGATCGACCATTTAAAAACATATCGATTCCCTCGAAGAATATGAACAGAAGGAAAGAACTCTGATTCAATTGAAGGAGTTCCTCCCTGTACGAGCGGCTGAAATTCTGGAGGAGTTAGAAGAAGACTTCAATGAAGAGATCCCTATAGTGACCTGCTACGCCATCCATCTGGGCAGCGACTCTGAGGGGGAGCTCTATTTTCCCGAAAAGGACGAGGAGCTTGCCACAAAGGCCAATCAAATCCAGCTCAGAAGCGGCAGGGCTCTACCGCCAAATCAGGGCAACGCCCCAAAAGGGAAGGAAAAACAAGTCGCTAATGAAGAAGATGGTAGAGAACCGGCTAATGAAAACATAAGTCCTTCCCCGGTAGACTATAATGTCTTGGCTCACCTCCGAAAGCTTCCGTCTCTCCTTAGCATCTACGACGCCTTGGTTCTATCTCAAGAGCTTAGAGATGTTCTCATTCATGCTCTACAAAACCCTGAGCGGTATCAGGCTCGCTTTGCGGAAATTAATATGAAAGAAGCTCAGTACACTTTGCAAGCCGCCGCAGTCACGTTTAAGGATGAAGACTTGCTACTGGGAACGGCTGAGCATAATCGGCCGCTTTACGTGACCGGGTACAGCGACGGGGATCGGATTAATCGCATATTGATTGATCCGGGGTCCTCAGTGAACATCATGAACTTGCGAACACTGAAGAGTTTGTCAATGGACGTCCGACACCTGTCAAGGGAAAGGATTGTCATTCAAGGCTTCAATCAAAACTACCAGCAAGTTCTGGGGTCTATAGCTTTGCCAATCAAATTCGGGGATCTGCAAACTGAAGCTAAGATATACATGATCGACGCCGACACGTCTTATAAGATTCTCTTGGGACGGCCGTGGCTCCACGATTATGGCATCGTCCCATCAACTCTCCATCAATGCATGAAGTATACTAAAAATGGCGAAGAAAGACGCATTGACGGAGACATCCAGCCGTTCGGTGTGCATGAAGTCCGATATGAAGATTCTCGGTACTTTATGAACCACCAAAATGCTAAGCCACAACTAACTTAGGATAGAGCGGCCCCAAGACTCAAATGCAAATCTGAGTCGGCTGTCACTTTCAAAAGAAAAAACGGCCAAGTGCGCCCGCGTTTTGGTAGCGACACTGATGAGTCTGACGCTGGAAGTCCGTCCTTCCGTAAAACTCGCCCTCATTTCGGTAGCGATAAGGACGAATCTGTTACTAAAGCCCCATCTAGCAGCAAATTCCGTCCTCATCTTGGCAGCGACACTGAAGAGTCGAAGGAAGAGGACCTGCCGTGCAACAGCGGTGCAGATTGGACCCCTATGCAACAAGCTAAAGTACGAGAGCCCTTCGAAATTGCAGACGGGTCCCTAGCCATCACAAGGGTACCGGAGCAGATGTGCAAAGAGCTCGATGCGCTGTCAGTCTCCACCGAGGACCAGCTGAAAACTTTCTACGTCCCCGGAAGGAAAAGTGAGCAGAAAGGCATTCTGTTTTATGGGTCAAACCCCGTTGTACACCCGGACGATTTGTCTGTCGCGTGCCTTCCATATGAGAGAGGCATAAGAGCCGTCCTCAATCCTAGATACTATGCGCCCGAGATGCGGGAATACTTTAAAAAGTGCGGATGCAAGTTATATCAAACGGAGTCCGAAGCAAAGTTTTACGAAGGGCTATGGCATCCACCTCAGGTCCGAGGACTCATCGATGAACGAATTCCAGATAGGCGGGGCATAGGTTTCATCCAGCCTGATTCTAAGGCATGCTACTGTTAGTGTATATGCCCTAGGGGCCATTATTGTATCATACTAGCTTGTATATTACTTAATGGAAGATTGGGATATTCACAGTTATATAACAGTCTTGCTAAACATGGTAGTATGCTACCTTGTTTTATCTATCTTAATATGTGTGTACGTATTGATAGAGCCTTTAGGATCTTGCTTGACTACCAGTGCTGTGATGGCGGTCACACTAGTGGGGGCTGGGTAGTCTACAAGCGCATCCTTTTTCAGGTCCCTATTCGTAGGATTATCGAAACAGGGCATCGATACTCCGGAGTAGACTAGTGTGTACGCTTCTCATCCCAGTTGGGGAGATGGTCTGTCCCACAGCCATCAGTACGTCGTACTGGAGATAGTATACAGGTGCTCGTTGGGTTACGGGTACACCGGACAGGACTCGCGGGGAACTGTTGGTTGGTATTATACCCGTCGTCAGTTAATAGTTCCCAGGTGACATGAGTACAGCATAGTCCGCAGACTTGACATTGCTACTTCGCCTCGAGTGTGTCCCACTGTTCTTAGATTGCTACCCTACCACGGCTCAAAGGAGTCGTGCAAATAGGTAGCAGTTGGGTGCAGTCCCGAGCACTTGGAGGCAGTGGCGGTTAGACAGGATTCGTCTCTCCCGGTATTGGGAGTTGATATCGCACTGTGTCAGAGAGCCATTACGCAAAGTCCCTGGCCAGGGCAAGCGAGATTTACTGGTAGATTCCAGTAGTTTCTCAAGATGTATTGGGCTTCACTCCGACACGACTTATACCGCTTTTAGGGGACTGACGCTTTCCGCCCCCCTAAGGCCCGATATGCGATAGTCCTAGACGAACAGACCGGACTGTACGGAGATTGTCACATCAGGCTCAGTAGGAGTTCCGATAGGTTTCCTCATCGGCCTTCTTATCGACATCTACCTGGGGACCGTTACGTACAGATAGTGCCGCTTGCGGTCTGTGGTTAAACCCACTGCCAGCGTAGTAGTCGAGTCTTTAGAGTCCCACACAGAGAGTTTCCCTGCTCCAGGCGAAACGATATAGAGGTCGTATGGTTTTACGACAAGGGTTCGGACGCATACGTGTTTAAACGCACGTACGACGTTCGGACAGTTTTTACTAGCCGGCTTTGGTTTAAGCCAGATTCTAGTATCGGGTTATTGGATTTATACAGTCTAAAGTTTTTCCGTGTTTTCACGGATAGGAGGGGCGTTCTCGTAATTTGGCGGGAAGCTTCTAGAAGTATGGTGACTTGAGGGTTTAGGTGGCATAAGCATTTATTGCTTTAGTGACTCATTTGTGTGATTCATCCATATCATTAATGCATCATTAAATGGTTAATGACTCATGTAGTGAATCACACATATTGAATTAATGAAGCATGATGATTAATTATTTTATTTATTTATTTGTCAAATCATTATGCTTCATATATTCAAGAGAGATCATTATCTCATTATCATTCTTATGCTCACCTTCTCTCTCCTCAAGCTATCTCTCTTCAAACCCTAATCCTACCCTCTCATGTGTTGAAATCAAGAATTAGCTAGACTGTTTAATACATAACCATACTCTATATCATCTAGGTGACTTTGATTAGCAACTAAAGAAACCTAGTTACCTCAAGATTAGAGGCAAATCTTGGAGTAGAAGCTCTCGTGGTGGATCGTCTATTACATAAAGGAGGCCGACGAGGAGGTGGATAACGAGAAGATGAAGGACTAGGTTCACTAGGTATAATCTTTTCTCGTAGTAGTTAACAACTCCTATATTTGTGTTAGTTATAGTTTAGCAAAGTTCCTTTCGGTTAGTCGATGTTACTTCAAACAAAATGATTGTTTTTCATATTTCCGCCTCCCCGCAAGTCGTGGGGTGTACAACGTCGACTTACAGTGGTATCAGAGCCTCACTAAATAATAACTAACTTATTAGCAAAGTCGTTTCAATTTCGAACGCAAAACGAACCGAAAAAAATATCGTATTCACCAAGTTTCTGTCGAATTTAAATCGAGGTCTAAAAAATTTTCAGGGACCTCTAAAAATACAAGCAGGGAAATATAAGAATACTGGAAAAAATTAGGTGCATGAATTGGCCAAACAGTCACGGAACCGCGGCCGAACCCACCGATCCGCCGCGGGTCCGCAGCCGAGTTGAAGCCGATTCAGCCTAAGTTTCCCCAGTAACTCTTCTGTGAATATTTTGTCTTTTCTGGAATGTTTATTTTCTGCTCAAGTCTCAAGTGCACAGAGAAGTTTTGGAGTAGAATCTAAAGTGTTTTCTCGATCGAAATTATACAATGTTTGCTAATTAGATTATATCTCTGAACTATATAATGTGTTAGTAAACCTCCCCTAACTTCTAGTATGTCGGTTGGCAAGGGGTTGCACATTTCTGTAATGATTTTACTGTTTGTGATTATGAACTTGATTGGATTGTTGTGATGATTAGCCGGGGTTTGAGATGGGTTATTATATTCATTCATTCGATGTAATTGTAATATGTTGTAATATTATTTTGCGGGGCACATCCAAGTTGCGGTTGTAGCCACCATTGTATTATTTCATTTTTACTATTTTTACTCCTAGGATAGACCCAAGGTGGGGTGCACAAACTACCGGGTACTTTGAAGTGTTTAGTGGCCTATTCACGTTGTTGAGGGAGACCGCTTCACTTCGGGTACTTGGCGGGTAGTTTGCCGTACCCATAGGGGTCTAGGGTGAGGTAATGGCTATTCATCACAACTGTATAATCCGTCTTTCGTTGCCGGCTTAAAAGAAACGCGGATTGCTGGCATATCCAATAATGTTCATCTGTGATCTTGAATGCCTATTATTGCGTCAGAAGAATGTACAATATCTATATATGATAGCTATTAGACGTCACTTATGTTTTACACCCACACTAGCCCAGCCCCCACTCTGTCGTTAGTTAAGTAACCTAACGGGCGATGACGGGACCCAGTGGCAAATGCGGATGGCATAAGTGGACGTTGTATTTTCGTTGTTTTCTGCAATGATAGGTTAATGATGGGATGCATTATTATTAATGCAAAGAAAATAAACCAAAGTTGTTTCGTTGGAACAGTTTAAAAGAAACCACTCGGTTATTTTTAAAACAGAAGATATTTTAATTGCGAAGCTTTAACCACTCCTTTTAAAAGCTATCAGGTTCCTTCGGTCATATCAAGTTCACTACGTTCACGGTTTCGCCAAAACCATTCGTAGCCCTCCGTCATTTCATTTGGGTATTCAGTAGTATTCAAGCTATGCATTTTGGCCAAAGTCAATGCATAGTGTTTGGTAGCTGCTGGGTATTCATTTGTTGCATAGATAGATGAGTTAGTTTGGGACAGTCGTATTATCATTTGACCAAAGTTAGGGGTATGTACGGATGGGTTCAAATTAACAAGATAATGATGGGTAGAACTTGACATGTGACTTATGACATTTTGACCAAAGCCAAGGTCATAAGAGCATGGGGCAGAAATTTATATCGGGAATTTCTAAAGAAACTGAAATTTGCAAAGAGATGCATACCATTTGGAGTTTGATGAATGTTAGTAGGATTCCTTCAATATTATCACACGATGATATTTGGATCCCGATCCTACTGTGAGTATATGCTACTCATCAGGAGATTCGTCACTTAACGAACAATGCTATAAACCAAATAGGTGTCGAGAAAGGTGTCAGCGGGGCTACGCCCCCAGAGAAAAGAGGTTATTTAATTAAGGAACTTCACGAAAGCGTTGGAAAACCTCTCTCGAAGTACCGACACCGGCCTGGGTGAACGGTTAAGCAAGTATTGTACAGTGAGAATAGTCCTGGCTAGTTCTTCCTTTTTGGTTTGAGGAGGGATTCGAGAAACAGTGGGAGCCATCCAGTTTAGATAAACTAAAAACCACTCTAAACTTGCAAGAGCATCATGCTAAAGAGTTTTCTTCTCTCTCTCCTAATTGCAGCGACCCTGAAAATGACTGGACTTAAGTTACTTTTAGAGAAAAATATACTGACAGGGCTAAACTATAAAGATTGGCTGCGGAATGTCAAAATGGCTTTGACCTATGACAGATTAGGGTATGTCCTCACCGCTAAGGCACCTGCAGTCCTAGGTCCCAAATCCAGTAATGCGGATAAGGAAATCCGGAAAACCTGGGAGTTAGATTGCGCGAAGGCCAAGTGCATCGTGCTTGCCTCGATGAATAAAGAACATCAGAGGAGGTACGAGGATATGGATCTTGAATCCATATTTTTCCATACAAAGGATCTGTATGGGGAGCAATCTCGTATAGCAAGATACGAGACCTCAAAGAACCTGTTTCAGGCGAGATTGTCCATCGGATCATCGGTAGGAGAACATGTCCTAAAGATGATTGGCTATATAGAAGAGCTTGCAGACCTGGGGACAACTTTGGAGAATGAGCTCTATACGGACTTAATTCTCCAGTCCCTTCCTTCCACCTACGCCCAGTTTATTCTGAATTTCAACATTCAAAGAAAAGAAGTTGAACTTCCAGAACTCCTTAACATGTTGAGGAGTGCAGAGGGCACCTTGCAGAAGGCAAGGGAAACACACACTATGTTTGTTCGCGGTGCTTCTTCTTCCGGGTCCAAGGCTAAGGCCAAAGGAAGGAAGAATAAGGCCGCCACCAAACCTAGAGGAGGTGTTAGTAAGGTGGGAGCGAAGGGAAAGAAAAAGATTGCGGTGCCAGGAGTGGCCAAGGATGAGTGCTTCAATTGTCATAGGAAAGGGCACTGGAAGAAAGATTGCAAGGCGTGGAATGCCAAGAACCAGGAACCGAAGCAAGCTGTGGCTTCGACTTCAGGTTTGTTTGTAATTGAGAATTGTCTGTCAATCAACTCTACTTCCTGGGTATTGGATACCGGATCAGGATCTCATATATGCAATTCATTGCAGGCACTGAGAAACCTAGAGTGCTGAAGAATGGTGATATGACCCTAAAGGTTGCTAACGGAGCTAGCGTGGGAGTTGTGTCCGTCGGGGATTATCACCTGGGATTGACAAGTGGACACATTTTGGTTTTACATAACTGTTTTTGTGTACCTAGTTTAACGTGTAACATCATATCAGTTTCCTTGTTATCAAATAAAGGTTATGATTTCACGTTTGTAAGCGATGTTGTTAACATCCACCTTAATTATAGTTTGATTGGGTCCGGTACACTGGATAACGGTATATATGTCTTAAACCAATTCCAGATTTTCAATGTCCAGAACACACTAAAAAGAAAGTCTCCAGATTTAAATAAGGCTTTCTTATGGCATTGTAGACTAGGTCACATCAATGAGACAAGGTTAACTAAGTTACATAGAGAAGGATATTTGGATTCATTCCAATATCAATCTTATGCCACTTGTCAATCATGTCTCAAAGGAAAGATGACAAAGACTCCATTCACTGGACATGGAGTAAGAGCGAGCTCGCTCTTATGACTCATACACAGCGATGTATGTGGTCCAATGTCTACACATGCAAGAGGTGGTTTTTCCTATTTCATTGCTTTTACGGATGATTACCCTAGGTACGGATTCATTTTTCTGATGAAACATAAATCTGAGGCTTTTGAAAAATTCCAAGAGTATAAGAATGAAGTAGAAAACCAAACCGGCAAAAGTATCAAGACATTGAGATCTGATCGAGGTGGTGATTACTTAAGTGCCGAGTTCCTAGGTTACCTAAAAGAGAAAGGAATTCTATCTCAGCTTACTCCTCCATACACTCCACAACATAACGGTGTATCGGAGAGAAGGAATCGAACCTTATTGGATATGGTACGTTCCATAATGAGTAATGCTGAGTTACCGTGATCTTTCTGGGGTTATGCGCTAGAATCAGCGACATATCTTCTGAACAGGGCTCCTACCAAGACTGTGCCTACCACGCCATATCAGATGTGGAGTGGGAAGAAACCCTATCTTCAGCATATGAAGATATGGGGATGTCCAGCTTTTGTTAAAAAGCAGCATGCGGACAAGCTCGAGGCACGATCAGTACAGTGTAAGTTTGTGGGATATCCAAAGAACTATAAGGGATATTATTTCTATTACGCAGAGGAACAAAAGGTTTTTGTTTCTCGTAATGCCCATTTTTTAGAACAGCAGTTTTTAGAAAAGGAAAAAAGTGGGAGCAAAATAGAACTGGAAGAAATTCCAGAACCACAAACTACTACTGAAAGTTTGGTAGAACCAGTAATTCAAGAAGAACAGGACATTCCCGCACCCCTCCGCAGGAATAGTAGGCCGTCTCATCCGTCTGAGAGATACTACGGTTTTCTCATAGATGGGGATAGAGAGGATTGCATCATTGATGATGATGAACCTACTAGCTTCCAGCAGGCCATCCAGAGCGGTGACTCGGTACGATGGCTAGATGCAATGCGGACCGAAATGGATTCCATGTACACCAACAAAGTATGGACTTTGGACTTTGCTCCAGGTGGGGTAAAACCCATAGGATGCAAATGGATCTTCAAGAAAAAGATTGGTGTAGATGGACAGGTGGAAACCTATAAGGCTAGACTTCTTGCAAAGGGTTTTCGTCAAAGACTTGGTTTCGACTATGACGAAACTTTTTCTCCAGTGGCTATGCTCAAATCCATTCAGGTCCTTCTTGCTATTGCCGCCTTCCGTGATTATGAGATCTGGAAGATGTACGTAAAGACGGCTTTTCTAAATGGTAATTTGGAAGAGTGCATCTATATGGATCAGCCAGAAGGTTTTATTCAGAGTGGGAGCAGCGGGAAAGTGTGCAAGCTGCTTAAGTCCATTTATGGACTAAAGCAGGCATCGTGGAGTTGGAACATCTGTTTTGATGAAACAGTCAAAGAATATGACTTTATCAAAAATCCAGATGAACCATGTATATATTGTAAAGTTGTAGCACGAACTGTCGTATTCCTTGTCTTGTATGTGGATGACATTCTATTGATAGGAAATGACATTCCTATGCTACAATCTGTCAAAGGATTCTTGTCACACAGGTTCTCCATGAAAGACCTGGGTGATGCCTCTTACATTCTGGGGATCCGGATCCATCATGATAGATCCAACAGGATGTTGGGACTTTCGCAGTCCAGGTATATCAACACTATACTGAAAAGATTCAGTATGGAAGATTCTAAGCGCGGTAATCTACCGGCTTGTCACGGAATCACCCTATCCAAAGCGATGTCTCCCAAGTCTGATTTGGAAAGGGATCGCATGTCTATTATACCCTACGCTTCTGCGGTAGGCTCTATAATGTATGCGATGTTGTGCACCAGACCAGATGTAGCTTACGCACTGAGCGTGGTAAGCCGGTATCAGTCAGACCCAGAGGAGAATCACTGGATAGAAGTGAAGAACATTCTCAAGTACCTGAGAAGGACTAAGGAGATGTTCTATGCGGAAAAGACCTCAAGATCGAGGCCTTTGCTGATTCTGGCTTCCAGAGTGATAAGGATGACTCCAAGTCCATATCAGGTTATGTCTTTACCCTCAATGGAGGGGCGGTATGCTGGAAGAGCTCCAAGAAGGACACCGTTGCAGACTCGACGATGTAAGCGGAGTATATTGCTGCTTGCGATGCCGCAAAAGAAGCGGTCTGGATGAAGAAGTTCCTCACAGAACTTCAGGTGGTTCCTACCATTGTTGATCCAATACCTCTGTATCGCGACAACAACAGAGCTATAGCTTTAGCAAAGGAACCAAGGTCCCATCAGAAGTCCAGACGCATCTTAAGGCGGTATCACCTAATCAGGGAGATCGTAGATCGCCGGGAGATCGAAGTCCGGAGAGTTGCTACAGAGGAGAACATTGCTGATCCATTCACAAAGGCCTTACCTCAGATTCAGTTCGAGAGGCTACTCGAGTTGATCGGTCTTCGATATGCCAGTACATGGCCCTAGTGTAAGTGGGAGATTGTTAGTGTATATGCCCTAGGGGCCATTATTGTATCATACTAGCTTGTATATTATTTAATGGAAGCTTGGGATATTCACAGTTATATAACAGTCTTGCTAAATATGGTGGTATGCTACTTGGTTTTATCTATCTTAATATGTGTGTACGTATTGATAGAGCCCTTAGGATCTTGCTTGACTACCAGCGTTGTGATGGCAGTCACACTAGTGGGGGCTGGGTAGTCTACAAGCACATCTTTTTTCAGGTCCCTAGTCGTAGGATTATCGAGACAGGGCATCGATACTCCGGAGTAGACTAGTGTGTACGCTTCTCATCCCAGTTGGGGAGATGGTCTGTCCCACAGCCATCAGTACGTCGTACTGGAGATAGTATACATGTGCTCGTTGGGTTACGGGTACACCGGACAGGACTCGCGGGGAACTGTTGGTTGGTATTATACCCGTCGTCAGTTAACAGTTCCCAGGTGACATGAGTACAGCATAGTCCGCAGACTTGACACTGCTACCTCGCCTCGAGTGTGTCCCACTGTTCTTAGATTGCTACCCTACCACGGCTCAAAGGAGTCGTGCAAACAGGTAGCAGTTGGGTGCAGTCCTGAGCACTTGGAGGTAGTGGCGGTTAGACAGGATTCGTCTCTCCCGGTATTAGGAGTTGATATTGCACTGTGTCAGAGAGCCATTACGCAAAGTCCCTGGCCAGGGCAAGCGAGATTTACTGGTAGGTTCCAGTAGTTTCTCAAGGTGTAATGGTCTTCACTCCGACACGACTTAAACCGCTTTTAGGGGACTGACGCTTGCCGCCCCCCTAAGGCCCGATATGCGATAGTCCTAGACGAACAGACCGGACTGTACGGAGATTGTCACATCAGGCTCAGTAAGAGTTCGGATGGGTTTCCTCATCGGCCTTCTTATCAACATCTACCTGGGGACCGTTACGTACAGCTAGTGCCGCTTGCAGTCTATGGTTAAACCCACCGCCAGCGTAGTAGTCGAGTCTTTAGAGTCCCACACAGAGAGTTTCCCTGCTCCAGGCGAAACGATATAGAGGTCGTATGGTTTTATGACAAGGGTTCGGACGCATACGTGTTTAAACGCGCGTACGACGTTCGGACAGTTTTTACTAGCCGGCTTTGGTTTAAGCCAGATTCTAGTATCGGGTTATTGGATTTATACAGTCTAAAATTTTTCCGTGTTATCACGGATAGGAGGGGCGTTCTCGTAATTTGGCGGGAAGCTTCTAGAAGTATGGTGACTTGAGGGTTTAGGTGGCATAAGCATTTATTGCTTTAGTGACTCATTTGTGTGATTCATCCATGTCATTAATGCATCATTAAATGGTTAATGACTCATGTAGTGAATCACACATATTGAATTAATGAAGCATGATGATTAATCATTTTATTTATTTATTTGATAAATCATTATGCTTCATATATTCAAGAGAGATCATTATCTCATTATCATTCTTATGCTCACCTTCTCTCTCCTCAAGCTCTTTCTCTTCAAACCCTAATCCTACCCTCTCATGTGTTGAGATCAAGAATTAGCTAGACTATTTAATCTATAACCATACTCTATATCATCTAGGTGACTTTGATTAGCAACTAAAGAAACCTAGTTACCTCAAGATTAGAGGCAAAGCTTGGAGTAGAAGCTCTCGTAGTGGATCGTCTATTACAAAGAGGAGGCCGACGAGGAGGTGGATAACGAGAAGACGAAGGACTAAGTTCACTAGGTATAATCTCTTCACATAGTAGTTAACAACTCCTATGTTTATGTTAGTTATATTTTAGCATAGATCCTTTCGGTTAGTCGATGTTGCTTCAAAGAAAATGATTGTTTTTCATATTTCCGCCTCCCCGCAAGTCGTGGGGTGTACAACGTCGACTTACAGCTACGTGATCCATATTGGGGAAGCTAGCGAAGAGTCAAATGATGAAGACGAGCTAACCGCCAGAAGAAGCTCCTCAAGAGCTCGAAGATTGACTTAGGAACGCCCGATAATCCAAGGCCAAACTACATCAGCTCACTCTTGTCAGAGGAAATGAAAGCGTAGATAATCGCCCTGCTGCACGAGTTCGTCGACTGCTTCGCGTGGACATACAAAGAAATGCCTGGCCTTTCCCCTGAAGTGGCCGTGCATAAGCTGGCTATATCTCCTGATGCTAAGCCAGTCAAATAAGCTCCTCGAAGAATGAGAAGGGAAATGGAAGAAAAGGTCATCGAGGAAACTAAGAAACTTCTCGATGCTGGCTTCATTAGAGAAGAGAAATATGCGGACTGGATCACATGCATACTCCCAGTGAAGAAGAAAAATGGGCAGATCCGAGTTTGTGTCGATTTCAGGGACCTCAACAAGGCATGTCCTAAAGACGACTTTCCGCTACCATTCATGGAAATAATGGTCGACGACACCTCAAATTATGAGTTGTTCACCTTTATGGATGTCTCGTCTGGGTATAATAAAATCAAGATGTCGCCTGAGGATGAGAAGCACACAGCGTTTCGAACCCCGATCGGAATATACTGCTACAAGGTGATGCCATTCGGACTGAAGAACGCAGGTGCCACATATCAAAGGGCAATGACCAATATCTTTGATGACCTAATCCATAAAGTCTTCGAATGCTATGTTGACGATTTGGTCGTCAAGAATAAAGCCAAGGCCGACCATATCCAAGATCTTAGGACCGTTCTCACCAGACTGAGGGAATACGATCTGAAGATGAATCCTTTAAAGTGCGCTTTTGGCGTGTCATCGGGAAAATTCCTAGGCTTCATAGTCCGACATCGAGGGTTCGAAGTTGACCCATCAAAGATAAAGGCCATCATGGAGATGCCCCCTCCGAAGAGTCTGACGCAGCTAAGATCTTTTAAAGGCAAGATTGCTTATATACGGAGGTTTATCCAAAATTTATCGGGAAGATGTAGGCCCTTCTCAAAACTCATGAAGAAAGGAGCTCCTTTTATCTGGGATGCCGAATGTCAAGCAGCATTCGAAAGCATCAAACAATACTTGTTGCACCCTCCAACGCTAGCCGCTCCTATTCCAAATAAACCGCTGATTCTCTACACTGCCGCGCTAGATGAGTCACTTGGTGCGCTCCTTCTCTAGAATAATGAGGAGGGAAAAGAAAATGCCCTCTACTACCTCAGTCGAACTCTAGTCGGGACGGAACACAACTATTCCCCAATCGAAAAGAAATGCCTGGCTCTGATATTTGCTGTGAAGAAGCTGATGCACTATCTGCTCGCTCATCGGGTTATGCTGATCTCCAAGGTCGACCCGCTCAAACACTTGATGACCAAAGCAAGCCTAGCCGGCAGAACAGCAAGATGGGTTGTCATGCTACTTGAGTTTGACATAGTTTATACCCCTCAGAAAGCAGTAAAAGGGCAAGCTCTTGCAGACTTTCTCGCGGCTCATCCCATACCAGAAGGGTCACCACTCAATTGCGAGTTACCCGACGAACAAGTGCTGCACCTCGAGAATGGCGATCTATGTTGGGAGCTCTACTTCGATGGGGCCTCATCGATAATGACCTCCAGTAAATCAAGCGTCCCGGAGATAAAAGCAGGGATAGGATTGGTGTTCATCACGCCATCAATGGGAACCCTACGGCGTTCTTTTGCTCTCACCGAGCCTCGCACAAACAATGAGGCCGAGTATGAAGCTCTGATAGCTGGTCTGGAGCTCGCCATAGAAATAGAAATCCTTCGGCTACGGGTCTACGGTGACACCCAGCTTGTCGTCAACCAAGTAAGCGGCGACTATAAGATATACAAACCCGAGTTAGCTTGGTACAGAAGCCGGGTGGTGGAACTCATGAAACGGTTCACTCACATTGAACTAATGAGAGTCCCCAGAGCGTTGAATGGAAAGGCTGATGTACTCGCTCGCTTAGCCAAGGAGCTGGCTGATCCTGACATGGATGAAATTCTGATCATAGTCAGGAGCCGGCTGTTGGAGATAGTGCCCTCATAGTCAATTATTGGATCGCAGGTACGTGATTGCAATGATTGCGGAGGACCTATACCGGTAGGACAGTCTTACTCAAGATGATAGTATACTATCTGGTTTGCCTTTATCAGTCGTGTACATGTTCAGGTGACTGATTACATGTTACACTTTGATAGAGCCCTTAGGATCTTGCTTTACCACCAACAGTATGATGGCGATCATATACGTGAGAGTTGGGTGGTTTATACGCATATCCATAATTGTGGTCCCTAGTCGTGGGAGTTTCGAGACAGGGCATCGATACTCCGGAGTAGACTAGTGTATACAGTCGAGACCCCGACGAAGGGCGGTGGCCGGTCTCATAAGCCACTGGTGTCAGTTGGATCACCTAAGATGTATACAGGTGCTCATTGGGTTATGAGTACACCGGACAGGACTCGCCGGGAATCTGCTAGTTAGTACTATACCTATCGTCAGATAGCAGTTCCCTGGTGACATGTGTACAGGTTAGTTCATCGACCTGAGGTCGTCATTTGTCTCGTGTGAGTTCCCACTGTGCTTTGATTTCTACCCTACCACGGCTCAAAGGAGTCGTGCAAACAGGTAGTTTTTGGGTACAGTCCCGAGCCATATGGAGGCACGTGAGCGGATCGGCAGGGGATTCGTCTCTCCCGGTATTGGGGGCGAGGTCGTGCTGTGTCTAGGAGAGCCATTAAACAAAGTCCATGGCCATGGCAGGAGATTTACTGGTAAGTATTCCAGTAGTATCTCAGTGTGTTATGTAAGTCCACGTTGCGACCCCCGGTTCTTACGGGGAGGCGGAAACGGTATAAAAAACGAATTTTTATCGCAAGAGGCAACATGGACTAAACTATGGTCGGGATCGTTACCTAAACTAAAACTAGCATACTAAGCTAAAGATATTTAGCTACTCGGATGAGGATGGTTATACCTAAACTTGAACTCCTTCTCTTCAAGCTCCGATGGTGGTTCGATGGCTCCTTCTCGTTGTCTCCGTACGCCGAAGATAGATCCACTTGAAAGCTCCAACCTTTAGCTCCTTCTTCGTTCTTTGAAGAAACTAGTTCACTTGGTTTGCTAAACCTAGTGAACTAGAATGAGTAGAGATGATTTAGAATGGGATTTTATCTATGGTTCTTGATTCTCAACTCATGAGACAAGAGAACCATAGATCAAGAGAGGGAGCAAGAGGTTGAGGGTGAGAGCAAGAGGAGAGCTCAAGAACAAGAGAGAGAATGAGCAAGAAAGAATGAGCAACTCTTTTGTCTTTCACCCTCTCATAATCCAAAGCAATGATAACTCATCATATCAACAAAAGTCTTATGTGATGGTTGAAGTAACCATAACCTTATCATGTCATGCACTCATTTTACTCAAATGAACAAGCAAGAAAAAGTCTTTGGCATGAAATGATAACCATGGTTATCATGATGGTCAACTAGTCAAGCCTAGTCAACCGGTCAACAAGTCAACAAAAGTCAACAAGTCACCAAAGTCAACAAGTCAACAAAAGTCAACAAGTCAACAACCATATCACCATAATACTTAATTAATATAATAGTTAATCACATATCATATTCTCATTAGGGTTGAGCATAAAGTCAAAAAGTCAACGGTCAACTGTCAACAACCCTAATGAGAATCCGCTGCCTCTGCCTCCCTGTCATTTGTGCATACACACCCGCATCCGCGTTCCGAGGAACACGAATGCAAACTGGATAAATCCAATCCCATAAGGTACACTAGGATCTGGCTTAAACCAAAGCCCGCTAGTGTAAACTGCCCGGACACTGTACGTGCACAAGTGCACGGATGTGACCGAACCCTGTCGCAAAACCATGCGACCTGTCGCAATACCATGCGACCTCTACTCTTTTGCCTAAAGGCGAAAAGCTTTCTGTGTGGGACTCTAAAGACTCGACACTACGCTGGCAGTGGGTTTAACCACAGACCGCAAACGGCACTAGCTGTGCGTAACGGTCCCCAGGTAATGCCGATAAGAAGACCGACGAGGCGAAACCCATCTGAACTCCTACTGAGCCTGAGTGTGACATTCTCCTTACAGTCCGGTCTGTTCGTCTGATACATCGCATGGCGGGCCTAGGGGGCGGTAAACGTCAGTCCCCCAAAAGCGGTACAAGTCGTGCCGGAGTGAAGCCCAATACACCCTGAGATAACACTGGAAACCTACCAGTATATCTCGTTTGCCCTGGCCAGGGACTACTCGTGTAATGGCTCTCCTAGACACAGCGCGATGTCAACCCCCAATACCGGGAGAGACGAATCCTGTCTAACCGTCACTGCCTCCAAGTGCTTCGGGACTGCACCCAACCACTACCTGTTTGCACGACTCCTTTGAGCCGTGGTAGGGTAGTGATCAAAGTACAGTGGGAACACACTCGAGGCGGAGTGACAGTGTCAAGTCAGCGGACTAAGCTGTACTCATGTCACCTGGGAACTGATAACTGACGATAGGTATAATACCAACTAGTCAGTTCCCGACGAGTCATGTCCAGTGTACCCGTAACCTAACGAGCACCCGCATACTATCTCAAGTACGACGTACTGACGGCTGTGGGACAGACCGTCTCCCACACTGGGATGAGAAGCGCATGCGCTGGTCTACTCCGGAGTATCGATGCCCTGTCTCGATAGTCCTGCGACCAGGGACCTGCATAAGGATGTGCTTATAGATTACCCAGCCCCACTAGTGTGACGGCCATCACATCGCTGGTAATCAAGCAAAGATCCTAAGGGCTCTACTAATGTGTATAGGCGATATACAAAAATAAACATATGTACACATTGAAGTAGAAACAAACCAAGTAGCATACTACTATTTTGAGCAAGATTGTCAATACAAGGTGAATATCCCAAGCTTCCATTAAGTAATATACATACTAGTATGATACAGTAATGGCCTCTAGGGCATATACACTAACAATCTCCCACTTGCACTAAGGCCATGTACTGGCGTATCGAAGACCTATCATCTCGATCAGCCGCTCGAACTGAGTCTGGGGCAAGGCCTTGGTGAATGGATCTGCAGTGTTATCTTCTGATTTTACTCTCTTTACCTCGATCTCCTGGCGATCAATGATCTCCCTGATCAGGTGGAACCGCCTCAAAATGTGCCTGGACTTCTGATGGGACCTTGGTTCCTTCGCTAAAGCTATAGCGCCGTTGTTGTCACAATACAGCGGTATTGGATCAACACTGGTAGGAACCACCTGAAGTTCCGTGAGGAACTTCTTCATCCAGACAGCTTCCTTTGCGGCATCGCAAGCAGCTATGTACTCCGCTTCCATGGTTGAGTCAGCAACGGTTTCCTGCTTGGAACTCTTCCAGCAAACCGCCCCTCCATTGAGGGTAAAGACATAACCCGACATGGACTTGGAGTCATCCTTGTCACTCTGGAAGCTGGAGTCAGCAAAGGCCTCAATCTGGAGGTCTTTTCCGCCATACACCAAGAACATCTCCTTAGTCCTTCTCAGGTACTTGAGAATGTTCTTTACTGCTATCCAGTGTTTCTCCCCTGGGTCTGACTGATACCGGCTTACAACGCTCAATGCGTATGCTACATCTGGTCTGGTACATAACATCGCATACATAATAGAGCCTACCGCAGATGCGTAGGGTATTGATGACATGCGAGCCCTTTCCAAATCAGTCTTGGGAGACATCTCTTTGGAGAGGGTGATTCCGTGACAAGCCGGTAAATTACCGCGCTTGGAATCTTCCATACTGAATCGTTTCAGTATGGTGTCGATGTACCTTGACTGTGAAAGTCCCAACATCCTTTTAGATCTATCACGATAGATCTGGATCCCCAGAATGTAGTTGGCATCGCCCAGGTCCTTCATGGAGAACCTCTGTGACAAGAATCCTTTGACTGACTGTAGCATAGGAATATCATTTCCTATTAGGAGAATGTCATCGACGTACAAGACGAGGAATACCACATTTCTCCCTACAATCTTACTGTAAATGCATGGTTCATCTGGGTTTTTGACAAAGTCGAATTCTTTGACAGTATCATCAAAGCAGATGTTCCAACTCCGCGATGCCTGCTTAAGTCCATAGATGGACTTGAGCAACTTGCACACTTTACCGCTGCTCCCACTCTGATTGAATCCCTCTGGCTGATCCATATAGACGCACTCTTCTAAATTTCCATTTAGGAAAGCCGTCTTAACGTCCATCTGCCAGATCTCATAATCGTGGAAGGCAGCAATGGCAAGAAGGATCCGAATGGATTTAAGCATGGCTACCGGAGAAAAAGTCTCGTCATAGTCCAAACCAGGTCTTTGACGAAAACCCTTTGCAACGAGCCTAGCCTTATAGGTTTCAACCTGCCCATCTACACCAATCTTCTTTCTGAAGATCCATTTGCAGCCTACGGGTTTTACCCCTTCTGGAGCAAAGTCCAAAGTCCAAACTTTGTTGGTGTACATGGACTCCATCTCGGTCCGCATTGCATCCAGCCATTTTACCGAGTCACCGCTCTGAATGGCTTGCTGGAAGCTAGTAGGCTCATCATAATCTATGATGCAATCCTCCCTATCCCCGTCTATGAGAAAACCGTAGTATCTCTCGGGCGGATGAGACTGCCTACTACTCCTGCGGAGCGGCGTAGGAATGTCCGGTTCCCCTGAACCTTCTGGTTCTACTAAGGTTTCAGTAATAGCTTGTGGTTCTGGAATTTCTTCCAGTTCTATTGCGCTCCCACTTATCTGATTTTCTAAAAACTCAGTTTCCATGAAGCGGGCATGACGAGAAACAAGGACTTTTTGCTCCTCTGCGTAATAGAAAAGATACCCCTTGGAGTTCTTTGGGTATCCCACAAACTTGCACTGTATTGAGCGTGCCTCGAGCTTGTCCGCATGCTGCTTTTTTACAAAAGCCGGACATCCCCATGTCTTAAAGGATTTAAGACTGGGTTTCTTCCCACTCCACATCTGGTATGGTGTGGTAGGCACTGTCTTAGTAGGAACTTGGTTCAAGAGATGTGCAGCTGTTTCCAGTGCATAACCCCAGAAAGATCGCGGTAACTCAGCCTTACTCATCATGGAACGAACCATATCTAGTAGGGTTCGATTCCTTCTTTCCGATACACCGTTGTGTTGTGGTGTGTATGGAGGAGTACGCTGAGAGAGAATTCCATTCTCTTTTAAGTAGTCCAGAAACTCGGCACTCAAGTATTCACCACCTCGATCCGATCTTAGGATCTTGATACTTTTGCCTGTTTGTTTTTCTACTTCATTCTTATATTCTCGAAATTTCTCAAAGGCCTCGGATTTGTGCTTCATTAAGAAGACATGTCCAAACCTAGAGAAATCATCTGTGAAAGTAATGAAGTATGAATAACCGCTTCGCGCATGTGTAGACATTGGACCACACACGTCACTGTGTATAAGTCCCAAGAGCTCGCTCGCTCTTACTCCGTGTCCAGTGAACGGAGTCTTTGTCATCTTTCCCATGAGACAAGATTCACAAGTGGCATAAGACTGGTACTTGAACGGATCCAAGTATCCTTCTTTATGTAACTTAGTCAACCGTGTCTCATTGATGTGACCCAGTCTACAATGCCATAAGAAAGCCTGATTTAATTCTGGAGACTTTCTTTTAAGTGTGTTCTGGACACTGAATATCTGAGCTTGATTCAATACGTATATACCGTTATTTAATGTACCTGACCCAATCAGTGCTTGATTTAGGTGGATGTTTACTACATCGCTTATAAAAGCAAAATCATATCCTTCCTTAGAAAGTAAGGATACAGATATGATATTGCAAGTCGCACCTGGTACATACAAACAGTCACGCAGAATCAATATCTGCCCAGTTGTCAGTCCTAGGTGATATTCCCCTACGGATACAGCATCCATGCTCATTCCGTTAGCAACCCTGAGAGTCATATCACCTTTCCTGATAACCCTACGGTTTCTCAGACCCTGTAACGAATTACAGATGTGAGATCCTGATCCGGTATCCAATACCCAGGAAGTAGGGTTAACTGACAAACAGTTCTCAATTACAAACACACTCGAAGCCGAAGCCACAACATGCTTCGAATTCTGGCTACTGGCTTTACAAGCCCTGCAATCTCTCTGCCATAGTTCATTCCCGTTACAATAGGAACGTCCCTCTTTAATCATATCCAGTCCCGAAACTTTTGCCCTTGTTTTTCCTTTTTCTTCCCTGGTTTCTTTCAGGGTATAAGCAGAGGGCAGGGACTGTAGAATTTGGTCAGTACTTGACCCATTCTCCAACGTGGTCTCCAGGTCCGTGAGCTTAAAATAGCTGGTCTCTGTAAGGACGTTGCCCCCTACAGATGACCCGACAGCCAACCTCGCTTGAAGCAATTCGTTCGAGGTCTCATATCTTGCGATACGAGATTGCTCTCCATATAAAACTTTGTTATGGAGGAAGATAGAAACTGAGTCCATCTTCTCGTGCTGCCTCTGGTTTGCACCATTAACTGAGGCTAACACGAGGCACTTGGCTTTCGCACAATCCTTTTCCGGTGTCCTGCGGATGTGAACATCCGTGACAGGGGAAACTGGACCTGAGACAGCAGGGATTTGATTAGTTAAGAGGTGTCCCAGCTTGTCATGGGCAATGGACATCTGGACAGACCTTTGCCAGTCATAACAGTCAGGTTCAGTCATATTTTTATCTAGATGTAACCTAGGTGCGGTCACAGGGTCGCTGCAATTAAGAGAGAGAAGAAGAAACACTCAGCATGATGCTCTTGCAAGTTTAGAGTGGTTTTTAGTTTGTCTAAACAGGATGGCTCCCACTGTTTCTCGAATCCCTCCTCAAACCATAAAGGAAGAATTAGTCGGGATCAATCCCACCGCACAATACTTGCTTAACCGTTCAGCCAGGCCGGTGTCGGTACTTCGAGGGAGGTTTTCCAACGCTTTCGCGAAGTTCCTTAATTAAAGAACCTCTTTTCCCTGGGGGCGTAGCCCCGCTAACACCTTTCTAGGCACCTACTAGGTTTATAGCATTGATCGTTTAGTGAGAAATTTTCCGAGGAGTAGCATATACTCACAGTAGGATCGGGATCCAAATATCATCGCGTGACGAAACTGAAGGAATCCTACCAGAATCATCACACTCCAAATGGTATGCAAATCTAGCAAGTTTCAGTACTTATGAAACTCCCGATGTATATTTTTGCCCCATGCTCTTATGACCTTGACTAAGGCCAACAAATCATAAGTCACATGTCAAGTTCTACCCGTCGTTGTACAGGTTAATTTGAATCCACCCGTACATACCCTTGACTAAGGCCAACAAGGTAATACGACTGTCCCAAACCAACGCATTCTATCTATGCAACATATGAATACCCACCAGCTACCAAACACTGTGCCTTGACTAAGGCCAACAAACACAGCTTGAATACTGTTGAATATTCATATGAAACGACGGAGGGCTACGAATGGTTTTGGCGAAACCGTGAACGTAGTGAACTTGATTTAGTCGATGGAACGAGATAGCTTTTAAATGGAGTGGCTCAAACTCCGCATTTTAAAAGTTTGTTTTGAAAAGAACCGAGTGGTTTTTCGAAAATGTTCCAACGACTTATACTTGGTTTATTTTCTTGCATTAGTTCTTTTAATGCATGTTTTGCTTGCATTAGTTCTTTTAATGCGTGATATTCTTGCATTAGTTCTTTTAATGCGTCCCATCAATTAATCCTACCATTGCAGAAAACAACCAAAATATGACGTACGCTTATGCCATTCGCATTCGCCACGGGGCCCCGTCATTACCCGTTAGGTTACTTAACTAACGACAGAGCGGGGGCTGGGCTAGCGCGTCTGTAAAACATAAGCAACGCCTAAATAATATCATATATAGATATACTGCAATGATAAACATTTCAGATCACAGATAAATACATTGGATATACTAGCAATCTGTAATTTGTACGAGCCTGTAACAAAAACAGATAACACGGTCGCGGTGAATAGCCAAAACCCCACCCAAGACCCCTACGGGTGCGGCAAACTACCCGCCAAGTACCCGAAGCGTAGCAACCTTCCTCAACTCCATGAGTAGGCCACTCGACACTTCGGCATACCCGGTAGTTTGTGCACCCCTCCATGGGTCTATCCTAGGAGCAAAAACAGTAAAAAGAAATTATACAATGACGGCTACAACCCCTTCCCGGTTGTGCGGCCATACAAATAATTATTACATCAATTTACAAATTTACATGAATTGCAAGAAAAGAAAACTCTCGTCTCACAACCCCCGGCTATTCACCCGCGACAATCCAACATATTTATATACACATTCCAGCACATTACAGATCATGTATAACCCCGACCAATCGACTTATAGCGATAAGCCGACGTTCAATACATGCAAACATTACAGATATAACCATCATAGTCAAAGTGCAGTGAAGTTCGGAAAAAATACGGAATTATAGGACCCCAAAAGGAAATTTCTTTTCTGGACAATCTGGGCACATATAATATATTTTAAAAATCCCAAAACCAACACACAAACACACTGCACGAAAAACGATGCAGAGAAGTCAACAACTCGCGGCGGTTCCGCGGCGGCTAAGAAGGCTAACGCGGCGGAAGGGCGGCGGTTCAGAGGAATTACTGCATCGTTTTTCTTGGGTGTTCTCACAAAACCCTGAGCCGAATTTAGGAGTATAAAGTTTTTCATTTTGACCAGAAAAAATTTCAACAGAAACTCAGTTTTAGTAAAAGTTTGGTTTTTGGATTTTTCCGGTTCCGAACTTCGTTACACTTCACTACCAAGCTAGTTTAAGTTTAGTTAGGCTCTGATACCACTGTAAGTCCACGTTGCGACCCCCGGTTCTTACGTGGAGGCGGAAACGGTATAAAAAACGAATTTTTATCGCAAGAGGCAACATGGACTAAACTATGGTCGGGATCGTTACCTAAACTAAAACTAGCATACTAAGCTAAAGATATTTAGCTACTCGGATGAGGATGGTTATACCTAAACTTGAACTCCTTCTCTTCAAGCTCCGATGGTGGTTCGATGGCTCCTTCTCGTTGTCTCCGTACGCCGAAGATAGATCCACTTGAAAGCTCCAACCTTTAGCTCCTTCTTCGTTCTTTGAAGAAACTAGTTCACTTGGTTTGCTAAACCTAGTGAACTAGAATGAGTAGAGATGATTTAGAATGGGATTTTATCTATGGTTCTTGATTCTCAACTCATGAGACAAGAGAACCATAGATCAAGAGAGGGAGCAAGAGGTTGAGGGTGAGAGCAAGAGGAGAGCTCAAGAACAAGAGAGAGAATGAGCAAGAAAGAATGAGCAACTCTTTTGTCTTTCACCCTCTCATAATCCAAAGCAATGATAACTCATCATATCAACAAAAGTCTTATGTGATGGTTGAAGTAACCATAACCTTATCATGTCATGCACTCATTTTACTCAAATGAACAAGCAAGAAAAAGTCTTTGGCATGAAATGATAACCATGGTTATCATGATGGTCAACTAGTCAAGCCTAGTCAACCGGTCAACAAGTCAACAAAAGTCAACAAGTCACCAAAGTCAACAAGTCAACAAAAGTCAACAAGTCAACAACCATATCACCATAATACTTAATTAATATAATAGTTAATCACATATCATATTCTCATTAGGGTTGAGCATAAAGTCAAAAAGTCAACGGTCAACTGTCAACAACCCTAATGAGAATCCGCTGCCTCTGCCTCCCTGTCATTTGTGCATACACACCCGCATCCGTGTTCCGAGGAACACGAATGCAAACTGGATAAATCCAATCCTATAAGGTACACTAGGATCTGGCTTAAACCAAAGCCCGCTAGTGTAAACTGTCCGGACACTGTACGTGCACAAGTGCACGGATGTGACCGAACCCTGTCGCAAAACCATGCGACCTGTCGCAATACCATGCGACCTCTACTCTTTTGCCTAAAGGCGAAAAGCTTTCTGTGTGGGACTCTAAAGACTCG
Organism: Agapanthus africanus; assembly: GCA_030015575.1. NCBI lineage: Eukaryota > Viridiplantae > Streptophyta > Magnoliopsida > Asparagales > Amaryllidaceae > Agapanthus > Agapanthus africanus. Next base: position 145,897,859 of record CM057343.1, on the reverse strand, counting down.
ACACTACGCTGGCAGTGGGTTTAACCACAGACCGCAAGCGGCACTAGCTGTGCGTAACGGTCCCCAGGTAATGCCGACAAGAAGACCGACGAGGCGAAACCCATCTGAACTCCTACTGAGCCTGAGTGTGACATTCTCCATACAGTCCGGTCTGTTCGTCTGATACATCGCATGGCGGGCTTAGGGGGCGGTAAACGTCAGTCCCCCAAAAGCGGTACAAGTCGTGCCGGAGTGAAGCCCAATACACCCTGAGATAACACTGGAAACCTACCAGTATATCTCGTTTGCCCTGGCCAGGGACTACTCGTGTAATGGCTCTCCTAGACACAGCGCGATGTCAACCCCCAATACCGGGAGAGACGAATCCTGTCTAACCGTCACTGCCTCCAAGTGCTTCGGGACTGCACCCAACCACAACCTGTTTGCACGACTCCTTTGAGCCGTGGTAGGGTAGTGATCAAAGTACAGTGGGAACACACTCGAGGCGGAGTGACAGTGTCAAGTCAGCGGACTAAGCTGTACTCATGTCACCTGGGAACTGATAACTGACGATAGGTATAATACCAACTAGTCAGTTCCCGACGAGTCCTGTCCAGTGTACCCGTAACCTAACGAGCACCCGCATACTATCTCAAGTACGACGTACTGACGGCTGTGGGACAGACCGTCTCCCACACTGGGATGAGAAGCGCATGCGCTGGTCTACTCCGGAGTATCGATGCCCTGTCTCGATAGTCCTGCGACCAGGGACCTGCATAAGGATGTGCTTATAGATTACCCAGCCCCACTAGTGTGACGGCCATCACATCGCTGGTAATCAAGCAAAGATCCTAAGGGCTCTACTAATGTGTATAGGCGATATACAAAAATAAACATATGTACACATTGAAGTAGAAACAAACCAAGTAGCATACTACTATTTTGAGCAAGATTGTCAATACAAGGTGAATATCCCAAGCTTCCATTAAGTAATATACATACTAGTATGATACAGTAATGGCCTCTAGGGCATATACACTAACATGTTATTGGGCTACACTCCGACACGACTTATACTGCTATTGGGGGTCTGACGTTACTAGCCCCCTAGGCAGATATGCGATACTCATTGACGAACGGACCGGACTGTATATACATTGTCACTGTTAGGCTCAGTAGGGTTTCCGGATGAGTTCGCTCATCGGCCTCCCTTGAGGTCAGTCCATGGGCAGCCGTTACGCATTGCTAGTGCCGCTGACGGTTTGTGGTTAAACCCACTGCCAGGGTACTGACGAGTCATTAGAGTCCCCCACAGACAGTTTCCCAAGTTCGGGCGAAACGTTGTAGAGGCCGTATGGTTTTATGGCAGGGTTCGGAAAATGCACGTGCGTTTACGCACGTGTTATTTTTCGGGCAGATCATACTGGTCGGCTTTGGTTTAAGCCGGATCCGAGTATTATATTGAGTAGATATAATATCTTTGTCTCAGCATTTGTATTCGGTCGTAATACAAATGCGGGTATTTTTATACAGTTACGGGGTTATCCTGAAAGTTGTTTCAGGATCACTTTTGGAAGTTGCCAGTTTCCAGTTTTCTATCAGCCGTCTTTTAACATTCGGTTAAAGACGGATTTATCTTTTCTTGGATGAGAGTGAGTCATGCTTCTAGAAGGTTCTTGAAAGGGTGACTTGACATGGTGAGTCATTAGTGCTTTGATGGAGCCATTAATGCAATGGTGACTAGGTTAATGAATCACCATTTACATTAATGAGGTTTTGTTTGCTTAAGGATATTTTTCTTGTGTTCACACATGATATTTCTTTCTTAAGGTCACCCTCTTCTCTCCTACACTCACCCCCCTCCCTATATATGGCCGGCCCCTCCTCTCTCTCAAACTGACTTGATGTTTCATTTGAAAATATTATGATAGTTTTCGGTGTATGGAATTCACAGCTCATTTCATTCCATCACCCGATTCCCTCGGCAACTTCATTAACCAATCGTCCACGGATTTGGACGAAGTGAGGCAAAGTCATCTACTCATTCTCTACATCATTCTTGGTCGTCTCTTTTAGCAAACTTGACGACCAAGTTGCCTCAAGTCAGAGGCGGGAGCCCGTTTAAAGAATCAGTGACGTGGTGCCACCTAGACGAGCAGATCGGAGATCGACGAGATCAAAGAAGCCGCAACGGAGCGTGGGATGATGGTTAAAGAACGAAGGACTCGGATCGTTCGGTATAACCTTTCTACACTCTTTACAGTTTGTTAGTTTAGCAATAATGGCAGATCCGGGTTAAAGTATACGATAGCGCCAGTTAAAAGTTTTTTGTTCCGCATTTGGCGTCTGTAGACGGCCGGGGCGCTACCGTAGACTTACAGTGGTATCAGAGCCTCACCATTTTGCTTTACTAATTTGTGCTAACGCGTTTAAAATATCGATCGAACCGGATATCGAAAATTGCAATTTCTAGTATTAAAGTTTCTGTTAATTTTCAAACTGGTCCAAATGTCATTTTGACCATACCAGAAAATCAAGCAGGGTTTTTGAGGAATACTGGAGAAATTCTACAAAGTGATTCCACTGTTCCGCCACGGATCCACGGCCCAAGCATGGGTTTGGCCGCGGATCCGCCGCAGGAAAGTGACATCACTTTGCCAATTTTCTACAGTGAATTCTATGTTGGAATTTGGGGTTTTTGGTACATATCTTTTGGGCCCAGGTTTTGTTACTGTTCACCAGTTGTTCGTGGGGCCCACTTAGTGATATTTGGTCGATCGAAATTTAAACATGTTAGTTTACAGTGCTTACATTATATCTCCGACCGGGAATGTCATTTGATCGGTAAACCGCGTCTGATTGCTATGGTTCTTTTAGACGGGTTTGCGAACGTGACATTCGCGTTGATGTTCTGTGTTGTGCTGTGATGTTGCGGATTTGTCGTGGTGGATAGCAGTGTGCAATGGTAGTCCAGTTTGAGTTTATTTGTACATTTGATATTGCGGGGCGAGCGTCCAACTTGTGGACTGCCGTCACTGCCTGTTGTATAATATTCTTTTGGGGCACGACCAGGTTGCGGTCGATGTACCTTTTGTACTATTTTTTACTGTACTAGGTTTTGCCCCGCGACGGAGTGCACGGATAGCCGGGTTCTGGAGGGGCAACGGGTCCGCATCTCATGGCTTTGAGAGGCAGAGGGGCCCCACTCTAGAATTGGCAGACTATTCGCCACACTCGTAGGGGGTACAGGTTGACCCAAGGAGGGGTGCCCAAGATTACCGGATTCCGTGAAGTGCAGGGTGGTCCATTCACTATGCTGTAGGGGGCTGCCTCGCTTCAGGTTTTGGCGGGTAACTTGCCGCACCCGTAGGGGTCTAGGTTTCATTGCACAGGCTATCCACACGACAGGGGAACGTCGGGTTTCAGCAGCGGCTCTATGAAACCCGGGGATCCCAGATTATCTGTATTGTTCAGTGATGCTTATTACTTTTCTGTAATGTTGCATATTATCACGCCTGGAGCGATTATTGTATATTGGTTTATATACTAATAGATGTTGTATATGTTTTACACCCGCGCTAGTCCAGTCCCCGCTCTGTCGTTAGTTAAGTAACCTAACGGGTGATGACGGGACCCAGTGACGAATGCGGATGGCATATACGTACATTTTATTTTCGTTCTTTTCTGGTGTGATCGATTGATGGGACTGCGTTGATTCTGATCAATACAAAGTAAAACAAACCTTTTTACAGTTGTTGGAACAAATTTAAAAAGTGTTATTGCAAAGACGTTTCCTTTTGTTTTGCATAGCGGTATTCAGTGGAATATCCTGCACCTCATTCGACGGGGCAAGGGCCGATATCCCTTCACCGGGACTGACCCCTTGGGCAGAAGTTTGCGTCAGGGTAATAACTTCACTATAGTCGATTACAAGTTGCTTTGCATAGCGGTATTCAGTGGAATATCATGCACCTCATTCCACGAGGAAAGAGCCGAGATCCCTTTACCGGAAGTGACCTCTTTAGCAAAAGGTTTTCGCCACTATATTTTAAAAAAAAAGCTATCAGGTTCCTTCAGCGATATCAAGTTCACTACGCTAAAGGTTTTTCGCCAAAAACTAGTCTTAGCCCTCCGTCGTTTCTTATGGATGGTCAGTAGTATTCAAGCTATGTTTGTTGGCTTACGTCAAGGCATAGTGTTTGGTAGCTGCTGGGTATTCATTTGTTGCATAGATAGATGAGTTGGTTTGGGACAGTCGTATTACCTTGTTGGCTTTCATCAAGGGTATATACGGGTGGGTTCAAATTAACAAGATAATGACGGGCAGAACTTGACATGTGACTTATGATTTGTTGACTTACGCCAAGGTCATAAGAGCATGGGGCATAAATGATATCGGGAGTTTCTAAAGAAACTGAAACTTGCCAAGTATGCGCATACCTTCTGGAGTATGAGTAACGTGGATGCATTCCATCACGTTATCATGCGATGAGAGTTGGATCCCGATTCCCACTGATGAGTTGGTTTACTCTTCGGGTGATCCCGATTGATTCTTCTTTCAGGTTTGGAGGAGAATTTGACAGGACAGTGGGAGGTTTCCGGATTAGATAAAGTGATAACCATTCTGATCTAGGTTAGAGTGCACGCAGAGTGTTTCTTTTCTCTCTCTCTTTGGCAGCGACCTTTGACCGACCCTAGACTTTGACTCAGTGACCAAGTTGACCGAACCTTCTTAAAATACTGGCTTTTGGATTGTCTATGTTGCATAAGTCATTGCCACTCCTTCTTTTACCCTTTGCATTTCTCAGAACGCCCGTTTTACTACGGATATCCACTTCCATTGGATAGATCCATCGTATGGTTATATACGAACTCGGAGGGACTTCTTCGAGGATGGATCCAGGTTCAGGAGAAATAGAATTGGTTTATTCAGTTGTCTTTTATTATCACCTTCTCTCAGGTTGTGAGGGCTCCTTGGTTTAGGAGAGTACACCTATTACGCTTATTGGATTGTCTTATTCCAAACCATAGGCTGGTGCCGAAAGGTAGGGAATGAAGAAAACCAATTAGCCTAAGTAGGGTGTGCAGAAGGTAATATGTAAAGACAAAATAAAGGGATTAGAAAGAGGGCAAAGTAAATTGCGACTGATATCATTCACGACCAAAACCGCGTACTTCATCGCCACTCCTATTTCACCTTTAAAAGAATAAGGTATTATTCAGATGTCTTTTATCATCACCTTCTCTCAAGATACGAGTACTCCTTGGTTTAGGAGGGTACACCTATTATGCTTATTGGATAGTCTTCTTCCAAACCATAGGCTGGTGCCGAACGGTAGGGAAGGAAGAAAACCATTTAGCCTAACGATGGTGTACAGAAGGTAATGACTTAAGACAAATAAAGGGATTTAGAGAGATGGCAAAGAGATATACGGTTGAAGTCATGAATTGGATTATGGAAGAGGCATTGCTATGAATACCAGGATACCCCTACGAAACATTTTCATGTTTCAGTGCATTGTTAAAGAAAACTGTTTTCCCGATTGGGTATTTACTCCAGGGTATATATTTACCAGGTTTCATTCTCATATCTGTATGGTTTTACAGATGATGAGTAGGAGTAAGTTATTGGGAATTAGGTGATTATCCTCATTATATCGGAATTCGTTGTAATTGGTGATATTTGAGGAAATCGCCGGGGTACAGTTTTCAACCTACGACGCACAGGTTTTGAGTTGCTTAAACTCAGCGGACTTATACAGAGTATTGTATGTTGTCCAGTGTCCATCAGGACAAAGGGGTAGGTCCTCGTACTATGTTCTGTTTACTTATAACTTCTCTAGTATTTAGACAAGTGTTTCGCAGAGATACAAGGTCTAAGTTTTGAGAAGTTGTGGGTATAAGAATAAAGTAGAGAACCAGGTATCACAAGTATCGGAATTCTTCAAAGAGATCGAAGATGTAGATTCTTGTGATTGGTATTCAGATGATAGTGATGGTTTTGAGAAACGTGTTTCTCTTTCAGGTTACTCATAATTGGATGGATTCCTAAGTTGAGTAATGCTGATTAGCCTCTTTCCATTAAGTTGATATGCACTGGAGACAGCTGTATGATTTGAATATGGTTCCAATTAAATAAAGTGGCAAAGTTTCTATATTGGATATAGAATGAATCGTACCTTAAAAGATATTAAGGTACGGGGAGTTGTCCAGCTTATGCTTAAAACCAGACTCTGGATAACTCAGGGCACGTTTCTGTAATGGCTGTTTGTGGGTTGACCCTGGCTATGACGAGGGTTGATATTCTACCATTTGGAAGATCAATAGTGATATTGTTCTTGACTCGCCACAGTTTTAGTAAAATGGATTTTTTTTCAGAAAACAGTAGTGGGAGTATGGTAGAACTGGAAGTGATTCCAGAACCGCGAACGATTACGGAAAATTTAATAGGACCTATATATTCAATCAGGTTTGACATTCCATTAGCCACTCCGCAGATATGGTGGGTAACCTCAGACACCCGAGAGGTACTCCGGTAGCCTCAAGGACGGTGACAGGGAGGTTCTTATCTACCCAGACTTGACACTACTGTTGTTCCAGGCTATGAGACCCAGTAGGAGGGTTGTCGTAGTCAGTGGGAGCATCGGAAGCATAGTGGGCAAGTAGCTTATGTCTATTTATAGACTAGAGCAGTTATAGTGGAAATAGATCATCTAATTTTGATGTGACAGTCATGGGTTTGACTTCAATCAGAATAGGGGATGGATCTGTTAAGAAGGTAGTTGGGTGTGATGTCATGGTATTTGGATGACATACACAGAGTAGGAAGTAAAATTCTTATACTACGATCGGTTGTACTGTGGTCGTCACACAGTTGTTTCTCCAGACAGGATATGGATATAATATTTGACATTCTGGTTTCTAGATCTATGGTTTTAGATCTGGATTTGGGTAGTTTTCCAATGTGGGTACTTTGACAGTATTCTAATGGTTTTTAGAATAGATGACTCCTAGCATGGTGGTATACCTGCAGGTGATGGAGTCACCCTCTCTAAAGATGTCTTACGGACTAAAGGGGAGAGGGATGTGCATGATTGGCAGATTACTTGCTTAGGCAATTGAGTCAATCATGAGATGTCAAGTACCACACCAAATGTTGTTTTTGCACTAGATGCAATAAGTTTGTATTAATCCAATCCTGGAGAAACATAAGGAAGCAGTTTTAGAACATAAGTACATGTTCTACGGATTTGATGACGGCAGCCTCCTTCGGGAGACGGTTATCATTCCAGGCTTCAAAGGTGACATGGTTGACAGAGTGATTGTCAGAGTTACAGTTTTCCCTCTGACGAGGGACAGTATTATAGACAGGTGGTCCAAGAGGATACTGTGGGTGGCATGGTGCCGGATACTGATTAGGTTCAGTGATCAATACAGTCTAAGAAGTTTGGATTTGGAGTTCATTTATGAACTAGGTCCCATCAGATGTCCAGACTTATTCTAAGACAGGTATTACTCAATTCGGGAGATGGCTTTCTCCGCGAACTTGAGATTAAGAGAGACATAGAAAGAAACATCTAGGCGGATCCACTCACTGAGGCTATTTCTCGAACACAATAGTTTTACAAACGGGCTTTGTGAAACTGATTAGTAGAGGAGTTGGATGTTCGGTTTCACACGGGCTGTGAGTAGTCGACATTGCAATAATTAGCCTTGAGTGCAAGTGGGAGATTGTTGGAGATAGTGCCCTCATAGTCAATTATTGGATCGCAGGTACGTGATTGCAATGATTGCGGAGGACCTATACCGGTAGGACAGTCTTACTCAAGATGATAGTATGCTATCTGGTTTGCCTTTATCAGTCGTGTACATGTTCAGGTGACTGATTACATGTTACACTTTGATAGAGCCCTTAAGATCTTGCTTTACCACCAACAGTATGATGGCGATCATATACGTGAGAGTTGGGTGGTTTATACGCATATCCTTAATTGTCTTCCGAAGTCGTGGGAGTTTCGAGACAGGGCATCGATACTCCGGAGTAGACTAGTGTATACAGTCGAGACCCCGACGAGGGGCGGTGGCTGGTCTCACAACCCACTGGTGTCAGTTGGATCACCTAAGATGTATACAGGTGCTCATTGGGTTATGAGTACACCGGACAGGACTCGCCGGGAATCTGCTAGTTAGTACTATACCTATCGTCGGATAGCAGTTCCCTGGTGACATGTGTACAGGTTAGTTCATCGACCTGAGGTCGTCATTTGTCTCGTGTGAGTTCCCACTGTGCTTTGATTTCTACCCTACCACGGCTCAAAGGAGTCGTGCAAACAGGTAGTTTTTGGGTACAATCTCGAGCCATATGGAGGCACGTGAGCGGATCGGCAGGGGATTCGTCTCTCCCGGTATTAGGGGCGAGGTCGTGCTGTGTCTAGGAGAGCCATTAAACAAAGTCCATGGCCATGGCAGGAGATTTACTGGTAGGTATTCCAGTAGTATCTCAGTGTGTTATTGGGCTATACTCCGACACGACTTATACTGCTATTGGGGGTCTGACGTTACTAGCCCCCTAGGCAGATATGCGATACTCATTGACGAACGGACCGGACTGTATATACATTGTCACTGTTAGGCTCAGTAGGGTTTCCGAATGAGTTCGCTCATCGGCCTCCCTTGAGGTCAGTCCATGGGCAGCCGTTACGCATTGCTAGTGTCGCTGACGGTTTGTGGTTAAACCCACTGCCAGGGTACTGACGAGTCATTAGAGTCCCCCACAGACAGTTTCCCAAGTTCGGGCGAAACGTTGTAGAGGCCGTATGGTTTTATGGCAGGGTTCGGAAAATGCACGTGCGTGTTATTTTTCGGGCAGATGATACTGGTCGGCTTTGGTTTAAGCCGGATCCGAGTATTATATTGAGTAGATATAATATCTTTGTCTCAGTTGCATTTGTATTCGGTCGTAATACAAATGCGGGTATTTTTATACAGTTACGGGGTTATCCTGAAAGTTGTTTCAGGATCACTTTTGGAAGTTGCCAGTTTCCAGTTTTCTATCAGCCGTCTTTTAATATTCAGTTAAAGACGGATTTATCTTTTCTTGGATGAGGGTGAGTCATGCTTCTAGAAGGTTCTTGAAAGGGTGACTTGACATGGTGAGTCATTAGTGCTTTGATGGAGCCATTAATGCAATGGTGACTAGGTTAATGAATCACCATTTGCATTAATGAGGTTTTGTTTGCTTAAGGATATTTTTCTTGTGTTCACACATGATATTTCTTTCTTAAGGTCACCCTCTTCTCTCCTACACTCACCCCCCTTCCCTATATATGGCCGGCCCCTCCTCTCTCTCAAACTGACTTGATGTTTCATTTGAAAAGATTATGATAGTTTTCGGTGTATGGAATTCACAGCTCATTTCATTCCATCACCCGATTCCCTCGGCAACTTCATTAACCAATCGTCCACGGATTTGGACGAAGTGAGACAAAGTCATCTACTCATTCTCTACATCATTCTTGGTCGTGTCTTTTATCAAACTTGACGACCGAGTTGCCTCAAGTCAGAGGCGGGAGCCCGTTTAAAGAATCAGTGACGTGGTGCCACCTAGACGAGCAGATCGGAGATCGACGAGATCAAAGAAGCCGCAACGGAGCGTGGGATGATGGTTAAAGAACGAAGGACTCGGATCGTTCGGTATAACCTTTCTACACTCTTTACAGTTTGTTAGTTTAGCAATAATGGCAGATCCGGGTTAAAGTATACGATAGCGCCAGTTAAAAGTTTTTTGTTCCGCATTTGGCGTCTGTAGACGGCCGGGGCGCTACCGTAGACTTACACCGGCAAATTCTACCCCCAGTCTCTCTATGAGAAGAGGAAAGCGCAGAGCAGAAAAGCAGTCCTGCCGAAGAAGTTTCGATCATCCAAGACGAGCCCGATTGGAGAGAACCCTTCATAGAGTACCTCCGATACGACAAGCTGCCCGAAGAAAAATCTGTGAGGATTCAGCTGAAGAAAAGAGCTCTCCGATACGTGTTTGTAAATGACACGTTATACCACAGGTCATATGACCAACTCTGGCTCAGGTGTCTGTCGTTGGCCGAATCCCAAAAGGTTCACTCGGGCGTTTGCGATGCTCACCAATCTGGCCCCAAGATGCGACTTCAAATCAAACGGCTTGGATATTACTGGCCCACCATGATACGGGATTGCGAAGAGCATGCAAAGAAATGTCAGATCTGCCAAATCCATGGCGATTTCTTTCACAAGCATCCCAATCCGTTGCATCCTACGGTGGCGTTGTGGCCCTTCGAAGTCTGGGGCACCGACATTGTTGGCCCAATTGATCCTCCATCATCTAAAGGCCACCGGTTCATACTGGCCGCGACAAACTACTTCTCCAGATGGGCTGAAGCTGTTCCGCTAAAAGAAGTCAAGACAAAAGATATTCTGATATTCTTTCAGCATATTATTCTATATCGCTTCGGTATACCAAGAAGAATCATTTCTGACAACGGGCCTTCTTTCAAGAGCTTCAATGTCTCAAGGTTCGCTACTCTGCAAAAGATAGACTGGAGATATTCCTCCATCTATAATCCAAGAGCCAATGGGCTAGCCGAAACCTTCAATAAGACTCTATGCAAGCTCCTGAGGAAAAATGCTTCAGCCAACAAGAGGGACTGGAATCTCAAACTTCACGAGGCGTTGTGGGCATATCGTACCACGCACCGTACTCCAACTCAGTCCACTCCATACTCATTGCTCTTCGGAGTGGAGGCGGTCCTCCCACTCGAAGTCGAAGTTCCAACCTTAAGAATGGTCGTTCAGCACGAGTTGACGGAGGAGGAGAGTGTGCTCCTTCGGCTTGAAGAGCTCGACGCCCTCGAAGAAAAGAGGCTCGCGGTGCAGCAAAATCTGGAGCTATACCGAGCCCAAATGTCATGGGCCTATGACAAGATAATCCATCTCTGCGCTTTCAAGAAAGGTGAATTGGTGTTGGTCCTCAAAAGACCGATCATCCCCAATCGACATGCCAACTGGGAAGGACTATACGTCATCGAGAAAGTGTTCGACGTAGGATCCTACCAACTAATAAGTGCCGAGGGAGAAAGGCCCATGCCACCCATCAATGGCCGATATCTCAAGAAATACTACGCGTGAATGCTCCAAGTCACAGGCGAATCGAGCACACAGGCCCTACGGTCTGGATCATACATCCTGCAAAACCGTACATAATCCACGGGCGTAAATGACCTCTATCTCTCCTAAATGCTGCCGGTGAGACTACTTTTAAAGTCCCACCAGTGGCAAAAAAAAAGGTATGTCCACAAGCAAAACGGGCACGGATGAAAACCCGAAAGGGCTCCATGAGTAAAAACAGTAGGACTACCGGCGAGTTTGTGAAAACCCGAAAGGGCGCAAACTCGTGAAAAGAGATGGAATAAACTCGCAAAGTCCTCTCGACCATGTGAGGAGAAAATCCCTGCGTGAGATCCTTACGACTCACAAAGGAGCAACACACTTAGGAATCCTCACGATTCCTAAGGAGAACATACACTTGCGAGATCCTCTCGACTCGTAGGAAGAAAATGCTTTTATGAGACCCTCACGGCTCATAAAATTGAAAAGCCTTAGGTGATAGGGACCCAAACCTGTCTCCTAAGCCATCGTTCCCCAACGGGCAACAGCAAATGATGAGTCAAACCTGTATCCTAAGCCATCGTTCCCCAACGGGAAACGGCAAATGATGAGTCGCTCCTGGCATTTCGCTTCAGTGTTAGAGGTGCTGATGCCTACCAAAAACCCAAATCCCAAGTTCTCCCAAGGCAAATGATGAGTTGGTCCTGGCATTATTCCAGTGCAACAATGCTGATGCCAAACAAGATCCAAATTCCAAGTCCCCAAACAGCGAATGATGAGTCGCTCCTGATACAATATTCCAGTGTAGCGATGCAGACGCCAACCAAATTCCAAATCCCAAAACGGCGAATGATGAGTCGCTCCTGGTACCATATTCCAGTTCAGCGATGCAGACGCCAACAAAGTCCCAAAATTTTTCCGGCCCTACGATCTGGATCATACATCCTGCAAAACCGTATACAATCCATGGGCGTAAAACGATCCCAATCCCTCCCATGTCCTGCCGGTGAGACCACATTCAAAGTCTCACCGGCGGTGAAGAAAAAAAAGAGAAAAAAAGAAAAAGAAAAAAAGGTATGTCCGCAAGCAAAATGGGCACGGATGAAAACCCGAAAGGGCTCCATGAGTAAAAACAGCAGGACTGCCGGCGAGTTTGTGAAAACCCGAAAGGGCGCAAACTCGTGAAAAAGAGATGAAATGCACACACAAAGTCCTCTCGATTTTGTGAGGAGAAAATTCCCGCGTGAGCTCCTTACGACTCACGAAAGAGCAACACACTTAGGAGTGAAAGGTTCCTAGGCACCCTAGTGAGGTCTCACAAGTGATCATCCATGTCAATTTCTAAAAATTACGGTGCCGAGGAAACCTAGAACGGATCGTTGGCTAGAAGTATAGGCGAAGCAAGCAAGTAAACGGAAATATAGCTAAAGGGAAGGGGCTACAACCTTTGTAGATCCGGTCCTTCACTTCCTAGGCTCCGTGATGAAGTCCTCTCCGCTGTCCAAATCGAACCATGGCTCTAGCGTCGGCTTCATCGGAGAAAAAGCGGGCTAGGTCATCGACGACGATGCCGAAGATGATCTACGTCGAGGCATCGCTAGATCAAGCTCCAACTTCACCAAGTCAAGAAAACTTGTGAAGGAAACACCCTATACTACTTGGCAAGAGGTAGAGGATGAAGAAATAGGAAGTGGGTAGACTTTAGATTTGGATTTCTCACACTTTTTCATCAATCACCATTGATGTAGTAAGCTTTCTTCTCATGGAAGAAGAAGATGAAGAAGAAGAAGAAGAAGATATGATAAGTTAATTAGAAAAAAGAAAATAAATCATTTCTTATCATATCATGAACCATGGTCAAGTGTAGAGAGCTAACTAGAGTTTATGTGAATGGTTAGGGTTAAAGAAGAAGACAAAATGGTCACTTGGTCAAAAGCTTCATGAAGCTTCAACAAGCTTCATGAAAGATAAGAATAAAAGAAAACCATTTTGTTTTTTCTCTTTATGCTTTTAATTTCCAAAACTAATAAATAATTAAATGAATGAATAAGTAATCATAACCCTTAACCATTCATATAACCATGGTTCAAACTTTACACTTAACCAATTTTGCATGTATCATCAAACATGATACAAATAAGTGCACACAAAAATATATCACATATACAATGTGCACACCAAGTGAGAAAATCCATTTAAAGTGAACCAATACTAGTTAATGCAAAGTAATATATCAAATATATAATTATACATTAAATCATTAAATCAACACTTGATCTAACGATCCGGTCATATCGCATATAACCGACTAGTATCCAATGTATCGGCTTATCGAAGCAATCCTTGATTCGATAACTAGGTTATATCACATACAACCATTCGACACATTCATCGCGAGAATGAAATACGGTATCACATACACGCATTATTCTCGGTCCCGCACATATCTCATATGCGCTCCTATTTCGTTTCGCTTGAGCCAGGAAACCTCTGTGTAGGACTCTAAAGACTCGTCAATACGCTGGCAGCGGATGATGATCATATCAAACATCCACAAGCCGCCAGCGGTCTGCTAAACGTAACGGCCACCCGGGTATTGAGCGATCAGAAGATCGACGAGCAAGCCCGCTCACACTCCTGTGAATCCAACCAGTAACACTTACCGTACAGTCCGGTCTGTTCGTCTGATATGTCGCATATCTCGCCTAGGGGTGGTAAAACGTCAGACCCCAATAGCTCGATAAGTCATGCCGACGTAAGGTCCATAACTTTCGTGAAACTACTGATAACTCTTACCAGTATATCACAGCAACCCTGGCCAGGGATTTCCTGTTATGGCCAGTCGTGCATTGCGCAACATCAACCCCCAATACCGGGAGAGACGAATCCCCTCCTATCGCTCATTGCCTCCATGTGAATCGGGACTGTACCCAAAAACCACCTGTTTGCACAACTCAGTAGAGCCGTGGTAGGGTGGAAATCAAAGCACAGTGGGAGACACACAAGACTCTATGACGATCTCGGGTCAACAGACTAAGCTGTACCAGTGTCACCAGAGAACTGCCATCTGACGTGTCACGACCCGCAGGGTACGGAACGTGACTGGCACTTAAGTTTACGAAACGTCTAAAGACGTCCGTAAAATAAGTAAGCCAAAGCCCAGAAAACAAAACCAATTAAGCAAAAGAGTGAAGAAAACCCAAATATTTGAAAGCAAGTTTATCAAATAAGTCATGTAAAACCCCTTTTAAAAACAATACTAATCTTTCCGAAAATTTCGGCAGAGTCTCCTTTGTAATTACTGACCCCAAAAATGGGTACAACAAAATATATACATGAATCCAACAAAATAGGGCATCCCCAAGCGGGAGCTAGCTCTTCGCCATAAGGCGGTCACAAATCCCACGCAATGTAAAATGACAACAAGCATAATAATCATAAGGAAGCATAAAAAAGTAGCATGTCGGCTCAAGTGAGCTCGACCCCAAAATACAGCATAAAATCCACAAACCTCACAGTCTCATCTCTAGGTCAATATACAATAATCTGGTAGAAACAGTAGATGGAGTACACTAGATGCAAAGAATATACAAGGTGGTACAAAAATATTAACATAACCCACCTATGAGCAAATCTCGAGTCCAGGCAAAAGAGGCAAAAGAAGCAAGCGCACCCGCCGCTACTGAACTGACGGAGCGGACCTGCAACAGGCTATGGCACAACGGGGGTGAGTTGCCAACTCGTGAGTAATAAATAACATTTACACAGGCTATCGAATGCATGCACACAAGCATCCTAGCATCTATATACAGGTAAGGCAGGACATAATGGCGAGTATGTATGCAATATGGATATACTAGCAGGTGTGTATACAACATCAGTGTACGAATATGTATGCAACATGAATATCTGAGGTCTCAATAGGTTTATATATAAAAATATTTAATCAGATGTTGTTTTTGAAACTCTTTTAGAATGCCAGCAAATGTCAATGAATCGACGAAAACCGGTGTCCAGCAACGACACCCCAAAAGCTGTCTCAAATCTCATAAATGTATCGCTGGCCTCAGCCGTCCGGCTGACCCATCTCAAATATCAATATCTCATCATCTAGCGGCCACGGTCGGTATCCTCTGGATATCCGCCGTCCCAAACAGTCACCGGTAGGTAATCCGTCCCCTGCCAGGCTCAACGTCATCACCACATTCCTCTTGCCCCGGGGTACCTTACCGGGCCCACCATGTACCCGTGCCGGTTCCTCCACTCCTCGACACGGATTTCCAAATCCACAGCAAACTCATGGTGGACGACACTTACATCACTAGAAAACCGCAATTTACACATTTTAAAAATATAATAAGTTTAGAAATTTTGCGGCTTTCCCCCGAAATCCAGCAATATCATAAAATCTCAAGAAATCCTCATAAGTGCATATATCTATGATAATGAATGCATATGATATCAATAATCAAGTTGCGATGTGTGATTAATGTATTAAGCATGGACAATTAATATGATGAAGTACATGCACATGAATAGCAATACTACGGTTTCATTTTTAAGGAATTAAAGGCAATAGTACCAGTTTAAGTATCAATTAGTAAAAGGTTTCAATTTAAAAGTTATCTAGTGTGGTGGCATGGCAATTACCAGGGTGTGTGTGTAAGCATGAATAGTGCTCGTGCTGCATATAAAACCTGGTAATGGTGCATGTGTCCTACAATTGAGTTTGCGTATATGGGTATAACATATTGATCTAATTGCAGCAATTATCATGCCAGTATTATTATTCTAATCTTACAAGTGGTTATCCAATTTACTATTTTCCAGTTTACTAAATCTATCGGGCGACTTGCGCCATCCAAACGATCGTCCCCCGTAGATGTTAAATCTACTCACCGGAATCCCTGGCTAGCTGTGTCCAATCACCGCCTTTCCCTTTCGCGCCGCGTCTGACGTCTCCGCGACCGAACCTGGAATTTACATCAATACCAAATATAAGGTTACATATCAAGAACGACGCAAAACCCCAACGAAACAACTAAAGTTCGCTAACTAGGTACAACGTGCGCAAGGTGCGCGGAACACACGCGAAAATCGCAAAAACTGCCAAAAAAACGCCGATTTGGGTCACCCGGCAAAACTAAAACCCGACTACCCAAAAACCGCACTCACGCATCCTGAAAGTCGTAGGACAAGCCATCACAATCATCAAGATGCCACAATTAATTCATCACATAGCTTTTATAAAAATCTAGTAAGCAGAAATTGCAATTTGATGCAAACATCGACAATTTAGCGACAAAGTCAACAGCACCCAACACCAACATCCAAACTAACCAAATAGCTAGCCAATACACAAATTCTAAACCATTAACTAAGCTTAAAAACCTAATTTACATAACAAAACCTTCTCTTGATTTTTGTAATTAGCAAACATAAACCAAACTATATATGAAAAACCTTAATTTAACACTATATTTTAGCCTAATAAGCAAATTAACCACTTAGATTAAGGTTAGCAAAACACTAGATAGCAAATTAGGTTTAATCACTTAAATAATGCTTTCTAAAACTTAATCCACTCACTAATCAAGCTTCAAATATCATTTTCCATACATAACCCTCTCTTGAAAAACCTTAAAACAACAATTTACAACTAAAATCAACTTCTAAAATTACCTAAATTAGCATAATTAAAGACTACATAACAAGGTAACCATATAGATTAGTTCACTAACAACTAGATTAACTAATAAACAACTTAATTAATTATCATGGTTCAAAACCCTAGTTTAAACAAACTACTCATTTTAAACTAGATTAGAAATAAGCTAACTTTTAACACTAACCATACAATTAAAGGAATTTTTTAGCAAAAGAAAGCAACTTGATGAGAATTATACCTCTTGATCTATGGATCAAGCAAGAAAATTTGCTCCAATTGATGGCCTCAACACCAAGGTCCAAGCAAGAATGGCTAAGGATAATGATAGCATAAGGATTTTTGTTTGGATTTTTGAATTAAATCATGGATTTTGATGTATTTCTTGAAGAAATTGAAGAAAAATGAAAAGAAAAGAGAGGAAGAAGAGGGTGTGCAGGAATTTCGGCCAGAATGAGGTATGGGGGAGGGTGTGGGCAAGTGGGGAAAGTCATGGTCAAGTCCACAAAAGTCAATGTATCATACATTATCCATTTTAATTAAAATAATACCATAAACTATCAAATTAACTCAAGAAAGAAACCAAGAAGAGAGAGGCCAGAAATTTCTGGTCTCACACAAGGTGGGGCTGTCCTAGGGCTGAGGAAAAAGATAGAGGGGTTTTACAAAAGAAATTTTATGCAAAAAGGCCCCCTACAACTCAAAAATTGCAAGTTTTAGCCCAAAATTCAATAAATTCGTTTCAATTCATAAAAATTTGTTAAAAATCAAAATAAATTACTAAAAATTCATGTTATCACTAGATTATAATTATCATAATTTTAGAGATTAAAATTAGCCCGGAAAAATTTGTATTTATCGCTTATTTAATGTATTTTCTTACCGGCTTAAAATAATATTAAAAAATTGAAAAATAGGGAAAAATTTTTAAATGACCAAAATTTCATAAATAACTCATTAGCTTCTAAAAACAAGCAATTACCTATCCATTTTAGGTATAATTAGCCCTAAACTGCAAAATATCGAGAAAGACGGTTTTCGGAAAAATACCGAATTTTCACCGAATTTCAGGAAAACACCAAAACGACTTTTCAAGACGCTACAATCTTCCCCCCTTAAAGAAATTCGGTCCCCGAATTTAAAAATATAGCTACGCGTACCTTCAAAGAGATGGGGATATTTCTTCCTCATCTCGCCCTCGGTCTCCCAGGTAACCTCCTCGCTGCTCGGGCTACGCCAAAGGACCTTGACGGTTGGTATAATCTTCGACCTCAACTTCTTCACCTGCCGATCCAGGATGTCCACCGGCTGCTCTGCAAAAGAAAGGTCGCGCTCTAGCTGGACTGTCGGGTGCTGAATCGCATGCGAAGGGTCGTGAAGGTACTTGCGGAGCATCGAAACATGGAAGACGGGGTGAACATCGGGAAAGCTGGGAGGAAGAGCCAAACGATATGCAACAGCGCTAACACGCTCGAGGATCTCGAAGGGACCTACGAATCTAGGGCTAAGCTTCCCCTTTCGCCCAAAACGCATCACGCCCTTCATCGGTGAGACCTTCAGAAAAACATGGTCGCCAACTGCGAACTCTAATCTGCGACGGCGCCTGTCTGCATACGATTTCTGCCTGCTCTGAGCCGCTCTCATCCGGTCTCGGATCAACTGTATCTTCGCTGTCGTCTCCTCAACAAGCTGCGGCCCCAAAATACTGCTCTCGCTGAGCTCTGTCCAACAAACGGGCGATCTGCATCTCCTACCATACAATGCCTCGAAAGGTGCCATCTGAATAGTATCCTGGAAGCTGTTGTTGTAGGAGAACTCCACTAGAGGTAAATGACGATCCCAGCTACCACCAAAGTCTAAAACGCACGCTCTGAGCATGTCCTCGAGGGTCTGAATGGTCCGCTCTGACTGTCCGTCTGTCTGCGGATGAAACGCTGTGCTGAAGCTCAAACGAGTGCCCAAAGCCTCCTAAAGTCTCTGCCAAAGTCGGCTGGTGAACTGAGTGCCTCGATCTGACACGATACAAGTCGGTACGCCATGTAGTCGCACGATCTCGTCAATATAGAGCTGAGCATACTGAGCGAAGCTGAAAGTCGTCTTCACTGGAAGGAAGTGAGCCGCTTTCGTCAATCTATCCACGATCACCCAGATGGAGTCGTACCCTCGACTGGTCCTGGGTAGACCCACAACGAAATCCATCGAAATCTGCTCCCATTTCCACTCTGGAATGGGTAACGGCTGTAGCTCTCCCGCGGGCCTCTGGTGCTCGGCCTTGACTTGCTGACAAGTCAGGCACCTCGAAACGAACTCCGCGATGTCCCTCTTCATCCCGTCCCACCAGTAGGTCTCTCTCATATCATGGTACATCTTGGTGGAACCGGGGTGGACACTATACACTGATCGGTGTGCCTCCTCGAGAATGTCGCGCCGTAATCCATCAGCATCTGGTACGCACAGTCTAGATCCATATCGTAAAATCCCCTGATCGTCAACCATGAACTCGGAAAATCTGCCCTGTCCCATCTGTGCCATGATCTCTGAGCAACGGTCGTCACTGCGCTGTGCCTCATATATACGGTCAAGCAACTATGGGCGTGCACGAACATGCGCGAGCTGTCCCCCTGTCTGAGTGAACTCGAACTCAACTCGGCTGTCGCATAACATCTGCCAATCTGCTGACGACTGCCTCTGAACTGCGCGCAAAAAGGATAGACTACCCCCGGGCCTCCTACTCAACGCATCTGCCACCACATTTGCCTTGCCGGGGTGATATAAGATCTCGCAGTCGTAGTCTTTCACCAACTCCATCCAACGACGCTGTCTGAGGTTCAGGTCTCGCTGCTGAAATATGTACTTTAAGCTCTTGTGATCGGTGAATATCTGACACGACTCGCCGTAAAGGTAATGTCGCCAAATCTTCAGTGCAAAGACCACTGCAGCCATCTCCAAATCATGAGTGGGGTAGTTATGTTCATGCTTCTTCAACTGTCGAGAAGCGTAAGCGATCACCCGGCCATGCTGCATCAAAACGCATCCTAATCCCACTCGCGAAGCATCACAGTAGACAACAAATCCGCCTGATCCCGAAGGTAAAGATAATACCGGCGCCGTAGTCAAACAAGTCCGTAGCTGCTGAAAACTGCGCTCGCACTCCTCTGTCCAAACGAAAGGAACTCCCTTCCGGGTCAAACTGGTCAACGGTGCAGCTATACGGGAGAAGTCCTGAACAAAACGCCTGTAGTAGCCCGCCAGGACTAGAAAACTACGGATCTCAGTAACCGATGTAGGTCGGGGCCACTGCTGAACAGCCTCAATCTTCTTCGGGTCCACACAAATGCCGTCTCTCGTAACCACGTGACCCAACAATCCGACGCTGTCCAGCCAGAAAGCACACTTGGAGAACTTCGCGAACAGCTGGTGCTCCCTCAGAGTCTGTAACGTAATCCGCAAGTGCTGCTCGTGCTCCTCTCTGCTCCGGGAGTACACCAAGATATCGTCGATAAACACGATGATGAACAAGTCAAGATACGGCCTGAATGTACGGTTCATCAAATCCATAAATGCTGCTGGGGCATTGGTGAGTCCGAACGACATCACCAAAAACTCGTAGTGGCCATAGCGTGTACGGAAAGCTGTCCTCGGTATATCCTCCTGTCGAACCCGCAGCTGATGGTATCCTGATCGCAAGTCGATCCTCGAAAAATACCCCGCACCCTGAAGCTGGTCGAACAAATCATCAATGCGCGGCAACGGATATCTGTTCCGAACGGTAACTTTGTTCAGCTGGCGGTAGTCGATACATAAGCGCAAACTTCCATCCTTCTTCTTGACAAACAGGACCGGAGCACCCCACGGAGAAACACTCGGTCGAATAAGCCCCTGATCCAACAAATCCTGCAACTGATCCTTCAGCTCTCGAAGCTCTGCCGGGGCCATCCGATAAGGCGGTATAGAAATAGGCCCCGAACCGGGAATCAAATCAATGCAGAACTCAACATCGCGCTCAGGTGGTAGCCCAGGTAGCTCATCAGGGAAAACATCAGGGAACTCACAAACTACCGGGACCCGGTCCAACGGAACATCTGCAGCTCGAGTATCACAAATAGACGCTAAGAATCCCTGACATCCCTTCCGCAAGAGCTGACCAGTGCGAAGAGAAGAAATTAAGCTGGGAAGGGTGACACTGCGGTCTCCCCGAATAACAAGGACTGGCTCACCCGGAAAGCTAAATCTGACTGCCTTCTCACGGCAGTCCACTGAAGCATAACAAGTGGCTAGCCAATCCATGCCCAGAAGCACATCAAAGTCCAACATATCGAGGAGTATCAAATCAACTGATGAATCCCTCTCCCCGATACGAACGGAACACAAAAGAAATACAAACCGAGCGACAAACGACTCACCTACCGGAGTAACAACAACAAGCGGCTGATCTAACGACGACGACTCACGGCCCAACAACGGTGCAAAGTGTGTAGAGACGTACAAATGTGTGGAACCTGGGTCGAATAATACCCGTGCGTCGAAAGAACAAACTGGCAAGGTACCTGTCACAACGGCATTGGATGCCTGCGCATCCTGCGGTGTCAAAGCAAATACTCGGGCCTGTCCTCCACCGATAGCGGGCTGACCTCGACCTCGGCCTCTGCCTCCTCGTCCTCTCTGAACAGGACCGCCGCATCCACGGCCTCTCGGTGCACCTAACTGGCGTGGAGCATCGCCTGGGGTAGGAAGTAGGGCTCTCTGAGGAGGGGGTGGTGATGGTGGTAGGGTCACATGCGGAACTGTCGCTGCTCCCTGTCGTCTCACTGGACAGTCTCTGACAAGATGGTGCAGACTCCCGCACCCAAAACATCCTGGCGACGGCTGCTGCCCCTGGGGATAAGAACCATATAACTGTCCCCGCCCAAATCCTCTGCCAGGCCTATCTCTCGGAAAGAATCTGGCGCGCTGCCTCTGAGGCGGTACATCGGTGCGCATCCTCTTCGGCCCAGAAACGGCCGAAGTCCGCGATATGCGTGCCTCCATCCGCAATGCAGTATCCATAGCAGCTGAATAAGTGTCGTAGTGCTGGGCGCCAATGGCAAGATATAGCTGGGCATCAAGTCCCTGTACGAACCTCTTCACCATCTTCTCCTCGGTATCCACCAAATACTGAGCATATCGGGATAACTGTGTAAACTGGATGTCATACTCAGACACCGTCATCCCAGGTGTCTTGACTAAGGCCTCGAAACTGCGAGCTCTGGCGTCACGAACGCTCTCTGGAAGGAAACGGGCTAGAAAGACCGCTGTAAACTCGACCCAAGTCATAGGCGACAGACCTGCAGCTCGACCTCTCAAGACTGACTCCCACCATGTCTGCGCGAGACCCTCTAGTCGGAAACTCGCAAGCTCTACCCATCGATCATCCGAACATCTCAGCGAACGGCAGATCCTGGCTAAACTGTCAAGGAACGTCTGTGGGTCCTCCGCTGTCTCGGTGCCGGTGAATACTGGAGGTCTCAGCCTCATGAAATCCTGTAGTGAAACCGGAATGGCCACGGTGGTAGTAGTAGGAGCAGGTATCATGGTCGTCTGTGACGTAGTAGGTACGTCATCCGGCCTCGGTGTACGACTGGCTGCAACTAGGGATCCTACCATCTGACGTAGCTCCTGCATGCCTCCCATCATCTGTCGCAACTCCTCCATACCGGTCTCGAGCCTATCCATACGGCCTGGGGAAAGTGGATCGGTCTGTCCCTGCGGCGTAGGCATACCACCCTGCTCAGTCCTAGCCTCGGACGAGCCAGCTCGAATCTCGTCTCTGGCGGCAGCCCTCTGTGCCCTCGTAGCCTTCGGCGGCATAGTGGCTGATACAGGAAAAAGGATAGTAAGGACAGTGCAATAGGATCATAGGTTACACGGAATTGAAGAAGGAATTTTTCAAGCAAGTATATCCTAAAGTCACTTAGGCGGAGTACCGTATCGTAAGTATGCCGCGGACATATGCACGCTACGTCACCTTGCTTAAGTCACTTACTCCATCTACCAAGGGTCATCCTACACTCAAAAAGGTAAAACCTATCGCTCTGATACCAACTTTGTCACGACCCGCAGGGTACGGAACGTGACTGGCACTTAAGTTTACGAAACGTCTAAAGACGTCCGTAAAATAAGTAAGCGAAAGCCCAGAAAACAAAACCAATTAAGCAAAAGAGTGAAGAAAACCCAAATATTTGAAAGCAAGTTTATCAAATAAGTCATGTAAAACCCCTTTTAAAAACAATACTAATTTTTCCGAAAATTTCGGCAGAGTCTCCTTTGTAATTACTGACCCCAAAAATGGGTACAACAAAATATATACATGAATCCAACAAAATAGGGCATCCCCAAGCGGGAGCTAGCTCTTCGCCATAAGGCGGTCACAAATCCCACGCAATGTAAAATGACAACAAGCATAATAATCATAAGGAAGCATAAAAAAGTAGCATGTCGGCTCAAGTGAGCTCGACCCCAAAATACAGCATAAAATCCACAAACCTCACAGTCTCATCTCTAGGTCAATATACAATAATCTGGTAGAAACAGTAGATGGAGTACACTAGATGCAAAGAATATACAAGGTGGTACAAAAATATTAACATAACCCACCTATGAGCAAATCTCGAGTCCAGGCAAAAGAGGCAAAAGAAGCAAGCGCACCCGCCGCTACTGAACTGACGGAGCGGACCTGCAACAGGCTATGGCACAACGGGGGTGAGTTGCCAACTCGTGAGTAATAAATAACATTTACACAGGCTATCGAATGCATGCACACAAGCATCCTAGCATCTATATACAGGTAAGGCAGGACATAATGGCGAGTATGTATGCAATATGGATATACTAGCAGGTGTGTATACAACATCAGTGTACGAATATGTATGCAACATGAATATCTGAGGTCTCAATAGGTTTATATATAAAAATATTTAATCAGATGTTGTTTTTGAAACTCTTTTAGAATGCCAGCAAATGTCAATGAATCGACGAAAACCGGTGTCCAGCAACGACACCCCAAAAGCTGTCTCAAATCTCATAAATGTATCGCTGGCCTCAGCCGTCCGGCTGACCCATCTCAAATATCAATATCTCATCATCTAGCGGCCACGGTCGGTATCCTCTGGATATCCGCCGTCCCAAACAGTCACCGGTAGGTAATCCGTCCCCTGCCAGGCTCAACGTCATCACCACATTCCTCTTGCCCCGGGGTACCTTACCGGGCCCACCATGTACCCGTGCCGGTTCCTCCACTCCTCGACACGGATTTCCAAATCCACAGCAAACTCATGGTGGACGACACTTACATCACTAGAAAACCGCAATTTACACATTTTAAAAATATAATAAGTTTAGAAATTTTGCGGCTTTCCCCCGAAATCCAGCAATATCATAAAATCTCAAGAAATCCTCATAAGTGCATATATCTATGATAATGAATGCATATGATATCAATAATCAAGTTGCGATGTGTGATTAATGTATTAAGCATGAACAATTAATATGATGAAGTACATGCACATGAATAGCAATACTACGGTTTCATTTTTAAGGAATTAAAGGCAATAGTACCAGTTTAAGTATCAATTAGTAAAAGGTTTCAATTTAAAAGTTATCTAGTGTGGTGGCATGGCAATTACCAGGGTGTGTGTGTAAGCATGAATAGTGCTCGTGCTGCATATAAAACCTGGTAATGGTGCATGTGTCCTACAATTGAGTTTGCGTATATGGGTATAACATATTGATCTAATTGCAGCAATTATCATGCCAGTATTATTATTCTAATGTCACAAGTGGTTATCCAATTTACTATTTTCCAGTTTACTAAATCTATCGGGCGACTTGCGCCATCCAAACGATCGTCCCCCGTAGATGTTAAATCTACTCACCGGAATCCCTGGCTAGCTGTGTCCAATCACCGCCTTTCCCTTTCGCGCCGCGTCTGACGTCTCCGCGACCGAACCTGGAATTTACATCAATACCAAATATAAGGTTACATATCAAGAACGACGCAAAACCCCAACGAAACAACTAAAGTTCGCTAACTAGGTACAACGTGCGCAAGGTGCGCGGAACACACGCGAAAATCGCAAAAACTGCCAAAAAAACGCCGATTTGGGTCACCCGGCAAAACTAAAACCCGACTACCCAAAAACCGCACTCACGCATCCTAAAAGTCGTAGGACAAGCCATCACAATCATCAAGATGCCACAATTAATTCATCACATAGCTTTTATAAAAATCTAGTAAGCAGAAATTGCAATTTGATGCAAACATCGACAATTTAGCGACAAAGTCAACACCACCCAACACCAACATCCAAACTAACCAAATAGCTAGCCAATACACAAATTCTAAACCATTAACTAAGCTTAAAAACCTAATTTACATAACAAAACCTTCTCTTGATTTTTGTAATTAGCAAACATAAACCAAACTATATATGAAAAACCTTAATTTAACACTATATTTTAGCTTAATAAGCAAATTAACCACTTAGATTAAGGTTAGCAAAACACTAGATAGCAAATTAGGTTTAATCACTTAAATAATGCTTTCTAAAACTTAATCCACTCACTAATCAAGCTTCAAATATCATTTTCCATACATAACCCTCTCTTGAAAAACCTTAAAACAACAATTTACAACTAAAATCAACTTCTAAAATTACCTAAATTAGCATAATTAAAGACTACATAACAAGGTAACCATATAGATTAGTTCACTAACAACTAGATTAACTAATAAACAACTTAATTAATTATCATGGTTCAAAACCCTAGTTTAAACAAACTACTCATTTTAAACTAGATTAGAAATAAGCTAACTTTTAACACTAACCATACAATTAAAGGAATTTTTTAGCAAAAGAAAGCAACTTGATGAGAATTATACCTCTTGATCTATGGATCAAGCAAGAAAATTTGCTCCAATTGATGGCCTCAACACCAAGGTCCAAGCAAGAATGGCTAAGGATAATGATAGCATAAGGATTTTTGTTTGGATTTTTGAATTAAATCATGGATTTTGATGTATTTCTTGAAGAAATTGAAGAAAAATGAAAAGAAAAGAGAGGAAGAAGAGGGTGTGCAGGAATTTCGGCCAGAATGAGGTATGGGGGAGGGTGTGGGCAAGTGGGGAAAGTCATGGTCAAGTCCACAAAAGTCAATGTATCATACATTATCCATTTTAATTAAAATAATACCATAAACTATCAAATTAACTCAAGAAAGAAACCAAGAAGAGAGAGGCCAGAAATTTCTGGTCTCACACAAGGTGGGGCTGTCCTAGGGCTGAGGAAAAAGATAGAGGGGTTTTACAAAAGAAATTTTATGCAAAAAGGCCCCCTACAACTCAAAAATTGCAAGTTTTAGCCCAAAATTCAATAAATTCGTTTCAATTCATAAAAATTTGTTAAAAATCAAAATAAATTACTAAAAATTCATGTTATCACTAGATTATAATTATCATAATTTTAGAGATTAAAATTAGCCCGGAAAAATTTGTATTTATCGCTTATTTAATGTATTTTCTTACCGGCTTAAAATAATATTAAAAAATTGAAAAATAGGGAAATTTTTTTAAATGACCAAAATTTCATAAATAACTCATTAGCTACTAAAAATAAGCAATTACCTATCCATTTTATGTATAATTAGCCCTAAACTGCAAAATATCGAGAAAGACGGTTTTCGGAAAAATACCGAATTTTCACCGAATTTCAGGAAAACACCAAAACGACTTTTCAAGACGCTACATGACGTGAGGTATAAAACCATCTGGGAGTTCTCGGCGAGTCCGTTCAGTGTACCCAGTCTCTACTGACCACCCGCATACCATCTCCGATGTCAAACACCAATGAATATTGGATCATCCATCGCCCATCGCATGGGTCGAGAAGATATACGTTAGTCTACTCTGGAATATCGATGCCCCGTATCGATATTCCCTCGACTAGGAACAATGAAGGATGTACTCATTGACTACCCAGGCCCCACTAGCATGATCTGCATCATAGTCCTGGAAGTCGAGTACACATCCTAAGGGCTTTATCAACATGTAATCAGAGAGACAGAAAGTATACATGTTAAGATAAAGAGCAACCAGATAGCGCACTATCATGTCGAGCAAGAAAGTCCTACCTATATATGTCCCAGCATCCACTACAATATACATCCAATGTACAGTAATGGCCTCTACGGCATACATATAACTAACAATCTCCCACTTGCACTAGGGCCATCTGTAGCAGTAGTTGTAGTATCTAATACTCAACCATCCCCTAAAAGTCTCTCTTTGGGAAAAGGCCTTCGTGAGTGGATCCGCCGTGTTCTCCTCTGAGTCTACTCTCCTAACCTCGATCACCCTGGAGATCAACTATCTCCATGATCAGGTGATGCTGCCTCAGAATATGTCTGGGTCACTGATGGGACCAGGGTTCCAGGGCCGGAGCCACACTTCCATTGTCATACAATGGCAGGAACCTAGTTCATCTTATGAACCAATATACACCCAAACTGCCTCTTTGGTAGTATCTTTAATAGCGATGTTACCAGCCTTTATCGTCTAGTTTGCCACGGTATCTAGCTTGGAACTCTTCCAACATACCGTCCCTTTACTGAGGGTAAAGACAATGCCTGCGACTGACATTCAGTCGTCTTTATCACTCTGGAACCCTTCCAGTGATTCTCCCCAGGATCGATTGATACCATCTCACTATAGCTAGTGAGAATCCTAAAATCCAATTAGATCTATCTCATAGATCCAAAGCTTAGGACTTAGTAGGTATCATTTTGATCCTATATGGAAAATCATTGTGATAAGCGGAGATTGATCGAGCGTAGCATAGGAAACTCCTTCCCTAACAAGAGTATGTCATCCACGTACTCTACGAGGATCGTCACCATACTCCCTACTACCTTTTTGTTTATACAAGGTTCATCTACCATTTTGATGATGTCAACTTCTTTGACTAATCCATCAAAACAGATGTTCCAACTCCGCGATGCCTGCTTTATCCTATAAAGCATCTTGCACACGTTTCCGCTGCTCCCACTGTCTATGAGGCCCTCTGGCTGTGTACTTATAGACGCACTCTTCTAAAACATCATTTAGAAAAGCAGTCATGACACCCAACCACCAGATATCGTAGTTATGGTATGTAGCCGTGGCAAGTAGGATCTGGATGGACTTAAGCATATGTACTGGAAAAGGTTTCATCATTATCCACGCCTGGTCGATGACGAAAACCTTTAACAAGTCTAGCTTTGAAAGTCTCAACTTTTCCATATACACCAAGTAATCTTCTCAAGATATACTTGCTCCTGATGGGGATTTAACCCTTCAGATATCGCAGCCAAAGTCCATACATTGCTGGTGTACATGGATTCCATCTCAGATCGCTAAGCATCCAGCCATTCTTACAGAGTCCCTACTCTCGATGGCCTGCTCGAAACTAGTTGGGTCATCATCTCATGATGCATTCCTTGCTCCCACTGTCATCGAGAAACCGAGGTATCTCTCAGGCGGATGAGGAACCCTACCAGATCGGCGGAGAGGCTGAGGTTCGTCGGGGACCATTGAATCCTTTGGTTCTGTCAAATCATCAGTTGCAGTTTTGTATAGCTGGAACCTTTCCAGTTCTACAGAACTGACCTTGTCTCGATCTTGTCCGGATTTTGCTTTTGACATAGGCCGGACAATCCCAAATCTTAACTTACTTAAGAGATAGGCTCTTCCCATACCATATCTCATATGGAATGGTAGGCAGTGATCTGATTCGAACCTAATTCAACAGGTACGCAGCTTCTCAAGCGCATAACCCCAAAAGGAAATAGGTAACTCAGTAATACTCATCATAGAGCACACCATATCATATAGGGTGTGATTGCTCCGCCCCGATACACCAATGTGTTATGGTTATTCGGAGGAGTAATGCTGAGAGAGAATCTCATTCTCCTTTAGAATAATCCAGGAATTCCATGCACAAGTATTTTCCTCCCTGATCTCATCATAGGACATAATACTTATACCCGTATTTTGGTTCTCTACTTCCTAGTTATATTCTGTGAATACCTCAAAAGGTTCGGACTTATATTTCAACAGGAATATATGACTGAATCTTGAGAGATTATCAGAGAATATAATGAAGTATAAAGTGTTAGTTATATGTATGCCCTAGAGGCCATTACTGTACATTGGATGTATATTGTAGTGGATGCTGGGACATATATAGGGAGGACTTTCTTGCTCGACATGATAGTATGCTATCTGGTCGAACTTTACCTTAACGTGTATACTGATTGTCTCTCTGTTACATGTTGGTAAAGCTCTTAGGATGTGTACTTGACTATCTGGACTACGATGCGGATCATACTAGTGGGGACATGGTAGTCCATAAGTACATCCTTTAAAGTCCCTAGTCGTGGGTGTATCGAGACGGGGCATCGATATACCAGAGTAGACTAGCGTATACCTTCTCGACCCATACAGATGGGCGATGGATGATCCCATATCCATCGGAGTTTGACATCAGAGATTATATACGGGTGCTCAGTAGAGACTGGGTACACTGGACGGACTCGCCGAGAACTCCCAGATGGTATTATACCTTACGTCAGATGGCAGTTCTCTGGTGACACTAGTACAGAGTAGTCTGTTGACCCGAGATCGTCATAGAGTCTTGTGTGGTTCCCACTGTGCTTTGATTTCCATCTTACCACGTCCAAGAGGGCGTGCAAAACGGTGGTTTTTGGGTACAGTCCCGAGTCACATGGAGGCAATGAGCGATAGGAGGGGATTCGTCTCTCCCGGTATAGGGGGTTGATGTTGCGCTGTGTTCGATTGGCTATAACCGGAAATCCCTGGCCAGGGTTGCTGAGATTTACTGGTAAGTGTTACCAGTAGTTTCTCGAACTGTTATAGACCTCATATCGACACGACTTATCGAGCTATTGGGGTCTGACGTTTACCACCCCTAGGCGAGATATGCGACATATCAGACGACGAGACCGGACTGTACGGTAGTGTTACTGGTTGGATTCACTGGAGTGTGAGCGGGCTTGCTCTTCGATCTTCTGATCGCTCAATACCCGGGTGGCCGTTACGTTTAGCAGACCGCTTGCGGCTTGTGGGCGTTTGATATGATCATCATCTGCTGCCGGCGTATTGACGAGTCTTTAGAGTCCTACACAGAGGTTTCCTGGCTCAAGCGAAACGAAATAGGAGCGCATATGAGATATGTGCGGGACCGAGAATGATACCAGTATGTGATACTGTATTCGATTCTCGCGATATGTGACATTGATCGGTTATATGCGATATAGCCGGCATATCGGATCAAGTGTTGATTCGATAAGTTGTTACTGTTGATATTAGTCGGTTATATGCGATATGACCGGATCATTAAATCAAGTGTTGATTTAATGATTTAATGCATAATTATTTATTTGATATATTACTTTGCATTAACTAGTATCGGTTTACTTAAGATGGATTTTCTCACTCGGATGTACACATTGTATATGTGATATACTTTTGTGCACTTGATTGTATCATGTTTGATGATACATGTTAACTTGGTTAAGTGTAAAGATTAAACCATTGTTAAGTTAATGATTAGGGTTTTGCTTTTTCTTTCTTATTTATTTATTTATTTATTTTGGAAAGAAAAAGGGAAAATGGTTGCTAGTTTTGTTTTATCTTTGAAGCTTCATGAAGCTTTGACTTGTGTGACCATTTTGTCTCATGCTTAACCCTAACCACTTCATTTAACCTTAGTTTAGTCTCTACACTTGACCATGGTTTACTTTATGATAAGTTTTCATTTTCTTTTCATTTTTAAATAACTTATCATAACACTTTCTTCTTCTTCTTCATCTTCTTCAAGGAGAAACCTTCACTTCATCAATGGTGATTGATGAAAATGAGTGAGAAATCCAATTCTAAAGTCTACCCACTTCCTATTTCTTCATCCTCTACCTCTTGCCAAGTAGTAGAGTGTGTTTCCTTCACAAGTATTCTAGACTTGGTGAAGTTGGAGCTTGATCTAGCGATGCCTCGACATAGATCATCTTCGGCACGAAGCCGACGCCCTAGCCCGTCCATTCTCCGATGAAGCCGACGCTAGAGCCCGGGATTTGATTTGGACAGCGGAGAGGACTTCATCACAGAGCCGTGGAGGTGGAGGACCGGATCTACAAAGGTTGTATTTCCGTTTACTTATAGTTTAGTTGTAAACTAGCTCGCTTTATCGCCTAAACTTCTAGCCAACGATCTTGTTAGGGTTTCTCGGCACCGTTAATTTTGTAAATTGGCATGGTTGATGCCTTGTGAGACCTCTAGTGTGTGCCTACGAACCTTTCAGTGGTATCAGAGCCTAGCTAGAACCTTAGGCGGAGTTTAGACGGAGTTTGAAGTCCGAACGAACCGAAACCCCAAAATTTCCATGCTCTCTGGAATTTTTCTAAAAACAGGGATTTTTGTGAATTAAAAATTTCGAAAAAATTCAGCAGGGAATCCTATGAGTTACTGTGAAGCACGTGGCTCTAAATCGACCAAAGTGCCGCGGAACCGCGGCCCCACCCTGGGTTTCGCGGCGGTTCCGCGGCCATGTTGGTGATTTAGACCACTTGTCTTGCACAGTAATTCTTGTGTCATAGTGCTGAGTCTTCTGGAAATTTTTATATTTTATTCAAGAGTTGAATTTTCTGGGGTTGTTTTGGGGATTCGGTGTTTCGATCGGAGTATCAGATTTTGTCTATGTGGCTTTCCGGATAAATTTTAGAATATGTTAAAAAGTTCGACCGGATATAAATACCCAACTTTGCCCCTGTCGGGAAATTTCCAAGTGTTGGATTTTTCCGAAGTTTAACGACGTTCTAAGTAGTGCAAGTAACGCGATGGACCCTCTAGAAGACAACAAACCTTAACTCAATTATGTGACCGTCTTGAACTGCCCTTTGAACCTTCGGGTTTGGGGCAGTACGGCGTGCCACATGTGAGGCTTTAGCTTGACCCTTCTACGGCTGGACCGTTGGTACTGAGGCACGAACGGAATGTTGTTAGACTTATTTCATGTATTGAGCTGTATCAGGAAAACTTGGGTGTTCGATTGTTCGATCGGAAAGTTTAACATTTTCTATTTATCTGGAACGGGATACAATAATTGTAAGTCTACGTTAGCGCCCCGGCCGTCTACAGACGCCAAATGCGGAATAAAACTTTTAAACTGGCGCTATCGTATACTTTAACCCGGATCTGCCATTATTGCTAAACTAACAAACTGTAAAGAGTGTAGAAAGGTTATACCGAACTATCCGAGTCCATCGTTCTTTAACCATCATCCGACGCTCCGTTGCGGCTGCTCCGATCTCGTCGATCTCGGATCTGCTCGTCCAGGTGGCACCACATCACTGATTCTTTAAACGGGCTCCCGCCTCTGACTCGAGGCAACTCGGTCGTCAAGTTTGCTAGAAGAGACGACCAAGATTGATGTAGAGAATGAGTAGATGACTTTGTCTCACTTCGTCCAAATCCGTGGACGATCGGTTAATGAAGTTGCCGAGGGAATTGGGTGATGGAATGAAATGAACTGTAAAATTCCATGCACCCCAAATACTATCATATCTTTTTCAAGTGAAACCTCAAGTGAGATCGATCAAGAGAGGAGGGGGAAGGGGCCAGCCATATATATAGAATGAAGAGGGTGAGTGTAGGAGCAAAGGTGGTGACCATAAGACATGAAGCTTCTCACAAAATATCTTAAGCTTAACAAAACTCTTTAATGAAAACAATGACTCACAAAAACACCTCATCAAGTCATTAATGCAACCATTAATGTCAAGATGACTCATTAGCCACTTCATCACTTCTAGAACCTTCTAGAATGATGACTCACTCTTATCTGAAGAAAAGATAAATCCGTCTTTAACCGAATGTTAAAAGACGGCTGATAGAAAACCGAAAACTGGCAACTTCCAAAAGTGATCCTGAAACGAATTTCAGGACAACCCCGAAACTGTATAAATATACCCGTATTTGTATTACGACCGAATACAAATGCAACTGAGACAAAGATATTATACCTACTCAATATAATACTCGGATCCGGCTTAAACCAAAGCCGACCAGTATCATCTGCCCGAAAACTGACACGTGCGCAAACGCACGTGCATTTTCCGAACCCTGCCATAAAACCATACGGCCTCTACAACGTTTCGCCCGAACTTGGGAAACTGTCTGTGGGGGACTCTAATGACTCGTCAGTACCCTGGCAGTGGGTTTAACCACAAACCGTCAGCGGCACTAGTTATGCGTAACGGCTGCCCATGGACTGACCTCAAGGGAGGCCGATGAGCGCACTCAAGGGTGGCCGATGAGCGAACTCATCCAGAAACCCTACTGAGCCTAACAGTGACAATGTATATACAGTCCGGTCCGTTCGTCAATGAGTATCGCATATCCTCCTAGGGGGCTAGTAACGTCAGACCCCCAATAGCAGTATAAGTCGTGTCGGAGTGTAGCCCAATTACACCCTGAGATACTACTGGAGTACCTACCAGTAAATCTCCTGCCATGGCCATGGACTATGTGTAATGGCTCTCCTAGACACAGCACGACCTCGCCCCCAATACTGGGAGAGACGAATCCCCTGCCGATCCGCTCACGTGCCTCCATATGGCTCGGGACTGTACCCAAAAGCTACCTGTTTGCACGACTCCTTTGAGCCGTGGTAGGGTAGAAATCAAAGCACAGTGGGAACTCACACGAGACAAATGACGACCTCAGGTCGATGAACTAACCTGTACACATGTCACCAGGGAACTGCTATCTGACGATAGGTATAGTACTAACTAGCAGATTCCCGGCGAGTCCTGTCCGGTGTACTCATAACCCAATGAGCACCTGTATACATCTTAGGTGATCCAACTGACACCAGTGGCTTGTGAGACCGGCCACCGCCCCTCGTCGGGGTCTCGACTGTATACACTAGTCTACTCCGGAGTATCGATGCCCTGTCTCGAAACTCCCACGACTAGGGACCAAAATTAAGGATAAGCATATAAACTACCCAACTCTCACGTATATGATCGCCATCATACTGTTGGTAGTAAAGCAAGATCCTAAGGGCTCTATCAAAGTGTAACATGCAATCAGTCACCTGAACATGTACACGACTGATAAAGGCAAACCAGATAGCATACTATCATCTCGAGTAAGACTGTCCTACCGGGATAGGTCCTCCGCAATCATTGCAATCACGTACCTGCGATCCAATAATTGACTATGAGGGCACTATCTCCAACAATCTCCCACTTGCACTCAAGGCTAATATTGCGATGTCGACTACTCACAGCCCGTGTGAAACCGAACATCCAACTCCTCTACTAATCAGTTTCACAAAGCCCGTTTGTAAAACTATTGTGTTCGAGAAATAGCCTCAGTGAGTGGATCCGCCTAGATGTATCTTTCTATATCTCTCTAAAACTCAAGTTCGCGGAGAAAGCTATCTCCCGAATCGAGTAATACCTGTCTTAGAATATGTCTGGAAATCTGATGGGACCTAGTTCATAAATGAACTCCAAATCCAAACTTCTTAGACTGTATCGATCACTGAACCCAATCAGTATCCGGCACCATGCCTCCCACAGTATCCTCTTGAACCACCTGTCCATAATACTGTCCCTCTTCGTCAGAGGGAAAAACTATAACTCTGACAATCACTCTGTCATCCATGTCACCTTTGAAGCCTGGAATGATAACCGTCTCCCGAAGGAGGCTGCCGTCATCAAATCCGTAGAACATCCACTTATGTTCTAAAACTGCTTCCTTATGTTTCTCCAGGATTGGATTAATACAAACTCATTGCATCTAGTGCAAAAACAACATCTGGTGTGGTACTTGACATCTCATGATTGACTCAATTGCCTAAGCAAGTGATCTGCCAATCATGCACTTCCCTCTCCTCTTTAGTCTATACGACACCTTTAGAGAGGGTGACTCCATCACCTGCAGGTACACTACCATGCTAGGAGTCAACTATTCTAAAAACCATTAGAATATCTGTCAAAGTACCCACATTGGGAAACTACCCAAATCCAGATCTAAAACCATAGATCCAGAAACCAGAATGTCAAATATTATATCCATATCCTGTCTGGAGAAACAACTGTGTGACGACCACAGTACAACCGATCGTAGTATAGGAATTTTACTTCCTACTCTGTGTATGTCATTCAGATACCATGACATCACACCCTAGTACCTTCTTAACAGATCCATCCCCTATTCTGATTGAAGTCAAACCCATGACTGTCACATCAAAAATAGATGATCTATCTCCGCTATAACTGCTCTAGTCTATAAATAGACATAAGCTACTTGCCCACTAAGCTTCCGCTGCTCCCACTGACTACGACAACCCTCTGGCAGAATAATATACACGTACACTTCTAAAGCTAGTTTAGAGCGACGCTATACTTATCCTCCTGCCTGGTCTCATAGTCTAGAACAACAGTAGTGTCAAGTCTGGGTAGATAAGAACCTCCCTGTCACCGTCCTTGAGCCTACCGAAGTACCTCTCGGGTGTCTGAGGTTACCCACCATATCTGCGGAGTGGCTATTGGAATGTCAAACCTGATTGAATATATAGGTCCTATTAAATTTTCCGTAATCGTTCGCGGTTCTGGAATCACTTCCAGTTCTACCATGCTCCCACTACTGTTTTCTGAAAAAGATCCATTTTACTAAAACTGTGGCGAGTCAAGAACAATATCACTATTGATCTTCCAAATGGTAGAATATCAACCCTCGTCATAGCCAGGGTCAACCCACAAACAGCCATTACAGAAACGTGCCCTGAGTTATCCAGTGTCTGGTTTTAATCATAAGCTGGACAACTCCCCATACCTTAATATCTTTTAAGGTACGATCCATTCTATATCCAATATAGAAACTTTGGCACTTATTCAATTGGAACCATATTCAAATCATGCAGCTGTCTCCAGTGCATATCAACTTAATGGAAAGAGGCTAATCAGCATTACTCAACTTAGGAATCCATCCAATTATGAGTAACCTGAAAGAGAAACACGTTTCTCAAAACCATTACTATCATCTGAATACTAATCACAAGAATCTACATCTTCGATCTCTTTGAAGAATCCCGATACTTGTGATACCTGGTTCTCTACTTTATTCTTATACCCATAACTTCTCAAAACTTAGACCTTGTATTTCAACGAAACACTTGTCTAAATACTAGAGAAGTTATAAGTAAACAGAACATAGTACGAGGACCTACCCCTTTGTCCTGATGGACACTGGACAACATACAATACTCTGTATAAGTCCGCTGAGTTGAACAACTCAAAACCTGTGCGTCGTAGGTTGAAAACTGTACCCTTGCGATTTCCTCAAATATCACCAATTACAACGAATTCCGATATAATGAGGATGATCACCTAATTCCCAATTGTAACACCTTAGAATGTGTTTTGTAGCTAATTATATTTTAATGTATGGTTTTCAATAAAAAGTTTACCAAGTTAAGTTTTAAATATTTTATCCTAATTAATGAGTATTTTATTAGAATTTCGTTAGGCACACACACACTTGTGCATGATAAACTAGGATGTAAATTGTGGTCTAACCATTTCTTAATCTAGTGTTAAGTTTGGTTTAGGTGTTTTGGGTTGTTTAAGTGCATGGTTGTTTTTAATGGGGTTGTAGTTATTTGTGTGTTTTGTTAATTTTAATTCCTTTTTCTTTTCTTTGTTGA
Source organism: Agapanthus africanus (assembly GCA_030015575.1). Taxonomy (NCBI): domain Eukaryota; kingdom Viridiplantae; phylum Streptophyta; class Magnoliopsida; order Asparagales; family Amaryllidaceae; genus Agapanthus; species Agapanthus africanus. The sequence continues at coordinate 145,861,277 of CM057343.1, read as the reverse complement.
CTTGGTGTGAGAGGGAGTATGGGCATGGCTTGAGCCATGCTCATTAAATGATGAGAGAGGGAGAGAGAAGGGGGTCTTTTGACTTGGGGCCTCATTTCCTTGCTCATTTTTTTCCCACAACACACACACACACTCAGCAGAGAGAGAGAGAGAGAGAGAGAGGCAGCAGCAGCAGCAGAGGAAGCAGCAGCCACAGCAGCAAGAAGCAGCCGCAGCAGCTGCAGACATCATCATCATCATCATCATCATCATCTTCACAACAACAACAACAACAACAGCAATAACAACAGCAACATCATCAGCAGCAGCAACAGGATCAGCAACAGCTTCAGAAGCAAGCAGCAGTAGCAGCACTTGTAGCAGCAGGAGCCCCAGCATGCAGTAGCAACCCCTCACACACTTCATCTCCTACTTAATAGGGTTCGACAGGGTATATTTTCTGAACCATATCCCTAGTTTGCTTAGCTTGTATGTTTATTAGCTTTGGTTAGTGTTAATTAGCTAGTTTAGAGCTAGTTTTGGTGATTTGTGAGTTGTGTTGGCAAAGTGATGATTTTGTTAGCAAACCTTATCCATTTAAGTGTTGTTAGGGTCACCTCAACTGAGATTCAACCCCGATTTCACTAAAATACCATAGGGTTTCTTATTTGTGCGATTGGTGATTTTAAGGTGAGAATTGTGACATCTGGAATCTGCTGTTACCCGGGTGACTTCAGGATAAAATTGAGTGGACCCCAGCCTACTAGTAACACCCTGACCCCACCACCAGAGCCCGACCCCACCACTCTCAAATTTGGCCGCCGAAATCGTCTTTCTGGCCGCAATTTGCAGCCAGAACTGGGAGATAGGAGTTAGGGTTTTCGGGGGTGGTGTCTACTTTGTTGTGTAGGTCCTTGGTATGTGTAGTTTTGTAATATTGTAGCCTGGACAGAATCTGGGATCATATGTTGCTTTTGGTGTCCGTTGTGTTTGCGCGATACGCGCGATACGTGAGTGGGTTATGTGATCCAGCGTATCGCGGCGTGTCGCGATGGTTTTAGACGCGTACACACACGATTCAGCGTATCGTGCACACGCGCGCTTGGTTCGTGACGCGAGTTTCTCGTTTCGATTCGATATCGCGTTTCGCGGAATATTTTGGCTTATATGTGATATTCATGTCGTATTTGCAGGTTTGCAGACAGGAGCTACGGACACGGCTACAGGGGGAGCAGATGATAGGATTCACCCAGCGTGGAGTTTAGGTGAGTAGATATAACATCTACAGGGGAATCGCCCGCATGGCGTTATGCGTCTGGGCTAGGATTCAATTACCTGTCGCACATTCTACGTCATTGTAGAAATGCGCTTTACTGCATTTCCTTAGATATTGTTATACTGTGACTAGCAGCCGTAGGACACTGCACACATTTTTGACGGTCCATGTTGCACGAGCACGGATTGCATGCTACACACACACCGTCAATAATTGCCATGTCACTCACTAGACCTTATAGCTACTATTGCCTGCCATACATGACATCTAGCTTATCGGTATACCTATAGTGTATCATACCTTTAGTAATAGGTATATTTTCACTTTGCGATACAGCTACAGGTATACCTCCTACATATTTTACCTATACCGGGAGGGATTTCCTACATATTTTACTTATACCCAGGGGGGTATACGACATCAGTTCCTATAGGTAGATACCTATACATTGCTACACCTGTATGTTAGACACATATTCAGTTGTTGTCGCATATTTACATTTACTGATGTTACTTAGCTGTACCTTATCTTGTTTTCGCATACATCTGGTTCATCTATATACTTGTGTTTACCTGCTCGCATTCAGATATATCGCATACATTTATTTCTGGATTGCGCATTGTTTATCTGGATTTTACATGATGTTTTCGGGATTTGGGAACCGCGGGAGTTCATGAAATTATGCATACATGAACAATCCGGTTTCCTTGATATGATATTTGAGCGTCCCCCATGAGTTTTATCGGTGCTGATTATATACTCCATACGAGGTTTGGTTGCCGTATGAGAGTACATGGTGGGGCCCGGTATGGTTCCCCTCGGCAAGAAGATCGATGGGTTTGCCGATTGAGCCTGGAGGCGGGCGAGTACCTACCGGTGATTGTTTGGACCTGGCAGTTGTCCGGAGGCTACTGGCCAGAGTCGAGAGATGGATGCGGGAGGATCTGTACTGGCGGGGCCGAGGGTCGATACCGCAGACGGACCCCGTGGGCTGATCCGGACTGACGGAGCCCGATATACGAGGATTTCTGTGTCGATGCTTGGCATACGGTTTCATGATATTTCTTTAACCCCTTTTTGTATATATAACAGGGGATTTAGCCGTTGTTATATATACCCTTACACCAATATTAGTAGAATGGGACGCTAATATATGTGTATTGCCCCTATCATATTTATTTCTGTACATATATATATCTTTAGGATGTTAGATTCTTACTTGAGATTGGACTTGGGATACTAGGTGATTCATTGGGATTGGACATTGGATATACCTATGTGATTGGTGATTGTACATTCGGGATATAGGAGATTACTCGATATTGTACATTGAGGAGATGTGAGACTTATATGATGGGAGTGCCCAATGTGGGGGCTGCTTTGAGGATTTAGGATTGGAGTATCTTGTTGGATTGTGATCCTGCCACGACGTCAGGTTTCCGTGGAAAATGACATATTCCACCCTATACCTCACCCTTACCTACCTTATGCACAGATTCATATATTGGTAGTACTTGTAGTGTACCCTTATGATAGTTGCATATTTGCTTTCTCATATCTCTATTGCATAGTTATTGCACACTATTATCATGCCATCATTACTTCATATATTGATTGTACCTGCTAGCGTACTCTCCTTATTTCAGCATTGCATGACATATTATTATTGTAATCCCATATCTTAGATTCATGCTGTACGTGCATTCCTGCGATTACCTGCATATGTTTTATACTATTCACGAGTTGGCAACTCACCCCCGTTGTGCCATAGGTGTTTCAGGTTTTTCCCCAGAGTAGTCGAGGCAGGCTATTCCTTTATTCAGCTATCCAGCTACCACCTTTTGCTACAGATACCGCATCAGCTCACAGTACCATTTTGCTTAGGTGGGTTAGACGGTTATCTGTATTTCATATTGTACCTTCGTTGTATATTGTACTCTCTCTCCATCTACTATTGTATCTGTGGACATAGAGACTTGGTGAGGACGTTAGTGTGTATTATTGTGGATTGATGTCTTTTATATACAGCTTTTTCTCTACTGTCATTATTTTTGTGTTGCATTCATCTTGACTTGTCTTTACAAAAAAGGGGGTGTTGCTAAAACCTTAAAGAAAGAAAGTAAGACTTTTAAAGAATTTGGGTTGCGATTTCAATTGTTTCAAAACTTATATTATCTTTTCAGTATTTTTTTCTTGGTTTAGATTTCTGGGTTTGGCTTTCTTTTACTACGTTGCGTCTTTAGGCGTTGCGTAGTATTAAGGCCGTCACGGGCCATTTTTGGGTCCTGACAAAGTTGGTATCAGAGCGTTAGGTTTTACCTTTCGGAGTGTAGGATGACCTTAGTATGATGGAGTAGGTAGCTTAAGCAGAGTAACGTAGTGTGTGTATGTCTGCAGCATACCCACAGCGCGGTACTTCGCATTAAGTGACCTAAGTACAATTTGCTTGACATTCCTTCCTTGATGATTCATATCTTTGAGATTCGATTTCCTCATTCTTATCGAATCTCATCTTATATCTATTTATAGCCTTGCCGCCGATGACTATGGGGACTCAGAGCGATGCAGCGAGGGCCGAGGTCAGAGTTAGCTCGGGTGAGACGAGTACTGACTAGGATGGCACTCTAGTTGCACAGGTGCAGACGGATCAGCCTACGACCTATACTATAGATAGACTTTTGGTAGAGATGCAGGAGTTCCGCCAGACGATGAGTTCTTTAGTTGACGTCGTTCGGGAGCTACGACAGGAGGTTGTCACCCCTGTTACTCAGATGTCCCTTACGATCAGCATGCAGCAGTCCGTCACCTACATAGCACCAGTGGTTGCAGCTCCAGTTGACGAGACACATATTCCAGGACAGTGGAGGACTCGTACCAGCATACCAGCCCAGAGGCAGAGGTTTGGTCGTCGAGACAGATTTCATGGCCGTCGCGGGAGTAGCAGAGGCTTAGGACGAGGACAGTCGTTCAGCTCTTACCCCCAGGATGGTCAGCAGTCAGCACGTGGATGTTTTCGATGCGGGAGCCTTCAGCACTTCGTCAGGGATTGTTCCTTAGCACCTCGTCATGATCGTTTTCAAAGAGGCCGTGGACGTGGAAGATTCGCTCAGAGGGCTCAGTTTACCAGAGGAGTTCATCCAGCTGCGAGTAGAGTGCAGACGCAGGAGTTTGCTTCTACTCATCGGGACGCGCAGACGTCCAATATGGAGTTTTCAGGTACCTTGAGTTTTATGTTCTTTTGATGTATTTGTTTGTTTCTTGCTTGTATTCGTTGTCCTCTTGCTTGTACTGTGGTTGGGTGGATTAGTCGTAGTTGTTTTAACTTCTGTCAGCGATCCTTCTGTTAGGTCTGTGTTGCCCACCCCGGTGCTTACGGGGAGGCGGAAAACATAATAAAAATTTGATCTTTATCAACTATAGGCAACATGGACCAAGCTTTAAGGATCTTTGCTAAACATAAACTTGCTAGACCTAACTACAAAGTAGCTAAGTGATGGAAAGGTTATACCTTTGGTCTTTAGTCCTTCTCTCCTTGCTCCTAGGAACGGTAGAAAGAGTTCACCTTGCTTGTCTTCTCCCGTCAAAGAAAGATCCACTTGAAAGCCACCACCTTCAGCTTCAACTCCAAGCTAGGAGTAACTAGAGTGCAAGAAATGCTAAGACTTGAACCCTAGAAGAGAGTAGAGAGGATCAAGTGAAGGTTTTTCTCAAGCTTTTTGTTTCTCAACACATGAGAGGGAGAGAGCTTAAGGGAGAGGATGAACAAGAGAGAGAAATGATATGAGAGAGTGAGAAAATAATAGAGCCATTCTCACTAATATGTGTGAATTAATTTAATTGAATAATTAGCTAGATAATTATCATGGTAAATCAAGACATGACCATTATCATTTCAATTTGCAAAGATCAAAAAGCATCTTCCAAAAGAAATGATGATGGTCAAAGTGTCAACCTAGGTCAACAAGTCAAAGAAGTCAAATGGTCAACAACCATAACCATGGATAATTATTAAACTAATTACTAATTAACAATAACACACACATAAATATTAGGGTTAATAAATTGACAATAGCCATTAACCCTAATCAAGGTCCTCTCCCTCAATCTCAAGCAACTGTGCATACGCACCCGCATTCGTGATCCGAGGAACACGAACACAATGAGAAAAACCAATCTCAAATCATATACTAGGATCCGGCTTAAACCAAAGCCCGCTAGTATAAGCTGTCCGGACAGCAAACGTGCACAAGTGCGCGAATGTGAACGAACCCTGTCGCAAAACCATGCGACCTCTACTCATTTAGCCTAAAGGCGAATAGCTCTCTGTGTGGGACTCTAAAGACTCGACACTACGCTGGCAGTGGGTTTAACCACAGACCGCAAGCGGCACTAGCTGTACGTAACGGTCCCCAGGTAGATGTCGATAAGAAGACTGACGAGGTGAACCCCATCTGCACTCCTACTGAGCCTGTATGTGACAGTCTCCGTACAGTCCGGTCTGTTCGTCTGATACATCGCATGGCGGGCCTAGGGGGGCGGTAAACGTCAGTCCCCTAATAGCGGTACAAGTCGTGTCGGAGTGAAGCCCAATACACCCTGAGATAACACTGGAAACCTACCAGTATATCTCGCTTGCCCTGGCCAGGGACTACTTGTGTAATGGCTCTCCTAGACACAGCGCGATGTCAACCCCCAATACCGGGAGAGACGAATCCTGTCTAACCGTCACTGCCTCCAAGTGCTTCGGGACTGCTCCCAACTACTACCTGTTTGCACGACTCAGTAGAGCCGTGGTAGGGTAGCAATCAAAGAACAGTGGGAACACACTCGAGGCGAAGTGACAGTGTCAAGTCAGCAGACTAAGCTGTACTCATGTCACCTGGGAACTGATAACTGACGATAGGTATAATACCAACCATCAGTTCCCGACGAGTCCTGTCCAGTGTACTCGTAACCTAACGAGCACCCGCATACTATCTCAAGTACGACGTACTGACGGCTGTGGGACAGACCGTCTCCCGTGCTGGGATGAGAAGCGCATACGCTAGTCTACTCTGGAGTATCGATGCCCTATCTCGATACTCCCACGACTAGGGACGTGTATAAGGATGTGCTTGTAGATTACCCAGTCCCCACGAGTGTGATCGCCATCACAACGCCGGTAATCAAGCAAAGATCCTAAGGGCTCTACTAATGCGTATAGGTGATATAATAAATAAACACACATGTACACATTAAAGCAGAGACAAACCAAGTAGCATACTACTATATTGAGCAAGATTGTCTGTACAACTGTGAATATCCCAAGCTTCCATCAAGTAATATACATACTAGTATGATACAGTAATGGCCTCTAGGGCATATACACCAACAATCTCCCACTTGCACTAAGGCCATGTATTGGCGTATCGAAGACCTATCATCTCGATCAGCCGCTCGAACTGAGTCTGGGGTAAAGCCTTCGTGAATGGGTCCGCAGTGTTGTCCTTTGTGTCCACTCTCCGCACCTCGATCTCCTGTCGATCAATGATCTCTCTGATCAGGTGATACCGCCTTAAGATGTGCCTGGATTTCTGATGGGACCTTGGTTCCTTTGCTAAAGCTATAGCCCCATTGTTATCGCAATACAAAGGTATTGGGTCAACAATGGACGGAACCACCTGAAGTTCACTAATGAACTTCTTAATCCAGACCGCCTCTTTTGCGGCATCGCTTGCAGCAATGTATTCAGCCTCCATCGTTGAGTCTGCGACGGTATCCTGCTTGGTACTCCTCCAACATACCGCCCCTCCGTTGAGGGTAAACACAAAACCCGAGACGGACTTGCTGTCATCTTTGTCACTCTGGAAGCTTGAATCGGTAAAGGACTCGACCCTGAGGTCTCCATTACCGTAAACCAGGAACATCTTCTTAGTCCTTCTCAGGTACTTAAGAATGTTCTTCACTGCTGTCCAGTGGTCCTCCCCTGGGTCTGACTGATACCGGCTTACCGTGCTCAACGCGTAAGCTACATCTGGTCTTATACATAGCATCGCATACATTATAGATCCTACCGCCGAAGCGTAGGGTATAGTGCTCATGCGAACCCTCTCCTCGTCAGTCTTAGGAGACATCTTCTTGGAGAGGGTAATTCCGTGCAATGCGGGTATGTTACCGCGCTTGGAATCCTCCATACTAAATCTCTTTAGTACGGTCTCTATGTACCTGGACTGCGAAAGTCCCAATAGTCTCTTGGATCTATCTCTATAGATCTTGATCCCCAGAATGTACGAGGCATCATCCAGGTCCTTCATGGAGAACCTTTTTGACAAACAAAACTTGACCGATTGTAGCATAGGAATGTCATTTCCTATCAGAAGAATGTCGTCCACGTACAAGACTAGGAATACGACAGTTCGTCCTACAATCTTCTTATAAACACAGGGTTCATCTTCGTTCTTGATGAAATCAAATTCCTTGATTGCCTCATCAAAACAGATGTTCCAGCTCCGCGATGCCTGCTTTAATCCATAAATGGATTTAAGCAACTTGCACACCTTTCCGCTGCTCCCACTGTCAACGAAACCTTCTGGTTGATCCATGTAAACGCACTCTTCCAAACAACCGTTTAGGAAAGCCGTTTTAACATCCATCTGCCAGATCTCATAGTCATGGAAGGCAGCAATGGCAAGTAGGATCCGAATGGATTTGAGCATAGCCACCGGAGAAAAAGTTTCGTCATAGTCCAAACCAGGTCTTTGACGGAAACCTTTTGCAACGAGCCTAGCTTTATAGGTTTCCACCTGCCCATCTACACCAAGTTTTCTTTTGTAGATCCATTTGCATCCAACGGGTTTTATCCCAGCTGGAGCAATATCCAAGGTCCACACTTTATTGGCGTACATGGACTCCATTTCGGATTGCATTGCTTCCTGCCACTTATCAGAGTCCCTACTGATAATGGCCTGCCTGAAACTGGTAGGGTCATCTTCTTCCAAGATGCAATCCTCTCGATCCCCGTCTATGAGAAAACCGTAGTATCTCTCGGGCGGATGAGAAATCCTACCAGATCTGCGGAGTGGCTGAGGTTCGTCTGGGTTTATTGAATCTAGCGGTTCCTCCAAATTTTCAGTTACATTTTGTGGTCGCTGAATTTCTTCCAGTTCTACCGAACTCCCACTAGTTTCTTTTGCAAGAAACTCCCTTTCTAAGAAGGTAGCGTGGCGAGATACAAACACCTTCTGTTCCTCAGTGTGGTAGAACAGATATCCTAGTGAGTCTTTAGGATATCCCACAAATTTACAAAGAACTGACCGTGCCTCTAACTTGTCCGGTTTCTGTGTTTTCACATAGGCCGGACAACCCCATATCTTAAATCGCTTAAGATACGGATTTCTTCCACTCCATATTTCATATGGAGTCTTAGGCACTGATTTGGATGGAACATAGTTCAATAGGTACGCCGCTGTCTGAAGCGCATGTCCCCAGAATGAAAGAGGCAACTCAGCACTACTCATCATGGACCGAACCATATCCAATAGGGTACGATTCCTCCGCTCCGAAACACCGTTGTGCTGTGGTGTATAAGGAGGAGTAAGCTGAGAGAGAATACCATTCTCTTTTAAGTAATCTAGGAATTCCGTGCTTAAGTACTCCCCTCCTCTATCAGACCGGAGGATCTTGATACTTTTGCCAATCTGGTTCTCTACTTCCTTTCTGAATTCCTTGAATTTCTCAAAACCTTCAGATTTGTGTTTCATCAGATACACATATCCGAACCTAGAGAGATCGTCAGTGAATGTGATGAAGTACGAGAACCCACCCCTTGCATGTATAGACATCGGACCACACACATCACTGTGTATGAGTCCCAAGAGCTCTCTTGCTCTTTCTCCATGTCCGGTGAACGGAGATTTGGTCATCTTCCCTTTGAGACAAGACTGACAAGTTTCATAAGATGAAAATTCGAACGTATTCAAGAGTCCATCTTTATGCAACTTACTCAGTCTTTTCTCTCCGATATGACCAAGCCAACAATGCCACAAGTAGGATTCATTCGTATCTGAATTCTTCCTCTTGCGTGTGTTTTGTATATTGAGAACTGTATTCTGATTTAGAACGTAGATACCATTACACAGTGTACCCTCTGCAACCAGTACCTTATGAAGGTAAATGTTCATGATATTCTTTTCAAGAACAAAGTCATATCCATCTTTATCGAGTAAAGAAACTGATATGATGTTGCAAACCATGGAGGGTACATAGTAGCAATCGTTCAAAATCATAGTCTTGCCATTAGGCAATACTAGGTGATATTCACCGACGGCTACCGCATTAACTTGTGCTCCGTTCGCTACTCTGAGCGACATATCACCCGGTGCAACTTTCCTACTTTTTCTCAGTCCCTGCAATAAATTACAGATATGAGATCCTGATCCGGTATCAAGTACCCAGGAGGTAGGGCTGACCGTAAAACAGTTCTCAATTACAAGAACACCTGAAGTAGATGCAAAACCATGCTTCTTCTTCAACTGGGTATCCTGGAAATCCATACTTTCCTCTTTCCCATTCTCATACTCATGACTGTTGTCACAAGTTAGAGCTGAACCAACTTTCCCCAGTCCCGAATAAGAATTCGGTTCGGTCAAGCGATACATTTTATTATCTTGATTAGGGCGTGAAAAGGTTGCTGCCTGGAGAGAGAGAAAAGAAACACTCAGCGTATGCTCTTGCAAGATTAGATTGGTTTATTAATTTATCTAACCAGGATGTCTCCCACTGTTTACTCAAATTCTTCTTAAAACCTTTTAAAAGAAGAACTAGCCGGGTTTTAATTCACGTCACAATAATTGCTTAACCTTTCAGCCAGGCTAGTGTCGGTACTTCGAGGGAGGTTTTCCAACGCTTTCGCGAAGTTCCTTAATTAAATAACCTCTTTTCCCTGGGGGCGTAACCCCGCTAACACCTTTCTAGACACCTACTAGGTTTATAGCATTGATCGTTAAGTGAAATAATCTCCCGAGAGTAGACCAACTCATCAGTGGGATCGGGATCCAACTGTCATTGTGTGATAACCTAGATGGAATCCACTCTAGTCACCACACTCCAGAAGGTATGCTAAATCTGCAAGTTTCAGTTCTTTTGAAACTCCCGATGTGGTTTTTGCCCCTAGGACCCAAGTGATCTTGACGGAGTCAACAAATCAAAGAGTCCTAGTCAAGTTCAACCTGTCATTATCTGGATTGCATTAAACCCACCCGCATAACCCTTGACGGAGTCAACAAGGTTATACGACTGTCCTAATCAATCCCATATACCGATACAAACAAGCAGTACTTAGCTACCGTACACTACGCCTTGACGGAGTCAACAAACGCAGCACGAATACTAAGTGTTACTTATAAGAAATGACAGAGGGCTACGGCTGGGTTTTTGGCGAAAAACCCGTTAACGTAATGAACTTGATATCGTTGAAGGAACCTGGTAGTCTTTTTGAAAAAACATAGTGGCGAAAACTTTTGCTAAAGAGGTCACTCCCTGTGAAGGGATCTCGGCTCTTTCCTCGTCGAGTGAGGTGCTGGGCATCCGTAAGATGAATACCTCGATGCAAAGCAAGAATAATCGACTATGGTGAAGTTATTACCCTGACGCAAACCTTTTGTCCAAGGGGTCACTCCCGATGAGGGGATCTCGGCCCTTGCCTCGTCGATTGAGGTGCTGGGCATTCATAACCGAATACCTCGATGCAAAACAAAAAGATGAACGTCCTTGTAATAACAGCTTTTTGAAAAATTGTTCCAACAACGTCTTTTAGGTTTATTTTCTTGCATTAGTTCTTTTAATGCGTCCCATCATTTAAATCCTACCATTGCAGAAAACAACCAAAATATGACGTACGCTTATGCCATTCGCATTCGCCACGGGGCCCCGTCATCACCCGTTAGGTTACTTAACTAACGACAGAGCGGGGGCTGGGCTAGCGCGGCTGTAAAACATAAGCAACGCCTAAATAGTTATTATATATAGCAATATAGCAATGATAGCCAATCCAGATCACAGATGAACACTTTGGATATACTAGGAATCCGCAATTCGTTCGAGCCTGCAACGAAAAACGGATTACACGGTCGCGATGAATAGCCAAAACCCCACCCAAGACCCCTACGGGTGCGGCAAACTACCCGCCAAGTACCCGAAGCGAAGCAACCTCCCTCAATGCCATGAGTAGGCCACTCGGCACTTCGAGCTACCCGGTAGTTTGTGCACCCCTCCATGGGTCTATCCTAGGAGCAAAAACAGTAAAAAGAATTATACAATGACGGCTACAACCCCGACCCGGTTGTGCGGCCAAACAAATAATATTACATCAATTTACAAATTTATTACATGAATGAAAGAAAAAGAAACTCTCATCTCACATCCACCCCGGCTATTCATCCGCGACAATCCAACGAGTTCATATACACAAACCATCAACAACAATCACAGATCACAGATATGTATAACCCCGACTAATCGTCATATAGCGATTAGCCGACGTTCAATACATAAGAACATCACAGATATAACCTTTATAGTCAAAGTATATTGAAGTTCGGAAAAAATACGGAATTATAGGCCCCCAAAAACAAATTTCTATTCTGGAAAATCTGGGCACATATAATATATCAGAAAAATCCTAAAACCATGTCAGAAACACACTGCACCAAAGACGACACAGTAACTCACCTAGTTGGCCGCGCTTCCGCGGCAATAGCTTGCTATTGCCGCGGAAGCGCCGCGTTCTGGTAGAGTTGCTGTCTCGTTTTTGGTGGGTTTCTTCTAAAAAGCCTGAGATGATTTTTGGGATATAACAAATTTTGTTTTGACCAGAAAAAGTTTTAACAGAAACTCAGATTTTTTACAACTTGGTTTTTTCGATTTTTCCGTTTCGAACTTCGATACACTTTACTACCAAGCTAGTTTATGTTTAGTTAGGCTCTGATACCACTGTTAGGTCCGTGTTGCCCACCCCGGTGCTTATGGGGAGGCGGAAAACATAATAAAAATTTGATCTTTATCAACTATAGGCAACTAGCCGGGTCTTAATTCACGTCACAATACTTGCTTAACCTTTCAGCCAGGCTAGTGTCGGTACTTCGAGGGAGGTTTTCCAACGCTTTCGCGAAGTTCCTTAATTAAATAACCTCTTTTCCCTTGGGGCGTAACCCCGCTAACACCTTTCTAGACACCTACTAGGTTTATAGCATTGATCGTTAAGTGAAATAATCTCCCGAGAGTAGACCAACTCATCAGTGGGATCGGGATCTAACTGTCATTGTGTGATAACCTAGATGGAATCCACTCTAGTCACCACACTCCAGAAGGTATGCTAAATCTGCAAGTTTCAGTTCTTTTGAAACTCCCGATGTGGTTTTTGCCCCTAGGACCCAAGTGATCTTGACGGAGTCAACAAATCAAAGAGTCCTAGTCAAGTTCAACCTGTCATTATCTGGATTGCATTAAATGCTAAGACTTGAACCCTAGAAGAGAGTAGAGAGGATCAAGTGAAGGTTTTTCTCAAGCTTTTTGTTTCTCAACACATGAGAGGGAGAGAGCTTGAGGGAGAGGATGAACAAGAGAGAGAAATGATATGAGAGAGTGAGAAAATAATAGAGCCATTCTCACTAATATGTGTGAATTAATTTAATTGAATAATTAGCTAGATAATTATCATGGTAAATCAAGACATGACCATTATCATTTCAATTTGCAAAGATCAAAAAGCATCTTCCAAAAGAAATGATGATGGTCAAAGTGTCAACCTAGGTCAACAAGTCAAAGAAGTCAAATGGTCAACAACCATAACCATGGATAATTATTAAACTAATTACTAATTAACAATAACACACACATAAATATTAGGGTTAATAAAATGACAATAGCCATTAACCCTAATCAAGGTCCTCTCCCTCAATCTCAAGCAACTGTGCATACGCACCCGCATTCGTGATCCGAGGAACACGAACACAATGAGAAAAACCAATCTCAAATCATATACTAGGATCCGGCTTAAACCAAAGCCCGCTAGTATAAGCTGTCCGGACAGCAAACGTGCACAAGTGCGCGAATGTGAACGAACCCTGTCGCAAAACCATGCGACCTCTACTCATTTAGCCTAAAGGCGAATAGCTCTCTGTGTGGGACTCTAAAGACTCGACACTACACTGGCAGTGGGTTTAACCACAGACCGCAAGCGGCACTAGCTGTACGTAACGGTCCCCAGGTAGATGTCGATAAGAAGACTGACGAGGTGAACCCCATCTGCACTCCTACTGAGCCTGTATGTGACAGTCTCCGTACAGTCCAGTCTGTTCGTCTGATACATCGCATGGCGGGCCTAGGGGGGCGGTAAACGTCAGTCCCCTAATAGAGGTACAAGTCGTGTCGGAGTGAAGCCCAATACACCCTGAGATAACACTGGAAACCTACCAGTATATCTCGCTTGCCCTGGCCAGGGACTACTTGTGTAATGGCTCTCCTAGACACAGCGCGATGTCAACCCCCAATACCGGGAGAGACGAATCCTGTCTAACCGTCACTGCCTCCAAGTGCTTCGGGACTGCTCCCAACTACTACCTGTTTGCACGACTCAGTAGAGCCGTGGTAGGGTAGCAATCAAAGAACAGTGGGAACACACTCGAGGCGAAGTGACAGTGTCAAGTCAGCGGACTAAGCTGTACTCATGTCACCTGGGAACTGATAACTGACGATAGGTATAATACCAACCATCAGTTCCCGACGAGTCATGTCCAGTGTACTCGTAACCTAACGAGCACCCGCATACTATCTCAAGTACGACGTACTGACGGCTGTAGGACAGACCGTCTCCCGTGCTGGGATGAGAAGCGCATACGCTAGTCTACTCTGGAGTATCGATGCCCTATCTCGATACTCCCACGACTAGGGACGTGTATAAGGATGTGCTTGTAGATTACCCAGCCCCCACGAGTGTGATCGCCATCACAACGCCGGTAATCAAGCAAAGATCCTAAGGGCTCTACTAATGCGTATAGGTGATATAATAAATAAACACACATGTACACATTAAAGCAGAGACAAACCAAGTAGCATACTACTATATTGAGCAAGATTGTCTGTACAACTGTGAATATCCCAAGCTTCCATCAAGTAATATACATACTAGAATGATACAGTAATGGCCTCTAGGGCATATACACCAACACCTTTTGTTGTGCGACACGTATTTCAGTTTTGTGCCAATCGGATAGGAGATAGAGATTCGTCCGTCGTTTTGGTCCTTCTAGAGATGTTGGATTTGACGTTCTCCTGGGCACGGATTGGTTAACGACGTGTTAGGCGTCTGTGGACTACCGTGAGGAAACGGTCAGGTTTGTTTTCCCCGGCAAGTCAGTTCTTGTTGTGCAGGTGGATAGTTGTACCGCCTCTCACAGCTTGAATTCAGCCATTTTCGCTAGTCGGCTACTGAGGAGATGTCGTGGATTCTTGACGTTCATTCGTGATACCGGAGCCACCGTGGGATTGTTGGACCGGGTTCCTTTCGTGCGAGAGTTTTTCCGACGTTGTTCCAGATGGGCCAGCGAAGCTTGGAAGCTAAAGGATCAGCTGCAGAGTCTTGGTTTGGGGAGTTTTGTGCGTTTGAGTGTTTCGCTTTTGGAAACTCCTATTTCTGTTCGTCGAGGAGAAAGACGGCAGTTTAGGGTTGCGTATCGACGGATCGTCAATTGAACCGGCTTACGGTGCGGATGGGTATCCTTCACCTCGCCGTGGCGACTTCTTCGATCAGCTCCAGAGTGCGAGACATTTTTCTAAGTGTGTTTGGGATCAGGTCATCATTATTGCGGATTCGGAGTGATGGCATTCCGAAGACTGCCTTGTGCGTGCTACGGGCTTTGTGTGTTTTTGGTGAGTCGTTGGATTCACTGTCGCCCTAGCAGCATTCGTAGATGTGATGAACCAGATTTTTGCAGGCCGTTCCTCGACCAGTTTCTGTTGTGTTACTTACGACACCCTGGTCTATCTAATGTGTCTTGAGGGACAGGAGTAGCACTTGAGGATTTGTTATGTAGATACTGGGAGAGTACTAGCAGATGCTAAATTCTCAGAGTGTTTCTTCAGGCTTGTTTGTGTTGACTCCTAGGTCTTGTAGTCGCGGGAGACGGTTTCGTATGGTTCCGAGGGAGATCGTGGCCGTACAGCTTAGGCCCAGACTTGTGTGCAGGATGGAGATCCGCAGATTCTTGGGCTTAGCAGGGTTTTTACCACCGTTTCAGGCAGGATTGCTAGAGTAGTGCTGCACCGTCGACTGAATTGACCAGTAAGGAGGTTTCTTTTCCTTGGACTGAGGCATGTGTACGGAATTTTCAGCAGTTGAAGATTCAGTTAACAACTGCATCAGTCTTTCTTTGCTTTTGGTTCGGGCGACTTCGTTGTTTAACTGTAATGTTTCTTGAGTGGGCTCGAGGGTGTACTGAGGCGACACTATAGAGTTATCGCTTTTGCTTCCCTACATTTGGAGGAAGTACGAGAAGGATATTCCACTCATGATCTGGAGATGGCCGCGGTGGTTTTGCGTTGGAAATTTGGAGACACTACTTGCTTGAGAGTCGTGTCAGATTTTTCCACGGACCACTAGAGCTTAATGTACATCTTTCTGCAGCAGATTTGGATTGTTGTGATGGTCTTCTGCAGATTTACAGTTCTTGTGTGATCGTCGAGTATAGCTTAGTTCGTCTCTACGGAGGGGACAGCTTGCTCATGTCCGCGCCCGACCACTTTCCTTAAATCGTTTTCGCGAGACACTTCCCGCCGAAGCTCGTTTGTCAGCGATACTTGAGCATACTCGGCTGGGTAATGATTCGGAAACCTTGATTGTGACAATGACGTGCTAAGTTAGGGACACGTTTGTGTACCTGCCATTATCAGGTAGAGGCGTGTAATCCTAGCACATGCGCATCTGTCAACTCTCTTTATTCATTCAAGTTCCACCAGCTTTGACGTGACTTGTGAGATGGTTACGGGTGGACAGGGAGGTAAAGAGAAGTTTCAGGTTTCGATTCAAGGTGTCAGCCTTGTTGTGTGCTTGAGTCGAGCATCTGAGGCCGGCTGGAGAGTTGCAATCTTTTACCGTTCCGAAGTAGGAATGGGAGCAGATCTCCATGAAATTTCGTTATGGTTTCTACCCAAGTTTAGTTAGGGTGTGACTCCATTCGGATTCTTGTCGTCCGGTTATACTCAGTTTGCTCAGTTGTTTTGTTAAAGTTGTGTGTTTGTGTTAGTTGTCGTCAGCAGCGTGGGATCGTCACTCGCCATTATTAGGGTTCTCCTTCGATAGCTGTTATCAGGAGACACTCCAATTGGCCACCCTTAGGCTAGGAGTTAGGTCGTGTCGACCACCAGCCTGCTGTTTCTCTGACTCTGCGTAAGTAGGACTTTGGACCCCAGCTAGTCTAGAGACTTCGGAGTGAGTCCAGTTGTGTTAGGTCAGGATGAGAATTGTCCATTTCGAACTAAGGTCATATGACGACTGTGATAGTCATAGACTCGAGTTCGCAGGGACAGATCATGTATTCCTATGGACTTTCCGATGAACGACGTGCGGGATGTTGGGAAGCTTATCCCAGGATTTAGGTCCTTCTGAGATCCTATAAGTGAGTTAGTTTTGTTGCCTTCAATTTGGCACTTCCGCCCAGATTATTGGATTTTCACCCCGTATTCCTTGTGATGATACTTTACAATTACCTTCATGACCTTCTCACATGATTTGGCATCAGACCATTGAGCTGGACGCGATCTTTCGTTCACCAGCAGCCATGTGTGTTAATGGCTCGGCAGGTGGAGGAACATCGGTCAAGGGTCTTGCCATCTGTGAAGGGTTTCCTTGGACGTAGCCGTATAGTGAGTTAGTCACTTAGGAGGCTGCGAACGAGATTTGAGGATTTTAATCTTCTCTTTGAAGGTACGCGTAACAGTATAAGTATTAAATTCGGGGACGAATTTCTTTTAAGGGGGGAGATTGTAACACCTTAGAATGTGTTTTGTAGCTAATTATATTTTAATGTATGGTTTTCAATAAAAAGTTTACCAAGTTAAGTTTTAAATATTTTATCCTAATTAATGAGTATTTTATTAGAATTTCGTTAGGCACACACACACTTGTGCATGATAAACTAGGATGTAAATTGTGGTCTAACCATTTCTTAATCTAGTGTTAAGTTTGGTTTAGGTGTTTTGGGTTGTTTAAGTGCATGGTTGTTTTTAATGGGGTTGTAGTTATTTGTGTGTTTTGTTAATTTTAATTCCTTTTTCTTTTCTTTGTTGACTTGGTGTGAGAGGGAGTATGGGCATGGTTTGAGCCATGCTCATTAAATGATGAGAGAGGGAGAGAGAAGGGGGTCTTTTGACTTGGGGCCTCATTTCCTTGCTCATTTTTTTCCCACAACACACACACACACTCAGCAGAGAGAGAGAGAGAGAGAGAGAGAGGCAGCAGCAGCAGCAGAGGAAGCAGCAGCCACAGCAGCAAGAAGCAACCGCAGCAGCTGCAGACATCATCATCATCATCATCATCATCTTCACAACAACAACAACAAAAACAACAACAACAGCAATAACAACAGCAACATCATCAGCAGCAGCAACAGGATCAGCAACAGCTTCAGAAGCAAGCAGCAGTAGCAGCACTTGTAGCAGCAGGAGCCCCAGCATGCAGTAGCTACACCTCACACACTTCATCTCCAACTTAATAGGGTTCGACAGGGTATATTTTCTGAACCATATCCCTAGTTTGCTTAGCTTGTATGTTTATTAGCTTTGGTTAGTGTTAATTAGCTAGTTTAGAGCTAGTTTTGGTGATTTGTGAGTTGTGTTGGCAAAGTGATGATTTTGTTAGCAAACCTTATCCATTTAAGTGTTGTTAGGGTCACCTCAACTGAGATTCAACCCCGATTTCACTAAAATACCATAGGGTTTCTTATTTGTGCGATTGGTGATTTTAAAGTGAGAATTGTGACATCTGGAATCTGCTGTTACCCGGGTGACTTCAGGATAAAATTGAGTGGACCCCAGCCTACTAGTAACACCCTGACCCCACCACCAGAGCCCGACCCCACCACTCTCAAATTTGGCCGCCGAAATCGTCTTTCTGGCCGCAATTTGCAGCCAGAACTGGGAGATAGGAGTTAGGGTTTTCGGGGGTGGTGTCTACTTTGTTGTGTAGGTCCTTGGTATGTGTAGTTTTGTAATATTGTAGCCTGGACAGAATCTGGGATCATATGTCGCTTTTGGTGTCCGTTGTGTTTGCGCGATACGCGCGATACGTGAGTGGGTTCTGTGATCCAGCGTATCGCGGCGTGTCGCGATGGTTTTAGACGCGTACACACACGATTCAGCGTATCGTGCACACGCGCGCTTGGTTCGTGACGCGAGTTTCTCGTTTCGATTCGATATCGCGTTTCGCGGAATATTTTGGCTTATATGTGATATTCATGTCGTATTTGCAGGTTTGCAGACAGGAGCTACGGACACGGCTACAGGGGGAGCAGATGATAGGATTCACCCAGTGTGGTGTTTAGGTGAGTAGATATAACATCTACAGGGGAATCGCCTGCATGGCGTTATGCGTCTGGGCTAGGATTCAATTACCTGTCGCACATTCTACGTCATTGTAGAAATGCGCTTTACTGCATTTCCTTAGATATTGTTATACTGTGACTAGCAGCCGTAGGACACTGCACACATTATTGACGGTCCTTGTTGCACGAGCACGGATTGCATGCTACACACACACCGTCAATAATTGCCATGTCACTCACTACCCCTTATAGCTACTATTGCCTGCCATACATGACATCTAGCTTATCGGTATACCTATAGTGTATCATACCTTTAGTGATAGGTATATTTTCACTTTGCGATACAGCTACAGGTATACCTCCTACATATTTTACCTATACCGGGAGGGATTTCCAACATATTTTACTTATACCCAGGGGGGTATACGACATCAGTTCCTATAGGTAGATACCTATACATTGCTACACCTGTATGTTAGACACATATTCAGTTGTTGTCGCATATTTACATTTACTGATGTTACTTAGCTGTACCTTATCTTGTTTTCGCATACATCTGGTTCAGCTATATACTTGTGTTTACCTGCTCGCATTCAGATATATCGCATACATTTATTTCTGGATTGCGCATTGTTTATCTGGATTTTACATGATGTTTTCGGGATTTGGGAACCGCGGGAGTTCATGAAATTATGCATACATGAACAATCCGGTTTCCTTGATATGATATTTGAGCGTCCCCCATGAGTTTTATCGGTGCTGATTATATACTCCATACGAGGTGTGGTTGCCGTATGAGAGTACATGGTGGGGCCCGGTATGGTTCCCCTCGGCAAGAAGATCGATGGGTTTGCCGATTGAGCCTGGAGGCGGGCGAGTACCTACCGGTGATTGTTTGGACCTGGCAGTTGTCCGGAGGCTACTGGCCAGAGTCGAGAGATGGATGCGGGAGGATCTGTACTGGCGGGGCCGAGGGCCGATACCGCAGACGGACCCCGTGGGCTGATCCGGACTGACGGAGCCCGATATACGAGGATTTCTGTGTCGATGCTTGGCACACGGTTTCATGATATTTCTTTAACCCCTTTTTGTATATATAACAGGGGATTTAGCCGTTGTTATATATACCCTTACACCAATATTAGTGGAATGGGACGCTAATATATGTGTATTACCCCCATCATATTTATTACTGTACATATATATATATCTTTAGGATGTTAGATTCTTACTTGAGATTGGACTTGGGATACTAGGTGATTCATTGGGATTGGACATTGGATATACCTATGTGATTGGTGATTGTACATTCGGGATATAGGAGATTACTCGATATTGTACATTGAGGAGATGTGAGACTTATATGATGGGAGTGCCCAATGTGGGGGCTGGTTTGAGGATTTGGGATTGGAGTATCTTGTTGGATTGTGATCCTGCCACGACGTCAGGTTTCCGTGGAAAATGACATATTCCACCCTATACCTCACCCTTACCTACCTTATGCACAGATTCATATATTGGTAGTACTTGTAGTGTACCCTTATGATAGTTGCATATTTGCTTTCTCATATCTCTATTGCATAGTTATTGCACACTATTATCATGCCATCATTACTTCATATATTGATTGTACCTGCTAGCGTACTCTCCTTATTTCAGCATTGCATGACATATTATTATTGTAATCGCATATCTTAGATTCATGCTGTACGTGCATTCCTGCGATTACCTGCATATGTTTTATACTATTCACGAGTTGGCAACTCACCCCCGTTGTGCCACAGGTGTTTCAGGTTTTTCCCCAGAGTAGTCGAGGCAGGCTATTCCTTTATTCAGCTATCCAGCTACCACCTTTTGCTACAGATACCGCATCAGCTCACAGTACCATTTTGCTTAGGTGGGTTAGACGGTTATCTGTATTTCATATTGTACCTTCGTTGTATATTGTACTCTCTCTCCATCTACTATTGTATCTGTGGACATAGAGACTTGGTGAGGACGTTAGTGTGTATTATTGTGGATTGATCTCTTTTATATACAGCTTTTTCTCTACTGTCATTATTTTTGTGTTGCATTCATCTTGACTTGTCTTTACAAAAAAGGGGGTGTTGCTAAAACCTTAAAGAAAGAAAGTAAGACTTTTAAAGAATTTGGGTTGCGATTTCAATTGTTTCAAAACTTATATTATCTTTTCAGTATTTTTTTCTTGGTTTAGATTTCTGGGTTTGACTTTCTTTTACTACGTTGCGTCTTTAGGCGTTGCGTAGTATTAGGGCCGTCACCGGCCATTTTTGGGTCGTGACACCAATAACTTACTCCCACTCATCATCTGTAAGACCATACAGATATGAGAATGAAACCTGGTAAATACATACCCTTGGAGTAAGTGTTTAATCGGGAAAACAGTTTTTCTTTAACAATGCACTGAAACATGAAAATGTTTCGTAGGGGTATCCTGGTATTCATAGCAATGCCTCTTCCATAATCCAATTCATGACTTCAACCGTATATTTTATTGCCATCTCTCCAAATCCCATTATTTGTCTTTAGTCGTTACCTTCTGTACACCATCGTTAGGCTAAATGGTTTTCTTCCTTCCCTACCGTTCGGCACCAGCCTATGGTTTGGAAGAAGACTATCCAGTAAGCATAATAGGTGTACCCTCCTAAACCAAGAAGTACTCGCATCTCGAGAGAAGGTGATGATAAAAGACAACTGAATAATACCTTATTCTTTTAAAGGTGAAATAGGAGTGGCGATTAAGTACGCGGTTTTGGTTGTGAATGATATCAGTCGCAATTTACTTTGCCCTCTTTCTAATCCCTTTATTTTGTCTTTACATATTACCTTCTGCACACCCTACTTAGGCTAATTGGTTTTCTTCATTCCCTACCTTTCGGCACCTGCCTATGGTTTGGAATAAGACTATCCAATAAGCGTAATAGGTGTACTCTCCTAAACTAAGGAGCCCTCGCAACCTGAGAGAAGGTGATAATAAAAGACAACCTGAATAAACCAATTCTATTTCTCCTGAACCTTGATCCATCCTCGAAGAAGTTCCTTCGAGTTCGTATATAACCATACGATGGATCTATCCAATGGAAGTGGATATCCGTAGTAAAACGGGTGTTCTGAGAAATGCAAAGGGTAAATGAAGGAGTGGCAATGACTTATGCAACACAGACAATCCAAAAGCCAGTATTTTTAAGAAGGTTCGGTCAACCTGGTCACTGAGTCATAGTCTAGGGTCGGTCAAAGGTCGCTGCCAAACAGAGAGTGAAAAGAAACACTCTGCGTGCACTCTAACCCAGATCAGAATGGTTATCACTTTATCTAATCCGGAAACCTCCCACTGTACTGTCAAATTCTCCTCCAAACCTAAAGAAGAATCAATCGGGATCACCCGAAGAGTAAACCAACTCATCAGTGGGAATCGGGATCCAACTCTCATCGCATGATAACGTGATGGAATGCATCCACGTTACTCATACTCCAGAAGGTATGCGCATACTTGGCAAGTTTCAGTTTCTTTAGAAACTCCCGATATGATTTTTACCCCATGCTCTTATGATCGTGACTAAGGGCCAGCCCACCATAAGTCACATGTCAAGTTCTTCCCATCATTATCTTGTTAATTTGAACCCACCCATACTCGCCCTTGACTAAGGGCCAACAAGGCTGTACGACTGTCCCAAACCAACGCATCTATCTATGCAACATGTGAATACCCCAGCAGCTACCAATCACTATGTCCTGGCTAAGGGCCAGACCAACATAGCTTGAATACTACTGACCATTCATATGAAATGACGGAGGGCTACGGATGGTCTTTGGCGAAAAACCTTTAACGTAGTGAACTTGATATCGCTGAAGGAACCTGATAGCTTTTTAAAATATAGTGGCGAAAACCTTTTGCTAAAGAGGTCACTCCCGGTAAAGGGATCTCGGCTCTTTCCTCGTGGAATGAGGTGCAGGATATTCCACTGAATACCGCTATGCAAAGCAACTTGTAATCGACTATAGTGAAGTTATTACCCTGACGCAAACTTCTGCCCAAGGGGTCAGTCCCGGTGAAGGGATATCGGCCCTTGCCCCGTCGAATGAGGTGCAGGATATTCCACTGAATACCGCTATGCAAAACAAAAGGAAACGTCTTTGTAATAACACTTTTTAAATTTGTTCCAACAACTAAAACAGGTTTGTTTTACTTTGCATTGATCAGAATCAACGCAGTCCCATCAATCAATCACACCAGAAAAGAACGAAAATAAAATGTACGTATATGCCATCCGCATTCGTCACTGGGTCCCGACATCACCCGTTAGGTTACTTAACTAACGACAGAGCGGGGACTGGACTAGCGCGGGTGTAAAACATATACAACATCTAATAGTATATAAACCAATATACAATAATCGCTCCCGGCGTGATAATATGCAACATTACAGAAAAGTAATAAGCATCACAGAACAATACAGATAATCTGGGATCCCCGGGTTTCACAGAGCCGCTGCTGAAACCCGACGTTCCCCTGTCGTGTGGATAGCCTGTGCAATGAAACCTAGACCCCTACGGGTGCGGCAAGTTACCCGCCAAAACCTGAAGCGAGGTAGTCCCCACAGCATAGTGAATGGAACACCCGGCACTTCACGGAATCCGGTAATCTTGGGCACCCCTCCTTGGGTCAACCTGTACCCCCTACGAGTGCGGCGAATAGTCTGCCAATTTTAGAGTGGGGCCCCTCTGCCTCTCAAAGCCATGAGATGCGGACCCGTTGCCCTCCAGAACCCGGCTATCCGTGCACTCCGTCGCGGGGCAAAACCTAGTACAGTAATGAAAAATAGTACAACAGGTACATCGACCGCAACCTGGTCGTGCCCCAAAAGAATATTATACAACAGGCAGTGACGGCAGTCCACAAGTTGGACGCTCGCCCCGCAATATCAAATGTACAAATAAACTCAAACTGTACTACCATTGCACACTGCTATCCACCACGACAAATCCGCAACAATACAGCACAACACAGAACATCAACGCGAATGTCACGTTCGCAAACCCGTCTAAAAGAACTATAGCAATCAGACGCGGTTTACCGATCAAATGACATTCCCGGTCGGAGATATAATGTAAGCACTGTAAACTAACGTGTTTAAATTTCGATCGACCAAATATCAAAAAGTGGGCCCCACGACTTACTGGTGAACAGTAACAAAATCTGGGCAAAAACGATATTTACCAAAAACCCCAAAATCCAACAGAGAACCCACTGTACAAATTTGGGAGCATGCGCTCACCACGTGGCCGCGGATGCGCGGCCAAACCATGGGTTTGGCCGCGTTTCCGCGGCTGTTTGGTGGAGACACGTGCCCAAATTTGGTCGAGGTTCTTAGAAAAGCCTGCACAGTATTCTGAGACATGTAGAAAAATTTTAGGAGGCCATTTAAAATCAACAGAAACTGTCAAGTTGGAATTTTGCAATTTTCGATTTCCGGTTCGATCGATGTTTTAAACGTGTTAGCACAAGTTAGCATAGCAAAATGGTTAGTCTCTGATACCACTGTAAGTCTACGTTAGCGCCCCGGCCGTCTACAGACACCAAATGCGGAATAAAAACTTTTAAACTGGCGCTATCGTATACTTTAACCCGGATCTGCCATTATTGCTAAACTAACAAACTGTAAAGAGTGTAGAAAGGTTATACCGAACGATCCGAGTCCTTCGTTCTTTAACCATCATCCCACGCTCCGTTGCGGCTGCTCCGATCTCGTCGATCTCCGATCTGCTCGTCCAGGTGGCACCACATCACTGATTCTTTAAACGGGCTCCCGCCTCTGACTCGAGGCAACTCGGTCGTCAAGTTTGCTAGAAGAGACGACCAAGATTGATGTAGAGAATGAGTAGATGACTTTGTCTCACTTCGTCCAAATCCATGGACGATCGGTTAATGAAGTTGCCGAGGGAATTGGGTGATGGAATGAAATGAACTGTAAAATTCCATGCACCCCAAATACTATCATATCTTTTTCAAGTGAAACCTCAAGTGAGATCGATCAAGAGAGGAGGGGGAAGGGGCCGGCCATATATATAGAATGAGGAGGGTGAGTGTAGGAGCAAAGGTGGTGACCATAAGACATGAAGCTTCTCACAAAATATCTTAAGCTTAACAAAACTCTTTAATGAAAACAATGACTCACAAAAACACCTCATCAAGTCATTAATGCAACCATTAATGTCAAGATGACTCATTAGCCACTTCATCACTTCTAGAACCTTCTAGAATGATGACTCACTCTTATCTGAAGAAAAGATAAATCCGTCTTTAACCGAATGTTAAAAGACGGCTGATAGAAAACTGGAAACTGGCAACTTCCAAAAGTCATCCTGAAACGAATTTCAGGACAACCCCGAAACTGTATAAATATACCCGCATTTGTATTACGACCGAATACAAATGCAACTGAGACAAAGATATTATACTACTCAATATAATACTCGGATCCGGCTTAAACCAAAGCCGACCAGTATCATCTGCCCGAAAACTGACACGTGCGCAAACGCACGTGCATTTTCCGAACCCTGCCATAAAACCATACGGCCTCTACAACGTTTCGCCCGAACTTGGGAAACTGTCTGTGGGGGACTCTAATGACTCGTCAGTACCCTGGTAGTGGGTTTAACCACAAACCGTCAGCGGCACTAGCTATGCGTAACGGCTGCCCATGGACTGACCTCAAGGGAGGCCGATGAGCGCACTCAAGGGTGGCCGATGAGCGAACTCATCCAGAAACCCTACCGAGCCTAACAGAGACAATGTATATACAGTCCGGTCCGTTCGTCAATGAGTATCGCATATCCGCCTAGGGGGCTAGTAACGTCAGACCCCCAATAGCAGTATAAGTCGTGTCGGAGTGTAGCCCAATTACACCCTGAGATACTACTGGAGTACCTACCAGTAAATCTCCTGCCATGGCCATGGACTATGTGTAATGGCTCTCCTAGACACAGCACGACCTCGCCCCCAATACCGGGAGAGACGAATCCCCTGCCGATCCGCTCACGTGCCTCCATATGGCTCGGGACTGTACCCAAAAGCTACCTGTTTGCACGACTCCTTTGAGCCGTGGTAGGGTAGAAATCAAAGCACAGTGGGAACTCACACGAGACAAATGACGACCTCAGGTCGATGAACTAACCTGTACACATGTCACCAGGGAACTGCTATCTGACGATAGGTATAGTACTAACTAGCAGATTCCCGGCGAGTCCTGTCCGGTGTACTCATAACCCAATGAGCACCTGTATACATCTTAGGTGATCCAACTGACACCAGTGGCTTGTGAGACCGGCCACCGCCCCTCGTCGGGGTCTCGACTGTATACACTAGTCTACTCCGGAGTATCGATGCCCTGTCTCGAAACTCCCACGACTAGGGACCAAAATTAAGGATATGCATATAAACTACCCAACTCTCACGTATATGATCGCCATCATACTGTTGGTAGTAAAGCAAGATCCTAAGGGCTCTATCAAAGTGTAACATGCAATCAGTCACCTGAACATGTACACGACTGATAAAGGCAAACCAGATAGCAAACTATCATCTCGAGTAAGACTGTCCTACCGGGATAAGTCCTCCGCAATCATTGCAATCACGTACCTGCGATCCAATAATTGACTATGAGGGCACTATCTCCAACAATAATTGGAATTCACAAGGAGTTATGAGATAACTGAATGAATGTTATAAACATAGCACTTTAGTCTCACTTGATCGGTTGCCACGGAATTTTGATGTGATCAAAAGTCCGTCGCAATCACGTAGCGTACGCGGATACTCGCCGGATAAACTTAATAGACAGCCTCACTCCATAGCCCCGACCAAGTGACTGTAGGAGAACCCCGTCGCCGAAAGCATCCGTTCGGGTGCTCGCGGCAGCGGTGTTCCGCCTTGGTGCACTTCGTCGGCGGTATCGGGGGTGCGACCGTCTACTGAAGTTTGCGACGAGCATCCGATCAAACTGTCGGGAATCTTGTTGAATTGCCCGACTTGATATTGAAAAGAGTTTTCGATTTTGAGACTAAAATGCGGGGTTTATAATTGTTAGGCATGCGATGTCTAAAGAATTCATTTGGTCAGGCATGCGATGTCTGAGGTGGTTGCGGATTCCAACTGTTGTAGTTTGACACTTTCTTTTCTATGACCGTAAGTGTAATATGTGATATCGCCGTTTTCGTTGCTATATGTCAACAACAATTGGGATGCGCATATTTACTTACGTTGATGACATGTGATGTTATGTGTTGCTGGATATGTTATATTGGATCGTCGTGTTTGAATAGCCCGGGGTTTTTATGTGAGATGAGTGTTTTTCATTTTCATTCATGTAAAAACTTGTATGTAATATTCTTTTATTGGGGCACTTCCAGGTTGCGGAAGATGTCACCTTTTGTATATTATTTACTTTTCCGCACTAGGATAGACCCAAGGAGGGGAGCACAAGTAACCGGGTTCTGGAGTCCAGTGGGAGACCAACTCGAGGAGTCGAGTCCGGGTCTCCTAACTCCAGAATTGGTAGGGTTGCTTGCCGCTCTCGTAGGGGTCTAGGGGCGTGGGTTTGGCTATTCATCGCGACCGTGGAATCCGTGTTTTATACTGGCTCGTATTGAAAACACGGACGTCCTAGTATATCCAATATTTCATATGATTCTTCTGCTGCGATATCTGTGATGTAATCATGTGATGTTCTGTGATAGATACAGTATATAGTATATATGATATATTATATAGACGTTACTTATGTTTTACACCCGCGCTAGCCCTGCCCCGCTCTGTCGTTAGTTACCTAACCTAACGGTGCACGAGAGGACATCGAGGCGAATGCGGATGGCATAAGTGTACGTCGTATTTATCTGTGTTGTTTAGGTATTTAAATGATGGGACTTCATTAATGTGATTAATGAAATAAAAGAAACCTAAAGATGTTGTAGAATCGAATTTCAAAAATAAAAGGGTAGCTACAGTTCTTGCTTTGCACAGCGGTATATGTGATATATCCTGCACCTTATTCGATGAGGAAAGGACCGAGATCCTTTCACCGGGAGTGACTCCTTTAGCAATAACTGGCAGATGCTACACACTCGGTTTGTTTTCTGATTGCTTTTAAGAGTTTTTTGCTTTGCACAGTGATATATATGATATATCCCGCACCTCATTCGACGAGGAAAGGACCGACGATCCCTTCACCGGGAGTGACTCCTTTAGCAAAAATAGAAAAGCCTAAAAAACACTCCATTTCAAAATTCATTCGATCCTACAACGATATCAAGTTCATTAAGCAATAGGTTTTCAGAAAAACCTGTCGTAGCCCTCCGTCATTTCAAATAAGTAGTAGTTAGTATTCGTGCTACGTTTGTTGGCCTGCGTCAAGGGGTAGTGTGCGGTAGCTAACTGGTATTTATCTGCTTATGCATATGATGCAGATTGGATTAGGGTAGTCGTGCGACTTTGTTAGCCTGCGTCAAGGGTCGTGCGGGTGGGTTTAATTCAATCAGGAAATGACGGGTTGAACTTGACTAGCGGACTATGGTTTGTTGGCCTGCGTCAAGGTCATAGAACGCTAGGGGCAAAATATTATCGGGAATTTCAAGTGTTGAAATTTGCAATGAGATTGCATACCTTCTATGAGATAGTTGGATCCCGATACCCGCTGCGAGTAAGAGTTACTCCTGGGAGAGTTTTATACATTACAATTAGCCGATCAAGTAGGTGTCTAGAACGGTGTCAACGGGGTTACGCCTCTGGGAAAACGAGGTTTACATTAATTAGGTTCGTGCGAAAGCACGGGGGACCTCCCTCAAAGTACCGACACTGGCCTGGCTGAAAGATTGGCGAACTTGTAGTGTGTAATTAATCCCGGCTAGTCTTTCCTTTTAGGGTTTGAAGGAAGATTTGATAAAAAGCAGTGGGAGCCATCCTGATTAGATAAAATAATAACCAATCTATTCTTGCAAGAGCGCACGCTGAGTGTTTTCTTCTCTCTCTCTCCAGGTAGCGACCATATCACGCCTTAATCAAGATAATAAAACGAAATATTGACCGAACCCGCTTGTTATACTGGGCTGGGGAACGTTGGTCCCGCTCCAACTTATAATTGTTATAAGACAGAGCAGGAAATTGGGGATTACCAGAATTCCCGTGCCGCCCAAACGAAGAGAGTGCATGCTGATGCATCATCTTCGGGTGTGTTCATTACAGAGAACTGTTTCTCAGTATCCTCTACGTCCTGGGTATGTGATACCAGATCAGGATCCCTGATGTGTAATCTGTTACATAGGGCTACAGCTAGGTAGAGAACTGAGAACGGGTGATAAGTTTCATGAGGCAGAAAACGGGGCAAGAGTTGCAGCCAAGTCTGTTGGTCACTATCACCCTGTATTACAAATACATTGATTCTGAACGAATGTTATTAGATACCGAACCTGATATACAAAATCATATCTATCTCTTTATTAGTAAAGAAATGATAAAATTTTGTATAGTTGGATAATGTTTTGAACATTTCCTATATCAAAAGTTGATCGGTTCAGGCACGTTATCTAAAAGCATTAATTTTCTAAATCAAACTACAGTTCTTAGTATACGGAACACACACAAGAGGAAGAGTTCAGAAATGAACGAATCCTTCTTGAGGCATTGTAGACTAGGTCATATCAATGCGACCCGACTAGCTCAAGTTACATATAGATGCATATTTAAATCAGTTTGAATTTACATCTTGTGAAACTTGCCAGTCATGTCACAAAGATATAATGACCATAGCTCTGTTTACAGGAAACAGAGAAAGAGTTAGTGAACTCTTAGGATGATACATGTTGATGTATGTAGGTCCCCAGTCTACACATGCCAGGACCGGTTCTTTATACTTCATTACGTTCTCTGATAATCTCTCAAGATTCAGATATATGTTCCTGTTGAAACACAAGTCCGAACCTTTTGAGATATTCACAGAATATAAGTTAGAAGTAGAGAACCAAAATACAGGTAAAAGTATTATGTCCTATGATGAGATCAAGGAGGAGAATACTTGAGCATGGAAATCCTGGATTATTCTAAAGGAGAATGAGATTCTCTCTCAGCATTACTCCTCTGGATACACCATAGCACAATGGTATATCGGGGCGGAGCAATCACACCCTATATGATAAGGTGTGCTCTATGATGAGTACTACTGAGTAACCTATTTCCTTTTGGGAGTTATGCACTTATGAAGCTGCATACCTATTGAATAGGGTCACAATCAAATCAGCTGCCTACCGCTTCATATGTGATATGGAAAGGGAAGAGCCCATATCTTAAGATAGTTAAGATTTGGGGTTGTCCGGCCTATGTCTAAAAGCAAAATCCGGACAAGCTCGAGGCAAGGACTGTTATGTAGAACTGGAAATGTTCCAGCTATACAACAGCAGAAGATTTGGTAGAACCAAAGGATTCAATAGTAACCAACGAACCTCAGCCTCTCCGCCGATCTAGTAGGGTTCCTCACCCACCTGAGAGATACTTCGGTTTCTCTATGACAGTGGGAGCAAGGATTGCGTCATGAGATGATGACCCAACTAGCTTCGAGCTGGCCATCAGGAGTAAGACTCTATAAGAATGGCTGGATGTTTAGTGATCTGAGATGGAATCCTTATACACCAACAAAGTATGGACTTTGGTTGCTATATCTGGAGGGTTAAATCCCCTTCAGGAGCAAGTATATCTTGAGAAGATTACTTGGTGTACATGGAAAAGTTGAGACTTTCAAAGCTAGACTTGTTAAAGGTTTTCGTCATTGACCAGGCGTGGATAATGATGAAACCTTTTCCAGTATCTATGCTTAAGTCTATCCAGATCCTACTTGCCACGGCTACATACCATGACTACGATATCTGGTGGTTGGGTGTCATGACTGCTTTTCTAAATGATGTTTTAGAAGAGTGCGTCTATAAGTACATAGCCAGAGGGCCTCGTAGACAGTGGGAGCAGCGGAAACGTATGCAAGATGCTTTATAGGATAAAGCAGGCATCGCGGAGATGGAACATCTGTTTTGATGAAGTAGTCAAAGAGTTTGACATCATCAAAATGGTAAATGAACCTTGTATAAACAAAAAGGTAGTAGGGAGTATGGTGGTGATCCTCGTAGAGTACATGGATGACATACTCTTGATAAGAGAGGAGTTTCTTATGCTACGCTCGATCAATCTCCGTTTATCACAAAGATTCTCCGTATAGGATCAAAATGATACCTCCTAAATCCTGAGTTTTGGATCTATGAGATAGATTTAATTGGATGTTAGGATTCTCACTAGTTGTAGTGAGATGATATCAAACGATTCTGGGGAAAAATCACTGGAAAGGTTCCAGGGTGATAAAGACGACTGAATGTCAGTCGCAGGCATTGTCTTAACCCTCAGTAAAGGGACGATATGTTGGAAGAGTTCCAAGCTAGACAACGTGACATACTAGACGATAAAGGCAGGATACATCGCTACTTAAGATGCTACCAAAGAGGCAGTCTGGGTATATAATAGTTCATGAGATGAACTTCGTTCCTACCATTGTGAGACAATGGAGTTGTGGCTTATGCCAAGGAACGCCGGTCCCATCAGTGATCCAGACAAATTCTAAGGCAGTATCACCTGATCATGGAGATGGCTGATCTCCAAGGTGATCGAGGTTAGGAGAGTTGACTCAGAGGATAACACGGCGGATCCACTCACGAAGGCCTTTTCCCAGAGAGAGACTTTTATGGGATGGTTGAGTATGAGATACTACAACCACTGCTATACAGATGGCCCTAGTGCAAGTGGGAGATTGTTAGTTATATGTATGCCCTAGAGGCCATTACTGTACATTGGATGTATATTGTAGTGGATGCTGGGACATATATAGGGAGGACTTTCTTGCTCGACATGATAGTATGCTATCTGGTTGAACTTTACCTTAACGTGTATACTGATTGTCTCTCTGTTACATGTTGGTAAAGCCCTTAGGATGTGTACTTGACTATCTGGACTATGATGCGGATCATACTAGTGGGGACATGGTAGTCCATAAGTACATCCTTCAAAGTCCCTAGTCGTGGGTGTATCGAGACGGGGCATCGATATACCAGAGTAGACTAGCGTATACCTTCTCGACCCATACAGATGGGCGATGGATGATCCCATATCCATCGGTGTTTGACATCAGAGATTATATACGGGTGCTCAGTAGAGACTGGGTACACTGGACGGACTCGCCGAGAACTCCCAGATGGTATTATACCTTACGTCAGATGGCAGTTCTCTGGTGACACTAGTACAGAGTAGTCTGTTGACCCGAGATCGTCATAGAGTCTTGTGTGGTTCCCACTGTGCTTTGATTTCCATCTTACCACGTCCAAGAGGGCGTGCAAAACGGTGGTTTTTGGGTACAGTCCCGAGTCACATGGAGGCAATGAGCGATAGGAGGGGATTCGTCTCTCCCGGTATAGGGGGTTGATGTTGCGCTGTGTTCGATTGGCTATAACCGGAAATCCCTGGCCAGGGTTGCTGAGATTTACTGGTAAGTGTTACCAGTAGTTTCTCGAACTGTTATAGACCTCATATCGACACGACTTATCGAGCTATTGGGGTCTGACGTTTACCACCCCTAGGCGAGATATGCGACATATCAGACGACGAGACCGGACTGTACGGTAGTGTTACTGGTTGGATTCACTGGAGTATGAGCGGGCTTGCTCGTCGATCTTCTGATCGCTCAATACCCGGGTGGCCGTTACATTTAGCAGACCGCTTGCGGCTTGTGGGCGTTTGATATGATCATCATCTGCTGCCGGCGTATTGACGAGTCTTTAGAGTCCTACACAGAGGTTTCCTGGCTCAAGCGAAACGAAATAGGAGCGCATATGAGATATGTGCGGGACCGAGAATGATACCAGTATGTGATACTGTATTCGATTCTCGCGATATGTGACATTGATCGATTATATGCGATATAGCCGGCATATCGGATCAAGGGTTGATTCGATAAGTTGTTACTGTTGATATTAGTCGGTTATATGCGATATGACCGGATCATTAAATCAAGTGTTGATTTAATGATTTAATGCATAATTATATATTTGATATATTACTTTGCATTAACTAGTATCGGTTTACTTAAGATAGATTTTCTCACTCGGATGTACACATTGTATATGTGATATACTTTTGTGCACTTGATTGTATCATGTTTGATGATACATGTTAACTTGGTTAAGTGTAAAGATTAAACCATTGTTAAGTTAATGATTAGGGTTTTGCTTTTTCTTTAATATTTATTTATTTATTTATTTTGGAAAGAAAAAGGGAAAATGGTTGCTAGTTTTGTTTTATCTTTGAAGCTTCATGAAGCTTTGACTTGTGTGACCATTTTGTCTCATGCTTAACCCTAACCACTTCATTTAACCTTAGTTTAGTCTTTACACTTGACCATGGTTTACTTTATGATAAGTTTTCATTTTCTTTTCATTTTTAAATAACTTATCATAACACTTTCTTCTTCTTCTTCATCTTCTTCAAGGAAGAAACCTTCACTTCATCAATGGTGATTGATGAAAATGAGTGAGAAATCCAATTCTAAAGTCTACCCACTTCCTATTTCTTCATCCTCTACCTCTTGCCAAGTAGTAGAGTGTGTTTCCTTCACAAGTATTCTAGACTTGGTGAAGTTGGAGCTTGATCTAGCGATGCCTCGACATAGATCATCTTCGGCACGAAGCCGACGACCTAGCCCGTCCATTCTCCGATGAGGCCGACGCTAGAGCCCGGGATTTGATTTGGACAGCGGACAGGACTTCATCACGGAGCCGTGGAGGTGGAGGACCGGATCTACAAAGGTTGTATTTCCGTTTACTTATAGTTTGTTGTAAACTAGCTCGCTTTATCGCCTAAACTTCTAGCCAACGATCTTGTTATGGTTTCTCGGCACCGTTAATTTTGTAAATTGGCATGGTTGATGCCTTGTGAGACCTCTAGTGTGTGCCTAGGAACCTTTCATAAAGAACCAGTCCTGGCATGTGTAGACAGGAGACCTTACATACATCATTATGTATCAGTCCCAAGAGTTTACTAACTCTTTCTCTATTTCCAATAAACAGGGCTATGGTCATCTAATCTTTGTGACATGACTGGCAAGTTTCATAAGATGTAAATTCAAACTGATCTAAATATGCATCTAAAATGTAACTTCAGCTAGTCGGGTCGCATTGATGTGACCTAGTCTACAATGCCTCAAGAAAGATTCGTTCATTTCTGAACTCTTCCTCTTGTGTGTGTTCTGTATACTAGGAACTGTAGTTTGATTTAGAACTTCAATGCTTTTAGATAACGTGCCTGAACCGATCAACTTTTGATATAGGAAATGTTCAAAACATTATCCATCAATACAAAATTATATCCTTTCTTTACTAATAAAGAGACTGATACGATTTTGTATATCAGGTTCGGTATCTAATAGCATTTGTTCAGAATCAATGTATCGGTAATACAGGGTGACAGTGACCAACAGACTTGGCTGCAACACTTGCCCCGTTTTCTGCCTCATGAAACTTATCACCCGTTCTCAGTTTTTCTACCCTTTTGTAGCCCTATGTAACAGATTACATATCTGAGATCCTGATCCGGTATCATATACCCAGGATGCAGAAGATACTGAGAAACAGTTCTTTGTAATGAACACACCCGAAGGAGATGCATCATATGCACTTTCTTCGTTTGGGCGACATAGGAATTCTGGTATTCCCTATTTCCTGCTCTGTCTTATAACAATTATAAGTTGGAGCGGGACCAACTTTCCCCAGCTCAGTATAACAAGCGGGTTCGGTCAATACATCCATATTATTATCTTGATTAAGGCGTGATATGGTCGCTATCTGGAGAGAGAGAGAAGAAAACACTCAGCGTGCGCTCTTGCAAGAATAGATTGGTTATTTATTTTATCTAATCAGGATGGCTCCCACTGTTTTTATCAAATCTTCCTTCAAACCTTAAAAGGAAAGACTAGCCGGGATTAATTACACTCTACAAGTTCGCCAATCTTTCAGCCAGGCCAGTGTCGGTACTTTGAGGGAGGTTCCCCGTGCTTTCGCACGGACCTAATTACTGTAAACCTCGCTTTCCCAGAGGCATAACCCCGTTGACACCTTTCTAGACACCTACTTGATCGGCTAATTGCAAAGTGCAAAACTCTCCCAGGAGTAACAATTACTCGCTGTGGGTATCGGGATCCAACTATCATATAGAAGGTATGCAATCTCATTGCAAGTTTCAACACTTGAAACTCCCGATAATGGTTTTTACCCCTAGCACTTATGACCTTAACTAAGGTCAACAAATCATAAGTACTAGTCAAGTTCTACCCGTCATTTCGTGATTAATTAGACCCACCCACATGACCCTTAACTAAGGTCAACAAAGTCACGCGACTGTCCTAACTAATCGCATCATATGCGGTGTAGGAAGACATCACTTAGCTACCGTACACTGTGCCTTGACTATGGACAACAAACACAGCACGAATACTAAGTACTCTACTTCCTAAAATGACGGAGGGTTGCGAATGGTTTTTGTGAAAACCTTTAACGCTTTGAACTTGATCTCGTTGCGGAATCAAATGGTTTTTAAATGGAATGTTTTTGAGGCTTTTCTAGTTTTGCTAAAGGGGTCACTCCCGGTGAAGGGATCGTCGGCCCTTTCCTCGTCGAATGAGGTGCGGGATATATCATATATATCTCTGTGCAAAGCGGAAACTATAGAAGCGATCAAATGAAAAACCGAGGGTTGTAGCATCTGCCAGTTATTGCTAAAGGAGTCACTCCCGGTGAAGGGATCTCGGTCATAAGGTGCAGGATATTCTATAATGAACACCGCGATGCAAAGCAAGAACTGTAGCTACCTGTTTTTATTTTGAAATTCGATTCCACAACATCAATTAGGTTTATTTTCTTTCATTAATCTCATTAATGAATATCCCATCATTTAAGTCCACCTAATCATCATAGATAAATATAACGTACGCTTATGCCATCCGCATTCGCCTCGATGTCCCGTCTGCACCGTTAGGTTAGGTAACTAACGGCAGAGCGGGGCAGGGCTAGCGCGGGTGTAAAACATAAGCAACGTCTATATAATATATCATATATACTATATACTACATCTATCTGAACAGAGCAAAGAACATCGCATGATCACATCACAGATAACGCAGCAGAAAGAATCATATGAAATGTTGGATATACTAGAACGTCCGTGCTTTCAATACGAGCCAGTATAAAACACGGATTCCACGGTCATGATGAATAGCCAATCCCACACCCCTAGACCCCTACGAGAGCGGCAAGCAACCCTACCAATTCTAGGGTTAGGAGACCCGGACTCGACTCCTCGAGATGGTCTCCCACTGGACCCTAGAACCCGGTTATTTGTGCTCCCCTCCTTGGGTCTATCCTAGTGCAGAAAAGTAAATAATATACAATGGGTGACATCTTCCGCAACCTGGAAGTGCCCCAATAAAAGAATATTACATACAAGTTTTTACATGAATGAAAATGAAAAACACTCATCTCACATAAAAAAAACCCCGGCTATTCAAATACGACGATCCAATATAACATATCCAGCAACACATAACATCACATGTCATCAACGTAAGCAAATATGCGCATCCCAATTGTCGTTGACATATAGCAACGAAACCGGCGATATCACATATTACACTTACGGTCACAGAAAAGAAAGTGTAAAACTACAACAGTTGGAATCCGCAACCTCCTCAGACATCGCATGCCTGACCAAATAAATTTCTTAGACATCACATGCCTAACAATTATAAACCCCGCATTTTAGTCTCAAAATCGAAAACACTTTTCAATATCAAGTCGGGCAATTCAACAGGATTCCCGACATTCTGATCGAATGCTCGTCGCAAACTTCAGTAGGCGGCCGCACCCCCCGACGCCGTCGACAAAGTGCACCAAGGCGGAACACCGCTGCCGCGAGCACCCGAACGGATGCTTTTGGCGACGGGGTTCTCCTTTAGTCACTTGGTCGGGGCTATGGGGTGAGGCTGTCTATTAAGTTTACCCGGTGAGTATCCGCGTACGCTACGTGATTACGGCGGACTTTTGATCACATCAAAATTCCATGGCAACCGATCAAGTGAGACTAAAGTGCTATGTTTATAACATTCATTCAGTTACCACATAACTTTTGTGAATTCCAATTGTTGTATCACATTCCGAATAAACAGAAAATGTTAAACTTTCCGATCGAACAATCGAACACCCAAGTTTTCCCGATACAGCTCAACACATGAAATAAGTCTAACAGCATTCAGTTCGTACCTCAGTACCAACGGTCCAGCCGTAGAAGGGTCAAGCCAACGCCTCACATGTGGCACGCCGTACTGCCCCAAACCCGAAGGTTCAAAGGGCAGTTCAAGACGGTCACATAATCGAGTTAAGGTTTGTTGTCTTCTAGAGGGTCCATCTCGTTACTTGAACTACTTAGAACGTCGTTAAACAACGGAAAAGTCCAACAATTGGAAATTTCCCGGCAGGGGAAAAAGTAGGTATTTATATCCGGTCGAACTTTTTAACATATTCTAAAAAATACCCGGAAAAACACACTGACAAAATTAGACAATCCGATCGAAACACCGAGTCCCTAATACAACCCAAAAATGCAATTCTGGAAAAAAATATTAAAAATCCCCAGGAAAACCAGCACAGACAACTAAGAATTAGTGTGCAAAATTGGATGCACAAAACGACAAAATGGCCGTGGAACTGCCGCATGAGCATGCTCATGCCGCGGATCCACGGCGCCTTTATGGAATCAGGTCCTCGAATTTTACAGTAACCCTTAGATCTTCCTGCTGATTTTTCTGAATATTTTTAATCTACAAAAATCCACATTTTACGAAAAAGTCCAGAGAGCATGTTTAGGTTTGGGTTTTGATTCGATCGGACTTCTAATTCCGTCTACGCATCGCCTAAGGCTCTAGCTAGGCTCTGATACCAATGAAAGGTTCCTAGGCACCCTAGTGAGGTCTCACAAGTGATCATCCATGTCAATTTCTAAAAATTACGGTGCCGAGAAAACCTAGAACGGATCGTTGGCTAGAAGTATAGGCGAAGCAAGCAAGTAAACGGAAATATAGCTAAAGGGAAGGGGCTACAACCTTTGTAGATCCGGTCCTTCACCTCCTAGGCTCCGTGATGAAGTCCTCTCCGCTGTCCAAATCGAACCATGGCTCTAGCGTCGGCTTCATCGGAGAAAAAGCGGGCTAGGTTATCGACGACGATGCCGAAGATGATCTACGTCGAGGCATCGCTAGATCAAGCTCCAACTTCACCAAGTCAAGAAAACTTGTGAAGGAAACACCCTATACTACTTGGAAAGAGGTAGAGGATGAAGAAATAGGAAATGGGTAGACTTTAGATTTGGATTTCTCACACTTTTTCATCAATCACCATTGATGCAGTAAGCTTTCTTCTCATGGAAGAAGAAGATGAAGAAGAAGAAGAAGATATGATAAGTTAATTAGAAAAAAGAAAATAAATCATTTCTTGTCATATCATGAACCATGGTCAAGTGTAGAGAGCTAACTAGAGTTTATGTGAATGGTTAGGGTTAAAAAAGAAGACAAAATGGTCACTTGGTCAAAAGCTTCATGAAGCTTCAACAAGCTTCATGAAAGATAAGAATAAAAGAAAACCATTTTGTTTTTTCTCTTTATGCTTTTAATTTCCAAAAATAATAAATAATTAAATGAATGAATAAGTAATCATAACCCTTAACCATGGTTCAAACTTTACACTTAACCAATTTTGCATGTATCATCAAACATGATACAAATAAGTGCACACAAAAATATATCACATATACAATGTGCACACCAAGTGAGAAAATCCATTTAAAGTGAACCAATACTAGTTAATGCAAAGTAATATATCAAATATATAATTATACATTAAATCATTAAATCAACACTTGATCTAACGATCCGGTCATATCGCATATAACCGACTAGTATCCAATGTATCGGCTTATCGAAGCAATCCTTGATTCGATAACTAGGTTATATCGCATACAACCATTCGACACATTCATCGCGAGAATGAAATACGGTATCACATACACGCATTATTCTC
The DNA here is from genome assembly GCA_030015575.1 of Agapanthus africanus. NCBI lineage: Eukaryota > Viridiplantae > Streptophyta > Magnoliopsida > Asparagales > Amaryllidaceae > Agapanthus > Agapanthus africanus. The sequence goes on along the minus strand of CM057343.1, from coordinate 145,822,229 downwards.
GGTCCCGCACATATCTCATATGCGCTCCTATTTCGTTTCGCTTGAGCCAGGAAATCTCTGTGTAGGACTCTAAAGACTCGTCAATACGCCAGCAGCGGATGATGATCATATCAAACATCCACAAGCCGCAAGCGGTCTGCTAAACGTAATGGCCACCCGGGTATTGAGCGATCAGAAGATCGACGAGCAAGCCCGCTCATACTCCTGTGAATCCAACCAGTAACACTTACCGTACAGTCCGGTCTGTTCGTCTGATATGTCGCATATCTCGCCTAGGTGTGGTAAAACGTCAGACCCCAATAGCTCGATAAGTCATGCCGACGTAAGGTCCATAACTTTCGTGAAACTACTGATAACTCTTACCAGTATATCACAGCAACCCTGGCCAGGGATTTCCTGTTATGGCCAGTCGTGCATTGCGCAACATCAACCCCCAATACCGGGAGAGACGAATCCCCTCCTATCGCTCATTGCCTCCTTGTGAATCGGGACTGTACCCAAAAACCACCTGTTTGCACAACTCAGTAGAGCCGTGGTAGGTGAAAATCAAAGAACAGTGGGAGACACACAAGACTCTATGACGATCTCGGGTCAACAGACTAAGCTGTACCAGTGTCACCAGAGAACTGCCATCTGACGTGAGGTATAATACCATCTGGGAGTTCTCGGCGAGTCCGTTCAGTGTACCCAGTCTCTACTGAGCACCCGCATACCATCTCCGATGTCAAACACCAATGGATATGGGATCATCCATCGCCCATCGCATAGGTCGAGAAGATATACGCTAGTCTACTCTGGAATATCGATGGCCCGTCTCGATATTCCCTCGACTAGGAACAATGAAGGATGTACTCATTGACTACCCAGGCCCCACTAGTATGATCTGCATCATAGTCCTGGAAGTCGAGTACACATCCTAAGGGCTTTATCAACATGTAATCAGAGAGACAGAAAGTATACATGTTAAGATAAAGAGCAACCAGATAGCGCACTATCATGTCGAGCAAGAAAGTCCTACCTATATATGTCCCAGCATCCACTACAATATACATCCAATATACAGTAATGGCCTCTAGGGCATACATATAACTAACAAGGAGTCCCTACGACTCCTAAGGAGAAAATACACCAACGGGATCCTTACGACCCGTAGGGAGAAAATGCTTTGTGAGACCCTTACGGCTCACAAAATTGAAAAGCCTTAGGTGATAGGGACCTAAAACCTGTCTCCTAAGCCATCGTTTCCCGATAAGAAAGTGCAAATGATGATTCGCTCCTGGTACCATATTCCAGTGTAGCGATACCGATGCCAAGCAAAAACCAAATCCCTAAATCCTCTCATGATAGATGATGATTCGCTCCTGGTACCATATTCCAGTGTAGCGATGCTGATATCAACCCAAATCACAATCAACAAGTCAACTTCAACTCCGACACCGCAGAAAGCGGAGCAAGTCAGAATCTAATCTCGACACCGCAATAAGCGGAGCAAGTCAAGTTCACCCCTAACACTACAGGAAGCCGAGCAAGTCAAATAGAGCGTCGACCGTCCATGTCATAAAAAGGGCAGTGCAGGCTTCCCACAAATCGGGAATCAAATCGCTCCGGATCAGAGCGTCGACCGTCCACGTCGCAAAAAGGGCAGCATCGACCGTCCAAGTCGCTAAAATAGCAGCACCGACCGTCCACGTCGCTAAAAGGGCAGCAACGACCGTCCAATTCGCTAAAAGGGCAGCATCAACCGTACAAGTCGCAAAAAGGGCAGCATCGACCGTCCAAGTCGCAAAAAGGGCAGCACCGACCGTCCACGTCGTTAAAAGGGCAGCAACGACTGTCCAAGTCGCAAAAAGGGCAGCATCGACCGTCCAAGTCGCAAAAAGGGCAGCACCGACCGTCCAAGTCGCTAAAAGGCCAGCACCGACCATCCACGTTGCTAAAAGGGCAGCAACGACCGTCCAAGTCCCTAAAAGGGCAGCATCGACCGTCCAAGTCGTAAAAAGGGCAGCACCGACCGTCCAAGTCTCTAAAAGGGCAGCAACGACCGTCCAAGCCGCTAAAAGGGCAGCATCGACCATCCATGTCGTAAAAAGGGCAGTGCCAGTTTCCCAAAAGCGGGAACCAAATCAAGTCGCCTCCACGTGAAAGAAGATCCATCAATTTCATGCACACGATCCACATGTGTGGTGTGCATTTTTTGATGGGGGGCAATTTGTTGGGGTAAAAATTTAAACCCCGGTTGACCAAGTCAAAATCAAAGTCAACCCCAAGCCAGGTGGGCCCAAGCCCAGGTCAAGTGGGCCAATGCCCGGAGAGAGCCCGAACATGAAGCGGCCGGCCTCCCCCCATGCCAAAATTTTGTTGTATTTCTTGTATTTTTATTTTATGAATAAATGTAAGAAAATGGGCATAAAACCAAATTTTTGTAAAGCCCATGGCTTATGTGTAAAAAGAAATAGCACATGAGCCATGGGATAGGAAAATTGCCATTTTGAAAAGCCCAAGGGGCTATATGTAAAGTGCATGGCCTATAAAGGCAAAGGTAATGAAATATCTCAACAACTTTTTCTCTCTCCAAAATTTTTTTAGATCTGAGATCTCTCTCCTTCCTCAAGGTTCTAAAACCTTCTTCTTTCTTTTGAATTAAATCAAGAGTTTTACTCTTCATTTTATAAAACTAAATAGTTTTTCACCACAAAACCCGTAAAGGGGAACTCAGATCTTCTATTAGATCTCAAAAAGAAGAGATTTTTAACATCCCACATCTCTTGTTCTTCAAGATCCTGCCAACAGAGGAGGAAGAAGGAGACCCATCTCCAGAAACCCCACTTTGGGGAAGAACTAGGGCTCAAAGGAAGAAGCCCTTCATCAGTTTCAAAACAGCTTAGGAGTTTTCACTCCACCCTAATTTCTCTTTCGAGAATTTCTGGGGCTAAAAGCCACTTTTTCTCGCCGGCGCCCAAGCGCCCACGTGCCGACACGTAGCGCGCTAGCGCTCGAGCGCTTAGCTCTCAAGCGCAAAGCGCCCACGTGCGGGCACGTGGCGCTCCTGCGCTCCAGCGCCCTGCGCTCAAGCGCAAAGCGCCCACGTGCCGACACGTGGCGCGCTTAGCGCTCAAGCGCAAAGCTCCCACGTGCCGACACGTGGCGCGCTTGCACTCAAGCGTAAAGCGCCCACGTGCCGACACGTGGCGTGCTTGCGCTCAAGCGCCCAGCGCTCAAGCGCCCACATGCCGACACGTGGCGCGCTAGCGCCTAAGCGCACAGCACCTAAGCACACAGCGCTCAAGGCGCTGACCCTACGCGTCCTTTGGGTGCTTTTTCCTTTTTTTTATGTATGTATACATGTATATATATGTACAGATACACACACACTCCACAACACTGTCCCCCGTAAAAACTCTGCGTGGCTCCCGATATATCCAAGCCCCCTCCAAAACATAACACACGTACATTGCACATTGAGTTCGCATGACCAGTTTAACCCGTCAATCGGAGGCTCCCTCGCTCCAAAGGCGAGGGGTAATTAACGACAGCTTAGTCCGCGGCTGCCCGAGACCCTAGGCAGGGGGAATCTGTAGTACGCCTGACAAGTGCGCACGTATTCCTATCTCAATGGGGTGACAAAAAACACCCTACAGGTGGCTAGTACCTACCGGTGATTGGTTAGACCTGGCGGCTATCCGGAGGATACCGACCGGAGTCGAGAGATGTTATGGGCCGATCCGGACTGACGGAGCCCGAGAGATATGAGGATTTACGTGCCGATGCTGGGCACGGGTTTCATGATGTTTCGAGTGTCAATGCTGGACACTCAGGTTCCATGATTTGATGTGTCGCGAGGGATACACGTTGATTTATATCCTCATACCTTCATGCATATGCTTTTATGATATTTACATGCAAGATGTTGATGTGTCATTGGTTGACACGTGGACGAGATCCACATGCATACAGGCATTGATTACATTGTTGGATGATATCCACATGCTGTAGGCATTTACTTAGTGCTGGCACATATACAGATACGGTCACCCTAGATATCATAGTATTACCTTTATGATATAGTTGACCTAGGATATCGTTATTTTATTCGATTTCTACTTGTTGATGTTTTTCTACTCACGAGTTGGCAACTCACCCTCGTTGTGCCACAGTTCTTGCAGGTTGACCGCTTGGATCAGTAGCGGCATCGCTGGCATGCAGTTGCTTTAGGATGATTGCTTTGGTAGGTGGTACATGTTGGATCGTACCACTATTGTATTCATTATTCATATTGTATCTAGTGAACTCCATCAATCAAACTAGTATTTGTATAAGTACCGAGACTTAGTGAGACTTGTGGTTGCGAGACTTAGAGTGAGGTGTATTCCGCTACTTGTGGTGTTGATGTCTTGCTTACTTCTTTATCTTTTGTGGTGAACTACGCCGTTAGGCATCATATACTTATTTATGCTTTGCATGGTTGTGGATCCGCCGTTTGGCGAAGAGCTAGCTCCCGCTTGGGGATGCCTTTTATTATTATCATGAATTGTGGTTTTGGATCAAAAATACAAAGGAGGTGCTGCCCAAATTTTTCAAAAGACGAAACATGTTTTCAAACTAGTAAATTTCACTTGCATTATTCATGTTCCTTTCCTATGCATTTAAGAAAACTTGATTTCATTATACCTTATTTCAAAACTCCACCTCTTTTATTTTCATTAAAAAGGTTTAGATTTCTGGGTGTCAGCTTACTTGAATTACGTTACGTCTTTAGACGTTACGTGATTTAAGTGCTGGTCACGAGCTAATATTTCGGGTCGTGACAAAGTTGGTATCAAAGCGCTAGGTTTAACCTTGGTTCGAGTCTATGTTTGACTATGCGGAGTCTAGGGCGGGTATGTATTTCGGAACCTAGGCTTGACCTTACGGAACTTAGACTTGAACAGAGGGGTATTAGACCCGAACTTTCGTTTCGTAGGTTGACCCTGATTGATGGAGTAGGTAGCTTGAGTAGAGTGACGTACCGTACGTACGTTCCACGGCATATTTACGATACGATACTCCACTTAAGAGACCTTAGGATGTACATATTTGAGACTTATGATTTTTTTCGTTCTCTTGATTATACATCCATTTGAGATCCTTGATTCTATTTGTTTCCATGATCATACTCTCATTGATGTTGTTCCTTCTTATGATCATGTTTCCATTTTGGATCTGTCATTTCCTTTCATATCCTTGATCTGTTTTTTTATCGATACACGATTGAGGTTCCTGTCACCATGGTTTGAGCGCAGATTGAGCTGCTGCTAGTGATGCGGTCAGGGCGAGCTCGTCTGGTACGAAGGCTGACCATTGTGTTTTCCGGTGACATGGGAACGTATCGAGTTAGTTTTTGTGTTGTGACCTCTCGGATGAGTCTAGTGTTTGGTTTTACACCGGATGATCGGGCCATTGTTAGAGCTGCCAGTTGCGAGGGGACTGTTGATGTACAGCTTACCTCAGAGATTGTAATGTCGTCTACCATGTAGACAGATGACCCAACTGTTGCTGAGATTGTTGGGATGTCACTCCCAGGGCTTACGAGCTGAGATCACTGAAGCTTCCAGGCAGAGATGCCACAGATGAAAGCTAGACTATATCGAGTTGAGAGACGAAGGGTATTCACATGTCGTCTAAGCGAAGTTAAAAATTCGAACGAATGTCAGAAAGCCCATTTCCCAAGTTTAAGTATTCGGAGGAACATGCAAGTGATTCTGTGGACCCTCTAGAAGAATGAAACTCTAACTCGACATGATGACCATGGAACCGCTTTTGAACCTTAAGCTTTGCGGCAGTTTAGCGGTACCATCAATGAGGTTTGGGTTTGCCCTTCTATGGCTGGTCCAGAGGTACTATGGTTTGTACCAGATATTTTTAGACTGTGCTCAGGTGTTGAGCTTTCGGGAAATTTTTGGACCTCGATGACACGATCGAAAAGATTGACGTCATCTAGATATCATGTGATAAAAGATCAGCAAGCTGACCAGCTTCGGATAGAGGACCTCACCCAGATGCATTGTGAGTTGATCAAGAACGGACGAGTAATGAGTATTCCTCTGATGGTTGGGATGGGTTCCCGAGGACATGTTCGGCTAGAGATCTTCTACAGTGTAATGAAGATACCGAGTTCGTAACTTCGAGTACGTGTGAGAGACTCCGGATTGACCATGGCCAAGAACATTTGTAGTACGCAGATAGTATGACGTGACGTCGAAGTGGACGATAATACAGATGCGTGGAACCTGAGGTTCATGCGAGATGCAGACGAGCTGTTGTTACTCCCCATCGAGATTAGAGAGCTGATATGTATACAGAGGCGTTGGGATACGGCCAGTTCCCGAGAAAGTGTTGTACGGAAAACGCAGATGTCCAGAAAGCGAGAAAAGATTATGCAAGAGTACCAGCCTCCGAACAGTTCGGCATAGGCGAGATTAGAAGAGACCTTGAGCAGGTTCCTTCCAGGACACTGCTGCGATGAGATTTGCACCGAGGAGCAGTTGTGTCACGTGTATTCAGGGGGCCAGAGGCCGATGCTAGTGACGTGCTGCTTTACGAGTGGTCGTGATAATTGGCCGAGAGATGACCCGAGAAGTGCCAGAGCGGAATCGTTTCTGTTAGCACACCTGACCGGACCGACGAGCCGATGGATTACGAGATTGGTAAATCCACAGAGAAGATGAGGACCCAGAGACAGAGGACGCCAGACCGTGAGCGGGAGGCAAGCGGATGTTCTTGTTCAGCCAGTTTTGGGCGCACCGATATTTTTTTTCCAACATTGTAGGAGGTGTAGCTCAATGTCATTTGTTGCGATTTGCGTTTGTGATCCGAGTATCACGCTTATATCGCTTGGATTTGAGTTTTGATGATAGAGTTTCATGATATTGATTTCGTGCACCATGGCTGCACTTACTGGGTATTTACATGTTGTGCATAGTTATTGCACTTGAAATATGTTTTTATACACCGTTGCGTTGGTTTATGATTTGTGCATATCTATTGCACTTGATATTGATTTTGTGCCTTGGCTGCACATGTTTATGATCTCGTGGATTTCATACAGTTGATTGGATTTTGTGCGTGTGGTACGCACTCGATTTTATTTTTTTTTCCACTCGGTATAGCTCTCATGTGCTTGCAGTGCATTGATACGGATTTTGTTCATGTAGTTGCACGCGTCTTTGATTTTTATACACCTCGGTACACTCGGTGTTGATTTTTATACATATTGAGTTATTGATGATTTTTCATGCACTGGTTGCATTAGATTGGTATTTCGTGCACTGGATGCACCGGATTTGTGTTTTGTGCATCTGTCGCACTAGATTCGTATTCCGTGCCTTTGTTGCACTAGATTTGCATTTCATGCATTTGTTGCACCGGATGGGTATATCGTGCATTAGTTGCACTAGATTTATACACCGTACCTTGGTTGCACCCGTTTTATATCTTGAACACTTGTTTTGCCAGAATTTTTTTTATGCACGTTTGCACTTGACTTAGATTTTATTTGTGCATGTGGGATGCACTGGATTTCGATATCATTCGTGCATGATGGGTGCACCTGATTGGGATTTTCGTTCGTGCATATTTGTTGCAATGGATTGAGATTTTCGTGCACTCTAGATGCACTTGACATTGTTGTCGTGCACACCCGTTGCACTAGACAGATGCTTTCGTGCTCACCCGTTGCACTTAGTTTGGTTTTGTGCACATCCGTAGCACTTGTATTTGGATTTAATTTCCATGCGCAACAGACGCACGTGATTGCTGGATATACCTTTCGAGGCTGATTTTTCTCTTGAGCACCTTGTTTTCATGTTGAGCACTATGTTACATAGTAGCTGAACATGACTAGTCAGAGGATAGTACCTAAATATATTTGCATGCATTGATAGTTACCCAAGGGATTTCCAAAAAAGAGCTATAGTCTCAGTATTTACCTACGTGTCTGAGATGACACGAAACGTTTAAAACAAGGAAACTCTTCTAAATATTTTTCAAAACGGCGGGACGTGTATGTTAAACAAAGGGTATATATATATAGCTATTTCTTACAATAGACATCCGCCACTATGCAGTGTTATGCTCATCACACAGCAACTTAAAAAGGTTTGGCATGCATTTCCTTCAGATTTTACATGTATAATTTTGATATATATCTTGTTGGTTTTTCGTATTGGATTTGACATTGGTGTCTTCACCATAACTCCGATGATTGCGGGATGCTAGACGGAGTTTCGATTTTGGTTTATATACCCATTTTTCATGCGCATGCATTACGCTACGATGTGTTTTATGTTGGAGATAGTGCCCTCAGAGTCAATTATTGGATCACAGGCACGTGATTGCAATGATTGATGGAGGACCTATCCCGATAGGACAGTCTTACTCAAGATGATAGTATGCTATCTGGTTTATCTTTATCATCGTGTACTGCTTTAGGTGACCTTACAGGTCACTATTGCGCGTTGATAGAGCCCCTAGGATTCTTGCTTGACTGCCAGCAGTATGAGGGCGATCATATACGTGGGAGCTGGTAGTCTCTAAGCACATCCTTAAAAGGTCCCTAGTCGTGGGAGTTTCGAGACAGGGCATCGGTACTCCAGAGTAGACTAGTGTACACAGTCGAGACCCCGACGAGGGACGGTGGCCGGTCTCACAAGCCACTGGTGTCAGTTGGTTCACCTAAGATGTATACAGGTGCTCATTGGGTTATGAGTACACCGGACAGGACTCGCCGGAACATGCTAATTGGTCTTATACCTGACGTCAGATAGCAGTTCCCTGGTGACATGTGTACAAGTTAGTTCATCGACCTGAAATCGTCATTTGTCTCGTGTGAGTTCCCACTGTACTTTGATTACTACCCTACCACGCTCAAAGGAGATGTGCAAACAGGTTTTAGTTTGGTACTGTCCCGAGCCACATGGAGGCAGTGAGCGGATCTGCAGAGGTTCGTCTCTCCCGGTATTGGGGGTGAGGTCACGCTGTGTCTAGGAGAGCCATTACATAAAGTCCTTGGCCAAGGCAGGAGATTTACTGGTAGGTATTCCAGTAGTATCTCAGGGTATTCTGGGCTACACTCCGACACGACTTGTACCGCTTTTGGGGGTCTGACTTTTACCAACCCCCTTGGCCCGCCATGCGATGCTCATAGACGAACGGACCGGACTGTACGGATATTGTCACTGACAGGCTCAGTAGGGTGTCAGGATGAGTTCGCTCATCGACGTCCCTTTCGGTCAATACCTAGTAGCCCGTTACGTATGGCTAATACCTCTGACATGCTTAAATCCACAGCCAAGGGATTGACGAGTCTTCAGAGTCCCCCACAGACCGTTTTCTCAAGTTTCGGGCGAAACGCTGTAGTGGCCGTATGGAGATATGGCAGGGTTCGATCATGTACGTGCGGTATTGCACGGATCATGATGGGACGGATAATACTAGCGGGCTTTGGTTTAAGCCGTATCCTAGTATAGTACAGTGTAGATTTTTTCTCATTGCATTTGTGTTTGGTCGGAATACAAATGCGGGTATGTATATACAATCGCGGGGTTTTCCTGTAATTTATTACGGGATCAGTTTTCTGAAGTTGCCAGTTTGCTTTCCGTTTCGACCATTTTCCTTTGTTTCTTTCATTGGCTGAAAATTATGGTGGAGGGGGTTATTTGCAATTGTACAATTAACAATGGAGAAAACTTTTATGGCACATGATAGTTTCATGATGATTCTACCACCTTTTGACTTCTTGGTTCATGATTGTTCATGATGGCTTGACTTTTGTGATGAGAGTGATGGGTTTTGGAGTGAGACCTAGTTGTGATCATGATTCATCATCATAAGCCTTTTTCTCTCTTTCTTGCATTATTTCTTTTTGCTTCCTCCCCTCTCTCATTCTTGATGAAGGGGCCGGCCATATTTGAGGATGGGGCTGTCCTAATTTTTTGGTGTGGGATTTCATCTCATTTGCCTTTATAAAACACTTACCTCATCTCCCAAGTTCATTCCTCCACCTTGATATCTAAATGGGCAACTTCAACAACCCCTAGAGACAAACCACTCTACACTTATCCTACAGCATTCTTGGACACGTCGACTCGCGAACTTCGTGCCCGAGTTGCCTCGGTCCAGAGGTGGGAGCCCGTAAAAGAACCCGGCGATGTGGTGCCCTTCCGACGAGGAGATGAAGACCGGAGATTCCGCGGGGAGATCGGGATGACGACGAGAAGACCGAAGGACACGGATCGCTCGGTATATCTCTCTACCCTTTCTTTAGTTTGCTAGGATTAGATTAATGGCACGATCCGGGTTTAAAGTGCGCGGTGGTGCCGGTTTTAAAGTTTAAAGAAAAGTATCGTTTCCGCATTTTGGCCTCGGATTGACGGCCGGGGCGCCGCCGTGCACTTACACTGGTATCAGAGCCACGCCATTAACCTAGTCTAGCTTGCTCTAACGTGTTTATAAGTTCGATCGAACGGATTTTCCGAAAACCCACATTTTCTGGTTCAATTCTCTGTCGAATTTTTTTTTGGCTCGAAAAATTATTTGGAGCATTGCATAAATTCGAGCAGGCGTTTTTAAGCTTTCTGTAAAAATTAGGTACAGTGATCCTATAGGATGACCGCGAAACCGCGGTCGAACCCATGTTCTGGCCGCGGTTCCGAGGCAAGAAAGTGTGAACACCGTACCAAATTTCTACAGTGGCTCTCTGTGTTGAAATTGGGGTTTTTGGTTTATACTGTTTGGGCCCAGATTTTCTTTGAGTGCTACAGTTGTGCTTGTGGCCCACTTTGGTAAATTTAGTCGATCGAAAATTTTAAACATATTAGTTCACAGTATTTACATTATATCTGCGACCGTGAATGTCACTTGATCGGTAAATCCTGTCTAACTGCTATAGCCCTTTTAGACGGATTTGCGAACGTGACATTCACGTTAATGTTCTGTGTTGTGCTGTGATGTTGCGGATTGGTCGTGGGGGATAGCCTGGATGCAATGGTAGTACAGATTGGTTTATTATGTACATTTGATATTGCGGGGAGAGCGTCCTACATGTGGACTGCCGTCACTGCCTGTTTGTATATTATTCTTTTGGGGTACGACCGGGCTGAGGTCGATGTACCCGTTGTATGTATATTTTACTTTCTGTACTAGGATTACTCCGCGGAGGGGTGCACGGATAGCCGGGTTCTAGAGGGCAACGGGCCCGCATCTCATGGCATTGAGACGGAGGGGGCTTTACTCTAGAATTGGTGGGCTATTCGCCGCACTCGTAGGGGGTACAGGTTGACCCAGGAGGGGTGCCCAAGTTACCAGATTCCGTGAAGTGTTGGGTTGTCCATTCACGTTGCTGAAGGGGGCTGCCTCACTTCAGGTTTTGGCGGGTAACTTGCCGCGCCCGTAGGGGTCTAGGATTTCATTGCACAGGCTATCCACACGACCAGGGGAACGTCGGGTTTCAGTAGCGGCTCTATGAAACCCGGGGATCCCAGATATCTGTATTGTTCTGTGATGCTTATTACATTTCTGTGATGTTGCATTTTATCACTCCTTGAGCGAATATTATATATTGATATATATACTAGTAGATGTTGTATATGTTTTGCATCCGCGCTAGTCCAGTCCCCGCTCTGTCGTTGTTAAGTAACCTAACGGGTAATGACGGGACCCAGTGGCGAAAGCAGATGGCATATACGTAGATCATCATTTTCGTTCTTTATTGGTGTGATCAATTGATGGGACTGCATTGATTCGGATCAATGCAAGCTAAATAAACCTATTCTGATGTTGTTGGAACAATTTTTCAAAAAGCTGTTATTGCAAGGGCGTTCTCTTTTGTTTTCCACAGTGGTATTCGGTTATGAATATCCAGCACCTCAGTCGACGAGGCAAGGGCCGAGATCCCTTCACCGGTAGTGACCCCTTGGAAAGAAGTTTGCGCCAGGGTAATAACTTCACTATAGCCGATTACTTTTTCTTTGCATCGTGGTATTCAGTTGGAATATCCTGCACCTCATTCTACGGGGAAAGATCCGAGATCCCTTCACCGGGAGTGACCTCTTTAGCAAAGGTTTTTGTCGCTATATTTTTATAAAGCTATCCGGTTCCTTCAACGATATCAAGTTCATTACGTTAAAGGTTTTTCGCCAAAAACCATTCGTAGCCCTCCGTCGTTTCATATGGATAGTCAATAGTATTCAAGCTGTGTTTGTTGGCCAAAGTCAAGGCACAGTGTTTGGTAGCTATTAGGTATTCATATGCAGCATAGATAGATGCGTTGGATTGGGACAGTCGTACTGCCTTGTTGGCCAAAATCAAGGGTAGGTACGGGTGGGTTCAAATTAACCTGGAGAATGACGGGTAGAACTTGACATGTGACTTATGATTTGTTGGCCAAAGTCAAGGTCATAAGAGCATGGGGTAAAACTCACATCGGGAGTTTCTAAAGAAACTGAAACTTGCCAGATATGCGCATACCTTCTGGAGTGTGATAACGTGAGCGGATTCCGTCACGTTATCATGCGATGATAGTTGGATCCCGATTCCCACTGATGAGTTGGTTTACTCCTCGGGTGATCCCGACTAATTCTTCTTTCAGGTTTGGAGGAGAATTTGACGATACAGTGGGAGGTTTCCAGATTAGATAAATTGGTAACCATTCTGATCTAGGTTAGAGTGCACGCTGAGTGTTTCTTTTCTCTCTCTCTTTGGCAGCGACCATGACCCGACCCTAAACTATGACTCAGTGACCAAAATTAACCGAACCTTCTTAAACACTGACTTTTGGATTGTCAGAGTTGCAATCCTCATTGCCACTCCTACTTTTACCCTTTTCTCTAGGACACCCCGTATTACTATGAACGTCCACTTCCATTGGATAAAACCATCGTATGGTTATATACGAACTCGAAGGAATATATTTGAGGATGGTTTCCGGTTCTGGAGAAAACGAATAGGACTATTCAGTTGTCTTTTCCTCTATCTTCTCTCAGATTGCGAGTACTCCTTTGTTTAGGAGATAGTACACCTATTACGCAAATTGGACAGTCTTCTTCCAAACCTTAGGCTGGTGCCGAACGGTGGGGAATGAAGAAAACTAATTAGCATAACAATGGTGTACAGAAGGTATTAAGTAAAGACATATCAAGGGATTAGTAAGAGGGCAAAGTAAATTGCGACTGCTATTCTCGACCAAACCAAATATTTCTTCGCCAATCCTAAATCACCTTTGTATTTCTCCAGAACACTCCGTATCACTACGAAGATCCACAGTTTATTGGATAGTCCATCTTATTGTTATATACGAACTCGAAAGGAACTTGTTCCAGTTCGGGGATGGATTCTCGTTCAGGAGAAATAGGAATAAGGTTTATTCAGGTGTCTTTTATCTTCACCTTCTCTTGCGTTGCGAGTGCTCCTAGGATTAGGACAGTACACCCATTATGCTTATTGGATAGTCTTCTTCCAAACCATAGGCTAGTGCCGAACGGTAAGGAAGGAAGAAAACCATTTGGCCTAAAAGGGTGTACAGAAGATAATGACTAAAGACATATAAAGGGATTTGGAGAGATGGAAAAGAATTATACGGTTACAGTTGTGAATCTGATAATGCAAGAGGCATTATTAGGAATACCAGGATACCCCATCGAAACATTTCAATGTTTCAGTTTCACTGTGTACTGTTAAAAGGAAAACTGATTTCCCAATTGGTCCTTGCTCCAGGGTATGTATTTACCAGGTATGATTCTCACATCTGTATGGTTTTACAAATGATGAGTGGGAGTAAGTTATTGAGAATTAGGTGATCATCCTCATTATATCGGAATTCGTTGTAATTGGTGATATTTGAGGAAATCGCCTGGGTTGTTTGCCGGACAGCAAATATTTGGTTTTGAATATCCATTGCTATGCACCAATTTCAAATTCATATATCTGTACGTCTATTTTTATTGAGTGAGATATAACTTTTTGAAATTATGTCTATGACATTTACCTATATTAGTGGATGGTTAAGTAAGGAGCATTGAACAACGGTGTAATTCTTCTTAACCATAAGTACAGTTTTCAACCTACGACACACAGGGATTGAGTTATCAGACTCAAGGGACTTATACAGAGTATTGTATGTTGTCCAGTGTCCATTAGGACAGAGGGGTTGGTCCTCATACTATATTCGGTTTACTTATGACTTCTCTAGTTCTTAGATAAGTGTTTCGTACAAACACAAGGTCTGAGTTTTGAGAAGTTATAGGTATATGAATAAAGTAGAGAACCAGGTGTTGCAAGTATCGGGATTCTTCCAGGTAATCGAAGATGCAGATACTTGTGTAGGGTATTCAGTTGATAGTAATGATTAAGAGAACTTGCTTCTCTTTAAGGTTACTCATAATTGGACGTACTCCTAAGTTGAGTAATGATGATCGGCCTCTCTCCATTTAGTTGACATGCTCTGCAGACAGCTGCATGATTTGAATCTGGTTCAATTAAATCAGTGTCTTTGGTTCTATATTGGATATAGAACAGTTCATATCTTAACAATGTTAAGGTACGGGGAGTTGTCCGGCTTATGCTTAAAACCAGACTCTGGATAACTCAAGGCACGTTTCTGTAATGGCTGTTTGTGGGTTGACCCAGGCTATGACGAGGGTTGACTTTCTACCATCTGGAAGATCAATAGTGATATAGTTCTTGACTTGCCACAGTTTTGATAAAAATGGATTTTTTAAGAAAACAGTAGTAGGAGTATGGTAGAACTGGAAGTGATTCCAGAACCGCAAACGATTACTGAAAATTTGATAAGAACCTAAAGATTCAATCTGGATTGACATTCCATTGGCCACTCCGTAGATATGGTGGGTAACCTCAGGCACTCGAGAGGTACTTCGGTATGCCTCAAGGACGGTGACATGGAGGTTCTTGTTTACACAGACTTGCCATTGCTGTTGTTCCAGACTGTGAGACCCGGCAGGAGGATGAGTATAGCGTCGTTCTAAACTAGCTTTAGAAGTGTACGTCTATATGACTCTGCCACAGGGTTGTCGTGGTCAGTGGGAGCAGTGGAAGCATAGTGGACAAGTAGCTTATGTCTATTTATAGACTAAAGCAGATGTAGCGGAGATAGATCATCTATTTCTGATATGATAGTCATAGGTTTGACTTCATCAGAATAGGGGATGGATCTGTTAAGAAGGTAGTAGGGTGTGATGTCCTGGTATTTGGATGACATACACAGAGTAGGAAGTGATGTTCCTATACTACAATCGGTTATACTTTGGTTGTCACACAGTGGTTTCTCCACATGGGGCTTGGATATAATATCAAGACATTCTGGTTACTAGATCTATAGATCTAGATTTGGGAAGTGTCCCAATCAGGGTACTTTGACAGCATTCTAAAGGTGTTTTAGAATGGACGACTCCAGGCACGGTAGTATACCTGCAGGTGATGGAGTCACCCTCTCTAAAGGTGTTTTACAGACTAAAGGGGAGAGGGATGTGCATGATTGGCAGATCACTTACTTAGGCAATTAAGTCAATCATGAGATGTCAAGCACCACACCAGATGTTTTTTGCAGTAGATGCAATATGTTGATATTGATCCAATCTTGGAGAAACGAACGGAAGCAGTTTTAGAACATAAGTGAATGTTCTAGGGATATGATAACAACAGCCTCTTTTAGGTGACAGTTATCATTCCAGGCTTCCAAGGTGACATGGATGAAAGAGAGGTTGTCAGAGTTATAGTTTTCCCTCTGACAAGGGGCAGTACTATGGACAGGTGGTCCAGGCAGATACTGAGGGAGGCATGACACAGGATACTGATTAAGTTCAGTTGACGATACAGTCTAAGAAGTTTGGATTTGGAGTTCAATTATGAGCTAGGTCCCATCAGATATCCAGAAATATTCTAAGACAGGTATTGCTCATTTCGGGAGATGGCTTTCTCCGCGAACTTGAGATAAAGAGAGACATAGAAAGAAACATCAAGGCGGATCCACTCACTGAGGCTATTCCTCGAACACATTAGTTTCGCAAACTGGTTTTGTGAGACTGATTAGTAGAGGAGTTGGGTGTTCGGTATCACACGGGCTGTGAGTATGTGACATCGCAATAATTAGCCTTGAGTGCAAGTGGGAGATTGTTGGAGATAGTGCCCTCAGAGTCAATTATTGGATCACAGGCACGTGATTGCAATGATTGATGGAGGACCTATCCTGATAGGACAGTCGTACTCAAGATGATAGTATGCTATCTGGTTTATCTTTATCATCGTGTACTGCTTTAGGTGACCTTACAGGTCACTATTGCGCGTTGATAGAGCCCCGAGGATTCTTGCTTGACTGCCAACAGTATGAGGGCGATCATATACGTGGGAGCTGGTAGTCTATAAGCACATCCTTAAAAGGTCCCTAGTCATGGGAGTTTCGAGACAGGGCATCAGTACTCCAGAGTAGACTAGTGTACACAGTCGAGACCCCGACGAGGGGCGGTGGCCTGTCTCACAAGCCACTGGTGTCAGTTGGTTCACCTAAGATTTATACAGGTGCTCATTGGGTTATGAGTACACCGGACAGGACTCGCCGGGAACATGCTAGTTGGTCTTATACCTGACGTCAGATAGCAGTTCCCTGGTGACATGTGTACAGGTTAGTTCATCGACCTGAGATCATCCTTTGTCTCATGTGAGTTCCCACTGTACTTTGATTACTACCCTACCACGCTCAAAGGAGACGTGCAAACAGGTTTTAGTTTGGTACAGTCCCGAGCCACATGGAGGCAGTGAGCGGATCTGCAGTGGTTCGTCTCTCCCGGTATTGGGGGTGAGGTCGCGCTGTGTTTAGGAAAGCCATTACACGAAGTCCTTGGCCAAGGCAGGAGATTTACTGGTAGGTATTCCAGTAGTATCTCAGGGTGTTCTGGGCTACACTCCGACACGACTTGTACCGCTTTTGGGGGTCTGACTTTTACCAACCCCCTAGGCCCGCCATGCGATGCTCATAGACGAACGGACCGGACTGTACGGATATTGTCACTGACAGGCTCAGTAGGGTGTCAGGATGAGTTCGCTCATCGACGTCCCTTTTGGTCAATACCTGGTAGCCCGTTACGTATGGCTAATACCTCTGACGTGCTAGTGGTTAAATCCACAGCCAAGAGATTGACGAGTCTTTAGAGTCCCCCACAGACCGTTTTCTCAAGTTTCGGGCGAAACGCTGTAGAGGCCGTATGGAGATATGGCAGGGTTCGATCATGTACGTGTGGTATTGCATGGATCATGATCGGACGGATAATACTAGCGGGCTTTGGTTTAAGCCGGATCCTAGTATAGTACAGTGTATTTTTTGTCTCATTGCATTTGTGTTCCGTCGGAATACAAATGCGGGTTTGTATATACAGTCGCGGGGTTTTCCTGTAATTTATTATGGGATTAGTTTTCTGAAGTTGCCAGTTGGTTTTCCGTTTCGGCCATTTTCCTTTGTTTCTTTCATTGGCTGAAAATTGTGGTGGAGGGGGTTATTTGCAATTGTACAATTAACAATGGAGAAGACTTTTATGGCACATGATAGTTTCATGATGATTCTACCACCTTTTGACTTCTTGGTTCATGATTGTTCATGATGGCTCGACTTTTGTGATGAGAATGATGGGTTTTGGAGTGAGACCTAGTTGTGATCATGATTCATCATCATAAGCCTTTTTCTCTCTCTCTCTTGCATTATTTCTTTTTTCTTCCTCCCCTCTCTCATTCTTGATGAAGGGGCCGGCCATATTTGAGGATGGGGCTGTCCCAATTTTTTGGTGTGGTATTTCATCTCATTTTCCTTCACAAAACACTTACCTCATCTCCCAAGTCCATTCCTCCAACTTGATATCTACAAGGGCAACTTCAACAACCCCTAGAGACAAACCACTCTACACTTATCCTAGAGCATTCTTGGACACGTCGACTCGCTAACTTCGTGCCCGAGTTGCCTCAGTCCAGAGGTGGGAGCCCGTAAAAAACCCGTCGATGTGGTGCCCTTCCGATGAGGAGATGAAGACCGAAGATTCCGCGGGGAGATCGGGATGACGACGAGAAGACCGAAAGACACGGATCGCTCGGTATATCTCTCTAACCTTTCTCTAGTTTGCTAGGATTAGATTAATGGCCCGATCCGGGTTTAAAGTGCGCGGTGGTGCCGGTTTTAAAGTTTAATGAAAAGTATCGTTTCCACATTTTGGCCTCGGATTGACGGCCGGGGCGCCGCTGTGCACTTACATTTTATGTATTGATAATTTCAGAGCCCCGACGGCTTGACCTTTTTACTGAAATGTTTTAGTATTTGAGGGGTTTTAAATTTAAATTCGGGGACCGAATTTCTATAAGCGGGGAGGATTGTAACATTTCAGAAAAAATAAAATATTATTTTTGGGAATTTTTACAATTTAATAATAAATTTTATGAATATTTTAATATGACGGTATAATTAAATACCCATAAATTGGGAAATATTTGGAAAATTATAGAAATTACTGAAATGAGGGTGCTTTTATGTGATTTAGGCAAATTAAAGATTTTTATAATTTATTATACACAATTTTAACGCTAATCGCGATTAAATATCGCTAATCGCACATTATGCTAGTTTTGTGCACATGACATGTACCGTGTCGTATTTTACACTTGTGTTGCATTTTATAACCATGGTTTCATTTGGGATTTATTATGTTTGGTTTTAAATAAGAAATGAAAAGAAAACAAAACAAAACAAAATAGAAGAAGAAGAAAAGAATAGAAAAAGAAGCATGGGCATGAGAGAGAGAAGGAGAGGGGTTCCTTTGACCTTGGGCATTCTTCTTCACTTCATCACTCTCATCATCTCTCTCCCCTTCACTCCCATGGCTGCTGCCCCCATCTCCCTCCTCCATTACAACCCTCAAATCACCCCCAAAACAAAATTAAAAGTCCATCTCCACTTCATTAAAAACATGCACAAGCTCCTCACAAGAACTTTGGACAAAGAAAAATCAGATTTTGATGTTCTAGGGGATTCATGAGTGCCAAATGAGGTAATCTCTTCACCATTTGTGTAGTTTTTCATTCACTTTAGCATAAATACATGTTTAGAAGTGTTTTAGTGTAGATCAGTGGACTTTAAGAATTTCTAGAGAGGGTTAGGGTTTTCTTTGAGTTGTGTTAGTGAACTCGAGTGTTTTTGGTGACTACAAACCCCCCGTGGTGTTATAAACCCAGAGCAAACACAATATAAAACCTGAAATCCAAAATACAGAAAACAGAAACTTGTTGTATCGATTTGTGACTAAGTATGGTGTGCAGGGGAATATGGTATAACCTGGGACTTGTACTGGAAGAGCAAACAACTCCAGAGACCAAATTAAGACACCACGAGACCACCCTACCAAGACGAGAACCCAAATCACCTGGAAAACCGAGCAGGCCAGAAAAATAGGGCTTCTGGCCGGCCACTTTAGGGAATTGGGTGCCCAGGTTGCTTCTGTAGGTCATATACCCTATATACTTCACCCCAGAATTGTTTGTGCACCTTGTTTTCACCTTAAACAAAATCTGGGACCAGTTTCTTTTGTTCCTGCTTTGTATTCCTTAATGTTTATGAATTTAAGTTTTGATATTTGAGTTTGGTATCGGTCACTTGACGTTTGTACGTCGATATCGGATGTTTTCGGGCTCTTTTGTGTGAGTAGACCATAGGTTTTGACCTATGTGAGATTCGTGCGACATTTTGGTTTTCGTGCGTGATTTCGTTTACGATGCTATATGTATATTTATGTAGGTACCCCGAGGGGACATGAAAGACAAGGGCGAGTGTGGCGTCATCGACTTCGGCAAGCGAAGAACAAGGTGAGTAGATCTATATCTACGGGGGAAGTCGGGTGTATGGCGTATAGCACCCCTGCAAGTTTTTGATGGAAACCGATTCATAGAATATGGTTAAGGAAACCTAGATTAGAAAACTATGGATAGGGTTAAAAAGATAGTTAGAGCTGATATGAAGGTTTAAATTTGTATATTGAGATATGAGATGAGAGCTTTAAGGATATGAAAGGTGAATGTGAATCACAACTTATAGCTATATAGTAGCACTAGACTAAGTATGAATTTTAGAGTAATGTAACATTTGGTGTATAGGGTATAATGTATATATAAAATGACTCGATGTGAGATATAATTGTGATGAAATGAATGTAAGATACGATATGATGACTTGATGATATGTCGGTATACGGATGTGAGTATGATGATAGATACCTTTGCTGGTCCCACGATCTGAGATTGATACGGATGTGACCTGAGGGATAGGTATACCCATATATATTTAATGCTGTGAATCATGTGTGATTATTGTGCGTGACGTTAGGTCCGTACCCACTTGTCGTAAAGGTCGATAGGATCCCTACCGGTTTAATGCCGCCGTACGATAATTTTCCGTACGTTATGAGTTTGACTTGATGATTGATCCATACCCTTGACTAGAGGTTGCCGTACGATGGATTATACCGTATGTGGTGTTGTGGCTGGGTGTCGATTGATTGATTCACCGACTCGATCATGTAGATACGTATACCCTATAGCTTTTAGCTGATGATTTACGTTATGCTGCATTAATGTTATTCTCATGGCATTACTTATACCTGTGCTAGTACACATACACCATTATCGATGATGCGTATGTTACACTTACACAGATTTACTGGCTCACACACTTCATCATCGATAATTGCCATGTCACTACACAGTAGGATTGCTGCATCATGATATGACCCCTTTGCATAGTTTACTTGCTATAGTTACATATGCACCTTATACGATGTCGCATTTGACTTGGGAGAAATTGGGAACCGCAAGATATATTTTAAAACTGAATTCATTTAGAAAGGCGGCTTTCCCTCGACATGTGCATATTACTGATTCCATGATGCATGATATACTGATATGCTTACATTTCTTTTATATGTCACATACATCATACTTTACGTTTATACGCATTGAGATATACTGTTTTCATGAGATTTCTTGATTTGAGAACCGTGGTTATTTCAAAAGAAAGTATGTATTGTTTTAAAAACCCGGTTTCTCTTAATATGATATTTCAGTGCGTCCACCATGCATTTTCTCGGTTCTGAGACGTGTGATATGTGAAACCCGATTCGAGGAGGCGGATGATCCGTTTGCGGGTTCATGGTGGACCCGGTATGGTTCCCCGGGGCGAGAAATGTTTTTCATGGAGTAGACGATGAGGCTGGCAGGGTGGCTAGTACTTAGCGGTGATTGGTTGGACATGGCGGCTATCCGGAGGATACCGACCGGAGTCGAGAGATGTTATGGGCCGATCCGGACCGACGGAGCCCGAGAGATATGAGGATTTACGTGTCGATGCTGGACACGGGTTTCATGATGTTTCGAGTGTCGATGCTGGACACTCAGGTTCCATGATTTGATGTGTCGCGAGGGACACACGTTGATTTATATCCTCATACCTTCATGCATATGCTTTTATGATATTTACATGCAAGATGTTGTTGTGTCATTGGTTGACACGTGGACGAGATCCACATGCATACATGCATTGATTACATTGTTGGATGATATCCACTTGCTGTAGACATTTACTTAGTACTGGCACATATACAGATACGGTCACCCTAGATATCATAGTATTACCTTTATGATATAGTTGACCTAGGATATCGTTATTTTATTCGATTTCTACTTGTTGATGTTTTTCTACTCATGAGTTGGCAACTCACCCCCGTTGTGCCACAGTTCTTGCAGGTTGACCGCTTTTATCAGTAGCGGCATCGTTGGCACACAGTTGCTTTTGGGTGATTGCTTTGGTAGGTGGTACATGTTGGATCATACCACTATTGTATTCATTATTCATATTGTATCTAGTCAACTCCATCAATCAAACTAGTATTTATATAAGTACTGAAACTTAGTGAGACTTGTGTTTGCGAGACTTAGAGCGAGGTGTATTCCGCTACTTGTGGTGTTGATGTCTTGCTTACTTCTTTATCTTTTGTGGTGAACTTCACCGTTGGGCGTTATATACTTATTTATACTTTGCGTGGTTATGGATCCGCCGTTTGGCGAAGAGCTAGCTCCCGCTTTGGGATGCCTTTTATTATTATCATGTATTGTGGTTTTCGATCAAAAATGCAAAGGAGGTGCTGCCTAAATTTTTCAAAAGCCGAAACATGTTTTCAAACTAGTAAATTTCACTTGCATTATTCATGCTCCTTTCCTATGCATTTAAGAAAACTTGATTTCATTATACCTTATTTCAAAACTCCACCTCTTTTATTTTCATTAAAAAGGTTTAGATTTCTGGGTGTCAGCTTACTTGAATTGCGTTACATCTTTAGACGTTGCGTGATTTAAGTGCTGGTCACGAGCTAATATTTCGGCTCGTGACTGTTGGATATATATGCTCTAGAGGCCTACATTGTATAGGAAGCTTGGGATATGTATGTACATGACAGTCTTGCTTGATATGATAGTGCGCTATTTGGTTTGTCTTTATCTTAACATATGAAATATTTTGTGTTGTATTCATTTATATATTCATGTTGATAAAGCCCATAGGGTGTTTGCCTGACTACCGGCGTTGTGATGGCAGTCATACAAGTGGGAGCTGGATAGTCCATAGGCATATCCTTAGATGTCCCTAGTCGTAGGAGTATCGAGACTGGGCATCGATACTCCGGAGTAGACTAGTGTATACATATCTAGACCCTGACGAGGGGCGATGGATTGGTCCCGCAGCCATTGGTGGTGTGCACCTCAGATTGTATACAGATGCTCACTGGGTGTGAGTACACCGGACAGGACTCGTCGAGAACTGACTAGATGGTATTATACCTAACGTCAGATAGCAGTTCTCAGGTGACAT
This sequence comes from Agapanthus africanus, assembly GCA_030015575.1. Classification (NCBI taxonomy): domain Eukaryota; kingdom Viridiplantae; phylum Streptophyta; class Magnoliopsida; order Asparagales; family Amaryllidaceae; genus Agapanthus; species Agapanthus africanus. Next base: position 145,799,293 of record CM057343.1, on the reverse strand, counting down.
GTGTGCAGATAGTCTGTTGACTTAAAGTCATCATTTGTCTCGTGTGAGTTCCCACTGTGCTTTGATTATTACCCTACCACGGCTCAAAGGAGTCGTGCAAACAGGTTTTAGTTGGGCACAGTCCCGAGCCACGTGGAGGCAGTGAGCAATTGTTAGGGATTTGTCTCTCCCGGTATAGGGAGTTGATATCACACTGTGTTCGGTTGGTCATTACCATAAGTCCCTGACCAGGGCTGATTGAGAATTACTGATGGACTGATCAGTAGATTCTCGGATGGTCTTGAGCCATACCGACACGACTTGTACGGTTATTAGGGGTCTGACGTCCACCACCTCCCTAGACCATACATGCGATACTCTTAGACGAACAGACCGGACTGCGCGGATATTGTCACGGACAGGCTCAGTAGGATTTCAGATGGGTTACCTCATCGGCTTTCTTATCGACAACTACCTGGGGACCGTTACGTACAGCTAGTGCCGCTTGCGGTCTGTGGTTAAACCTACTGCCAGCATAGTAATTGAGTCTTTAGAGTCCCACAAAGAGATTTCCCAAACCCAGGCGAAAAGATATAGAGGTCGTATGGTTTTACGACAAAGGTTCGGACGCATACGTGTTTGAACGCACGTACGACATTCAGACAGTTTTTACTAGCCGGCTTTGGTTTAAGCCAGATTCTAGTATCAGGTTATTGGATTTATACAGTCTAAAGTTTTTCCGTGTTTTCACGGATGAGAGGGGCGTTCTCGTAATTTTCGGAGAAGCTTCTAGAAGGATGTGACTTGGAGGGAGAGGTGGCATTATCATTTAATGATTTAGTGACTCATTGTGAGTGATTCATCATGTCATTAATGCATTATTAAATGCTTAATGACTCACATAATGAATCACCCACTTGCATTTATGAAACATGATGAATAATCTCATATTATTCATTTCTTTTTAATTCATTATGTTTCATATATCAAGTGAGAAGCTATTTCATTATTATTATTATTATCATTATCATCTTCTCATTCTCTCTCTTCAAGCTCTCTCCTTCACCAAACCCTAATCCTACCACTCATGAGTTGAGAACAAGGATTAGGAAAGACTAATTACTCCATAACCTATCTCTACATCACCTTAGCTACTCTATTTAGCAACTAGAGAAACTAAGTAACCTCAAGTTTAGAGGTTATAGCTTGGATTAGGGTTCTCGGGTGGATCGTCTATCACGGAAGGAAGCCGAGGAGGACATAGAGATCCAAAGAGGCCATAGATAACGTAAAGAAGAAGGACTAGAACCGTTTGGTATAATCTCTTAACATAGTAGCTTAGAACTCTATGCTTATTGTTAAGTATTGTTTAGAAACGATCTTCGGTTAGTTGATGTTCGCTTTATAAACATGATTGTTTTTCAAATTTCCGCCTCCCCGCAACTCGTGGGGTGTTGCACATCGACTTACAGTGGTATCAGAGCCTCACTAAACAATATTTATCACACTTGCAAAATTGTATGAATTTCGAACGGAAAAACAAACCGGAAAAACCCCGATATCTTGTAGTTTCTGTCGAATTTTAAATGAGGTCCAAAAATTTTTCAGGGACCTCCAGAATGACCAGCATGATAATATAAGAACACACAAGAAAAATGGTCTCCTGAATCGGCCAAAGCGCCGCGGAACCGCGGCCGATCCCACCGATCCACCGCGGTTCCGCCGCCGAGTTGGGGTCGATTCAGCCCATTTTTCTTCTGTGCCTTCTTTGTGATATTTGGGATTTTCTGGTATTTTTTAATTTTTGCTCAGGTTTCAGATTTACAGAGAAGTATTGGAGAAAAATTAAAAGTGTTTAATCGATCGAAATTATACGATGTTTGCATGTTTGATTATATCTGTGAAATGTTTTATGTGTTCGTAAACCTCCCCTAACTGCTAGTATGTCGGTTGGCAGGGGGTTGCACATATCTGTGATGTTATATATAACTGTTCGTGTATATAAACTGTATTGGACTGTTGTGGTGATTAGCCGGGTTTTGTGATGGGTTATTATATTAATTCATTTAATGTAAATGTAATAAGTTGTAATATTATTTTGCGGGGCACATCCAGGTTGCGGTTGTAGCCACCGTTGTATTATTTCTTTTTACTGTTTTTGCTCCTAGGATAGACCCAAGGTGGGGTACACAAACTACCGGGTATTTTGAAGTGTTGAGTTAGACCGCTTCACTTCTGGTACTTGGCGGGTAGTTTGCCATACCCGTAGGGGTCTGGGGTGGGATAATGGCTATTCATCACAACTGTGTAATCCGTCTTTCATTGCAGGTTCAAAAGAAATGCGGATTGCTTGCAAATCCAATATTGTTTATCTGTGATCTGGAATGCCTATTATTGCGTCTGACGAATGTACAATATCTATATATGACAGCTATTTAGACGTCAATTATGTTTTACACCCGCGCTAGCCCAGCCCCCGCTCTGCCGTTAGTTAAGTAACCTAACGGGCGATGACGGGACCCCGTGGCGAATGCGGATGGCATAAGAGGACGTTGTATTTTCGTTGTTATCTGTAATGATAGGTTAAAGATGGGACGCATTATTTTTTATTGCAAAGAAAATAAAACCTAAACAGAATCGTTGGAACAATTTCTAAAAACCACTCGGTTTTCTTGAAAAAGCAAAACTTTAAATGCGGAGCTTAAACCACTCCTTTTAATAAAAGATATCTTAGTTCCTTCGATCAAATCAAGTTCACTACGTTAACGGTTTTTTGCCAAAAACCAGCCGTAACCCTCCGTCGTTTCAGATAGACAGCACATCGTATTCATGCTATGCTTGTTGGCTTACGTCAAGGCATAGTGAATGGTAGCAGTGTGTGTGCCTATTTGTTGCATTAGATTAATACAGACGTACACCTTGTTGGCCTACGTCAAGGGCTTGTACGATGTACTTAAATTGATCAGGACAACGACGGGTAGAACTTGACTTGCGTCTTATGACTTGTTGGCCTACGTCAAGGTCTATAAGAGCTTGGGGTAAAAATCACATTGGGAGTTTCAAACATAAAGGAAACTTGAAGATTTAGCACACCTTCTGGAGTGTAGTGACTAGAGTGGCTTCCATCTAGGGCATCATGCAATGATAGTTGGATCCCGATCCCACTGATGAGTAGGATTACTCTCGGGAATTTCTCTCACTTAACAATCAATGCTATAAACCAAGTAGGTGTCTAGAAAGGTGTTAGAGGGCCTACGCCTCCAGGGAAAAGTGGTTCTTTAATTAAGGAACTTCGCGAAAGCGTTGGAAAACCTCCCTCGAAGTACCAACACCAGCCTGGCTGAAAGGTTAAGCAAGTATTAGAACGTGTGATTAAATCCTGACTAGTTCTTCTTTTAGGTTTTGAAGAAGGATTTGAGGAAACAGTGGGAGCCATCCTGTTTAGATAAATTAATAACCAATCTAAACTTGCAAGAGCATATGCTGAGTGTTTCTTTTCTCTCTCTATGGCAGCTACCATGACTGGACTTAAACTATTACTTGAAAAGAATATACTGACCGGGCAGAACTATAAAGATTGGCTAAGGAACGTCAATATTGCGCCGACTTATGACAAAGTTGCATATATTACCACCACTGTTCCTCCCCCTATCCCAGGACCAGATTCCTCAGTTGCGGACAAGGAAGTTCGCAAAACCTGGGATCTAGACTGTGAGCGAGCTAAGTGTATCGTGCTGGCGTCCATGAATAATGAACTCCAGAAACAGCACGAGAGTATGGATATTGTATCCATATTCCTCCATTGCAAGGAATTGTATGGTGAACACTCCCGTATCGTGAGGTATGAAACCTCAAGGAAACTCTTCCAGATGAGGTTAGCTCCAGGATCGCCTGTTGGAGAGCACGTCCTCAAAATGATCACCCTCATTGAGGAACTCGCAAACCTGGGATGCGTGCTAGAGAATGATTTGTATATCGACTTGATTTTGCAGTCCCTTCCCCACACCTTCTCTCAGTTCGTGCTGAACTTCAATATGCACGAGATGGAAGCTAATCTTCCAAAGCTCCTCAACATGTTGAGGGTAGCAGAGACCTCCTTGAAAAAGGAGAAGACCCCCGTTCTGTATGTCGGCCAATCATCCTCTTCTAAATCTAAAGCGAAAGCTAAAGGGAAGAAGAAGATGAAAGCCACCAAACCGAAGGTTGGGGTCAAGAAGGTGCAGGGAACGAACAAGGCAGGAAGGGTGAAGGAAGAAAAGAACGAGTGCTTCTATTGTCACAAGCAAGGGCACTGGAAGAAGGACTGTTTGGCCTTTAAAGCCAAGGACATGAAGCAAGCTGTTGCTTCTGCTTCAGGTGTGTTCGTAATCGAAAATTGTCTTTCAGTAAACTCTACTTCATGGGTACTTGATACCGGTTCTGGTTCTCACATCTGTAATTCTTTGCAGGATCCGAGAAATAGTAGAGTACTGGGGGCAGGTGATATGACTCTCCGGATGGGAAATGGAATGCATGTAGATGCAGTTGCAATAGGGTAATATCACCTAGGGTTGAATAGTGGACACATTTTGGTATTGTACAGCTGTTTTTGTATTCCCAGTATGTTGTGTAATATTATATCAGTATCTTTGTTGTCTAATAAAGGATATAATTTTGCGCTTGAAAGAAATGTCATGAACATTCTCCTAAATCAAGAACTGATTGGGTTTGGCACACTGGAAAACGGCATCTACATACTTAATCAACCTCAAATTTTCATTATACAAAAACCACGTAAAAGAAAGGCTCCAGATTCAAATCAAGCCTTCCTATGGCATTGTAGACTTGGTCATATAAACGAAACAAGGTTGACTAAGTTACATAAAGATGGATATCTAGATCCGTTTGAATATTCAACATATGCAACTTGTCAATCATGTATCAAAGGAAAAATGACCAAATCTCCGTTCACCGGACACGGAGAAAGAGCCACATAACTCTTGGGACTTATACACAGTGATGTATGTGGTCCAATATCTACACATGCACGAAGCGGTCACTCCTACTTCATAACTTTTACTGATGACTTCTCTAGGTATGGACATATATTCTTAATGAAACATAAATTCGAGGCCTTTGAGAAGTTTAAAGAGTATAAAAATGAAGTAGAAAAACAGACTGGTAAAAGCATCAAGACACTTCGATCTGATCGAGGTGGAGAATACTTAAGTACCAGTTTCCTTGAATACTTAAAAGAGAATGGAATTCTCTCTCAGCTTACTCCACCTTATACACCTCAGCATTATGGTGTATCAGAAAGGAGGAATCGCACTCTGTTAGACATGGTGCGTTCAATGATGAGTAGTGCTGAGTTGCCACTTTCCTTCTGGGGATTTGCTCTAAAATCAGCAGCATACCTATTAAATAGAGTTCCGACTAAGTCTGTGCCTACCACTCCATATGAAATGTGGAGCGGGAAGAGACCATATCTTAAGTATAATCAGATATGGGGGTGTCCGGTAATTGTTAAGAAGCATAATCCGGACAAGCTCGAGGCACGATCGGTTTTGTGCAAGTTTGTAGGATACCCCAAGCATTCAAGGGGATATATGGTCTACCACACTGAAGAACAAAAGGTGTTTGTCACTCGCCACATTGTCTTCTTAGAAAGCGAATTTCTTGCAAAAGAAATTAGTGGGAGCGCGGTAGAACTGGAAGAAATTCCAGAACCTCAAACTGCAACCGAGGACTTAGAAGAATCTCAGATTTCAATAGAACATGACGAACCAACGCCACTCCGCAGATCTAGCAGGCTTTCTCATCCTCCTGAAAGTTACTATGGTTTTCTTCTTGATGGGGATCGAGAGGATTGCATCATCGATGATGATGAGCCTACTAGTTTTCAGCAGGCTATCACGGATCGCAACTCAGTGAAGTGGCTGGATGCTATGAGATCCGAAATGGAATCCATGTACACCAATAAAGTATGGACTTTAGAAGTTGCTCCTCCTGGGGTAAAACCAGTTGGGTGCAAATGGATCTTCAAAAAGAAGATTGGTACATTTGGACAAGTGGAAACCTATAAAGCTAGACTAGTAGCAAAAGGTTTTCGTCAAAGACCAGGATTGGACTATGATGAAACTTTTTCACCAGTAGCTATGCTTAAATCCATTCGGATCATGCTTGCCATTGCTGCCTTCCATGACTATGAAATCTGGCAAATGGATGTAAAAACAGCTTTTCTAAATGGACATCTAGAAGAGAGTGTTTACATGGATCAACCAGAAGGTTTCTTAGACAGTGGGAGCAGCGGAAGTGTGTGCAAATTGCTTAAATCCATTTATGGGTTAAAGCAAGCATCGCGGAGTTGGAACATCTGTTTTGATGAGACAGTCAAGGAATTTGACTTTATCAAAAATGTAGATGAACCATGTTTTTATAGGAAGATTGTAGAAGGAGCAGTAGTCTTCCTCGTTTTGTACGTCGACGACATACTACTGATAGGGAATGATATCCCTATACTACAATCAGTAAAGCTCTTCTTGTCACAGAAATTCTCCATGAAAGACTTGGGAGATGCATCATACATTCTGGGCATTAAGATCTATCGTGATAGATCTAATAGAACGTTGGGACTTTCACAGTCCAGGTATATAGACACTATACTAAAGAGATTTAGTATGGAAGATTCCAAGCGCGGCAATATGCCCGCTTGTCACGGAATCACCCTCTCCAAAGAGATGTCTTCAAAGACTGATGAAGAGAGGGCTCGCATGGGCATTATACCCTACGCTTCGGCGGTAGGATTTATAATGTATGCGATGTTATGTACCAGACCGGATGTAGCTTACGCACTTAGTGTGGTAAGCAGGTATCAGTCGGACCCAGGTGAGAAACATTAGATAGCGGTAAAGAACATTCTCAAGTACCTGAGAAGAACTAAGGAGATGTTCTTGATTTACGGTAATGGGGACCTCCAGGTAGAGGCTTTTACCGACTCCGCCTTCCAAAGTGACAAAGATGATTCTAAATCCATTTCGGGTTTTGTGTTTACCTTCAATGGAGGGGCGGTAAGTTGGAGGAGTTCCAAACAGGATACCGTCGCAGACTCAACTATGGAGGCTGAGTATATAGCTGCTAGTGAAGCTGCAAAAGAGGCTGTCTGGATAAAGAAGTTCATTTCTGAAATTCAAGTGGTTCCGTCCATTGCCAATCCAATACCTTTGTATTGTGATAACAATGGGGCTGTAGCATTAGTGAAGGAACTAAGGCCCCATCAGAAATCCAGGCATATCTTAAGGCGGTTTCACCTGATCAAGGAGATCGTGGATCGTCGGGAGATCGAGGTACGGAGAGTAGATACAAAAGACAACACGGCAGATCCATTCACCAAGGCCATCCCTCAAGTCCAGTTCGAGAGGCTGTTTGAGATGTTGGGCATGCGGTACGCCAGCAACTGGATCTAGTGCAGATAGTGGGTACTCATTGCGCCAATTATAGGCCTTAGTGCAAGTGGGAGATTATTGGATATATATGCCCTAGAGGCCTACATTGTATAGGAAGCTTGGGATATGTATGTACATGACAGTCTTGCTTGATATGATAGTGCGCTATTTGGTTTGTCTTTATCTTAACATATGATATATTTTGTGTTGTATTCATTTATATATTCATGTTGATAAAGCCCATAGGGTGTTTTCCTGACTACCGGCGTTGTGATGGCAGTCATACTAGTGGGAGCTGGATAGTCAATAGGCACATCCTTAGATGTCCCTAGTCGCAGGAGTATTGAGACTGGGCATCGATACTCCGGAGTAGACTAGTGTATACATATCTAGACCCTGACGAGGGGCGATGGATTGGTCCCGCAGCCATTGGTGGTGTGCACCTAAGATTGTATACAGATGCTCACTGGGTGTGAGTACACCGGACAGGACTCGTCGAGAACTGACTGGATGGTATTATACCTAACGTCAGATAGCAGTTCTCAGGTAACATGTGTACAGATAGTCTGTTGACTTAAAGTCATCATTTGTCTCGTGTGAGTTCCCACCGTGCTTTGATTATTACCCTACCACGGCTCAAAGGAGTCGTGCAAACAGGTTTTAGTTGGGCACAGTCCCGAGCCACGTGGAGGCAGTGAGCGATTGTTAGGGATTCGTCTCTCCCGGTATAGGGAGTTGATATCGCACTGTGGTCGGTTGGTCATTACCATAAGTCCCTGGCCAGGGCTGATTGAGAATTACTGATGGACTGATCAGTAGATTCTCGGATGGTCTTGAGACATACCGACACGACTTGTACGGTTATTAGGGGTCTGACGTCCACCACCTCCCTAGACCATACATGCGATACTCTTAGACGAACAGACCGGACTGCGTGGATATTGTCACGGACAGGCTCAGTAGGATTTCAGATGGGTTACCTCATCGGCTTTCTTATCGACAACTACCTGGGGACCGTTTCGTACAGCTAGTGCCGCTTGCGGTCTGTGGTTAAACCCACTGCCAGCGTAGTAGTTGAGTCTTTAGAGTCCCACACAGAGATTTCCCAAACCCAGGCGAAAAGATATAGAGGTCGTATGGTTTTACGACAAAGGTTCGGACGCATACGTGTTTGAACGCACGTACGACATTCGGACAGTTTTTACTAGCCGGCTTTGGTTTAAGCCAGATTCTAGTATCAGGTTATTGGATTTATACAGTCTAAAGTTTTTCCGTGTTTTCACGGATGAGAGGGGCGTTCTCGTAATTTTTGGAGAAGCTTCTAGAAGGATGTGACTTGGAGGGAGAGGTGGCATTATCATTTAATGATTTAGTGACTCATTGTGAGTGATTCATCATGTCATTAATTCATTATTAAATGCTTAATGACTCACATAATGAATCACCCACTTGCATTTATGAAACATGATGAATAATCTCATATTATTCATTTCTTTTTAATTCATTATATTTCATATATCAAGTGAGAAGCTATTTCATTATTATTATTATTATTATTATTATCATTATCATCTTCTCATTCTCTCTCTTCAAGCTCTCTCCTTCACCAAACCCTAATCCTACCACTCATGAGTTGAGAAAAAGGATTAGGAAAGACTAATTACTCCATAACCTATCTCTACATCACCTTAGCTACTCTATTTAGCAACTAGAGAAACTAAGTAACCTCAAGTTTAGAGGTTATAGCTTGGATTAGGGTTCTCGGGTGGATCGTCTATCACGGAAGGAAGCCGTGGAGGACGTGGAGATCCAAAGAGGCCTTAGATAACGTAAAGAAGAAGGACTAGAACCGTTTGGTATAATCTCTTAACATAGTAGCTTAGAACTCTATGCTTATTGTTAAGTATTGTTTAGAAACGATCTTCGGTTAGTTGATGTTCGCTTTATAAACACGACTGTTTTTCAAATTTCCGCCTCCCCGCAACTCGTGGGGTGTTGCACATCGACTTACAGTGACATACCCACCCTCATTTAAAAAGAAATAAGAAAGCAAAACAAATCTTTTTAATTAAGTGCCCTCACTTTTAACACCCAATACATTTTGCAAATAAAAACCCCTTACCTTTATGTTACCAAAATCCTAAACTCTTTATTTTAAATGAAATAAAAATACTTATCATAATACTTTAAATACAATTATCTTATTATAAAATCTCATGTCATGTTAAAACAATTAAATTATCATTTTTATGATATCACACCTTTTTCTCCATTTTTACCAAAATAATTACATTTTTGTGGATATAAATCCGATACCAAAATTCATATGCGATATCATTTTTGTAAACTCATTATCTACATATTTAAAATTATAAATTAATATTTATAATTTTCCAAAATGTTACACAATTAGGAACAAGTATCCACTACCGCGCATCGATGACCTTTTCGATTGGTTAAGTGGATCTTATGTCTTTTCAAAACTATATTTTCGTTCGGGTTACCTTCAGATGAAAGTAAAAGAGTCGGACATTTTGAAGACGGCGTTTAGGACTCGTAATAGCCATTATGAATATCTCGTAATGCCATTTGCAGTGACCAATGCACCTACCATCTTTATGAACCTAATGAATCAAGTATTCTGAGAGTACTTAGATAGGTTTGTTGTTATCTTCGTCGACGACATCCTGGTGTATTCAAAGAATCGAAAAGAACACGCTGAGCACTTACACATTGTTCTGAAGACATTACGACAACACCATCTCTACACCAAGTACAACAAGTGTGAATTTTGGCTAGATCAAGTCGGATTTCTCGGACACATCGTTTCAGGCGAAGGAATCTCTGTAGTTCCAGCTAAGGTGTCAGCTGTCAGCGAGTGGCCGACACCAAAGACGGTAAAAGATATAAGATGTTTCTTGGGCTCAGCAGGATACTGCTGTTGGCTATAGTGCCCTCAAGTCAATTATTGGATCGCAGGCACGCAATTGCGATGATTGAGGGAGGACCTATACAGATAGAACAGTCTTACTCGAGATGATAGTATGCTATCTGGTTTGTCTTTATCATCGTGTACATACTTTAGGTGACATTACAGATCACTATTACATGTTGATAGAGCCCATACGATTCTTTCTTGACTACCTGCAGTATGATGTCGATCATATATGTGAGAGCTGGGTGGTCTATAAGCACATCCTTAAATGTCCCTAGTCGTGGGAGTTCGAGACTGGGCATCGATACTCCAGAGTAGACTAGTGTATACTGATCGAGACCCCGACGAGGGGCGGTGGCCGGTCTCACAAGCCATTGGTGTCAGTTTGTTCACCTAAGATGTATACATGTGCTCATTTGTTATGAGTACACCAGACGGACTCGCCGGAAACATGCTGGTTGGTATTATACCTATTGTCAGATAGCAGTTCTCAGGTGACATATGTACAGGTTAGTCTATCGACCTGAGATCGTCATTTGTCTCGTTTGAGTTCCCACTGTGCTTTGATTACTACCCTACCACGGATCAAAGGAGTCGTGCAAACAGGTTTTAGTTGGATACAGTCCCGAGCCACATGAAGGCAGTGAGCGGATCGTCAGGGGATTCATCTCTCCCGGTATTGGGGGTTGATGTCGTGTTGTGCACGGGTGTCCATCACCAGAAATCCTTGGCCAAGGTAGTCGAGAATTACTGATCCAGGCTTAGTAGTTTCTCAGGTGGTGATAGGTTTCATACCGACACTAGATATCGCGTTATTAGGGGTCTGACTTTATCCACCCCCTAGAATCGATATGCGATACTCATAGACGAACGGACCGGACTGTATGAATATTATCACTGTCAAGCTCAGTAGGGGTTTCAGGATGAGTTTGCTCATCGGCCTCCCTTTCGTTCAATACCTGGGTAGCTGTTACGTACAGCTAGTGCCGCTGACGTGCTTGTGGTTAAACCCACTGTCAGCGTATTGACGAGTCTTTAGAGTCCCATACAGAGCGTTTCCCTATTTCGAGCAAAATGATGTAGAGGTCGTATGGTTTTACGGCAGGGTTCAATCATATACGTACACTTGTTCACGGATCATGATTCGGACTGATATACTAGTGAGCTTTGGTTTAAGTAGGATCCTACTATTATATTGATGGATTATTTTCGTCTTATTGTATTCGTATTCTGTCGGAGTACGGATGCGGGTATATATATACGAATGAGGGATATTCTTGTAATTCTTTACAAGATTACTTCTTGAAGATGCCATTTCCTTTTTGATTTAATCTTTTTCTTTAAGAGATTAAATGAGGTGGAGGATGAGACTTATTTTGGCATTTATTCATGCATGCTCACTTAGTGACTCATGGTGATGAGTCATGGTGGCATGCTTGATGTTTTGTTTGTATTGTGAGATATTTATGGTGAGAGCATGAGATATTTATTCTTTAGTTGCTTTCTTTAGTTGCTAGCATGCTTGATATATACTCACAACAAATAACTCACAAACACTTAGTCATTTCCTCACTTGATTTTTCTTGCCTCACTCTCTCATCCTCTCATGGCTTCTTCTTCATCCACCATAATAGTCTCATGTGTAGAGAAACCTAGGGTGTTTTAAGACAAACTAATCCTACACACTCTCTACTTCATCTTGGATATCTAGTGTAGCAAACTAGATACTCGAGTTGCCTCGGATTTAAGGTTGGATCTCGATGCAAAGACTCTCGGATGAATCATCTTCGATGGAGGGAGACCGGACATCAAGCTTGATCATGGAAGACTCTAGGAGCTTAGGAAGGTGGTTGAAGACCGAAAGACACGGATAAATTCAGTATAATCACTCTAACATTATGCATGTTTTTGTTATCTAGGGCTTATGGATCGATCCGGGTTATCGGGTTGTTCTAGAGCCGGTTTTTGAAAAATTTTGCTCCGCATTGGCCATGGATTGATGGCCGGGACGCTTGCGTAATCCAACATGGTATCATAGCCACTCCATAGGCCTTATTTAACTCATTACGACATTAGAAATCCGCCGTTTTTGTCGTGCAAAAACTGCCGACAAAAACAGTTCCAAAAACTGAAAGTTTGAAAAGTTTGCACACCCCGCGGGCTCACGGTTGGAACTGAGAAGCTGCGGGGTAGTGCATGGGCACCCCGGGGAACCCTCGGGGGGACCGAACGGCTGGGCCTACTCCCCAAGTGTAAGTCCACGTTGCCAACCCCGGTTCTTGCGGGGAGGCGGAAACGGTAGAAAAAACAAATTTTTTTAGCGCATTAGGCAACATGGACTAACAAAAGTCGGGATCTTTTCTAAACTAAACTAGCTACCATGCTAAAGAGAGTTAGCTACTCGGAAAAGAGGTTATACCTAACTTGAACTCCTTCTTCTTGAAACCTTTGTCGGGGTTGATGGTGCTTTCCTCGTCGCCTTCTTCTGTCAAAGATGGATCCACCTGAGGGTTCAATCTTCGGGCTCTTTCTCGAACTTTGAGTGAACTAGGATCTTTGGCTTGCTAAACCTCTAACCCTAGAGTGAGTAGAGAGTGGCTTTGGGGTGTTTTTATCTCAAGAAGATGGATTCTCAACACATAAGAAGGAAGCTCCTTGAACTAGAGGAGGAGGAAGAAGAAGAGAGGAGAGAGAGGAGTTATGATAGAATGAGGAATTCTTTTCATTTTACAACCATAACTAAAATGAAAAGAATTATCAAACTAACAATAATAATAAAAATGAAATAGTTGATGGATGGTTTGGAATGACCATTATCATTACATTCATTAAATGGTTTTGCTAGAATCAAAGAGCATCTTTGATATGTAATTATGATGGTCAAACTTTCAACTATGGTCAACTAGTCAACCTTGGTCAACAAGTCAACAAACCCAACCATGACACAATTTCATTTAATTAATATTATTAATTGATATATCATAAATCCATTAGGGTTTGGAAAAAGATGACTGTCAACTGTGCATACGCACCCGTTCCGAAACCCTAATGAAAATCCTCTTCCTCCGCCTCAATCAACTGTGCATACACACCTGTATTCTTGTTCCGAGGAACATGAATACTATGAGATAAAATCAAACCCCAAAACATATACTAGTATCTGGCTCAAACCAGAGCCCGCTAGTAATATCCGTCCGGACTCCAAACGTGCACAAGTGCGCGGATGAGAACGAACCCTGTCGCAAAAACCATGCGACCTCTACTCTGTTTTGCCCAATGGCGAATAGCCCTCTGTGTGGGACTCTAAAGACTCGACACTACGCTGGCAGTGGGTTTAACCACAGACCGCAAGCGGCACTAGCTATGCGTAACGGTCCCCAGGTAGATGCCGATAAGAAGACTGACGAGGTGAACCCCATCTGAACTCCTACTGAGTCTGAATGTGACAGTCTCCGTACAGTCCGGTCTGTTCGTCTGATATATCGCATGGCGGGCCTAGGGGGCGGTAAACGTCAGTCCCCTAATAGCAGTACAAGTCGTGTCGGAGTGAAGCCCAAAACACCCTGAGATAACACTGGAAGCCTACCAGTATATCTCGATTGCCCTGGCCAGGGACTACTCGTGTAATGGCTCTCCTAGACACAGCGCGATGTCAACCCCCAATACCGGGAGAGACGAATCCTGTCTAACCATCACTGCCTCCAAGTGCTTCGGGACTGCACCCAATCACTACCTGTTTGCACGACTCCTTTGAGCCGTGGTAGGGTAGTGATCAAAGTGTAGTGGGAACACACTCGAGGCGAAGTGCCAGTGTCAAGTCAGCGGACTTAGCTGTACTCATGTCACCTGGGAACTGATAACTGACGATAGGTATAATACCAACTTGTCAGTTCCCGACGAGTCCTGTCCAGTGTACTCGTAACCTAACGAGCACCTGTATACTATCTCCAGTACGACGTACTGATGGCTGTGGGACAGACCATCTCCCACACTGGGATGAGAAGCGCATACGCTAGTCTACTTCGGAGTATCGATGCCCTGTCTCGATAGTCCTGTGACTAGGGACCTGTATACGGATGTGCTTATAGATTACCCAGCCCCCACTAGTGTGACTGCCATCACAACGCTGGTAATCAAGCAAAGATCCTAAGGGCTCCACTAATGTGTATAGGTGATATACTAAAACAAACACATGTACACATTGAAGTAGAAACAAACCAAGTAGCATACTACTATACTGAGCAAGATTGTTTATACAAGGTGAATATCCCAAGCTTCCATTAAGTAATATACAAACCAGTATGATACAGTAATGGCCTCTAGGGCATATACACTAACAATCTCCCACTTGCACTAAGGCCATGTACTGGCGTATCGAAGACCTATCATCTCGATCAGCTGCTCGAACTGAGTCTGGGGTAGGGCCTTGGTGAATGGATCTGCAGTGTTTTCTTCTGAAGCGACTCTCCGAACCTCGATCTCCTGGCGATCCACGATCTCCCTGATCAGGTGATACCGCCTCAAGATGTGTCTGGATCTCAGATGGGACCTGGGTTCCTTCGCTAAAGCTATAGCCCCGTTGTTGTCGCAATACAGAGGTATTGGGTCAACAATGGACGGAACCACCTGAAGTTCTTTCAAGAACTTCCTCATCCAGACAGCTTCTTTTGCGGCATCAGATGCAGCGATATATTCCGCTTCGATCGTCGAGTCTGCAACGGTTTCCTGTTTGGAACTCTTCCAACACACCGCCCCTCCATTGAGGGTAAAGACAAAACCCGACATGGACTTGGAATCATCCTTGTCACTCTGGAAGCTGGAGTCAGCAAAGGCCTCGATCTGGAGGTCTTTTCCGCCATGCACCAAGATCATCTCCTTAGTCCTTCTCAGGTACTTGAGAATGTTCTTTACCGCTATCCAGTGTTTCTCCCCAGGGTTTGACTGATACCGGCTTACCACACTCAGTGCATAAGCTACATCCGGTCTGGTACACAACATCGCATACATTATAGAGCCTACCGCAGAAGCGTAGGGTATAATAGACATGCGATCCCTCTCCAAATCAGTCTTGGGAGACATCTCTTTAGAGAGGGTGATCCCGTGACAAGCCGGTAGGTTACCGCGCTTGGAATCTTCCATACTGAATCTCTTCAGTATGGTGTCGATGTACCTGGACTGTGAAAGTCCTAATATCCTCTTGGATCTATCACGATGGATCCGGATCCCCAGGATGTATGAGGCATCACCCAGGTCTTTCATGGAGAACCTGTGCGACAAGAACCCCTTGACAGATTGTAGCATAGGAATGTCATTTCCTATTAAGAGAATGTCATCCACGTATAAAACGAGGAATACTACAGTTCTCGCTACAAATCTACTATAGATGCATGGTTCATCTGGATTTTTGATAAAGCCAAATTCCTTGACCGTCTCATCAAAACAGATGTTCCAACTCCGCGATGCCTGCTTTAGTCCATAGATGGACTTAAGCAACTTGCACACCTTTCCGCTGCTCCCACTCTGAATGAAACCCTCTGGCTGGTCCATATAGACACACTCCTCTAAATTTCCATTTAGAAAAGCGGTTTTTACGTCCATCTGCCAAATCTCATAATCGTGGAAGGCAGCAATGGCAAGAAGGATCCGAATGGATTTCAGCATAGCCACTGGAGAAAAGGTTTCGTCATAGTCCAAACCAGGTCTTTGACGAAAACCCTTTGCAACAAGTCTAGCTTTATAGGTCTCAACCTGTCCATCTACACCAATCTTCCTTTTGAAGATCCACTTGCATCCTACGGGTTTTACCCCGTCTGGAGCAATGTCCAACGTCCATACTTTGTTGGTGTACATGGACTCCATTTCAGTCCGCATTGCATCCAGCCATTTTACCGAGTCAACGCTCTGAACGGCCTGCTGGAAGCTAGTAGGCTCATCATAATCTATGATGCAATCCTCTCTATCCCCGTCTATGAGAAACCCGTAGTATCTCTCGGGCGGATGAGACTGCCTACTACTCCTGCGGAGCGGCGTAGGAATGTCCTGTTCTTTTGAACCCTCTGGTTCCACTAAGCGTTCAGTAATAGTTCGTGGTTCTGGAATTTCTTCCAGTTCTACTGTACTCCCACTTATCTGGGTTTCCAAAAACTCAGTTTCCATGAAGTAGGCATGACGAGAAACAAGAACTTTTTGTTCCTCTTCGCAGTAGAAGAAATATCCCTTGGAGTTCTTTGGATATCCCACGAACTTACACTGTACTGAGCGTGTCTTGAGCTTGTCCGCATGCTGCTTTTTAACAAAAGTTGGACATCCCCATGTCTTAATGTGCTTAAGATAGGGTCTCTTCCCACACCACATCTCATATGGTGTAGTAGGCACAGTCTTAGTTGGAACTCGGTTCAAAAGGTATGCAGCTGATTCTAGCGCATACCCCCAGAATGATCGCGGTAACTCAGCGTTACTCATCATGGACCGTACCATATCCAATAGGGTCCGGTTCCTTCTCTCTGATACACCGTTATGTTGCGGAGTGTATGGAGGAGTAAGCTGAGAGAGAATTCCATTCTCTCTTAAGTAATTCAGGAACTCGGCACTTAAGTATTCTCCACCTCGATCCGATCTTAGAATCTTGATACTTTTCCCGGTTTGTTTTTCTACTTCATTCTTATATTCCTGGAACTTTTCAAAGGCTTCGGACTTATGTTTCATTAAGAAGACATAACCGTACCTTGAAAAGTCATCCGTAAAAGTAATGAAGTAAGAATAACCGCTTCGCGCATGTGTATACATTGGACCGCATACGTCGCTGTGTACGAGTCCCAAGAGCTCGCTCGCTCTTACTCTGTGTCCAGTGAACGGAGTCTTTGTCATCTTTCCTTTGAAACAGGATTGACAAGTGGCATACGATTGATATTCGAACGAATTCAAATATCCTTCTGTATGTAACTTAGTCAACCTTCTCTCATTGATGTGACCCAGTCTACAATGCCATAAGAAAGTCTGGTTGATATCTGGAGACTTTCTTTTGTGTGTATTCTGGACATTGAAAATCTGTGGTTGGTTTAACACGTATATACCATTGCTCAATGTACCAGACCCAATCAGAACTTGATTAAGGTGAATGTTTACAACATTACTTACAAACGCAAATTCATAACCTTCTTTAGAAACCAAAGATACAGAAATGATATTACAAGTTGCGTTGGGTACAAAAAAGCAATTGCGCAAAACCAAAACATGTCCATTTGATAGTCCCCTACGGCTTTAGCATCCATGCTAGCTCCGTTTGCAACTCTGAGGGTCATGTCACCTGCCTTCAAAACCCTACGGTTTCTCAACGCCTGCAAAGAATTACAGATATGAGATCCTGATCAGGTATCCAATACCCAGGAAGTAGAGTTTATTGAAAGACAGTTTTCAATAACATACACACCTGAAGCTGAAGCCGCAACCTGCTTCAGTTCCTGTGTCCTGGCCTTCCAAGCCCTGAAATCTTTCTTCCAGTGTCCACTCTTATGACAATAGAAGCATTCTTCTTTACCCACAAGCTTCCCCGCTATCTTTGTTGCCTTTTCCTTTCCCTTCGTATCCACTTTACTAACACCGCCCCTTGGTTTGGCGAGGGCTTTCCACTTCTTTCCCTTGGCTTTTGCCTTGGACCTAGAAGAAGAAGATCCTCCTACAAACAAAGTGGATATTTCCCTACCTTTCTGTAGGGTGCCCTCTGCGCTCCTCAGCATGTTGAGGAGTTCTGAAAGTTCAACTTCTTTTTCTTGTAAGTTGAAGTTCAGTATAAACTGCGCGTAAGTGGAAGGAAGGGACTGGAGATTAAGTCCGTATAGAGCTCACTCTCCAACGTGGTCCCATGTTCCGCGAGCTCCTCAATGTAGCCAATCATCTTAAGCACGTGTTCCGCTACCGATGATCCGATGGCCAATTTTGCCGAAAATAACTTTTTCGACACTTCGTATCTTGCGATACGAGACTGCTCTCCATACAGTTCTTTTGTATGAAGAAATATGGATTCCAGGTCCATATTCTCGTGCCTCCTCTGAAGTTCGTTGTCCATAGAGGCAAGCACGAGGCACTTGGCCTTCACGCAATCAATCTCCCAAGTCTTACGGATTTCCTTATCTGCGACGCTGGAGGTGGGACCTGGGACGGGGGGAGCTTTGGTGGTAAGAAGATACCCCAGCTTGTCGTAAGTGATTGCCATCTTGACATTCCTGAGCCAATCTTTGTAGTTTGGCCCTGTCAGTATGTTTTTATCTAGAAGTAACTTAAGTCCAGTCATGTCGATTGGTCGCTGCAATTAGAAGAGAGAAGAAGAAACACTCAGCACGATGCTCTTGCAAGTTTAGAATGGTTTTTAGTTTGTCTAAACAGGATGGCTCTCACTGTCTCTCGAATCCCTCCTCAAACCATAAAGGAAGAATTAGTCGGGATCAATCCCACCTCACAATACTTGCTTAACCGTTCAGCCAGGCCAGTGTCGGTACTTCGAGGGAGGTTTTCCAACGCTTTCGCGAAGTTCCTTAATTTAAGAACCTCTTTTCCCTGGGGGCGTAGCCCCGCTAACACCTTTCTAGACACCTACTAGGTTTATAGCATTGATCGTTTAGTGAGAAATTTCCCGAGGAGTAGCATATACTCACAGTAGGATCGGGATCCAAATATCATCGCGTGACGAAACTGAAGGAATCCTACCAGAATCACCACACTCCAAATGGTATGCAAGTCTAGCAAGTTTCAGTACTTATGAAACCCCCGATGTGGATTTTTGCCCCATGCTCTTATGACCTTGACTTTGGCCAACAAATCATAAGTCACATGTCAAGTTCTACCCGTCGTTCTCCAGGTTAATTTGAATCCACCCGTACCTACCCTTGACTTTGGCCAACAAGGCAGTACGACTGTTCTAAACCAACGCATCTATTTATGCTGCACATGAATACCTAATAGCTACCAATCACTATGCCTTGACTTTGGCCAACAAACACAGCTTGAATACTATTGACTATTTATGTGAAACGACGGAGGGCTACGAATGGTTTTGGCGAAACCGTGAACGTAGAGAACTTGATATAATCGATGGAACGAGATAGCTTTTAAAAGGAGTGGCTCAAGCTCCGCATTTAAAAGTTAGTTTTGAAAAGAACCGAGTGGTTTTTCGAAAGTGTTCCAACGACTTTTGCTTGGTTTATTATCTTGCATTAGTTCTTTTAATGCGTGATATTCTTGCATTAGTTCTTTTAATACGTCCCATCATTTAATCCTACCATTGCAGAAAACAACCAAAATATGACGTACGCTTATGCCATTCGCATTCGCCACGGGGTCCCGTCATTACCCGTTAGGTTACTTAACTAACGACAGAGCAGGGGCTGGGCTAGCGCGGCTGTAAAACATAAGCAACGCCTAAATAGTTATAAATATATAGCAATGATAGACATTACAGATCACAGATGAATACATTGGATATACTAGGAATCCGCAATCCGTTCGAGCCTGCAACGAAAAGCGGATTACACGGTCGCGGTGAATAGCCAATACCCCACCCAAGACCCCTACGGGTGCGGCAAACTACCCGCCAAGTACCCGAAGTGGAGCAACCTCCCTCAACGCCGTGAGTAGGCCACTCGGCACTTCGAGATACCCGGTAGTTTGTGCACCCCTCCATGGGTCTATCCTAGGAGCAAAAACAGTAAAAAGAATTATACAATGACGGCTACAACCCCGACCCGGTTGTGCGGCCAAACAAATAATAATATTACATTAATTTACATTTTACAATGAATGAAAGAAAAAGAAACACTCATCTCACATCCACCCCGGCTATTCACCCGCGACAGTCCAACGCATTCATTTACACAAACCATCATCAAACACAGATCACTGATATGTATAACCCCGACTAATCGACATATAGCGATTAGCCGACGTTCAATACATATAAACATCACAGATAAAACCATTATAGTCAAAGTGTAGTGAAGTTCGATAAAAATACGGATTTGTAAGCCCCAAAAAACAAATTTCTTTTCTGGACAATCTAGGCACAAATAACCCATCTGAAAAATCCCAAAACCCTACCAGAAGAACACTGCACAAAACCCGATCACGAGAGGAGCCAAAACGGCGGCGGTTCCGCGGCAAATGCATACCTATCGCCGCGGAACCATTTTTGGTGGGTGTTATCACAAAACCCTGAGCCGATTTTAGGAGTAAAACTTTTTATTTTTAGAGAACAAAAAATTTCAACAGAAAGTTAGGGTTTTGATTTTCTGGTTTTTGCGATTTTTCCGATCGAACTTCCATACACTTTACTACTAAGCTAGTTTAAGTTTAGTTAGGCTCTGATACCACTGTAAGTCCACGTTGCCAACCCCGGTTCTTGTGGGGAGGCGGAAACGGTATAAAAAACAAATTTTTTTAGCGCATTAGGCAACATGGACTAACAAAAGTCGGGATCTTTTCTAAACTAGACTAGCTACCAAGCTAAAGAGAGTTAGCTACTCGGAAAAGAGGTTATACCTAACTTGAACTCCTTCTTCTTGAAACCTTTCTAGGGGTTGATGGTGCTTTCCTCGTCGCCTTCTTCCGTCAAAGTTGGATCCACCTGAGGGTTCAACCTTCGGGCTCTTTCTCGAACTTTGAGTGAACTAGGATCTTTGGCTTGCTAAACCTCTAACCCTAGAGTGAGTAGAGAGTGGCTTTGGGGTGTTTTTATCTCAAGGAGACGGATTCTCAACACATGAGAAGGAAGCTCCTTGAACTAGAGGAGAAGGAAGAAGAAGAGAGGAGAGAGAAGAGTTATGATAGAATGAGCAATTCTTTTCATTTTACAACCATAACTAAAATGAAAAGAATTATCAAACTAACAATAATAATAAAAATGAAATAGTTGATGGATAGTTTGGAATGACCATTATCATTACATTCATTAAATGGTTTTGCTAGAATCAAAGAGCATCTTTGAAATGTAATGATGATGGTCAAACTTTCAACTATGGTCAACTAGTCAACCTTGGTCAACAAGTCAACAAACCCAACCATGACACAATTTCATTTAATTAATATTATTAATTGATATATCATAAATCCATTAGGGTTTGGAAAAAGACGACTGTCAACTGTGCATACGCACCCGTTCCAAAACCCTAATGAAAATCCTCTTCCTCCGCCTCAATCAACTGTGCATACACACCTGTATTCTTGTTCCGAGGAACATGAATACTATGAGATAAAATCAAACCCCAAAACATATACTAGTATCTGGCTCAAACCAGAGCCTGCTAGTAATATCCGTCCGGACTCCAAACGTGCACAAGTGCGCGGATGAGAACGAACCCTGTCGCAAAAACCATGCGACCTCTACTCTGTTTTGCCCAATGGCGAATAGCCCTCTGTGTGGGACTCTAAAGACTCGACACAACACTGGCAGTGGGTTTAACCACAGACCGCAAGCGGCACTAGCTGTGTGTAACGGTCCCTAGGTAGATGCCGATAAGAAGAAAGACGAGGTGAACCCCATCTGAACTCCTACTGAGTCTGAATGTGATAGTCTCCGTAAAGTCCGGTCTGTTCGTCTGATACATCGCATGGCGGGCCTAGGGGGCGGTAAACGTCAGTCCCCTAATAGCGGTACAAGTCGTGTCGGAGTGAAGCCTAAAACACCCTGAGATAACACTGGAAGCCTACCAGTATATCTCGATTGCCCTAGCCAGGGACTACTCGTGTAATGGCTCTTCTAGACACAGCGCGATGTCAACCCCCAATACCGGAAGAGACGAATCCTATCTAACCGTCACTGCCTCCAAGTGCTTCGGGACTGCACCCAATCACTACCTGTTTGCACGACTCCTTTGAGCCGTGGTAGGGTAGTGATCAAAGTGTAGTGGGAACACACTCGAGGCGAAGTGCCAGTGTCAAGTCAGCGGACTAAGCTGTACTCATGTCACCTGGGAACTGATAACTGATGATAGGTATAATACCAACTTGTCAGTTCCCGACGAGTCCTGTCCAGTGTACTCATAACCTAACGAGCACCCGTATACTATCACCAGTACGACGTACTGATGGCTGTGGGATAGACCATCTCCTACACTGGGATGAGAAGCGCATACGCTAGTCTACTCCGGAGTATCGATGCCCTGTCTCGATAGTCCTGCGACTAGGGACCTGTCTAAGGATGTGCTTATAGATTACCCAGCCCCCACTAGTGTGACTGCCATCACAACGCTGGTAATCAAGCAAAGATCCTAAGGGCTCCACTAATGTGTATAGGTGATATACTAAAACAAACACATGTATACATTGAAGTAGAAACAAACCAAGTAGCATAATACTATACTGAGCAAGATTGTTTATACAAGGTGAATATCCCAAGCTTCCATTAAGTAATATACAAACCAGTATGATACAGTAATGGCCTCTGGGGCATATACACTAACACCAAGTGTAGGGTTGTCTAGCATAGAAGCAAGTTTTCGGGAGGAATCGTCCATGCCATTTTTAAAATTTTGCCGTATTAGCTAACCCTAACCCTAGAATCGTTACTAGAAAAAGCGACGAATAAATATGCAAACAACTTTGCAAACAAGTGAACAAGGAATACAACCTTTGTAGACCGGTCCTTCACTTCAAATGCTCCATGTAGAAGTCCCTTCGCTACGATTAATGATCTTCCGAACTCTTGAGAGGATCCACAAGGTGAAAGATGCAAACTTGCTGGAAGTCTTCGAGGCTGAAGATGATCTATGTTGAGGAGACTCAAGCTCATGCTACCTATTCACTAATTGTGAAATCAGTGAAGCAAACACCCTAAACTAAATGGCTAATAATAGAGAATGATGAAGTAGGAAATGGGCTCACTTTAGTTTTATTTTTCTCATAATATTTCTTCATATCTCCAAACCCTAGAAAGTTTTTTGTGCACTTGAAGAAAATGAAGAATGAAGAAGAGAGAATGAACTCACATGAGGTTAGAAATGCAACCATGGTGAGTTAATATCATGCCTAACTCATGTAAAGAATAAACCATGGCTTTTGGTTAAGGTTGGGTTAACAAATATCTTAAGCAAGACAAACAAGTGGACTTGGTCAATGTTCTACAAGCTTCATCCAAGCTTGAAACATTATCCAGTAATTTGTAATAACATAATGATAAATATTAACCATAACATAAACCCTAGCATGGTATAAGTCTCATACACCCTTGTTGCATATGTAACCTAGCATGACACATGAATATATATCACATATATATTTATGTATAAAAGGAAAACAAAATATATATCGCATATATGTAAAGTGTATCAAATGTGAGAAAAAGAATTACTTAAGTGAGCTAATATTAGTTAATGTAATGTAATACATCAAATATATAATTATACATTAAATTATTAAATCAACTCTTGATTTAATAATCCGGCTATATCACATATAACCGACTAATATCAAATGTAACAACTTATCGAATCAACAGTTGATCCGATAACTTGGCTATATCACATATAACCGACGATGTTTCAAAACGCGAGAATAGAATGCGGTATCACATACACGCATTAATCTCGGTCACGCACATATCACATATATGCTCCTACTCCGTTTTGCATGAACCAGGAAACCTCTGTGTAGGACTCTAATGACTCGTCAATACGTCGGCAGTAGGTGATGATCATATCAAACACCCACAAGCCGCAAGCGGTCTGCTCATGTAACTGTTGGCTATTGTTCCCTCAAGGCAATTATCATAGTCGCAGGCATGTGATCATGATGATTGAGGGATGACCTATACCGATAAAACAGTCTTACTCGAGATGATAGTATGCTATCTGGTTTATCTTTATCATCGTGTGTATGTTGATAAAGCCTTTAGAATCTTGCTTGACTTCCAGCATTGTGATGGCAATCACATAAGTGGGAGATGGGGGTCTATAAGTGCATCCTTAAATGTCCCTAGTCGTTGGAGTATCGAGACTGGGCATCGATACTCCAGTGTAGACTGGTGTATACTTATCTAGACCCTGACGAGGGGCGGTGGCCGGTCTCACAAGCCATTGGTGTTAGTTGTTCACCTAAGATAGTATGCAGGTGCTCATTGGGTTACGAGTACACTGGACGGACTCGCCGGGAACATGCTAGTTGGTATTATACCTAAAGTCAAAGAGCAGTTCCCTGGTGACATGTGTACAGGTTAGTCTATCGACCTGAGATCGTCATTTGTCTCGTGTGAGTTCCCACTGTGCTTTGATTACTACCCTACCACGGCTCAAAGGAGTCGTGCAAACAGGTTTTAGTTGGGTACAGTCCCGAGCCACATGGAGGCAGTGAGCGGATCTTCGGGGATCCGTCTCACCCGGTATTGGGGGTTGATGTCGCGCAGTGCACGGGTGGCCATCACTAGAAATCCTCGGCCGGGGTATGTGAGAATTACCGATCCAGGATCGATAGTTTCTCGGGCAGTGATGGGTTTCATACCGACACGAATTATCGCGTTGTCAGGGGTCTGACTTTATCCACCCACCTAGACTCGATATGCGATACTCTTAGACGAACAGACCGGACTGTACGGATATTGTCACTGACAGGCTCAGTAGGGGTTCGGATGAGTTTGCTCGTCGGCCTTCCTTTCGCTCAATACCTGGGTAGCCGTTACGTACAGCTTGTGCCGCTGACGTGCTTGTGGTTAAACCCACTGCCAGCGTATTGACGAGTCTTTAGAGTCCCACACAGAGGGTTTTCTCGGTTCAGGCGATATAGTGTAGGTGAAGTATGTTGATACATACAGGTGTCCGATTAAATATGTGCACGGACAGCACAGACTTTAATCGGACGGTTGATAATACCAGCGGCTTAAGATTAAGCCAGATTGTTAAATCAAGTTTTGATTTAATAAATTACTTATGTATATATATATATGTATTCTAGTATTATTGTTCACTATTCGTTTTCTCTCTTGGCTATTCATATTTTCGTACGAATACGCGTATGTGTATTCCGATAAATATACCGGGAAGCATTCCGTATTTATACGGAATGGCTTCTAGAAGGTGCCACATCATTATTGATTTTCTTTTGAAAATCATTTTGTTCATAATGATGTGGAAAAGGTGACATGGCATAAGCATGGGTTTTGGTCAAAGCATGGGCTTTTCTCATGTAAAGATTGGTATGGTGTATTTGTTTAATGAAATTAAAAATGAGATTTTGTGTGGACATGAGATAGAAGGCGGACCGGCCACTTTGGTGAGGAGCTTGCTCATTTTGTTGGATAATTTTTGGTGCTCTCATACTCTCATGTTCACACAAAAATACTTAGCCACTTGCTTATGCTATTAGTTTTGGTCATCCTCTTCTTCATCTTCTATTTTGTTGCACACTTGAGCTCAAGGTTGAGAGAAAGTTTTAGTGACACTATCCTACACTCCCCACTCTCCACTACTAGCAATTTTGAAGAGTCGGTTGGTTCACTTGGCGAACCTGAAGCTTGCGCCGTTTCCCTCGGGTGGATCATCGGAGACGAAGGAAGACCGGCGACCAAAGTCGATACGCATTACCAGGAGCTTGGAATTGGTTGAAGACCCGAAGGACTTAGTTCATTAGGTATAACCATTCTATCACCTTTTGTTAGCTTGCTAGTTTTAGGGTTAATGGTTTCGATCTTGTTAATCAGGTAATGGTAGCGCCGGGTTTTAGAAAATTTTTGCTCCGCATTTGGCCACGGTTCGATGGTCGGGGCACTCCCACTACCCAGCAGTGGTATCAGAGCCACCCATTAAACCCTACTAGCTAGTTTCACAAGCTTAAAATATCGATCGATCAAAATTTGAAAAACAATTTTCCGATTTTCCAAGTTTCTGTCGATTTCTGAAAGGGCTCCAAAAATTATTTCCAGTAGCTTAAAAATCAGTGCAGGCGATTTCATGATTGCAGAAAATATTTGGGCTCCTAAGTCCTCTAAAGCGCCGCGAAACCGCCGCACTAACCCCCTATTGGCGGCGGTTCCGCGGCCGTTTAGTGGCGACGGGCCATCAAATTTTTCCTGTAGCTCAGAACATGGAATTGTGATTATTTGTGATGTTTAGTTTTGGCCCAGAATTTTTAGAGTACTGGATTTGCTTTTGGGGATTTTGCGGATAAATTTAGTCGATCGAAATTTTAACTTTGTAATTTTTCAGTACTTTACATTTCTATCTGTGACCGTGAATGTCATTTGATCGGTAAACCTTGTCTAATCGCTATAGTACTTTTAGACGGGTTTGCGAACGTGACATTCACGTTGATGTTCTGTGTTGTACTGTGATGTTGCGGTTTGTCGTGGTGGATAGCTTGTGTGCAATGGCAGTGCAGTTCGGATTTATTTGTACATTTGATATTGCGGGGCGAGCGTCCGACATGTGGACTGTCGTCACTGCCTGTTTGTATATTATTCTTTTGGGCACGACCGGGCTGAGGTCGATGTCACCCTTGTATATTAATTTCTTTTCTGTACTAGGATTACCCCGCGGTGGGGTGCACGGATAGCCGGGTTCTAGAGGGCAACAGATCCGCATCTTATGGCGTTGAGACGGGGGGGACCTTACTCTAGAATTGGTGGGCTATTCGCCGCACTCGTAGGGGGTATAGGTTGACCCAAGGAGGGGTGCTCAAGTTACCGGATTCCGTGAAGTGCTGGGTGGTCCATTCACTTTGCTGAAGGGGCTGCCTCACTTCAGGTTTTGGCGGGTAACTTGCCGCGCTCATAGGGGTCTAGGAGTTCATTGCACAGGCTATCCACACGACCAGGGGAACGTCGGGTTTCAGTTGTGGCTCTATGAAACCCGGGGCTCCCAGATTATCTGTATTGTTCTGTGATGCTTATTACTTTTCTGGGATGTTGCATTTATTATGCCTGGGACGATTGTTATATATATACATATATACTAGTAGATGTTGTATATGTTTTGCACCCGCGCTAGCCCAGTCCCCGCTCTGTCGTTAGTTAAGTAACCTAACGGGTGATGACGGGACCCAGTGGCGAATGCGGATGGCATATACGTACATTTTATTTTTGTTCTTTTCTGGTGTGATTAATTAATGGGACTGTTTTGATTCTTATCAATGCAAGGAAAACAAACCTATATATATATATATGATGTTGTTGGAACAAAGTTTTTAAAAAACTGACATTACAGACGTACGCGTTTGCTTTGCACAGTGGTATTCAGTTTGGAATATCCTGCACCTCATTCGACGAGGCAAGGGCCGAGATCCCTTCATCGGGAGTGACCCCTTGAGTAAAAGTTTGCGTCAACGTAATAACTTCACTATAGTCGTTTACTTTTTGCTTTGCATCGTGGTATTCAATTTGGAATATCCTGCACCTCATTCGACGGGGAAAGAGCCGAGATCCCTTCACCGGGAATGACCTCTTTAGCAAAGGTTTTCGCCACTATATTTTTATATAAAACCACTTGGATTCCTTCAACGAGATCAAGTTCATTACGTTAAAGGTTTTTCGCCAAAAACCAGCCGTAGCCCTCCGTCATTTCAGATTAGTATTGCTTAGTATTCGTGCTGCGTTTGTTGACCTTGTCAAGGCATAGTGAGCGGTAGCTCTGTAATACTTTTCTGTCGCAAGCAAATGTGGATTGGTTAGGACAGTCATTCGACCTTGTTGACCTTGTCAAGGGTCTGTGCAGGTGGGTCTAATGCAATCAAGATAATGACGGGTTGAACTTGACTAGGACCCTTTGACTTGTTGACCTTGTCAAGGTCACTTGGATCCTTGGGGTAAAAATCATATCGGGAGTTTCAAACATACAGGAAACTTGCCAGGCATGCGCATACCTTCTGGAGTGTGGTGACTTGAGTGGCTTCCATCAAGTTATCATACGATGATAGTTGGATCCCAATTCCTACTGATGAGTAGGATTACTCCTCGGGTGATTCCGACTAATTCTCCTTTTGGGTTTGGAAGAGAATTCGAGGAAACAGTGGGAGCCATCCAGATTAGATAAAATGATTATCCATTCTGATCTAGGTTAGAGTGCACGCTGAGTGTTTCTTTTCTCTCTCTTTGGCATCGACCATGCCCCGACCTTAGACATTAACTCAGTAACCAAGTTAACCGAACTTTCTTAAAAAAAACTGGCTTTTGGATTGTCCAAGTTACATACATCATTGCCACTCTTTCTTTTACCCTTTGCTTTTCTCCAGAACACCTCGCATCACTACGAATATCCACTTCCATTGGATAAAACCATCGTATGGTTATATACGAACTCGAAGGAACTTTTTCGAGGATGGTTTCCGGTTCTGGAGAAAATGAATAGGACTATTCAGTTGTCTTTTCCTTTTACCTTCTCTCAGGTTTTGAGGGCTCCTAGGATTAGGAGACGGTACACCTATTATGCTCATTGGATAGTCTTCTTCCAAACCATAGGCAGGTGTCGAACGGTAGGGAATGAAGAAAACCAATTAGCCAAAGTGAGGTGTACAGAAGGTAATAAGTAAAAACAAATAAAAGGGTTAGAAAGAGGACAAAGTAAAATGCGACTGCTATTCACGACCAAACCAAGGCTTTCATCGCCACTCCTACTTCACCTTTGTATTTCTCCAGAACACCCCGTATCACTACGAACTGTTAGTTATATGTATGCCCTAGAGGCCATTACTGTACATAGAATGTATATTATAGTGGATGCTGGGACATATATAGGGAGGACTTTCTTGCTCGACATGATAGTATGCTATCTGGTTACTCTTTACCTTAACGTGTATGCTGATTGTCTCTCTGTTACATGTTGGTAAAGCCCTTAGGATGTGTGCTTGACTACCTGGACTATGATGCGGATCATACTAGTGGGGACAAGGTAGTCCATAAGTACATCCTTCAAAGTCCCTAGTCGTGGGTGTATCGAGACGGGGCATCGATATACCAGAGTAGACTAGCGTATACCTTCTCGACCCATACAGATGGGCGATGGATGATCCCATATCCATTGGTGTTTGACATCAGAGATGATGTACGGGTGCTCAGTAGAGACTGGGTACACTGGACGGACTCGCCGAGAACTCCGAGATGGTATTATACCTCACTCAGATGGCAGTTCTCTGGTGACACTGGTACAGAGTAGTCTGTTGACCCGAGATCGTCATAGAGTCTTGTGTGGTTCCCACTGTGCTTTGATTTCCATCTTACCACGTCCAAGAGGGAGTGCAAAATGGTGGTTTTTGGGTACAGTCCCGAGTCACATGGAGGCAATGAGCGATAGGAGGGGATTCGTCTCTCCCGGTATAGGGAGTTGATGTTGCGCTGTGTTCGATTGGCTATAACAGGAAATCCCTGGCCAGGGTTGCTGAGATTTACTGGTAAGTGTTACCAGTAGTTTCTCGAAGTGTTATAGACCTCATATCGACACGACTTATCGAGCTATTGGGGTCTGACGTTTACCACCCCTAGGCGAGATATGCGACATATCAGACGATCAGACCGGACTGTACGATAGTGTTACTGGTTGGATTCACAGGAGTGTGAGCGGGCTTGCTCATCGATCTTCTGATCGCTCAATACCCGGGTGGCCGTTACGTTTAGCAGACCGCTTGCGGCTTGTGGATGCTTGATATGATCATCATCTGCTGCCGGCGTTTTGACGAGTCTTTAGAGTCCTACACAGAGGTTTCCTGGCTCAAGCAAAACGAAATAGGAGCGCGTATGAGATATGTGCGGGACCGAGAATAATACCAGTATGTGATACTGTATTCGATTCTCGCGATGTGACATTGATCGGTTATATCCGATATAGCCGGGTTATCGGATCAAGTGTTGATTCGATAAGTTGTTACTAATGATACTAGTCGGTTATATGCGTTATGACCGGATCGTTAAATCAAGTGTTGATTTAATGATTTAATGCATAATTATATATTTGATATATTACTTTGCATTAACTAGTATCGGTTCACTTTAGAAGGATTTTCTCACTTGGATGTACAAGTTGTATATGTGATATACTTTTTGTGCATTTTATTGTATCATGTTTGATGATGCATGTTTACTTGGTTAAGTGTAAAGAATTAAACCATGGTTAAACTTATGATTAGGGTTTTATTTCCTTTTCTCATTTATTTATCTATTTATTCATATTGGAAAATAGATGGAAAAAGGAGAAAAAGAATGGTGGCTTTTTTTGTTGTTTCGTGGAAGCTTCATGAAACCTTAACCCTAACCATTCCTTTAACCTTGGTCAATTCTCTACACATAACCATAGTTACTATTATGCTAAGGTTGGTTTTTCTTTTCTTTTCTAATTAATCTTATCATAATATTCTTCTTCTTCTTCTTCCTTGAACTTAAGAAGAAACTTTCACTTCATCAATGGTGGATTGATGAAATGAGTGAGAAATCCAAAACTAAAGTCTACCCACTTCCTATTTCTTCATCCTCTACCTCTTGCCAAGTAGTAGAGTGTGTTTCCTTCACAAGTTTTCAAGACTTGGTGAAGGTGGAGCTCGATCTAGCGATGCCTCGACGTAGATCATCTTCGGCACGTCGTCGACAACCTAGCCCGTCCATTCTCCGATGAAGCCGACACTAGAGCCCGGATTTCATTTTGGACAGCGAGGATAGTTCATTGCGGAGCTATGGAGGTGGAGCACCGGATCTACAAAGGTTGTATTTCCGTATCTATTAGTTAAGTGTTAACTAGTTAGCTTTTTCGCCTAGAAATCTAGCAAACGATCCGTAGTCGGGTCTCTTGGCACCCGTAAAATTTTATAATGGCATGTTCGATGCCTTGTGAGACCTCATTAGGGTGTATAGGAACCCTACAGTGGTATCAGAGCCTAGCTAGAGCCTTAGGCGAAGTCTAGACGGATTTTGAAGTCCGAACGACCCGAAACCCCAACCGGAAAATGCTCTCTGGACGTTTTATGAAAACGTGGATTTTTTCAAATTAAAAATTGCTAAAAAATTCAGCAGGAAAAAATAAGAATTATGATGCAAAATTTTTCCGATGAACAGTACAAACCGCGGCGGAACCGCGGCAGAAGCCTGCCTTATGCGGCGGTTCAGCGGCGGAATGATGACGTCATCGTACACTGTTTGCACAGTAACTCCTATTATTTTATGCTGGATTTTCTGGGTATTTTTAAAATTTATTCTATAGTTGAATTTTCTGGAGTTGTTTTGGGGATTCGGTGTTTCGATCGGGGTATCAAATTTTGTCTATTTGGCTTTCCGGATAATTTTTTAGAATATATTAAAAAGTTCGACCGGATATAAATACCCAATTTTTCCCCTGTCGGGAAATTTCCAAGTGTTGGATTTTTCCGAAGTTTAACGACGTTCTAAGTAGTGCAAGTAACGCGATGGACCCTCTAGAAGACAACAAACCTTAACTCGATTATGTGACCGTCTTGAACTGCCCTTTGAACCTTCGGGTTTGGGGCAGTACGGCGTGCCACATGTGAGGCGTTGGCTTGACCCTTCTACGGCTGGACCGTTGGTACTGAGGCACGAACGGAATGTTGTTAGACTTATTTCATGTGTTGAGCTGTATCGGGAAAACTTGGGTGTTCGATTGTTCGATCGAAAAGTTTAACATTTTCTGTTTATCTGGAATGGGATACAATAATTGGAATTCACAAAAGTTATGTGATAACTGAATGAATGTTACAAACATAGCAGTTTAGTCTCACTTGATCGGTTGCCACGGAATTTTGATGCGATCAAAAGTCCGTCGCAATCACGTAGCGTACGCGGATATTCGCCGGACAAACTTAATAGACAGCTACATCCCATAGCCCCGACCAAGTGACTGTAGGAGAACCCCGTCGCCGAAAGCATCCGTCCGGGTGCTCGCGGTAGCGGTGTTCCGCCTTGGTGCACTTCGTCGACGGTATCGGGGGTGCGGCCGTCTACTGAAGTTTGCGACGAGCATTTGATCAGGATGTCGGGAATCTTGTTGAATTGCCCGACTCGATATTGAAAAGTGTTTTCGATAATGAGACTAAAATGCGGGGTTTATAATTGTTAGGCATGCGATGTCTAAGTAATTCATTTGGTCAGGCATGCGATGTCTGAGGTGGTTGCGGATTCCAACTGTTGTAGTTTTACACTTTATTTTCTGTGACCGTAAGTGTAATATGTGATATCGCCGGTTTCGTTGCTATATGTCAACGACAATTGGGATACGCATGTTTACTTACGTTGATGACATGTGATGTTATGTGTTGCTGGATATGTTATATTGGATCGTCGTGTTTGAATAGCCGGGGGTTTTTATGTGAGATGAGTGTTTTTTATTTTCATTTATGTAAAAACTTGTATGTAATATTCTTTTATTGGGATGCTTCGAGGTTGCGGAAGTTGTCACCGTTTGTATATTATTTACTTTTCCGCACTAGGATAGACCCAAGGAGGGGAGCACAAGTAACCGGGTTCTGGAGTCCAGTGGGAGACCAACTCGAGGAGTCGAGTCCGGGTCTCCTAACTCTAGAATTGGTAGGGTTGCTTGCCGCTCTCGTAGGGGTCTAGGGGTATGGGTTTGGCTATTCATCACGACCGTGGAATCCGTGTTTTTTACTGGCTCGTATTGAAAACACGGACGTCCTAGTATATCCAATATTTCATATGATTCTTCTGCTGCGATATCTGTGATGTGATCATGTGATGTTCTGTGATAGATACAATATATAGTATATATGATATATTATATAGACGTTACTTATGTTTTACACCCGCGCTAGCCCTGCCCTGCTCTGCCGTTAGTTACCTAACCTAACGGTGCACGAGGGGACATCGAGGCGAATGCGGATGGCATAAGTGTACGTCGTATTTATCTGTGATGATTAGGTACTTAAATGATGGGACTTCATTAATATGATTAATGAAATAAAAGAAACCTAAGATGTTGTAGAATCGAATTTCAAAATAAAACAGGTAGCTACAGTTCTTGCTTTGCACAGCGGTATATACGATATATCCTGCACCTTATTCGATGAGGAAAGGACCGAGATCCCTTCACCGGGAGTGACTCCTTTAGCAATAACTGGCAGATGCTACAACCCTCGGTTTGTCTTTTGATTGCTTTTAAGTGTTTTTGCTTTGCACAGTGATATATATGATATATCCCGCACCTCATTCGACGAGGAAAGGACCGACGATCCCTTCACCGGGAGTGACTCCTTTAGCAAAACAAGAAAAGCCTCAAAAACACTCCATTTCAAAATTCATTCGATCCTACAACGATATCAAGTTCATTACGCAATAGGTTTTCAGAAAAACCTGTCGTAGCCCTCCGTCATTTCAGATAAGTATTAGTTAGTATTCGTGCTGCGGTTGTTTGGCATGCGTCAAGGCGTAGTGTACGGTAGCTAACTAGTGCTTATCTGCCAGCATATGATGCGATTGGATTAGGGTATTCGTACGGCGTTGTTTGGCATGCGTCAAAGGTCGTGCGGGTGGGTTTAATTCAATCAGGAAATGACGGGTTGAACTTGACTAGCAGACTATGGGTTGTTTGGCATGCGTCAAGGTCATAGCGAGCTAGGGGCAAAATATTATCGGGAATTTCAAGTGTTGAAATTTGCAATGAGATTGCATACCTTCTATGAGATAGTTGGATCCCGATACCCGCTGCGAGTAAGAGTTACTCCTGGGAGAGTTTTACACATTACAATTAGCCGATCAAGTAGGTGTCTAGAAAGGTGTCAACGGGGTTACGCCTCTGGGAAAACGAGGTTTACATTAATTAGGTTCGTGCGAGAGCACGGGGGACCTCCCTCAAAGTACCGACACTGGCCTGGCTGAAAGATTGGCGAACTTGTAGTGTGTAATTAATCCCGGCTAGTCTTTCCTTTTAGGGTTTGAAGGAAGATTTGATAAAAAGCAGTGGGAGCCATCCTGATTAGATAAAATAATAACCAATCTATTCTTGCAAGAGTGCACGCTGAGTGTTTTCTTCTCTCTCTCTCCAGGTAGCGACCATATCACGCCTTAATCAAGATAATAATACGGATTATTGACCGAACCCGCTTGTTATACTGAGCTGGGGAACGTTGGTCCCGCTCCACCTTATAATTGTTATAAGACAGAGCAGGAAATTGGGGATTACCAGAATTCCCGTGCCGCCCAAACGAAGAGAGTGTATGTTGATGCATCATCTTCGGGTGTGTTCATTATACAGAACTGTTTCTCAGTATCCTCCGAATCCTGGGTATATGATACCGGATCAGGATCCCAGATATGTAATCTGTTAAATAGGGCTACAAAAGGGTAGAAAAACTAAGAACGGGTGATAAGTTTCATGAGGCAGAAAACGGGGCAAGTGTTGCAGCCAGGTCTGTTGGTCACTGTCACCCTGTAGTGTAATACATTGATTCTGAACGAATGTTATTAGATACCGAACCTGATATACAAAATCATATCTGTCTCTTTATTAGTAAAGAAACGGTAAAATTTTGTATTGTTGGATAATGTTTTGAACATTTCCTATATCAAAAGTTGATCGGTTCAGGCACGTTATCTAAAAGCGTTGATGTTCTAAATCAAACTACAGTTCTTAGTATATGGAACACACATAAGAGGAAGAGTTCAGAAATGAACGGATCCTTCTTAAGGTATTGTAGACTAGGTCAGATCAATGTGACCCGACTAGCTGAAGTTACATGTAGATGCATATTTAAATCAGTTTGAATCTACATCTTGTGAAACTTGCCAGTCATGTCACAAAGATATAATGACCATAGCTCTGTTTATTGGAAACAGAGAAAGAGTTAGTGAACTCTTGGGATGATACATGTTGATGTATGTAGGTCCCCAGTCTACATATGCCAGGACTGGTTCTTTGTACTTCGTTACATTCTCTGATAATCTCTCAAGATTCAGACATATGTTCCTGTTGAAACACAAGTCCGAACCTTTTGAGATATTCACAGAATATAAGTTAGAAGTAGAGAACCAATACGGGTATAAGTATTATGTCCTATGATGAGATCAAGGAGGAGAATACTTTAGCATGGAATTTCCTGGATGATTCTAAAGGAGAATGAGATTCTCTCTCAGCATTACTCCTCCGTATACACCATATCACGATGGTATATCGGGGCGGAGCAGATACACCCTATTTGATAAGGTGTGCTCTATGATGAGTACTACTGAGTTACCTATTTCCTTTTTGGGAGTTATGCACTTGAGAAGTTGCATACCTATTGAATAGGGTTCCAATCAAATTAGTTGCCTACCGCTTC
The DNA here is from genome assembly GCA_030015575.1 of Agapanthus africanus. Lineage (NCBI taxonomy): Eukaryota > Viridiplantae > Streptophyta > Magnoliopsida > Asparagales > Amaryllidaceae > Agapanthus > Agapanthus africanus. Next base: position 145,763,719 of record CM057343.1, on the reverse strand, counting down.
ATATGTGATATGGAAAGGGAAGAGCCCATGTCTTAAGCCAGTTAAGATTTGGGGTTGTCTGGCCTATGTCTAAAAGCAAAATCCGGACAAACTCGAGGCAAGGTCAGTTATGTAGAACTGGAAATGTTCCAGCCATACAAACTACAGCTGATGATTTGATAGAACCAAAGGATTCAGTAGATTCCAACGAACCTCAGCCTCTCCGCCGATCTAGTAGGGTTCCTCACCCACCTGAGAGATACTTCAGTTTCTCTATGACAGTGGGAGCGAGGATTGCGTCATGAGATGATGACCCAACTAGTTTCGAGCTGGCCATCAGGAGTGTGACTCTGTAAGAATGGCTGGATGTTTAGCGATCTGAGATGGAATCCTTATACACCGACAAAGTATGGACTTTAGTTGCTATATCTGAAGGGTTAAATCCCCATCAGGAGCAAGTATATCTTGAGAAGATTACTTGGTGTACATGGAAAGGTTGAGACTTTCAAAGCTAGACTTGTTAAGGGTTTTCGTCATCGACCAGGCGTGGATAATGATGAAACCTTTTCAAGTGCCTATGCTTAAGTCCATCCAGATCCTACTTGCCACGGCTACATACCATGACTACGATATCTGGTGGTTGGGTGTCATGACTGCTTTTCTAAATGATGTTTTAGAAGAGTGTGTCTATAAGTACACAGCCAGAGGGCTTCGTAGACAGTGGGAGCAGCGGAAACGTGTGCAAGATGCTTTATAGGATAAAGCAGGCATCGCGGAGTTGGAACATCTGTTTTGATGTAGTAGTCAAAGAAGTTGACATCATCAAAATGGTAGATGAACCTTGTATAAACAAAAAGGTAGTAGGGAGTATAGTAACAATCCTCGTAAAGTACGTGGATGACATCCTCAAGATAGGGAAGGAGTTTCCTATGCTACGCTCAGTCAATCTCCGCTTATCACAATGATTCTCCATATAGGATCAAAATGATACCTACTAAATCCTGGATTTTGGATCTATGAGATAGATCTAATTAGATGTTAGGATTCTCACTAGTTGTAGTGAGATGGTATCAATCGATCCTGGGAAGAATCACTGGAAGTGTTCCAGGGTGATAAAGACGACTGAATGTCAGTCGCAGGCATTGTCTTTACCCTCAGTAAAGGGACGGTATGTTGGAAGAGTTCCAAGCTAGATACTGTGACATACTAGAAGTTAAAGGCAGGATACATCGCTACTTAAGATGCTACCAAAGAGGCTGTTTGGATGTATAATGGTTCATGAGATGAACTATGTTCCTCCCATTGTGTGACAATGGAGTTGTGGCTTATGCCGAGGAACGCAGGTCCCATCAGTGATCCAGACATATTCTAAGGCAGTATCACTTGAGCGTGGAGATGGTTGATCTCCATGGTGATCAAGGTTAGGAGAGCAGACTCAGAGGACAACACAGCGGATCCACTCACAAAGGCCTGTTCCCAGAGAGAGACTTTTATGGGATGGTTGAGTATGAGATACTGCAACCACTGCTACAGATGGCCCTAGTGCAAGTGGGAGATTGTTAGTTATATGTATGCCCTAGAGGCCATTACTGTACATAGGATGTATATTATAGTGGATGCTGGGACATATATAGGGAGGACTTTCTTGCTCGACATGATAGTATGCTATCTGGTTACTCTTTACCTTAACGTGTATGCTGATTGTCTCTCTGTTACATGTTGGTAAAGCCCTTAGGATGTGTGCTTGACTACCTGGACTATGATGCGGATCATACTAGTGGGGACAATGTAGGGTGTTTTTCGTCACCCCATTGAGATGGGAATACGCGCGCGCTTGTCAGGCGCACTACAGATTCCCCCGGCCTAGGGTAGGCCGGGGTTTATTGATTGTGGGGATCCGAATCTCCGGCAGCCGCGGACTAAGCTGCCGTTAATTACCCCTCGCCTTTGGGGCGAGGGAACCTCCGATTAACGGGTTAAACTGGTCATGCGAACTCAATGTGCAGTGTACGTGTGTTATGTTTTGAAAGGGGGGTTTTGGATATATCGGGAGCCACGCAGAGTTTTTACGGGGGTCCCGCTACCCGGAAAGCGGGCTGGGGGTCAAGGGGGCTAGCAGCCCCCTTGCGGGGTGCGGGGCAGCGCCCCGTTAGAAATTTTTTTCTAACAGGGACAGTGTCGCGGAGTATGTGTATGTGTACATTTATATACATATGTATATATATACATGTAAATATAAGTAAAGGGGAAAAAGACATCCAAAGGATGCGTGGGGCCAGCGTCTAGAGCGCTGTGCGCTAAGGTGCTGTGCGCTCAGGCGCGCGCAGCGCCACGTGGGCAACTTGCGCATGAGCGCTGCGCGCAGGTGCGCTAGCGCACGTGCCACGTGTCGGCATGTGGGCGTTTTGCGCAAGAGAGCTGCGCGCAGGTGCGCAAGCGAGCGCGCGCCACGTGTCGGCACGCGGGCGCTTTGCGCACTTGCGCAAACACGCAGGTGCGCAAGCGCGCGCGCGCCACGTGTCGGCACGCGGGCGCTTTGCGCACTTGCGCAAGCGCGCCACGTGTCGTCACGCGGGCGCTTTGCGCACTTGCGCAAGCGCGCAGGTGCGCAAGCGCGCAGGTACGCAAGCGCGCGCGCCACGTGTCGGCACGCGGGCGCTTTGCGCACTTGCGCAAGCGCGCCACGTGTCGGCACGCGGGCGCTTTGCGCACTTGCGCAAGCGCGCAGGTGCGCAAGCGCGCGCCACGTGTCGGCACGCGGGCGCTTTGCGCACTTGCGCTGCGCGCCGGAGAGGACAAGAGGCTTTTAGCCTAAAAAGATTTCTCTGAAGAGAGATCAAAGAGGAGTTGGACTCCTGAGTGTTTTTTTCTTCTTTCTTGGGGGTTTAGTGAAAGATGTTCTTCTTCTTCCTCCTCTGTTGGCTGGATCTTGATGATCAAGAGATGTGAGATCTAAAAATCTCTCCTTTCTGAGATCTAATGGTAGATCCAAGTTCCCCTTTGTGGGTTTTGTGGTGAAAGACTTCTTAGTTTTGGAAAAGAAAGAGTAAAACTCTTGATTTAATTCAAAAGAAATTAGAAGGTTTAGAACCTTGGAGAAGGAGCAGGAGGCACAAAGAACCCTAATTTTTGGGGGAATGAAAAGTTGTTTTATTCATCATCATGTTGCCTTTTATAGGCTTACATATTTGCATATAGCCCCTTGGGCTTTTCAAAATGGCTTTTTGCCTATCACATGGCTTATGTGTCATTTGTTTTTGCACATAAGCCATGAGCTTACAAAAATTTGGTTTTATGCCCATTTTGCATACAAAAATCATGCACAAAAATTACATAAAAATTATTTGTTACATGATTTTTGTTGTTGGCATGGAGGAGGCTGGCCGCGGCCTTGACTTGGGCATGGGCCCGCTTGACCTGGGCTTGGGCCCACCTGCCTTGGGGTTGACCTTGACTTTGACTCGGTCAACGGGGGTGTAAATTTTTACCCCAACAAAGTGCCCCCCATCAATAAATGCACACAGCATATATGGGTCGTGTGCATGAAATTGATGGATCTTCTTTCACATGGAGGCAACTTGCTTTGGTTCCCACTTTTTGGGACGCACTGCCCTTTTTACGACATGGACGGTTGACGCTCTGTTACGAAGCGATTTGGGTTCCCAGTTTGCGGGAGCCTGCACTGCCCTTTTTGCGACATAGACGGTCGACGCTCTGTTACGAAGCGATTTGGGTTCCCAATTTGCGGGAGCCTGCACTGCCCTTTTTGCGACATAGACGGTCGACGCTCTGATCCGAAGCGATTTGGTAGACGTGTCCCCGGCACGGAGTGTCGCTGGTCGACGTTTCCCCGAGGCGGAGTGTCTGCTGTAGGACGTTTCCACGAGACGGAGTGCCTGCTGTAGGACGTTTCCCCGAGACGGAGTGCCTGTGGTAGGACATTTCCCCGAGTCGGAGTGCCTGTTGTAGGACGTTTCTCCGAGTCGGAGTGCCTGTTGTAGGACGTATCCCCGAGACGGAGTGCCTGTTGTAGGACGTATCCCCGAGACGGAGTGCCTGTTGTAGGACGTTTCCCCGAGACGGAGTGCCTGTTGTAGGACGTTTCCCCGAGACGGAGTGCCTGTGGTAGGACGTATCCCTGAGACGGAGTGCCTGTTGTAGGACGTATCCCCGAGACGGAGTGCCTGTTGTAGGACGTTTCCCCGAGTCGGAGTGCCTGTTGTAGGACGTTTCCCCGAGACGGAGTGCCTGTGGTAGGACGTATCCCCGAGACGGAGTGCCTGTTGTAGGACGTATCCCCGAGACGGAGTGCCTGTGGTTGACGCAGAGGTCGATGTTGGAATTAGTTGGTTTGATTTGTTTGATTTGAGTTGACATTAGCATCGCTATACTGGAATATGGTACCAGGAGCGAATCATCATCTGTCTTTGAGAGGATTTGGGAATTGGGGTTTTTGTTTGGCATCTGCATTGCTGCACTGGAATAATGCCAGGAGCAACTCATCATGTGCCCCGGGAGGATTTGGATTTGGTTTGTTTGGCATCTGCATTGCTGCACTGGAATAATGCCAGGAGCAACTCATCATGTGCCCAGAGAGGATTTGGATTTGGTTTGTTTGGCATCTGCATTGCTGCACTGGAATAATGCCAGGAGCAACTCATCATGTGCCCGGGGAGGATTTGAATTTGGTTTTTGTTTGGCATCTGCATTGCTGCACTGGAATATGGTACCAGGAGCGACTCATCATTCGCCGCTTGGGGATTGGAATTTGGAATTTGGTTGGCGTCTGCATCGCTGCACTGGAATATGGTACCAGGAGCGACTCATCATTCGCCACTTGGGGATTGGGGAGCGATTGCTTAGGAGACAGGTTTGGATCCCTATCACCTAAGACTTTTCAATTTTATGGGCCGTGAGGGTCCCATAAAGGTATTTTCTCCCTGCGAGTCGTAAGGATCCTGCAGGTGTGTTTTCTCCTTAAGAGTCGTGAGGACTCCTAAGTGTGTTTTTCCTTGGTGAGTCGTAAGGATCTCACGAAGGTTTGTTCTCCTCATGCATCGTGAGGACACATGAGTGGGTCTTTCCAATGAAGCGTAATTCCAAAGGCGGAGACCAGCCGCGTAACTGGTGGTTGCGGTGGGGCATGGGTATGCTGAGAATCATTTGAGCCCGTGGATTGTATACGGTAGTCAATTTGGGGACTGGCCGTAGGGCTGGAAGAATTTTGGAAATTGGATTTTGGTTGGCGTCTGCATCGCTGCACTGGAATATGGTACCAGGAGCGACTCATCATTCGCCGTTGTTTTATATTATTATCATTTTTTTTTGGCTTTTGTTTTTGTTTTACCGCGATTGCTCTATCATTTCAGCTTTTCTTATCGCGATGATCGCGATTGCCCTATCATTTCGGCTATTTATTCGCAGTTGCCCCATCATTTCGGCTTTATTTTCATCATTTTTTTTTTACTCGCTGATTTTTATTGCGAGTTGCCCCATCATTTCGGCTTTTCTTTTTATTCATTTATTTACACATTCTTTTTTTCCTTATTTACACTTTTTTCTTTTTACATTTCCAGTTTAACGACTTAGAGGTCGATTATTCCCAGTTTAATGACGTGGTGGTCGATTGTTCCCAGTTTAATGACGTGGCGGTCGATTGTTCCCAGTTTAATGACGTGGTGGTCGATTGTTTCCAGAGAAAGGTGGGTGTTTGACAGAATCAGGTCCCTGAAGGACTTCGGTCCCCATTTGTATGAAATTGGCGGTCGCAGCTTGATTGTTTGTTAACACGCCAGGGGACAATGATATTTCTCCCGCCTTGTATTGTTTCTCAACCCAATCCTTGAAGATACAACAGTCTTCAATAGTGTGCCCCAGCACTCGGTGGTATGGGCAAAAGTTGGGATGATCAGTCTTGTTCGCTTCACTTAGCCTTCTCGGTTCTGGTAGCCGCAGGCCATTCTTTAGAGCATCTTTAAAAATTTTGTGGACCTTGTCCTTTCGGAATGAGTAGACCTTATTTCTCCTTTCCTCCAAAGTTGGCTCTCGAGGCTGGTCAGTCTTTGCCCCGCCCGTTCTCTGCTTATTTGGAGAATCGGTGATGTTAGAACTTCCGCCTTTTCGGTTGTCGTCCCTCCAAGGTTTCGGTCTGTTTGTGAACTGAAGATCCCGAGCGGACTCGGGCATTGAGCGTTCCAACGTTTGGACCTTTTTGGTCAGCTCTTGGAATGTTTTGTGACCCGCGGTATATAGAAACGGGGCCATCCAGTTGTTGAGATTTCCGACGAGGAGACTGACAGATTGGTCCTGCTGTATCGGCGGTTCGCATTTAATGGAGAGATTGCGCCATCGGGTTATAAAATCCGTGCTGCTTTCGTCGCTCTTGGGCTTGGTCCTCACGAGCTCGGCAATGGTAATCTTATCGCTGACGCTCATGAACCTCTGCCGAAACAGAGACTCCATTTGGACAAAAGTTGTGACGGAGCCATCCGGTATGCTCGCGTACCAGTCGAAAGCAACATCGGTCAAGCTATTAACGAACTGGCGGAGGAGAAGCGCATCATTGACCCCAGTATTCCCGCATGAGGCTTTGAAGTGGGCGATGTGCTGATTCGCATTTCCCGTCCCATCGAATCTTCCGAATTTGGGGATGACATAGCCGCTAGGAAATTCTACCAGATCATACTGAGCAGGATATGGTCTCCCACTACTGCTGATATCTTTTTGCGCTTCGGCTTCGGCTACCAAGGTTTTGACTTTGTTGGCAACCAAATCCATGATTTGATCTTGAGTTAGCGGGCTACTTTCATCGGTAGCCAAGGCATTTCCTGAGATATGATGCGACTGATTTTCATGTAGTTCGCCCACTTTTGGATTTGAGGGAATAAGCGTCGGTTGCTTTGGCACACCACTTCCCGGTTCACGAGCAGAGCCCTCCGCTTGATTGGGCGGCTGAGAGGCAAGTCGGGTTGTGAGCTGCATCACGACATTCGTCAAGTCATCGATTTTGGAGTAGAGTTTGGCCATCTCCTTGTCTTTGTTTCTGAGCTGCTTTCGGAGCTCTTGAAGCAGCTCTTGCTCCGCGGTCCTGGGGAGGAAAGTCGGCTCTTCTTCGCTTTCCGAGCCCGACTCCTCATGGACCGAAGGGTCTTTCCGCCTATCATCCTCATCAATAGGGTTTTCATCACCCAGCAGAGGCGGCTGCTCTTGGGAAGCGGCCACCACGTTCAAGCCAGATTGGATTTGAGATGTGGTAGCCCCGTCCTTGCTCTTGCTGCGCGTGCCCACCGTGTAGACAGTGTGGACCACATACCCAGCCATTTCCTCATCTTCGGCGGGGTAACCCTGTTCTTCGAACCTTATGAGGTTTAGCCTGGCAGGAGCCCTAGCCCTTTTGTTGGCTCTATATCTGAGCCTTTTCTCCCTCTGCTTCTCGATTTTGAAGGCTTGGCGGGCATCCGCTACCCGGGAAGCCATTGTGAGTTGATCAACGGGGAGCTTAGAGAAGACACCCGATCGGTCATTTTTCAGGGGCGCCGCTGGAGCTTGCTCGGGACGCGTTGTAGCTTTGTTGGTGTTGATGGCCTTGCCCCCAGCTGGGGCCAAAGAAAGTCGTTCAGATACCGACTCGCGTTTGAGTTGGGGCGCCCTTGAGATCACCACATTTGGTCTCCTGCCTTTCGAGACCGGTTTGTCTGCCACCGGGGCTTGAGGAGCTGGGATGGCGCCAACTGGCATGAACATGATAGAGCCAAAATGTAGCAGAGGCTCCTCCCATTGTCGCCCAAGACTGGCCGGAAGGACCATCCTGGAGTCTATCTTCATCGTGTATGAGATGGGAGCCGTATTGAGAGCTGAGCAGGTTTTTAGAGACATCGTTGAGAAGTGATTGCTTGAGAACCTGCATGAAAGAGCATTATTTTAGTACAAATACAGGAATGTATATTGATTGAGTTCACATGAACATTTAACCCGAAATATGGGAGGAGAGATTGGTCCCACCGGGCGTGCCAGAATCTGTAGGGTGTTTTTCGTCACCCTATTGAGATGGGAATACGCGTGCGCTTGTCAGGCGCACTACAGATTCCCCCGGCCTAGGGTAGGCCGGGGTTTATTGATTGTGGGGATCCGAATCTCCGGCAGCCGCGGACTAAGCTTCCGTTAATTACCCCTCGCCTTTGGGGCGAGGGAACCTCCGATTAACGGGTTAAACTGGTCATGCGAACTCAATGTGCAGTGTACGTGTGTTATGTTTTGAAGGGGGGGTTTTGGATATATCGGGAGCCACGCAGAGTTTTTACGGGGGTCCCGCTACCCGGATAGCGGGCTGGGGGTCAAGGGGGCTAGCAGCCCCCTTGCGGGGTGCGGGGCAGCGCCCCGTTAGAAATTTTTTTCTAACAGGGACAGTGTCGCGGAGTATGTGTATGTGTACATTTATATACATATGTATATATATACATGTAAATATAAGTAAAGGGGAAAAAGACATCCAAAGGATGCGTGGGGCCAGCGTCTAGAGCGCTGTGCGCTAAGGTGCTGTGCGCTCAGGCGCGCGCGCGCCACGTGGGCAACTTGCGCATGAGCGCTGCGCGCAGGTGCGCCAGCGCACGTGCCACGTGTCGGCATGTGGGCGTTTTGCGCAAGAGAGCTGCGCGCAGGTGCGTAAGCGAGCGCGCGCCACGTGTCGGCACGCGGGCGCTTTGCGCACTTGCGCAAACGCGCAGGTGCGCAAGCGCGCGCGCGCCACGTGTCGGCACGCGGGCGCTTTGCGCACTTGCGCAAGCGCGCCACGTGTCGTCACGCGGGCGCTTTGCGCACTTGCGCAAGCGCGCAGGTGCGCAAGCGCGCGCCACGTGTCGGCACGCGGGCGCTTTGCGCACTTGCGCTGCGCGCCGGAGAGGGCAAGAGGCTTTTAGCCTAAAAAGATTTCTCTGAAGAGAGATCAAAGAGGAGTTGGACTCCTGAGTGTTTTTTTCTTCTTTCTTGGGGGTTTAGTGAAAGATGTTCTTCTTCTTCCTCCTCTGTTGGCTGGATCTTGATGATCAAGAGATGTGAGATCTAAAAATCTCTCCTTTCTGAGATCTAATGGTAGATCCAAGTTCCCCTTTGTGGGTTTTGTGGTGAAAGACTTCTTAGTTTTTGAAAAGAAAGAGTAAAACTCTTGATTTAATTCAAAAGAAATTAGAAGGTTTAGAACCTTGGAGAAGGAGCAGGAGGCACAAAGAACCCTAATTTTTGGGGGAATGAAAAGTTGTTTTATTCATCATCATGTTGCCTTTTATAGGCTTACATATTTGCATATAGCCCCTTGGGCTTTTCAAAATGGCTTTTTGCCTATCACATGGCTTATGTGTCATTTGTTTTTGCACATAAGCCATGAGCTTACAAAAATTTGGCTTTTTGCCCATTTTGCATACAAAAATCATGCACAAAAATTACATAAAAATTATTTGTTACATGATTTTTGTTGTTGGCATGGAGGAGGCTGGCCGCGGCCTTGACTTCGGCATGGGCCCGCTTGACCTGGGCTTGGGCCCACCTGCCTTGGGGTTGACCTTGACTTTGACTCGGTCAACGGGGGTGTAAATTTTTACCCCAACAGACAAGGTAGTCCATAAGTACATCCTTCAAAGTCCCTAGTCGTGGGTGTATCGAGACGGGGCATCGATATACCAGAGTAGACTAGCGTATACCTTCTCGACCCATACAGATGGGCGATGGATGATCCCATATCCATTGGTGTTTGACATCAGAGATGATGTACGGGTGCTCAGTAGAGACTGGGTACACTGGACGGACTCGCCGAGAACTCCCAGATGGTATTATACCTCACGTCAGATGGCAGTTCTCTGGTGACACTGGTACAGAGTAGTCTGTTGACCCGAGATCGTCATAGAGTCTTGTGTGGTTCCCACTGTGCTTTGATTTCCATCTTACCACGTCCAAGAGGGCGTGCAAAACGGTGGTTTTTGGGTACAGTCCCGAGTCACATGGAGGCAATGAGCGATAGGAGGGGATTCGTCTCTCCCGGTATAGGGAGTTGATGTTGCGCTGTGTTCGATTGGCTATAACAGGAAATCCCTGGCCAGGGTTGCTGAGATTTACTGGTAAGTGTTGCCAGTAGTTTCTCGAAGTGTTATAGACTTCATATCGACACGACTTATCGAGCTATTGGGGTCTGACGTTTACCACCCCTAGGCGAGATATGCGACATATCAGACGATCAGATCGGACTGTACGGTAGTGTTACTGGTTGGATTCACAGGAGTGTGAGCGGGCTTGCTCGTTGATCTTCTGATCGCTCAATACCCGGGTGTCCGTTACGTTTAGCAGACCGCTTGCGGCTTGTGGATGCTTGATATGATCATCATCTGCTGCCGGCGTATTGACGAGTCTTTAGAGTCCTACACAGAGGTTTCCTGGCTCAAGAAAAACGAAATAGGAGCGCGTATGAGATATGTGCGGGTCCGAGAATAATACCAGTATGTGATACTGTATTCGATTCTCGCGATGTGACATTGATCGGTTATATCCGATATAGTCGGGTTATCGGATCAAGTGTTGATTCGATAAGTTGTTACTAATGATACTAGTCGGTTATATGCGTTATGACCGGATCGTTAAATCAAGTGTTGATTTAATGATTTAATGCATAATTATATATTTGATATATTACTTTGCATTAACTAGTATCGGTTCACTTTAGAAGGATTTTCTCACTTGGATGTACAAGTTGTATATGTGATATACTTTTTGTGCATTTTATTGTATCATGTTTGATGATACATGTTTACTTGGTTAAGTGTAAAGAATTAAACCATGGTTAAACTTATGATTAGGGTTTTATTTCCTTTTCTCATTTATTTATCTATTTATTCATATTGGAAAATAGATGGAAAAAGGAGAAAAAGAATGGTGGCTTTTTTTGTTGTTTAGTGGAAGCTTCATGAAACCTTAACCCTAACCATTCCTTTAACCTTGGTCAATTCTGTACACATAACCATAGTTACTATTATGATAAGGTTGGTTTTTCTTTTCTTTTCTAATTAATCTTATCATAATATTCTTCTTCTTCTTCATTGAACTCAAGAAGAAACCTTCACTTCATCAATGGTGGATTGATGAAATGAGTGAGAAATCCAAAACTAAAGTCTACCCACTTCCTATTTCTTCATCCTCTACCTCTTGCCAAGTAGTAGAGTGTGTTTCCTTCACAAGTTTTCAAGACTTGGTGAAGGTGGAGCTCGATCTAGCGATGCCTCGACGTAGATCATCTTCGGCACGTCGTCGACAACCTAGCCCGTCCATTCTCCGATGAAGCCGACACTAGAGCCCGGATTTCATTTTGGACAGCGAGGATAGTTCATTGCGGAGCTATGGAGGTGGAGCACCGGATCTACAAAGGTTGTATTTCCGTATCTATTAGTTAAGTGTTAACTAGTTAGCTTTTTCGCCTAGAAATCTAGCAAACGATCCGTAGTCGGGTCTCTCGGCACCCGTAAAATTTTATAATGGCATGTTCGATGCCTTGTGAGACCTTATTAGGGTGCCTAGGAACCCTACACGAACATCCAATTCCATTGGATAAATCCATCATATGGTTATATACGAACTCGAAGAAACTTTTTCGAGGATGGATTCTGGTTCAGGAGAAATAGGAATAAGGTTTATTCAGTTGTCTTTTATCATCACCTTCTCTCCGGTTGTGAGTACTCCTTGGATTATGAAAGTACACCTATTACGCTTAATGGATAGTTTTCTTCCAAACCATAGGCTGGTGCCGAACGGTAGGGAAGGATGAAAACCATTTAAGCCTAACGAAAGTGTACAGAAGGTAACGACTAAAGACAAATAATGGGATTTGGAGAGATGGCAGAGAAATATATGGTTTCAGTCATGAATCTGGATAATGGAAGAGGCATTACTAAGAATACCAGGATATCCCTACGAAACATTTTCATGTTTCAGTTTCACTGTGCATTGTTAATTGTAAACTGATTTCCCAATTAGACCCTTGCTCCAGGGTATGTATTTACCAGGTATGATTCTCACATCTGTATGGTTTTACAGATGATGAGTAGGACTAAGTTATTGGGAATTAGGTGATCATCCTCATTATATCGGAATTCGTTGTAATTGGTGATATTTGAGGAAATCGCTTGGGTACAGTTTTCAACCTACGACGCATAGAGTTTGAGTTATTAAACTCAGGGGACTTATACAAAGTATTGTATGTTGTCCAGTGTCCATTAGGACAAAGGGGTTGGTCCTCGTACTATATTCTGTTTACTTGTGACTTCTCAAGTTTTAGACGAGTGTTTCGTAGAAATACAAGGTCCAAGTTTGAGAAGTTATAGGTACAAGAATAAAGTAGAGAACCATGTGTTGCAAGTATCGGGATTCTTCAAGGTGATCGAAGATGTAGATACTTGTGTTTGGTATTCAGTTGATAGTAATGGTTTTGAGAAACTTGTTTCTCTTTCAGGTTACTCATAATTGGATGCACTCCTAAGTTGAGTAATGCTGATCGGACTCTCTCCGTTTAGTTGACATGCATTGGAGATAGCTGCATGATTTGAATATGGTTCCAATTAAATTAGTGCTTCTGTTTCTATATTATATATATATAGAATTAATTTATATCTTAACGATGTTAAGGTATAGGGAGTCGTCCGGCTAATGCTTAAAACCAGAATCCGGATAAACTCAGGGCACGTTTCAGTAATGGTTGTTTGTGGGTTATCCCGGGCTTTGACGAGGGTTAACTTTCTACCATCTGGAAGATCAATAGTGATATTGTTCTTGACTCGCCACAGTTTTAGTAAAATGGACTTTTTCAGAAAACACTAGTGGGAGTATGGTAGAATTGGAAGTGATTCCAGAACCACAAACGATTACTGAGATTTAATAAGAACCTAAAGATTCAATCAGGTTTGACATTCCATTGGCCACTCCACAGATTTGGTGGGTTACCTCAGGCACCTGAGAGGTACTTCGGTAGCCTCAAGAACGGTGACAAGGAGGTTCTTGTTTACCCAGACTTGACACTACTGTTGTTCCAGACTGTGAGACCCGGCAGGAGGATGAGTATAGCGTCATTCTAAACTAATTTTAGAAGTGCACGTGTATATGACTCTGCCAGAGGGTTGTCGTAGTCAGTGGGAGCAGCGGAAGAGTAGTGGACAAGTAGCTTGGGTCTATTTATAGACTAAAGCGGATATAGCAGAGATAGATCATCTATTTTGATGTGAAAGTCATAGGTTTTTGACTTCATCAGAATAGGAGATGGATCTGTTAAGAAGGTAGTATGGTGTGTGTCCTGATATTCAGGATGACATGCACTTTATAGGAAGTGAAATTCCTATACTACGATCGGTTGTACTGTGGTTGTCACACAGTGTTTTCTCCACATAGGATATGGATATTATATCAAGCATTCTGGTTACTAGATCTATGGTTTTAGATCTAGATTTGGGAAGTGTCCCAATCTGGGTACTTAGACAGTATTCTAAAAGTATTTTAGAATGGACGGCTCCTTGCATGGTGGTGATCCTGCAAGTGATGGAGTCACCCTCTCTAACGGTGTCTTACAGACTAAAGGGAAGAGGGATGTGCATGATTGGCATATCACTTGTTTAGGCAATTGAGTCAATCATGACATATCAAGTACCACACCAGATATTGTTTTTGTACTAGATGCAAAAGTTTGATATATTAATCCAATCCTGGAGAAAAACGATTGGGAGCAGTTTATGAACATAAGTGGATGTTCTAGGGATTTGATAACGGCGGCCTCCTTTAGGAGACGGTTATCATTCCAGGCTTCCAAGGTGACCTGGATGACAAAGTAACTGTCAGAGTTATAGTTTTTCCCTCTGACGAGGGGCAGTAGTTTGGACAGGTGGTCCAAAAGGATACTGAGGAAGGCATGGCGCAGCAGACTGATTAAGTTCAGTAGTCGATACAGTCTAAGAAGTTTACTGGATTCGGAGTTCATTTATTAACTGGGTCCCATCAGATATTCAGAAATATTCTAAGACGGGTATTGCTCATTTCGGGAGATAGTTTTCTCCGCGAAGTTGAGATAAAGAGAGACATAGAAAGAAACACTGGAGCGGATCCACTCACTGAGGCTATTTCTCGAACGCAATAGTTTTACAAACGAGGTTTGTGAAACTGATTAGTAGAGGAGTTGGGTGTTCCGTATCACACGGGCTGTGAGTATGCGACATCGCAATAATTAGCCTTAAGTGCAAGTGGGAGATTGTTGGCTATAGTGCCCTCAAGGTAATTATTATAGTCGTAGGCATGTGATCATGATGATTGAGGGAGGACTTATACCGATAAAATAGTCTTACTCGAGATGATAGTATGCTATCTTGTTTGTCTTTATCATCGTGTATATGTTGATAAAGCCCTTAGGATCTTGCTTGACTTCCAGCATTGTGATGGTGATCACATACGTGGGAGCTGGGGGTCTATAAGTGCATCCTTAAATATCCCTAGTCGTTGGAGTATCGAGACTGGGCATCGATACTCCAGTGTAGACTGGTGTATACTTATCTAGACCCTGACGAGGGGCGGTGGCCGGTCTCACAAGCCATGGTGTTAGTTGTTCACCTAAGATAGTATGCAGGTGCTCATTGGGTTATGAGTACACTGGACGGACTCGCCGGGAACATGCTAGTTGGTATTATACCTATAGTCAGATAGCAGTTCCCTGGTGACATGTGTACAGGTTAGTCTGTCAACCTGAGATCGTCATTTGTCTCGTGTGAGTTCCCACTGTGCTTTGATTACTACCCTACCACGGCTCAAAGGAGTTGTGCAAACAGGTTTTAGTTGGGTACAGTCCCGTGCCACATGAAGGCAGTGAGCGGATCGTCGGGGATTAGTCTTTCCCGGTATTGGGGGTTGATGTCGTGCATGTAAGTCCACGTTGCCCACCCCGGTGCTTACGGGGAGGCGGAAACGGTATAAAAAATTGATTTTTAGAACTCAAGGCAACATGGACTAAAAGAATGATCTTTGCTAAACAAAAACTAACAACCATGCTACGAGATTTAGCTACTCGGTTAAAGGGTTATACCTAAGTCTTGAACTCCTTCTCTTCTTGCTCCTTGGAGTTGGATGAACGGGTCGTCCTCGTCGCCTTCTCTTGCCGAAGAAAGATCCACCCGAAGGCCTCTACCTTTGGCTCCTACCTCAAACTAGAGGTAACTAAAGTACTTGGTGTGCTAAACCTAGAACCTTAGGATGAGTAGAGAGTAATTTTGGTGTTTTATCTCAAAAGCTAAATGGTTCTCAACTCATGATAGGGGAGAGCTTTGAGAGAAAGGAAGAGGATGAGAGAGAATGAGCATGAGAGAATGAGCATGAAAGAATGAGGATAATATCAACCATTCTCACATATATGTGAATTATGATAATTAAATAATTAATCAAAGATAATAGTGATGGTTAACTTGAAATGACCATTATCATTTCACATTAATGAATTTTGCAAGAATCAAAGAGCATCTTTCATGTGAAATGATGATGGTCAATATGTCAACAAAGGTCAACAAGTCAACCATAGTCAAATGGTCAACAACCCTAACCATAACACAATTATAATTAATTAATATTAATAATCATATTTCACATATACATTAGGGTTCAGAAAAAGGCAACGGTCATCAACCCTAATGAAAGTCCTCTTCCTCTGCCTCAGTCAACTATGCATACACACCCGTATCCGTGTTCCGAGGAACACGAATACAATGAGATAAAACCAATCCCAAAACAAATACTACGATCTGGTTTAAACCAAAGCCCGCTAGTATCAACTGTCCGGACACCAAATGTGCACAAGTGCGCGCATGTGAACGAACCCCGTCGCAAAACCATGCGACCTCTACTCTGTTTTGCCTAAAGGCGAATAACCCTCTGTATGGGACTTTAAAGACTCGACACTACGCTGGCAGTGGGTTTAACCACAGGCCGCAAGCGGTACTAGCTGTACGTAACGGTCCCCAGGTAGATGTCGATAAGAAGACTGACGAGCAGAACCCATCTGAACTCCTACCGAGCCTGAATGTGATAATCTCCGTACAGTCCGGTCTGTTCGTCTGAGAATATCGCATGGCGGGCCTAGGGGGCGGTAAACGTCAGTCCCCTAATAGCCGTACAAGTCGTGTCGGAGTGTAGCCCAGAACACCCAGAGATAACACTGGAAACCTACCAGTATATCCCTCTTACCCTGGCCAGGGACTTTGTGTAATGGATCTCCTAGACACAGCGCGATATCAACCCCCAATACCGGGAGAGACGAATCCTGTCTAACCGTCACTTCCTCCAAGTGCTTCGGGACTGCACCCAACTGCTACCAGTTTGACGACTCCTTTGAGCCGTGGTAGGGTAGCAATCTAAGAACAGTGGGAACACACTCGAGGCGAAGTGACAGTGTCAAGTCAACGGACTAAGCTGTACTCATGTCACCTGGGAACTGATAACTGAAGATAGGTATAATACCAACCAACGGTTCTCGATGAGTCCTGTCCAGTGTACTCGTAACCTAACAAGCACCCGCATACTATCTCAAGTACAATATACTGACGGCTGTGGGACAGACCGTCTCCCATGTTGGGATGAGAAGCGCATACGCTAGTCTACTCCGGAGTATCGATGCTATGTCTCGATAGTCCTATGACTAGGGACCTGCATAAGGATGTGCTTGTGGATTACCCAGCCCCCATGAGTGTGACTGCCATCACAACGTTGGTAATCAAGCAAAGATCCTAAAGGCTCCACTAATGTGTAAAGGTGATATGCTATAAGAAACACATGCACACATTAAAGTAGAAACAAACCAAGTAGCATACTACTATTTTGAGCAAGATTGTCTATACAACTGTGAATATCCTAAGCTTCTATCAAGTAATATACAAACTAGTATGATACAGTAATGGCCTCTAGGGCATATACACTAACAATCTCCCACTTGCACTAAGGCCATGTACCAGCGTATCGAAGACCTATCATCTCGATCAGCCGCTCGAACTAAGTCTGGGGTAAGGCCTTCGTGAATGGATCAGCAGTGTTATCTTCCATAGCAACTCTCCGAACCTCGATCTCCTGGCGACCTACGATTTCCCTGATCAGGTGATACTGCCTCAAGATGTGTCTGGACTTCTGATGGGACCTGGGTTCCTTCGCTAAAGATATAGCCCCGTTGTTGTCGCAATACAGAGGTATTGGATCAACAATGGACGGAACCACCTGAAGTTCTGTCAGGAACTTCCTTATCCAGATGTTTTCTTTTGCGGCATTTGCAGCAGCGATATATTCCGCTTCCATCGTCGAGTCAGCAACGGTTTCCTGTTTGGAACTCTTCCAACACACCGCCCCTCCATTGAGGGTAAAGACATAACCCGACATGGACTTGGAATCATCCTTGTCAATCTGGAAGCTGGAGTCAGCAAAGGCCTCGATCTGGAGGTCTTTTCCGCCATACAACAAGAACATCTCCTTAGTCCTTCTCAGGTACTTGAGAATGTTCTTTACCGCTATCCAGTGTTTCTCCCCAGGGTTTGACTGATATCGGCTTACCATACATAGTGCATAAGCTACATCCGGTCTGGTACACAATATCGCATACATTATAGAGCCAACCGCAGAAGCGTAGGGTATAATAGACATGCGATCCCTTTCCAAATCAGTCTTAGGAGACATCTCTTTGGAGAGGGTGATCCCGTAACAAGCCGGTAGATTACCGCGCTTGGAATCTTCCTAACTGAATTTTTTCAGTATGGTGTCAATGTACCTGGACTGTGAAAGTCCTAATATCCTCTTGGATCTGTCACGATAGATCCGGATCCCCAGAATGTAAGAGGCATCACCCAGGTCTTTCAAGGAGAACCTGTGTGACAAGAACCCTTTGATAGATTGTAGCATCGGAATGTCATTTCCTATTAAGAGAATGTCATCTACGTATAAAACGAGGAATACGATAGTTCTTGCTACAAATATACTATAGATGCATGGTTCATGTGGATTTTTGATAAAGCCAAATTTTTTGACCGTCTCATCAAAACAGATGTTCCAACTCCGCGATGCCTGCTTTAGTCCATAGATGGACTTAAGCAACTTGCACACCTTTTCACTGCTCCCACTCTGAATGAAACCCTCTGGCTGGTCCATATAGACACACTCCTCTAAATTTCCATTTAGAAAAGCGGTCTTTACGTCCATCTGCCAAATCTCATAATCATGGAAGGCAGCAATGGCAAGAAGGATCCGAATGGATTTCAGCATAGCCACTAGAGAAAAGGTTTCGTCATAGTCCAAACCAGGTCTTTGATGAAAACCCTTTGCAACAAGTCTAGCCTTATAGGTCTCAACCTGTCCATCTACACCAATCTTCCTTTTGAAGATCCACTTGCATCCTACGGGTTTTATCTCATCTGGAGCAACGTCCAACGTCCATACTTTGTTGGTGTACATGGACTCCATTTCGGTCCGCATTGCATCCAGCCATTTACCGAGTCAACGCTCTGAATGGCCTGCTAGAAGCTAGTCAGCTCATCACTATCAATGATGCAATCCTCTCTATCCCCGTCTATGAGAAAACCGTAGTATCTCTCGGGCGGATGAGACTTCCTACTACTCCTGCGGAGCGGCGCAGGAATGTCCTGATCTTTCGAACCCCCTGGTTCTACTAAGCTTTCAGTAATAGCTCGTGGTTCTGGAATTTCTTCCAGTTCTATTGCGCTCCCACTTATCTGATTTTCCAAAAACTCAGTTTCCAAGAAATGGGCATGACGAGAAACAAAAACCTTTTGTTCCTCTTCGCAATAGAAGAAATATCCCTTGGAGTTCTTTGGATATCCCACAAACTTGCACTGTACTGAGCGTGCCTCGAGTTTGTCCGCATGCTGCTTTTTGACAAAAGCTGGACATCCCCATGTCTTAATGTGCTTGAGATAGGGTTTCTTCCCACACCACATCTGATATGGTTGTAGGGTTCCTAGGCACTCCCAAGAGGTCTCACAAGGCATCGAACATGCCAATTTCAAAAATTATGGTGCCTACAAACCCTAGTGTACGGATCGTTTGCTAGATGTCTCGGCGAATAAGAAACTAGTTAACACTTAACTATAAGATACGAAAATACAACCTTTGTAGATCCGGTCCACCACCTCCACGGCTCCGTAATGAGGTCCTCTCCGCTGTCCAAATCGAAAACCCGGGCTCAAGCGTCGGCTTCATCGGAGAAGAAGCGGGCTAGGTCATCGACGACGTGCCGAAGATGATCTACGTCGAAGCATCGCAAGATCAAGCTCTCATTTCACCAAGTCATGAAACTTGTGAAGTAAACACACTCTACTACTTGGCAAGAGGTAGAGGATGAAGAAATAGGAAGTTGGTAGACTTTAGTTTTGGATTTCTCACTCTTTTCCAACAATCACCATTGATGGAGCTTAGTTTTCTTCACTTGAAGAATGAAGAAGATGAAGAAGAATATTATGATAAGTTATTTTTAAATAAAAATGAAAATCAAAACTTATCATAATCCAACCATGGTTATGTGTAGAGACTAAACTAGGGTTAGTGGGAATGGTTAGGGTTAAGGATAAGATAAGAATGGTTACAAAGTCAAAGCTTCATGAAGCTTCAACTAAACTCCAAAACTAGCAACCATTCTTTTCTCATCTCTTCAAAATAAATAAATAAGTAAGAAAAGAAAACCCTAACCACTCTCACAACCATGGTTTAATCTTCACACAAATCCAAGTTAACATATATCATCAAACATGATACAATCAAGTGCACAAAAATATATCGCATATATAATGCGCACATCCGAGTGAGAAAATCCATTTAAAGTGAACCGATACTAGTTAATGCAAAGTAATATATCAAATATATAAATATGCATTAAATCATTAAATCAACACTTGATTCAATGATCCGGTCATGTCGCACACAATCGACTAGTATACAATGTATCGGCTTATCGAATCAACGCTTGAATCGATAACTAGGTTATATCGCATACAACCATTCGACACATTGATCGCGAGAATAGAATACGGTATCACATACACGCATTATTCTCGGTCCCACAGATATCTCATATGCGCTCCTATTTCGTTTCGCTTGAGCCAGGAAACCTCTGTGTAGGACTCTAAAGACTCGTCAATACGCCGGCAGCAGGCGATGATCATATCAAACACCCACAAGCCGCAAGCGGTCTGCTAAACGTAACGGCCACCCGGGTATTGAACGATCTGAAGATCGACGAGCAAGCCCGCTCACACTCCAGTGAATCCGACCAGTAACACTACCGTACAGTCCGGTCTGATCGTCTGATATGTCGCATATCTCGCCTAGGGGTGGTAAACGTCAGACCCCAATAGCTCGATAAGTCGTGTCGATATGAGGTCTATAACTGTTCGAGAAACTACTGGTAACACTTACCAGTAAATCTCAGCAACCCTGGCCAGGGATTTCCTGTTATAGCCAATCGAACACAGCGCAACATCAACCCCCTATACCGGGAGAGACGAATCCCCTCCTATCGCTCATTGCCTCCATGTGACTCGGGACTGTACCCAAAAACCACCGTTTTGCACGCCCTCTTGGACGTGGTAAGATGGAAATCAAAGCATAGTGGGAACCACACAAGACTCTATGACGATCTCGGGTCAACAGACTACTCTGTACCAGTGTCACCAGAGAACTGCCATCTGACGTGAGGTATAATGCCATCTGGGAGTTCTCGGCGAGTCCGTCCAGTGTACCCAGTCTCTAATGAGCACCCGTATATCATCTCTGATGTCAAACACCGATGGATATGGGATCATCCATCGCCCATCTGTATGGGTCGAGAAGGTATACGCTAGTCTACTCTGGTATATCGATGCCCCGTCTCGATACACCCACGACTAGGGACTTTGAAGGATGTACTTATAGACTACCATGTCCCCACTAGTATGATCCGCATCATAGTCCAAGTAGTCAAGCACACATCCTAAGGGCTTTACCAACATGTAACAGGGAGACAATCAGTATACACGTTAAGGTAAAGTGCAACCAGATAGCATACTATCATGTCGAGCAAGAAAGTCCTCCCTATATACGTCCTAGCATCCACTACAATATACATCCAATGTACAGTAATGGCCTCTAGGGCATACATATGACTAACAATCTCCCACTTGCACTAGGGCCATCTGTAGCAGTGGTTCTAGTATCTCATACTCAACCATCCCATAAAAAGTCTCTTTCTGGGAAAAGGCCTTTGTGAGTGGATCCGCTGTGTTTTCCTCTGAATCTACTCTCCTAACCTCGATCACCCTGGAGATCAACTATCTCCATGATCAGGCGATACTTCCTTAGAATAAGTCTGGATCACTGATGGGACCGGCGTTCCTCGGCATAAGCCACAACTCCATTGTCACACAATGGTAGGAACATAGTTCATCTTATGAACCAATATACACCCAAACAGCTTCTTTGGTGGCATCTTAAGTAGCGATGTATCCTGCCTTTATCGTCTAGTATGCCACGGTATCTAGCTTGGAACTCTTCCAACATACCGTCCCTTTACTGAGGGTAAAGACAATGCCTGTGACTGACACTCAGTCGTCATTATCACCCTGGAACCCTTCCAGTGATTCTCCCCAGGATCGATTGATACCATCTCACTACAACTAGTGAGTATCTTAACAACCAATTAGATCTATCTCATAGATCCAAAATCCAGGATTTAGTAGGTATCACTTTGATCCTATATGGAGAATCTTTGTGATAAACGGAGATTGATCGAGCGTAGCATAAGAAACTCCTTTCTTATCAAGAGTATGTCATCCATGTACTCTACGAGGATCGTCACCATACTCTCTACTACCTTTTTGTTTATACAAGGTTCATCTACCATTTTGATGATGTCAAACTCTTTGACTAACACATCAAAACAGATGTTCCAACTCCGCGATGCCTGCTTTATCCTATAAAGCATCTTGCACACGTTTCCGCTGCTCCCACTGTCTACGAAGCCCTCTGGCTGTGTACTTATAGACGCACTCTTCTAAAACATCATTTAGAAAAGCAGTCATGACACCCAACCACCAGATATCGTAGTCATGGTATGTAGCCGTGGCATGTAGGATCTGGATGGACTTAAGAATAGATCCTTAGAAAAAGTTTCATCATGATCCACACTTGGTCAATGATGCAAACCTTTAACAAGTCTAGCTTTGAAAGTCTCAACTTTTCCATGTACACCAAGTAATCTTCTCAAGATATACTTGCTCCTGATGGGGATTTAACCCTTCAGATATCGCAACCAAAGTCCATACTTTGTTGGTGTATAAGGATTCCATCTCAGATCGATAAACATCCAGCCATTCTTACAGAGTCTCACTCTTGATGGCCAGCTCAAAACTAGTTGGGTCATCATCACATGATGCAATTCTCGCTCCCACTGTCATAGAGAAACTAAAGTATCTCTCAGGTGGGTGAGGAACCCTACTAGATCGGCGGAGAGGCTGAGGTTCGTTGGAATCTACTGAATCCTTTGGTTCTATCAAATCATCAGCTGTAGTTTGTATGGCTGGAACCTTTCCAGTTCTACATTACAGACCTTGTCTCGAGCTTGTCCGGATTTTGCTTTTAGACATAGGCCGGACAATCCCCAAATCTTAACTAACTTAAGACATGGGCTCTTCCCTTTCCATATCACATATGAAATGGTAGGCAACTGATTTGATTCGAACCCTATTCAATAGGTATGCAGCTTCTCAAGCGCATAACACCCAAAAGGAAATAGGTAACTCAGTATTACTCATCATAGAGCACGCCATATCAAATAGGGTGTGATTGCTCCGCCCCGATATACTATCGTGCTTTGGTGTATACGGAGGAGTAATGCTGAGAGAGAATCTTATTCTCCTTTAGAATAGTCCAGGATTTCCGTGCTCAAGTATTCTCCTCCTTGATCTCATCATAGGACATAATACTTATACCCGCATTGGTTCTCTACTTCTAACTTATATTCTGTGAATATCTCAAAAGATTCGGACATGTGTTTCAACAGGAACATATGTCTGAATCTCGAGAGATTATCAGAGAATGTAATGAAGTATAAAGAACCAGTCTTGGCATGTGTAGACTGGGGACCTATATACATCAACATGTATCATCCAAAGAGTTCACTAACTCTTTCTCTGTTTCCAGTAAACAGAGCTATGGTCATCTTATCTTTGTGACATGACTGGCGAGTTTCACAAGATGTAAATTCAAACTAATTTAAATATACATCTAAATGTAACTTCAGCTAGTCGGGTCACATTGATCTGACCTAGTCTACAATACCTCAAGAAGAATCCATTTATTTCTGAACTCTTCCTCTTGTGTGTGTTCCATATACTAAGAACTGTAGTTTGGTTTAGAACATCAATGCTTTTAGATAACGTGCCTGAACCGATGAACTTTTGATATAGGAAATGTTCAAAACATTATCCAACAATACAAAATTTTATCGTTTCTTTACTAATAAAGAGACCGATATGATTTTGTATATCAGGTTCGGTATCTAATAACATTCGTTCAGAATCAATGTATTGGTAATACAGGGTGACAGTGACCGACAGACTTGGCTGCAACACTTGCCCCGTTTTCTGCCTCATGAAACTTATCACCCGTTCTCAGTTTTTCTACTCTTTTGTAGCCCTATGTAACAACTTACATATCTGGGATCCTGATCCGGTATCATATACCTAGGATGCGGAGGATACTGAGAAACAGTTTTGTATAATGAACACACCCGAAGATGATGCATCAGCATGCACTCTCTTCGTTTGGGCGGCACGGGAAATCTGGTATTCCCCAATTTCCTGCTCTGTCTTATAACAATTATAAGTTGGAGCGGGACCAACGTTCCCCAGCTCAGTATAACAAGCGGGTTCGGTCAATAATCCGTATTATTATCTTGATTAAGGCGTGATATGGTCGCTACCTGGAGAGAGAGAGAAGAAAACCCTCAGCGTGCGCTCTGTCAAGAATAGATTGGTTATTATTTTATCTAATCAGGATGGCTCCCACTGCTTTTTATCAAATCTTCCTTCAAACCCTAAAAGGAAAAACTAGCCGGGATTAATTACACACTACAAGTTCGCCAATCTTTCAGCTAGGCCAGTGTCGGTACTTTGAGGGAGGTCCCCCGTGCTTTCGCACGAACCTAATTAATGTGAACCTCGTTTTCCCAGAGGCGTAACCTCGTTAACACCTTTCTAGACACCTACTTGATCGGCTAATTGTAATGTATAAAACTCTCCCAGGAGTAACACTTACTCGCAGCGGGTATCGGGATCCAACTATCTCATAGAAGGTATGCAATCTCATTGCAAATTTCAACACTTGAAATTCCCGATAATATTTTGCCCCGAACGATCTATGACCTTGACAAGGTCAACAAACCATAGACCGCAAGTCAAGTTCAACCCGTCATTTCTTGATTGAATCAAACCCACCCGCACGACCCTTGACAAGGTCAACAAGGCCGCACGACTACCCTAACCCAATCTGCATCATATGCATAAGCAGATAAATACTGGTTAGCTACCGCACACTGCGCCTTGACAAGGTCAACAAACGCAGCACGAATACTAAACAGGATTTATCTGAAATGACGGAGGGCTACGACAGGTTTTTCTGAAAACCTATTGCGTAATGAACTTGATATCGTTGTAGAATCAAATGAATTTTGAAATGGAGTGTTTTTGAGGCTTTTCTAGTTTTGCTAAAGGAGTCACTCCCGGTGAAGGGATCGTCGGTCCTTTCCTTGTCGAATGAGGTGCGGGATATATCATATATATCACTGTGCAAAGCAAAAACTCTTAAAAGCAATCAAAAGACAAACCGAGTGTGTAGCATCTGCCAGTTATTGCTAAAGGAGTCACTCCCGGTGAAGGGATCTCGGTCCTTTCCTCATCGAATAAGGTGCAGGATATATCTCATATACCGCTGTGCAAAGCAAGAACTGTATCTACCTGTTTTATTTTGAAATTCGATTCTACAACATCTTAGGTTTCTTTTATTTCATTAATCACATTAATGAAGTCCCATCATTTAAATACCTAATCATCACAGATAAATACGACGTACACTTATGCCATCCGCATTCGCCTCGATGTCCCCTCGTGCACCGTTAGGTTAGGTAACTAACGACAGAGCAGGGCAGGGCTAGCGCGGGTGTAAAACATAAGTAACGTCTATATAATATATCATATATACTATATACTGTATCTATCACAGAACATCACATGATCACATCACAGATATCGCAGCAGAAGAATCATATGAAATATTGGATATACTAGGACGTCCGTGTTTTCAATACGAGCCAGTATAAAACACGGATTCCACGGTCGTGATGAATAGCCAAACCCATACCCCTAGACCCCTACGAGAGCGGCAAGCAACCCTACCAATTCTGGAGTTAGGAGACCCGGACTCGACTCCTCGAGTTGGTCTCCCACTGGACTCCAGAACCCGGTTACTTGTGCCCTCCTCCTTGGGTCTATCCTAGTGCAGAAAAGTAAATAATATACAAACGGTGACTACTTCCGCAACCTGGAAGCGCCCCAAAAAAAGAATATTACATACAAGTTTTTACATGAATGAAAATGAAAAACACTCATCTCACATAAAAACCCCCGGCTATTCAAACACGACGATCCAATATAACATATCCAGCAACACATAACATCACATGTCATCAACGTAAGTAAATATGCGCATCCCAATTGTCGTTGGCATATAGCAACGAAACCGACGATATCACATATTACACTTACGGTCACAGAAAAGAAAGTGTAAAACTACAACAGTTGGAATCCGCAACCACCTCAGACATCGCATGCCTGACCAAATGAATTCCTTAGACATCGCATGCCTAACAATTATAAACCCCGCATTTTAGTCTCAAAATCGAAAACACTTTTCAATTTCAAGTCGGGCAATTCAACAAGATTCCCGACATCCTGATCGAATACTCGTCGCAAACTTCAGTAGACGGCCGCACCCCCGATACCGTCGACGAAGTGCACCAAGGCGGAACACCGCTACCGCGAGCACCCGAACGGATGCTTTCGGCGACGGGGTTCTCCTACAATCACTTGGTCGGGGCTATGGAGTGAAGCTGTCTATTAAGTTTACCCGGCAAGTATCCGCGTACGCTACGTGATTGCGACGGACTTTTGATCACATCAAAATTCCGTGGCAACCGATCAAGTGAGACTAAAGTGCTTTGTTTATAACATTCATTCAGTTATCTCATAACTATTTGTGAATTCCAATTATTGTATCCCATTCCAGATAAATAGAAAATGTTAAACTTTCCGATCGAACAATCGAACACCCAAGTTTTCCCGATACAGATCAACACATGAAACAAGTCTAACAACATTCCGTTCGTGCCTCAGTACCAACGGTCCAGCCGTAGAAGAGTCAAGCCAACGCCTCACATATGGCACGCCGTACTGCCCCAAACCCGAAGGTTCAAAGGGCAGTTCAAGACGGTCACATAATCGAGTTAAGGTTTGTTGTCTTCTAGAGGGTCCATCGAGTTACTTGCACTACTTAGAACGTCGTTAAACTACGGAAAAATCCAACACTTGGAAATTTCCCGACAGGGGAAAAATTGGGTATTTATATCCGGTCGAACTTTTTTAACATATTCTAAAATTATCCGAAAAGCCACACAGACAAAATTTGATACTCCGATCGAAACACCGAATCCCCAAAATAATCCCAGAAAATACAACTCTGGAATAAATTTTAAAAATACCCAGAAAATCCAGCATAAAATAATAGGAGTTACTGTGCAAACAGTATACGATGACGTCATCATTACGCC
Source organism: Agapanthus africanus (assembly GCA_030015575.1). Classification (NCBI taxonomy): domain Eukaryota; kingdom Viridiplantae; phylum Streptophyta; class Magnoliopsida; order Asparagales; family Amaryllidaceae; genus Agapanthus; species Agapanthus africanus. The sequence continues at coordinate 145,736,838 of CM057343.1, read as the reverse complement.
GCTAAACCGCCGCATAAGGCAGGTTTATGCCGCTGATCCGCCGCGGTTTTTACTGTTCATCGGAAAAATTTTGCATCATAATTCTTATTTTTTCCTGCTGAATTTTTTAGAAATTTTTAATTTGAAAAAATCCACGTTTTCTGAAAACGTCCAGAGAGCATTTTCCGGTTGGGGTTACGGGTCGTTCGGACTTCAAAATCCGTCTAGACTTCGCCTAAGGCTCTAGCTAGGCTCTGATACCACTGTAGGGTTCCTAGGCACTCCCAAGAGGTCTCACAAGGCATCGAACATGCCAATTTCAAAAATTATGGTGCCTACAAATCCTAGTGTACGGATCGTTTGCTAGATGTCTAGGCGAATAAGAAACTAGTTAACACTTAACTATAAGATACGGAAATACAACCTTTGTAGATCCGGTCCACCACCTCCACGGCTCCGTAATGAGGTCCTCTCCGCTGTCCAAATCAAAAACCCGGGCTCAAGCGTCGGCTTCATCGGAGAAGAAGCGGGCTAGGTCATCGACGACGTGCCGAAGATGATCTACGTCGAAGCATCGCAAGATCAAGCTCTCACTTCACCAAGTCATGAAACTTGTGAAGTAAACACACTCTACTACTTGGCAAGAGGTAGAGGATGAAGAAATAGGAAGTGGGTAGACTTTAGTTTTGGATTTCTCACTCTTTTCCAACAATCACCATTGATGGAGCTTGGTTTTCTTCTCTTGAAGAATGAAGAAGATGAAGAAGAATATTATGATAAGTTATTTTTAAATAAAAATGAAAATCAAAACTTATCATAATCCAACCTTGGTTATGTGTAGAGACTAAACTAGGGTTAGTTGGAATGGTTAGGGTTAAGGATAAGATAAGAATGGTTACAAAGTCAAAGCTTCATGAAGCTTCAACTAAACTCCAAAACTAGCAACCATTCTTTTCTCATCTCTTCAAAATAAATAAATAAATAAATAAGTAAGAAAAGAAAACCCTAACCACTCTCACAACCATGGTTTAATCTTCACACAAATCCAAGTTAACATATATCATCAAACATGATACAATCAAGTGCACAAAAATATATCGCATATATAATGCGCACATCCGAGTGAGAAAATCCATTTAAAGTGAACCGATACTAGTTAATGCAAAGTAATATATCAAATATATAAATATGCATTAAATCATTAAATCAACACTTGATTCAATGATCCGGTCATGTCGCACACAACCGACTAGTATACAATGTATCGGCTTATCGAATCAACGCTTGAATCGATAACTAGGTTATATCGCATACAACCATTCGACACATTGATCGCGAGAATAGAATACGGTATCACATACACGCATTATTCTCGGTCCCGTACATATCTCATATGCGCTCCTATTTCGTTTCGCTTGAGCCAGGAAACCTCTGTGTAGGACTCTAAAGACTCGTCAATACGCCGGCAGCAGGCGATGATCATATCAAACACCCACAAGCCGCAAGCGGTCTGCTAAACGTAACGGCCACCCGGGTATTGAACGATCTGAAGATCGACGAGCAAGCCCGCTCACACTCCAGTGAATCCGACCAGTAACACTACCGTACAGTCCGGTCTGATCGTCTGATATGTCGCATATCTCGCCTAGGGGTGGTAAACGTCAGACCCCAATAGCTCGATAAGTCGTGTCGATATGAAGTCTATAACTGTTCGAGAAACTACTGGTAACACTTACCAGTAAATCTCAGCAACCCTGGCCAGGGATTTCCTGTTATAGCCAATCGAACACAGCGCAACATCAACCCCCTATACCGGGAGAGACGAATCCCCTCCTATCGCTCATTGCCTCCATGTGACTCGGGACTGTACCCAAAAACCACCGTTTTGCACGCCCTCTTGGACGTGGTAAGATGGAAATCAAAGCACAGTGGGAACCACATAAGACTCTATGACGATCTCGGGTCAACAGACTACTCTGTACCAGTGTCACCAGAGAACTGCCATCTGACGTGAGGTATAATACCATCTGGGAGTTCTCGGCGAGTCCGTCCAGTGTACCCAGTCTCTACTGAGCACCCGTATATCATCTCTGATGTCAAACACCGATGGATATGGGATCATCCATCGCCCATCTGTATGGGTCGAGAAGGTATACGCTAGTCTACTCTGGTATATCGATGCCCCGTCTCGATACACCCACGACTAGGGACTTTGAAGGATGTACTTATAGACTACCATGTCCCCACTAGTATGATCCGCATCATAGTCCAGGTAGTCAAGCACACATCCTAAGGGCTTTACCAACATGTAACAGGGAGACAATCAGTATACACGTTAAGGTAAAGTGCAACCAGATAGCATACTATCATGTCGAGCAAGAAAGTCCTCCCTATATACGTCCTAGCATCCACTACAATATACATCCAATGTACAGTAATGGCCTCTAGGGCATACATATAACTAACAATGGTGTGGTAGGAACAGTCTTAGTTGGGACTCGGTTCAAAAGGTATGCAGCTGATTCTAGTGCATATCCCCAGAATGATCGCGGTAACTCTGCGTTACTCATCATGGAACGTACCATATCCAATAGGGTCCGATTCCGTCTCTCCGATACACCGTTATGTTGCGGAGTGTATGGAGGAGTAAGCTGAGAGAGAATTCCATTCTCTTTTAGGTAATCCAGGAACTCGGCACTCAAGTATTGACCACCTCGATCAGATCTCAGTGTCTTGATACTTTTGCCGGTTTGTTTTTCTACTTCATTCTTATATTCCTGGAATTTTCCAAAGGCTTCGGATTTATGTTTCATTAAGAAGACATATCCGTACCTTGAAAAGTCATCCGTAAAATTAATGAAGTAAGAATAACTGCTTCGCGCATACGTAGACATTGGACCGCACACGTCGCTGTGTACGAGTCCCAAGAGCTCGCTCGCTCTTACTCCGTGTCCAGTGAACGGAGTCTTTGTTATCTTTCCTTTGAGACAGGATTGACAAGTTGCATATGATTGATATTCGAACGGATCCAAATATCCTTCTGTATGTAACTTCGTCATCCTTCTCTCATTTATGTGACCCAGTCTACAATACCATAAGAAAGCCTGATTTGTTTCCGGAGACTTTCTTTTGTGTGTATTCTGGACATTGAAAATCTGTGGTTGGTTTAATACGTATATACCATTGCTTAATGTACCTGACCCAATCAGAACTTGATTAAGGTGAATGTTTACAACATTGCTTACAAATGCAAATTCATAATCTTCTTTAGATATTAAAGATACAGAAATGATATTACAAGTTGCATTGGGTATAAAATAACAATTACGTAAAACCAAAACATGTCCATCTGACATTCCCAGGTGATAGTCCCCCACGGCCTCAGCATCCATGCTAGCTCCATTTGCAACTCTGAGGGTCATATCACCTGCCTTCAAAACCCTACGCTTTCTCAGTGCCTGCAAAGAATTACAGATATGAGATCCTGATCTGGTATCCAATACCCAGGAAGTAGAGTTTATTGATAGATAGTTTTCAATAACATACACACCTGAAGCCGAAGCCGCAACTTGCTTCGGGTCCTGGTTTCTGGCCTTCCAAGCCCTGCAATCCTTTTACCAGTGTCCACTCTTGTGACTGTAAAAGCACTCTTCCTTCCCCACAAGCTTTCCCGCTACCTTTGTTGCCTTTGCCTTTCCCTTCGTATCCACTTTACTAACACCGCCCCTTGGTTTGGTGGGGTTTTTCTTCTTCTTTCCCTTGGCTTTCACCTTGGACTTAGAAGAGGAAGGTCCTCCAACAAACAAAGTGGATGTTTCCCTACCTTTCTGTAGGATGCCCTCTGCACTCCTCAGCATGTTGAGGAGTTCTGAAAGTTCAACTTGTTTTTCTTGCAAGTTGAAGTTCAGGATAAACTGGGCGTAAGTGGAAGGAAGGGACTGGAGAATCAAGTCGGTATAGAGCTCGTTCTCTAACGTGGTCCCAAGGTCCGCGAGCTCTTCAATATAGCCAATCATCTTAAGCACGTGTTCCGCTATCGATGATCCGACGGCCAATCTCACCGAAAATAGCTTTTTCGAGACTTCGTATCTGGCGATACGGGATTGCTCTCCATACAGTTCTTTTGTATGGAGAAATATGGATTCGAGGTCCATATTCCCATGCCTCCTCTGATGTTCATTGTCCATAGAAGCAAGCACGAGGCACTTGGCCTTCGCGCAGTCGATTTCCCAGGTCTTACGGATTTCCTTATCCGCGACGCTGGATTTGGGACCTGGGACAGGGGGAGCTTTGGTGGTAAGGAGATACCCCAACTTGTCCTAAGTGATTGCCATTTTGACATTCCTGAGCCAATCTTTGTAGTTTGGCCCTGTCAGTATGTTTTTATCTAGTAGTAACTTAAGTCCAGTCATGATGTTTGGTCGCTGCAATTAGGAGAGAGAGAAGAAACACTTTAGCATGATGCTCTTGCAAGTTTAGAGTGGTTTTTAATTTGTCTAAACAGGATGGCTCCTACTGTCTCTCGAATCCCTCCTCAAACCAAAATGGAAGAATTAGTCGGGATCAATCTCACCGTACAGTACTTGCTTAACCGTTCATCCAGGCCAGTGTTGGTACTTCAAGGGAGATTTTCCAACGCTTTTGCGAAGTTCCTTAATTAAATAACCTCTTTTCCCTTTGGGCGTAGCCCCGCTAACACCTTTCTAGACACCTACTTGGTTTATACCATTGATTGTTAAGTGAGAAAGTTCCGGAGGAGTAGCATATACTCACAGTAGGATCGAGATCCAAATATCATCGTGTGACAAAACTTAAGGAATCCTACCAGAATCATCACACTCGAAATGGTATGCAGCGCTAGCAAGTTTCAGTTTCTTTAGAAACTCCCGATGTGGATTTTTGCCCCATGCTCTTATGACCTTGACTATGGCCAACAAATCATAAGTCACATGTCAAGTTCTACCCGTCATTCACCAGGTTAATTTGAACCCACCCATACCTACCCTTGACTTTGGCCAACAAGGCAGTACGATGTCCCAAACCAACACATCTATCTATGCTGCACATGAATACCCAATAGCTACCGATCACTATGCCTTGACTTTGGCCAACAAACATAGCTTGAATACTATTGACTATCCATGTGAAACGACGGAGGGCTACGAATGGTTTTGGCGAAACCGTGAACGTAGTGAACTTGATATAATCGATGGAACGAGATAGCTTTTAAAAGGAGTGGCTTAAGCTCCGCGTTTAAAAGTTGTTTTGAAAAGAAACCGAGTGGTTTTGAAAGTGTTCCAACGACTCAACTTTGGTGTATTTTCTTGCATTAATTTTAATGCGTCCCATCAATTAATCCTACCATTGCAGAAAACAACGAAAATATGACGTACGCTTATGCCATCCGCATTCGCCACGTGGTCCCGTCATCACCCGTTAGGTTACTTAACTAACGACAGAGTGGGGGCTGGACTAGCGCGGATGCAAAACATAAGCAACACCTAAATAGATATCATATATAGATATATACATTCGTCACATGCAATGATATCCATTCTAGATCACAGATGAACACATTGGATATACTAGGAATCCGCATTCCGTACGAGCCTGTAACGAAGAGCGGATTACACGGTCACGATGAATATCCAAACCCCACCCTAGACCCCTATGGGTGCGGCAAACTACCCGCCAAGTACCCGAAGTGAAGCAACCTCCCTCAACAACGTGAGTAGGCCACTTGGCACTTCGAGGTACCCGGTAGTTTGTGCACCCTACCTTGGGACTATCCTAGGAGCAAAACCAGTAAAAGAAATTATACAATGACGGCTACAACCCCATCCCGGTTGTGTGGCCATATAAATAATATTACATCAATTACAAATTAATGAATTGAAAGATAAAGAAAACTCTCATCTCACAACCCCCCGGCTATTCATCCGCGACAATCCAACAAATTCATATACACAAACCATCAACATTACAGAACACAGATATGTATAACCCCCACTAATCGACGTATAGCGATTAGCAGACGTTCAATACATAGATCACATCACAGATATAACCCATTAGCCTAAGTCTAGAGAAGTTCGATCAAAATACGGATTTGTATCCACCCCAAAAACAAATTTGTTCTCTGGAAAATCTGGGCAGAAACAAACCATCCTAAAAATCCCAAAACATCAATATAAGAACACTGCAGGAGAAACGACCCACGGCCGAGTCAACTCGGCCGCGGATCCGCTGTGAGTTGGTCGACTCGCTGGATTATTTTTCTTGGGTGTTCATTAAAAACCCTGAGCCGATTTTTAGTGTATGATTTATTATTTTTAAAGCAGGTTTAAAAATCGGCAGAAAGTTAGGTTTTTGAAACGTGTTTTGCGATTTTTCTCCGATCGAAATTCTAGATACTTTGGTAACATTCTAGTTTGTGTTTAGCTAGGTTCTGATACCATTGTAAGTCCACGTTGCCCACCCCGGTGCTTACGGGGAGGCGGGAACGGTATAAAAAATCGATTTTTAGAACTCAAGGCAACATGGACTAAAAGAAGGATCTTTGCTAAACAAAAACTAACAACCATGCTAAGAGATTTAGCTACTCGGTAAAAGGGTTATACCTAAGTCTTGAACTCCTTCTCTTCTTGCTCCTTGGATTTGGATGAACGGGTCGTCCTCGTCGCCTTCTCTTGCCGAAGAAAGATCCACCCGAGGACCTCTACCTTTAGTTCCTACCTCAAACTAGAGGTAACTAAAGTACTTGGTGTGCTAAACCTAGAACCTTAGGATGAGTAGAGAGTAATTTTTGTGTTTTATCTCAAAAGCTAAATGGTTCTTAACTCATGAGAGGGGAGAGCTTTGAGAGAGAGGAAGAGGATGAGAGAGAATAAGCATGAGAGAATGAGGATAATATCAACCATTCTCACATATATGTGAATTAAGATAATTAAATAATTAATCAAATATAATAGTGATGGTTAACTTGAAATGACCATTATCATTTCACATTAATGAATTTTGCAAGAATCAAAGAGCATCTTTCATGTGAAATGATGATGGTCAATATGTCAACATAGGTCAACAAGTCAACCATAGTCAAATGGTCAACAACCCTAACCATAACACAATTATAATTAACTAATATTAATAATCATATTTCACATATACATTAGGGTTAAGAAAAAGACAACGGTCATCAACCCTAATGAAAGTCCTCTGCCTCTGCCTCAGTCAACTGTGCATACACACCCGTATCCGTGTTCCGAGGAACACGAATACAATGAGATAAAACCAATCCCAAAACATATACTAGGATCTGGATTAAACCAAAGCCCGCTAGTATCAACTGTCCGGACACCAAACGTGCACAAGTGCGCGGATGTGAACGAACCCCGTCGCAAAACCATGCGACCTCTACTCTGTTTTGCCTAAAGGCGAATAACCCTCTGTGTGGGACTCTAAAGACTCGACACTACGCTGGAAGTGGGTTTAACCACAGGCCGCAAGCGGTACTAGCTGTACGTAATGGTCCCCAGGTAGATGCCGATAAGAAGACTGACGAGCAGAACCCATCTGAACTCCTACTGAGCCTGAATGTGACAATCTCCATACAGTCCGGTCTGTTTCGTCTGAGAATATCGCATGGCGGGCTTAGGGGGCGGTAAACGTCAGTCCCCTAATAGCGGTACAAGTCGTATCGGAGTGTAGCCCAGAACACCCTGATATAACACTGGAAACCTACCAGTATATCTTGCTTGCCCTGGCCAGGGACTTTGTGTAATGGCTCTCCTAGACACAACGCGATATCAACCCCCAATACCGGGATAGACGAATCCTGTCTAACCGTCACTGCCTCCAAGTGCTTCGGGACTGCACCCAACTGCTACCTGTTTGCACGACTCCTTTGAGCCGTGGTAGGGTAGCAATCTAAGAACAGTGGGAAAACACTCGAGGCGAAGTGACAATGTCAAGTCTGTAGGGTTCCTAGGCACACTATGGAAGTCTCACAAGTGATCAAACATGCCCAATTGAAATTTTACATGTGCCGAGAAAACCTAATACGGATCGTTAACTAGATATATAGGCGAAACGATGCAAATAAACTACTTTATCTAAAAGGAAAGGAGCTACAACCTTTGTAGATCCGGTCCACCACTTCGTATGCTCCGCGATGATCTCCCTCCGCTGTCCAAATTGAACCCATGACTCTAGCATCGGCATCATCGAAGAATGGGCGGGCTTGATCGTCGGTTCGATGCCGAAGATGATCTACGTCGAGGCATCGCTAGAACAAGCTTCAACTTCACCAAGTCGGGAAAACTTGTGAAGGAAACACCCTATACTACTTGGAAAGAGGTAGAGGATGAAGAAATAAGAAGTGGGTAAACTTTAGATTTGGATTTCTCACTAGTTTTCATCACTTGCCATTGGAGTAGCAAGCTTTCTTCATGGAAGAAGAAGATGAAGAAGAAGAAGAAGATATGATAAGTCTTATTTAAAAATAAAAACAATATGATACTTATCATGTCAACAACCATGGTTTAGTGTAGAGATTTAACCAAGGTTAGATTAATGGTTAGGGTTAGAGAAGAGACAAGAATGGTGGACTTGTTCAAAGCTTCAAGAAGCTTCATAAAAAACAAAACTAGCAACCATTCTTTTCTCTTTATCTTTTCTAATGAAATAAATAAAATAAAATAAAAAGATAAATGAATAAGATGAAACCCTAATCACTAACTAACCATGGTTTAATACTTTACACAAAACCAAACAAGAATGTATCATCAAACATGATACAATCACGTGCACAAAATATATCACATATACAATGTGCACAAATCAAGTGAGAAAATCCATTTAAAGTGAACCAATACTAGTTAATGCAAAGTAATATATCAAATATATAATTATACATTAAATCATTAAATCAACACTTGATTTAACGATCCGGTCATATCGCATATAACCGACTAGTATCATATGTATCGGCTTATCGAATCAATCCTTGATTCGACAACTAGGTTATATCGCATATAACCAATCGATACATTCATCGCGAGAATAGAATACGGTATCACATACACGCATTATTCTCGGTCCCGCACATATCTCATATGCGCTCCTATTTCGTTTCGCTTGAGCTAGGAAACCTCTGTGTAGGACTCTAAAGACTCGTCAATACGCCGGCAGCAGATGATGATCATATCAAACACCCACAAGCCGCAAGCGGTCTGCTAAACGTAACGGCCACCCGGGTATTGAGCGATCAGAAGATCGACGAGCAAGCCCGCTCACACTCCTGTGAATCCAACCAGTAACACTTACCGTACAGTCCGGTCTGTTCGTCTGATATATCGCATATCTCGCCTAGGGGTGGTAAACGTCAGACCCCAATAGCTCGATAAGTCATGCCGACGTGAGGTCCATAACATTCGTGAAACTACTGATAACTCTTACCAGTATATCACTGCAACCCTGGCCAGGGATTTCCTGTTATGGCCAGTCGAGCATTGCACAACATCAACCCCCAATACCGGGAGAGACGAATCCCCTCCTATCGCTCATTGCCTCCATGTGAATCGGGACTGTACCCAATAACCACCTGTTTGCACAACTCAGTAGAGCCGTGGTAGGGTGGAAATCAAAGCACAGTGGGAGACACACAAGACTCTATGACGATCTCGGGTCAACAGACTAAGCTGTACCAGTGTCACCAGAGAACTGCCATCTGACGTGAGGTATAATACCATCTGGGAGTTCTCGGCGAGTCCGTTCAGTGTACCCAGTCTCCACTGAGCACCCGTATACCATCTCTGATGTCAAACACCAATGGATATGGGATCATCCATCGCCCATCGCATGGGTCGAGAAGATATACGCTAGTCTACTCCGGAATATCGATGCCCCGTCTCGATATTCCCTCGACTAGGAACATTTCAAGGATGTACTCATGGACTACCCAGGCCCCACTAGTATGATCTACATCATAGTCCTGGAAGTCGAGTACACATCCTAAGGGCTTTATCAACATGTAATCAGAGAGACAGAAAGTATACATGTTAAGATAAAGTGCAACCAGATAGCGTACTATCATGTCGAGCAAGAAAGTCCTTCCTATATATGTCCCAGCATCCACTAAAATATACATCCAATGTACAGTAATGGCCTCTAGGGCATACATATAACTAACAATCTCCCACTTGCACTAGGGCCATCTGTAGCAGTAGTTGCAGTATCACATACTCAACCATCCCCTAAAAGTCTCTCTTTGGGAAAAAGGCCTTCGTGAGTGGCTCCGCCGTGTTGTCCTCTGAGTCTACTCTCCTAACCTCGATCACCCTGGAGATCAACTATCTCCATGATCAGGTGATGCTGCCTCAGAATATGTCTAGGTCACTGATGGGACCAGGGTTCCAGGGCCAAAGCCACACTTCCATTGTCATACAATGGCAGGAACCTAGTTCATCTTATGAACCAATATACACCCAAACTGCCTTTTTGGTAGTATCTTTAATAGCGATGTTACCAGCCTTTATCGTCTAGTTTGCCACGGTATCTAGCTTGGAACTCTTCCAACATACCGTCCCTCTACTGAGGGTAAAAACAATGCCCGTGACTGACATTCAGTCGTCTTTATCACCCTGAAACTCTTCCAGTGATTCTCCCCAGGATCGATTGATACCATCTCACTACATCTAGTGAGAATCCTAGCATCCACTTACATCTATCACATAGATGAAAACTCATGATTTAGAAGGTATCACTTTGATCCTATTGGAGAATTCTTGTGATAAGCGGAGATTGACCGAGCATAGTATAGGAAACTCTTTTCCTATCAAGAGTATGTCATCCACGTACTCTACGAGGATCATTACCATACTCTATACTACCGTTTTGTACATACAAGGTTCATCTACCATTTTGATGAAGTCAAACACTTTGACTATCACATCAAAACAGACGTTCCAACTCCGCGATGCCTGCTTCATTATGTAAAGCAACTTGCACACGTTTCCGCTGCTCCCACTGTTTACGAAGACCTCTGGCTGTGTTCTTATAGACGTTCTCTTCTAAATCAGTATTTAGAAAAGCAGTCAGGGCACCCAACCACCAGATATCGTAGTCATGGTATGTAACAATGTTAAGTAGGATCCGGATGGACTTAAGCATAGTCACTTGGAAAAGGTTTCATCATTATCCATGCCTGGTTGATGACTAAAACCTTTAATAAGCCTAGCTTTGAAAGTCTCAACTTTTCCATCTACACCAAGTAATCTTCTCAAGATATACTTGCTCCTGATGGGGATTTAACCCTTCAGATATAGCAATCAAAGTCCATACTTTGTTGGTGTATAAGGATTCCATCTCAGATCGCTAAGCATCCAGCCATTCTTACAGAGTCCCTACTCTTGATGGCCTGCTCGAAACTAATTGGGTCATCATCTCATGATGCATTCTTCGCTCCCACTGTCATCGAGAAACCGAGGTATCTCTCAGGCGGATGAGGAACCCTACTAGATCGGCGGAGAGGCAGAGGTTCGTCGGGAACTATAGAATCTTATGGTTCTGTCAAATCATCAACTGCAGTTTTGTATAGCTGGAACCTTTCCAGTTCTACAGAACTGATCCTGCCTCGATCTTGTCCGGATTTTGCTTCAAACATAGACCGGACAACCCCAAATCTTAACTCGCTTAAGAGATGGGTTCTTCCCATACCATATCTCATATGGAGTGGTAGGCACTGATTTGATTCAAACCTAATTCAATAGGTATGCAGCTTCTCAAGTGCATAACCCCAAAAGGAAATAGGTAACTCAGTAATACTCATCATAGAGCACACCATATCTAATATTGTGCAATTGCTCCGCCCTGATACACCGTTGTGCTGTGGTGTATTCAGAGGAGTAACACTGAGAGAAAATCTCATTCTCCTTTAGAATAGTCCAGGAATTCTATACACAAGTATTCTCCTCCCTGATCTTATCATAGGACATAATACTTATACCCGTATTTTGGTTCTCTACTTCTAACTTATATTCTGTGAATATCTCAAAAGGTTCGGACTTATGTTTCAACAGGAACATATGACTGAATCTTGAGAGATTATCAGAGAATATAATGAAGTATGAAGAACCAGTCCTGGCATGTGTAGACAGGAGACTTTACGTACATTATCATGTATCAGTCCCAAGAGTTTACTAACTCTTTCTCTGTTTACAGTAAACGGAGCTATGGTCATCTAATCTTTATGACATGACTGGCAAGTTTCATAAGATGTAAATTCAAACTGATTTAAATATGCATCTAAAATGTAACTTCAGCCAGTCGGGTCGCATTGATGTGACCTAGTCTACAATGCCTCAAGAAGGATTCGTTCATCTCTGAACTCTTCCTCTTGTGTGTGTTCTGTATACTAGGAACTGCATTTTGATTTAGAACGTCAATGCTTTTAGATAACGTGCCTGAACCGATCAACTTTTGATATAGGAAATGTTCAAAACATTATCCATCAATACAAAATTATATTCTTTCTTTACTAATAAAGAGACTGATATGATTTTGTATATCAGGTTCGGTATCTAATAGCATTTGTTCAGAATCAATGTATTCGTAATACAGGGTGACAGTGACCAACAGACTTGGCTGCAACACTTGCCCCGTTTTCTGCCTCATGAAACTTATCACCCGTTCTCACTTTTTCTACCTTTTTGTAGCCCTATGTAACAGATTACATATCTGGGATCCAGATCCGGTATCATATACCCAGGATGCAGAGGATACTGAGAAACAGTTCTTTGTAATGAACACACCCGAAGGAGATGCATCATATGCACTTTCTTCGTTTGGGCGGCATAGGAATTCTGGTATTCCCCTATTTCCTGCTCTGTCTTATAACAATTATAAGTTGGAGCGGGACCAACGTTCCCCAGCTCAGTATAACAAGCGGGTTCGGTCAATTCATCCATATTATTATCTTGATTAAGGCGTGATATGGTCGCTACCTGGAGAGAGAGAGAAGAAAACACTCTGCGTGCGCTCTTACAAGATCAGATTGGTTATTTATTTTATCTAATCAGGATGGCACCCACTGGTTTTATCAAATCTTCCTTCAAACCTTAAAAGGAAAGACTAGCTGGGATTAATTACACTCTACAAGTTCGCCAATCTTTCAGCCAGGCCAGTGTCGGTACTTTGAGGGAGGTTTCCCGTGCTTTCGCACGGACCTAATTACAGTAAACCTCGTTTTCCCAGAGGCGTAACCCCGTTGACACCTTTCTAGACACCTACTTGATCGGCTAATTGGAAAGTGCAAAACTCTCCCAGGAGTAACAATTACTCGCAGTGGGTATCGGGATCCAACTATCATATAGAAGGTATGCAATCTCATTGCAAATTTCAACACTTGAAACTCCCGATAAAGGTTTTCACCCCTAGCACCTATGACCTTAACTATGGTCAACAAATCATAAGTACTAGTCAAGTTCTACCCGTCATTTCGTGATTAATCAGACCCACCCACATGACCCTTAACTAAGGTCAACAAAGTCACGCGACTGTCCTAACTAATCGCATCATATGCGGTGTAGGAAGACATCACTTAGCTACCGTACACTGTGCCTTAACTATGGTCAACAAACACAGCACGAATACTAAGTACTCTACTTCCTAAAATGACGGAGGGTTGCGAATAGTTTTTTGTGAAAACCTTTAACGCTTTGAACTTGATCTCGTTGCGGAATCAAATGGTTTTTAAATGGGATGTTTTCAAGGCTTTTCTAGTTTTGCTAATGGGGTCACTCCCGGTGAAGGGATCGTCGGCCCTTTCCTCGTCGAATGAGGTGCGGGATATATCATATATATCACTGTGCAAAGCGGAAACTATAGAAGCGATCAAAGACAAACCGAGTGTGTAGCATCTGCCAGTTATTGCTAAAGGAGTCACTCCCGGTGAAGGGATCTCGGTCCTTTCCTTATCGAATAAGGTGCAGGATGTTCTACAAGGAACACCACGATGCAAAGCAAGAACTGTAGCTACCTGTTTTTATTTTGAAATTCGATTCCACAACATCAATTAGGTTTATTTTCTTTCATTAATCTCATTAATGAATATCCCATCATTTAAATTACCTAAACATCACAGATAGATATGACGTCCACTTATGCCATCCGCATTCGCCTCGATGTCCCCTCGTGCACCGTTAGGTTAGGTAACTAACGGCAGAGCGGGGCAGGGCTAGCGCGGGTATAAAACATACGTAACGTCTATATAATATATCATATATACTATATATAATATCTGTCACAGAACATCACATGATCACAGATAAATCACAGCAGAAGAAACATATGAAATATTGGATATACTAGGACGTCCGTGTTTTCAATACGAGCCAGTATAAAACACGGATTCCACGGTCGTGATGAATAGCCAATCCCACACACCTAGACCCCTACGAGAGCTGCAAGCAACCCTACCAATTCTAGGGTTAGGAGACCCGGACTCGACTCCTCGAGATGGTCTCCCACTGGACCCTAGAACCCGGTTACTTGTGCTCCCCTCCTTGGGTCTATCCTAGTGTAGAAAAGTAAATAATATACATCAACGGTGACAACTTCCGCAACCTGGAAGTGCCCCAATAAAAGAATATTACAAACAAGTTTTTACATGAATGAAAATGAAAAACACTCATCTCACATAAAAACCCCCGGCTATTCAAACACGACGATCCAATATAACATATCCAGCAACACATAACATCACATGTCATCAACGTAAGTAAATATGCGCATCCCAATTGTCGTTGACATATAGCAACGAAACCGGCGATATCACATATTACACTTACGGTCACAGAAAAGAAAGTGTAAAACTACAACAGTTGGAATCCGCAACCACCTCAGACATCGCATGCCTGATCAAATGAATTCTTTAGACATCGCCTGCCTAACAATTATAAACCCCGCATTTTAGTCTCATAGTCGAAAACACTTTTCAATATCAAGTCGGGCAATTCAACAGGATTCCCGACATTCTGATCGAATGCTCGTCGCAAACTTTAGTAGGCGGCCGCACCCCCGACGCCGTCGACGAAGTGCACCAAGGCGGAACACCGCTGCCTCGAGCACCCGGACGGATGCTTTCGGCGACGGGGTTCTTCTACAGTCACTTGGTCGGGGCTATGGGGTGAGGCTGTCTATTAAGTTTACCCGGCGAGTATCCGAGTACGCTACGTGATTGCGACGGACTTTTGATCACATCAAAACTCCGTGGCAACCGATCAAGTGAGACTAAACTGCTACGTTTATAATATTCATTCCGTTATCTCATAACAATTTATGAATTCCAATTATTGTATCACATTCCGGATAAATAGAAAATGCTAAACTTTTCGATCGAACAATCGAACACCCAAGTTTTCCCGATACAGCTCAACACATGAAATAAGTCTAACAACATTCAGTTCGTGTCTCAGTACCAACGGTCCAGCCGTAGAAGGGTCAAGCCAACGCCTCACATATGGCACGCCGTACTGCCCCAAACCCGAAGGTTCAAAGGGCAGTTCAAGACGGTCACATAATCGAGTTAAGGTTTGTTGTCTTCTAGAGGGTCCATCGCGTTACTTGCACTACTTAGAACATCGTTAAACTACGGAAAAATCCAACAATTGGAAATTTCCCGACAGGGGAAAAGTTGGGTATTTATATCCGGTCGAATTTTTTAACATATTCTAAAAATTATCCGGAAAAACACACCGACAAAATTAGACAATCCGATCGATACACTGAGTACCCAATACAACCCAGAAAATAAAACTCTGGAATAAATATTAAAATATCCCCAGGAAAACCAGCACTAAAAACTAGGAGTTAATGTGAAAAAGAAAAATGCTGATGTGACTAGTTGGCCGCGGAACCGCCGCATGAGCCATGCTCGTGCCGCGGTTCCGCCGCTCTTTAGAGGAATCGTGCTCTCGAATTTCACAGTAAGTCTTAGGATTACCTGCTGATTTTTCTGCATATTTTTAATTTCGAAAAAAACACATTTTACAGAAAAGTCCAGAGAGCATGTTAAAATCGGGGTTTCGGGTCGATCGGACTTCTAACTCAATCGGGACTTCGCCTAAGGCTCTAGCTAGGCTTTGATACCACTGTAGGGTTCCTAGGCACACTATAGAAGTCTCACAAGTGATCAAACATGCCCAATTGAAATTTTACATGTGCCGAGAAAACCTAATACGGATCGTTAACTAGATATATAGGCGAAACGATGCAAATAAACAACTTTATCTAAAAGGAAAGGAGCTACAACCTTTGTAGATCCGGTCCACCACTTCGTATGCTCCGCGATGATCTCCCTCCGCTGTCCAAATCGAACCCATGACTCTAGCATCGGCATCATCGAAGAATGGGCGGGCTTGATCGTCGGTTCGATGCCGAAGATGATCTACGTCGAGGCATCGCTAGAACAAGCTTCAACTTCACCAAGTCGGGAAAACTTGTGAAGGAAACACCCTATACTACTTGGCAAGAGGTAGAGGATGAAGAAATAGGAAGTGGGTAAACTTTAGATTTAGATTTCTCACTAGTTTTCATCACTTGCCATTAGAGCAGCAAGCTTTCTTCATGGAAAAAGAAGATGAAGAAGAAGAAGAAGATATGATAAGTCTTATTTAAAAATAAAAACAATATGATACTTATCATGTCAACAACCATGGTTTAGTGTAGAGATTTAACCAAGGTTAGATTAGTGGTTAGGGTTAGAGAAGAGACAAGAATGGTGGACTTGTTCAAAGCTTCAAGAAGCTTCATAAAAAACAAAACTAGCAACCATTCTTTTCTCTTTATCTTTTCTAATGAAATAAATAAAATAAAATAAAAAGATAAATGAATAAGATGAAACCCTAATCACTAACTAACCATGGTTTAATACTTTACACAAAACCAAACAAGAATGTATCATCAAACATGATACAATCATGTGCACAAAATATATCACATATACAATGTGCACAAATCAAGTGAGAAAATCCATTTAAAGTGAACCAATACTAGTTAATGCAAAGTAATATATCAACTATATAATTATACATTAAATCATTAAATCAACACTTGATTTAACGATCCGGTCATATCGCATATAACCGACTAGTATCATATGTATCGGCTTATCTAATCAATCCTTGATTCGACAACTAGGTTATATCGCATATAACCAATCGATACATTCATCGCGAGAATAGAATACGGTATCACATACACGCATTATTCTCGGTCCCGCACATATCTCATATGCGCTCCTATTTCGTTTCGCTTGAGCTAGGAAACCTCTGTGTAGGACTCTAAAGACTCGTCAATACGCCGGCAGCAGATGATGATCATATCAAACACCCACAAGCCGCAAGCGGTCTGCTAAACGTAACGGCCACCCGGGTATTGAGCGATCAGAAGATCGACGAGCAAGCCCGCTCACACTCCTGTGAATCCAACCAGTAACACTTACCGTACAGTCCGGTCTGTTCGTCTGATATGTCGCATATCTCGCCTAGGGGTGGTAAACGTCAGACCCCAATAGCTCGATAAGTCATGCCGACGTGAGGTCCATAACATTCGTGAAACTACTGATAACTCTTACCAGTATATCACTGCAACCCTGGCCAGGGATTTCCTGTTATGGCCAGTCGAGCATTGCACAACATCAACCCCCAATACCGGGAGAGACGAATCCCCTCCTATCGCTCATTGCCTCCATGTGAATCGGGACTGTACCCAATAACCACCTGTTTGCACAACTCAGTAGAGCCGTGGTAGGGTGGAAATCAAAGCACAGTGGGAGACACACAAGACTCTATGACGATCTCGGGTCAACAGACTAAGCTGTACCAGTGTCACCAGAGAACTGCCATCTGACGTGAGGTATAATACCATCTGGGAGTTCTCGGCGAGTCCGTTCAGTGTACCCAGTCTCCACTGAGCACCCGTATACCATCTCTGATGTCAAACACCAATGGATATGGGATCATCCATCGCCCATCGCATGGGTCGAGAAGATATACGCTAGTCTACTCTGGAATATCGATGCCCCGTCTCGATATTCCCTCGACTAGGAACATTTCAAGGATGTACTCATGGACTACCCAGGCCCCACTAGTATGATCTACATCATAGTCCTGGAAGTCGAGTACACATCCTAAGGGCTTTATCAACATGTAATTAGAGAGACAGAAAGTATACATGTTAAGATAAAGTGCAACCAGATAGCGTACTATCATGTCGAGCAAGAAAGTCCTTCCTATATATGTCCCAGCATCCACTACAATATACATCCAATGTACAGTGATGGCCTCTAGGGCATACATATAACTAACAAAGTCAACGGACTAAGCTGTACTCATGTCATCTGGCAACTGATAACTGACGTAACTGACGATAGGTATAATACCAAGCAACAGTTCCCGACGAGTCCTGTCCAGTGTACTCGTAACCTAACGAGCACCCGCATACTATCTCAAGTATGACGTACTGACGGCTGTAGGACAGACCGTCTCCCATGCTGGGATGAGAAGCGCATATGCTAGTCTACTCCGGAGTATCGATGCCCTGTCTCGATAGTCCTACGACTAGGGACCTGCATAAGGATGTGCTTGTGGATTACCCAGCCCACACGAGTGTGACTACCATCACAACGCTGGTAATCAAGCAAAGATCCTAAGGGCTCCACTAATGTGTAAAGGCGATATGCTATAAGAAACACATGCACACATTAAAGTAGAAACAAACCAAGTAGCATACTACTATTTTGAGCAAGATTGTCTATACAACTATGAATATCCCAAGCTTCCATTAAGTAATATACAAACTAGTATGATACAGTAATGGCCTCTAGGGCATATACACTAACAGCGCAGTGCACGGGTGGCCATCACTAGAAATCCTCGGCCGGGGTATGTGAGAATTACCGATCCAGGATCGATAGTTTCTCGGGCAGTGATGGGTTTCATACCGACACGAATTATCGCGTTGTTAGGGGTCTGACTTTATCCACCCCCTAGACTCGATATGCGATACTCTTAGACGAACAGACCGGACTGTACGGATATTGTCACTGACAGGCTCAGTAGGGGTTCGGATGAGTTTGCTCGTTAGCCTTCCTTTCGCTCAATACCTGGGTAGCCGTTACGTACAGCTAGTGCCGCTGACGTGCTTGTGGTTAAACCCACTGCCAGTGTATTGACGAGTCTTTATAGTCCCACACAGAGGGTTTTCTCGGTTCAGGCGATATAGTATAGGTGACGTATATTGATACATACAGGTGTCCGATTAAATATGTGAACGGACTGCACAGACTTTAATCGGACGGTTGATAATACTAGCGGCTTAGGATTAAGCCAGATTGTTAAATCAAGTTTTGATTTAATAAATTACATATGTATTTATATATATGTATTCTAGTATTATTGTTCACTATTCGTTTTCTCTCTTGGCTATTCGTATTTTCGTACGAATACGCGTATGTGTATTCCGATACATATACCGGGAAGGGTGCCACATCATTATAGATTTTCTTTTGAAAATCATTTTGTTCATAATGATGTGGAAAAGGTGACTTGGCATAAGCATGGGTTTTGGTCAAAGCATAGGCTTTTCTCATGTAGAGATTGGTATGGTGTATTTGTTTAATGAAATTAAAAATGAGATTTTGTGTGGACATGAGATAGTAGGGGGGCCGGCCACTTTGGTGGGGAGCTTGCTCATTTTGTTGGATAATTTTTGGTGCTCTCATACTCTCATGTTCACACAAAAATACTTAGCCACTTGCTTATGCCATTAGTTTTGGTCATCCTCTTCTTCATCTTCTATTTTGTTGCTCACTTGAGCTCAAGGTTGAGAGAAAGTTTTAGCGACACTATCCTACACTCCCCACTCTCCACTACTAGAAATTTTGAAGAGTCGGTTGGTTCACTTGGCGAACCTGAAGCTTGCGCCGTTTCCCTCATGTGGATAATCGGAGACGAAAGAAGACTGGCGACCAAAGTCAATCCGCATCACCAGGAGCTTGGAATTGGTTGAAGACCCGAAGGACTTGGTTCATTAGGTATAACCATTCTATCTCCTTTTGTTAGCTTTCTAGTTTTAAGGTTAATGGTTTCGATCTTGGTAATCGGGTAATGGTAGCGCCGGGTTTTAGAAAATTTTAGTTCCGCATTTGGCTACGGTTCGATGGCCGGGGCGCTCCCACTACCCAGCAGTAACGGCCACCCGGGTATTGAGCAATCAGAAGATCAACAAGCAAGCCTGCTCATACTCCTGCGAATCCAATCAGTAACACTACCGTACAGTCCGGTCTATTCGTTTAATATGTCGCATATCACAGCCTGGGGTGGTATAACGTCAGACCCCAATAGACAGATAAGTCATGCCGATGAAAGGTCCATAACGGTTCAAGAAATTACTGATAACACTTACCAGTAGATCTCAGCAAACCAGGCCAGGGATTTCCTGTTATGGCCAATAGAGCATAGCGCAACATCAACTCCCAATACCGGGAGAGACAAAACCCCTACTATCGCTCATTGCCTCCATGTGACTCAGGACTGTACTCAAAAACCACCTTTTTGCACGATATCTTGACCGTGGTATGGTGGAAATCAAAGTACAGTGGGAATCACACAAGACTTTATGACGATCTCGGGTCTACAGACTAATCTGTACCAGTGTCACCAAAGAACTGCTATCCGACCATAGGTATAATACCATCTAGGAGTTCTTGGCGAGTCCGTCCAGTGTACCCAGTCTCCATTGAGCACCCGTATACCTTCTCTTATGTCAAACACCAATGGATGTGGGATCATCCATCGCCCATCATATGGGTCGAGAAGCGTATACGCTAGTCTACTCTGGAGTATCGATGCCCTGTCTCAATACTCCCACTACTAGGAGCATTTGAAGGATGTACTTACCAACTACCCTGTCCCCACTAGTATGATCTGCATCATAATCCTGGTAGTCAAGTCTTGGTGAGTGCTGCATGCTCCCACAACTCTTGTGGCGCGGCGGAAACGGTGAACGAAAATTTTCTTGGCATACAACACGCACTTAACCGAAGATCTTGTCTAAACCACAACTAGTAAACCCTAACTAGAGATCTTATCTACTATGTTAGGGATTATACCTTGATGATACGGTCCTTCGGGTCTTCTCTTGGATGCAACTCCTTTGCTCCTTTCTCCTCTTTTGGTGAACTCCTTGGCTCCTTTAGATGTTGCCGATGTTTTCGATCTCCGGCCACCGAAGACCTAGATGATCCACCCGAGAGTTTTCGTGCAAGCTAGAAACTCTTCTCAAGAGTTTAACCTAGAGACCAAATTTGCTAAAAGAGGTCACTAGGATGATGTAGAGATAAGTGTATTGGATTAACTTGAATTTCTAAGCTTTGGATTCACATCTCATGTGAGGGTTTAAGCTAGGAAGAATGATAACCATCATTTTCTTTCTTTCTTCTTATACACTTGTTATGATACACTTATCATAATTTTGTGTAGGATTGGAATGCTATAATTTCACATCTCATGTGAAGGTATTTATAAGAAGGAGGAGGAGGAGAGAATAAGTTCATTTCATGATTAAAAAGTTTAAGCACGATGAAAAAGAAAATAGCACTAACTAAAGCATGTATTATGAAAGAAGTATCATGCTTTAATAGTACATCCACTTCAACAACCACATTATCATGCTTATACCTTTTAATTTACACCTCACTAATTTATTTTCACAAAATAAATGATGTCATAATTATGTCATTATGAGGTGGCACCTTCTAGAAGGTATTCTTGTAACAATTACAAAAATACCCCTCCTCCGTATACCGTATACTGTATACACGCATCCGAATTCCGAAAAATACGAATACCATTAATCCAATAACATAATACCGGTATCCGGCCAGTATTATTCTTCCGATTATTATTCCTGTAACAATTACACGAATATAATCGAAAATCTGCTGCAACACCTTACGGCTGCCGTAACAACTTACGGTCTCTACATCTTTCGCCTGAACGAGGGAACCCTCTGTGTGGGACTCTAAAGACTCGTCAGTACGCTGGCAATGGGTTTAACCACAAGCACGTCAGCGGCACTAGCTGTGCGTAACGGCTACCCAGGTACATGACGAAAAGGTGGCCGACGAGCGAACTCATCACAACCCTTACGAGCCTGTAAGCAACACTTACCGTACAGTCCGGTCTCTTCATATGATACGTCGTATATGAAGTCTAGGGGTGGTAAATGTCAGACCCCAGTAACTTTATAAGTCATGTTGATTTACGGCTCATAACAGGTCGAGGAACTACTGATAACACTTATCAGTAAACCTCAAGAACCCTGGCCAGGGATTTAGGTGTTATAGCCGATCAAACATAGCGCGACATCAACTCCGTATACCGGGAGAGACGAAACCCCTCCTATCGCTCATTGTCTCCATATGATTCGGGACTGTACCCAAAATCCACCTGTTTGCACGCCTCAATAGAGCCGTGGTAGGGAGGAAATTAAAGTACTGTAGGAATCATACAAGACTCTATGACGATCTCGGGTCTACAGACTAACCTGTACAAGTGTCGCTAGAGAACTGCTATCTGACAATAGGTATATATACCATCTAGGAGTTCTCAGCGAGTCCTGTTCGGTGTACCCATTCTCCAATGAGCACCTGTGTACAATCTTTGATGTCAAACATCAATGGTTGTGGAATCAACCATCACCCTCAGGGTCAAGAAACGTACACACTAGTCTAATCTGGTAATACCGATGCCCTGTCTCGATATACCCTTGACTAGGAACTATTGAAGGATATGCTTGTAGACTGCCCAGGTCCCACTAGTATGATCTCATCATAATCCTGGTAGTCAAGCATAGTCCTAAGGGCTTCATCAACACATCACATGTTATGATAAAGATAAACCAGATAGCATACTATCATTTCGAGCAAAGATTGTTTCTTTACATATACATGCCTAATATCCTATACAATACAGGCCTCTAGGGCATACATATCCAACAATCTCCCACTTGCACTAAGACCTGTAATTAATGCAATAAGTACTGGCTAGAACCAGTTTCCGACGTACCGCATGCCCAACAGCTCAAACAGTTTCTCAAACTGTACTTGAGGGGTAGCCTTAGTGAATGGATCTGCTGTGTTGTCTTTCGTGTCTACTCTCCGTACCTCGATGTCCTGGCGATCCACTATCTCCCTGATGAGGTGATACCGCCTCAAGATATGTCTGGATTTCTGATGGGACCTCGATTCCTTTGCCAAAGCCATGGCTCCATTGTTATCACAATACAGAGGTATTGGATTAGCAATGGATGGAACCACTTGAAGTTCTGAAATGAACTTCCTCATCCAGACTGCTTCTTTTGCGGCATCATTAGCAGCAATATACTCAGCTTCCATCGTGGAGTCAGCGACGGTATCTTGTTTGGAACTCTTCCAACATACCGCCCCTCCATTTAGAGTAAATACAAACCCTGAGATGGACTTACTATCATCCTTGTCGCTCTGGAAGCTGGAGTCGGTAAAGCCCTCCATTTGGAGATTTCCGTTACCATACACTAAGAACATTTCTTTAGTTCTTCTCAAGTACTTTAGAATGTTCTTCACAGCAGTCCAGTGTTTCTCCCCTGGGTTGGATTGATACCTGCTTACTACACTTAGTGCATAAGCTACATCTGGGCGAGTACATAACATCGCATACATTATAGATCCTACTGCCGAAGCATAGGGTATAATGCTCATGCGAGCCCTCTCCTCATCAGTCTTTGGAGACATCTCTTTGGAGAGGGTGATCCCATGACAAGCGGGTAAATTACCCCTCTTGGAATCTTCCATACTAAACCTCTTTAGTATGGTGTTAATGTATCTCGATTGGGAAAATCCCAATAATTTCTTAGATCTATCTCTATAGATCTTAATCCCCAGAATGTACGAGGCATCACCCAGGTCTTTCATGGAGAACCTCTGCGATAAGAATAGTTTGACCGATTGTAGCATAGGAATATCATTTCCTATCAAGAGAATGTCGTCCACGTACAATACGAGGAATGTAACAGTACTCTCTACAATCCTTTTATAAATACATGGTTCATCCACATTTTTGATAAAACCAAACTCTTTGATTGTATCATCAAAGCAGATGTTTGATTAGGAGAGGATTTGTCGATCAAAAATATTTACCGCAATCAAGAACGGCGTCGCTTGAAGCTAGCCGGTGAATACGGGTCGGTCCACAGGGATGTGTAAATCTCCTTTAAGTTCTTACGAGTTAATTCCAAATGATGTTGGGATTTATAATTAAACCTAAAAATTGAAGTTGTATGATAGTAGGATTAGAAACTTGCTAGGATTAAGTCTAGGGAAAATTTGGTAAACAAAGATCTACATCTCTTTCCATTGCCATTAATTAAATATATCATATTAGTGTTATGGTAAGTCTTAACAAAGGGGATTAGGATGATTGGGAAGATTGATTCTCCCTCTAGATCCTTGTCCTTCCTTTCTTAATCTTTACCCTAACCTCCATGGAAAACCTTAAAATCCGGGCCTTTAGACTACGAAATCACCGCTACCTCGAGGGTAGAGTGCCGTAGGGAGCGGAATAAGAAGGTATGCATGGAGTTCTAATATTCATAAAAGATTGGCAACGAAAAGAGATGAGAGATCTTCATCTCTCACATCCTTCCCTAACCCTAACAAGCGAGGAAACTACTCGCTCATTGAGGGGATGAAGAAAGACATGATTTTATTAAAGAGAGAAAACATTTACTACAAGTTAATAAGAACCAAACTAAATTAAACTAAGGCAAGAAAGTAATTTACCTAGGGCAGATATGAAAAACTATAACTACTGCAAGAAAAATAACCTACTTACTTTTGATGCGCTCTAACTTCAAGAAAATAGAATTTTATTCATGAGTAGAGGCATAAGAAAATACAAGGCTTTGGGTTCTATTTATAGGACATAGAAACCCTAGGTTTACAATTGCACCGCATGTCTACAATTACAAATATACCCTCAGAAAATCTTTCCATAGCCGTCAAGACAATTTGGTAAAAATTTCTTTCCATGAAGCCTTCAAACGGCCGCGGAACCGCGGCATTGGTACGCTTGGGCCGCGGTTCCGCGGCCCAATAGTGTGATCTCCTGATACTTTTTCCTGGGCTGCTTTATATTCTTCTTGGATTTTTATTTCTTCAGTTAGTTTTCCATGTGGACTTCTACAGTATTTCCAGATCTTCAGTGAACACTTTGCAATGGATCTTTTAACCGTTTTTCCTTGATAATTTGGATCTTGCGTTGCCTTGTTGATGGTGAACCGTTCTTCTTCTAGGCTTTACTAAGATCTTCCTATTTGTTGCTCAAAAATCCTTCTTTTGTGTCGTCTTTTGTGTTTTTCACTGTTTTCGCGCCAAGAACCTGTAACCTGTAACATGTAACAGACATGGGTCAAAAGCACCTGTTTTTATTCTTAAATGCATAAGAATGGGGAATACAAAATGCAGTATTATGTTATGAACAAATACCCCCAAAATTATCTTTTGCTCGCCCTTGAGCAAACTTATTATTTTACTTAATCTCGATAAAAAATCTAACCTAGCCGCACTTTCGTAGGGAAACGCGATTGCACTGAGCTCGTGCAACAAGCCGTTAAACCTCTAGGTGTCCCTAGTAGGAGGAGTGTTGTCTCCTGAGGGTTTTCAGCGGATTACACCCACAAAATCCTATCAATTTGGTTTTTCGAATTTTTGTTTTCTAACTAGGTTTTCTAACAAGGAAATCTATTATCGTCGACCAGCAAATTATCCACCCATATTCTTCACACTTCCTCATCATTCAACTTAAGATTATACATGTTCTATAGAACTACTCAGCTTTCGGCATCTCTTAAGTTTTCCTTCTAGGGTTCCATCTCCACTTATGAATTTCTCTCAACTCTATTAAATATACAAGTTTTATTCTTTATTCCTTTCTCTTATCTAAACTCTAATCACATATCCCCACGTGTGTGTAAATATCACCCCTACACTTGGAAATTCAAATCAAGCAATCGTACTCTCGTCCATTGTCCAAAGCACTTATTAATTGGTGAATTTTTGCTTTCACATCCTTCATGCGACTGTTAATACTTCTTGAGGTAACAATAACCGATTACAAGATGCGTTAGCGTTTTAAAGCGTACTTCCTAGTTTTGCAACACCCAAGGCTTTTAGCAGTGGCTCCCAAACCAGTTGGTCTAAGGCACTTGGTGATGAAGCACCCTCGCTAAATATTTTTCTATTTTTACAGCCTTAAGTAATCACAAAAACCAGTGTCCATTTTTTTCTTTATTCACTTTTTTTTTCTTTTTATTTTCATTGTGCTAAGGACTTTAGACAAGAGTATTTCAAGGTCTCTTCTACTAATCCAAGTTTCAAGGTGCGTGTTTGTGCATTTTGTAGGGTACATGTTTTCAGAATCTAGACTTAAGCTAGGAACTATTTTTCAAACTTATACTCTAATAAAAGTTTTAATACTTTTCCTTCGTTTCGACTTAGCCCAAGAAGTGAACCCAAAATTTGCCTATTTCTAAATAATCTACAAAGACATATACTTTCTACCGTTAAACTCTAAGAAAGGTTATTTTTAGGGTTTTTAATTTGCTAAGTCTAAGATTTAGTTTTTCCTAGCCCGTTAACCTATTTATCAAACTCAAGTCAATTAACCAGAATTGAATACATTAATTTTTATAATTTTTTTTCAATTTTTATGGGTTTTTCTGTTTTCTAAATTTTTTTTTATTTTTCAAATTTTTATGAATTTTTTTTTATATAAAGATGCAGTGTAGAAATTAAATATGCAAAAGGAAAAGAAATATATACAATATGCAATGCAAAGGATAACTATATACACTACCCTCTCCCCCAAACTTGAGCAAAGCAGTGCCCTCACTGCCCGGCCCCACGTCGCGCTCGTGAGCGTGAACGTGATCTTTCCCCTCTAGCCAAAAGGGTTTGAATACCCCTCTCAATTTCCGTCAGCCGACGGTCGTGATCTCGTGCAGTCGCCCGAAACTCATCCCTCAAAGAATCGATTCTTCTCACTGTTCTCCGCATCAATCGTGCATGCTCCTAGGGAGTTAGTTCTTCCCCGCTCGAAGTCAAGCTCGAGCTAGGGGTATGTGCGGGTACATTTTCTGTCGGTTCCGTTTGTGTCCAAATATCAGTGAGTCTAGAGTAGGACGACGTGACGCCCTCTACGAGTGGTTGAACCGGAACACCGTCTATCATGTATGAGTCAAATTCCTCGACGGGGAGGAAATAACGGCAGAGTTGGGTAACAAGCATGGGACATGGGTATACGGTACCTCGTTTCCCCGTACCTATAGATTGGAGCAAAACAGTGCACATGTCGAACCTTGGATTTTTCATCATCAGTGTGTGTACGACATGTAATGAAGGGGTGAAAAAAGTCGTGTTATGGGAACTACCAAAGATATTGTTTTGTGCCCACCGGCACACAGTTAAAACGTTCGCGAAAAGGGTCCGTGCCTGGATACCCTTACGCGGTTCTCGTGCACAGTCATTCCCCATCAAGGGCATATAATCTTCAAAGCGCAATGGGTGTTCATGTGCAGGTACACGTGGTATGAGTGTAACTTCGTGTATCATGTCCCTATCGATGTGAATTTCACGATTTCCCCAATTTAGTTTAATGTAACCTAAGTTGTCAAGGCTATTATCCTCCATAGATTCGTAAAATAGGGCAACTAGGTTAGGTAGGGCAAATGCAGATGAGTGATTATAGAGCAGCAAATTCCAGCCCCTCTGCGCGATTTCATGTGCAAAATATCTACCGTAAACTTCGTGTGTGAAAACCGGGGTAAAATCTCTCTCAAATTGCATTTTATGTGCCATCTAGATTGTACAGAGAAAAATATGCAATAAACGGATAGGATTTCAACAGAGAGTACCTCCCCTGAAGTTTCAGGGGGTGAAGCTTGCAGACGGCGGCGGTTCAGCGGCAGGAGACGGCTACCGCGGCGGAAATGCGGTGATCTGGTGGCGGCGCTGCGAAATTTTTCTGCAGGGGACAGAAGGTGGCGGCTAGGGTTTTATGAAGATGAAATATTTGGGTTATGAGGACAGGAGGGCTCGGGTCTCTTTAAATAGAGGGGAAAAAGGGTTATTTGAAGAAAACACCCTCAAAAATGAGGATTTTATTTGTAAATTGAAAATTCAGCTCTTGATTCTGAAAATTTGCAATTTGGTCCAAAAAATTTATTTTTTTTTTTATTTTCTTATTTTTCATTTTTTATGGTATTTTGGGAATATATATTTACAAATTATATACACACCCCCAAACTTATTTGAAATAATGTTTTGGAAGAAAAGAAATTTGGGGGTGAAAGTGGAGGAATATTACTCAGTGTAGATCGGCTCCTGCAAGAACAGGAGCTCCTCCGAAGGGTCCGCTGTGAGGAACGGTTTCAAACGATGCCCATTTACTTTGAAAAGCGTACCGTCCTCCGGGTTTTCCAGATCAACCGCACCGTGCGGATAAACGGTGCGGACTACAAAAGGTCCCTTCCACCTAGAACGGAGCTTGCCGGGATGTAAATGTAACCGAGTATCATATAATAAAACCTGTTGACCTAGTTTAAATGTCTTTCGCAAATGGTTTTTATCATGAAATACCTTAACTCGGTTCTTAGCAATCACGGCATTATCATATGCCTCATCCCGCAGCTCTACGAGTTCATTTAACTGCAGCTTTCGGTTGCTGCCCGCATCTCCTAAAGATAGATTCAGCTCCTTAATGGCCCAAAATGCCTTGTGCTCAATTTCTACTGGAAGGTGGCAAGCCTTCCCGTAAACAAGCCGGTATGGAGACATGCCAAGATCGGTCTTGTATGCAGTACGGAAAGCCCATAGCGCGTCGATTAATTTGAGTGACCAATCTTTACGGTTTTTAGAAACCGTTTTCTCCAAGATTTTCTTAATTTGCCGATTCGAGACCTCGGCTTGCCCACATGTTTGGGGATGGTATGGCGTTGACAGCTTATGGGTGATAGAGTATTTGCGCATTAAGGACTCAAAAGTCCTATTGTAAAAGTGAGAACCATTATCACTTATTATCGCACGAGGGTGCCCAAATCGAGAAAAGATGTGTTCTTTTAGAAATTGAGCGACAACCTTATTGTCATTCGTTCGACTTGGTACAGCCTCGACCCACTTTGAAACATAGTCAACAGCCAAAAGAATATACATATTTCCAAAAGAGTTAGGAAATGGTCCCATAAAATCTATACCCCAAACATCAAAAATATCTACAACCAAAATTGGTTGGAGCGGTATTTCATTTCTCCGCGATATCCGGCCCAAGTGTTGGCACCGGAAGCAAGTTTTGCAGTATTCGAATGCATCTCTGAAGAGTTGTGGCCAATAGAAACCACATTGCAAAACTTTCTCGGCTGTCTTCTTTGGGCCAAAGTGCCCGCCACATGCTTGACCGTGGCAAAAAGACAGCACACTCTTGACCTCATTCTCTGGCACACACCGACGAATGATTTGGTCGGAACAATATTTAAAAAGATAAGGTTCATCCCAGTAAAAATGCTTTACTTGGGACAAAAATCGTAGTTTGTCTTGTTTCGACCAATCTTTAGGTATCAAGCCGGTGGCTAAGTAGTTTACAATATCGGCGAACCATGGTTCGCAAGAAACGGTCAAGAGTTGCTCATCGGGGAAAACATCAGTGATAGGAAGTTCAAGTGTAGGCGAAGAAGGAAGTCGTGAAAGGTGATCGGCCACTACGTTTTCACATCCCTTTTTGTCCCTTATAACAAGGTCAAATTCTTGCAGCAAAAGGATCCAACGTATTAGCCTAGACTTAGCATCCTTCTTCGCAAAAAGGTGGCGAAGAGCTGAGTGATCCGTGTACACTATAACTGGAGAGCCGATTAAATAAGGCCGAAATTTTTCAAGTGCAAACACAACCGCTAAAAACTCTTTTTCTGTTGTTGTGTAGTTTAATTGGGCCTCATTTAATGTTCGGCTAGCGTAGTAAATTACATGCGGCATCTTGTTAATGTGCTGTCCAAGAACAGCACCAATGGCAAAATCTGATGCGTCGCACATAATTTCGAAGGGATGCGTCCAGTCTGGAGATGAAAGGATGGGCGCAGAAATGAGTGAGTGTTTCAAAGACTCGAATTCTTCCATGCAAGTTGAGTCGAAAACAAAAGTAGTATCCTTGGCCAACAAGAGAGTCAAGGGTCTAGCAATCTTGCTAAAGTCCTTGATGAACCGTCTATAAAAACCGGCATGGCCAAGGAAAGCTCGGATATCTTTGACGCATTTAGGAGGAGGAAGATTAGAAATGACTTCGATTTTAGCTCTATCAACCTCTATGCCGTTTTGCGAGATGA
This sequence comes from Agapanthus africanus, assembly GCA_030015575.1. Taxonomy (NCBI): domain Eukaryota; kingdom Viridiplantae; phylum Streptophyta; class Magnoliopsida; order Asparagales; family Amaryllidaceae; genus Agapanthus; species Agapanthus africanus. Next base: position 145,706,394 of record CM057343.1, on the reverse strand, counting down.
CATGTCCTAAGACAATGCCTTCTCGTACCATAAAGTGGCACTTCTCCCAATTCAAAGTCAGGTTCTTTTCCCTACAGCGGGTGAGAACTGCGTCAAGATGTCGTAAACACTCATCGAAGGAGTCACCAAAAATGGAGAAATCATCCATAAAGATTTCCAAAAACTTCTCCACCATGTCCGAAAAGATCCCCATCATGCACCGCTGAAATGTAGCGGGCGCATTGCATAACCCAAAGGGCATGCGTCGATAAGCAAAAGTGCCAAAGGGGCAAGTAAAAGTGGTCTTGTCTTTATCCTCTTTGGCTATGAGGACTTGATTATAACCGGAATAGCCATCTAAAAAGCAGTAGAATTCGTGCCCCGCCAATCGTTCTAGCATTTGGTCAATGAATGGTAAAGGAAAGTGGTACTTCCTTGTCGCGGCATTGAGTTTCCGGTAGTCGATGCAAACTCGCCACCCAGTTTGGGTGCGAGTGGGAATTAACTCATTCGCCTCGTTGGTAATGACCGTGATGCCCGATTTCTTTGGCACGACATGAATGGGGCTAACCCATTGGCTATCCGAGATAGGGTAAATGATACCGCTATCAAGACACTTAACAATCTCCTTCTTGACCGCCTCTTTCATAATGGGGTTGAGGCGTCTTTGTGGATCCCTTGCCGGCTTGGCATCATCCATCAAGTGTATATGATGTTCGACTATAAGGGGAATAATCCCCTTGATGTCCGCCATAGACCAGCCGAAAGCTTGCCGATTATCGTATAAGACCGTTAAAAGATCCTTCTCTTGCTCAAGAGCTAGAGAGGCCGATATGATAACTGGTAAGGTCTCATTTTCACCTAGATAAGCATATTTTAGGTGAGACGGCAAAAGCTTTAGCTCGAGATTAGGTGGTGAAACAATAGATGGTAACAATGGAGTAACTGTTTCAAACTCGAAGGATTCCATCAAAGGTTCAAATTGAGTGTACGCTACCGAGTCGGATGGTTCAACTAACTCATCCGAAAAAGCAAAAGACACAAACTCGAGTGGAGAGTCTTCAAGATCATCAACAAAGGTGAAACACTCATAATCTTTGTCCGTCGTGAAAGCTGTGTCGGATTCTTGGAGGAACGCACTAGTGGCGTCTATATTGCTGTGATCAAACATAAAATTTTCGAACTCACAGTCCTCCTCCGCGATCTCATCGATCGAGCACACATCAAGTATGCTAGAATTAGGCTCGCAAGGCTGACTTCCTAACTTGAAAATGTTGAGTTCAACTGTCATATTGCCAAAGGATAGATTCATTGAACCGTTACGACAGTTGATCACTGCGTTAGAAGTCGCGAGGAATGGTCGACCAAGTATCACCGGAATTTGATTGCGGGGGTTAGCGACAGGTTGTGTATCCATAACAATAAAGTCAACAGGGAAAATGAAATCCCCTACTCTAATTAACACATCCTCCAACTCTCCTCTAGGATGGGTGATTGATCGGTCGGCCATTTGGAGAGTACAATGAGTGAGCTTAAGCTCTCCAACGCCTAATTGTTCGTACACCGAATAAGGTAGCAAATTGACACTAGCACCAAGATCTAATAGTGCTCTATTGATGGTCTTGTTCCCAATTGTGATCGAAATAGTAGGACAACCGGGGTCCTTGTGCTTTGGGGGTAAAGAATTGACAAGAGCATCACTAATAACACTAGCCACGAAAACTTTCTTTGGTACTTGTGACTTCCTCTTTTTGGTGCATAAGTCCTTTAAGATTTTTGCATATGAAGGAACTTGTTGGATTGCATCCAAAAGAGAGATATTTATGCTAACCTGTTTGAACAACTCTACAATCTTCTCCATCTGTGGAGTTGGTTTATTGGATCTCAACCGATTTGGAAAAGGAACATTTTGAAAAGTTGTTGAGTCCAATTTTTGCGGATCAGATTGTTGAGTTAGAACGGAACCCCGCGTAGATGTGTTCGTGTTGTGAGAAGGGGGTCCGTTCGAGCTAGAAGAAGTAGAGCCATGTGAAGGATGGAGAATAGGCTCTAACGAAGAAGAAGAGGAAGATGAAGAACCACTGGCAGAGGTGTCATGGTGAATACCCACATTGTTTTGCAGCACTTTTCCGGATCTCAACGTAGTCACAGCATTCACGTTATGATTCTGCTGTTCATGTGCAACATGTGCGTGACCAGGATTTGGGAGTGGTTAAGACGGAAGCTTTCCTTTCTCTCGCTCTTTCAATGCTGCGTTGAGTTGTGCAATTTGTGCCTCAATAGCTTTGATGCTTTGATCGTGTGAGGCACTGTTTTGCACCAAAGATTGAACAGAAGTCTCTATCCTAGCTGTGGACTGTGCAGATTGCTTTAGGAATGCTTCTAGACTTCTTTCGAGCGAGCTAACAGCATTTTGAGGGGGGAAAAATTGTTGGGCACAAAATTGTTCATCTGATTAGGGTAAGGTTGCTGTTGGAGAGGTTGCTGAAATTGAGTTTGTGGAGGTGCTTGTTGTTGTGGAGGAGGAGCTCTTTGAAAATTGTTGTTTCCTTGGGATTGTTGATTTTGGTTCCAAGCGAAATTAGGGTGGCTCTTCCAACCCGGATTGTATGTCGAAGAGTATGGATCATTTCTTTGTCGTTGCTGAAAGGCAGCATTGACTTGATCTTGTCCTTGAGTAGATGCAGTGTAAGGACACTCTTCGGTGAGATGTGATGGATCCGAACAACAAGCACACACAGTTCGTGGAGGCACAACAGGGCCAGGAGAAGGTGTTGAGATTTTGGTCTCAAGCGCTTCTAGCTTTTTCGTAAGAGCGGCCATCTCGGCCTTCATAGCGATTGACATCTCTACTTGATGTATGCCTGCCCTAGGTTGACCAATAGAAGAAGATGATGATGTGGTCTTGGTGCTCTCCCACTGAATTGTTTGTTCACTAAGATCCTCAAGAAACTGCCACGCTTCCTCACTAGATTTGGACAGAAAGTGACCTTGACTAATGGTTTCTAGCAACTGCTTCGTTGCCGGGTTCAATCCCTCGTATAATGTTTGGCAAAGTTGCCATCTTTCGATCCCATGGTGAGGGCATTGAACGAGTAGGTCTTTAAATCTTTCAAAACATTTCCAAAATGGTTCGGCAGGAAGCTGTGAAAATTGTATAATCTCATTACGGATTTTTGCAGTTTTGTGATCAGGATAGAACTTTTTAAGAAAAGCTTTCACAAACTCGTCCCAATTTCTAATTGAGTGTGATGCGGTGCTGTATAGCCACTTCTCGGCTAGGTCACATAAGGTGAAAGGAATGGCCCTTAGCCTTATAGCGTCATCACTTAATTGGGTAGTTTTCATCATGGCGCAAACGTTTTGGAATTTGTTGATAAAGAAATATGCATCTTCGGATTCCAAACCATGAAACTTAGGCAGCATATTGATGAAATGGGGTTTGATCTCAAAATTGTCCCTATTAGCCGGTGGTAGGGAAAGACAAGTAGGAAGGGCGGTGCGGACGGGGTAGAAAAGATCCTGGAGCGCGACTCGTGCGGGCGCTTCGACAGGCGGAAGATTCGGGTTATTCGCACCTAACGGAGGTGGAATCATTCCCGTCGGTAAGGTGTTGTTAGGATCGTATCCCGACATACCTTCAGAAGAATGTGATGGTGGAAGTGAAGAAGTGGACAAGATTTCGACTTCGGAGTCGAAAGGTTCGTCGGTCGGTACCAACGAAACACGGACTAATCGGGCGCTAGGGTCCCTAGTCCAACCGGACATACACTAAAAGGGTTAGTGTAGTCGCAAGATGAAAGACAGAATGTGAAGGTAAGAAAACGTCAATGAGAAGAAGTGGTGTAAGTGAGTGCAAAGATTCTTTAGCGACAAGTTGCAAGTTTTGAAAAGATTTTCCCTTTTTCTTCCTTTTTTTATGTGTGCTTTTGCAAAAAGATTTTTGAAAAGAGACTTGTGACACAAATGCAATTAACCACACATGCACAATCAGGCCTAGATCTAGGGTCACCTTGGTCTGCTAGACAGCTCCTAACTAGGGCCAGAAATAGGACCTCAAACCGCCTCTTCACCGACAAGTACGGCCAGGTAAGTGGGAAGGAACCACCACGACAGTGGGCCTAATTAAAAACCACTAGCCTAGACACCGCAAAATCAGTTAGGATAAACGGTCGATGCCTATACTAGTCCTTTTCCTATTGAGCTCGATTTCCTTAGGGCTGAGTCTAGTATTTTTTATTAATTGTGGTCGATGCAAAATGCTTTAGGTGTTTTCTGGGGTCCTGGGAAGGGTGATGAAATCCCCACCCAATCTGAATTGGTCAATAGCCCCTTAAAGTCAGATTAAAGTATGCAAAGCAGTAAATCACTTGCAATCAATTTGCTTTTTAGCGCGGCGCAAAGAATCCTACAGAAAATCAATTATTGGAAGGGGGAAGAAGATTTTTAGCGCAAAGAATCCTGCAGAAAATTTGGCAAAAGATATATGGGGATCTGTAGAAGAGAGAAAGTGGGAACAAACAGTGCAATTCTTTTACAGAGAGGGCTCCAGAATGCCGCGGTTCCGCGGTTTTGACAGGGTATTAGCCGCGGAATCGCGGTCAGATTGAGGGATCAAGTCTCTGGATTTCTTCAGCTGTTCTGTACTTTCAATCTCCTCCTGTTCTGATATGTCTTTTTCTGTTTTGCCTTCTGTGTTGTTTCAGATCCGTCAAACCTGCAAAGATTCACAAAGAAAACCCTTCAAACAATAAAAGATGATAAATTTTTTTTCATTTTTCAAATTTTTCAGATTTTTATGATTTTTATATTTTATATTAACCCGAAATTACAAAAAGAAAATTTTACGCCATCCCCGGCAACGGCGCCATTTGATTAGGAGAGGATTTGTCGATCAAAAATATTTACCGCAATCAAGAACGGCTTCGCTTGAAGCTAGCCGGTGAATACGGGTCGGTCCACAGGGATGTGTAAATCTCCTTTAAGTTCTTACGAGTTAATTCCAAATGATGTTGGGATTTATAATTAAACCTAAAAATTGAAGTTGTATGATACTAGGATTAGAAACTTGCTAGGATTAGGTCTAGGGAAAATTTGGTAAACAAAGATCTACATCTCTTTCCATTGCCATTAATTAAATATATCATATTAGTGTTATGGTAAGTCTTAACAAAGGGGATTAGGATGATTGGGAAGATTGATTCTCCCTCTAGATCCTTGTCCTTCCTTTCTTAATCTTTACCCTAACCTCCATGGAAAACCTTAAAATCCAGGCCTTTAGACTACGAAATCACCGCTACCTCGAGGGTAGAGTGCCGTAGGGAGCGGAATAAGAAGGTATGCATGGAGTTCTAATATTCATAAAAGATTGGCAACGAAAAAAGATGAGAGATCTTCATCTCTCACATCCTTCCCTAACCCTAACAAGCGAGGAAACTACTCGCTCATTGAGGGGATGAAGAAGGACATGATTTTATTAAAGAGAGAAAACATTTACTACAAGTTAATAAGAACTAAACTAAATTAAACTAAGGCAAGAAAGTAATTTACCTACGGCAGATATGAAAAACTACAACTACTGCAAGAAAAATAACCTACTTACTTTTGATGCGCTCTAACTTCAAGAAAACAGAATTTTATTCATGAGTAGAGGCATAAGAAAATACAAGGCTTTGGGTTCTATTTATAGGACATAGAAACCCTAGGTTTACAATTGCACCGCATGTCTACAATTACACCCTCAGAAAATCTTTCCATAGCCGTCAAGACAATTTGGTAAAAATTTCTTTCCATGAAGCCTTCAAACGGCCGCGGAACCGCGGCATTGGTGCGCTTGGGCCGCGGTTCCGCGGCCCAATAGTGTGATCTCCTGATACTTTTTCCTGGGCTACTTTATATTCTTCTTGGATTTTTATTTTTTCAGTTACTTTTCCATTTGGGCTTCTACAGTAATTCCAGATCTTCAGTGAACACTTTGCAATGGATCTTTTAACCGTTTTTCCTTGATAATTTGGATCTTGCGTTGCCTTGTTGATGGTGAACCGTTCTTCTTCTAGGCTTTACTAAGATCTTCCTATTTGTTGGTCAAAAATCCTTCTTTTGTGTCGTCTTTTGTGTTTTTCACTGTTTTCGCGCCAAGAACCTGTAACCTGTAACATGTAGCAGACATGGGTCAAAAGCACATGTTTTTATTCTTAAATGCATAAGAATGTGGAATACAAAATGCAGTATTATGTTATGAACAATGTTCCAACTCCGTGATGTCTGCTTTAATCCATAGATGGATTTAAGCAGCCTGCATGCTTTTCCGCTGCTCCCACTATCAATGAAGCCTTCTGGCTGATCCATAAAAACCCATTCTTCTAAATCACCATTTAGAAATGCCGTTTTAACATCCATCTGCCAGATCTCATAATCATAGTAAGCAGCTATAGCAAGCAAGATCCGAATGGATTTGAGCATCGCGACTGGTGAAAAAGTTTCATCATAGTCCAAGCCCGGTCTTTGAAGAAATCCTTTTGCTACCAGCCTAGCTTTATAGGTCTCCACCTGACCATCCACACCAATCTTTCTTTTAAAGATCCATTTGCACCCTATGGGTTTTACTCCAGAAGGTGCAGCCTCCAAAGTCCATACTTTGTTGGTGTGCATGGATTCCATTTCGGATCTCATGGCATCCAACCATTTCACTGAGTCACCACTCGTGATAGCTTGCTGAAAACTAGTAGGGTCATCATCATCCATGATGCAATCTTCTCTATCGCCGTCAATTAGAAAACCGTAGTATCTATCAGGTGGGCGAGAAGTCCTACTAGATCTACGGAGTGGCGAGGTATGTCAGGTTCTATTGAAACCTCAGGTTCAATCAAATCATCGGTAATGGTTTGTGCGTCTGGAACTTCTTCCTGTTCTACCGCATTGCCAACAGTATCATTTGTAAAAAATTCATTTTCTAAAAATGTGGCATACTGAGAAACAAATACCCTTTGTTCCTCCTTGTGGTAGAATAAATATCCATACGAGTGTTTTGGATATCCCACAAATTTACACAAAACCGATCGTGTCTCAAGTTTGTCTGGATTCTGCTTTTTCACATAAGCCGGACAACCCCATACCTTAACTCTTTTAAGAGATGGTCTCTTCCCATACCATATCTCATATGGAGTGGTAGACACGGTTTTGGTCGGAACTCTATTCAATAGAGAAATCGCAGTATCCAATGCGCGCCCCCAAAATGATATTGGTAACTCAGCATCACTCATCATAGATCGTACCATATCTAATAATGTGCGATTCCTCCTTTCCGATACACCGTTGTGCTGTGGTGTGTACGGAGGAGTGAGCTGAGAGAGAATCCCATTCTCTTTTAGGAAATCTAGAAACTCTGAGCTTAGATACTCACCTCCACGATCCGATCGAAGTTTCTTGATACTTAGGCATGCTTGTTTTTCTACTTCAGATTTATACTCCTTGAACTTTTCAAAGGCTTCGGACTTATGTTTCAATAAGAACACGTGCCCGAATCTCGATAAATCATCAGTGAAGGTTATGAAGTATGAAAAACCACCTCCAGCATGTGTAGACATTGGTCCACATACATCACTATGTATGAGGCCTAAGAGTTCAGTAGCTCTCTCTCCGTGTCCAGTAAACGGAGTTTTGGTCATTTTACCTTTGATCCAAGACTGGCAAGTCGCATAAGATTTATATTCAAACGAGTTTAAATATCTATCTTTATGTAGCTTGGTTAGTCTTGTTTCATTAATATGACCAAGTCTACAATGCCAAATGAAAGCTTCATTTATGTCTGAAACCTTTCTTTTGTTTCCGTGTTGTATATAAAAAACTGTATGCTGATTTAGGATGTATATCCCGTTATTTAATGTTCCATACCCAATCAACTCTTGATTAAGGTTAATGTTCATAACATTAGATTGCAATACAAAATTATATCCAGCATTGTCCAACAACGATACAGATATAATATTACATAACATCGAAGGTACAAAATAACATGGGTTTAAAACCAATATAGAACCTGATAGCAAACCAAGATGATACTCTCCCACTGCAGTAGCATGTACTGAGGAACCATTTGTTAGTTGTATGTATGCCCTAGAGGCCAGTATTGTACAGATGATGTATATAATATTGGATGCTTGGACATATATAGAGATGACTTTCTTGCTCGATATGATAGTATGCTATCTGGTTATTCTTTATCTTAACATGTACACTTTTCTCTTTAAACTGTCTTATAGTTACATGTTGGTAAAGCCCTTAGGATGTGTACTTGACTACCTGGACTATGATGCAGATCATACTAGTGGGGACATGGTAGTCCATAAGTACATCCTTCAAGGTCCCTAGTCGTGGGTGTATCGAGACGGGGCATCGATATACCAGTGTAGACTAGCGTATACGCTTCTCAACCCATGAGATGGGCGATGGATGATCCCATATCCATTGGTGTTTGACATCAGAGATGGTGTACGGGTGCTCAGTGGAGACTGGGTACACTGGACGGACTCGCCGAGAACTCCCAGATGGTATTATACCTCACGTCAGATGGCAGTTCTCAGGTGACACTTGTGCAGGTTAGTCTGTAGACCCGAGATCGTCATAGAGTCTTGTGTGATTCCCACTGTGCTTTGATCTCCACCTTACCACGTCCATGAGGGCGTGCAAAACGGTGGTCTTTGGGTACAGTCCCGAGTCACATGGAGGCAATGAGCGATAGGAGGGGTTTCGTCTCTCCCGGTATTGGGGGTTGATGTTGCGCTGTGCTTGATTGGCCGTAACAGGGAAGTCCCTGGCCAGGGCTGATCAGAGATTTGCTGGTAAGTGTTACCAGTGGTTTCTCGACCCGTTATGAGCCTCACATCAGCACGACTTATCGGTTATTGGGGTCTGACGTTTACCACCCCTAGACTTGATATGCGACATATCAGACGAACAGACCGGACTGTACGGTAAGTGTTACTGGTTGGATTCACAGGAGTGTGAGCGGGCTAGCTCGTCGATCTTCTGATCGCTCAATACCCGGATGGCCGTTACGTTTAGCAGACCGCTTGCGGCTTGTGGGTGCTTGATATGATCATCATCTGCTACCGGCGTATTGACGAGTCTTTAGAGTCCTACACAGAGGTTTCCTGACTCAAGCGAAACAAAATAGGAGCGCATATGAGATATGTACAGGACCGAGAATAATGCGTGTATGTGATACCGTATTTCATTCTCGCGATGAATGTATCGATTGGTTATATTCGATATAACCTAGATATCGAATCAAGGATTGATTCGATAAGCCGATACATAGGATACTAGTCGGTTATATGCGATATGACCGGATCGTTAAATCAAGTGTTGATTTAATGATTTAATGTATAATTATATATTTGATATATTACTTTGCATTAGCTAGTATTGGTTCACTTTAAATGGATTTTCTCACTTGATGTGCAAGTTGTATATGTGATATACTTTTGTGCATATGTTTGTATCATGTTTGATGATACTTGCTCATTTGGTTAATTGTATAGAATTAAACCATGGTTAAGTTGATGATTAGGGTTTTGCTTATACATTTATTTATTTATTTGTTTATTTATTTATTTGGAATAGATTATGATGAGAATGGTGGCTTTCTTTGTTTCTAGTTGAAGCTTCATGAAGCTTTGACTTTGTAACCATTCTTGTCTTCATGCTTAACCCTAACCCTTCCAAGTAACCATGGTCTATTCTCTACACTCTACCTTAGTTAGTATATGATAAGTATTCATTATCTTTTCATTTTTGAATGAACACTTATCATATTCTAGCTTCATCTTCTTCTTCATCTTCAAAGAAAAAGCTTAAGTCCATTAATGGCAACTTGAGCTAAAGTGAGAGAAATCCAATTCTAAAGTGAACCCACCACCTATTTCTTCACCCTCTACCTCTTGCCAAGTAGTATAGGGTGTTTTCTTCACAAGTTTCACAACTTGGTGAAGTTGGAGCTAGAACTTGTGATGCCTCGACGTAGATCATCTTCGGCACGAAGCCGACGACCTAGCCCGCCCATTTCTCCGATGAAGCCGACGATTGAGTCCGGGATTCAAGATGGACAGCGAGAGGACGCCTATGTGGAGCTAAGGAAGTGAAGAACCGGATCTACAAAGGTTGTAGCCTGTCATGACCCGAAAGTACGGAACATGACCGGCACTTAAACTACGAACGTCTCGAGGCATACATAATCTAAGTAAACCGAAAACCCAGAAATCCAAACCAAGAAAATAGTAGAGTGCAGGAAAACCAACTTAAAGCAAGTAGTTTCAATAGCATAAGCCGAATTATGCGGTTTTTAAAACCATCAAAATTTTACTGAAAATTTCGGCAGAGTCTCCTTTGTAAATACTGGCCCCGAAACGGGAAACAACATGAATAGTATACGAAATCAAGAAAAAGGCATCCCCAAGCGGGAGCTAGCTCTTCGTCAATCGACGGTCACAACCACACAAGAAATATAATATACAACGCCAACGGCGAGGATCAAAACTCAAAAGGAAACTCAAAACCACCAGAAATATAACGAGCGACTCTAGGGTCGAAAGAATAAACAACACTGGTCTCTATCTCAATAAATACATGTTTGGTTGATGGAATTTACTAGATACAACGAAATAATATTATACAAGGTAATATGATGGGTACGATACAAGAAAAACCCACCTACTAGCAAGTCACCCAATGAAACTGAGCACGCAAAGCCGTAATTAAACCTGTACGGCAAAACCTGCAAGAAACTGGGGCACAACGGGGGTGAGTTGCCAACTCGTGAATAGAAAAATATCTACGAATAGAAATCGCATGTATGACGCAATCCTAGGTCATACGATCAATATACATCCTCAAATATATATAACCAGCAGCCTATAACAAGGCTAAGGTAAATATCTAACCCGAGTGTAATCTCATGTACCCGTGTCAGTGCCCAAGGGTAGCAATATATCATATGAATGAGGTATGAATGCATGAAAACAGAATACATGTAAATGAAGAACTGTTTTCATAATTTTGTGAGATTTCCTTTGTATTTTTAAAATGAGGTATCATAATGAAATCAGCATAAAACAGTGCCTAGCATCGGCACAAAACGTAATCCCAATATCTCGATATCTCTGTATCACAGTCTCAATCATAATATCTAGGGCGCCGTCTGTCCAGACCGGCCCCTACCATCCATCTCAAGACCACGACGGTATCCTCCGAATATCCGACGCGTTGGGTAAAATCACCGGTAGGTAGTGCTCCCCTGCCAGGCTCACATCGTCATATCACGCGCTTCTTGCTCCGGGGTACCTTACCGGGTCCACCATGTACCCGAAACGGTTCATCCGCCTCCTCGAATCGGGTCTCGAAATCCATCAGCAAACTCATGGTGGACGACTCATACATCATGGGAAAACCGCACTTTTTATTTTTAAAGAGAGAAAGAAGCTTATATAAGTTTTGCGGTTTTCCCCCAAAACCAGAAAATCTCATAGAAATCCGAATCCAATCCTCAATAGCATGTAAACAGTGCATATCGGCATAAAAATCCATGAATGCGACATAACAATGAATATTAACATGCATGAAGTAACAAGTAATATCTACAATGTCTAATCTAGCATATAAGGCGAGTACACTAATATCATGTCTAAATTATTAGCTAACAACCTATGTCAATGCAATAGTATTTCTAAAGTGTACGTGGCATGACAATTACCGATGAAGATGTGTGTGAGCCGACAAGTAAGTGTACGTGGTACATACGCATCATCGGTAATGGTGCTGGTGTCCTAACAACATGATATCAATAATGTAGTACGAAACATAATATAAGCATGCGATGCGAAGCGAACCACAATAATGAGCGGAAGCTGAATACTAGACGCAACTATAACTAATCTGCATTAATCTAATATAAGTCCTGCAAATGGTGCCTTTTGAAATAACACGAATCATGGGGTTTTGAAAATAGGGGCTACGGTGTTTTTATGAAAAGATACGTCTTTTGAAATCTCCGTAGGATCCCTTGGGCTGTCTTTTAAAATACCCACGATTCGTTAGTTTTTGAAATAGGAAAGAATCAAATCTAATCTAACAACTAAACTAAACTAAAGGGCTAAGCTAACCAGCTGGACTATAGGTAAGGAAACCGCCTAACATCTGAGTCGATGTATATACATACCTATATATATATTAGTCGGTGATCCCGCCTCAATAATATCATATCCGATACCATATCTATAATCAGACATCCCAAGTCAAGAGTGCGGATCAATCATCAATATATAGATCGTACGTAAATCCGTCGTACGGCATCCCCAAATCTGGGTACGGGTCAAAGTCACATCAATCACACTATTCATTTGGTATCTTCTTTATCAAATATCATGATCCGGAATAATGTCCTACGTCTAGTATAATATTGATGCCATCTATGTATGCATGCGGGTGTAAGAATTACTACGTCAGAAGACCCGCTAAAACATCATGTCGTATCTCAATACGAACTAAATCACATCACCGATCTCCTGGCCTCAAGCCCAATCTCATCGACTCATCTCAAATTCCAAATACTATCCTCAACTCCAGTATATGAACACATAGTCCCATACCCATGTGAACACATAAAAATATATTCCCATACACGCATATATGAAATAAGGAATGTATGCAAGTATGTATATGTGTGTATGTGTAAGTGTAGTGCACTCACTACCTAAGGTTTCGTAACCATGCACCAATCCAACACCAATATCCTTCTAAAATCATCCATAATAAATCCTAACAACTTATCATAAATTGTTGGTGTGTATACGCATCCGTATACATCACCACGGACTGCGGGGGTGCTATACGCCATCCACCCGACTTCTCCCCGTAGATATAAATCTACTCACCTGGTCCTCGCTCGCCGGTGCCGACGTCGCCACGCGCTTGCTTGTCGTCTCGAAGTCCGCATGGGGTACCTACATATCATAACGCACCGTATCGCATTAAAACTAAATTCGAAATCGAAACGGCATACGAAAATCAAATCGGCACGCGTATCACGCATAGGTCCAAACCTATCGCCTACTCATGCAAGAATAGTCAAACCAACCCTCGATGTCGATGTACAAACGTCAAACCATCGAGAAAAATCCAATCACACTCATTTGCACATTCACGAACACTAATTTTAATATAAACTAGGTTAAAACTCACAAAAACCCCAATTTCACTTAAAAAGTCATTTTTCCGAAAGTCTAGCAAGCACAATTCGCCGTTTTTGTACAAAACATGATGTTTAAATGAAAGTAGCGGCCAATATACTTATTAAATATCTTAAATAAGTCATAGAAACAATTTCCGGAATTTAATCTCATTAAATTCCAAAAACCCTAATATTCTAGTTTACAAAAATACCCTTTTTAACAATTTCAAAGCAAAAATGCACAAACTACAATCTAGCTTAGATTTGCATGATCTAAAGTATTAAACCACACTTAATAAAGTTAATGAAGTCATGAAAAACCTAAACACATTTTTAATCCCAAGTATTTAACCAAATTCAAAAATCTAGTAGGCAAATTAGCACATTAACACAATTTTTTTTTTAAACTAACCATTAGCACTAGCTACTAATCTTGTATTAACATGAAAAAAAGCCTAAATATAACACACAACCATACACCAATTTTACAAAACCCTAACTTGCATTCAAATTCATAACTTGAATTCCAAAACTTGCAATTAAACTCACATATCCAAATTAACACTTAATTAAATTAGCTTAAGAAATTAGTAACAAATTAAGCAAAAAAATGTTTAGAATTATACCAAAAACATATGAAGATCCACAAGCATCCATGGCCTCCCAAAATGCCCTCTTTTCACAAGGATCCATGCTATACGGGCTAAGCTAAAATGGGTAGGAGTCGGATTTGGATTTAGATTTGAATTTTGCATGGATTTTGAAGTGATTTGTGGATTTTTTTGATGAAGAAAAGAGTGGGATTTGGAGGGGGGCTGCTACTGTTGGGAGGGGGGCTCGGCCTGATTAGGGTTGTGAGGAGAGAGAGGGAGGTAGAGAAAATACAAGGGAGGAAAGTCAAGGTCAAGGTAAGGTCAAAGTCCACCTAATTCACCCATTTTCTTTTCTTTTCTTTCATATCTTTTCCTTTGAAAATCAAGTGGGGAAAAATATGGTGGCTGCTGAATTCAGCCATAGGGAGGAGTAAGTGGGGGTGTGTGGGTGTGGGTACGGGTGTGGGATGATGAAAAATGATAAATACAATACCCCAAGCATTCATTTACGCTAAAAAAAGCCTTTTTTCTTCAATAATTTCTAAACCGTTTTGGCAAATGATTTCGTTCCAAAAACCACATGATAAAATTTTATTTAATGTTTTATGATGCACAAAATTTGTTTCAACTCATTCCAATTTGTAATTTTCCCTAATTAAATGTATTAGTGACGGCTTAAAATAATATTTTTTTCAGAAAATTTGAAATTTCACCAGCGGCTCAATAAACACCAAATAATAGCAATTACATAGCTAGAATATGAATATTTAATTTTTATAATAAGATATTTGTATTTTGACTTTTTACAGAAAACCCCCTTATTTTACCGATTTTTCGAAATTTCACCGAAACGATTTTCAAAACGTTACAATCTTCCCCCCTTAAAGAAATTCGGTCCCCGAATTTAAATTCAAACTCCCCCAAATACTAAAACATCTAAGAAAAACCATCAAGTCGTCGGGGCTCCGAAATTGTAACTACATAAAACAAATCGTTGCGCAGCGCATGCGCTTGAAAAATGAGCATATAACTCAAATCGAAACTCCGTCAAGCATCCCGCAATCATTGGAGTCATGGAGAAGACATCAATGCCAAATCCAAATCAAAACCAATATGACATAACTCGAAACTATACATGTAAATATCGAATCTATATATGTAAGTATCTGAAGGAAATGCATGCCAAATCTCTTTAAGTCGATGTGCACGCGTATAACACTGCACAGTGGCGGACGTCTATCATAAGGAAATAACTATATACATATATACCTTTGTTTGAAATGTACGTTCCGCCGTTTTTGGAAACAATTTAGAAGGGTCTCCTTGTTTTAAACATTTCGTGTCATATCAGACACGTAGATAAATACTGAGGCTATAGCTCGCTTTTTGGAAATCCCTTCAATAACTATCAATGCATGCAAAATATATTCAGGTACTGTCCTGCTCAGTACGAAAACACATAGCAATATCATAAAAACGTACTGCTCTATACGAAATAAATCCCAAAATATGCACATGAATGCTACGTGCGTCTGGTGCGCACGGAAATCAAAATCCATGAATGTGCCATACATGCGCACAGAAACAACATCTAAGTGCATCGGGTGTTCACGAAACATCTGTCGTAGGCAACGTGTGTGCCTGACAGCAAAATCAGGTGCATCTGACATGCACGAAAAATCTCGAATTAGTGCATCTGGTGTGCACCAAATCGCATCTCGTAACAGGTGCCCAACAGGCGCTAAAAACTAAATCTGGTGCATAAAATGCACAAAACAAATGTCGAGCATCACCCTCGAAATCGAAATCCAGTGTATCCAAGTGCACAAAATACATGTCACTGCACTGCCAGCATATATAAACTATACAGAGTGCCGGAACCAAATCGCGTGCGTGCATACGCACAAAATCAACTCAACTGTTTAAAACCGTAAAATCACAAACATGTGAAACTAAAGCACGAAAACGATATCAAGTGCAACACTGTGCAAAGATCGTAAATCCTCAATCATCAAAATCAAATTATACGAATAAATCACCCAAAACATCGAAATCAATAATGGCGGAACAGTACCGCTCAAGCGCATCCTCTAAGAATCTCGGCCAACTGCCACGGTCCCTAGTGGGACGTCTCGTCGATGATCATGAACTCCGTCCTGCTGATGTGCGTAACCATGGCCACTCCTGGGTCAAGGTCTTCACTGTGAATTACCAATCTTTCGGTCCATCGGCTGATCGGCCCTGTTGGGTGTGCTAGCGGGGACGATTCCGTTCTGGCACTTCTCTGGTCATCTCTTGGTCAATCATCGCGACCACTCGTAAGACAGCATATCACTGGCGTCGGCCTCTGGCTCTCTGAATGTACGTGACACATCTGATCCTGGGTGCAAGTATCATTGCAGCAGTGTCCTGGAAGGAATCCTCCTCACGGTCTCTTCCATGTCTCGTCTCTGCCAACTGTCCGGAAGTCATTGTCCTTTCCTATATCTGCATCTTGCTCTGGAACGACTGCATACTCATCGCGACTCCTTCTGGAAGGTAAGTCCAAGTACCATGCCTCGGCATGCGCATCGCCTCTCTGATGTCGGCAGAGTGGAACGTCATCTCATCTAGATCTGGTGAGAACCTCTTACTCCACTTTTCTCTAATGTCGTCTGCTTTGGACTCGTCTCGTCGCGGCTGCATGGACTGAGCTCCAATGGCTATCCTCGTATCTGGAGTCTCCCAAGAATGCATCTCACCACCTAGCATCCGAATTAAGTCGAGCCATCCGATCGAGTCGTCAAAACCTCATAATCCCCCAAGAGCTCAACCTCTTGGGCATAGTTTAATAGTATCGAGTACATACCACAGCATCGGTGGTCCAGCCGTAGAAGGGCAAACCCAAGCCTCACTAATGGCGCCGTAGAACTACCGCAAACCCGAAGGTTCAAAGGCCTTCACACGGTCATTAAGTCGAGTTAGGGTTTCATTCTTCTAGAGGGACCATAGAATTGCCTGCATGTCTTTCTGAATACTTTAAACTTGGAATAATAGGTTTCTGACATTCGATCATCTCTGTCGACTCCCAACGTCTCCGCGTGAAGTCGTCTCTAGCTAGAATCAATTTACCTGATGACCTCTTATGGGGTAGGCGAACGAACCACCTGTCCTGGTCATTCATCATCGGGTGACTAGCGACCTTCTATCATTTATTCGTACAACTCGCCCCGCAATAGCTCCAACATATGGGGCGATATCTCGTCGCTCGCAGCAACCACTGGCTTGCTCGTCTGCATGCTGAACAGTGCCTCAATCATCAGGAGTAAGCAACACACCAATGGTCATCAAAATCTGGCTGGCCTCCATCATTGGCACAATTCTCTAGTGTCGATCAGCACCTCCGAGTAACCTCATAAAGGCGATCCGCCAAACGCTCATGGCGCGGAAACACAGTAAAAAGACACATCTCTGCAATCGTGTGTCGCTGGAATTTCGCCCTGGTCAGTCCTCGTTCGTGACGAGCTTGTGCTGACCGCAACTCTAGCCGTAGCTCTCCCTGCCCGTAACTGTAGCAGCAAAACCATGACTGGTACTGATGAGGCTAGATCGGAATGAATATAATACTGAACAAGGAAATATACATCCTAAGGCTTCATAAGTGGAGTGGCGTTTCGTAAATATGCCGTGGAACATACCAACGGTACGTCACTCTACTTTAGTCACCTATTCCATCAACCAAGGGTCATCCTACGCTCCGAAGGTTAAAACCTAACGCTCTGATACCAATTTTATCACGACCCGAAAGTACGGAACATGACCGGCACTTAAACTACGAACGTCTCGAGGCGTACGTAATCTAAGTAAACCGAAAACCCAGAAATCCAAACCAAGAAAATAGTAGAGTGCAGGAAAACCAACTTAAAGCAAGTAGTTTCAATAGCATAAGCCGAATTATGCGGTTTTTAAAAACATCAAAATTTTACTGAAAATTTCGGCAGAGTCTCCTTTGTAAATACTGGCCCCCAAACGGGAAACAACATGAATAGTATACGAAATCAAGAAAAAGGCATCCCCAAGCGGGAGCTAGCTCTTCGTCAATCGACGGTCACAACCACACAAGAAATATAATATACAACGCCAACGGCGAGGATCAAAACTCAAAAGGAAACTCAAAACCACCAGAAATATAACGAGCGACTCTAGGGTCGAAAGAATAAACATCACTGGTCTCTATCTCAATAAATACATGTTTGGTTGATGGAATTTACTAGATACAACGGAATAATATTATACAAGGTAATATGATGGGTACGATACAAGAAAAACCCACCTACTAGCAAGTCACCCGAATGAAACTGAGCCCGCAAAGCCGTAATTAAACCTGTACGGCAAAACCTGCAAGAAACTGGGGCACAACGGGGGTGAGTTGCCAACTCGTGAATAGAAAAACATCTACGAATAGAAATCGCATGTATGACGCAATCCTAGGTCATACGATCAATATACATCCTCAAATATATATAACCAGCAGCCTATAACAAGGCTAGGGTAAATATCCAACCCGAGTGTAATCTCATGTACCCGTGTCAGTGCCCAAGGGTAGCAATATATCATATGAATGAGGTAAGAATGCATGAAAACAGAATACATGTAAATGAAGAACTATTTTCATAATTTAGTGAGATTTCCTTTGTATTTTTAAAATGAGGTATCATAATGAAATCAGCATAAAACAGTGCCTAGCATCGGCACAAAACGTAATCCCAATATCTCGATATCTCTGTATCACAGTCTCAATCATAATATCTAGGGCGCCGTCTGTCCAGACCGGCCCCTACCATCCATCTCAAGACCACGACGGTATCCTCCGGATATCCGACGCGTCGGGTAAAATCACCGGTAGGTAGTGCTCCCCTGCCAGGCTCACATCGTCATCATCACGCGCTTCATGCCCCGGGGTACCTTACCAGGTCCACCATGTACCCGAAACGGTTTATCCGCCTCCTCGAATCGGGTCTCGAAATCCATCAGCAAACTCATGGTGGACGACTCATACATCATGGGAAAACCGCACTTTTTATTTTTAAAGAGAGAAAGAAGCTTATATAAGTTTTGTGGTTTTCCCCCAAAACCAGAAAATTTCATAGAAATCCGAATCCAATCCTCAATAGCATGTAAACAGTGCATATCGGCATAAAAATCCATGAATGCGGCATCAATGAATATTAACATGCATGAAGTAACAAGTAATATCTACAATGTCTAATCTAGCATATAAGGCGAGTACACTAATATCATGTCTAAATTATTAGCTAACAACCTATGTCAATGCAATAGTATTTCTAAAGTGTGTAGGGTTCCTAGGCACCCTAATGAGGTCTCACAAGATATCGACCATGCCAATTTCAAAAATTCCGGTGCCGAGAAACCCTAAACTACGGATCGTTAGCTAGATGTCTAAGCGAAAAAGGAAACTAGTTAACACTTAACTAAGAGATACGGAAATACAACCTTTGTAGATCCGGTGCTCCACCTCCATAGCTCCGCAACGAAGTCCCCTCGCTGTCCAAATGAGTTCCCGGGCTCTAGCGTCGGCTTCGTCGGAGAATGGGCAAGCTAGGTCGTCGATGTCCATGCCGAAGATGATCTACGTCGAGGCATCGCAAGATCAAGCTCCAAACTTCACCAAGTCATGAAAACTTGTGAAGGAAACACACTCTACTACTTGGCAAGAGGTAGAGGATGAAGAAATAGGAATTGGGTTCAATTTAGAATTGGATTTCTCACTCTTTATCATCAATCACCATTGATGACCTCAAGGTTTTCTTCTTGAGTTCAAGGAAGAAGAAGAAGAAATGATATGATAAGTTAATTAAAAAGAAAAGAATAATCCATTCTTATCATAACATTAACCATGGTAATGTGTAGAGAATCAATCATGGTTAAAGGAATGGTTAGGGTCAAGCTAGAGACAAAATGGTCACTTAGTCAAAGTGTTCATGAAGCTTCATGAAAACAACAAATGAAAGCCACCATTTCATTTCATTTTATTTTATTCATTTATCATAAATAAATGGATAATTAAATAAGATAAATGAATAACAAATAATAAACCCTAACCATTTCATTAACCAAGGTTTAATACTTTACACTTAACCAAAAAGCATGTATCATCAAACATGATACAAGCAAGTGCACAAAATCATATCACATATATAATGCGCACATCCGAGTGAGAAAATCTATCTTAAGTGAACCAATACTAGTTAACGCAAAGTAATATATCAAATATATATAATTATGCATTAAATCATTAAATCAACTCTTGATTTAACGATCCGGTCATGTCGCACATAACCGACTAGTATCCTATGCATCGGCTTATCGAACCAATCCTTGATTCGATAACTAGGTTATATCGTATATAACCAATCGATACATTCATCGTGAGAATGGAATACGGTATCACATACATGCATTATTCTCGGTCCCGCACATATCTCATATGTGCTCCTATTTTGTTTCGCTTGAGCCAGGAAACCTCTGTGTAGGACTCTAAAGACTCGTCAATACGCCGGCAGCGGATGATGATCATATCAAACATCCACAAGCCGCAAGCGGTCTGCTAAACGTAACGGCCACCCGGGTATTGAGCGATCTGAAGATCGACGAGCAAGCCCGCTCACACTCCAGTGAATCCAACCAGTAACACTACCGTATAGTCCGGTCTGATCGTCTGATATGTCGCATATTTCGCCTAGGGGTGGTAAACGTCAGACCCCAATAGCTCGATAAGTCGTGTCGATATGAGGTCTATAACAATTCGAGAAACTACTGGTAACACTTACCAGTAAATCTCAGCAACCCTGGCCAGGGATTTCCTGTTATAGCCAATCGAACACAGCGCAACATCAACCCCCTATACCGGGAGAGACGAATCCCCTCCTATCGCTCATTGCCTCCATGTGACTCGGGACTGTACCCAAAAACCACCGTTTTGCACGCCCTCTTGGACGTGGTAAGATGGAAATCAAAGCACAGTGGGAACCACACAAGACTCTATGACGATCTCGGGTCAACAGACTACTCTGTACCAGTGTCACCAGAGAACTGCCATCTGACGTGAGGTATAATACCATCTGGGAGTTCTCGGCGAGTCCGTCCAGTGTACCCAGTCTCTACTGAGCACCCGTATATCATCTCTGATGTCAAACACCAACGGATATGGGATCATCCATCGCCCATCTGTATGGGTCGAGAAGGTATACGCTAGTCTACTCTGGTATATCGATGCCCCGTCTCGATATACCCTCGACTAGGGACTTTGAAGAATGTACTTATGGACTACCATGTCCCCACTAGTATGATCCGCATCATAGTCCAGGTAGTCAAGCACACATCCTAAGGGCTTTACCAACATGTAACAGAGAGACAATCAGTATACACGTTAAGGTAAAGTTCAACCAGATAGCATACTATCATGTCGAGCAAGAAAGTCCTCCCTATATACGTCCCAGCATCCACTACAATATACATCCTATGTACAGTAATGGCCTCTAGGGCATACATATAACTAACAATCTCCCACTTGTACTAGGGCCATCTGATAGCAGTGGTTGCAGTATCTCATACTCAACCATCCCATAAAAGTCTCTCTCTCGGAACAGGCCTTTGTGAGTGGATCCGCTGTGTTGTCCTCTGAGTCTACTCTCCTATCCTCGATCTCCCTGGAGATCAACCATCTCCATGATCAGGTGACACTGCCTTAGAATATGTCTGGATCACTGATGGGACCGACGTTCCTTGGCATAAGCCACAACTCCATTGTCTCACAATGGTTGGAACGTAGTTCATCTCATGAACCATTATTCAGCCAAACAGCCTCTTTGGTAGCGTCTTAAGTAGCGATGTATCCAGCCTTTATCGTCTAGTATGTCACGGTATCTAGCTTGGAACTCTTCCAACATACCGTCCCTTTACTGAGGGTAAAGACAATGCCTGCGACTGACATTCAGTCGTCTTTATCACCCTGGAACATTCCAGTGATTCTACCCAGGATCGATTGATACCATCTCACTACATCTAGTGAGAATCCTAACATCCAATTAGATCTATCTCATAGATCCAAAACCCAGGATTTAGGAGGTATCACTTTGATCCTATATGGAGAATCATTGTGATAAGCGGAGATTGATCGAGCGTAGCATAGGAAACTCCTTCCCTATCAAGAGTATGTCATCCACGTACTCTATGAGGATCATTACCATACTCCCTACTACCTTTTTGTATATACAAGGTTCATCTACCATTTTGATGATGTCAAACTCTTTGACTTATCCATCAAAACAGATGTTCCAACTCCGCGATGCCTGCTTTATCCTATAAAGCATCTTGCACACGTTTCCGCTGCTCCCACTGTCTACGAAGCCCTCTGGCTGTGTACTTATAGACGCTCTCTTCCAAAATATCATTTAGAAAAGCAGTCATGACACCCAACCACCAGATATCGCAGTCATGGTATGTAGCCGTGACAAGTAGGATCTGGATGGACTTAAGCATAGGCACTGGAAAAGGTTTCATCATTATCCACGCCTGGTCGATGACGAAAACCCTTAACAAGTCTAGCTTTGAAAGTCTCAACTTTTCCATCTACACCTAGTAATCTTCTCAAGATATACTTGCTCCTGATGGGGATTTAACCCTTCAGATATAGCAACCAAAGTCCATACTTTGTTGGTGTATAAGGATTACATCTCAGATCGATAAGCATCCAGCCATTCTTACAGAGTCACACTCCTGATGGCCAGCTCGAAACTAGTTGGGTCATCATCTCATGATGCAATCCTCGCTCCCACTGTCATAGAGAAACCGAAGTATCTCTCAGGCAGGTGAGGAACCCTACTAGATCGGCGGAGAGGCTGAGGTTCGTTGGAATCTACTGAATCCTTTGGTTCTGTCAAATTATCAGCTGCAGTTTGTATAGCTGGAACATTTCCAGTTGTACATAACAGACCTTGCCTCGAGCTTGTCCGAATTTTGCTTTTAGACATAGGCCGGACAACCCAAAATCTTAACTGACTTAAGATATGGGCTCTTCCTTTCCATATCACATATGAAGTGGTAGGCAACTGATTTGATCGGAACCCTATTCAATAGGTATGCTACTTCATAAGTGCATAACTCCCAGAAAGGAAATAGGTAACTCAGTTGTACTCATCATAGAGCACACCTTATCAAATAGGGTGTATCTGCTCCGCCCCGATATACCATCGTGCTATGGTGTATACGGAGGAGTAATGCTGAGAGAGAATCTCATTCTCCTTTAGAATGGTCCAGGAATTCCGTGCTCAAGTATTCTCCTCCTTGATCTCATCAAAGGACATAATACTTATACCCGTATTTCGGTTCTCTACTTCTAACTTATATTCTGTGAATATCTCAAAAGGTTCGGACTTGTGTTTCAGCAGGAACATAGGTCTGAAACTCGAAAGATCATCAGAGAATGTAATGAAGTATAAAGAATCAGTCCTGGCATGTGTAGACAGGGGACCTACATACATCAACATGTATCATCCCAAGAGTTCACTAACTCTTTCTCTGTTTCCAATAAACAGAGCTAGTGTCATTATATCTTTGTGACATGACTGGCAAGTTTCACAAGATGTAGATTCAAACTGATTTAAATATGCATCTACATGTAACTTCAGCTAGTTGGGTCACATTGATCTGACCTAGTCTACAATACCTTAAGAAGGATCCGTTCATTTCTGAACTCTTCCTCTTATGTGTGTTCTATATACTAAGGACTGTAGTTTGATTTAGAACATCAACGCTTTTAGATAACGTGCCTGAACCGATCAACTTTTGATATAGGAAATGTTCAAAACATTATCCAACAATACAAAATTATATCCATTCTTTACTAATAAAGAGACTGATATGATTTTGTATATCAGGTTCGGTATCTAATAACATTCGTTCAGAATCAATGTATTGGTAATACAGGGTGACAGTGACCAACAGACTTGGCTGCAACACTTGCCCCGTTTTCTGCCTCATGAAACTTATCACCCGTTCTCAGTTCTTTACCTATCTGTAGCCCTATGTAACAGATTACATATCTGGGATCCTGATCTGGTATCACATACCCAGGACGTAAAGGAAACTGAGAAACAGTTCTATATAATGAACACACCCGAAGATGATGCATCATCATGCACTCTCCTCGTTTGGGCGGCACGGGAAATCTGGTATTCCCCAATTTCCTGCTCTGTCTTATAACAATTATAAGTTGGAGCGGGACCAACGTTCCCCAGCTCAGTATAACAAGCGGGTTCGGTCAATAATCCGTATTATTATCTTGATTAAGGCGTGATATGGTCGCTACCAGGAGAGAGAGAGAAGAAAACACTCAGCGTGCGCTCTTGCAAGAATAGATTGGTTATTATTTTATCTAATCAGGATGGCTCCCACTGCTTTTTATCAAATCTTCCTTCAAACCCTAAAAGGAAAGACTAGCCGGGATTAATTACACACTACAAGTTCGCCAATCTTTCAGCCAGGCCAGTGTCGGTACTTTGAGGGAGGTCCCCTGTGCTTTCGCACGAACCTAATTAATGTAAACCTCATTTTCCCAGAGGCGTAACCTCGTTGACACCTTTCTAGACACCTACTTGATCGGCTAATTGTAATGTATAAAACTCTCCCAGGAGTAACTCTTACTCGCAGCGGGTATCGGGATCCAACTATCTCATAGAAGGTATGCAATCTTATTGCAAATTTCAACACTTGAAATTCCCGATAATATTTTACCCCTAGCGTCCTATGACCTTGACGGAGGCCAAACAACCCATAGTCCGCTAGTCAAGTTCAACCCGTTATTTCCTGATTGAATTAAACCCACCCGCACGACCCTTGACGGAGGCCAAACAACGCCGTACGAACACCCTAATCCAATCGCATCATATGCTAGCAGATAAGCACTAGTTAGCTACCGTACACTACGCCTTGACGGAGGCCAAACAACCGCAGCACGAATACTAACTAGTACGTATCTGAAATGACGGAGGGCTACGACAGGTTTTTCTGAAAACCTATTACGTAATGAACTTGATATCGTTGTAGGATCGAATGAATTTTGAAATGGAGTGTTTTTGAGGCTTTTCTAGTTTTGCTAAAGGAGTCACTCCCGGTGAAGGGATCGTCGGTCCTTTCCTCGTCGAATGAGGTGCTGGATATATCATATATATCACTGTGCAAAGCAGAAACACTTAAAAGCAATCAAAAGACAAACCGAGTGTGTAGCATCTGCCAGTTATTGCTAAAGGAGTCACTCCCGGTGAAGGGATCTCGGTCCTTTCCTTATCGAATAAGGTGCAGGATATATCATATATACCGCTGTGCAAAGCAAGAACTGTAGCTACCTGTTTTATTTTGAAATTCGATTCTACAACATCTTAGGTTTCTTTTATTTCATTAATCACATTAATGAAGTCCCATCATTTAAGTACCTAAACATCACAGATAAATACGACGTACACTTATGCCATCCGCATTCGCCTCGATGTCCCCTCGTGCACCGTTAGGTTAGGTAACTAACGGCAGAGCGGGGCAGGGCTAGCGCGGGTGTAAAACATAAGTAACGTCTATATAATATATCATATATACTATATACTGTATCTATCAGAGAACATCACATGATCACATCACAGATATCGCAGCAGAAGAATCATATGAAATATTGGATATACTAGGACGTCCGTGTTTTCAATACGAGCCAGTATAAAACACGGATTCCACGGTCGTGATGAATAGCCAAACCCACACCCCTAGACCCCTACGAGAGCGGCAAGCAACCCTACCAATTCTAGAGTTAGGAGACCTTGACCCGACTCCTCGAGTTGGTCTCCCACTGGACTCCAGAACCCGGTTACTTGTGCTCCCCTCCTTGGGTCTATCCTAGTGCAGAAAAGTAAATAATATACAAACGGTGACAACTTCCGCAACCTGGAAGTGCCCCAATAAAAGAATATTACATACAAGTTTTTACATGAATGAAAATGAAAAAACACTCATCTCACATAAAAAACCCCGGCTATTTAAACACGACGATCCAATATAACATATCCAGCAACACATAACATCACATGTCATCAACGTAAGTAAATATGCGCATCCCAATTGTCGTTGACATATAGCAACGAAACCGGCGATATCATATATTACACTTACGGTCACAGAAAAGAAAGTGTAAAACTACAACAGTTGGAATCCGCAATCACCTCAGACATCGCATGCCTGACCAAATGAATTCCTTAGACATCGCATGCCTAACAATTATAAACCCTGCATTTTAGTCTCAAAATCGAAATCACTTTTCAATACCAAGTCGGGCAATTCAACAAGACTCCTGACATCCTGATCGAATGCTCGTCGCAAACTTCAGTAGACGGCCGCACCCCCGATACCATCGACGAAGTGCACCAAGGCGGAACACCGCCACCACGAGCACCCGAACGGATGCTTTCGGCGACGGGGTTCTCCTACAGTCACTTGGTCGGGGCTATGGCGTGAGGTTGTCTATTAAGTTTACCCGGCGAGTATCCGCGTACGCTACGTGATTGCGACGGACTTTTGATCACATCAAAATTCCGTAGCAACCGATCAAGTGAGACTAAACTGCTATGTTTATAACATTCATTCAGTTATCTCATAACTATTGTGAATTCCAATTATTGTATCCCATTCCAGATAAATAGAAAATGTTAAACTTTCTGATCGAACAATCGAACACCCAATTTTTCCCGATACAGATCAACACATGAAATAAGTCTAACAACATTCCGTTCGTGCCTCAGTACCAACGGTCCAGCCGTAGAAGGGTCAAGCCAACGCCTCACATGTGGCACGCCGTACTGCCCCAAACCCGAAGGTTCAAAGGGCAGTTCAAGACGGTCACATAATCGAGTTAAGGTTTGTTGTCTTCTAGAGGGTCCATCGCGTTACTTGCACTACTTAGAACGTCGTTAAACTTCGGAAAAATCCAACACTTGGAAATTTCCCGACAGGGGAAAAATTGGGTATTTATATCCGGTCGAACTTTTTAACATATTCTAAAATTTATCCGGAAAGCCACACAGACAAAATTTGATAATCCGATCGAACATTCGAATCCCCAAAACAACTCAGAAAATAAAACTCTGGAAAAAATATTAAAAATTCCCAGGAAAACCAGAACTGAAAACTAAGAATTAAGGTGCAAATTTCGAAGCACAAAACGACAAAAGGGCCGCGGATCCGCCGAATGAGCCTCCTGTAAGGCCGTGGATCCGCGCCCCCTTTATAGAATCACGCGCTTGAATTTTGCAGTAAACCTTATATCTTCCTGCTGATTTTTCTGAATATTTTTAATCTGGAAAAAATCACGATTTTGAAAATTGTCCAGAGAGCTATTTTTGAGTTGGGTTTCGGGTTCGTTCGGGTTTCAAATTCCGTCTAGACTTCGCCTAAGGCTCTAGCTAGGCTCTGATACCACTGTAGGGTTCCTAGGCACCCTAATGAGGTCTCACAAGGCATCGACCATGCCAATTTCAAAAATTCCGGTGCCGAGAAACCCTAAACTACGGATCGTTAGCTAGATGTCTAGGCGAAAAAGTAAACTAGTTAACACTTAACTAAGAGATACGGAAATACAACCTTTGTAGATCCGGTGCTCCATCTCCATAGCTCCGCAACGAAGTCCCCTCGCTGTCCAAATGAGTTCCCGGGCTCTAGCGTCGGCTTCGTCGGAGAATGGGCAAGCTAGGTCGTCGATGTCCATGCCGAAGATGATCTACGTCGAGGCATCGCAAGATCAAGCTCCAAACTTCACCAAGTCATGAAAACTTGTGAAGGAAACACACTCTACTACTTGGCAAGAGGTAGAGGATGAAGAAATAGGAAGTGGGTTCAATTTAGAATTGGATTTCTCACTCTTTATCATCAATCACCATTGATGACCTCAAGGTTTTCTTCTTGAGTTCAAGGAAGAAGAAGAAGAAATGATATGATAAGTTAATTAAAAAGAAAATAATAATCCATTCTTATCATAACATTAACCATGGTAATGTGTAGAGAATCAATCATGGTTAAAGGAATGGTTAGGGTCAAGCTAGAGACAAAATGGTCACTTAGTCAAAGTGTTCATGAAGCTTCATGAAAACAACAAATGAAAGCCACCATTTCATTTCATTTTCTTTTATTCATTTATCATAAATAAATGGATAATTAAATAAGATAAATGAATAACAAATAATAAACCCTAACCATTTCATTAACCAAGGTTTAATACTTTACACTTAACCAAAAAGCATGTATCATCAAACATGATACAAGCAAGTGCACAAAATCATATCACATATATAATGCGCACATCCGAGTGAGAAAATCTATCTTAAGTGAACCAATACTAGTTAACGCAAAGTAATATATCAAATATATATAATTATGCATTAAATCATTAAATCAACTCTTGATTTAACGATCCGGTCATGTCGCACATAACCGACTAGTATCCTATGCATCGGCTTATCGAACCAATCCTTGATTCGATAACTAGGTTATATCGTATATAACCAATCGATACATTCATCGCGAGAATGGAATACGGTATCACATACACGCATTATTCTCGGTCCCGCACATATCTCATATGTGCTCCTATTTCGTTTCGCTTGAGCCAGGAAACCTCAGTGTAGGACTCTAAAGACTCGTCAATACGCCGGCAGCGGATGATGATCATATCAAACATCCACAAGCCGCAAGCGGTCTGCTAAACGTAACGGCCACCCGGGTATTGAGCGATCTGAAGATCGACGAGCAAGCCCGCTCACACTCCAGTGAATCCAACCAGTAACACTACCGTACAGTCCGGTCTGATCGTCTGATATGTCGCATATTTCGCCTAGGGGTGGTAAACGTCAGACCCCAATAGCTCGATAAGTCGTGTCGATATGAGATCTATAACAATTCGAGAAACTACTGGTAACACTTACCAGTAAATCTCAGCAACCCTGGCCAGGGATTTCCTGTTATAGCCAATCGAACACAGCGCAACATCAATCCCCTATACCGGGAGAGACGAATCCCCTCCTATCGCTCATTGCCTCCATGTGACTCGGGACTGTACCCAAAAACCACCGTTTTGCACGCCCTCTTGGACGTGGTAAGATGGAAATCAAAGCACAGTAGGAACCACACAAGACTCTATAACGATCTCGGGTCAACAGACTACTCTGTACCAGTGTCACCAGAGAACTGCCATCTGACGTGAGGTATAATACCATCTGGGAGTTCTCGGCGAGTCCGTCCAGTGTACCCAGTCTCTACTGAGCACCCGTATATCATCTCTGATGTCAAACACCAATGGATATGGGATCATCCATCGCCCATCTGTATGGGTCGAGAAGGTATACGCTAGTCTACTCTGGTATATCGATGCCCCGTCTCGATATACCCTCGACTAGGGACTTTGAAGGATGTACTCATGGACTACCATGTCCCCACTAGTATGATCCGCATCATAGTCCAGGTAGTCAAGCACACATCCTAAGGGCTTTACCAACATGTAACAAAGAGACAATCAGTATACACGTTAAGGTAAAGTTCAACCAGATTGCATACTATCATGTCGAGCAAGAAAGTCCTCCCTATATACGTCTCGGCATCCACTACATTATACATCCTATGTACAGTAAAGGCCTCTAGGGCATACATATAACTAACAAAGTGTACGTGGCATGACAATTACCGATGAAGATGTGTGTGAGCCGGCAAGTAAGTGTACGTGGTACATACCCATCATCGGTAATGGTGCTGGTGTCCTAACATCATGATATCAATAATGTAGTACGAAACAAAATATAAGCATGCGATGCGAAGCGAACCACAATAATGAGCGGAAGCTGAATACTAGACGCAACTATAACTAATCTGCATTAATCTAATATAAGTCCTACAAATGGTGCCTTTTGAAATAACATGAATCATGGGATTTTGAAAATAGGAGCTACGGTGTTTTTATGAAAAGATACGTCTTTTGAAATCTCCGTAGGATCCCTTGGGCTGTCTTTTAAAATACCCACGATTCGTTAGTTTTTGAAATAGAAAAGAATCAAATCTAATCTAATAACTAAACTAAACTAAAGAGCTAAGCTAACCAGCTGGACTACACGTAAGGAAACCGCCTAACATCTGAGTCGATGTATATACATACCAGTATATATATTAGTCGGTGATCCCGCCTCAATAATATCATATCCGATACCATATCTATAATCAGACATCCCAAGTCAAGAGTGCGGATCAATCATCAATATATAGATCGTACGTATATCCGTCGTACGGCATCCCCAAATCTGGGTACGGGTCAAAGTCACATCAATCACACTATTCATTTGGTATCTTCTTTATCAAATATCATGATCCGGAATAATGTCCTACGTCTAGTACAATATTGATGCCATCTATGTATGCATGCGGGTGTAAGAATTACTACGTCAGAAGACCCGCTAAAACATCATGTCGTATCTCAATACGAACCAAATCACATCACCGATCTCCTGGCCTCAAGCCCAATCTCATCGACTCATCTCAAATTCCAAATACTATCCTCAACTCCAGTATATGAACACATAGTCCCATACCCATGTGAACACATAAAAATATATTCCCATACACGCATATATGAAATAAGGAATGTATGCAAGTATGTATATGTGTGTATGTGTAAGTGTAGTGCACTCACTACCTAAGGTTTCGTAACCATGCACCAATCCAACACCAATATCCTTCTAAAATCATCCATAATAAATCCTAACAACTTATCATAAATTGTTGGTGTGTATACGCATCCGTATACATCACCACGGACTGCGGGGGTGCTATACGCCATCCACCCGACTTCTCCCCGTAGATATAAATCTACTCACCTGGTCCTCGCTCGCCGGTGCCGACGTCGCCACGCGCTTGCTTGTCGTCTTGAAGTCCGCATGGGGTACCTACATATCATAACGCACCGTATCGCATTAAAACTAAATTCGAAATCGAAACGGCATACGAAAATCAAATCGGTACGCGTATCACGCATAGGTCCAAACCTATCGCCTACGCATGCAAGAATAGTCAAACCAACCCTCGATGTCGACGTACAAACGTCAAACCATCGAGAAAAATCCAATCACACTCGTTTGCACATTCACGAACACTAATTTTAATATAAACTAGGTTAAAACTCACAAAAACCCCAATTTCACTTAAAAAGTCATTTTTCCGAAAGTCTAGCAAGCACAATTCGCCGTTTTTGTACAAAACATGATGTTTAAATGAAAGTAGAGGCCAATATACTTATTAAATATCTTAAATAAGTCATAGAAACAATTTCCGGAATTTAATCTCATTAAATTCCAAAAACCCTAATATTCTAGTTTACAAAAATACCCCTTTTAACAATTTCAGAGCAAAAATGCACAAACTACAATCTAGCTTAAATTTGCATGATCTAAAGCATTAAACCACACTTAATAAAGTTAATGAAGTCATGAAAAACCTAAACACATTTTTAATCCCAAGTATTTAACCAAATTCAAAAATCTAGTAGGCAAATTAGCACATTAACACAAATTTTTTTTTTTAAACTAACCATTAGCACTAGCTACTAATCTTGTATTAACATGAAAAAAAGCCTAAATATAACACACAACCATACACCAATTTTACAAAACCCTAACTTGCATTCAAATTCATAACTTGAATTCCAAAACTTGCAATTAAACTCACATATCCAAATTAACACTTAATTAAATTAGCTTAAGAAATTAGTAACAAATTAAGCAACAAAAATGTTTAGAATTATACCCAAAACATATGAAGATCCACAAGCATCCATGGCCTCCCAAAATGCCCTCTTTTCACAAGGATCCATGCTATACGGGCTAAGCTAAAATGGATAGGAGTCGAATTTGGATTTAGATTTGAATTTTGCATGGATTTTGAAGTGATTTGTGGATTTTTTTGATGAAGAAAAGAGTGGGATTTGGGGGGGGGCTGCTACTGTTGGGAGGAAGGCTCGGCCTGATTGGGGTTGTGAGGAGAGAGAGGGAGGTAGAGAAAATACAAGGGAGGAAAGTCAAGGTCAAGGTAAGGTCAAAGTCCACCTAATTCACCCATTTTATTTTCTTTTCTTTCATATCTTTTCCTTTGAAAATCAAGTGGGGAAAAATATGGTGGCTGCTGAATTCAGCCATGGGGAGGAGTAAGTGGGGGTGTGTGGGTATGGGTACGGGTGTGGGGTGATGAAAAATGATAAATACAATACCCCAAGCATCCATTTACTCTAAAAAAAAGCCTTTTTTCTTCAATAATTTCTAAACCTTTTTGGCAAATGATTTCGTTCCAAAAACCACATGATAAAATTTTATTTAATGTTTTATGATGCACAAAATTTGTTTCAACTCATTCCAATTTGTAATTTTCCCTAATTAAATGTATTAGTGACGGCTTAAAATAATAATAAAATAATATTTTTTTTCAGAAAATTTGAAATTTCACCAGCGGCTCAATAAACACCAAATAATAGCAATTACATAGCTAGAATATGAATATTTAATTTTTATAATAAGATATTTGTATTTTGACTTTTTACAGAAAACCCCCTTATTTTACCGATTTTTCGAAATTTCACCGAAACGATTTTCAAAACGTTACATAGTCTCTCTCCTTTAGCTAAGATGTTAACTAGTTTCGTTTTTCGCCTAGAATTCTAGTCGACGATCCGTATTAGGGTTTCTCGGCACCCATAAAATTTTGAAATTGGCATGGTTGATGCCTTGTGAGACTTCATTTGCGTGCCTAGGAACCCTACAGTGGTATCAGAGCCTAGCTAGAGCCTTAGGCGAAGTGTAGACGACGTTTGAAACCCGATCGAACCGAAACCCTAATTCCCGATGTGCTCTCTTGACTTTTTTCAAAAACTGGGATTTTTCTAGATTAAAAATGCTTAAAAAATTCAGCAGGGAATTCTAAGAATTACGGTGCAAATTTTTTCCAATGAACAGTATAGTGTGCGGCGGAACAGCGGCAGAAGCATGGCTTCTGCGGCGGTTCCGCGGCCTAATGATGACGTCAGCCCTCCTCCTTTGCACAGTAATTCCTATTTCACAGTGCTGAGTTTTCTAGGAATTTTTAAATTGACTCAAGAGTTGAGTGTTCTGGGGTTGCATTGGGAATCGAAGATTCGATCGGATTATCAAGTTTTGTCTATGTGTTTTTCCGGATAATTTTTGAATATGTTAAAAAGTTCGACCGGATATAAATACCCAACTTTTCCCCTGCCGGAAAATTTCCAAGTGTTGGATTTTTCTGTGGGTTAAGGACGTTCTGAGTAGTGCAAGTAACGTGATGGTCCCTCTAGAAGACAACAAACCTTAACTCGATTATGTGACCGTCTTGAACTGCCCTTTGAACCTTCGGGTTTGGGGCAGTACGGCGTGCCACATGTGAGGCGTTGGCTTGACCCTTCTACGGCTGGACCGTTGGTTCTGAGGCATGAAATGAATGTCTTTGAACTTATTTCATGTGTTGAACGGTTTCGGGAAAACTTGGGTGTTCGAATGTTCGATCGGAAAGTTTAATATTTTCTATTTATCCGGAATGGGATACAATAATTGGAATTCACAAACAGTTATGAGATAACTGGATGAATGTTATAAATCTAGCGGTTTAGTCTCACTTGATATTGAAAAGAGTTTACGATAATGGGACTAAAATGCGGGGTTTATAACTGTTAGGCATGTGATGTCTAAGTATTTCATTTCATTAGGCATGCGATGTCTAAAGAGGTTGCGGATTCCAACTGTTGTAGTTTTACACTTTCTTTTCTGTGACCGTAAGTGTAATATGTGATATCGCCGATTTCGTTGCTATATGTCAACAACAATTGGGATGCGCATATTTACTTACGTTGATGACATGTGATGTTATGTGTTGCTGGATATGTTATATTGGATCGTCGTGTTTGAATAGCCGGGGGTTTTTATGTGAGATAAGTGTTTTTCATTTTCATTCATGTAAAAACTTGTATGTAATATTCTTTTATTTGGGGCACTTCCAGGTTGCGGAAGTTGTCACCTTTTGTATATTATTTTCTTTTCCGCATTAGGATAGACCTAAGGAGGGGAGCACATGTAACCGTTCTGGGGTCCAGTGGGAGACCAACTCGAGGAGTCGAGTCCGGGTCTCCTAACCCTAGAATTGGTAGGGTTGCTTGCCGTTCTCGTAGGGGTCTAGGGGTGTGGGATTGGCTATTCATCACGACCGTGGAATCCGTGTTTTATACTGGCTCGTATTCAAAACACGGACGTCCTAGTATATCCAATGTTTCATATGTTTCTTCTGCTGCAATATCTGTGATGTGATCATGTGATGTTCTCTGATAGATACAGTATATAGTATATATGATATATTATATAGACGTTACTTATGTTTTGCACCCGCACTAGCCCTGCCCTGCTCTGTCGTTAGTTACCTAACCTAACGGTGCACGAGGGGACATCCAGGCGAATGCGGATGGCCTAAGTGTACGTCGTATTTATCTGTGATGTTTAGGTGACTTAAATGATGGGACTTCATTAATGTGATTAATGAAAGAAAAGAAACCTAAGATGTTGTAGAATCAAATTTTAAATAAAACAGGTAGCTACAGTTCTTGCTTTGCACAGCGGTATATGTGATATATCCTGCACCTTATTCGATGAGAAAAGGACCGACATCCCTTCACCGGGAGTGACTCCTTTAGCAATAACTGGCAGATGCTACACACTCGGTTTGACTTTTGATTGCTTCTATAGTTTCTGCTTTGCACAGTGATATATATGATATATCCCGCACCTCATTCGACGAGGAAAGGGCCGACGATCCCTTCACCGGGAGTGACCCCTTTAGCAAAACTAGAAAAAGCCTCAAAATCACTCCATTTTAAAACTTCATTTGATTCTACAACGATATCAAGTTCATTACGCTTATGGTTTTCAGAAAAACCTGCGTAGCCCTCCGTCAATTCAGATATGTAATATTCAGTATTCGTGCTACGGTTGTTTGGCATGCGTCAAGACGTAGTGTACGGTAGCTGATTATTACTTATCTGTAGCTTGAGATGCGATTGGATTAAGGTATTCGTACGGCGTTGTTTGGCATGCGTCAAGGGTCGTACGGGTGGGTTTAATTCGATCACGAATTGTACGGGTTGAACTTGACTAGCGGACTATGGGTTGTTTGGCATGCGTCAAGGTCATAGCACGCTAGGGGCAAAAGCATTATCGGGAATTTCAAGTGTTGAAATTTGCAATGAGATTGCATACCTTCTATGAGATAGTTGGATCCCGATACCCACTGCGAGTAAGAGTTACTCCTGGGAGAGTTTTGCACACTACAATTAGCCGATCAAGTAGGTGTCTAGAAAGGTGTCAACGGGGTTACGCCTCTGGGAAAACGAGGTTTACATTAATTAGGTTCGTGCGAAAGCACGGGGGACCTCCCTCAAAGTACCGACACTGGCCTGGCTGAAAGATCGACGAAGTTGTAGGGTGTAATTAATCCCGGCTAGTCTTTCCTTTTA
This sequence comes from Agapanthus africanus, assembly GCA_030015575.1. NCBI lineage: Eukaryota > Viridiplantae > Streptophyta > Magnoliopsida > Asparagales > Amaryllidaceae > Agapanthus > Agapanthus africanus. The sequence continues at coordinate 145,670,966 of CM057343.1, read as the reverse complement.
GGGTTTGAAGGAAAATTTGATAAAAACCAGTGGGAGCCATCCTGATTAGATAAGATAATAACCAATCTGATCTTGCACGAGCATACGCTAAAGTGTTTTCTTCTCTCTCTCTCCAGGTAGCGACCATTTCATGCCTTAATCAAGATAATAATATGGATGTATTGACCGAACCCGCATGTTATACTGTGCTGGGGAACGTTGGTTCCGTTCTTTCCTATAAGGGTTATAGGACTGAACTGTTAGTGTATATGCCCTAGAGGCCATTACTGTATCATACTAGTTTGTATATTACTTAATGGAAGCTTGGGATATTCACCTTGTATATACAATCTTGCTCAAAATAGTAGTATGCTACTTGGTTTGTTTCTACTTCAATGTGTACATGTGTTTATTTTAGTATATCGCCTATTGATTGAACTATTTTCTGATGTGTATATGTAAAAAGTATCGACAATCAAAAAATTATATTGACCGCAATCAAACTACGGTGTCAGATGTAGTTTGTAGTGAGTGCGGATCGTCCACAGGGATTGCACGATTCAATTGTATTTTGATACGTTTGAAATGAAATGTTAAGCAACAATAAACGAAAACATGATTCAAGAATGATTTGTATTCGAGTGTCACTATTCTTTATGCAAGAATCAAGAAACTATAAACAATCAAGAATCGGTGTTTCGATAATATTTCCAATCAACAATCAAGAATATAAGAGTGGCTCGTAGGAATCGATCGGATCTTTAGACGTGATGTAATCTAAAAGGTTTCGTGTTCTTGTCCTTCGAAGAATTGATACTAGATCAATGGTGATCGACGAGAGTTAGGGCTTTCTTGATGAAATTAGGGTTTCATCTCTTAACCCTTGTTCTTTCGAGGATACCATTTATATTCTAGCCTCTAGCAATTTCAAGAAACGATCGGAACTCCCCAATCTCGAGCGATGTCTATCAAGAAAGCATCGCAACGAATTGGGTCGTCGATTCTTGAACTTGCTAGGGTTTACAAACTCGTGGGATTCAAGAATCGATTGCAAATTTGTTACATCATCATACTAAAGATCGTTTCGACTCCTTAACAAGCAGAGTTTTATTCACACATCACCACAAAGACAATATTAAAGATTTGTAAAGATAACATGATGCGGAATTTAAAGAAAACAAGATAAAAGAATATCACCTTTATTGATCTCAACAATTTTGATTACATTTGCTTCAAGAACTACAAGAAGAAGAATCTAAATCGTTGATCGGGCGTCGCTCGGCTTCGTGAGTCGTGGATCGGCTTCGGATCGCTTGCTCCGTTGAAATCGGCTTCGCTCCAAAAGGTTGTAGGGTTTCTTGCCTAAAGGGTACTCGGGATTCTTGATGTTGGCTTGGAATTAGGGTTAGGGTTTCCTACAAGCTCTCTCACTAAAGTTGAGGAAGAGGGGATGAAGAAAGAGATTGGCTAAAACTATAAAATGGGTTGAATTTTCCAAGATTTCCCAACTTTCAACATGAATAATGAGTGAGCCTAGGGTCTTATTTATAGAACTCCCAAACCCTAGGCTTAGGTTTGAATTGGAACTTTCCCTCCCAAAGTTTGTTGAAAGAGTTTGTTAGACTTTAGCTTAGGGTTTAAGCTAGGGTTTAGGGAAAGTTCTAGAATGATTAGGCTAGTTTAGTGAAGCTCAAGGTGTTTGCTGATCTGGTAGAAGTCCCTGGAATCTTCTGGAAAATGTCATGCATTTCTGAACTGTAGCCTTTGATGTAGGAGTTGTGCACCAAAATTCAGGAGATGATGTCACCAATGAGCCGCGCATCTGCGGCCTAAGCAAGCCCATGCCGCGGATCCGCGGCTTGTTGGTGAGCTTGGACTTTGGGTCTTCTGGTGTGGGCTTAGACTGCTGTTTAGGGCTTTGTCTGATATGCTGAATTGTGATTGCTCCTTTGGATTATTACCAGATTTGCATTTAGTGAGTTTACGAGCGGTGTAATGGTCGAGCAAGCTTCTCTTTTCCTTCATAGACTTCGAAAACACGGGTTGCGATATATAGAAAATATGCTATGTAATGCAATGCAGTCAATTTCCCTAGAAATGCCGGTTTTAAGGTCGAATACATGTAATCTGATATTTTGCGACCGATTTGCTAATATGTGAAATATGGATACCGAACACTTCTATATGAATGCAAATGATGAGGAAATTGCCGGCTAAAATATGCAATATTTTCGACTGATCACCTATACACATTAGTGGAGCCCTTAGGATCTTTGCTTGATTACCAGCGTTGTGATGGCAGTCACACTAGTGGGGCTGGGTAATCTATAAGCGCATCCTTATGCAGGTCCCTGGTCGTAGGACTATCGAGACAGGGCATCGATACTCCGGAGTAGACTAGCGCATGCGCTTCTCATCCCAGTATAGGAGACGGTCTGTCCCACAGCCGTCGGTACGTCGTACTTGAGATAGTATGCGGGTGCTCGTTGGGTTACGAGTACACTGGACAGGACTCGTCGGGAACTGACTAGTTGGTATTATGCCTATCATCAGTTATCAGTTCCCAGGTGATATGAGTACAGCTTAGTCCGCTGACTTGACACTGTCACTTCGCCTCGAGTGTGTTCCCACTGTACTTTGATTACTACCCTACCACGGCTCAAAGGAGTCGTGCAAACAGGTGGTAGTTGGGTGCAGTCCCGAAGCACTTGGAGGCAGTGACGGTTAGACAGGATTCGTCTCTCCCGGTATTGGGGGTTGACATCGCGCTGTGTCTAGGAGAGCCATTACACGAGTAGTCCCTGGCCAGGGCAAACGAGATATACTGGCAGGCTTCCAGTGTTATCTCAGGGTGTTTTGGGCTTCACTCCGACACGACTTGTACCGCTATTGGGGGACTGACGTTTACCGCCCCCTAGGCCCGCCATGCGATGTATCAGACGAACAGACCGGACTGTACGCAGATTGTCACATTCAGGCTCAGTAGGAGTTCAGATGGGTTTCACCTCGTCAGTCTTCTTGTCGGCATCTACCTGGGGACCGTTACGCACAGCTAGTGCCGCTTGCGGTCTGTGTTTAAACCCACTGCCAGCGTAGTGTCGAGTCTTTAGAGTCCCACACAGAAAGCTATTCGCCTTTAGGCAAAAGAGTAGAGGTCGCTTGGTTTTGCGACAGGTCGCATGGTTTTGCGAAAGGGTTCGGTCACATCCGTGCACTTGTGCACGTTCAGTGTCCGGACAGTTTACACTAGCGGGCTTTGGTTTAAGCCAGATCCTAGTGTACCTTTTGGGATTGGATTTATCCAGTAGGCATTCGTGTTCCTCGGAACGCGGATGCGGGTGTGTATGCACAGTTGACGGAGAGACAGAGGCAGAGTATTCTCATTTGGGTTGTTGACCGTTGACAGTTGACTATTGACTTTTTGCTCAACCCTAATGAGAATATGATATGTGATTAACAATTATATTAAATTAAGTATTATGGTGACATGGTTGTTGAGGGATTGACTTTGTTGACTTGTTGACTTTTGTTGACTTGTTGACTTTGTTGACCGGTTGACTAGGCTTGACTAGTTGACCATCATAATAACCATAGCTATCATTTCATGGCAAAGACTTTTGCTTGCTTGCTCCTTTGTGTAAAATGAGTGCATGAAATGATATGGCTATGGTTGCTTAAACCATCACATAATACTTGATTGATATGATGAGTTATGATGGTTATGGATTATGAGAGGGTGAAAGACAAAAGAGAGGCTCGTTCTCACTTGACCATTCTCTCTCTTGTTCTTGAGCTCTCATACTCTTGCTCTCACCCTCTTCCTCTTGCTCCCTCTCTTGACTCTATGGTTCACTTGTCTCATGAGTTGAGAACCAAGAACCATAGATAAAATCCCATACAAACTCTTCTCTACTCACTCTAGTTCACAAGGTTTAGCAAACCGAGTGAACTAGTTTCTTCAAAGTTCGAAGAAGGAGCCAAAGGTTGGAGCTTTCAGGTGGATCTATCTTCGGCGTAAGGAGACGACGGGAAGAAGCCGATCCGGACCACCATCGGATCTTGAAGACGAAGGAGTTCAAGACAAGCAAGGTATAAACCCCCTAACCGAGTAGTTAACGACTCCTAGTTAGGTTGTTAGTTAGATGTTTAACAAAAATCCGGGTTTTAAGTCCATGTTACCACCTCTAGAAAAATCGTTTTTTAACAAATTCTGCATGCCCGAAAGTACCGGGAGAGGTAGCATGGACTTACAGTGGTATCAGAGACAGGTTAAACTCTATCTAACATGTTAGCAAAGTAACTAGAAGATCGATCAAAGAAAAAGTCCCGAAATGAACCCCGTTTTCAAAGTTGCTGTCGATTTTTTATGTTCTGTAAAATTGATAAATCATGCATCAAAAATCGACTCAGGGTTTTTAAAAGCTACTGTAGAAAATTCATCCAGAGATCCCCCTAAACGACTGCGGAAACGCGGCAATAGCTTGCTATTGCCGCGGTTCCGCGGCTTCCTTGGCCCCTCTCTGGTGTTTCTTTGCTGCAGGGTGGTTGGAAGGGTATTTTAGGAATTTTGGTATATGTATTTTCAGCCCAGATTTTCCAGAACGAAAATTTTATTTTTGGGGTACTGAAAACCCGTATTTTTGATCGAACTTCTAAAAGACTTTAGCTGACGGGTTTTTCTGTAATGTGATATTTGTATTGAACGTCTACTAATCGCTATATGTCGATTAGTGGGGGTTATACAAATCTGTGATCTGTAATGTTGCTGGAATGTGGATATGAATATGTTGGATTGTCGCGGGTGAATAGCCGGTGGGTTGTGAGACGAGAGTTTTTCTTTTCTTTCAATTCATGTAAATTTGTAAATTGATGTAATAATTATTTGTATGGCCGCACAACCGGGTCGGGGTTGTAGCCGTCATTGTATAATTTCTTTTTACTGTTTTTGCTCCTAGGATAGACCCATGGAGGGGGTGCATAAACTACCGGGTATCTCGAAGTGCCGAGTGGCCTACTCACGGCGTTGAGGGAGGTTGCTCCACTTCGGGTACTTGGCGGGTAGTTTGCCGCACCCGTAGGGGTCTTGGGTGGGGTATTGGCTATTCACCGCGACCGTGTAATCTGCTTTTCATTACAGGCTCGTACGAATTGCGGATTCCTAGTATATCCAATGTGTTCATCTGTGATCTGAAATGCCTATCATTGCAATATATCTATATATGATATTATTTAGGCGTTGCTTATGTTTTACAGCCGCGCTAGCCCAGCCCCCGCTCTGTCGTTAGTTAAGTAACCTAACGGGTAATGACGGGGCCCAGTGGCGAATGCGAATGGCATAAGCGTACGTCATATTTTGGTTGTTTTCTGCAATGGTAGGATTAAATGATGGGACGCATAAAAGAACTAATGCAAGAATATCACGCATTAAAAGAACTAATGCAAGATAATAAACCAAGCAAAAGTCGTTGGAACACTTTCGAAAAACCACTCGGTTCTTTTCAAAACCAACTTTTAAATGCGGAGATTGAGCCACTCCTTTTAAAAGCTATCTCGTTCCATCGACTATATCAAGTTCACTACGTTCACGGTTTAGCCAAAACCATTCGTAGCCCTCCGTCGTTTCACATGAATAGTCAATAGTATTCAAGCTATGTATGTTGGCCAAAGTCAAGGCATAGTGATTAGTAGCTATTGGGTGTTCATGTGTAGCATAGATAGATGCGTTGGTTTGGGACAGTCGTACTGCCATTTTGGCCAAAGTCAAGGGTAGGTACGGATGGATCCAAATTAACCTGGATAATGACGGATAGAACTTGACATGTGACTTATGATATTTTGGCCAAAGTCAAGGTCATAAGAGCATGGGGCAAAAATCCACATTGGGAGTTTCATAAGTACTGAAACTTGCTAGATTTGCATACCATTTGGAGTGTGATGATTCTGGTAGGATTCCTTCAGTTTTGTCACGCGATGATATTTGGATCCCGATCCTACTGTGAGTATATGCTACTCCTCGGGAAATTTCTCACTAATCGATCAATGCTATAAACCTAGTAGGTGCCTAGAAAGGTGTTAGCGGGGCTACGCCCCCAGGGAAAAGAGGTTCTTGAATTAAGGAACTTCGCGAAAGCGTTGGAAAACCTCCCTCGAAGTACCGACACTGGCCTGGCTGAACGGTTAAGCAAGTATTGAGCGGTGGGATTGATCCCGACTAATTCTTCCTTTATGGTTTGAGGAGGGATTCGAGAAACAGTGGGAGCCATCCTGTTTAGACAAACTAAAAACCACTCTAAACTTGCAAGAGCATCATGCTGAGTGTTTCTTCTCTCTCCTAATTGCAGCGACCAATCGACATGACTGGACTTAAGTTACTCCTAGATAAAAATATACTGACAGGGCCAAACTACAAAGATTGGCTCAGGAATGTCAAGATGGCAATCACTTACGACAAGCTGGGGTATCTTCTTACCACCAAAGCTCCCCCTGTCCCTGGTCCCACTTCCAGCGTCGTGGATAAGGAAATCCGTAAGACTTAGGGGATTGATTGCGCGAAGGCCAAATGCCTCGTGCTTGCCTCTATGGACAATGAACATCAGAGGAGGCACGAGAATATGGACTTGGAATCCATATTTCTTCATACAAAAGAACTGTATGGAGAGCAATCTCGTATCGCAAGATACGAAGCGTCGAAAAAGTTATTTTCGGCAAAGATAACCGTCGGATCATCAGTAGCAGAACACGTGCTAAAGATGATCGGCTACATTGAGGAGCTCGCGGACCTAGGGACCACATTGGAGAGTGAGCTCTATACGGACTTAGTTCTCCAGTCCCTTCCTTCCACTTACGCCCAGTTTATACTGAACTTCAACCTACAAGAAAAAGAGGTTGAACTTTCAGAGCTCCTCAACATGTTGAGGAGCACAGAGGGCACCCTACAGAAAAGTAGGGAAACATCCACTTTGTTTGTAGGAGGATCATCTTCTTCTAGGTCCAAGGCGAAAGCCAAGGGAAAGAAGAAGAAAGCCCCCGCCAAACCAAGGGGCGGTGTTAGTAAAGTGGATATGAAGGGAAAAGCTAAAGCAACAAAGAAAGCGGGGAAGCTTGTGGATAAGGAAGAATGCTTCTATTGTCATAAGAAAGGGCACTGGAAGAATGATTGCAGGGCCTGGAAGGCCAGAACACAGGAATTGAAGCAGGTTGCAGCTTCAGCTTCAGGTGTGTATGTTATTGAAAACTGTCTTTCAATAAACTCTACTTCCTGGGTATTGGATACCGGATCAGGATCTCATATCTGTAATTCTTTGCAGGCGTTGAGAAACCGTAGGGTTTTGAAGGCAGGTGACATGACCCTCAGAGTTGCAAACGGAGCTAGCATGGATCCTAAAGCCGTGGGGGACTATCACTTGGGAATGTCAGATGGACATGTTTTGGTTTTGCGCAATTGCTTTTTTGTACCCAACGCAACTTGTAATATCATTTCTGTATCTTTAGTTTCTAAAGAAGGTTATGAATTTTCGTTTGTAAGTAATGTTGTAAACATTCACCTTAATCAAGTTTTGATTGGGTCAGGTACATTGAGTAATGGTATATACGTATTAAACCAACCACAGATTTTCAACATCCAGAATACATACAAAAGAAAGTCTCCGGAAATAAATCAGACTTTCTTATGGCATTGTAGACTGGGTCACATCAACGAGAGAAGGTTGACTAAGTTACATACTGAAGGATATTTGGATTCGTTCGAATGTCAATCGTATGCCACTTGTCAATCCTGTCTCAAAGGAAAGATGACAAAGACTCCGTTCACTGGACACGGAGTAAGAGCGAGCGAGCTCTTGGGACTCGTACACAGCGACGTGTGCGGTCCAATGTCTACACATGCGCGAAGCGGTTATTCTTACTTCATCACTTTTACGGATGACTTCTCAAGGTACGGTTATGTCTTCTTAATGAAACATAAGTCCGAAGCCTTTGGAAAGTTCCAGGAATATAAGAGTGAAGTAGAAAAACAGACCGGCAAAAGTATCAAGATTCTAAGATCGGATCGAGGTGGAGAATACTTAAGTGCCGAGTTCCTGGACTATTTAAAAGAGAACGGAATTCTCTCTCAGCTTACTCCTCCATACACTCCGCAACATAACGGTGTATCGGAGAGACGGAACCGAACCCTATTGGATATGGTACGGTCCATGATGAGTAACGCTGAGTTACCGCGATCATTCTGGGGGTATGCGCTAGAATCAGCTGCATACCTTTTGAACCGAGTTCCTACTAAGACTGTGCCTACTACACCATATGAGATGTGGTGTGGGAAGAGACCCCATCTTAATCACATTAAGACATGGGGAAGTCCAGTTTTTGTCAAAAAGCAGAATGCGGACAAGCTCGAGGCACGCTCAGTACTGTGTAAGTTTGTGGGATATCCAAAGAATTCCAAAGGATATTTCTTCTACTGCGAAGAGGAACAAAAAGTCCTTGTTTCTCGTCATGCCCACTTTCTAGAACACCAGTTTTTAGAAAAGGAAATTAGTGGGAGCGCAGTAGAACTGGAAGAAATTCCAGAACCACAGACTATTACTGAAAGCTTAGTGGAACCAGAAGGTTCAACAGAATAGGACATTCCTACACCGCTCCGCAGGAGTAGTAGGCAGTCTCATCCGCCCCAGAGATACTACGGTTTTCTCATAGACGGGGATAGAGAGGATTGCATCATAGATTATGATGAGCCTACTAGCTTCCAGCAGGCCGCTCAGAGCGTTGACTCAGTGAAATGGCTGGATGCAATGCGGACCGAAATGGAGTCCATGTACACCAACAAAGTATGGACGTTGGACATTGCTCCAGAAGGGGTAAAACCCGTAGGATGCAAGTGGATCTTCAAAAGGAAGATTGGTGTAGATGGACAGGTTGAGACCTATAAAGCTAGACTTGTAGCAAAGGGTTTTCGTCAAAGACCTGGTTTGGACTATGACGAAACCTTTTCTCCAGTGGCTATGCTGAAATCCATTCGGATCCTTCTTGCCATTGCTGCCTTCCACGATTATGAGATTTGGCAGATGGACGTAAAGACAGCTTTTCTAAATGGAAATTTAGAGGAGTGTGTCTATATGGACCAGCCAGAGGGTTTCATTCAGAGTGGGAGCAGCGGAAATGTGTGCAAGTTGCTTAAGTCCATCTATGGACTAAAGCAGGCATCGCGGAGTTGGAACATCTGCTTTGATGAGACGGTCAAAGAATTTGGCTTTATCAAAAATCCAGATGAACCATGCATCTATAGTAGATTTGTAGCGAGAACTGTAGTATTCCTCGTTTTATACGTGGATGACATTCTCTTAATAAGAAATGACATTCCTATGCTACAATCTGTCAAGGGGTTCTTGTCGCACAAGTTCTCCATGAAAGACCTGGGTGATGCCTCATACATCTTGGGGATCCGGATCCATCGTGATAGATCCAAGAGGATATTAGGACTTTCAAAGTCCAGGTACATCGACACTATACTGAAGAGATTCAGTATGGAAGATTCCAAGCGCGGTAACCTGCCGGCTTGTCACGGGATCACCCTCTCTAAAGAGATGTCTCCCAAGACTGATTTGGAGAGGGATCGCATGTCTATTATACCCTACGCTTCTGCGGTAGGCTCTATAATGTATGCGATGTTGTTTACCAGACCGGATGTTGCTTATGCACTGAGTGTGGTAAGCCGGTATCAGTCAAACCCTGGGGAGAAACACTGGATAGCGGTAAAGAACATTCTCAAGTACCTGAGAAGGACTAAGGAGATGTTCTTGGTGTATGGCGGAAAAGACCTCCAGATCGAGGCCTTTGCTGACTCCAGCTTCCAGAGTGACAAGGATGATTCCAAGTCCATGTCGGCGTTTGTCTTTACCCTCAATGGAGGGGCGGTGTGTTGGAAGAGTTCCAAACAGGAAACCGTTGCAGACTCGACGATGGAAGCGGAATACATCGCTGCATCTGATGCCGCAAAAGAAGCCGTCTGGATGAGGAAGTTCTTGAAAGAACTTCAGGTGGTTCCGTCCATTGTTGATCCAATACCTCTGTATTGTGACAACAACGGGGCTATAGCTTTAGCGAAGGAACCCAGGTCCCATCAGAGATCCAGGCACATCTTGAGGCGGTATCACCTGATCAGGGAGATCGTGGATCGCCAGGAGATCGAGGTTCGAAGAGTCGCTTCAGAAGATAACACTGCAGATCCATTCACCAAGGCCTTACCCCAGACTTAGTTCGAGCGGCTGATCGAGATGATAGGACTTCGATACGCCAGTACATGGCCTTAGTGCAAGTGGGAGATTGTTAGTGTATATGCCCTAGAGGCCATTACTGTATCATACTAGTTTGTATATTACTTAATGGAAGCTTGGGATATTTACCTTGTATATACAATCTTGCTCAAAATAGTAGTATGCTACTTGGTTTGTTTCTACTTCAATGTGTACATGTGTTTATTTTAGTATATCGCCTATACACATTAGTGGAGCCCTTAGGATCTTTGCTTGATTACCAGCGTTGTGATGGCAGTCACACTAGTGGGGCTGGGTAATCTATAAGCGCATCCTTATGCAGGTCCCTGGTCGCAGGACTATCGAGACAGGGCATCGATACTCCGGAGTAGACTAGCGCATGTGCTTCTCATCCCAGTGTGGGAGACGGTCTGTCCCACAGCCGTCGGTACGTCGTACTTGAGATAGTATGCGGGTGCTCGTTGGGTTACGAGTACACTGGACAGGACTCGTCGGGAACTGACTAGTTGGTATTATGCCTATCGTCAGTTATCAGTTACCAGGTGACATGAGTACAGCTTAGTCCGCTGACTTGACACTGTCACTTCGCCTCGAGTGTGTTCCCACTGTACTTTGATTACTACCCTACCACGGCTCAAAGGAGTCATGCAAACAGGTGGTAGTTGGGTGCAGTCCCGTAGCACTTGGAGGCAGTGACGGTTAGACAGGATTCGTCTCTCCCGGTATTGGGGGTTGACATCGCGCTGTGTCTAGGAGAGCCATTACACGAGTAGTCCCTGGCCAGGGCAAACGAGATATACTGGTAGGCTTCCAGTATTATCTCAGGGTGTTTTGGGCTTCACTCCGACACGACTTGTACCGCTATTGGGGGACTGACGTTTACCGCCCCCTAGGCCCGCCATGCGATGTTAGTGTATATGCCCTAGAGGCCATTACTGTATCATACTAGTATGTATATTACTTGATGGAAGCTTGGGATATTCACAGTTGTACAGACAATCTTGCTCAATATAGTAGTATGCTACTTGGTTTGTCTCTGCTTTAATGTGTATATGTGTGTTTATTTATTATATCACCTATACGCATTAGTAGAGCCCTTAGGATCTTTGCTTGATTACCGGCGTTGTGATGGCGATCACACTCGTGGGGGCTGGGTAATCTACAAGCACATCCTTATACACGTCCCTAGTCGTGGGAGTACCGAGATAGGGCATCGATACTCCAGAGTAGACTAGCGTATGCGCTTCTCATCCCAGCACGGGAGACGGTCTGTCCCACAGCCGTCAGTACGTCGTACTTGAGATAGTATGCGGGTGCTCGTTAGGTTACGAGTACACTGGACAGGACTCGTCGGGAACTGATGGTTGGTATTATACCTATCGTCAGTTATCAGTTCCCAGGTGACATGAGTACAGCTTAGTCCGCTGACTTGACACTGTCACTTCGCCTCGAGTGTGTTCCCACTGTTCTTTGATTGCTACCCTACCACGGCTCTACTGAGTCGTGCAAACAGGTAGTAGTTGGGAGCAGTCCCGAAGCACTTGGAGGCAGTGACGGTTAGACAGGATTCGTCTCTCCCGGTATTGGGGGTTGACATCGCGCTGTGTCTAGGAGAGCCATTACACGAGTAGTCCCTGGCCAGGGCAAGCGAGATATACTGGTAGGTTTCCAGTGTTATCTCAGGGTGTTCTGGGCTTCACTCCGGCACGACTTGTACCGCTATTAGGGGACTGACGTTTACCGCCCCCCTAGGCCCGCCATGCGATGTATCAGACGAACAGACCGGACTGTACGGAGACTGTCACATACAGGCTCAGTAGGAGTGCAGATGGGGTTCACCTCGTCAGTCTTCTTATCGACATCTACCTGGGGACCGTTACGTACAGCTAGTGCCGCTTGCGGTCTGTGGTTAAACCCACTGCCAGCGTAGTGTCGAGTCTTTAGAGTCCCACACAGAGAGCTATTCGCCTTTAGGCTAAATGAGTAGAGGTCGCATGGTTTTGCGACAGGGTTCGTTCACATTCGCGCACTTGTGCACGTTTGCTGTCCGGACAGCTTATACTAGCGGGCTTTGGTTTAAGCCGGATCCTAGTATATGATTTGAGATTGGTTTTTCTCATTGTGTTCGTGTTCCTCGGATCACGAATGCGGGTGCGTATGCACAGTTGCTTGAGATTGAGGGTGAGGACCTTGATTAGGGTTAATGGCTATTGTCATTTTATTAACCCTAATATTTATGTGTGTGTTATCGTTAATTAGTAATTAGTTTAATAATTATCCATGGTTATGGTTGTTGACCATTTGACTTCTTTGACTTGTTGACCTAGGTTGACACTTTGACCATCATCATTTCTTTTGGAAGATGCTTTTTGATCTTTGCAAATTGAAATGATAATGGTCATGTCATGATTTACCATGATAATTATCTAGCTAATTATTCAATTAAATTAATCCACACATATTAGTGAGAATGGCTTTATTATTTTCTCATTCTCTCATATCATTTCTCTCTCTTGTTCATCCTCTCTCTCAAGCTCTCTCCCTCTCATGTGTTGAGAAACAAAAAAGCTTGAGAAAAACCTTCACTTGATCTTCTCTACTCTCTTCTAGGGTTCAAGTCTTAGCATTTCTTGCACTCTAGTTACTCCTAGCTTGGAGTTGAAGCCAAAGGTGGTGGCTTTCAAGTGGATCTTTCTTTGACGGGAGAAGACAAGCAAGGTGAACTCTTTCTACCATTCCTAGGAGCAATGAGAGAAGGACTAAAGACCAAAGGTATAACCTTTCCATCACTTAGCTACTTTGTAGTTAGGGTTAGCAAGTTTATGTTTAGCAAAGATCCTCACAAGCTTGGTCCATGTTGCCTAAGTCCATAAAAATCCAATTTTTATTATGTTTTCCGCCTCCCCGTAAGCACCGGGGTGGGCAACACGGACCTAACAGTGGTATCAGAGCCTAACTAAACATAAACTAGCTTGGTAGTAAAGTGTATCGAAGTTCGAAACGGAAAAATCGAAAAAACCAAGTTATAAAAACCTGAGTTTCTGTTAAAACTTTTTCTGGTCAAAACAAAATTTGTTATATCCCAAAAATCATCTCAGGCTTTTTAGAAGAAAACCACCAAAAACGATGCAGTAACTCAACCAAAGCGCCGCCCTTCCGCGGCAAAAGCAAGCTCTTGCCGCGGAACCGCGGCCAACTTTGTGAGTTACTGCATCGATTTTGGTGCAGTATGTTTCTTACATGGTTTTAGGATTTTTCAGATATATTATATGTGCCCAGATTTTCCAGAATAGAAATTTGTTTTTGGGGGCCTATAAATCCGTATTTTTCCGAACTTCAATATACTTTGACTAAGTTGGTTATATCTGTGATGTTCTTATGTATTAAACGTCGGCTAATCGCTATATGACGATTAGTCGGGGTTATACATATCTGTGATCTGTGATTGTTGTTGATGGTTTGTGTATATGAACTCGTTGGATTGTCGCGGATGAATAGCCGGGTGGATGTGAGATGAGAGTTTCTTTTTCTTTCATTCATGTAATAAATTTGTAAATTGATGTAATATTATTTTTTTTGGCCGCACAACCGGGTCGGGGTTGTAGCCGTCATTGTATAATTCTTTTTACTGTTTTTGCTCCTAGGATAGACCCATGGAGGGAGTGCACAAACTACCGGGTAGCTCGAAGTGCCGAGTGGCCTACTCATGGCATTGAGGGAGGTTGCTTCGCTTCGGGTACTTGGCGGGTAGTTTGCCGCACCCGTAGGGGTCTTGGGTGGGGTTTTGGCTATTCATCGCGACCGTGTAATCCGTTTTTCGTTGCAGGCTCGAACGAATTGCGGGTTCCTAGTATATCCAAAGTGTTCATCTGTGATCTGGATTGGCTATCATTGCTATATTGCTATATATAATAACTATTTAGGCGTTGCTTATGTTTTACAGCCGCGCTAGCCCAGCCCCCGCTCTGTCGTTAGTTAAGTAACCTAACGGGTGATGATGGGGCCCCGTGGCGAATGCGAATGGCATAAGCGTACGTCATATTTTGGTTGTTTTCTGCAATGGTAGGATTTAAATGATGGGACGCATTAAAAGAACTAATGCAAGAAAATAAACCTAAAAGACGTTGTTGGAACAAGTTTTTCAAAAAGCTGTTATTACAAGGACGTTCATCTTTTTGTTTTGCATCGCGGTATTCGGTTATGAATGCCCAGCACCTCAGTCGATGAGGCAAGGGCCGAGATCCCTTCACCGGGAGTGACCCCTTGGACAAAACTTTGCGTCAGGGTAATAACTTCATCATAGTCGATTATTCTTGCTTTGCATCGAGGTATTCATCTTACGAATGCCCAGCACCTCACACGACGAGGAAAGAGCCGAGATCCCTTCACAGGGAGTGACCTCTTTAGCAAAAGTTTTCGCCACTATGTTTTTCAAAAGGATGTATCACGTTCCTTCAACGATATCAAGTTCATTACGTTAACGGGTTTTTCGCCAAAAACCCAGCCGTAGCCCTCCGTCGTTTCTTATAAGTTATACTTAGTATTCGTGCTGCGTTTGTTGACTGTGTCAAGGCGCAGTGAACGGTAGCTAAGTGTAGCTTATTTGCTGGATACAATGTGATTGGTTAGGACATTTGTAGAACCTTGTTGACTGTGTCAAGGGTTATGCAGGTGGGTTTAATGCAATCAAGATAATGACGGGATGAACTTGACTAGGACCTTTTGATTTGTTGACTGTGTCAAGATCACTTGGGTCCTAGGGGCAAAAACCACATCGGGAGTTTCAAAAGAACTGAAACTTGCAGATTTAGCATACCTTCTGGAGTGTGGTGACTAGAGTGGATTCCATCTAGGTTATCACACAATGACAGTTGGATCCCGATCCCACTGATGAGTTGGTCTACTCTCGGGAGATTATTTCACTTAACGATCAATGCTATAAACCTAGTAGGTGTCTAGAAAGGTGTTAGCGGGGTTACGCCCCCAGGGAAAAGAGGTTATTTAATTAAGGAACTTCGCGAAAGCGTTGGAAAACCTCCCTCGAAGTACCGACACTAGCCTGGCTGAAAGGTTAAGCAAGTATTGTGACGTAAATTAAAACCCGGCTAGTTCTTCTTTTAAAAGGTTTTAAGAAGAATTTGAGTAAACAGTGGGAGACATCCTGGTTAGATAAATTAATAAACCAATCTAATCTTGCAAGAGCATACGCTGAGTGTTTCTTTTCTCTCTCTCCAGGCAGCAACCTTTTCACGCCCTAATCAAGATAATAAAATGTATCGCTTGACCGAACCGAATTCTTATTCGGGACTGGGGAAAGTTGGTTCAGCTCTAACTTGTGACAACAGTCATGAGTATGAGAATGGGAAAGAGGAAAGTATGGATTTCCAGGATACCCAGTTGAAGAAGAAGCATGGTTTTGCATCTACTTCAGGTGTTCTTGTAATTGAGAACTGTTTTACGGTCAGCCCTACCTCCTGGGTACTTGATACCGGATCAGGATCTCATATCTGTAATTTATTGCAGGGACTGAGAAAAAGTAGGAAAGTTGCACCGGGTGATATGTCGCTCAGAGTAGCGAACGGAGCACAAGTTAATGCGGCAGCCGTCGGTGAATATCACCTAGTATTGCCTAATGGCAAGACTATGATTTTGAACGATTGCTACTATGTACCCTCCATGGTTTGCAACATCATATCAGTTTCTTTACTCGATAAAGATGGATATGACTTTGTTCTTAAAAAGAATATCATGAACATTTACCTTCATAAGGTACTGGTTGCAGAGGGTACACTGTGTAATGGTATCTACGTTCTAAATCAGAATACAGTTCTCAATATACAAAACACACGCAAGAGGAAGAATTCAGATACGAATGAATCCTACTTGTGGCATTGTAGGCTTGGTCATATCGGAGAGAAAAGACTGAGTAAGTTGCATAAAGATGGACTCTTGAATACGTTCGAGTTTTCATCTTATGAAACTTGTCAGTCTTGTCTCAAAGGGAAGATGACCAAATCTCCGTTCACCAGACATGGAGAAAGAGCAAGAGAGCTCTTGGGACTCATACACAGTGATGTGTGTGGTCCGATGTCTATACATGCAAGGGGTGGGTTCTCGTACTTCATCACATTCACTGACGATCTCTCTAGGTTCGGATATGTGTATCTGATGAAACACAAATCTGAAGCTTTTGAGAAATTCAAGGAATTCAGAAAGGAAGTAGAGAACCAGATTGGCAAAAGTATCAAGATCCTCCGGTCTGATAGAGGAGGGGAGTACTTAAGCACGGAATTCCTAGATTACTTAAAAGAGAATGGTATTCTCTCTCAGCTTACTCCTCCTTATACACCACAGCACAACGGTGTATCGGAGCGGAGGAATCGTACCCTACTGGATATGGTTCGCTCCATGATGAGTAGTGCTGAGTTACCTCTTTCATTCTGGGGATATGCACTTCAAACTGCAGCACATCTATTGAATCAAGTTCCATCCAAATCCGTGCCTAAAACTCCGTATGAAATATGGAGTGGTAAAAGTTTGTATCTTAAACGTATTAAGATTTGGGGTTGCCCAGCTTATGTCAAAAAGCAGAACCCAGACAAACTTGAGGCACGGGCAGTTTTGTGTAAGTTTGTGGGATACCCAAAAGATTCAAGTGGGTATCTATTCTACCATGCAGAGGAACAGAAGATAATTGTTTCAAGAAATGCCACATTTTTAGAAAAAGAATTTCTTGTTAAAAACATTAGTGGCAGCACGGTAGAACTGGATGAAATTCCAGAAACACAAGCTTTAACAGAAAATTTGGAGGAACCGCTAGATTCAATAACCCCAAACGAACCTCAGCCACTCCGCAGATCTGGTAGGATTTCTCATCCGCCCGAGAGATACTACGGTTTTCTCATAGACGGGGATCGAGAGGATTGCATCTTGGAAGAAGATGACCCTACCAGTTTCAGGCAGGCCATTATCAGTAGGGACTCTGATAAGTGGCAGGAAGCAATGCAATCCGAAATGGAGTCCATGTACGCCAATAAAGTGTGGACCTTGGATATTGCTCCAACTGGGGTAAAACCCGTTGGATGCAAATGGATCTACAAAAGAAAACTTGGTGTAGATGGGCAGGTGGAAACCTATAAAGCTAGGCTCGTTGCAAAAGGTTTCCGTCAAAGACCTGGTTTGGACTATGACGAAACTTTTTCTCCGGTGGCTATGCTCAAATCCATTCGGATCCTACTTGCCATTGCTGCCTTCCATGACTATGAGATCTGGCAGATGGATGTTAAAACGGCTTTCCTAAACGGTTGTTTGGAAGAGTGCGTTTACATGGATCAACCAGAAGGTTTCGTAGACAGTGGGAGCAGCGGAAAGGTGTGCAAGTTGCTTAAATCCATTTATGGATTAAAGCAGGCATCGCGGAGCTGGAACATCTGTTTTGATGAGGCAATCAAGGAATTTGATTTCATCAAGAACGAAGATGAACCCTGTGTTTATAAGAAGATTGTAGGACGAACTGTCGTATTCCTAGTCTTGTACGTGGACGACATTCTTCTGATAGGAAATGACATTCCTATCTACAATCGGTCAAGCTGTTTTTGTCACAAAGGTTCTCTATGAAGGACCTGGGTGATGCCTCGTACATTCTGGGGATCAAGATCTATAGAGATAGATCCAAGAAACTATTGGGACTTTCGCAGTCCAGGTACATAGTGACCGTACTAAAGAGATTTAGTATGGAGGATTCCAAGCGCGGTAACATACCCGCATTGCACGGAATTACCCTCTCCAAGAAGATGTCTCCTAAGACTGACGAGGAGAGGGTTCGCATGAGCACTATACCCTACGCTTCGGCGGTAGGATCTATAATGTATGCGATGCTATGTACAAGACCAGATGTAGCTTACGCGTTGAGCACGGTAAGCCGGTATCAGTCGGACCCAGGGGAGGACCACTGGACAGCAATGAAGAACATTCTCAAGTACCTGAGGAGGACTAAGGAGATGTTCCTGGTTTACGGTAATGGAGACCTTAGGGTCGAGTCCTTTACCGATTCAAGCTTCCAGAGTGACAAAGATGACAGCAAGTCCGTCTCGGGTTTTGTGTTTACCCTCAACGGAGGGGCGGTATGTTGGAGGAGTTCCAAGCAGGATACCGTCGCAGACTCGACGATGGAGGCTGAATACATTGCTGCAAGCGATGCCGCAAAAGAGGCGGTCTGGATTAAGAAGTTCATTAGTGAACTTCAGGTGGTTCCGTCCATTGTTGACCCAATACCTTTGTATTGCGATAACAATAGGGCTATAGCTTTAGCGAAGGAACCAAGGTCCCATCAGAAATCCAGGCACATCTTAAGGCGGTATCACCTGATCAGGGAGATCATTGATCGACAGGAGATCGAGGTGCGGAGAGTGGACACAAAGGACAACACTGCAGACCCATTCACGAAGGCTCTACCCCAGACTCAGTTCGAGCGGCTGATCGAGATGATAGGTCTTCGATACGCCAGTACATGGCCTTAGTGCAAGTGGGAGATTGTTAGTGTATATGCCCTAGAGGCCATTACTGTATCATACTGGTATGTATATTACTTGATGGAAGCTTGGGATATTCACAGTTGTACAGACAATCTTGCTCAATATAGTAGTATGCTACTTGGTTTGTCTCTGCTTTAATGTGTATATGTGTGTTTATTTATTATATCACCTATACGCATTAGTAGAGCCCTTAGGATCTTTGCTTGATTACCGGCGTTGTGATGGCGATCACACTCGTGGGGGCTGGGTAATCTACAAGCACATCCTTATACACGTCCCTAGTCGTGGGAGTACCGAGATAGGGCATCGATACTCCAGAGTAGACTAGCGTATGCGCTTCTCATCCCAGCACGGGAGACGGTCTGTCCCACAGCCGTCAGTACGTCGTACTTGAGATAGTATGCGGGTGCTCGTTAGGTTACGAGTACACTGGACAGGACTCGTCGGGAACTGATGGTTGGTATTATACCTATCGTCAGTTATCAGTTCCCAGGTGACATGAGTACAGCTTAGTCCGCTGACTTGACACTGTCACTTCGCCTCGAGTGTGTTCCCACTGTTCTTTGATTGCTACCCTACCACGGCTCTACTGAGTCATGCAAACAGGTAGTAGTTGGGAGCAGTCCCGAAGCACTTGGAGGCAGTGACGGTTAGACAGGATTCGTCTCTCCCGGTATTGGGGGTTGACATCGCGCTGTGTCTAGGAGAGCCATTACACGAGTAGTCCCTGGCCAGGGCAAGCGAGATATACTGGTAGGTTTCCAGTGTTATCTCAGGGTGTTCTGGGCTTCACTCCGGCACGACTTGTACCGCTATTAGGGGACTGACGTTTACCGCCCCCCTAGGCCCGCCATGCGATGTATCAGACGAACAGACCGGACTGTACGGAGACTGTCACATACAGGCTCAGTAGGAGTGCAGATGGGGTTCACCTCGTCAGTCTTCTTATCGACATCTACCTGGGGACCGTTACGTACAGCTAGTGCCGCTTGCGGTCTGTGGTTAAACCCACTGCCAGCGTAGTGTCGAGTCTTTAGAGTCCCACACAGAGAGCTATTCGCCTTTAGGCTAAATGAGTAGAGGTCGCATGGTTTTGCGACAGGGTTCGTTCACATTCGCGCACTTGTGCACGTTTGCTGTCCGGACAGCTTATACTAGCGGGCTTTGGTTTAAGCCGGATCCTAGTATATGATTTGAGATTGGTTTTTCTCATTGTGTTCGTGTTCCTCGGATCACGAATGCGGGTGCGTATGCACAGTTGCTTGAGATTGAGGGAGAGGACCTTGATTAGGGTTAATGGCTATTGTCATTTTATTAACCCTAATATTTATGTGTGTGTTATCGTTAATTAGTAATTAGTTTAATAATTATCCATGGTTATGGTTGTTGACCATTTGACTTCTTTGACTTGTTGACCTAGGTTGACACTTTGACCATCATCATTTCTTTTGGAAGATGCTTTTTGATCTTTGCAAATTGAAATGATAATGGTCATGTCATGATTTACCATGATAATTATCTAGCTAATTATTCAATTAAATTAATCCACACATATTAGTGAGAATGGCTCTATTATTTTCTCATTCTCTCATATCATTTCTCTCTCTTGTTCATCCTCTCTCTCAAGCTCTCTCCCTCTCATGTGTTGAGAAACAAAAAAGCTTGAGAAAAACCTTCACTTGATCTTCTCTACTCTCTTCTAGGGTTCAAGTCTTAGCATTTCTTGCACTCTAGTTACTCCTAGCTTGGAGTTGAAGCCAAAGGTGGTGGCTTTCAAGTGGATCTTTCTTTGACGGGAGAAGACAAGCAAGGTGAACTCTTTCTACCATTCCTAGGAGCAAGGAGAGAAGGACTAAAGACCAAAGGTATAACCTTTCCATCACTTAGCTACTTTGTAGTTAGGGTTAGCAAGTTTATGTTTAGCAAAGATCCTCACAAGCTTGGTCCATGTTGCCTAAGTCCATAAAAATCCAATTTTTATTATGTTTTCCGCCTCCCCGTAAGCACCGGGGTGGGCAACACGGACCTAACATGCGATGTATCAGACGAACAGACCGGACTGTACGCAGATTGTCACATTCAGGCTCAGTAGGAGTTTATATGGGTTTCACCTCGTCAGTCTTCTTGTCGGCATCTACCTGGGGACCGTTACGCACAGCTAGTGCCGCTTGCGGTCTGTGGTTAAACCCACTGCCAGCGTAGTGTCGAGTCTTTAGAGTCCCACACAGAAGCTATTCGCCTTTAGGCAAAAGAGTAGAGGTCGCTTGGTTTTGCGACAGGTCGCATGGTTTTGAGACAGGGTTCGGTCACATCCGTGCACTTGTGCACGTACAGTGTCCGGACAGTTTACACTAGCGGACTTTGGTTTAAGCCAGATCCTAGTGTACCTTTTGGGATTGGATTTATCCAGTAGGCATGTTTGTTCCTCGGAACGCGGATGCGGGTGTGTATGCACAGTTGACGGAGAGACAGAGGCAGAGTATTCTCATTAGGGTTGTTGACCGTTGACAGTTGACTATTGACTTTTTGCTCAACCCTAATGAGAATATGATATGTGATTAACAATTATATTAAATTAAGTATTATAGTGACATGGTTGTTGAGGGATTGACTTTGTTGACTTGTTGACTTTTGTTGACTTGTTGACTTTGTTGACCGGTTGACTAGGCTTGACTAGTTGACCATCATGATAACCATAGCTATCATTTCATGGCAAAGACTTTTGCTTGCTTGCTCCTTTTTGTAAAATGAGTGCATGAAATGATATGGCTATGGTTGCTTAAACCATCACATAATACTTGATTGATATGATGAGTTATGATGGTTATGGATTATGAGAGGGTGAAAGACAAAAGAGAGGCTCATTCTCACTTGACCATTCTCTCTCTTGTTCTTGAGCTCTCATACTCTTGCTCTCACCCTCTTCCTCTTTCTCCCTCTCTTGACTCTATGGTTCACTTGTCTCATGAGTTGAGAACCAAGAACCATAGATAAAATCCCATACAAACTCTTCTCTACTCACTCTAGTTCACAAGGTTTAGCAAACCGAGTGAACCAGTTTCTTCAAAGTTCGAAGAAGGAGCCAAAGGTTGGAGCTTTCAGGTGGATCTATCTTCGGCGTAAGGAGACGACGGGAAGAAGCCGATCCGGACCACCATCGGAGCTTGAAGACGAAGGAGTTCAAGACAAGCAAGGTATAAACCCCCTAACCGAGTAGTTAACGACTCCTAGTTAGGTTGTTAGTTAGATGTTTAACAAAGATCCGAGTTTTAAGTCCATGTTACCACCTCTAGAATAATCGTTTTTTAACAAATTCCGCATGCCCGAAAGTACCGGGAGAGGTAGCATGGACTTACATGAACAGGATATAGGGGAATACCAGGATTCCCATGCCACCCGATTGAAGAAAGTACATGTTGATGCATTTTCTTCGGGTGTGTTCATTACAGAGAACCGTTTCTCCATTTGCCCTTCGTCCTGGGTATTAGATACCGGGTCAGGATCCCATATATGTAATCAGTTACATGGGCTTAGAAAAGGTAGAGAACTTGGAGAAGGTGATAAAGACATTAGAGTTGGAAATGGTGCAATTGTTGCAGCTAAGACTGTCGGGGAATATCACCTTGTGTTACCAACTGGTAATACATTGGTTCTGAACGAATGCTATTACATGCCGAACCTGATATGCAACATTATATCGGTTTCTTTATTGAGTGAAGAGGGATATAATTTTGTATTACAGGACAATGTTATGAACATTTTCCGTAACCAAAAGTTGGTTGGATCAGGCACGTTGTGCAATGGCATTTATGTTCTAAATCAATCAACAGTTCTGAGCATAACTAACACACACAAGAGGAAGAGTTCTGAACTGAACGAATCCTTCTTGTGGCATTGTAGACTGGGTCACATCAATGCGACACGACTAGCTAAGTTGCATAAAGATAGATATTTAAATCCGTTTGAATTTTCATCTTATGACACTTGCCAGTCATGTCTCAAAGGCAAGATGACCAAAACTCCGTTTACGGGACACGGAGAAAGAGTTACCGAACTCTTGGGATTGATACATAGTTATGTATACGGTCCCATGTCTACACATGCCAGGGATGGTTCTTCGTACTTCATTACATTCACTGACGATCTCTCTAGATTCGGATATGTGTTCCTGATGAAACACAAATCAGAAGCTTTTGAGAAATTTAGAGAATATAAACAAGAAGTCGAAAACCAAACCGGAAAAAGTATTAAAATCCTTCGATCTGATCGAGGAGGTGAATACTTGAGCAATGAATTCCTGGACTTCCTAAAAGAGAATGGGATTCTCTCTCAGTTGACTCCTCCCTATACACCACAGCACAACGGTGTATCAGAACGGAGGAACCGCACCCTATTAGATATGGTGCGCTCTATGATGAGCACAGCTGAGTTACCAATTTCCTTCTGGGGATATGCGCTTGAGACAGCCATGGACCTATTGAATAGAGTTCCTACCAAATCAGTGCCTACCACTCCATATGAGATATGGAAAGGGAAGAGACCACATCTTAATTACATTAAGATATGGGGTTGTCCAGCCTATGTCAAAAGACAAAATCCGGACAAACTCGAGGCAAGATCAGTCTTATGTAAGTTTGTAGGATATCCCAAAAATTCACAAGGGTATATCTTCTACCATCCCGAGGAACAAAAGGTGTTTGTTTCTCGACATGCCACTTTCTTAGAAAAGAGTTTTCTTATGAAACAGACAAGTGGCATTGAGGTAGAACTGGAAGAGGTTCCAGTAGCATAAACTATAACAGAAGACTTGGTAGAACCAGAGGATTCAGTAGTACCCGACGAACCCCAGCCTCTCCGCCGATCTAGTAGGGCTTCTCGCCAACCTGAGAGATACTACGGTTTTCTCATGGATGGAGGGAGCGAGGATTGCATCATGGATGATGATGACCCAACTAGCTTCGAGCAGGCCATCACGAGTAGGGACTCAGTGAAATGGCTGGATGCTATGCGGTCCGAGATGGAATCCATGTACACCAACAAAGTATGGACTTTGGAAGTTGCTCCTGAAGGGGTAAAACCCATTGGGAGCAAGTGGATCTTCAAGAAGAAACTTGGTGTAGATGGGAAAGTGGAGACTTTCAAAGCTAGACTTGTTGCAAAAGGTTTTCGCCAAAGACCAGGTGTGGACTATGACAAAACTTTTTCTCCAGTGGCTATGCTTAAATCCATCCGGATCATGCTTGCCATCGCTGCATATCATGATTACGAAATCTGGCAAATGGATGTTAAGACCGCCTTTCTAAATGGTCATTTAGAAGAGTGCGTGTACATGACTCAGCCAGAGGGTTTCGTAGACAGTGGGAGCAGCGGGAAGGTGTGCAAGCTGCTTAAATCCATTTATGGATTAAAGCAAGCATCGCGGAGTTGGAACATCTGCTTTGACGTCGTTATCAAAGAGTTTGATTTCGTCAAAAACCCAGATGAACCTTGTATTTACAAGAAGGTGACAGAGAGTAAGGTTGTCTTCCTCGTATTGTACGTGGACGATATACTCTTGATAGGAAATGATATTCCTATGCTGCACTCGGTCAAGCTCTTCTTATCACAAAGATTCTCAATGAAAGATCTTGGTGATGCCTCCTGCATATTGGGAATAAGGATCTATAGAGATAGATCCAAAAGGATATTGGGATTGTCCCAATCCAGGTACATTGACACCATACTAAAGAGGTTTAGTATGGAAGATTCCAAGCGTGGGAACTTGCCCACGATCTCTGGAGTCACTCTCTCCAAAGAGATGTCTCCCAAGACTGATTTGGAGAGAGCTCGCATGCAAGGGATACCCTATGCTTCAGCTGTAGACTCTATCATGTACGCGATGCTATGTACCAGACCCGATGTAGCATACTCACTAAGTGTAGTGAGCAGGTATCAAGCTGATCCTGGAGAGAATCACTGGACAGCTGTGAAGAGCATTCTCAAGTACTTACGAAGGACTAAAGAAATGCTCTTGGTGTATGGTAACGGAGAACTCCAAGTGGAGTCCTTTACCGATTCGAGCTTCCAGAGTGATAAGGACGACTCTAAGTCGCAGTCGGGGTTTGTCTTTACCCTTTACGGAGGGGCGGTTAGCTGGAAGAGTTCCAAGAAGGAAACCGTGGCAGACTCGACGATGGAGGCTGAATACATCGCTGCCAACGATGCTGCTAAAGAGGCTGTATGGATCAAGAAGTTCATTACTGAACTTGGAGTGGTTCCATCCATTGAGCATCCAATACCTTTGTATTGCGATAACAATAGAGCGGTGGCTTTGGCCAAGGAACCCAGGTCCCATCAGCGATCCAGGCATATTCTGAGGCGGTATCACCTGATCCGGGAGATAGTTGATCGCCGGGAGATCGAGGTCAGGAGGGTTGACACGAAGAACAACACGGCGGATCCACTCACAAAGGCCATACCACAGATACAGTTTGAGAGACTCTTCGGGATGCTCGGTATGCGATACTACAGCAGCTGGCCCTAGTGCAAGTGTGAGATTGTTAGTTGTATGTATGCCCTAGAGGCCAGTATTGTACAGATGATGTATATAATATTGGATACTTGGACATATATAGAGATGACATTCTTGCTCGATATGATAGTATGCTATCTGGTTACTCTTTATCTTAACATGTACACTTGTCTCTTTAAACTGTCTTATAGTTACATGTTGGTAAAGCCCTTAGGATGTGTACTTGACTACCTGGACTATGATGCAGATCATACTAGTGGGGACATGGTAGTCCATAAGTACATCCTTCAAGGTCCCTAGTCGTGGGTGTATCGAGACGGGGCATCGATATACCAGTGTAGACTAGCGTATACGCTTCTCGACCCATGAGATGGGTGATGGATGATCCCATATCCATTGGTGTTTGACATCAGAGATGGTGTACGGGTGCTCAGTGGAGACTGGGTACACTGGACGGACTCGCCGAGAACTCCCAGATGGTATTATACCTCACGTCAGATGGCAGTTCTCAGGTGACACTTGTACAGGTTAGTCTGTAGACCCGAGATCGTCATAGAGTCTTGTGTGATTCCCACTGTGCTTTGATCTCCACCTTACCACGTCCATGAGGGCGTGCAAAACGGTGGTCTTTGGGTACAGTCCCGAGTCACATGGAGGCAATGAGCGATAGGAGGGGTTTCGTCTCTCCCGTTATTGGGGGTTGATGTTGCGCTGTGCTTGATTGGCCGTAACAGGGAAGTCCCTGGCCAGGGCTGATCAGAGATTTGCTGGTAAGTGTTACCAGTGGTTTCTCGACCCGTTATGAGCCTCACATCAGCACGACTTATCGGTTATTGGGGTCTGACGTTTACCACCCCTAGACTTGATATGCGACATATCAGACGAACAGACCGGACTGTACGGTAAGTGTTACTGGTTGGATTCACAGGAGTGTGAGCGGGCTATCTCGTCGATCTTCTGATCGCTCAATACCCGGATGGCCGTTACGTTTAGCAGACCGCTTGCGGCTTGTGGGTGCTTGATATGATCATCATCTGCTACCGGCGTATTGACGAGTCTTTAGAGTCCTACACAGAGGTTTCCTGGCTCAAGCGAAACGAAATAGGAGCGCATATGAGATATGTACAGGACCGAGAATAATGCGTGTATGTGATACCGTATTTCATTCTCGCGATGAATGTATCGATTGGTTATATTCGATATAACCTAGATATCGAATCAAGGATTGATTCGATAAGCCGATACATAGGATACTAGTCGGTTATATGCGATATGACCGGATCGTTAAATCAAGTGTTGATTTAATGATTTAATGTATAATTATATATTTGATATATTACTTTGCATTAGCTAGTATTGGTTCACTTTAAATGGATTTTCTCACTTGATGTGCAAGTTGTATATGTGATATACTTTTGTGCACATGTTTGTATCATGTTTGATGATACTTGCTCATTTGGTTAAGTGTATAGAATTAAACCATGGTTAAGTTGATGATTAGGGTTTTGCTTATACATTTATTTATTTGTTTGTTTATTTATTTATTTGGAATAGATTATGATGAGAATGGTGGCTTTCTTTGTTTCTAGTTGAAGCTTCATGAAGCTTTGACTTTGTAACCATTCTTGTCTTCATGCTTAACCCTAACCCTTCCAAGTAACCATGATCTATTCTCTACACTCTACCTTAGTTAGTATATGATAAGTATTCATTATCTTTTCATTTTTGAATGAACACTTATCATATTCTAGCTTCATCTTCTTCTTCATCTTCAAAGAAAAAGCTTAAGTCCATTAATGGAAACTTGAGCTAAAGTGAGAGAAATCCAATTCTAAAGTGAACCCACCTCCTATTTCTTCACTCTCTACCTCTTGCCAAGTAGTATAGGGTGTTTTCTTCACAAGTTTCATAACTTGGTGAAGTTGGAGCTTGAACTTGTGATGCCTCAATGTAGATCATCTTCGGCACGAAGCCGACGCCTAGCCCGCCCATTTCTCCGATGAAGCCGACGATTGAGTCCGGGATTCGAGATGGACAGCGAGAGGACGCCTACGTGGAGCTAAGGAAGTGAAGAACCGGATCTACAAAGGTTGTAGCCTCTCTCTTTTAGCTAAGATGTTAACTAGTTTCGTTTTTCGCCTAGAATTCTAGTCGACGATCCGTATTAGGGTTTCTCGGCACCCATAAAATTTTGAAATTGGCATGGTTGATGCCTTGTGAGACTTCATTTGCGTGCCTAGGAACCCTACACCATTCCCAACCCGGAGAGTGTGATCACCTTTCTTCAACAACCTGCTATTTCTCAACCCCTGCAGACAATTGCAGATGTGAGATCCTGACCCAGTATCTAATACCCAGGAAGCAGAGTTAATTGAAAAACAGTTTTCTGTTACAAACACACCTGAATTGGAAGCATCACCATGCTTCTTCTTCTGGAGGTCGGCCAAGTATTTAACACAGTTTCTCTTCCAGTGCCCAGTCTGGTGGCAGTAGAAACATTCCCCACGACCTGTCGCAGCAGCCCCTTTCTTGTCCCTTCCCGATGCCTTTTTCACTCCGCCTCTCTGCTTGATGGGATTCCTCTTCTTCTTTCCCTTGGCCTTGGCTTTCGGGATGGAGTAAGAAGATGGCCCAGCAATAAGAGCGGGAGTTTTCGCTACCTTTAGCGTGCTCTCTGCACTCCTCAACATATTAAGGAGTTCTGGTAAAGACTTCTCCATGTTGTGCATGTTGAAGTTTACAATGAATTGAGCAAAGGCAGGGGAAAGGGACTGTAGAACAATATCAACATACTGCTCGTTCTCCATAGTCCAACCCAGGTCCTCAAGTTCTTCGATAAGTCCAATCATCTTCAATACATGGTCACCTACAGACGTGCCAGCAGCCATCCGCATCTGAAACAACTTTCGAGATGCCTCGTATCTGAGAGTACAAGATTGCTCTCCATACAACTCCTCTGTATGGAGAAAGATGGATTGGACATCCATCTTCTCGTGCTGCTTCTGATGTTCATTGTTCATAGAAGCTAGCGCGAGGCACTTGGCTGTTGCGCAGTCTGTATCCCATTTCTTGCGGATTTCTTTATCCGCAACTGAAGAATCAGGGCCTGGGCTAGGAGGGGCTGGAGTAGCCAGGACGTATCCGACCTTATCATATGTTAGGGCAATATTCACGTTCCTTAGCCAATCTTTGTAATTCGGTCCAGTGAGTTTGTTTTTGTCTAATAAAATTTTAAGTCCCGACATCGGTATCTGCTATTAGGAGATAGAAAAGAAGTCATTCAGCGATTGCTCTTGCATAATTAGATTGGTTATTAAT
This sequence comes from Agapanthus africanus, assembly GCA_030015575.1. Classification (NCBI taxonomy): domain Eukaryota; kingdom Viridiplantae; phylum Streptophyta; class Magnoliopsida; order Asparagales; family Amaryllidaceae; genus Agapanthus; species Agapanthus africanus. Next base: position 145,642,356 of record CM057343.1, on the reverse strand, counting down.
CATATCTAATTGTTGTCTCCCACTACTTTTTATCAAATTTTCCTTCAAACCTAAAAAGAAAACTAGCCAGGATTAATTGCAATCTACAAGTTCGCTAACCGAAAAGTGCAAAATTCTCCCGGGAGTAACTTTTACTCATAGTGGGATCGGGATCCAACTATCATATAGAAGGTATGCAATCTCATTGCAAATTTCAACTCTTGAAATTCCCGATATGATTTTTACCCCTAGTGACTTATGACCTTAACTATGGTCAACAAATCATAAGCACTAGTCAAGTTCAACCCGCCATTTCGTGATTGATTTAGACCCATCCACATGACCCTTAACTATGGTCAACAAAGTCATGAGAATGCCCTAATCGATCGCATCAAATGCTTTGTAGGAATTCACCACTTAGCTACCGTACACCACGCCTTAACTATGGTCAACAAACGTGGCACGAATACTAAGTACTCTGCTTCCTAAAATGGCGGAGGGCAACGGATGGTTTTTTTATGAAAACCTTTAACGTTTTGAACTTGATATCATTGTAGAATCAAGTGGGAAGGAGTGGTTTAAGCTCCAGTTTTAAAAATCGAATGATTTTGTAGTATCTTTCTAATTTTGCTAAAGAGGTCACTCCCGGTGAAGGGATCTCGGCTCTTTCCTTATCGAATAAGGTGCTGGATATGTAAATACCACGATGCAAAGCAAAGTTAGATCAACTATAAAATCAAATCGAGTTCTTTGTAACATTTTCCAGTTTCGCTAAAGGGGTCACTCCCGGTGAAGGGATCTCGGCCCTTTCCTCATCGAATGAGGTGCAGGATATTCAAGAATACCACTATACAAAACAAAAACTAGAGTTACCCTTTTTCAAAAAGTTTGATTCTACAACATCTTTAGGTTTCTTTCTCTTAACATTAATCACATTAATGTTGTCCCATCTTTTACGTTTCCTAAACATCACAGAAAAGAAACGCAAATAGAACGTACGCTTATGCCATCCGCATTTGCCACTGGGCCCCGTCATGTACCGTTATGTTACTTAACTAACGGCAGAGCGGGGGCTGGACTAGCGCGGGTGCAAAACATAAGCATCGTTTATTGTATATATCTCATATATAAATACAACCATTTCAGATCACAGATGAATGCATTGGATATGCTAGGAATTCCGTATTTCATTCAAGCCCTTAATGAAAAACGGGTTCCACGGTCGTGATGAATAGCCAAAACCCCCCTAGACCCCTACGGGTGCGGCAAACTACCCGCCAAATTCCCGAAGTGTAGCAACCTCCCTCAACAATTGAGTAGGCCACTCGGCACTTGGAGAACCCGGTAGTTTGTGCACCCCACCTTGGGTCTATCCTAGGAGCAAAAACAGTAAAAAGAAATTATACAACGGTGGCTACAACCTCATCCTGGATGTACCCGTAAAACAATATTACATGTCTTTTTACAAATTACATGGAATGAAAAAAAACGCTCTTCTCACACCCCCCGGCCATTCATCACGACGATCCAACACATTCATATACACATACCATCTCATGATATCCATATGTGCAACCCCCACTAATCGTCATATAGCAATTAGCGGACGTTTCAAACACATATAACAAAAATGAAAACCCGATTAGCCAAACACTATTAGAATTTCGATCGATAATTTTAAACCATGCCAACACTTGACATGTCCCTGTACAAACACCTTTGTAAAATTCTACATATCCCCAAAACCCTAATTCTTCAATATAAGATCACTGTAGAAAAAGGAGTCGATCGAGCTTCTAACTTTTGGCTAACATCTAATTGTGGTTTAGTTAGGCTCTGATACCATCTTGGTGAGTGCTGCATGCTCCCACAACTCTTGTGGCGCGACGGAAACGGTGAACGAAAATTTTCTTGGCATACAACACGCACTTAACCGAAGATCTTGTCTAAACCACAACTAGTAAACCCTAACTAGAGATCTTATCTACTATGTTAGGGATTATACCTTGATGATACGGTCCTTCGGATCTTCTCTTGGATGCAACTCCTTTGCTCCTTTCTCCTCTTTTGGTGAACTCCTTGGCTCCTTTAGATCTTGCCGATGTTTTCGATCTCCGGCCACCGAAGACCTAGATGATCCACCCGAGAGTTTTCGTGCAAGCTAGAAACTCTTCTCAAGAGTTTAACCTAGAGACCAAATTTGCTAGAAGAGGTCACTAGGATGATGTAGAGATAAGTGTATTGGATTAACTTGAATTCCTAAGCTTTGGATTCACATCTCATGTGAGGGTTTAAGCTAGGAAGAATGATAACCATCATTTTCTTTCTTTCTTCTTATACACTTGTTATGATACACTTATCATAATTTTGTGTAGGATTGGAATGCTATAATTTCACATCTCATGTGAAGGTATTTATAAGAAGAAGGAGGAGGAGAGAATAAGTGCATTTCATGATTAAAAAGTTTAAGCACGATGAAAAAGAAAATAGCACTAACTAAAGCATGTATTATGAAAGAAGTATCATGCTTTAATAGTACATCCACTTCAACAACCACATTATCATGCTTATACCTTTTAATTTACACCTCACTAATTTATTTTCACAAAATAAATGATGTCATAATTATGTCATTATGAGGTGGCACCTTCTAGAAGGTATTCTTGTAACAATTACAAAAATACCCCTCCTCCGTATACCGTATACCGTATACTGTATACACGCATCCGAATTCCGAAAAATACGAATACCATTAATCCAATAACATAATACCGGTATCCGGCCAGTATTATTCTTCCGATTATTATTCCTGTAACAATTACACGAATATAATCGAAAATCTGCCGCAACACCTTACGGCTGCCGTAACAACTTACGGTCTCTACATCTTTCGCCTGAACGAGGGAACCATCTGTGTGGGACTCTAAAGACTCATCAGTACGCTGGCAATGGGTTTAACCACAAGCACGTCAGCGGCACTAGCTGTGCGTAACGGCTACCCAGGTACATGACGAAAAGGTGGCCGACGAGCGAACTCATCACAACCCTTACTAGCCTGTAAGCAACACTTACCGTACAGTCCGGTCTCTTCGTATGATACGTCGTATATGAAGTCTAGGGGTGGAAAATGTCAGACCCCAGTAACTTTATAAGTCATATTGATTTACGGCTCATAACAGGTCGAGGAACTACTGATAACACTTATCAGTAAACCTCGAGAACCCTGGCCAGGGATTTAGGTGTTATAGCCGATCAAACATAGCGCGACATCAACTCCCTATACCGGGAGAGACGAAACCCCTCCTATCGCTCATTGTCTCCATATGATTCGGGACTGGACCCAAAATCTACCTGTTTGCACGACTCAATAGAGCCGTGGTAGGGAGGAAATTAAAGTACTGTGGGAATCATACAAGACTCTATGACGATCTCGGGTCTACAGACTAACCTGTACAAGTGTCGCTAGAGAACTGCTATCTGATAATAGGTATATATACCATCTAAGAGTTCTCAGCGAGTCCTGTTCGGTGTACCCATTCTCCAATGAGCACCTGTGTGCAATCTTTGATGTCAAACATCAATGGTTGTGGAATCAACCATCACCCTCAGGGTCAAGAAACGTACACACTAGTCTAATCTGGTAATACCGATGCCCTGTCTCGATATACCCTCGACTAGGAACTATTGAAGGATATGCTTGTAGACTGCCAAGGTCCCACTAGTATGATCTCATCATAATCCTGGTAGTCAAGCATAGTCCTAAGGGCTTCATCAACACATCAAATGTTATGATAAAGATAAACCAGATAGCATACTATCATTTCGAGCAAAGATTGTTTCTTTACATATACATGCCTAGTATCCTATACAATACAGGCCTCTAGGGCATACATATCTAACATCAAGTACCCATCCTAAGGCTTTATCAACATGTAATAGAGAGACAATAAGTGTAAATGTTAAGATAAAGTGTAACCAGATGGTATACTATCATGTCAAGTAAAAAAGTCCTCCATATATATGTCCAAGCATCCACTACAATATATATCGCATGTACAGTAATGGCCTCTAGGGCATACATATAACTAACAATCTCCCACTTGCACTAAGGCCATCTGTTGTAGTATCCAATACCCAACAATATAACAGTGGTTGTAGTATCTCATACTCAACCATCCTATACAAGTCTCTCTAGGGGTAATGCCTTTGTGAGTGGATCCGCTGTGTTATCCTTCGTGTCTACTCTCCTTACCTCGATCCCTTGGAGATCAACCTGTAAGTTTACGCTAGCGCCCCGGCCGTCTACAGACGCCAAATGCGGAACAAAAAACTTTTAACTGGCGCTATCGTATACTTTAACCCGGATCTGCCATTATTGCTAAACTAACAAACTGTAAAGAGTGTAGAAAGGTTATACCGAACGATCCGAGTCCTTCGTTCTTCAACCATCATCCCACGCTCCGTTGCGGCTGCTCCGATCTCATCGATCTCCAATATGCTCGTCTAAGTGGCACCACATCACTGATTCTTTAAACGGGCTCCCGCCTCTGACTCGAGGCAACTCGGTCGTCAAGTTTGCCAAAAGAGATGACCAAGATTGATGTAGAGAATGAGTAGAAGACTTTGTCTCGTTCCGTCCAAAGCTATGGACGAACGGTTAATGAAGTTGCCGAGGGAATCGGGTGATGGAATGAAATGAGCTGTGAAATTCCATACACCGAAAACTATCATAATCTTTTACAAATAAAAACTCAAGTAAAAGAGAGTGAGAGGAGGGGAGGGGCCGGCCATATATATGAAAGGAGGGAGGTGAGTGTAGGAGAGGGGAGAGTAACCTTAAGCAAAAATATCATATGTGAACACAAACTAAAATATCTTAAGGAAAACAAAACCTCATTGAAATCAAAGCATGAGTCATTAACCTTGTCACCAAATTCTAGAACCTTCTAGAACCTTCTAGAAGCATGACTCACTCTCATCCAAGAAAAGATAAATCCGTCTTTAACCGAATGTTAAAAGACGGTTGATAGAAAACTGGAAACTGGCAACTTCCAAAAGTGATCCTGAAACAACTTTCAGGATAACCCCGTAACTGTATAAATATACCCGCATTTGTATTACGACCGAATACAAATGCAACTGAGACAAAGATATTATATCTACTCAATACAATACTCGAATCCGGCTTAAACCAAAGCCGACCAGTATCATCTGCCCGAAAACTGACACGTGCGTAAACGCACGTGCATTTTCCGAACCCTGCCATAAAACCATACGGCCTCTACAACGTTTCACCCGAACTTGGGAAACTGTCTGTGGGGACTCTAATGACTCGTCAGTACCCTAGCAGTGGGTTTAACCACAAACCGTCAGCGGCACTAGCTATGCTTAACGGCTGCCCATGGACTGACCTCAAGGGAGGCTGATGAGCGAACTCATCCAGAAACCCTACTGAGCCTAACAGTGACAATGTATATACAGTCCGGTCCGTTCGTCTATGAGTATCGCATATCTGCCTAGGGGGCTAGTAACGCCAGACCCCCAATAGCAGTATAAGTCGTGTCGGAGTGTAGCCCAATAACACCCTGAGATACTACTGGAGTACCTACCAGTAAATCTCCTGCCATGGCCATGGACTATGTGTAATGGCTCTCCTAGACACAGCACGACCTCGCCCCTAATACCGGGAGAGACGAAACCCCTGCCGATCCGCTCACGTGCCTCCATATGGCTCGGGACTGTACCCAAAAACTACCTGTTTGCACGACTCCTTTGAGCCGTGGTAGGGTAGAAATCAAAGCACAGTGGGAACTCACACGAGACAAATGACGACCTCAGGTCGATGAACTAACCTGTACACATGTCACCAGGGAACTGCTATCTGACGATAGGTATAGTACTAACTAGCAGATTCCCGGCGAGTCCTGTCCGGTGTACTCATAACCCAATGAGCACCTGTATACATCTTAGGTGATCCAACTGACACCAGTGGCTTGTGAGACCGGCCATCGCCCCTCGTCGGGGTCTCGACTGTATACACTAGTCTACTCCGGAGTATCGATGCCCTGTCTCCAAACTCCCACGACTAGGGACCACTATTAAGGATATGCATATAAACTACCCAACTCTCACGTATATGATCGCCATCATACTGTTGGTAGTAAAGCAAGATCCTAAGGGCTCTATCAAAGTGTAACATGTAATCAGTCACCTGAACATGTACACAACTGATAGAGGCAAACCAGATAGCATACTATCATATCGAGTAAGACTGTCCTACCGGTATAGGTCCTCCGCAATCATTGCAATCACGTACCTGCGATCCAATAATTGACTATGAGGGCACTATCTCCAACAATCTCCCACTTGCACTTAAGGCTAATTATTGCGATGTCGACTACTCACAGCCCGTGTGAAACCGAACATTCAACTCCTCTACTAATCAGTTTCACAAAGCCCGTTTGTAAAACTATTGTGTTCGAGAAATAGCCTCAGTGAGTGGATCCGCCTAGAAGTTTCTTTCTATATCTCTCTTAATCTCAAGTTCGCGGAGAAAGCCATCTCCCGAATTGAGTAATACCTGTCTTAGAATATGTCTGGATATCTGATGGGACCTAGTTCATAAATGAACTCCAAATCCAAACTTCTTAGACTGTATCGATCACTGAACCTAATCAGTATCCGGCACCATGCCACCCACAGTATTCTCTTGGACCGCCTGTCCATAATACTTTCCCTCTTCGTCAGAGGGAAAAACTATAACTCTGACAATCACTCTGTCAACCATGTCACCTTTGAAGCCTGGAATGATAATCGTCTCCCGAAGGAGGCTGCCGTCATCAAATCCGTAGAACATGTACTTATGTTCTAAAACTGCTTCCTTATGTTTCTCCAGGATTGGATTAATAAAAACTTATTGCATCTAGTGCAAAAACAACATCTGGTGTGGTACTTGACATCTCATGATTGACTCAATTGCCTAAGCAAGTGATCTGCCAATCATGCACATCCCTCTCCCCTTTAGTTTGTAAGACACCTTTAGAGAGGGTGACTCCATCACCTGCAGGTACACCACCATGCTAGGAGTCAACTATTCCAAAAACCATTAGAATATCTGTCAAAGTACCCACACTGGGAAACTACCCAAATCCAGATCTAAAACCATAGATCTAGAAACCAGAATGTCAAATATTATATCCATATCCTGTCTGGAGAAACAACTGTGTGACGACCACAGTACAACCGATCGTAGTATAAGAATTTTACTTGCTACTCTGTGTATGTCATCCAGATACCATGACATCATACCCTACTACCTTCTTAACAAATCCATCACTTATTCTGATTGAAGTTAAACCCATGACTGTCATATCAAAATTAGATGATCTATCTCCGCTATAACTGCTCTAGTCTATAAATAGACATAAGCTACTTGCCCACTATGCTTCTGCTGCTCCCACTGACTACGACAACCCTCCTACTGGGTCTCATATCCTGGAACAATAGTAGTGTCAAGTCTGGGTAGATAAGAACCTCCCTGTCACCGTCCTTGAGGCTACCGGAGTACCTCTCGGGTGTCTGAGGTTACCCATCATATCTGCGGAGTGGCTATTGGAATGTCAAACCTGATTGAATATATAGGTCCTATCAAATTTTCCATAATCGTTCGCGGTTCTGGAATCACTTCCAGTTCTACCATACTCCCACTACTGTTTTCTGAAAAAGAATCCATTTTACTAAAACTGTGGCGAGTCAAGAACAATATCACTATTGATCTTCCAAATGGTAGAATATCAACCCTCGCCATAGCCAGGGTCAACCCACAAACAGCCATTACAGAAACGTGCCCTGAGTTATCCAGAGTCTGGTTTTAAGCATAAGCTGGACAACTCCCTGTACCTTAACATCTTTTAAGGTACGAACTATTCTATATCCAATATAGAAACTTTGGCACTTATTTAATTGGAACCATATTCAAATCATGCAGCTGTCTCCAGTGCATATCTGTAGGGTTCCTAGGCACTCTAGTGAGGTCTCCCAAGCCATCAACCATGGCAATTTCAAAAATTATGGTGCCTACAAACCCTAAACTACGGATCGATAAATAGTAGTCTAGGCGAACAAAGAACTAGTTAACACTTAACTAATGAGAAAACGGAAATACAACCTTTGTAGATCCGGTGCTCCACCTCCATAGCTCCGCAACGAGGTCCTCTCCGCTGTCCAAGTCAAATCCGGGCTCTAGGATCGGCTTCGTCGGAGAATGGGCAAGCTAGGTCGTCGATGTCCATGCCGAAGATGATCTACGTCGAGGCATCGCTAAATCAAGCTCACTACTTCACCAAGTCATGAAACTTGTGAAGTAAACACACTCTACTACTTGGCAAGAGGTAGAGGATGAAGAAATAGGAGTTGGGTTAACTTTAGAATTGGATTTCTCACTTGTTTGCTCAATTCACCATTGATGGAGGTGAAGCTTTTCTTCTTGAAGTCAAGGAAGAAGAAGAAGAAGCTTATCATAAGTTAATTAGAAAAAGAAAAGAATAATCAAAACTTATCATAACTAAACCATGGTAAAGTGTAGAGATTGAACTAGGGTTAAAACAAATGGTTAGGTTAAGCATGAGATAAGAATGGTGGACAAAGTCAAAGGTTCATGAATCTTCAACTACAATCCAAAACAAGCCACCATTATCCTCATTTCCTTTTCCAAAAAGAAAATAAATAAATAAATAAATAAATAGATATGAAAAACAAAACCCTAACCATTTGAATAACCATGGTTTAATCTTTACACAAACTCAAGTTAGCATGCATCATCAAACATGATACATACAAGTGCACAAAAACATATCGCATATGCAATGCGCACGAACCAAGTGAGAAAATCCGTCTAAAGTGAACCGATACTAGTTAATGCAAAGTAATATATCAAATATATAATTATACATTAAATCATTAAATCAACACTTGATTCAATGATCCGGTCATGCGCACACAACCGACTGGTATCATTAGTAACATCTTATCGAATCAACACTTGATCCGATAACCCGGCTATATCGCATATAACCGATCGATGTCACATCGCGAGAATCGAATACAGTATCACATACTCGTATTATTCTCGGTCCCGCACATATCTCATATGCGCTCCTATTTCGTTTCGCTTGAGCCAGGAAACCTCTGTGTAGGACTCTAAAGACTCGTCAATACGCCGGCAGCAGGCGATGATCATATCAAACACCCACAAGCCGCAAGCGGTCTGCCAAACGTAACGGCCACCCGGGTATTAAGCGATCTGAAGATCGACGAGCAAGCCCGCTCACACTCCAGTGAATCCGACCAGTAACACTATCGTACAGTCCGGTCTGATCGTCTGATATGTCGCATATCTCGCCTAGGGGTGGTAGACGTCAGACCCCAATAGCTCAATAAGTCGTGTCGATATGAGGTCTATAACTGTTCGAGAAACTACTGGTAACACTTACCAGTAAATCTCAGCAACCCTGGCCAGGGATTTCCTGTTATAGCCAATCGAACACAGCGCAACATCAACCCCCTATACCGGGAGAGACGAATCCCCTCCTATCGCTCATTGCCTTCATGTGACTCGGGACTGTACCCAAAAACCACCGTTTTGCACGCCCTCTTGGACGTGGTAAGATGGAAATCAAAGCACAGTGGGAACCACACAAGACTCTATGACGATCTCGGGTCAACAGACTACTCTGTACCAGTGTCACCAGAGAACTGCCATCTGACGTGAGGTATAATAACATCTGGGAGTTCTCGGCGAGTCCGTCCAGTGTACCCAGTCTCTACTGAGCACCCGTATATCTCCTCTGATGTCAAACACCGATGGATATGGGATCATCCATCGCCCATCTGTATGGGTCGAGAAGGTACACGCTAGTCTACTCTGGCATATCGATGCCCCGTCTCGATACACCCACGACTAGGGACTTTGAAGGATGTACTTATGGACTACCCTGTCCCCACTAGTATGATCCGCATCATAGTCCAGGTAGTCAAGTACAGATCCTAAGGGCTTTACCAACATGTAACAGAGAGACAATCAGCATACACGTTAAGGTAAAGTTCAACCAGATAGCATACTATCATGTCGAGCAAGAAAGTCCTCCCTATATATGTCCCAGCATCCACTACAATATACATCCTATGTACAGTAATGGCCTCTAGGGCATACATATGACTAACAATCTCCCACTTGCACTAAGGCCATCTGTAGCAGTGGTTGCAGTATCTCATACTCAACCATCCCATAAAAGTCTTTCTCTGGGAACAGGCCTTTGTGAGTGGATCCGCTGTGTTGTCCTCTGAGTCTACTCTCCTAACCTCGATCTCCCTGGAGATCAACCATCTCCATGATCAAGTGACACTGCCTTAGAATATGTCTGGATCACTGATGGGACCGGCGTTCCTTGGCATAAGCCACAACTCCATTGTCTCACAATGGTAGGAACATAGTTCATCTCATGAACCAATATACACCCAGACTTCCTCTTTGGTAGCATCTTAAGTAGCGATGTATCCTGCCTTTATCGTCTAGTATGTCACGGTATCTAGCTTGGAACTCTTCCAACATACCGTCCCTTTACTGAGGGTAAAGACAATGCCTGTGACTGACACTCAGTCGTCTTTATCACCCTGGAACCCTTCCAGTGATTCTCCCCAAGATCGATTGATACCATCTCACTACAACTAGTGAGAATCCTAACATCCATTTAGATCTATCTCATAGATCCAAAATCCAGGATTTAGTAGGTATCATTTTGATTCTATATGGAGAATCCTAGTGATAAGCGGAGATTGACCGAGCGTAGCATAAGAAACTCTTTTCTTATCAAGAGTATGTCATCCACGTACTCTACGAGGATCGTCACCATACTCCCTACTACCTTTTTGTTTATACAAGGTTCATCTACCATTTTGATGATGTCAACTTCTTTGACTAATTCATCAAAACAGATGTTCCAACTCCGCGATGCCTGCTTTATCATATAAAACATCTTGCACACGTTTCCGCTGCTCCCACTGTCTACGAGGCCCTCTGGCTGTGTACTTATAGACGCTCTCTTCTAAATTATCATTTAGAAAAGCAGTCAAGACACCCAACCACCAGAGATCGTAGTTATGGTATGTAGCCGTGGCAAGTAGGATCTGGATGGACTTAAGCATAGCCACTTAGAAAAGGTTTCATCATCATCCCATACCTGGTCAATGATGTAGACCTTTAACAAGTCTAGCTTTGAAAGTCTCAACTCTTCCATGTACACCAAGTAATCTTCTCAAGATATACTTGCTCCTGATGGGGATTTAACCCTTCAGATATAGCAACTAAAGTCCATACTTTGTTGGTGTATAAGGATTCCATCTCAGATCGATAAACATCCAGCCATTCTTACAGAGTCTCACTCTTGATGGCCAGCTCGAAACTAGTTGGGTCATCATCTCATGATGTAATCCTCGCTCCCACTGTCATAGAGAAACCGAAGTATCTCTCAGGTGGGTGAGGAACCCTACTAGATCGGCGGAGAGGCTGAGGTTCGTTGGAATCTACTGAATCCTTTGGTTCTATCAAATCATCAGCTGCAATTTGCATAGCTGGAACATTTCCAGTTGTACATAACAGATCTTGCCTCGAGCTTGTCCGGATTTTGCTTTTAGACATAGGACAGACAATCCCCAAATCTTAACTAACTTAAGACATGGGTTCTTCCCATTCCATATCACATATGAAGCGGTAGGCAACTGATTTGATTAGAACCCTATTCAATAGGTATGCAGCTTCTCAAGTGCATAACTCCCAAAAAGGAAATAGGAAACTCAGTAGTACTCATCATAGAGCACACCTTATCATATAGGGTGAGATTGCTCCGCCCCGATATACCATTATGCTATGGTGTATTCGGAGGAGTAATGCTGAGAGGGAATCTCATTCTCCTTTAGAAAAGTCCAAGTATTTCCGTGCTCAAGTATTCTCCTCCTTGATCACATCAAAGGACATAATACTTATACCCGTATTTTGGTTCTCTACTTCTAACTTATATTCTGTGAATATCTCAAAAGGTTCGGACTTGTGTTTCAACAGGAACATATGACTGAATCTTGAGAGATTATCAGAGAATATAACGAAGTATAAAGAACCAGTCCTGGCATGTGTAGACAGGGGACCTACATACATCAACATGTATTATCCCAAGAGTTTACTAACTCTTTCTCTGTTTCTTAGTAAACAGGGCTATGGTCATCTTATCTTTGTGACATGATTGGCGAGTTGCACAAGATGTAAATTCAAACTGATTTAAATATACATCTAAATGTAACTTCAGCCAGTCGGGTCGCATTGATCTGACCTAGTCTACAATACCTCAAGAAGAATTTGTTCATTTCTGAACTCTTCCTCTTGTGTATGTTTCATATACTAAGAACTGTAGTTTGATTTAGAACATCAATGCTTTTAGATAACGTGCCTGAACCGATCAACTTTTGATATAGGAAATGTTCAAAACATTATCCAACTATACAAAATTTTACCGTTTCTTTACTGATAAAGAGACAGATACGATTTTGTATATCAGGTTCGGTATCTAATAACATTCGTTCAGAATCAATGTACTGTAATACAGGGTGACAGTGACCGACAGACATGGCTGCAACACTTGCCCCGTTTTCTGCCTCATGAAACTTATCACCCGTTCTCAGTTCTCTACCTTTCTTTTGCCCTATGTATCTGATTACATATCTGGGATCCTAATCCGGTATCATATACCCAGGACGTAAAGGATACTGAGAAACAGTTCTGTATAATGAACACACCCGAAGATGATGCATCAGCATGCACTCTCTTCGTTTGGGCGGCACGGGAAATCTGGTATTCCCCAATTTCCTGCTCTGTCTTATAACAATTATAAGTTGGAGCGGGACCAACGTTCCCCAGCTCAGAATAACAAGCGGGTTCGGTCAATAATCCGTATTATTATCTTGATTAAGGCGTGATATGGTCGCTACCTGGAGAGAGAGAGAAGAAAACACTCAGCGTGCGCTCTGTCAAGAATAGATTGGTTATTATTTTATCTAATCAGGATGGCTCCCACTGCTTTTTATCAAATCTTCCTTCAAACCCTAAAAGGAAAGACTAGCCGGGATTAATTACACACTACAAGTTCGCCAATCTTTCAGCCAGGCCAGTGTCGGTACTTTGAGGGAGGTCCCCCGTGCTTTCGCACGAACCTAATTAATGTAAACCTCGTTTTCCCAGAGGCGTAACCTCGTTAACACCTTTCTAGACACCTACTTGATCGGCTAATTGTAATGTATAAAACTCTCCCAGGAGTAACACTTACTCGCAGTGGGTATCGGGATCTAACTATCTCATAGAAGGTATGCAATCTCATTGCAAATTTCAACACTTGAAATTCCCGATAATATTTTGCCCCTAACGTGCTATGACATTGACGAAAGCCAACAAACCATAGCCCGCTAGTCAAGTTCAACCCGTACATTTCTTGATCGAATTAAACCCACCCGCACGACCCTTGACGAAAGCCAACAAAGCCGCACGACTACCCTAATCCAATCGCATCGTATGCTAGCAGATAAGCAGCATATAGCTACCGCACACTGCACCTTGACGAAAGCCAACAAATGCAGCACGAATACTATATACAACTTATCTGAAATGACGGAGGGCTACGACAGGTTTTTCTGAAAACCTATTGCGTAATGAACTTGATATCGTTGTAGGATCGAATGAATTTTGAAATGGAGTGTTTTTTAGGCTTTTCTAGTTTTGCTAAAGGAGTCACTCCCGGTGAAGGGATCGTCGGTCCTTTCCTCGTCGAATGAGGTGCGGGATATATCATATATATCACTGTGCAAAGCAGAACTCTTAAAAGCAATCAAAAGACAAACCGAGTGTGTAGCATCTGCCAGTTATTGCTAAAGGAGTCACTCCCGGTGAAGGGTTCTCGGTCCTTTCCTCATCGAATAAGGTGCATGATATATCACATATACCTCTGTGCAAAGCAGGAACTATAGCTACCTGTTTTATTTTGAAATTCGATTCTACAACATCTTAGGTTTCTTTTAATTCATTAATCATATTAATGAAGTCCCATCATTTAAGTACCTAAACATCACAGATAAATACGACGTACACTTATGCCATCCGCATTCGCCTCGATGTCCCCTCGTGCACCGTTAGGTTAGGTAACTAACGACAGAGCAGGGCAGGGCTAGCGCGGGTGTAAAACATAAGTAACGTCTATATAATATATCATATATACTATATACTGTATCTATCAGAGAACATCACATGATCACATCACAGATATCGCAGCAGAAGAATCATATGAAATATTGGATATACTAGGACGTCCGTGTTTTCAATACGAGCCAGTATAAAACACGGATTCCACGGTCGCGATGAATAGCCAAACCCACACCCCTAGACCCCTACGAGAGCGGCAAGCAACCCTACCAATTCTAGAGTTAGGAGACCCGGACTCAACTCCTCGAGTTGGTCTCCCACTGGACTCCAGAACCCGATTACTTGTGCCCTCCTCCTTGGGTCTATCCTAGTGCGGAAAAGTAAATAATATACAAACGGTGACTACTTCCGCATCCTGGAAGCGCCCCAATAAAAGAATATTACATACAAGTTTTTACATGAATGAAAATGAAAAACACTCATCTCACATAAAAACCCCCGGCTATTCAAACACGACGATCCAATATAACATATCCAGCAACACATAACATCACATGTCATCAACGTAAGTAAATATGTCCATCCCAATTGTCGTTGACATATAGCAACGAAACCGGCGATATCACATATTACACTTACGGTCACAGAAAAGAAAGTGTAAAACTACAACAGTTGGAATCCGCAATCTCTTCAGACATCGCATGCCTGACCAAATGAATTCTTTAGACATCGCATGCCTAACAATTATAAACCCCGCATTTTAGTCTCAAAATCGAAAACTCTTTTCAATATCAAGTCGGGCAATTCAACAAGATTCCCGACATCCTGATCGAATGCTCGTCGCAAACTTCAGTAGACGGCCGCACCCCCGATACCGTCGATGAAGTGAACCAAGGCGGAACACCGCTACCGCGAGCACCCAAACGGATGCTTTCGGCGACGGGGTTCTCCTACAGTCACTTGGTCGGGGCTATGGAGTGAGGCTGTCCATTAAGTTTACCCGGCGAGTATCCGCGTACGCTACGTGATTGCGACGGACTTTTGATCACATCAAAATTCCGTGGCAACCGATCAAGTGAGACTAAATTGCTACATTTATAACATTCATTTAGTTATCTCATAACTATTTGTGAATTCCAATTATTGTATCCCATTCCAGATAAATAGAAAATGTTAAACTTTCCGATCGAACATTCTAACACCCAAGTTTTCCCGATACAGATCAACACATGAAACTAGTCTAACAACATTCAGTTCGTACCTCAGTACCAACGGTCCAGCCGTAGAAGGGTCAAGCCAACGCCTCACATGTGGCACGCGGTACTGCCCCAAACCCGAAGGTTCAAAGGGCAGTTCAAGACGGTCACATAATCGAGTTAAGGTTTGTGTCTTCTAGAGGGACCATCGCGTTACTTGCACTACTTAGAACGTCGTCAAACTACGGAAAAATCCAACACTTGGAAATTTCCCGACAGGGGAAAAATTGGGTATTTATATCCGGTCGAACTTTTTAACATATTCTAAAATTTATCTGGAAAGCCACACAGACAAAATTTGATACTCCGATCGAAACACCGAATCCCCAAATTAATCCCAGAAAATTTAACTCTGTAAAATATATTAAAAAATCCCAGGAAAACCAGCAATAATACATAAGAATTACTGTGCATAAAGTGATGCACAAAACTCCAAACAGGCCGCGGAACCGCCGCCTCATCCTACTGTGAGGCCGCGGATCCGCGCTAAGATCAATGAATCAGTCGCCTGAATTTGTACAGTAATTCTTATAATTATTTATTGAATTTTTTAGGCATTTTTAATACACAAAAATCCAGAAATACAGAAAACGTCCAGAGAGCTAATTTTTGGGTCGAGTTTCGGTTCGATCGGACTTCAGATTCCGTCTGGACTTCGCCTAAGGCTCTAGCTAGGCTCTGATACCACTGTAGGGTTCCTAGGCACTCTAGTGAGGTCTCCCAAGCCATCAACCATGGCAATTTCAAAAATTATGGTGCCTACAAACCCTAAACTACGGATCGATAACTAGAAGTCTAGGCGAACAAAGAACTAGTTAACACTTAACTAATGAGAAAACGGAAATACAACCTTTGTAGATCCGGTGCTCTACCTCCATAGCTCCGCAACGAGGTCCTCTCCGCTGTCCAAGTCAAATCCGGGCTCTAGGATCGGCTTCGTCGGAGAATGGGCAAGCTAGGTCGTCGATGTCCATGCCGAAGATGATCTACGTCGAGGCATCGCTAAATCAAGCTAACAACTTCACCAAGTCATGAAACTTGTGAAGTAAACACACTCTACTACTTGGCAAGAGGTAGAGGATGAAGAAATAAGAGTTGGGTTAACTTTAGAATTGGATTTCTCACTTGTTTGCTCAATTCACCATTGATGGAGGTGAAGCTTTTCTTCTTGAAGTCAAGGAAGAAGAAGAAGAAGCTTATCATAAGTTAATTAGAAAAAGAAAAGAATAATCAAAACTTATCATAACTAAACCATGGTAAAGTGTAGAGATTGAACTAGGGTTAAAACAAATGGTTAGGTTAAGCATGAGATAAGAATGGTGGACAAAGTCAAAGGTTCATGAATCTTCAACTACAATCCAAAACAAGCCACCATTATCCTCATTTCCTTTTCCAAAAAGAAAATAAATAAATAAATAAATAAATAGATATGAAAAACAAAACTCTAACCATTTGAATAACCATGGTTTAATCTTTACACAAACTCAAGTTAGCATGCATCATCAAACATGATACATACAAGTGCACAAAAACATATCGCATATGCAATGCGCACGAACTAAGTGAGAAAATCCGTCTAAAGTGAACCGATACTAGTTAATGCAAAGTAATATATCAAATATATAATTATACATTAAATCATTAAATCAACACTTGATTCAATGATCCGGTCATGCGCACACAACCGACTGGTATCATTAGTAACATCTTATCGAATCAACACTTGATCCGATAACCCGGCTATATCGCATATAACCGATCAATGTCACATCGCGAGAATCGAATACAGTATCACATACTCGTATTATTCTCGGTCCCGCACATATCTCATATGCGCTCCTATTTCGTTTCGCTTGAGCCAGGAAACCTCTGTGTAGGACTCTAAAGACTCGTCAATACGCCGGCAGCAGGCGATGATCATATCAAACACCCACAAGCCGCAAGCGGTCTGCCAAACGTAACGGCCACCCGGGTATTGAGCGATCTGAAGATCGACGAGCAAGCCCGCTCACACTCCAGTGAATCCGACCAGTAACACTACCGTACAGTCCGGTCTGATCGTCTGATATGTCGCATATCTCGCCTAGGGGTGGTAGACGTCAGACCCCAATAGCTCAATAAGTCGTGTCGATATGAGGTCTATAACTGTTCGAGAAACTACTGGTAACACTTACCAGTAAATCTCAGCAACCCTGGCCAGGGATTTCCTGTTATAGCCAATCGAACACAGCGCAACATCAACCCCCTATACCGGGAGAGACGAATCCCCTCCTATCGCTCATTGCCTTCATGTGACTCGGGACTGTACCCAAAAACCACCGTTTTGCATGCCCTCTTGGACGTGGTAAGATGGAAATCAAAGCACAGTAGGAACCACACAAGACTCTATGACGATCTCGGGTCAACAGACTACTCTGTACCAGTGTCACCAGAGAACTGCCATCTGACGTGAGGTATAATACCATCTGGGAGTTCTCGGCGAGTCCGTCCAGTGTACCCAGTCTCTACTGAGCACCCGTATATCTCCTCTGATGTCAAACAACGATGGATATGGGATCATCCATCGCCCATCTGTATGGGTCGAGAAGGTACACGCTAGTCTACTCTGGTATATCGATGCCCCGTCTCGATACACCCACGACTAGGGACTTTGAAGGATGTACTTATGGACTACCATGTCCCCACTAGTATGATCCGCATCATAGTCCAGGTAGTCAAGTACAGATCCTAAGGGCTTTACCAACATGTAACAGAGAGACAATCAGCATACACGTTAAGGTAAAGTTCAACCAGATAGCATACTATCATGTCGAGCAAGAAAGTCCTCCCTATATATGTCCCAGCATCCACTACAATATACATCCTATGTACAGTAATGGCCTCTAGGGCAAACATATAACTAACAATATCAACTTAATGGAAAGAGGCTAATCAGCATTACTCAACTTAGGAATCCATCCAATTATGAGTAACCTGAAAGAGAAACACGTTTCTCAAAACCATCACTATCATCTGAATACCAATCACAAGAATCTACATCTTCGATCTCTTTGAAGAATCCCGATACTTGTGATACCTGGTTCTCTACTTTATTCTTATACCCACAACTTCTCAAAACTTAGACCTTGTATTTCTACGAAACACTTGTCTAAATACTAGAGAAGTTATAAGTAAACAGAACATAGTACGAGGACCTACCCCTTTGTCCTGATGGACACTTGGACAACATACAATACTCTGTATAAGTCCGCTGAGTTTAAGAAACTCAAAACCTGTGCGTCGTAGGTTGAAAACTGTACCCCGGCGATTTCCTCAAATATCACCAATTACAACGAATTCCGATATAATGAGGATGATCACCTAATTCCCAATAACTTACTCCTACTCATCATCTGTAAAACCATACAGATATGAGAATGAAACCTGGTAAATACATACCCTTGGAGTAAGTGTCTAATCGGGAAAACAGTTTTTTCTTTAACAATGCACTGAAACATGAAAAATTTTCGTAGGGGTATCCTGGTATTCATAGCAATGCCTCTTCCATAATCCAATTCATGACTTCAACCGTATATCTCTTTGCCATCTCTCCAAATCCCTTTATTTGTCTTTAGTCATTACCTTCTGTACACCATCGTTAGCTAAATGGTTTTCTTCCTTCCCTACCGTTCGGCACCAACCTATGGTTTGGAAGAAGACTATCCAGTAAGCATAATAGGTGTACCCTCCTAAACCAAGGAGTACTCATATCTTGAGAGAAGGTGATGATAAAAGACAATTGAATAATACCTTATTCTTTTAAAGGTGAAATAGGAGTGGCGATGAAGTACGCGGTTTTGGTAGTGAATGATAACAGTCGCAATTTTCTTTGCCCTCTTTCTAATCCCTTTATTTTTTCTTTACATATTACCTTCTGCACACCCTACTTAGGCTAATTGGTTTTTTTCATTCCCTACCTTTCGGCACCAGCCTATGGTTTGGAATAAGATTATCCAATAAGCGTAATAGGTGTACTCTCCTAAACTAAGGAGCCCTCGCAACCTGAGAGAAGGTGATAATAAAAGACAACTGAATAAACCAATTCTATTTCTCCTGAACCTGGATCCATCCTCGAAGAAGTCCCTTCGAGTTCGTATATAACCATACGATGGATCAATCCAATGGAAGTGGATATCCGTAGTAATACGGGTGTTCTGAGAAATACAAAGGGTAAAGGAAGGAGTGGCAATGACTTATGCAACTCAGACAATCCAAAAGCCAGTATTTTAAGAAGGTTCGGTCAACTTGGTCACTGAGTCATAGTCTAGGGTCGGTCAAAGGTCGCTGCCAAAGAGAGAGAGAAAAGAAACACTCTGCGTGCACTCTAACCTAGATCAAAATGGTTATCACTTTATCTAATCCGGAAACCTCCCACTGTCTTGTCAAATTCTCCTCCAAACCTGAAAGAAGAATCAATCGGGATCACCCGAAGAGTAAACCAACTCATCAGTGGGAATCGGGATCCAACTCTCATCGCATGATAACGTGATGGAATGCATCCACGTTACTCATACTCCAGAAGGTATGCGCATACTTGGCAAGTTTCAGTTTCTTTAGAAACTCCCGATATGATTTATGCCCCATGCTCTTATGACCTTGACGTATGCCAACAAATCATAAGTCACATATCAAGTTCTGCCGGTCATTATCTTGTTAATTTGAACCCACCCGTACATACCCTTGACATATGCCAACAAGGTAATACGACTGTCCCAAACCAACTCATCTATCTATGCAACAAATGAATACCCAGCAGCTACCAAACACTATGCCTTGACGTATGTCAACAAACATAGCTTGAATACTACTGATCCATAAGAAACGACGGAGGGCTACGGCTGGTTTTTGGCGAAAAACCTTTAGCGTAGTGAACTTGATATCGCTGAAGGAACCTGATAGCTTTTTAAAATATAGTGGCGAAAACCTTTTGCTAAAGAGGTCACTCCCGGTAAAGGGATCTCGGCTCTTTCCTCGTGGTATGAGGTGCAGGATATTCCACTGAATACCGCTATGCAAAGCAACTTGTAATCGACTATAGTGAAGTTATTACCCTGACGCAAACTTCTGCCCAAGGGGTCAGTCCCGGTGAAGGGATATCGGCCCTTGCCCCGTCGAATGAGGTGCAGGATATTCCACTGAATACCGCTATGCAAAACAAAAGGAAACGTCTTTGCAATAACACTTTTTAAATTTGTTCCAACAACATCCAAACAGGTTTGTTTTACTTTGCATTGATCAGAATCAACGCAGTCCCATCAATCGATCACACCAGAAAAGAACGAAAATAAAATGTACGTATATGCCATCCGCATTCGTCACTGGGTCCCGTCATCACCCGTTAGGTTACTTAACTAACGACAGAGCGGGGACTGGACTAGCGCGGGTGTAAAATATATACAACATCTAATAGTATATAAACCAATATACAATAATCGCTCCAGGCGTGATAATATGCAACATTACAGAAAAGTAATAAGCATCACAGAACAATACAGATAATCTGGGATCCCCGGGTTTCACAGAGCCGCTGCTGAAACCCGACGTTCCCCTGTCGTGTGGATAGCCTGTGCAATGAAACCTAGACCCCTACGGGTGCGGCAAGTTACCCGCCAAAACCTGAAGCGAGGCAGCCCCCTACAGCAAAGTGAATGGACCACCCTGCACTTCACGGAATCCGGTAATCTTGGGCACCCCTCCTTGGGTCAACCTGTACCCCCTACGAGTGCGGCGAATAGTCTGCCAATTCTAGAGTGGGACCCCTCTGCCTCTCAAAGCCATGAGATGCGGACCCGTTGCCCTCCAGAACCCGGCTATCTGTGCACTCTGTTGGAGATAGTGCCCTCAGAGTCAATTATTAGGTCACAGGTACGTGATTGTAATGATTGAGGGAGGACCTATCCCGGTAGGACAGTCTTACTCGAGATGATAGTATGCTATCTGGTTTACCTTTATCATCGTGTACTGCTTTAGGTGACATGACACGTCGCTATTACACGTTGATAGAGCCCCTAGGATTCTTGCTTGACCACCAGCAGTATGAGGGCGATCATATAAGTGGGAGCTGGGGGTCTACAAGCATATCCTTAAAAGGTCCCTAGTCGTGGGAGTTTCGAGACCGGGCATCGATACTCCATTAGTAGACTAGTGTATACAGTCGAGACCCCGACGAGGGGCGGTGGCCGGTCTCACAAGCCACTGGTGTCAGTTGGATCACCTAAGATGTATACAGGTGCTCATTGGGTTATGAGTACACCGGACAGGACTCGCCGGGAACATGCTAGTTGGTCATATACCAGACGTCAGATGGCAGTTCCCTGGTGACATGTGTGCAGGTTAGTTCATCGACCTGGGGATCGTCATTTGTCTCGTGTGAGTTCCCACTGTACTTTGATTACTACCCTACCACGGCTCAAAGGAGTCGTGCAAACAGGTTTTAGTTGGGTACAGTCCCGAGCCACATGGAGGCAGTGAGCGTATCTTCAGGGGTTCGTCTCTCCCGGTATTGGGGGTGAGGTCATGCTGTGTCTAGGAGAGCCATTACACAAAGTCCTTGGCCAAGGCAAGGAGATTTACTGGTAGGTATTCCAGTAGTATCTCAGGGTGTTCTGGGCTACACTCCGACACGACTTGTACCGCTTTTGGGGGTCTGACTTTTACCAACCCCCTAGGCCCGCCATGCGATACTCATAGACGAACGGACCGGACTGCACGGATATTGTCACTGACAGGCTCAGTAGGGTGTCAGGATGAGTTCGCTCATCGACGTCCCTTTTAGTCAATAGCTGGTGGCCCGTTACGTATTGGCTTATACCTCTGACGGGCTAGTGGTTAAATCCACAGCCATAGTATTGACGAGTCTTTAGAGTCCACCACACTTTCAGTTACTCAAGTTTCGGGCGAAACGCTGTAGAGGCCGTATGGAGATATGGCAGGGTCCGATCAGATACGTGCGGTATTGCACGGATCAGGATCGGACGGTTTGTACTAGTAGCCGTATAGGTATATGGCAGGGTTCGATCAGATACGTGCGGTATTGCACGGATCAGGATCGAACGGATATTACTAGCCGGCTTTGGTTTAAGCCGGTCCTAGTTTAGTACAGTGTAGATTTCGTCTCATTGCATTTGTATCCGGACGGAATACAGATGCGGGTGTGTATGCACAGTATTGGGGTTTTCCTGTAATTTATTACGGGACCAGTTTTCTGGAGTTGCCAGTTTGCATTCCGTTCCGGCCGGTTTTCCTTTGTTCTTTCCCGGCCGGACTTTCCCGATGGAGGGGGTTATTTGCAATTGTGCAAATAACATTTGTGGAGGGGGTTTCTTGAATATATATTGATTATGATAGCTTTCTTTTCCTTTGCACCATAACTTGCTTTGACTTGTGATTTGATGAGGGTATGGTTTGAAAAAGTGCAAGCATGGTGCATGTTTCTTTGTCCCTTGGATATGGTCACCTTTCTTATGCTCCTACACTCACCTCCCTTTGCAATATGTGTTCATTCCTCCACCATTCTCATTCTCACTAGAAGAGAGTTTTATTCATGGTTGAGAAAAAGAAAGAAGAAGAAAAGAGAAGGAGAGAGCTTCATCCTTGAGAGTGATTCTTGATCTCTTTTCATGCCAAGAAAAATGAAAGCACCATTTTTCATACCTTCATTCCTCCATCTTCAAAAGGCAACCAAAACCCCAATGAGACATAAACCCTACACATCCTACAGCAAGCCTTGGGCATGTCGAGTTGCCGGCTTCATGCGCGAGTTGCCTCGGTATAGAGGCGGGAGCCCGTAAAAGTACCCGGCTTCGTGGTGCCCTTTCCGACGAGGAGGAGATGGACGGAGATCCCGCGAGGAGATCGGAGTGGAGATGAAGACCGGAGGACTTGGATCGTCGGTATACATCTCTTCACTTTCTTTTTGTAGCGTAGACTTGTTAATGGTTACGATCCGGAGTTTAGTGCGCGGTGGTGCCGGTTTGCAAAGTCCGCAAAATTTAAGTTATTCACCGTTTCCGCATTCCGGCGTCGGATTGACGGCCGGGGCGCCGCCGTGCACTTACACACTCCGTCGCGGGGTAAAACCTAGTACAGAAATGAAAAATAGTACAACAGGTACATCGACCGCAACCTGGTCGTGCCCCAAAAGAATATTATACAACAGGCAGTGACGGCAGTCCACATGTTGGACGCTCGCCCCGCAATATCAAATGTACAAATAAACTCAAACTGTACTACCATTGCACACTGCTATCCACCACGACAAATCCGCAACATCACAGCACAACACAGAACATCAACGCGAATGTCACGTTCGCAAACCCGTCTAAAAGAACTATAGCAATCAGACGTGGTTTACCGATCAAATGACATTCACGGTCGGAGATATAATGAAAGCACTGTAAACTAACATGTTTAAATTTCGATCGACTTAATATCACAAAGTGGGCCCCACGAACAACTGGTGAACAGTAACAAAACCTGGGCCCAAAAGATATATACCAAAAACCCCAAATTCCAAACAAGAACCCACTGTGAAAATTTGGGGCCACGATCTCACTGTATGGCCGCGAATGCGTGGTCAAACCATAGGTTTGACCGCGTTTCAGCGGTGGTCTTATCGAATCACGTGCCCAAATTTCTACTGTGTTCTTAGAAAAGCCTGCTGAATTTTCTGTGATATGTAAAATTAATTTTGGAACCCTTTTAAAATCGACAGAAACTCAGAATTTGGATTTTGCAGTTTTTGATTTCCGGTTCGATCGATGTTTTAAACGCGTTAGCACAAGTTAGTAAAGCAAAATGGTAAGGCTCTGATACCACTGTAAGTCTACGCTAGCGCCCCGGCCGTCTACAGACGCCAAATGCGGAACAAAAAACTTTTAACTGGCGCTATCGTATACTTTAACCCGGATCTGCCATTATTGCTAAACTAACAAACTGTAAAGAGTGTAGAAAGGTTATACCGAACGATCCGAGTCCTTCGTTCTTCAACCATCATCCCACGCTCCGTTGCAGCTGCTCCGATCTCATCGATCTCCAATATGCTCGTCTAGGTGGCACCACATTACTGATTCTTTAAACGGGCTCCCGCCTCTGACTCGAGGCAACTCGGTCGTCAAGTTTGCCAAAAGAGACGACCAAGATTGATGTAGAGAATGAGTAGAAGACTTTGTCTCGTTCCGTCCAAAGCTATGGACGAACGGTTAATGAAGTTGCCGAGGGAATCGGGTGATGGAATGAAATGAGCTGTGAAATTCCATACACCGAAAACTATCATAATCTTTTACAAATGAAAACTCAAGAAAGAGAGAGTGAGAGGAGGGGAGGGGCCGGCCATATATATGCAAGGAGGGAGGTGAGTGTAGGAGAGGGGAGAGTAACCTTAAGCAAAAATATCATATGTGAACACAAACTAAAATATCTTAAGGAAAACAAAACCTCATTGAAATCAAAGCATGAGTCATTAACCTTGTCACCAAATTCTAGAACCTTCTAGAACCTTCTAGAAGCATGACTCACTCTCATCCAAGAAAAGATAAATCCGTCTTTAACCGAATGTTAAAAGACGGCTGATAGAAAACTGGAAACTGGCAACTTCCAAAAGTGATCCTGAAACAACTTTCAGGATAACCCCGTAACTGTATAAATATACCCGCATTTGTATTACGACCGAATACAAATGCAACTGAGACAAAGATATTATATCTACTCAATACAATACTCAGATCCGGCTTAAACCAAAGCCGACCAGTATCATCTGCCCGAAAACTGACACGTGCGTAAACGCACGTGCATTTTCCGAACCCTGCCATAAAACCATACGGCCTCTACAACGTTTCGCCCGAACTTGGGAAACTGTCTGCGGGGGACTCTAATGACTCGTCAGTACCCTAGCAGTGGGTTTAACCACAAACCGTCAGCGGCACTAGCTATGCGTAACGGCTGCCCATGGACTGACCTCAAGGGAGGCTGATGAGCGAACTCATCCAGAAACCCTACTGAGCCTAACAGTGACAATGTATATACATTCCGGTCCGTTCGTCTATGAGTATCGCATATCTGCCTAGGGGGCTAGTAACGCCAGACCCCCAATAGCTGTATAAGTCGTGTCGGAGTGTAGCCCAATAACACCCTGAGATACTACTGGAGTACCTACCAGTAAATCTCCTGCCATGGCCATGGACTATGTGTAATGGCTCTCCTAGACACAGCACGACCTCGCCCCCAATACCGGGAGAGACGAAACCCCTGCCGATCCGCTCACGTACCTCCATATGGCTCGGGACTGTACCCAAAAACTACCTGTTTACACGACTCCTTTGAGCCGTGGTAGGGTAGAAATCAAAGCACAGTGGGAACTCACACGAGACAAATGACGACCTCAGGTCGATGAACTAACCTGTACACATGTCACCAGGGAACTGCTATCTGACGATAGGTATAGTACTAACTAGCAGATTCCCGGCGAGTCCTGTCCAGTGTACTCATAACCCAATGAGCACCTGTATACATCTTAGGTGATCCAACTGACACCAGTGGCTTGTGAGATCGGCCATCGCCCATCGTCGGGGTCTCGACTGTATACACTAGTCTACTCCGGAGTATCGATGCCCTGTCTCGAAACTCCCACGACTAGGGACCACTATTAAGGATATGCATATAAACTAGCCAACTCTCACGTATATGATCGCCATCATACTGTTGGTAGTAAAGCAAGATCCTAAGGTCTCTATCAAAGTGTAACATGTAATCAGTCACCTGAACATGTACACGACTGATAGAGGCAAACCAGATAGCATACTATCATATCGAGTAAGACTGTCCTACCGGTATAGGTCCTCCGCAATCATTGCAATCACGTACCTGCGATCTAATAATTGACTATGAGGGCACTATCTCCAACACAACCATCCCCTGATCAGGTGATACTTGCCTCAGAATATGTCTGGAACGCTGATGGGACCTGTGTTCCTAGGCTAAAGCCACAACTCCTATTGTTTTCATAATAACAGTTATTAGACACTCAATGGTAGGAACCTTGTTCATCTCATGAACAAGAAAAATGCCCAGACAGCCACTTTGGCAGCATCATTGGTAGCAATGTATTCAGTCTTTATCGTCTAGTATGTCACAGTATCTAGCTTGGAACTCTTCCAACATACCGTCCCTGCACTGAGGGTAAAGACAATGCCTGTGATTGACTCTCAGTAGACCTTATCACTCCGGAAGCTCGAACCAAGAACTTTCTTTTAGTGCTTCTCAAGTACTTAAGAATGTCCTCCACAGCTTTCCAGTGATTCTCCCAAGATCCGATTGATTCCTGATCACTACACCTAGTGAGTCATCTACATCTGGTCTGGTACATAACATCGCATACTCTGATAGAGCCTACTACCGAAGTATAGGGTATCCCTTGCACGTGAACTCTCTCCAAATCAGTCTTAGGAGACATCTTTTTTTTTGGAGAGAATGATCCATGAGTAAGTGGGCGAACCACCACGCTTAGAATCATCCATACTAAACCCCTTTAGTATGGTGTTAATGTACCTGGATTTTGGACACTCCCAACATCCACTTAGATCTATCACCATAGATCATAAACCACAAGATGTAGTAGGTATCATCCAAATCTTCTATTGAGAATCCCCGTGATAAGAGGAGCTTGACCGAGTGTAACATAGGAAACCATTTCCTATCAAGAGTATGTTATTGTAACATTTCAGAAAAATAAAATATAATTTTTGGGAATTTATATAATTAATATATAAATATTATGAATATTTTTATGATACGGTATAATTAATTACAGATAAATTGGGAAATATTTGGAAAATTATAGGAGTTATGGAAATGAGGGTGTTTTATATGATTTAAGAAAATTATAAATTTTTTATGATTAATTATATTCCATTTTAATGCTAATCGCGATTAAATATCACTAATCGTGCATTAAGCTTGATTTGTGCACATGACATGCACCATGTCATATTACACATTGTTAAATTTTTCTACCATGGCTTTTTCTTTATCTTTCATGCATGGTTGGTTTTAAAATGGGAAGAGAAGAGAAAAAGGAAAAGAAAAAGGAAAAGAAAAAGAAATGGAATAAACAAAGAAGTATGGGCAAGAGAGAGAATAGAGAGAGTGGTAAGAGGTCATTGACCATTGCACCCATTTGTTTCCCTCCATTTTTCCTTCATCATTTTCCTCTGCACTCCTTCACCATGGCTGCCCTCTTCCCTCCACCACCTCAAGCCCTCACAACTCCATGAAAAACATATCAAAACACTTCATTCTCTTCACTAAAATCATACACAAGCTCACTACAACCATGATAGATCAAGAAAAATTGGATTTTGAAGACTTGGGGCAACTCAAAAAATTCTTGAGTTGCTAAATGAGGTAATTCTTTTATCATTAGTGTATTATTTCAATTCCTTTTACATCCATGTTAGTTTAGAAATGTTTAGGCGTAGTTTAGTGAGCTTTGAAAATTCCAAGATAAGGTTAGGGGATCTTATGAGTTGTGAAGTGTAAATTAAGATTTAGTGGTGATCTTAAACACCTTTAGTGTTAGAATTTTGGACAAAACCAGAGATTTAAGCCCCAAGACACGAACTTAGAAACCTCGATATCGAAAGATTTTGGGAATTATGATGGTAATTAGAGAACTGCTATGACCCGGTGCACCTGAAAAATATTTAGCAAAGACTGAGATGTGTGCAGGTAACCTGGAAGCTAACCCCAAAACCTGAGACCCCCTATCAACTTTCTGGCTGCAGATTTATTCCCATTGGCCATAAATTGCGGCCTGGGTAGTGTGGAAATGATTCGTGTTTGGTCCAGGGCTTTATCTTCAGTAAATTAGACCCTCCACATGTGCAAAATTGGCTAATTTTATCTTAGGAAATATCTGGAGAGGTTTTCTTAAGTTTATGATTTCGTTTTGCGGATTTTAATGAATTGGGATTTGGTATTTGATATTGTGTCCCGTCGTCTGACGTTTGTACGTCAGCGACGAGGGTTGTTTGGTTATTCTTGTATGTGTAGACCATAAGTTTTAACCTATGTGTGATACGTGTGCCGTTTTGGTTTCCTTGTGCGATTTCGGTTTACGATACTACGTATGATATGTAGGTACCCCCACGTGGACTTCGGATGATGAAGAAGAGGTTGGCGGCATCGACTTCGGCAAGTGAGGATCAAGGTGAATAGATATATATCTACGGGGGAAGTCGGGTGGTTGGCGTATAGCACCCCCGCAGTTTCGTAGTGTAAATTACGATTACGTTATATTATATATATAAATGTGTGTAATGTGGGAGACTTATGATTATCAAGATAGGTTTAGCTGTTCACGGGTTAGTTTTAGTGTAATTAGAAGTAACTTAGTTTAGCTTCCTAGTCGCGAAACCCTTGAGTAAAGATTTGCATACACGCACACACACACGCATACATTTGATCTACTTGTGCGTATATGGGGATATATAGACACACACACACACATACATATATGTATGTGAGCATGTATATATATGTATATGTATACATATACATGGATAATGAGGATAGTATATGGTACTTGGAGATGAGTCGATGTGATTGGGCATGATGCCACGAGATTGGTGATGTGACTTGGTTCGTATTATGAGATACAACATGATGTTATAACGGGTCTTTAAGCGATGTGTTTTCATACACACGCATATTTATATGTTGATGGTATCAGTATGTACTAGACTTTAGATCAGTAGCCCCAGTTCATGATATATATGATGATGATACCACATGGATGTTGTGTTATATGTGATATTCGACCCGTACCCTGATTTGTGATGCCGTACGATGGATTTACCGTACGTGATATAATTATGATGATAGATCTGCACTCTTGACTCGAGGATGTCATATTATATATTGTATCGTACGTGATACTATTGAGGCAGGATCAGCGACTACTATATATATATATATATATATATATATATATATATCGACTCAGACTTAGGTGGTTTTCCTTACCCTTCGACTAGTTGTTAGTTTAGTCCTGTAGTTTACTTAGTAGATGTTAGACTGGGCTTGAGTCTTACTTATTTCCAAAACTAACGAATCGTGAGTATTTTAAAGACCGGCCAAGGGATACTACGGATATTTCAAAGGACGTACATTTTCTTAAAAACACCATAGCCCATATTTTCTAAACACCATGATTCGTGCTATTTCAATGCCAAACGGTATGACTCATGTATATTAATGTAGATTCTTTATTGTTGCGTTTATTATTCATTTTCCACATATTCTTGCTATTTGCATCGCATTGCATGTTTAAATGTGTTCTTATTGTTATACTGAACCCATGTTATCAGGACACCAGCACCATTATCGATGATGCGTATGTCTACGAACACTTACTTGCCGGCTCACAAACATCATCATCGGTAATTGCCATGTCACGTACACTTTAGAGAATATTAATTCATTGATATCGTTTTCTAGCTGATAGTTCCGATATATCATTACTATGCTAAATTAGATATTGTATTTTTTACTGAGATACTTCATGCATTTATACATTCGTTTATCATGAAATATTATAGAGCTTTATGCCAGTATTCACTGTCTATTGACATCGTGATTTTGAGATTTCGGATTTCCATAAGATTTATGGATTTGGAGAAATCGCAAGGATTTTATAAACTGATTATCATTTCTGAATATAAAATTGCGGTTTTCTCATGATATGATTTGAGATATGTCCACCATGAGTTTTCTCGTCTCTTGAGCGATATCATACACCCGATTCGAGGAGGAGGAGGAGGAACCGTCTGTGGGTGCATGGTGGACCCGGTGTGGTACCCTGGGGAAAGATGGTCGCAGATCATGGCGTTGAGCCTGGCAAGGGACACTACCGACCGGTTATTTTATTGTGACTCGATGGATATCCGGAGGATACCGATCGGAGTTTAGGCCAGTCCGGATTGCCGGAGCCTGAGGTAGTGAGATTTGATGTTACGGGCCAGTCCGGATTGCCGGAGCCTGAGATATTGAGATAAAGAGATATATATTTTGTGTCGATGCTAGACACTGATTTTCTGTTGATTTCATTGATGATACCTCGATTTATATAAAAAGAAATCTCACTAAATTAAGAAAACGGTTTTCTCATTCATGATGTATTCTGTTTTCATTTTATTGCATCCATACATCATATATGTATTATGTTGCTACCTGAGACATTGACACGAGCACTTGGTATTACACTTATATATAGATATTTACCCTTGCCATTATTATATGCTTCAGGCTATATTATTTGAGGATATTATTATCGTATGACCTAAGATTGAGTCATACATGCGATTTCTGCTCGGTGAAGTTTTCTACTCACGAGTTGGCAACTCACCCCCGTTGTGCCCAGTTTCTTGCAGGTTTTTCCGTACAGGTTTCCTTGGCGGCTTTGCCGGCACACTACTTCACTCCGGGTGATTGCTTTGGTAGGTGGGTTCACTCGCATCGTGACCACCATTGTACTTTATTATTTCAGTTGTATCTAGTAAACTCCATCAACCGGACTTGTATATTTTTTATACATAGAAGACCAATGTATATTCGTTCGACCTTAGAGTCGCGCTTGTATTATTATGGTTTTCTTGATGATTTTGGGTTTCCTTTTGAATTTTGATCCTCTCCCTTCGGCGTTGTATATTATATTGCTTGCATGGTTGTGACCGCCAATTGGCGAAGAGCTATCTCCCGCTTGGGGATGCTTTTATATATATTTCATGTGTTGTACCGTTTGTAGGGCCAGTATTTACAAAGGAAACTCTACTGAAATTTTCAGAAAAGACTTGAGATTTTAAAAATGCATACTTCGGCTTATATTATTAAAACCACTTGTTTTAAAACAAGTTTTCTTCACTTCTTCCTTAAAATGGTCTAGATTTCTGGGATTTTTGGCTTACTTGAATTAGATAGGGTCCTATAGACTTCATATGATTCAAGTGCTAGTCACGTGCCATTTCGGGTCATGACAAAGTTGGTATCAGAGCGCTAGGTTAACCTTGGTTCGAGTCTATGTTTGACTATGCGGAGTTTAGGGCGTGTATATATATATATATATATATATATATATATATATATATATATATATTCGGAACCTAGGCTTGACCATACGGAACTTAGACTTGGTCGACGGGGTATTAGACCTGAACTTTCATCGCTTAGGTTGACCTTGGTATGGAGTAGATGAGTTAAGTATAGTGACGTACAATGTGTATTTTCGGCGGCATACTTACGATACGCTACTCCGCTTAAGAATCCTTAAGATGTACATTTCTTTGCACAGTATTATATTCATTCCTATGATCTATCCTCATCGATATCGGTTGGTGATTTGTTACCATGATTGCATAGGCAGAGAGAGCTGCAACTAGAGTTGCGGTCAGCACGAGCTCGTCACGGACGAGGACTGACCAGGGCATGATTCCAGGGACACACGATTGAATAGATGTATCGTCCTATTGTGTTTTCGCACCATGAGCATTTGATGGATTGCTTTTACTAAAATTTCTCTGGCGTGTAGATCAGCACCAGAGGATTGGGCCACTGCTAGAGGCCAGCCAGAATGTGATGACCGTCAATGCACCGACTATTCTTGATGATTGAGGCACTGTTCAGCGTGCGGACGAATGATTCAATTGTTTCTGCGAATGACAAGATATCGCCCCAGATGTTTGGAACTAATGCAGCACGAGTTTATACTTAGAGATATGATAGAAGATCGCTAGTCACCCAAGGAGGAATGACTAGGACATGTGATTCGTTGCCTACCCCGATGCGAGGTCATCAGATTGATTGATTCCAGCTAGAAAAGACTTCACGCAGCTACGTTGGGAGTCGAAAGAAAACGATCGAATGTCAGAAACCCATTTTTCCAAGTTTAAAGTATTCGGAAAAACATGCAAGTAATTCCGTGGACCCTCTAGAAGAATGAAACCCTAACTCGATATAATGACCATGTGAATGCTTTTAAACCTTAGGGTTTGCAGCAGTTACGCTGTGCCATTAATGAGGCTTTGGTTTGCCCTTCTACGGCTGGTCCATAAGTACTGTGGCATGTACTGGATATTATTAAATTGTACTCAAGATGTTGAGCTCTTGGGGGATTATGGAACTTTGACGAATCGATCGAAAAGTTCGACGTCATTCGGATATCATGTGATGGGATACATTACTTAGGAGACTCCAGATATGAGTATAGCCGTTGGAGCGCAGTCCATACAGCTACGAAGAGACGAGTCCGAATCAGTCGAAATTAGAGAAAAGTGGAATAAGAGATTCGTACGAGATTTCGACGAGATGACGTTCCACTCTGTTGACATCAGAGATGTGATACGCATGCAGAGGCGTTGAATATGGATATATCTTCCAGAAGGAGTCGCGATGAGTTTGCTGTCGTCCTGGAACAAGAAATAGATTTAGTAAAGGGTGATAACTTCCGGGCAGTTCGGCAGAAACGAGATTTGGGAGAGATCTCGACAGAACCTTTCTGCAATACTATACGAGAAGACTTGGACCCAGGATCGGTTATATTGCGCACACCCAGTAGGCCAGATGTCACGACCCGAAATTGGCACGTGACGGCCCTAATACAACGCAACGTCTACAGGCGTAATGCAGTAAAAGAAAGCCAAAACCCAGCAATCTAAACCATTAAAAGTAGTAAGAAATAATAAAAATTTTAAAACCTTTGAAATCGCAACCCAAATTCTTTAAAATTCTAAATTTATCCCCTTTAAAAAAATTTGGAAGCACCTCCTTTGTAAAAACCAACCCCAAAAATGGGTACAACATAAATATAAGTAAAGCATCCCACAACGGGAGCAAATACACGCCCAAAGGCGGAA
Organism: Agapanthus africanus; assembly: GCA_030015575.1. NCBI lineage: Eukaryota > Viridiplantae > Streptophyta > Magnoliopsida > Asparagales > Amaryllidaceae > Agapanthus > Agapanthus africanus. The sequence goes on along the minus strand of CM057343.1, from coordinate 145,608,943 downwards.
AACAACCACCACAACAGATATACGACGCCGTAGCGAAGGAATAAAAGACAATAAAAAGGAAACTGTATAAAAGACAACCAAGTCACAAAAAATATACATAATCGTCCTTACCAAGTTTCTAAGTCAACATGAAAATAGTAGATGGAGAGTACAAGAATACAACGAATATACAATACAACAACGAATAACCACAAAACCCACCTAAGCAAACTGCACACTGTGAGCCGATGCGGTATCCGTAGCAAAAGATGATAAGATACATGAATATAGCCCTGCCTCTGACTACTCTGAGGAAGACCTGCAAAACACTGTGGCACAACGGGAGTGAGTTGCCAACTCGTGAATAGTAAATAACATATGCAGGTAATCGCAAGTATGCACGTACAGCGTGAATCTAACATATGTAGGTTAAAAGCAGTAACAGGTCATATGAATGCAATAGTCATGAAAAGTACACTAGCAGGTACGATTAATACATGAAACAATAATATGACGATATATATGTAGCAGTCATGTAAGGTACTCTATCGGGTATTACAAGTACATGAAGTAATGATATGACAATCGGTATGCAATAATCATGCAATAATGATATGAAAATGTATATATGCAACAGTCATGAAAGGTGCGCTAACAGGTACTACTAATACATGAAGCAGTGCATAAATAATAAATATGGAGTATGGGGTGAAACATGTCATTTCCACGGAATCCTGACATCATGGAAGGATCAAAATCCATCAAGATAATCCAAATCCCAATTTCTCAAATCAGCCCCCAAATTGTCTCTCATATCATATAAGTCTCACAAATCCTTAATGTACAATATCGAATAATTCTCCTATATTCTGAATGTACAAAATCAAATGAATATCATATATCCTTTATGTACAATATCCAGTGAATATCATATGTCCTAAATCCAATATCAAGTGAATCTCTTATATCCTAGGTATATTTGCATGAATAAATATGATGACGTTTATGAATTTATATGTATACATATATACAATATCGAGCACATAGGCCCCGAGCACATAGGCCCCGAGCACATAGGCCCCTCACATCGACCATATAGGCCCCTCATATCGAGCACATAGCCCCGAGCACATAGGCCCCACTCATCGTGTAAGTCTACGTTGCCCACCCCGGTGCTTGCGGGGAGGCAGAAACTGTTGGAGATAGTGCCCTCAGAGTCAATTATTGGATCACAGGCACGTGATTGCAATGATTGAGGGAGGACCTATCCCGGTAGGACAGTCTTACTCAAGATGATAGTATGCTATCTGGTTTATTTTTATCATCGTGTACTGCTTTAGGTGACCTGACAGGTCGCTATTACACGTTGATAGAGCCCCTAGGATTCTTGCTTGACTGCCAGCAGTATGAGGGCGATCATATACGTGGGAGCTGGTAGTCTATAAGCACATCCTTAAAAGGTCCCTAGTCGTAGGAGTTTCGAGACAGGGCATCGATACTCCAGAGTAGACTAGTGTATACATTCGAGACCCCGACGAGGGGCGGTGGCCGGTCTCACAAGCCACTGGTGTCAGTTGGATCACCTAAGATGTATACAGGTGCTCATTGGGTTATGAGTACACCGGACAGGACTCGCCGGGAACATACTAGTTGGTCTTATACCTGACGTCAGATAGCAGTTCCCTGGTGACATGTGTACATGTTAGTTCATCGACCTGAGGATCGTCATTTGTCTCGTGTGAGTTCCCACTGTACTTTGATTACTACCCTACCATGCTCAAAGGAGACGTGCAAACAGGTTTTAGTTGGGTACAGTCCCGAGCCACATGGAGGCAGTGAGCGGATCTTCGGGGGTTCGTCTCTCCCGGTATTGGGGGTGAGGTCGCGATGTGTCTAGGAGAGCCAGAACATGAAAAGTCCTTGGCCAAGGCAGGAGATTTACTGGTAGGTATTCCAGTAGTATCTCAGGGTGTTCTGGGATGATCTCTGACACGACTTGTACCGCTTTTGGGGGTCTGACTTTTAGTAACCCCTTAGGCCCGCCATGCGATGCTCATAGACGAACGGACCGGACTGTACGGATATTGTCACTGACCGGCTCAGTAGGGTGTCAGGATGAGTTCGCTTATCGACGTCCCTTTTAGTCAATATCTGGTAGCCCGTCACGTATGGCTAATACCTCTGACATGCTAGTGGTTAAATCCATAGCCATAGTATTGACGAGTCTTTAGAGTCCCCCACATTCAGTTGCTCAAGTTTTCGGGCGAAACGCTGTAGAGGCCGTATGGAGATATGCCAGGGTTCGATCAGATACGTGCGGTATTGCATGGATCAGGATCGGACGGATAATACTTGCCGGCTTTGGTTTAAGCCGGATCCTAGTATAGTACAGTGTAGATTTTGTCTCATTGCATTTGTATTTCGGTCGGAATACAAATGCGGGTGTGTATACACAGTATCAGGGTTTTCCTGTAATTTATTACGGGACTAGTTTTCTGGAGTTGCCAGTTTGTTTTCCGTTTCGGCCATATTTCATTTGTATCTTTCATTGGCCGAAAAATGGTGGAGGAGGGCTTATTTGCATTTGTGCAAATAAACCTTTGTGGAGGGTGTTATTTGCATATAGTGGTATCATGATGGGTGCACCATCCATTGACTTGATTAATCCATCATTGCTTAACTTCTATCTTCATGATGGCATGACTTTTGGAAGTGATGATTATTGTTTGAGTGTTGGACTTTCCTAGTGATCATTTCTTGGCATGATAGCCTTTTCTCTCTCTCCCTTGGATTATTTGGTTGGCTCACTCATTCTTTTGATTCATACACTCCCTCATTCATTATCTCCTCTCCCATTCCAAGCCATGGCCGGCCAAGTATATGGTGGGCTGTCCAAAAATTTGTAGTGGGGATTTTTGCTCTCTTGATGCTAGAAAAATCCCCAAGTTCCTCCACAAAAAAATTCACAGTTCATTTCCTCCACCACAAAGGCAACATCCACAACCCCTAGAGACACATATCTCACTAGACCATTCTACAGCAACTCTTGGACACGTCGACTCGCCGGCTTCGTGCCCGAGTTGCCTCGGTATAGAGGTAGGAGCCCGTAAAAGAAGCCGGCGACGTGGTGCCCTTCCGGCGACGAGGTGGAGACCGGAGATTCCGCGGGGAGATCGGGACGACGACGAGAAGACCGAAGGACACGGATCGCTCGGTATATCTATCTTCCCCATCTTGTATTTAGCTAGGACTAGATTAATGGCCCGATCCGGGTTGATAGTGCGCGGTGGTGCCGGTTTGAAAAGTTAAAGTAAATCACCGCTTCCGCATTCCGGCGTCGGATTGACGGCCGGGCCGCCGCCGTGCACTTACAGTGGTATCAGAGCCAGGCCATTAACATAGTCTAGCTTTGTCTAATGTGTTTTACATTTCCTATCGAACAAAAATCCCAAAACCGCGTTTTTATACACATCAGTTTTCTGTCGAAATTTTTTTGGCTCCAAAATTTTTTCAGGTAGTTGCAGAATGATGTGCAGGGAATTTTAAGAATTCTGGGAAAATTTGGTCTCGTGAACAGTCTAAACGACCGCGGAACCGCGGCCAAACCCATGCTTGGGCCGCGGTTCCGCCGCGACTTGAACTGTTCAGTCTCCCAAAATTTTACAGAATGCTCCTGAGTGGAAAATAGGTTTTCTGGAATGTTATTTTCTGGGCCCAGATTTCTTTAAGTGCTACAGTATTGCTTGGGGCCCACTTGGTAAAATTTGATCGATCGGATATTTTAAACACATTAGTTCACAGTATTTACATTATATCTGCGACCGTGAATGTCACTTGAGCGGTAAATCCAGTCTAACTGCTATAGCCCGGTTAGACGGATTTGCGAACGTTACTTTCGGTAAATCCAGTCTAACTGCTATAGCCCGGTTAGACGGATTTGCGAACGTGACTTTCACGTTGATGTTCTGTGATTGTGCTGTGATGTTGCGGATTGGTCGTGGGGGATAGCCTGGTTGCAGTGGTAGTACAGTTTTTTTGTATTATGTACATTTGTTATTGCGGGGCGAGCGTCCGACATGTGGACTGCCGTCACTGCCTGATTGTATTATTATTTTGGGGCATGACCAGGTTGCGGTCGATGTACCCGTTGTATGTATATTTTACTTTCTGTACTTGGATTACCCCGCGGAGGGGTGCACGGATAGCCGGATTCTAGAGGGCAACGGGCCCGCATCTCATGGCATTGAGACGGAGGGGGCTTCACTCTAGAATTGGCGGGCTATTCGTCGCACTCGTAGGGGGTACAGGTTGACCCAGGAGGGGTGCCCAAGTTACCGGATTCCGTGAAGTGCTGGGTGGTCCATTCACGGTGCTGAAGGGGGCTGCTTCACTTCAGGTTTTGGCGGGTAACTTGCCGCGCCCGTAGGGGTCTAGGATTTCATTGCACAGGCTATCCATACGACCAGGGGAACGTCGGGTTTCAGTAGCGGCTCTGTGAAACCCGGGGATCCCAGATATCTGTATTGTTCTGTGATGCTATACATTTATGTGATGTTGCATTTTATCACGCCTTGAGCGAAATATTATATATATTGATATATATTAGTAGATGTTGTATATGTTTTACATCCGCGCTAGTCCAGTCCCCGCTCTGTCGTTAGTTAGCTAACCTAACGGGTAATGACGGGACCCAGTGGCGAATGCGGATGGCATATACGTACATCAGTATATTTTCATTCTTTGTGGTGTGATCAGTTGATGGGACTGCATTGATTCGGATCAATGCAAGATAAAACAAACCTAATCTGATGTTGTTGGAACACTTTTCAAAAAGCTGTTATTGCAAGGACGTTCACTTTTATTTTGCATCGTGGTATTCAGTTGGAATATCCTGCTCCTCAGTCGACGAGGCAAGGGCCGAGATCCCTTCACCGGGAGTGACCCCTTGGATAAAAAGTTTGCGTCAGGGCATTAACTTCACTATAGCCGATTACTTTTGCTTTGCATCGTGGTATTCAGTTGGAATATCCTGCACCTCATTCTACGGGGAAAGTGCCGAGATCCCTTCACCGGGAGTGACCTCTTTAGCAAAGGTTTTCGTCACTATATTTTTAAAAGCTATCCGTTCCTTCAACGATATCAAGTTCATTACGTTAAAGTTTTTCGCCAGAAACCATTCGTAGCCCTCCGTCGTTTCATATGGGTGGTCAATAGTATTCAAGCTGTGTATGTTGGCCAAAGTCAAGGCACAGTGATTGGTAGCTATTGGGTATTCATATGTAGCATAGATAGATGCGTTGGTTTGGGGAAGTTGTGCTACTATTTTGGCCAAAGTCAAGGGTATGTACGGGTGGGCTCAAATTAACCTGGAGAATGACGGGTAGAACTTGACATGTGACTTATGATATGTTGGCCAAAGTCAAGGTCATAAGTGCATGGGGCAAAAATCACATCGGGAGTTTCTAAAGAAACTGAAACTTGCCAGATATGCGCATACCTTCTGGAGTGTGATGACGTGAGCGGATTCCGTCACGTTATCATGCGATGATAGTTGGATCCCGATTCCCACTGATGAGTTGGTTTACTCCTCGGGTGATCCCGACTAATTCTTCTTTCAGGTTTGGAGGAGAATTTGAGGTGACAGTGGGAGGTTTCCTGATTAGATAAATTGGTAACCATTCTGATCTAGGTTAGAGTGCACGCTGAGTGTTTCTTTTCTCTCTCTCTTTGGCAGCGACCTTTGACCCGACCCTAAGACTATGACTCAGTGACCAAAATTAACCGAACCTTCTTAACACTGGCTTTTGGATTGTCAGAGTTGCTAACCACATTGCCACTCCTACTTTTACCCTTTTCTCCAGGACACCCCGTATTACTACGAACGTCCACTTCCATTGGACAAAACCATCGTATGGTTAGATACGAACTCGAAGGAATTTATTCGAGGATGGTTTCCGGTTCTGGAGAAAACGAATAGGACTATTCAGTTGTCTTTTCCTTTTACCTTCTCTCAGGTTGCGAGTACTCCTTGGTTTAGGAGATAGTACATCTATTACGCAAATTGGATAGTCTTCTTCCAAACCATAGGCAGGTGCCGACCGGTAGGGAATGAAGAAAACTGGTTAGCCTAACGATGGTGTACAGAAGGTATTAAGTTAAGACAAAGAAAGGGATTAGTAAGAGGGCAAAGTGAATTGTGACTGATTTTCACGACCAACCCGGTATTTCTTCGCCAATCCTAAAATCACCTTTGTATTTCTCCACGACACTCCGTATCACTACGAACATCCACAGTTTATTAGATACTACATCGTATGGTTATATACGAACTCGAAAGGAACTTGTTCCAGTTCGGGGATGGATTCTGGTTCAGGAGAAATAGGAATAAGGTTTATTCGGTTGTCTTTTATCTTCACCTTCTCTCGTATTGCGAGTGCTCCTAGGATTAGGGCAATACACCCATTATGCTTCTTGGATAGTCTTCTTCCAAACCATAGGCTGGTGCCGAACGGTAGGGAAGGAAGAAAACCATTTGGCCTAAAGGGGTGTGCAGAAGGTAATGACTAAAGACATATAAAGGGATTTGGAGAGGTGGCAAGGAATTATACGGTTACAGTCATGAATCTGGAAGAGGCATTACTAGGAATACCGGGATACCCCATCGAAACATTTCGATGTTTCAGTTTCACTGTGTACTGTTAAAAGAGAACTGATTTCCCGATTAGATACTTGCTCCAGGGTATGTATTTACCAGGTTTGATTCTCACATCTGTATGGTTTTACAGATGATGAGTGGGAGTAAGTTATTGGGAATTAGGTGATCATCCTCATTATATCGGGATTCGTTGTAATCAGTGATATTTGAGGAAGTCACCTGGGTTGTTTGCCGGACGGCAAATATTTGGTTTTGAATATCCGTTGTGATGCACCAATTTCAAATTGATATATCTGTACGTCTATTTTTATAGAGTGAGATATACCTTTTTGAAATTATGTCTATGACATTTACCTATATCAGTTGGTGGTTAGGCAAGGAGCATTAAACAGCGGTGTAATTCTTCTTAACCATAAGCACAGTTTTCAACCTACGACATACATTGAATGAGTTATCAGACTCAAGGGACTTATACAGAGTATTGTATGTTGTCCAGGATCCATCAGGACAGAGGGGTTGGTCCTCGTACTATATTCGGTTTACTTATGACTTCTCTAGTTTTTAGACAGGTGTTTCGCGGAAACACAGGGTCCGAATTTTGAGAAGTTATAGGTATATGAATAAAGTAAAGAACCAGGTATTGCAAGTATCGGGATTCTTCAAAGTGATCGAAGATGTAGATACTTGTGTATGGTATTCAGTTGATAGTAGTGATTTAGGGAACTTGCTTCTCTTTCAGGTTACTCATAATTGGAAGCATTCCTAAGTTGAGTAACGCTGATAGGCCTCCTTCCATTTAGTTGACATGCACTGGAGACAGCTGCATGATTTGAATCTGGTTCAAATAAATCAGTGCCTCTGGTTCTATATTGGATATAGAACAGTTCATATCTTAACGATGTTAAGGTACGAGGAGTTGTCTGGCTTATGCTTAAAACCAGACTCTGGATAACTCAAGGCACGTTTCTGTAATGGCTGTTTGTGGGTTGACCCAGGCTATGACGAGGGTTGACTTTCTACCATCTGGAAGATCAATAGTGATATTGTTCTAGACTCGCCACAGTTTTAATAAAAATGGATTTTTTCAGAAAACAGTAGTGGGAGTATGGTAGAACTGGAAGTGATTCCAGAACCACAAACGATTACTGAAGATTTGATAGGAACCTAAAGATTCAATCTGGCTTGACATTCCATTGGCCACTCCGCAGATAAGATGGGTAACCTCAGGCACCCGAGGGGTACTCCGGTAGCCTCAAGGACGGTGACAGGGAGGTTCTTGTTTACCCAGACTTGCCATTGCTGTTGTTCCAGACTGTGAGACCCGGCAAGAGGATGAGTATAGCGTCGTTCTAAACTGGCTTTAGAAGTGTACGTGTATATGACTCTGCCAGAGGGTTGTCGTAGTCAGTGGGAGCAGCGGAAGCATTGGTGGACAGGTAGCTTATGTCTATTTATAGACTAAAGCAAATATAGCGGAGATAGATCATCAATTTCTGATGTGATAGTCATAGGTTTGACTTCATCAGAATAGGGGATGGATCTGTAGAGAAGGTAGTAGGGTGTGATGTCATGGTATTTGGATGACATACACAGAGTAGGAAGTGATATTCCTATGCTACGATCGGTTATACTTTGGTCGTCACACAGTGGTTTCTCCACATGGGACTTGGACATTATATCAGACATACTGGTTACTGGATCTATGGTTTTAGATCTAGATTTGGGTAGTTTCCCAATCTGGGCACCTAGACAGCATTCTAAGAGTATTTAGAATGGACGACTCCTGGCACGGTAGTGTACCTGCAGGTGATGGAGTCACCCTTTCTAAAGGTGTCTTACAGACTAAAGGGGAGAGGGATGTGCATGATTGGCAGATCACTTGCTCAGGAAATTGAGTCAATCATGAGATGTCAAGTACCACACCAGATGTTGTTCTTGCACTAGATGCAATAAGTTGACATTGATCCTATCCTAGAGAAACAGTCGGAAGCAGTTTTAGAACATAAGTGGATCTTCTAGGGATATGATAACGACAGCCTCATTCGGGAGACAGTTATCATTCCAGGCTTCCAAGGTGACCTGGACGACAAGGAGGTTGTCAGAGTTATAGTTTTTCCTTCTGACGAGGGGCAGTATTTTGGACAGGTGGTCCAAGGCAATACTGAGGGAGGCATGGCGCAGGATACTGATTAAGTTCAGTTGACGATACAGTCTAAGAAGTTTGGATTTGGAGTTCATTTATGAGCTAGGTCCCATCAGACATCCAGACACATTCTAAGACAGGTATTGCTCATTTCGGGAGATGGCTTTCTCCGCGAACTTGAGATAAAGAGAGACTTAAAAAGAAACAACAAAGCGGATCCACTCACTGAGGCTATTGCTCGAACGCAATAGTTTCACAAACGAGTTTTGTGAGACTGACAAGTAGAGGAGTTGGGTGTTCGGTATCACACGGGCTGTGAGTATGCGACATCGCAATAATTAGCCTTGAGTGCAAGTGGGAGATTGTTGGAGATAGTGCCCTCAGAGTCAATTATTGGATCACAGGCACGTGATTGCAATGATTGAGGGAGGACCTATCCCGGTAGGACAGTCTTACTCAAGATGATAGTATGCTATCTGGTTTATCTTTATCATCGTGTACTGTTTTAGGTGACCTGACAGGTCGCTATTACATGTTGATAGAGCCCGTAGGATTCTTGCTTGACTGCCAGCAGTATGAGGACGATCATTTACGTGGGAGCTGGTAGTCTATAGCACATCTTGAAAAGGTCCCTAGTCGTGGGAGTTTCGAGACAGGGTATCGATACTCCAGAGTAGACTAGTGTATACATTCGAGACCCCGACGAGGGGCGGTGGCCGGTCTCATAAGCCACTGGTGTCAGTTGGATCACCTAAGATGTATACAGGTGCTCATTGGGTTATGAGTACACCGGACAGGACTCGCCGGGAACATGGTAGTTGATCTTATACCTGACGTCAGATAGCAGTTCCCTGATGACATGTGTACAGGTTAGTTCATCGACCTGAGGATCGTCATTTGTCTCGTGTGAGTTCCCACTGTACTTTGATTACTACCCTACCACGCTCAAAGGAGATGTGCAAACAGGTTTTAGTTGGGTACAGTCCCGAGCCACATGGAGGCAGTGAGCGGATCTTCGGGGGTTCGTCTCTCCCGGTATTGGGGGTGAGGTCGCAATGTGCCTAGGAGAGCCAGAACATGAAAAGTCCTTGGCCAAGGCAGGAGATTTACTGGCAGGTATTCCAGTAGTATCTCAGGGTGTTCTGGGATGATCTCTGACACGACTTGTACCGCTTTTGGGGGTCTGACTTTTACCAACCCCTAGGCCCGCCATGCGATGCTCATAGACGAACGGACCGGACTGTACGGATATTGTCACTGACAGGCTCAGTAGGGTGTCAGGATGAGTTCGCTCATCGACGTCCCTTTTAGTCAATAGCTGGTAGCCCGTCACGTATGGCTAATACCTCTGACGTGCTAGTGGTTAAATCCATAGCCATAGTATTGACGAGTCTTTAGAGTCCCCCACATTCAGTTGCTCAAGTTTTAGGGCAAAACGCTGTAGAGGCCGTATGGATATATGGCAGGGTTCGATCAGATACGTGCGGTATTGCACGGATCAGGATCGGACGGATAATACTAGCCGACTTTGGTTTAAGCCGGATCCTAGTATAGTACAGTGTAGATTTTGTCTGATTGCATTTGTAATTCGGTCGGAATACAAATGCGGGTGTGTATACACAGTATCGGGGTTTTCCTGTAATTTATTACGGGACCAGTTTTCTGGAGTTGCCAGTTTGTTTTCCGTTTCGGCCATATTTCATTTGTATCTTTCATTGGCCGAAAAATGGTGGAGGAGGGCTTATTTGCATTTGTGCAAATAAACCTTTGTGGAGGGTGTTATTTGCATATAGTGGTATCATGATGGGTGCACCATCCATTGACTTGATTAATCCATCATTGCTTGACTTCTATCTTCATGATGGCATGACTTTTGGAAGTGATGATTGTTGTTTGAGTGTAGGACTTTCCTAGTGATCATTTCTTTGCATGATAGCCTTTTCTCTCTCTCCCTTGGATTATTTGGTTGGCTCACTCATTCTTTTGATTCATACACTCCCTCATTCATTCTCTCCTCTCCCATTCCAAGCCATGGCCGGCCAAGCATATGGTGGGCTGTCCAAAAATTTGTAGTGGGGATTTTTGCTCTCTTGATGCTAGAAAAATCCCCAAGTTCCTCCACAAAAAAATTCACAGTTCATTTCCTCCACCACAAAGGCAACATCCACAACCCCTAGAGACACATATCTCACTACACCATTCTACAGCAACTCTTGGACACGTCGACTCGCCAGCTTCGTGCCCGAGTTGCCTCGGTATAGAGGTAGGAGCCCGTAAAAGAAGCCGGCGACGTGGTGCCCTTCCGGCGACGAGGTGGAGACCGGAGATTCCGTGGGGAGATCGGGACGATGACGAGAAGACTGAAGGACACGGATCGCTCGGTATATCTCTCTTCCCCATCTTGGATTTAGCTAGGACTAGATTAATGGCCCGATCCGGGTTGATAGTGCGCGGTGGTGCCGGTTTGAAAAGTTAAAGTAAATCACCGCTTCCGCATTCCGGCGTCGGATTGACGGCCGAGCCGCCGCCGTGCACTTACAGAAACGTTATGAAAAAAACGGATTTTTACAACACTAGGCAACATGGACTATGCTAAAGGAGGGATCTTTGCTAAACAAAACTAACTAACAATCTTAAAGAGTTAGCTACTCGGAAAGGGGGTTAGACCTAGGTCTTCAAGTCCTTCTCTTCTTGCTCCTTGGAGTGAAAGAACGGGTTCTCCTTGTCGCCTTCTCTTGCCGAAGAAAGATCCACCCGAGGGCCTCTACCTTTGGCTTCAACCTCAAACTAGAAGTAACTAAGGTGCTTGGTGTGCTAAACCTAGGACCTTAGAAAGAGTAGAGAGTATTTTTGAGGGTTTTACCTCAAGCTCGAAGGGTTCTCAACTCATGAGAGGGGAGAGCTAGAGAGAGAGGAAGAGGAGGAGAGAGAATGAAAATGATAGAATGAGAAGAATAATCCAACCTTCTCACATATATGTGAATTATGAAAAATAGATAATTAGCTAAAGATAATTGTGATGGTTAATCAAGAAATGACCATTATCATTTCACATTAAATGCTTTTACAAGGATCAAAGAGCATCTTTCATATGGAATAATGATGGTCAACTTGTCAACCTAGGTCAACAAGTCAAGTGTAGTCAAATGGTCAACAACCCTAACCATGCACAATTATAATTAACTAATATTAATAAATCATATTTCACACATAAACATTAGTGTTAAGAAAATGACAATGGTCATCAACCCTAATGAAAGTCCTCTGCCTCTGCCTCAGTCAACTGTGCATACACACCCGTATCCGTGTTCCGAGGAACGCGAATACAATGAGATAAAACCAATCCCAAATCATATACTAGGATCCGGCTTAAACCAATGCCCGCTAGTATAAGCTGTCCGGACACAAAACGTGCACAAGTGCGCGGATGTGAACGAACCCTTTCGCAAAACCATGCGACCTCTACTCATTTTGCCTAAAGACGAATAACCCTCTGTGTGGGACTCTAAAGACTCGACACTACGCTGGCAGTGGTTTTAACCACAGACCGCAAGCGGCACTAGCTGTACGTAACGGTCCCCAGGTAGATGCCGATAAGAAGACTGACGAGGTAAACCCATCTGAACTCCTACTAAGCCTGAATGTGACAGTCTCCGTACAGTCCGGTCTATTCGTCTAAGAACATCGCATGGCGGGCCTAGGGGCGGTAAACGTCAGTCCCTTAACAGCGGTATAAGTCGTGCCGGAGTGTAGCCCAGAACACCCTGAGATAACACTGGAAACCTACCAGTCTATCTCGCTTGCCCTGGCCAGGGACTTTGTGTAATGGCTCTCCTAGACACAGCGCGATATCAATCCCCAATACCGGGAGAGACGAATCCTGTCTAACCGTTACTGCCTCTAAGTGCTTCAGGACTGCACCCAAAAACTACCTGTTTGCACGACTCCTTTGAGCCGTGGTAGGATAGTAATCAAAGTACAGTGGGAACACACTCGAGGCGAAGTGACAGTGTCAAGTCAACGGACTAAGCTGTACTCATGTCACCTGGGAACTGATAACTGACGATAGATATAATACCAACCAACAGTTCCCGACGAGTGCTGTCCAGTGTACTCGTAACCTAACGAGCACCCACATACTATCCCAAGTACGACGTACTGATGGCTATGAGACAGGCCGTCTCCCAAGCTGGGATGAGAAGCGCATACGCTAATCTACTCCGGAGTATCGATGCCCTGTCTCGATAGTCCTACGACTAGGGACCTGTATAAGGATGTGCTTGTAGATTACCCAGCCCCCACGAGTGTGACTGCCATCACAACACTGGTAATCAAGCAAAGATCCTAAGGGCTCCACTAATGTGTAAAAGCGATATGCTAAAAGAAACACATGCACACATTAAAGCAGAAACAAACCAAGTAGCATACTACTATTTTGAGCAAGTTTGTCAATACAAGGTGAATATCCCAAGCTTCCATCAAGAAATATACATGCTAGTATGATACAGTAATGGCCTCTAGGGCATATACACTAACAACTCCCACTTGCACTAAGGCCATGTACTGGCGTATTGAAGACCCATCATCTCGATCAGCCGCTCGAACTGAGTCTGGGGTAAGGCCTTCGTGAATGGATCAGCAGTGTTATCTTCCGTAGAAACTCTCCGAACCTCGATCTCCAGGCGACCCACGATCTCCCTGATCAGGTGATACCGCCTCAAGATGTGCCTGGACTTCTGATGGGACCTGGGTTCCTTCGCTAAAGCTATAGCCCCGTTGTTGTCGCAATACAAAGGTACTGGATCAACAATGGATGGAACCACCTAAAGTTCTGTTAGGAACTTCCTTATCCAGACGGCTTCTTTTGCGGCATCTGCTGCAGCGATATATTCCGCTTCCATCATCGAGTCAGCAACGGTTTCCTGTTTGGAACTCTTCCAACACACTGCCCCTCCATAGAGCGTAAAGACATAACCCGACATGGACTTGGAATCATCCTTGTCACTCTGGAAGCTGGAGTTAGCAAAGGCCTCGATCTGGAGGTCTTTTCCGCCATACACCAAGAACATCTCCTTAGTCCTTCTCAGGTACTTGAGAATGTTCTTTACCGCTATTCAGTGCTTCTCCCCAGGGTTTGACTGATACCGGCTTACTACACTCAGTGCATAAGCTACATCTGGTCTGGTGCACAACATCGCATACATTATAGAGCCTACCGCAGAAGCGTAGGGTATAATAGACATGCGATCCCTTTCCAAATCAGTCTTGGGAGACATCTCTTTGGAGAGGGTGATCCCGTGACAAGACGGTAGATTACCGCGCTTGGAATCTTCCATACTGAATCTTTTCATTATGGTGTCGATGTACCTGGACTGTGAAAGTCTTAATATCCTCTTGGATCTGTCACGATAGATCCGGATCCCCAGAATGTAAGAGGCATCACCCAGGTCTTTTATGGAGAACCTGTGTGACAAGAACCCTTTGACAGATTGTAGCATAGGAATGTCATTTCCTATAAAGAGAATGTCATCCACGTATAAAACAAGGAATACTACAGTTCTTGCTACAAATCTACTATAGATGCATGGTTCATCTGGATTTTTGATAAAGCCAAATTCCTTGAACGTCTCATCAAAACAGATGTTCTAACTCCGCGATGCCTGCTTTAGTCCATAAATGGACTTAAGCAACTTGCACACCTTTCCGTTGCTCCCACTCTGAATGAAACCCTCTGGCCGGTCCATATAGATACACACCTCTAAATTTCCATTTAGAAAAGCGGTCTTTACGTCCATCTGCCAGATCTCATAATCGTGGAAGGCAGCAATGGCAAGAAGGATCCGAATGGATTTCAGCAAAGCCACTGGAGAAAAGGTTTCGTCGTAGTCCAAGCCAGGTCTTTGACGGAAACCCTTTGCAACAAGTCTAGCTTTATAGGTCTCAACCTGTCCATCTACACCAATCTTCCTTTTGAAGATCCACTTGCATCCTACAGGTTTTACCCCATCTGGAGCAACGTCCAACGTCCATACTTTGTTGGTGTACATAGACTCCATTTCGGTCCGCATTGCATCTAGCCATTTTACCGAGTCAACGCTCTGAATGGCCTGCTGGAAGCTAGTCGACTCATCACTATCAATGACGCAATCCTCTCTATCCCCATCTATGAGAAAACCGTAGTATCTCTTGGGCGGATGAGACTGCCTACTACTTCTGCGGAGCGGCGCAGGAATGTCCTGATCTTTCGAACCCTCTGTTTCTACTAAGCTTTCAGTAATAGCTCGTGGTTCTGGAATTTCTTCCAGTTCTACTGCGCTCCCATTTATGTGCTTTTCCAAAAATTGAGTTTCCAAGAAGTGGGCATGACGAGAAACAAAAATCTTTTGTTCCTCTTCGCAATAGAAGAAATATCCCTTGGAGTTCTTTGGATATCCCACAAACTTGCACTGTACTGAGCGTGCCTCGAGCTTGTCCGCATGCTGCTTTTTGACAAAAGCTAGACATCCCCATGTCTTAATGTGATTAAGATAGGTGTTGGATATAGTGCCGTCAAAGTCAATTATTGGATCGCAGGTACGTGATTGCAATGATTGTGGAGGACCTATACCGGTAGGACAGTCTTACTCGAGATGATAGTATGCTATCAGGTTTGCCTTTATCAGTCGTGTATAGCTTCAGGTGACTGATCACGATTACACTTTGATAGAGCCCTTAGGATCTTGCTTGACTACCAACAGTATAAGGGCGATCATATAAGTGAGAGTTGGGTGGTCTATAAGCATATCCTTAATAGTGGTCCCTAGTCGTGGGAGTTTCGAGACAGGGCATCGATACTCCGGAGTAGACTAATGTATACAGTCGAGACCCCGATGAGGGGCGGTGGCCGGTCTCACAAGCCACTGGTGTCAGTTGGATCACCTAAGATGTATACAGGTGCTCATTGGGTTATGAGTACACCGGACAGGACTCGCCGGTAACCTGCTAGTTGGTATTATACATATCGTCAGATAGCAGTTCCCTGGTGACAAGTGTACAGGTTAGTTCTGTTGGAGATAGTGCCCTCAGAGTCAATTATTGGATCACAGGCACGTGATTGCAATGATTGAGGGAGGACCTATCCCGGTAGGACAGTCTTACTCGAGATGATAGTATGCTATCTGGTTTATCTTTATCATCGTGTACTGCTTTAGGTGACCTGACATGTCGCTATTACACGTTGATAGAGCCCCTAGGATTCTTGCTTGACTACCAGCAGTATGATGGCGATCATATACGTGGGAGCTGGTAGTCTATAAGCACATCCTTAAAAGGTCCCTAGTCGTAGGAGTTTCGAGACAGGGCATCGATACTCCATTAGTAGACTAGTGTATACAGTCGAGACCCCGACGAGGGGCGGTGGCCGGTCTCACAAGCCACTGGTGTCAGTTGGTTCACCTAAGATGTATACAGGTGCTCATTGGGTTATGAGTACACCGGACAGGACTCGCCGGGAACCTGCTAGTTGGTCTTATACCAGATGTCAGATAGCAGTTCCCTGGTGACATGTGTACAGGTTAGTTCATCGACCTGGTGATCGTCATTTGTCTCGTGTGAGTTCCCACTGTGCTTTGATTACTACCCTACCACGGCTCAAAGGAGTCGTGCAAACAGGTTTTAGTTGGGTACAGTCCCGAGCCACATGGAGGCAGTGAGCGGATCTTCAGGGGTTCGTCTCTCCCGGTATTGGGGGTGAGGTCGCGCTGTGTCTAGGAGAGCCATTACACAAAGCCCTCGGCCGAGGCAGGAGATTTACTGGTAGGTATTCCAGTAGTATCTCAGGGTGTTCTGGGCTACACTCCGACACGACTTGTACCGCTTTTGGGGGTCTGACTTTTACCAACCCCCTAGGCCCGACATGCGATGCTCATAGACGAACGGACCGGACTGTACGGATATTGTCACTGACAGGCTCAGTAGGGTGTCAGGATGAGTTTGCTCATCGACGTCCCTTTTGGTCAATAGCTGGTGGCCCGTCACGTATTGGCTTATACCTCTGACGTGCTAGTGGTTAAATCCACAGCCATAGTATTGACGAGTCTTTAGAGTCCACCACACTTTCAGTTACTCAAGCTTTCGGGCGAAACGCTGTAGAGGCCGTATGGAGATATGGCAGGATCCGATCAGATACGTGCGGTATTGCACGGATCAGGTTCGGACAGTTTGTACTAGTGGCCGTATGGTTATATGGCAGGGTTCGATCAGATACGTGCGGTATTGCACGGATCAGGATCGAACGGATTTTACTAGCCGGCTTTGGTTTAAGCCGGTCCTAGTTTAGTACAGTGTAGATTTTGTCTCATTTGCATTTGTATCCGGTAAGAATACAGATGCGGGTGTGTATGCACAGTATCGGGGTTTTCCTGCAATTTATTACAGGACCAGTTTTCTGGTGTTGCCAGTTTGCATTCCGTTCCGGCCGGTTTTCCTTTGTTCTTTCCCGGCCGAACCTTTTGATGGAGGGTGTTATTTGCAAGTTTGCAAATAACACTTTGTGGAGGTTTTTCATGCAAATAGTTTGATTATGAAAGCATCTTTTTTTTTATTCCTTTCTTTTCTATCATCATTTCTTGTAAAAGGTGATTAGGATTGATTTGTGTTTGATGTGAGATTGTGATGATGATGTTTGGATGTGGTCACCTCTTCTCTTTCTCCTACACTTACCTCCCTCTTGATATCCCACCACCATTCTCTTTTGAGGGGGCCGGCCATTTTTTGGGCATGGGGAGAGAAAATGAGAGGGTTGATTTTGTATGAGGAATTCATTTTCATCTCATTCTTCTTGCTACTAAATTTCTCACATCACTCCAAAGTTTATTCCTTCGATCCCTCCATCAAGGCAACAAAACCCAAGTAAGACATAGCCTATACACTTTCCACAGCAAACCTTGGGCACGTCGACAAGCCAGCTTCGTGCCCGAGTTGCCTCGGTATTAAGGTGGGAGCCCGTAAAAGACGCAGGCGATGTAGTGCCCTTCCGGCGAGGAGGCGACGACCGGAGTTTCCGCGGGAGATCGGGACGATGACGAGAAGACCGGAGGACTCGGATCACTCGGTATATCTCTCACCCTTTCTCTTGTTTGCTAGTATCGGTTAATGGTTACGATCCGGGTTTATTGTCCGCGGTAGCGCCAGTTTCCAAGTAAGGAAAAATTTTGATTCCGCATTTTGGCCTCGGTAAGACGGCCGGGGCGCTGCCGTGGCGCAACATGGTATCAGAGCCACGCCATTAACCTAGTCTAGCATGTTCTAGTGTGTTTTACTTATCCGATCGACCAAAATTCCAAAATCCGCGTTTTGCATGCATCAGTTTTCTGTCGATTTTTTCCGGGCTCGAAAAATTTTTCAGGTGATTGCAGAATGATGTACAGAGAATCCTAAGAACACTGGAAAAATTTGGTAACCCAATTCTTCCGTACGACCGCGGAACCGCGGCCTTAACCCCTTTTTGGCCGCGGTTCCGCCGCAGGAAGTTGGGATCATTCCACCAATTTTTTGCAGTGGGCTTATGGGCTTAAGATAGGGGTTTTGGAATATTAAAATTAGGCCCAGAATTTCTGTGAGTGCTACAGTATTACTTGGGGGCCCACTTGTTAATTTTTGATCGATTGGATATTTTAAACACATTATTTCACAGTATTTACATTATATCTGCGACCGTGAATGTCACTCGATCGGTAAATCCTGTCTAACTGCTATAGCCCGGTTAGACGGATTTGCGAACGTAACATTCACGTTGATGTTCTATGTTTATGCTGTGTTGTTGCGGATCGGTCGTGGGGGATAGCCTGGATGAAATGCTAATACAGTTTTGTTTTATATGTACATTTGATATTGCGGGGCGAGCGTCCGACATGTGGACTGCCGTCACTGCCTGATTGTATTATTCTTTTGGGGCACGACCTGGTTGCGGTCGATGTACCCGTTGTATGTATATTTTACTTTCTGTACTAGGATTACCCCGTGGAGGGGTGCACGGATAGCCGGGTTCTAGAGGGCAACGGGCCCGCATCTCATGGCATTGAGACGGAGGGGGCTTCACTCTAGGATTGGCGGGCTATTCGCCGCACTCGTAGGGGGTACAGGTTGACCCAGGAGGGGTGCCCAAGTTACCGGATTCCGTGAAGTGCTGGGTGGTCAATTCACGGTGCTGGAGGGGACTGCCTCGCTTCAGGTCTTGGCGGGTGACTTGCCGCGCCCGTAGGGGTCTAGGATTTCATTGCACAGGCTATCCACACGACCAGGGAAACGTCGGGTTTCAGCAGCGGCTCTGTGAAACCCGGGGCTTCCAGATATCTGTATTGTTCTGTGATGCTGTACATTTCTGTGATGTTGCATTTTATCACGCCTTGAGCGAAATATTATATATTGGTATATATATATTAGTAGATGTTGTATATGTTTTACATCCGCACTAGTCCAGTCCCCGTTCTGTCGTTAGTTAGCTAACCTAACGGGTAATGAGGGGACCCAGTGGCGAATGCGGATGGCATATACGTACATCAGTATATTTTCGTTCTTCGTGGTGTGATCAATTGATGGGACTGCGTTGATTCGGATCAATGCAAGATAAACAAACCTATTCTGATGTTGTTGGAACACTTTTTCAAAAAGCTGTTATTGCAAGGACGTTCACTTTTGTTTTGCATCGTGGTATTCATTTGGAATATCCTGCTCCTCAGTCGACGAGGCAAGGGCCGAGATCCCTTCACCGGGAGTGACCCCTTGGACAGAAGTTTGCGTCAGGGCATTAACTTCACTATAGCCGATTACTTTTGCTTTGCATCGTGGTATTCAGTTGGAATATCCTGCACCTCATTCTACGGGGAAAGAGCCGAGATCCCTTCACCGGGAGTGACCTCTTTAGTAAAGGTTTTCGTCACTATATTTTCTAAAAGGTTATCCAGTTCTTTCAACGATATCAAGTTCATTACGTTAAAGGTTTTTCGCCAAAAACCAGTCGTAGCCCTCCGTCATTTCAGATTAGTATTACTTAGTATTCGTGCTGCGTTTGTCGTGCATTGCCGAGGCGTAGTGTTCGGTAGCTATGTAGTGCCTTTCTGTCACATGGATAAGTGGATTGGTTAGGACAGTCGTACGGTCTTGTTGGCATTGTCAAGGACTCGTACGGGTGGGTTTAACGCAATCAAGATAATGACGGGTAGAACTTGACTAGGACTCTTTGATTTGTTGGCATTGTCAAGGTCACTTGGGTCCTAGGGGTAAAAACCTACATCGGGAGTTTCAAAAGAACTGAAACTTGCCAGATATGCGCATACCTTCTGGAGTGTGGTGACTTGAGTGGATTCCGTCAAGTTATCATGCGATGATAGTTGGATCCCGATTCCCACTGATGAGTTGGTTTACTCCTCGGGTGATCCCGACTAATTCTTCTTTCAGGTTTGGAGGAGAATTTGACGGTACAGTGGGAGGTTTCCAGATTAGATAAAGTGATAACCATTCTGATCTAGGTTAGAGTGCACGCTGAGTGTTTTCTTTTCTCTCTCTCTGGCAGCGACCATTGACCCGACCCTCAGACTATGACTCAGTGACCAAGTTGACCGAACCTTCTTAACACTGGTTTTTGGATTGTCAGAGTTGCAGACCTCATTGCCATTCCCACTTTTACCCTTTTCTCCAGGACACCCCGTATTACTGCGAACGTCCACTTCCATTGGACAAAACCATCGTATGGTTATATACGAACTCGAAGGAATTCGAGGATGGTTTCCGGTTCTGGAGAAAACGGATAGGTTTATTCAGTTGTCTTTTCCCTTTTACCTTCTCTCAAGTTGTGAGTACTCCTTGGTTTAGGAGACAGTACACCTATTACGCAAATTGGATAGTCTTCTTCCAAACCTTAGGCTGGTGCCGACCGGTAGGGAATGAAGAAAACCAATTAGCCTAAACGGTGTGCAGAAGGTATTAAGATTAAGACAAAGCAAGGGATTAGTAAGAGAGCAAAGTAAATTGTGACTGCTATTCACGATCAAACCAAGTATTTCTTCGCCAATCCTAAATCACCTTTGTATTTCTCCAGGACACTCCGTATCACTACGAAGATCCACAGTTTATTGGATACTCCATCGTATGGTTATATACGAACTCGAAAGGAACTTGTTCCAGTTCGGGGATGGATTCTAGTCCAGGAGAAATGGGAATACGGTTTATTCGGTTGTCTTTTCTCTTCACCTTCTCTCGCATTGCGAGTGCTCCTAGGATTAGGACAGTACACCCATTATGCTTATTGGATAGTCTTCTTCCAAACCATAGGCTGGTGCCGAACGGTAGGGAAGGAAGAAAACCAATTGGCCTAAAGGGGTGTGCAGAAGGTAATGACTAAAGACATATAAAGGGATTTGGAGAGGTGGCAAGGAATTATACGGTTATAATTGTGAATCTGGATAATAGAAGAGGCATTACTAAGAATACCGGAATACCCCACCGAAACATTTCAATGTTTCAGTTTCACTGTGTAATGTTAAAAGAAAACTGATTTCCCGATTAGATACTTACTCCAGGGTATGTATTTACCAGGTATGATTCTCACATCTGTATGGTTTTACAGATGATGAGTGGGAGTAAGTCATTGGGAATAGGGTGATCATCCTCATTATATCGGGATTCGTTGTAATCGGTGATATTTGAGGAGATCATCTGGGCTGTTTGCCGGTCAGCAAATATTTGGTTTTGAATATCCGCTGTTGTGCACCAATTTCAAATTGATATATCTGTACGTCTATTTTCATAGAGTGAGATATACCTTTTGATATTATGTCGATGACATTTACCTATATCAGTGGATGGTTAGGTAAGGAGCATTAAACAGCGGTGTAATTCTTCTTAACCATAAGTACAGTTTTCAACCTACGACGCACAGTGAAAGAGTTGTTAGACTCAGCGGACTTATACAGAGTATTGTATGTTGTCCAGTGTCCATCAGGACAGAGGAGTTGGTCCTCATACTATATTCTGTTTACTTTTAACTTCTCTAGTTCTTAGACATGTGTTTCGTAGGAACACAGGGTCTAAGTTTTGAGGAGTTATAGGTATTTGAATAGAGTAGAGAACCAGGTGTAGCAAGTATCGGGATTTTTCAAAGTGATCGAAGATGTAGATACTTGTGTATGGTGTTCAGTTGATAGTAATGATTAAGAGAACTAGCTTCTTTTTCAGGTTACTCATAATTGGAAGCATTCTTAAGTTGAGTAACGCTGATCGGCCTCTCTCCATTTAGTTGACATGCACTGGAGACAGCTGCATGATTTGAATCTGGTTCAATTAAATCAGTGCCTCTGGTTCTATATTGGATATAGAGCAGTTCATATCTTGACATTGTCAAGGTACGGGGGGTTGTCCGGCTTATGCTTAAAACCAGACTCCGGACAACTAAAGGCACGTTTCTGTAATGGCTGTTTGTGGGTTGACCCAGGCTATGACGAGGGTTGACTTTCTACCATCTGGAAGATCAATAGAGATATTGTTCTTGACTCGCCACATTTTTAAAAGAAATGGATTTTTCAGAAAACAGCAGTGGGAGTATGGTAGAACTGGAAGCGATTCCAGAACCGCAAACGATTACTGAAGATTTCATAAGAACCTAAAGATTCAATCTGGTTTGACATTCCATTAGCCACTCCGCAGATATGGTGGGTAACCTCAGGCACTCGAGAGGTACTTCGGTATGCTCAAGGACGGTGGCAGGGAGGTTCTTGTTTACCCAGACTTACCATTGCTGTTGTTCCAGACTGTGAGACCCGGCAGGAGGATGAGTATAGCGTCGTTCTAAACTAGCTTTAGAAGTGCACGTCTATATGACTCTGGCAGAGGGTTGTCATAGTCAGTGGGAGCAGCGGAAGCATTGGTGGTCATCAGGCTTATGTCTATTTATAGACTAAAGCAGATATAGCGGAGATAGATCATCAGTTTCTGATGTGACAGTCATAGGTCTGACTTCATCAGAATAAGGGATGGATCTGTTAAGAAGGTAGTAGGGTGTGATGTCATGGTATTTGGATGACATACACAGAGTAGGAAGTGATATTCCTATACTACGATCGGTTATACTTTGGTCGTCACACAGTGGTTTCTCCACATAGGACTTGGATATTTTATCATACATTCTGGTTACTAGATCTATGGTTTTAGATCTAGATTTGGGTGGTTTCCCAATCAGGGTACTTAGACAGCATTCTAAGAGTATTTAGAATGGACGACTCCTGGCACGGTTGTGTACCTGCAGGTGAAGGAGTCACCCTCTCTAAAGGTGTCTTACAGACTAAAGGGGAGAGGGATACGCATGATTGACAGATCACTTGCTTAGGCAATTGAGTCAATCATGAGATGTCAAGTACCACACCAGATGTTGTTCTTGCAGTAGGTGCAATAAGTTGATATTAATCCAATCCTGGAGAAACAGTCAGAAGCAGTTTTAGAACATAAGTTGATGTTCTAGGGATGTGATAACGACAGCCTCTTTTAGGAGACGGTTATCATTCCAGGCTTCCAAGGTGACATGGATGGCAGAGTGGCTGTCAGAGTTATATTTTCTCCTTCTGACAAGGGGCAGTATTTTGGACAGGTGGTCCAAGGCAATACTGAGGGAGGCATGGCGCTGGGTACTGATTAAGTTCAGTCATCGATACAGTCTAAGAAGTTTGGATTTGGAGTTCATTTATGAGCTAGGTCCCATCAGATATCCAGACATACTCTAAGACAGGTATTGCTCATTTCGGGAGATGGCTTTCTCTGCGAACTTGAGATATAGAGAGACATAGAAAAAAACATCACAGCGGATCCACTCACTGAGGCTATTCCTCGAACGCAATAGTTTTGCAAACGGGTTTTGTGAGACTGACTAGTAGAGGAGTTGGGTGTTCGGTATCACACGGGCTGTGAGTATGCGACATCGCAATAATTAGCCTTGAGTGCAAGTGGGAGATTGTTGGAGATAGTGCCCTCAGAGTCAATTATTGGATCACAGGCACGTGATTGCAATGATTGAGGGAGGACCTATCCCGGTAGGACAGTCTTACTCGAGATGATAGTATGCTATCTGGTTTATCTTTATCATCGTGTACTGCTTTAGGTGACCTGACATGTCGCTATTACACGTTGATAGAGCCCCTAGGATTCTTGCTTGACTACCAGCAGTATGATGGAGATCATATACGTGGGAGCTGGTAGTCTATAAGCACATCCTTAAAAGGTCCCTAGTCGTAGGAGTTTCGAGACAGGGCATCGATACTCCATTAGTAGACTAGTGTATACAGTCGAGACCCCGACGAGGGGCGGTGGCCGGTCTCACAAGCCACTGGTGTCAGTTGGTTCACCTAAGATGTATACAGGTGCTCATTGGGTTATGAGTACACCGGACAGGACTCGCCGGGAACCTGCTAGTTGGTCTTATACCAGATGTCAGATAGCAGTTCCCTGGTGACATGTGTACAGGTTAGTTCATCGACCTGGTGATCGTCATTTGTCTCGTGTGAGTTCCCACTGTGCTTTGATTACTACCCTACCACGGCTCAAAGGAGTCGTGCAAACAGGTTTTAGTTGGGTACAGTCCCGAGCCACATGGAGGCAGTGAGCGGATCTTCAGGGGTTCGTCTCTCCCGGTATTGGGGGTGAGGTCGCGCTGTGTCTAGGAGAGCCATTACACAAAGCCCTCGGCCGAGGCAGGAGATTTACTGGTAGGTATTCCAGTAGTATCTCAGGGTGTTCTGGGCTACACTCCGACACGACTTGTACCGCTTTTGGGGGTCTGACTTTTACCAACCCCCTAGGCCCGACATGCGATGCTCATAGACGAACGGACCGGACTGTACGGATATTGTCACTGACAGGCTCAGTAGGGTGTCAGGATGAGTTTGCTCATCGACGTCCCTTTTGGTCAATAGCTGGTGGCCCGTCACGTATTGGCTTATACCTCTGACGTGCTAGTGGTTAAATCCACAGCCATAGTATTGACGAGTCTTTAGAGTCCACCACACTTTCAGTTACTCAAGCTTTCGGGCGAAACGCTGTAGAGGCCGTATGGAGATATGGCAGGATCCGATCAGATACGTACGGTATTGCACGGATCAGGTTCGGACTGTTGGTACTAGTGGCCGTATGGTTATATGGCAGGGTTCGATCAGATACGTGCGGTATTGCACGGATCAGGATCGAACGGATTTTACTAGCCGGCTTTGGTTTAAGCCGGTCCTAGTTTAGTACAGTGTAGATTTTGTCTCATTTGCATTTGTATCCGGTAGGAATACAGATGCGGGTGTGTATGCACAGTATCGGGGTTTTCCTGTAATTTATTACAGGACCAGTTTTCTGGTGTTGCCAGTTTGCATTCCGTTCCGGCCGGTTTTCCTTTGTTCTTTCCCGGCCGAACCTTTTGATGGAGGGTGTTATTTGCAAGTTTGCAAATAACACTTTGTGGAGGTTTTTCATGCAAATAGTTTGATTATGAAAGCATCTTTTTTTTATTCCTTTCTTTTCTATCATCATTTCTTGTAAAAGGTGATTAGGATTGATTTGTGTTTGATGTGAGATTGTGAAGATGATGTTTGGATGTGGTCACCTCTTCTCTTTCTCCTACACTCACCTCCCTCTTGATATCCCACCACCATTCTCTTTTGAGGGGGCCGGCCATTTTTTGGGCATGGGGAGAGAAAATGAGAGGGTTGATTTTGTATAAGGAATTCATTTTCATCTCATTCTTCTTGCTACTAAATTTCTCACATCACTACAAAGTTTATTCCTTCGATCCCTCCATCAAGGCAACAAAACCCAAGTGAGACATAGCCTATACACTTTCCACAGCAAACCTTGGGCACGTCGACTAGCCAGCTTCGTGCCCGAGTTGCCTCGGTATTGAGGTGGGAGCCCGTAAAAGACGCAGGCGATGTGGTGCCCTTCCGGCGAGGAGGCGACGACCGGAGTTTCCGCAGGAGATCGGGACGATGACGAGAAGACCGGAGGACTCGGATCACTCGGTATATCTCTCACCCTTTCTCTTGTTTGCTAGTATCGGTTAATGGTTACGATCCGGGTTTATTGTCCACGGTAGCGCCAGTTTCCAAGTAAGGAAAAATTTTGATTCCGCATTTTGGCCTCGATAAGATGGCCGGGGCGCTGCCGTGGCGCAACAAGTTCATCGACCTGAGGTCGTCATTTGTCTCGTGTGAGTTCCCACTGTGCTTTGATTTCTACCCTACCACGTCTCAAAGGAGTCGTGCAAACAGGTAGTTTTTGGGTACAGTCCCGATCCACATGGAGGCACGTGAGCGGATCGGCAAGGGATTCGTCTCTCCCGGTATTCGGGGTGGAAGTCGTGCTGTGTCTAGGAAAGCCATTACACCAAGTCCTTGGCCAAGGCAGGTGAGATTTACTGGTAGGTACTCCAGTAGTATCTCAGGGTGTTCAGGGCTTGTCTCCGACACGACTTATACAGCTATTGGGGGTCTGACGTTACTAGCCCCCTAGGCCGGATATGCGATACTCATAGACGAACGGACCGGACTGTATATACATTATCACTGTTAGGCTCAGTAGGGTTTCTGGATGAGTTCGCTCATCAGCCTCCCTTGAGGTCAGTCCATGGGCAGCCGTTACGCACAGCTAGTGCCGCTGACGGCTTATGGTTAAACCCACTGCCAGGGTACTTACGAGTCATTAGAGTCCCCCACAGACAGTTTTCCAAGTTCGGGCGAAACATTGTATAGGCCGTAAGGTTTTATGGCAGGGTTCGGAAAATACACGTGCGTTTACGCACGTGTCATATTTCGGGCAGATAATACTGGTGGGCTTTGGTTTAAGCCGGATCCATGTATTATACGGAGTGGATATAATATCTTTGTCTCACTTGCATTTGTATTCGGTCATAATACAAATGCGGGTATATTTATACAGTTACGGGGTTATCCTGAAATTCGTTTCGGGATCACTTTTGGAAGTTACCAGTTTCCAGTTTTCTATCAGCCATATTTAACATTTGGTTAAATTCGGATTTATCTTTTCTTGAGATGAGTGTGGAAGCTTCTAGAAGGTTCTAGAAGTGGTGGGGTGTTTAGTGAGTCATGGTTGCATTTAATGATTCCATTAATGCATGATGACTTGGCTAATGATTCATCATTTTCATTAATTGTGTTCACACTTTGTGTTCACACTAGATATTTTTTTCTTATTGTCACCTCCCCCTCTCCTACACTCACCCCCCACCTCTATATATGTGGCCGGCCCTCCTCCTCTCTCATACACTCTCACTTTGTAGAAAAAGGAATGGTTGTTGTTTAAAAGATTATTATAGTTTCGGTGTATGGAATTTCACAGCTCATTTCATTCCATCACCCGATTCCAATGGCAACTTCATTACCGTTCGTCCATGTCTTTGGACGAAGCGAGACAAAGTCTTCTACTCATTCTCTACATCAATCTTGGTCATCTCTTCTAGCAAACTTGGTGACCGAGTTGCCTCGAGTCAGAGGCGGGAGCCCGTTTAAAGATCCGATGATGTGGTGCCACCTGGACGAGGAGATCGGAGATCGACGAGATCAGAGAAGCCGCAACAAAGCGTGGGATGATGGTTAAAGAACGAAGGACTCGGATCGTTCGGTATAACCTTTCTTCCTTCTTTGTAGTTTGTTAGTTTAGCGTTAATGGCAGATCCGGGTTATAGTATGTGATAGCGCCAGTTATAAAAGTTTTTGTTCCGCATTTTGGCGTCTGAAAGCCGGCCGGGGCGCTACTGTAGACTTACATGGTATCAGAGCCACGCCATTAAGCTTTACTAACTTGTGCTAACGTGTTTAAAAGATCGATCGAACGGATTTTCGAAAATTGCAATTTCTAGTATTAAAGTTTCTGTTGATTTTCAAACTGGTCTAAAAATCATTTTGAACATACCAGAAAATCAAGCAGGGTTTTTGAGGAATACTGTAGAAATTCGACCAAGTGATTCCACTGTTCCGCCGCGGAACCGCGGCCCAAGCTAGGGTTTAGCCGCGGATCCGCCGCCGGAAAGTGAGAACACTTAGTCAATTTTCTACAGTGGATTCTATGTTGGAAATTGTGGTTTCCGGAACTGTTTTTTTGGGCCCAATGTTTTTTACTGTACAGCAGATTTGCGTGGGGCCCACTTCGGGAAATTTACTCGATCGAAATTTAAACATGTTAGTTTACAGTACTTACATTATATCTCCGACCGGGAATGTCATTTGATCGGTAAACCGCGTCTGATTACTATAGTTCTTTTAGACGGGTTTGCGAACGTGACATTCGCGTTGATGTTCTGTGTTGTGCTGTGATGTTGCGGATTTGTCATGGTGGATAGTAGTGTGCAATGGTAGTGCCGTTTGGATTTATTTGTACATTTGATATTGCGGGGCGAGCGTCCAATTGTGGACTGCCGTCACTGCCTGTTGTATAATATTCTTTTGGGGCACGACCAGGTTGCGGTCGATGTACCTGTTGTACTATTTTTCCATTTCTGTACTAGGTTTTACCCCGCGACGGAGTGCACGGATAGCCGAGTTCTGGAGGGCAACGGGTCCGCATCTCATGGCTTTGAGAGGCGGAGGGGCCTTACTCTAAAATTGGCAGACTATTCTCCGCACTCGTAGGTGGTACAGGTTGACCCAAGGAGGGGTGCTCAAGCTACCGGATTTCGTGAAGTGCAGGGTGGTCCATTCACTATGCTGTAGGGGGCTGCCTCGCTTCAGGTTTTGGCGGGTAACTTGCCGCACCCGTAGGGGTCTAGGTTTCATTTTACAGGCTATCCACACGACAGGGGAACGTCGGGTTTCAGCAGCGGCTCTGTGAAACTCGGGGATCCCAGATTATCTGTATTGTTATGTGATGCTTATTACTTTTCTGTAATGTTGCATATTATCATGCCTGGAGCGATTATTGTATATTGGTTTATATACTATTAGATATTGTATATGTTTTACACCCGCGCTAGTTCAGTCCCCGCTCTGTCGTTACTTAAGTAACCTAACGGGTGATGACGGGACCCAGTGACGAATGTGGATGGCATATACGTACATTTTATTTTCGTTCTTTTCTGGTGTGATTATTGATGGGACTGCGTTGATTTTGATCAATGCAAAGTAAAATAAACCTGTTTGGATGTTGTTGGAACAATTTAAAAAGTGTTATTACAAAGATGTTTCCTTTTGTTTTGCATAGTGGTATTCGGTTGGAATATCCTGCACCTCATTCGACGGGGCAAGGGCCGATATCCCTTCACCGGGACTGACCCCTTAAGCAGAAGTTTGCGTCAGGGTAATAACTTCACTATAGTCGATTACATGTTGCTTTGCATTGCGGTATTCAGTAGAATATCATGCACCTCATTCCACGAGGAAAGAGCCGAGATCCCTTCACCGGGAGTGACCTCTTTAGCAAAGGTTTTCGCCACTATATTTTATAAAACGTTATCAGGTTCGTTCAACGAGATAAAGTTCATTACGTTAAAGGTTTATCGCCAAAAATCAGCCGTAGCCCTCCGTCATTTCATATGAATGGTCAGTAGTATTCAAGCTATGTTGGTTTAGCCCTTAGCTAGGACATAGTGATTGGTAGCTGCTGGGGTGTTCATATGTTGCATAGATAGATGTGTTGGTTTGGGACAGTCGTACAGCCTTGTTGGCCCTTAGTCAAGGGCGAGTACGGGTAGGTTCAAATTAACAAGATAATGATGGGAAGAACTTGATATGTGACTTATGATGGGTTGGCCCTTAGTCACGATCATAAGAGCATGGAGTAAAAATCATATCGGGAGTTTCTAAAGAAGCTGAAACTTGCCAGGCATGCGCATACCTTCTGGAGTGTGATAACGTGAGTGGATTCCGTCACGTTATCATGCGATGAGAGTTGGATCCCGATTCCCACTGATGAGTTGGTTTACTCTTCGGATGATCCCGATTGATTCTTCTTTCAGGTTTGGAGGAGAATTTGACAATACAGTGGGAGGTTTCCGGATTAGATAAAGTGATAACCATTCTGATCTAGGTTAGAGTGCATGCAGAGTGTTTCTTTTCTCTCTCTCTTTGGCAGCGACCTTTGACCGACCCTAGACTATGACTCAGGGACCAAGTTGACCGAACCTTCTTAAAATACTGGCTTTTGGACTGTCTAAGTTGCATAAGTCATTGCCACTCCTTCTTCTACCCTTTGCATTTCTCAGAACACCCGTATTACTACGGACATCCACTTCCATTGGATAGATCCATCGTATGGCTATATACGAACTCGAAGGGACTCCTTCGAGGATGGATCAAGGTTTAGGAGAAATAGAATTGGTTTATTCAGTTGTCTTTTATTATCACCTTCTCTCAGATTGCGAGGGCTCCTTGGTTTAGGAGAGTACACCTATTGCGCTTATTGGATAGTCTTATTCCAAACCATAAGCAGGTGCCGAAAGGTAGGGAATGAAGAAAACCAATTGGCCTAAGTAGGGTGTGCAGAAGGTAATATGTAAAGACAAAATAAAGGGATTAGAAAGAGGGCAAAGTAAGTTGCGACTGTTATCATTCACGACCAAACCGCGTACTTCATCGCCACTTCTATTTCACCTTTAAAAGAATAAGGTATTATTCAGTTGTCTTTTATCATCACCTTCTTTCAGTTGCGAGTACTCCTTGGTTTAGGAGGGTACACCTATTATGCTTACTGAATAGTCTTCTTCCAAACCATAGGCTGGTGCCGAACGGTAGGGAAGGAAGAAAACCATTTAGCCTAACGATGGTGTACAGAAGGTAACGACTAAAGACAAATAAAGGGATTTGGAGAGCTGGCAAAGAAATATACTGTTAAAGTCATGAATTGGATTATGGAAGAGGCATTACTATGAATACCAGGATATCCCTACGAAACATTTTCATGTTTCAGTGCATTGTTAAAGGAAAACTGTTTTCCCGATTAGATACTTACTCCAAGGGTGTGTATTCACCAGGTTTCATTCTCATATCTGTTTGGTTTTTACAGATGATGAGTGGGAGGAAGTTATTAGGAATTAGGTGATCATTCTCATTATATCGGAATTTGTTGTAATTGGTGATATTTGAGGAAATCGCCTGGGTACAGTTTTCAACCTACGACGCACAGGTTTTGAGTTATTCAACTCAGCGGACTTATACAGAGTATTGTATGTTGTCCAGTGTCCATCGGGACAAAGGGGTAGGTCCTCGTACTATGTTCTGTTTACTTATGACTTCTCTAGTTTTTAGACAAGTGTTTCGTAGAAATACAAGGTCTAAGTTTTGAGAAGTTGTGGGTATAAGAATAAAGTAGAGAACCAGATGTCGCAAGTATCGGGATTCTTCAAAGAGATCGAAGATGTAGATACTTGTGATTGGTATTCATATGATAGTAAAAGTTTTGAGAAACTTTTTTCTCTTTCAGGTTACTAATAATTGGATGGATTCCTAAGTTGAGTAATGCTGATTAGCCTCTGTCCATTAAAGTTGATATGCACTGGAGACAGTTGCATGATTAGAATCTGGTTCCAATTAAATAAGTGCCAATGTTTCTATATTGGATATAGAATGGTTCATATCTTAACGTTATTAAGGTACGGGGAGTTGTCCGACTTATGCTTAAAACAAAACTCTGGATAACTCAGGGCATGTTTCTGTAATGGCTGTTTGTGGGATGGCCCAGGCTATGACGAGGGTTGACTTTCTACCATCTGAGAGATCAATAGTGATATTGTTCTTGACTCGCCACAGTTTTAGTAAAATGGATTTTTTCAGAAAACAGTAGTGGGAGTATGGTAGAACTGGAAGTGATTCCAGAACCGCAAACGATTACGGAAAATTTAATAGGACCTAAAGATTCAATCAGGTTTGACATTCCATTAGCCACTCCACAGATTTGGTAGGTAAACTCAGACACCCGAGAGGTACTTCGGTAGCCTCAAGGACAGTGACAGGAAGGTTTTTATCTGCCCAGACTTGACACTACTGTTGTTCCAGGCTATGAGACCCGGTAGGAGTGTTGTTGTGGTCATTGGGAGCAGCGGAAGCATAGTGGGCATGTAGCTTATGTCTATTTATAGACTAGAGCAGTTATAGTGGAGATTGATCATCTAATTTTGATGTGACAGTCATGGGTTTGACTTCATCAGAATAGGGGTGGATCTGTTAAGAAGGTAGTAGGGTATGATGTCCTGGTTTTTGGATGACATACACAGAGTAGGAAGTAAAATTCCTATACTACGATCGGTTGTACTTTGGTCGTCACACAGTTGTTTCTCCAGACAGGATATGGATCTAATATCTAACATTTTGGTTTCTAGATCTGGATTTGGGTAGTTTCCCAATGTGGCTACTTTGACAGTATTCTAATGGTTTTTAGAATAGATGACTCCTGGCATGATGGTGTACCTGCAGGTGATGGAGTCACCCTCTCTAAAGGTGTCATACAGACTAAAGGGGAGAGGGATATGGATGATTGGCAGATCACATTGCTTAGGCAATTGAGTCAATCATGAGACGTCAAGTACCACACCAGATGTTGTTTTTGCACTAGATGCGATAAGTTTGTATTAATCCAATCCTGGAGAAATATAAGGAAGCGGTTTTAGAACATAAGTGGATGTTCTACGGATTTGATGACGGCAGCCTCCTTCGAGAGACGGTTATCATTCCAGGCTTCGAAGGTGACATGGATGACAGAGTGATTGTCAGAGTTACAGTTTTCCCTCTGACGAAGAGGGACAGTATTATGGACAGGAGGTCCAAAAGGATACTGTGGGAGGCATGGTGCAGGATACTGATTAGGTTCAGTTATCGATACAGTCTAAGAAGTTTGGATTTAGAGTTCATTTATGAACTAGGTCCCATCAGATATCCAGACATATTCTAAGACATGTATTACTCAATTCGGGAGATGGCTTTCTCCGCGAACTTGAGATTAAGAGAGACATAGAAAGAAACATCAGGGCGGATCCACTCACTGAGGCTATTTCTCGAACACAATAGTTTTACAAACGGGCTATGTGAAACTAATTAGTAGAGGAGTTGGGTGTTGGTTTCACACGGGCTGTGAGTACGCAACATCGCAATAATTAGCCTTAAGTGCAAGTGGAAGATTGTTGGATATAGTACCCTCAAAGTCAATTATTGGATCGCAGGTACGTGATTGCAATGATTGCGGAGGACCTATACCGGTAGAACGGTCTTACTCGAGATGATAGTATGCTATCTGGTTTGCCTTTATCAGTCATGTATATGTTCAGGTGACTGATCACGATTACACTTTGATAGAGCCCTTAGGATCTTGCTTGACTACCAACAGTATGAGGGCGATCATATAAGTGAGAGTTGGATGGTCTATAAGCATATCCTTAATAGTGGTCCCTAGTCGTGGGAGTTTCGAGACAGGGCATCGATACTCCGGAGTAGACTAGTGTATACAGTCGAGACCCCGACGAGAGGAGGTGGCCGGTCTCACAAGCCACTGGTGTCAGTTGGATCACCTAAGATGTATACATGTGCTCATTGGGTAATGAGTACACCGGACAGGACTCGCCGGGAACCTACTAGTTGGTATTATACATATCGTCAGATGCAGTTCCCTGGTGACATGTGTACAGGTTAGTTCATCGACCTGAGGTCGTCATTTGTCTCGTGTGAGTTCCCACTGTGCTTTGATTTCTACCCTACCACGGCTCAAAGGAGTCGTGCAAACAGGTAGTTTTTGGGTACAGTCCCGATCTACATGGAGGCACGTGAGCAGATCGGCAGAGGATTCGTCTCTCCCGGTATTTGGGGGTGGAGGTTGTGCTAGGTCTAGGAAAGCCATCACACCAAGTCCTTGGCCAAGGCAGGTGAGATTACTGGTAGGTACTCCAGTAGTATCTCAGGATGTTCAGGGCTTGTCTCCGACACGACTTATACAGCTATTGGGGGTCTGACGTTACTAGCCCCCTAGGCCGGATATGCGATACTCATAGACGAACGGACCGGACTGTATATACATTGTCATTGTTAGGCTCAGTAGGGTTTCTGGATGAGTTCGCTCATCAGCCTCCCTTGAGGTCAGTCCATGGGCAGCCGTTACGCACAGCTAGTGCCGCTGATGGCTTGTGGTTAAACCCACTGCCAGGGTACTGACGAGTCATTAGAGTCCCCCACAGACAGTTTCCCAAGTTCGGGCGAAACGTTGTAGAGGTCGTATGGTTTTATGGCAGGGTTCGGAAAATGCACGTGCGTTTACGCACGTGTCATATTTCGGGCAGATAATACTGGTGGGCTTTGGTTTAAGCCGGATCCATGTATTATACAGAGTAGATATAATATCTTTGTCTCAGTTGTATTTGTATTCGGTCATAATACAAATGCGGGTATATTTATACAGTTACGGGGTTATCCTGAAATTCGTTTCGGGATCACTTTTGGAAGTTGCCAGTTTCCAATTTTCTATCAGCCGTATTTAACATTTGGTTAAATACGGATTTATCTTTCCTTGAGATGAGTGTGGAAGCTTCTAGAAGGTTCTAGAAGTGGTGAGGTGTTTAGTGAGTCATGGTTGCATTTAATGATTCCATTAATGCATGATGACTTGGCTAATGATTCATCATTTTCATTAATTGTGTTCACAATTTGTGTTCACACTAGATTTTTTTTTTTATTGTCACCTCCCCCTCTCCTACACTCACCCCCCACCTCTATATATATGGCCGGCCCTTCTCCTCTCTCATACACTCTCACTTTATAGAAAAAGGAATGGTTGTTGTTTACAAGATTATGGTAGTTTCGGTGTATGGAATTTCACAGCTCATGTCATTCCATCACCCGATTCCAATTGCAACTTCATTAACCGTTCGTCCAAGGCTTTGGACGAAGCGAGACAAAGTCTTCTACTCATTCTCTACATCAATCTTGGTCATCTCTTCTAGCAAACTTGGTGACCGAGTTGCCTCGAGTCAGAGGCGGGAGCCCGTTTAAAGATCCGATGACGTGGTGCCACCTGGACGAGGAGATCGGAGATCGACGAGATCGGAGCAGCCGCAACAAAGCGTGTGTAACGTTTTAGAAATAGTTTTGCGAATTTTTCCGTTTTAGGACAAAATTGTCGGTTTTTCCCGTTTTAACCCGATTTCGATCAAACGACCGTATAAGCTTACCGACACCTTATTTGGCCAAAATAAAGCTTGTGCGCGAACTTTGGGAGTATTTGGGAGGTTTTGGTTCAGATAGATTTTTTCCCCAAAAAAAATATTATTTTAAGCGGTGTTTTGTGCACGTAAATCGGGAAAATTTTTCTTTTGTGAATAAATTAATTTTGTCACTAGAATTATTTTAGAAACT
Organism: Agapanthus africanus; assembly: GCA_030015575.1. Classification (NCBI taxonomy): domain Eukaryota; kingdom Viridiplantae; phylum Streptophyta; class Magnoliopsida; order Asparagales; family Amaryllidaceae; genus Agapanthus; species Agapanthus africanus. Next base: position 145,573,821 of record CM057343.1, on the reverse strand, counting down.
TCTTTTTAAATATCTAGATATTTTTGGAGTGCAAAAGGAATTATTTTAAAAAGAAAAGAAAAGGTGAAAAGGTGGCAAAATGCATTTATTAGCTTTTATTACTCATTTTCCTAGCAATTTCTTCACCCAAAATTCACAAAAATACCCCCCACTCACCTTGGCCGACCCTAACTCCCCCATTTCTGTCCAAAATCATTCCAAGCTCATTTCTCTCTCATTTTCTTTCAAAAACAGAAAAAGAAATCCAAAAATAAATCCAAAAATTCCTATATAAATATTAAACCTTTTTCCTTCACTAATCCTTCATGGATCTTCATCAAAGCTTGAGTTTTGGAGGCTAAAGTGATGGATCTAAGTTCTTTTTGGTGTTCTTGAGGAGGTATAATTTCTTACCTTAATCCATAATTAATTGCTTTAATCTTTAACTAGCTAATTTAGTTAACTAGTTAAGTGCTTAGTTTAACATTTAAATCATGATTAATTCATTATATTTGGTTTAAGAAATTCATGTTAGGGTTAATTTTTGATTAAGTGATTAGTGTTTATTTGAAGTGTTAAATTGGGTTTTAGAAAAGATTAATCTAGTAGAAAATGTTAAAAATTGCTAATAAGCATTTTGTTTAATTAAGCAAAGTTGCTTACTAGATTTTTGCTAAAACATAATTAGCGAGTGTAAAAAATATAGGATTGGTTTAGATAGCTTAGTTAAGCTATTTTAAGGTATTTGTAATTGTTAGATTTGTGTTATCTTGAATCTAGTGCGATATATTGCGATAGGTTGCTTACTAGATTTCGGGGTTTTCCGACGTAGGGTTCGTTTGGTAGTTGTGAGTTTATATCCAGTGTATTCCTCGTAATTTTTGTGTTGTGTTGCGCGATCGGGACGATCGGGGTCCAGACGTGGTGTTTTGTAGTTTAGCGACCCCGATTAGGGTTTTGGCCGGTATCGTGCGCGATAGATGCGCTAAGCGCGCAGTGTAATTTTCCGGGCGTTTTCGTCGCGTTTCGTTGTCTTTCCGTCATTATAGGATATTTAGCTTATGTGTTGTATTTATGAAATTTTAGGTTCGCAAGCAGGGACTTCGGGTGCTGCGGACAAGGGGAAGCAGGTGGTCGGATTTTCTTAGCTCGAGACCATCGGTGAGTAGATTTAACATCTATGGGGAAATCGCCCGTATGGCGTTATGCGTCGGGACGAATATGATATGATAGCTGCATGTATTTGCATATTAGTTACTTTCATATGAATGCCATTGCATAGCATTATCTGTTGTACTTGACTCGTACCTTTAGATATAACACATTACTGACGGTTCATGTTGCACGAGCACTAAATTGTATGCTACACCCACACCGTCTGTAATTGCCATGACACGCACAAACACCTACATATGTGATATGATAGTGGATAGGAATAATTAGAGTAGTAACTCATATTCTATTGTGCATATGAAATACTGTGGACACATACATACGTGATATTGCATTGGACAGGAATAGTTAAGGTAGTGAACCTTATTCCACTTCACTTATATCTTGTTATAATTACCTATACATCATGCATACATATTGACATGTACACCCTCGTACTTGATTACATGTGGATACTTAAACCCTGCTACACTTACATGTACACTTCATATGATACTGCATTTATTTTCGAAGGAATTGGGAACCGCCTGATATGTTTTTAAAGCTAGATTCAATTTAAAGAGCGGTTTTCCCTTTATATGCTCATATTGATGTTTTATGTTGCATATATCAGTTTTATATGGATTTTACGCATTGAGATATGGATTTCATATGATTTATGGATTTGAGAACCGTGGCGGATATTTTCAAGAAAACTTTGTATTGTTTGAAAACCCGGTTTCTCTTGATATGATATTTGATGCGTCCACCATGTGATTTCTCGGTTCTGAGATTTGGCTTGTGATACCCGATTCGAGGAGCGGGATGCACCGTCTGCGGGTACATGGTGGACACGGTATGGTACCCCGGGGTGAGTGGTGATTTCGTGGTGTAGACGATAAACCTGACGGTGGGACCACTACCTACCGGTGATTGTATTTGGACTCGGCGGTTATCTTGGAGATACCGACCGGAGTGAGGTATGACATATCGTTAGGGCTAGTCATGGTGACAGCGCCTGAGTTATGAGGATTTACGTGTCGATTCTAGACACGGGTTTCATGATGTTTCGAGTGTCGGTGTTTGACACTTAGGTTTTCGTTAGACATACAGGATTTGAGGGCCGATCTTAGGATGCGGTGCATGAGGATTTGGGATTTGATGTGTCAGTGAGGGACACTGGTGTTTTTCCATGCTGATGATTTTTGCATGAGATTTTATATTATATCATCCCACACTCAGGATTATGTTGATATGCATTGTTTCATGTAGTTGTAGTACCCTGATGATGTACCTTTACATGATTGTTGCATATTCACCTATCATACTTATGCTATCGGATTACTTGTGATAGATAGATCGCTGTTCGTGCATACTTGCGATTACTTTATGATGTTAGTTACTATTCACGAGTTGGCAACTCACCCCCGTTGTGCCACAGTGTTGTGCAGGACTTACCCTCTGAGTAGTCGCGGCAGGGCATCTTTTCATCTCTACTTTTGCGGATACCGCTACGGTTGGCTGTGAAGCCTTCCTTTTAGGTGGGTTGCGGTTATCTGTTTGTACTTTGTATATTTTTTTGTTGGATCTAGTATTCTCCATCTACCACTATGTTGTATACGACTTAGAGACGACTTGTGAGGATTCAGTGTTATATTTTGTGGTGACTTTGGGTGCCGTGCTCGTGGGAGCCGGTTTTTGTTGAAAAGTTTTACTTCTTTATGCAGTTTTCTTTTATATTTCTTCGCTTCAGCGTCGTATATATGTTGTGGTGGTTGTCTCTGCCGAAGCGAAGAAATATAAAAGAAAACTGCATAAAGAAGTAAAACTTTTCAACAAAAAACGGCTCCCACGAGCACGGCACCCAAAGTCACCACAAAATATAACACTGAATCCTTACAAGTCGTCTCTAAGTCATATACAACATAGTGGTAGATGGAGAATACTAGATCCAACAAAAAAATATACAAAGTACAAACAGATAACCGCAACCCACCTAAAAGCAAGGCTTCACAGCCAACCGTAGCGGTATCCGCAAAAGTAGAGATGAAAAGATGCCCTGCCGCGACTACTCAGAGGGTAAGTCCTGCACAACACTGTGGCACAACGGGGGTGAGTTGCCAACTCGTGAATAGTAACTAACATCATACAGTAATCGCAAGTATGCACGAACAGCGATCTATCTATAACAAGTAATCCGATAGCAAAAGTATGATAGGTGAATATGCAACAATCATGTAAAGGTACATCATCAGGGTACTACAACTACATGAAACAATGCATATCAACATAATCCTGAGTGTGGGATGATATAATATAAAATCTCATGCAAAAATCATCAGCATGGAAAAACACCAGTGTCCCTCACTGACACATCAAATCCCAAATCCTCAGGCACCGCATCCTAAGATCGGCCCTCAAATCCTGTATGTCTCACGAAAACCTAAGTGTCAAACACCGACACTCGAAACATCATGAAACCCGTGTCTAGCATCGACACGTAAATCCTCATAACTCAGGCGCTGTCACCATGACTAGCCCTGACGATATGTCATACCTCACTCCGGTCGGTATCTCCAAGATAACCGCCGAGTCCAAATACAATCACCGGTAGGTAGTGCTCCTACCGTCAGGTTTATCGTCTACACCACGAAATCACCACTCACCCCGGGGTACCATACCGGGTCCACCATGCACCCGCAGACGGTGCATCCCGCTCCTCGAATCGGGTATCATAAGCCAAATCTCATAACCGAGAAATCACATGGTGAAAGCATCAAATATCATATCAAGAGAAACCGGGTTTTCAAACAATACAAAATTTTCTTGAAAATATCCCCCACGGTTCTCAAATCCATAAATCATATGAAATCCATATCTCAATGCGTAAAATCCATATAAAACTGATATATGCAACATAAAACATCAATATGAGCATATAAAGGGAAAACCGCTCTTTAAATTGAATCTAGCTTTAAAAACATATCAGGCGGTTCTCAATTCCTTCGAAAATAAATGCAGTATCATATGAAGTGTACATGTAAGTGTAGCAGGGTTTAAGTATCCACATGTAATCAAGTACGAGGGTGTACATGTCAATATGTATGCATGATGTATAGGTAATTATAACAAGATATAAGTGAAGTGGAATAAGGTTCACTACCTTAACTATTCCTGCCCAATGCAATATCACGTATGTATGTGTCCACAGTATTTCATATGCACAATAGAATATGAGTTACTACTTTAATTATTCCTATCCACTATCATATCACATATGTAGGTGTTTGTGCGTGTCATGGCAATTACAGACGGTGTGGGTGTAGCATACAATTTAGTGCTCGTGCAACATGAACCGTCAGTAATGTGTTATATCTAAAGGTACGAGTCAAGTACAACAGATAATGCTATGCAATGACATTCATATGAAAGTAACTAATATGCAAATACATGCTGCTATCATATCATATTCGCCCCGACGCATAATGCCATACGGGCGATTTCCCCGTAGATGTTAAATCTACTCACCGATGGTCTCGAGCTAAGAAAATCCGACCACCTGCTTCCCCTTGTCCGCAGCACCCGAAGTCCCTGCTTGCGAACTTAAAATTTCATAAATACAACACATAAGCTAAATATCCTATAATGACGGAAAGACAACGAAACGCGACGAAAACGCCCGGAAAATTACACTGCGCGCTTAGCGCATCTATCGCGCACGATACCGGCCAAAACCCTAATTGGGGTCGCTAAACTACAAAACACCACGTCTGGACCCCGATCGTCCCGATCGCGCAACACAACACAAAAATTACGAGGAATACACTGGATATAACCTCGCAACTATCAAACGAACCCTACGTCGGAAAACCCCGAAATCTAGTAAGCAACCTATCGCAATATATCGCACTAGATTCAAGATAACACAAATCTAACAATTACAAATACCTTAAAATAGCTTAACTAAGCTATCTAAACCAATCCTATATTTTTTACACTCGCTAATTATGTTTTAGCAAAAATCTAGTAAGCAACTTTGCTTAATTAAACAAAATGCTTATTAGCAATTTTTAACATTTTCTACTAGATTAATCTTTTCTAAAACCCAATTTAACACTTCAAATAAACACTAATCACTTAATCAAAAATTAACCCTAACATGAATTTCTTAAACCAAATATAATGAATTAATCATGATTTAAATGCTAAACTAAGCACTTAACTAGTTAACTAAATTAGCTAGTTAAAGATTAAAGCAATTAATTATGGATTAAGGTAAGAAATTATACCTCCTCAAGAACACTAAAAAGAACTTAGATCCATCACTTTAGCCTCCAAAACTCAAGCTTTGATGAAGATCCATGAAGGATTAGTGAAGGAAAAAGGTTTAATATTTATATAGGAATTTTTGGATTTATTTTTGGATATCTTTTTTGTGTTTTTGAAAGGAAATGAGAGAGAAATGAGGTTAAAGTGATGGAACTTTGTCACGACCCAAATTTGGCCCGTAACCGGCACTTAAACTACGTAACGTCTAAAGGCGTACGCAACTTAAGTAAGCCGAAACCCAGAAATCTAAACCACCCAAAACTGGATCAACGGAGAAAAACATAGTTTTAAACATTCGGAATTTTTCAAGTAAAAATCTTTAAGTTTAGTTTTCGTTCTTGAAAATTTCGGCAGCACCTCCTTTGTAAAAACTAACCCCGAAAACGGGTACAACATAGATAATAATAAAAGCATCCCAAACGGGAGCAAATCACGCCCAACGGCGGAGACGACCACCACAACATATATACGACGCCGAAGTGAAGAAATATAAAAGGAAACTGCATAAAGAAGTAAAACTTTTCAACAAAACCGGCTCCCACGAGCACGGCTCCCAAAGTCACCGCAAAATAACACTGAATCCTCACAAGTCGTCTCTAAGTCATATACAACATAGTGGTAGATGGAGAATACTAGATCCAACAAAAATATACAAAGTACAAACAGATAACCGCAACCCACCAAAAAGCAAGGCTTCACAGCCAACCGTAGCTGTATCTGCAAAAGTAGAGATGAAAAGATGCCCTGCCGCGACTGCTCAGAGGGTAAGTCCTGCACAACACTGTGGCACAACGGGGGTGAGTTGCCAACTCGTGAATAGTAAATAACATCATACAGTAATCGCAAGTATGCACGAACAGCGATCTATCTATCACAAGTAATCCGATAGCATAAGTATGATAAGTGAATATGCAACAATCATGTAAAGGTACATCATCAGGGTACTACAACTACATGAAACAATGCATATCAACATAATCCTGAGTGTGGGATGATATAATATAAAATCTCATGCAAAAATCATCAGCATGGAAAAGCACCAGTGTCCCTCACTGACACATCAAATCCCAAATCCTTAGGCACCGCATCCTCAGATCGGCCCTCACATCCTGTATGTCTCACGAAAACCTGAGTGTCAAACACCGACACTCGAAACATCATGAAACCCGTATCTAGCATCGACACGTAAATCCACTTAACTCAGGCGCTGTCACCATGACTAGCCCTGACGATATGTCATACCTCACTCCGGTCGGTATCTCCAAGATAACCGCCGAGTCCAAATACAATCACCGGTAGGTAGTGGTCCCACCGTCAGGTTTATCGTCTACACCACGAAATCACCACTCACCCCGGGGTACCATACCGGGTCCACCATGTACCTGCAGACGGTGCATCCCGCTCCTCGAATCGGGTATCACAAGCCAAATCTCAGAACCGAGAAATCACATGGTGGACGCATCAAATATCATATCAAGAGAAACCGGGTTTTCAAACAATACAATGTTTTCTTGAAAATATCCCCCACGGTTCTCAAATCCATAAATCATATGAAATCCATATCTCAATGCGTAAAATCCATATAAAACTGATATATGCAACATAAAACATCAATATGAGCATATAAAGGGACAACCGCTCTTTAAATTGAATCTAGCTTTAAAAAACATATCATGCGGTTCCCAATTCCTTTGAAAATAAATGCAGTATCATATGAAGTGTACATGTAAGTGTAGTAAGGTTTAAGTATCTACATGTAATCAAGTACGAGGGTGTACATGTCAATATGTATGCATGATGTATAAGTAATTATAACAAGATATAAGTGAAGTGGAATAAGGTTCACTACCTTAACTATTTCTGCCCAATGCAATATCACGTATGTATGTGTCCACAGTATTTCATATGCACAATAGAATATGAGTTACTACTCTAATCATTCCTATCCACTATCATACCACATATGTAGGTGTTTGTGCGTGTCATGGCAATTACAGACGGTGTGGGTGTAGCATACAATTTAGTGCTCGTGCAACATGAACCGTCAGTAATGTGTTATATCTAAAGGTACGAGTCAAGTACAACAGATAATGCTATGCAATGACATTCATATGAAAGTAACTAATATGCAAATACATGCAGCTATCATATCATATTCGCCCCGACGCATAACGCCATACGGGCGATTTCCCCGTAGATGTTAAATCTACTCACCGATGGTCTCGAGCTAAGAAAATCCGACCACCTGCTTCCCCTTGTCCGCAGCACCTGAAATCCCTGCTTGCGAACCTAAAATTTCATAAATACAACACATAAGCTAAATATCCTAAAATGACGGAAAGACAACGAAACGCGACGAAAACGCCCGGAAAATTACACTGCGCGCTTAGCGCATCTATCGCGCACGATACCGGCCAAAACCCTAATTAGGGTCGCTAAACTACAAAACACCAAGTCTGGACCCCGATCGTCCCGATCGCGCAACACAACACAAAAATTACGAGGAATACATTGGATATAACCTCGCAACTACCAAACGAACCCTACGTCGGAAAAACCCCGAAATCTAGTAAGCAACCTATCGCAATATATCGCACTAGATTCAAGATAACATAAATCCAAAACAATTCCTATATAAATACTAAACCATTTTTCCAGCCCTCCATGAAGATCCATCACTTTTTTGTGTTTTTGATGAAGATCCAAATATAATTTATTTTTGCTTAATTTTTGGATTTATTTTTTGTGGTGACTGGTGATGGTATTCTTGTGGACCCGAGGAAGATCGAGGCTGTACAGCTTTGGCCCAGACCTGTATCGGTGACGGAGGTCCGCAGCTTTTTAGGCTTAGCTGGTTATTATCGCCGTTTTGTGCAGGATTTCTCGAGTATCGCTGCACCGCTGACTGGACTGACCCGGAAGGGGATTCCTTTTCTCTAGACTGATGCGTGCGAGCAGAGTTTTCAGCAGTTGAAGACTCGGTTGACGACAGCACCGGTTCTTTCTTTACCTTCTGGATCAGGCGGCTTTGTTGTTTATTGTGATGCTTCTCGAGTGGGGCCCGGCTGTGTTTTGATGCGGCATGATAGGGTGATTGCATATGCTTCTAGGCAGCTGAAGAAGCACGAGCAGAATTACCCCACTCACGATCTTGAGATGGCAGCGGTAGTCTTTGCGTTGAAGATTTAGAGACACTACTTGTACGGAGAGTCGTGTCAGATCTTCACGGATCACAAGAGTTTGAAGTACATCTTCCAGCAGCGAGATCTGAACCTGAGACAGCGCCGATGGATATAGCTAGTGAAGGATTATGATTGTGAGATCCTTTATCACCCGGGCAAGGCGAATGTGGTAGCTGATGCTTTGAGTCGTAGGCCCGTGGGTAGCTTGTCCCAGTTGAGCGCAGTTCAGTGTCAGTCTTCTGCAGATTGGCAGCTCTTGTGTGATAGTAGAGTGCAGTTCGAGTTCACTTCCGCTGGGGGACAGCTTGCTCATGTCCGCGCCCGTCCACTTCTTTTTGATCGTATCCGTGAGGCGCAGCCCAGCGATGCCCGTTTGATTGAGATTCTTGAGCTTGTTCGGCAGGGAAGAGTTTCAGAGATCATGATTGATGACCAGGGTGTGCTACGATGCGGGACTCGTTTGTGTGTACCAGATGTTGATAGGTTGAGACGCGAGATCCTAGAGCAGGCACATCAGTCGGCCTTTAGCGTTCATCCAGGTTCCACCAAGATGTACCGTGACTTGAGGGACTTCTACTAGTGGGAAGGGATGAAGCGTGATATATCGGACTTCGTTTCGAGGTGCCTGACTTGTCAGCAAGTCAAGGCTGAGCATCAGAGACCGGCTGGAGAGTTGCAGCCTTTACCCGTTCCGGAGTGGAAATGGGAGCAGATTTCCATGGACTTCATTGTGGGTCTACCCAGGACCAGTCGAGGGTATGACTCCATTTGGGTTATTGTAGACCGGTTGACGAAAGCGGCTCACTTTCTTTCAGTGAAGACCACTTTCGGTTTTGCTCAGTATGCTCAGTTGTACATAGATGAGATTGTGCGTTTGCACGGTGTTCCCACATGCATAGTATCCGACAGAGGCACCCAGTTTACTAGCCATCTTTGGCAGAAGCTTCAGGAAGTTTTGGGTACCCGGCTGAGTTTTAGTACCGCTTTTCATCCACAGACCGATGGCCAGTCGGAGCGGACTATACAGACTCTGGAGGATATGCTCCGTGCATGTGTGCTTGATTTTGGTGGCAGTTGGGATCGTCACTTGCCGTTGATTGAGTTCTCCTACAACAACAGCTTTCAGGAGACTATTCAGATGGCACCTTTTGAGGCTTTATATGGTTGGAAGTGTCGATCGCCAGTCTGTTGGACCGAGCTTAGTGAGAGTTTGGTTTTGGGACCCCAGCTAGTTCAGGAGACCACGGAGAAGATCCAGCTGATTCAGGATAGGATGAGAGCAGCCCAGTGCAGGCAGAAGTCTTATGCCGACCGTCGTCGTCGCAGACTTGAGTTCGCAGTGGGGGATCATGTATTCCTGAGGATTTCTCCGATGAAGGGCGTTATGCGATTTGGGAAGAGAGGGAAGCTCAGTCCCAGATTTGTAGGTCCTTTCGAGATCCTTGAGCGAGTGGGTTCTGTTGCTTATCGTTTGGCGCTCCCGCCCAGTTTTCCGGATGTTCACCCCGTTTTTCATGTGTCGATGCTTCGTAGATACCTTCATGATCCTTCTCACACGATTCAGCACGAGACCGTTCAGCTTGAGCGTGACCTTTCATTCACCGAGCAGCCGGTAGTTATTTTGGATCGGCAGGTGAAGAAACTTCGGTCAAAGGTCTTGCCATCTGTGAAGGTTCTTTGGCGTAGCCCGACTAGTGAGGAGATCACTTGGGAGGCCGAGAGCGAGATGCGGAAGAAATTCCCTCATATTTTTGAAGGTACGCTTAGTATGAAATTTTAATTCGGGGACCGAATTTCTATAAGGAGGGGAGATTGTAACGTTTTAGAAATCGTTTTGCGAATTTTTCCGTTTTAGGGCAAAATTGTCGGTTTTTCCCGTTTTAATCCGATTTCGATCAAACGACCGTATAAGCTTACCGACACCTTATTTGGCCAAAATAAAGCTTGTGCGCGAACTTTGGGAGTATTTGGGAGGTTTTGGTTCAGATAGATTTTTTCCCGAAAAAAAATATTATTTTAAGCGGTGTTTTGTGCGAGTAAATCGGGAAAATTTTTCTTTTGTGAATAAATTAATTTTGTCACTAGAATTATTTTAGAAACTTCTTTTTAAATATCCAGATATTTTTGGAGTGCAAAAGGAATTATTTTAAAAAGAAAAGAAAAGGTGAAAAGGTGGCAAAATGCATTTATTAGCTTTTATTACTCATTTTCCTAGCAATTTCTTCACCCAAAATTCACAAAAATACCCCCCACTCACCTTGGCCGACCCTAACTCCCCCATTTATGTCCAAAATCATTCCAAGCTCATTTCTCTCTCATTTTCTTTCAAAAACACAAAAAGATATCCAAAAATAAATCCAAAAATTCCTATATAAATAATAAACCTTTTTCCTTCACTAATCCTTCATGGATCTTCATCAAAGCTTGAGTTTTGGAGGCTAAAGTGATGGATCTAAGTTCTTTTTGGTGTTCTTGAGGAGGTATAATTTCTTACCTTAATCCATAATTAATTGCTTTAATCTTTAACTAGCTAATTTAGTTAACTAGTTAAGTGCTTAGTTTAGCATTTAAATCATGATTAATTCATTATATTTGGTTTAAGAAATTCATGTTAGGGTTAATTTTTGATTAAGTGATTAGTGTTTATTTGAAGTGTTAAATTGGGTTTTAGAAAAGATTAATCTAGTAGAAAATGTTAAAAATTGCTAATAAGCATTTTGTTTAATTAAGCAAATTTGCTTACTAGATTTTTGCTAAAACATAATTAGCGAGTGTAAAAAATATAGGATTGGTTTAGATAGCTTAGTTAAGCTATTTTAAGGTATTTGTAATTGTTAGATTTGTGTTATCTTGAATCTAGTGCGATATATTGCGATAGGTTGCTTACTAGATTTCGTGGTTTTCCGACGTAGGGTTCGTTTGGTAGTTGCGAGGTTATATCCAGTGTATTCCTCATAATTTTTGTGTTGTGTTGCGCGATCGGGACGATCGGGGTCCAGACGTGGTGTTTTGTAGTTTAGCGACCCCAATTAGGGTTTTGGCCGGTATCGTGCGCGATAGATGCGCTAAGCGCGCAGTGTAATTTTCCGGGCGTTTTCATCGCGTTTCGTTGTCTTTCCGTCATTATAGGATATTTAGCTTATGTGTTGTATTTATGAAATTTTAGGTTCGCAAGCAGGGACTTCGGGTGCTGCGGACAAGGGGAAGCAGGTGGTCGGATTTTCTTAGCTCGAGACCATCGGTGAGTAGATTTAACATCTACGGGGAAATCGCCCGTATGGCGTTATGCGTCGGGGCGAATATGATATGATAGCTGCATGTATTTGCATATTAGTTACTTTCATATGAATGTCATTGCATAGCATTATCTGTTGTACTTGACTTGTACCTTTAGATATAACACATTACTGACGGTTCATATTGCACGAGCACTAAATTGTATGCTACACCCACACCGTCTGTAATTGCCATGACACGCACAAACACCTACATATGTGATATGATAGTGGATAGGAATAATTAGAGTAGTAACTCATATTCTATTGTGCATATGAAATACTGTGGACACATACATACGTGATATTGCATTGGGCAGGAATAGTTAAGGTAGTGAACCTTATTCCACTTCACTTATATCTTGTTATAATTACCTATACATCATGCATACATATTGACATGTACACCCTCGTACTTGATTACATGTGGATACTTAAACACTGCTACACTTACATGTACACTTCATATGATACTGCATTTATTTTCGAAGGAATTGGGAACCGCCTGATATGTTTTTAAAGCTAGATTCAATTTAAAGAGCGGTTTTCCCTTTATATGCTCATATTGATGTTTTATGTTGCATATATCAGTTTTATATGGATTTTACGTATTGAGATATGGATTTCATATGATTTATGGATTTGAGAACCGTGGCGGATATTTTCAAGAAAACTTTGTATTGTTTGAAAACCCGGTTTCTCTTGATATGATATTTGATGCGTCCACCATGTGATTTCTCGGTTCTGAGATTTGGCTTGTGATACCCGATTCGAGGAGCGGGATGCACCGTCTGCGGGTACATAGTGGACCCGGTATGGTATCCCGGGGTGAGTGGTGATTTCGTGGTGTAGAAGATAAACCTGACGGTGGGACCACTACCTACCGGTGATTGTATTTGGACTCGGCGGTTATCTTGGAGATACCGACCGGAATGAGGTATGACATATCGTCAGGGCTAGTCATGGTGACAGTGCCTGAGTTATGAGGATTTACGTGTCGATGCTAGACACGGGTTTCATGATGTTTCGAGTGTCGGTGTTTGACACTTAGGTTTTCGTGAGACATACAGGATTTGAGGGCCGATCTTAGGATGCGGTGCCTGAGGATTTGGGATTTGATGTGTCAGTGAGGGACACTGGTGTTTTTCCATGCTGATGATTTTTGCATGAGATTTTATATTATATCATCCCACACTCAGGATTATATTGATATGCATTGTTTCATGTAGTTGTAGTACCCTGATGATGTACCTTTACATGATTGTTGCATATTCACCTATCATACTTATGCTATCGGATTACTTGTGATAGATAGATCGCTGTTCGTGCATACTTGCGATTACTGTATGATGTTAGTTACTATTCACGAGTTGGCAACTCACCCCCGTTGTGCCACAGTGTTGTGCAGGACTTACCCTCTGAGTAGTCGCGGCAGGGCATCTTTTCATCTCTACTTTTGCGGATACCGCTACGGTTGGCTGTGAAGCCTTGCTTTTAGGTGGGTTGCGGTTATCTGTTTGTACTTTGTATATTTTTTTGTTGGATCTAGTATTCTCCATCTACCACTATGTTGTATATGACTTAGAGACGACTTGTGAGGATTCAGTGTTATATTTTGTGGTGACTTTGGGTGCCGTGCTCGTGGGAGCCGTTTTTTGTTGAAAAGTTTTACTTCTTTATGCAGTTTTCTTTTATATTTCTTCGCTTCGGCGTCGTATATATGTTGTGGTGGTTGTCTCCGCTGTTGGGCGTGATTTGCTCCCGTTTGGGATGCTTTTATTTATTATCTATGTTGTACCCGTTTTCGGGGTTAGTTTTTACAAAGGAGGTGCTGCCGAAATTTTTAAGAACGAAAACTAAACTTAAAGATTTTTACTTGAAAATTTCCGAATATTTAAAACTATGTTTTTCTCCGTTGATCCAGTTTTGGGTGGTTTAGATTTCTGGGTTTCGGCTTACTTAAGTTGCGTACGCCTTTAGACGTTACGTAGTTTAAGTGCCGGTTACGGGCCAAATTTGGGTCGTGACAGCGTGGGATGATGGTTAAAGAACGAAGGACTCGGATCGTTCGGTATAACCTTTCTTCCCTCTTTGTAGTTTGTTAGTTTAGCGTTAATGGCAGATCCGGGTTATAGTATACGATAGCGCCAGTTATAAAAGTTTTTGTTCCGCATTTTGGCGTCTGAAAGACGGCCGGGGCGCTACCGTAGACTTACAATAGGGTCTCTTCCCACACCACATCTAATATAGGTACGTTCTTAGTTGGAACTCGGTTCAAAAGGTATGCAGCTGATTCTAGTGCATATCCCTAGAATGATCGCGGTAACTCAGCGTTACTCATCATGGACCGTACCATATCCAATAGGGTTCGGTTCCATCTCTCCGATACACCGTTATGTTGCGGGGTGTATGGAGGAGTAAGCTGAGAGAGAATTCCATTCTCTTTTATGTAATCCAGGAACTCGGCATTCAAGTATTCACCACCTCGATCAGATCTCAGTGTCTTGATAGTTTTGCCTGTTTGTTTTTCTACTTCATTCCTATATTCCTGGAATTTTCCAAAGGCTTCGGATTTATGTTTCATTAAGAAGACATAACCGTACCTTGAAAAGTCATCCGTAAAAGTAATGAAGTAAGAATAACCACTTCGTGAATGCGTAGACATTAGACCGCACACGTCGCTGTGTACGAGTCCCAAGAGCGAGCTCGCTCTTACTCCGTGTCCAGTGAACGGAGTCTTTGTCATCTTTCCTTTGAGACAGGATTGACAAGTTGCATATGATTGATATTCGAACGGATCCAAATATCCTTCTGTATGTAACTTGGTCAACCTTCTTTCATTGATGTGACCCAGTCTACAATGCCATAAGAAAGTCTGATTTGTTTCCGGAAACTTTCTTTTGTGTGTATTCTGGACATTGAAAATCTATGGTTGGTTTAATACGTATATACCATTGCTTAATGTATCTGACCCAATCAGAACTTGATTAAGGTGAATGTTTACAACATTACTTACAAACGCAAATTCATAACCTTCTTTAGAAATTAAAGATACAGAAATGATATTACAAGTTGCATTGGGTACAAAAAAGCAATTACGTAAAACCAAAACATGTCCATTTGACATTCCCAGGTGATAGTCCCCCACTGCCTCAGCATCCATGCTAGCTCCGTTTGCAACTTTGAGGGTCATGTCACCTGCCTTCAAAAACCTACACTTTCTCAATTCCTGTAAAGAATTACAGATATGAGATCCTGATCCGGTATCCAATACCCAGGACGTAGAGTTTATTGATAGACAGTTTTCAATAACATACACACCTGAAGCTAAAGCTGTAACTTGCTTCAGATCCTGTGTTCTGGCCTTCCAAGCCCTGCAATCTTTCTTCCAGTGTCCACTCTTGTGACAGTAAAAGCATTCTTCTTTCCCCACAAGCTTCCCCGCTACCTTTGTTGCTTTTGCCTTTCCCTTCGTATCCACTTTACTAACACCGCCCCTTGGTTTGGCGGGGGTTTTCTTCTTCTTTCCCTTGGCTTTCGTCCTGGACTTAGAACAGGAAGATCCTCCTACAAACAAAGTGGATGTTTCCCTACCTTTCTATAGGGTGCCCTCTGCACTCCTCAGCATGTTGAAGAGTTCTGAAGGTTCAACTTCCTTTTCTTGCAAGTTGAAATTCAGGATGAACTGGGCGTAAATGGAAGGAAGGGACTGATGAATCAAGTCCGTATAGAGCTCATTCTCCAACGTGGTCCCAAGGTCCGCGAGCTCCTCTATGTAGCCAATCATCTTAAGGACGTGTTCCGCTACCGATGATCCAACGGCCAATCTCGCCGAAAACAGCTTTTTCGACACTTCGTATCTGGCGATACGGGATTGCTCTCTATACAGTTCTTTTGTATGGAGAAATATGGATTCGAGGTCTATATTCTCGTGCCTCCTCTGATGTTCATTGTCCATAGAGGCAAGCATGAGGCACTTGGCCTTCGCGCAGTCGATTTCCCAGGTCTTACGGATTTCCCTATCCGCAACGCTGGTTTTGGGACCTGGGACAGGGGGAGTTTTGGTGGTAAGAAGATACCCCAACATGTCATAAGTGATTGCCATTTTGACATTCCTGAGCCAATCTTTGTAGTTTGGCCCTGTCAATAAGTTTTTATCTAGAATTAACTTAAGGCCAGTCATGATAAATGGTCGCTGCAATTAGGAGAGAGAGAAGAAACACTTTAGCATGATGCTCTTGCAAGTTTAGAGTGGTTTTTAATTTGTCTAAACAGGATGGCTCCCACTGTCTCTCGAATCCCTCCTCAAACCATAAAGGAAGAATTAGTCGGGATCAATCTCACCGTACAATACTTGCTTAACCGTTCAGCCAGGCCAGTGTCGGTACTTCGAGGGAGGTTTTCCAACGCTTTCGCGAAGTTCCTTAATTAAGTAACCTCTTTTCCCTGTGGGCGTAGCCCCGCTAACACCTTTCTAGACACCTACTTGGTTTATAGCATTGATCGTTAAGTGAGAAAGTTCCGGAAGAGTAGCATATACTCACAGTAGGATCGTGATCCAAATATCATCGCGTGACAAAACTGAAGGAATCCTACCAGAATCATCACACTCCAAATGGTATGCAGCGCTAGCAAGTTTCAGTTCTTTTGAAACTCCCGATGTGGATTTTTGCCCCATGCTCTTATGACCTTGACTTTGGCCAAAATATCATAAGTCACATGCCAAGTTCTACCCGTCATTCTCCAGGTTAATTTGAGCCCACCCACACATACCCTTGACTTTGGCCAACATGGTAGAAAGACTGCCCCAAACCAACACATCTATCTATGCTGCACATGAATACCCAATAGCTACCAATCACTATGCCTTGACTTTGGCCAACATACATAGATTGAATACTTTTTGACCATTCATGTGAAATGACGGAGGGCTACGAATGGTTTTGGCGAAACCATGAACGTAGTGAACTTGATATAATCGATGGAACGAGATAGCTTTCAAAAGGAGTGGTTCAAGCTCCGCATTTAAAAGTTGGTTTTGAAAAGAACCGAGTGGTTTTCAAAATGTTCCAACGAATTTTACTTGGTTTATTTTTTTTCTTGCATTAATTCCAATGCGTCCCATCATTTAATCCTACCATTGCAGAAAACAACGAAAATATGACGTATGCTTATGCCATCCGCATTCGCCACGGGGTCCTGTCATCACATGTTAGGTTACTTAACTAACGACAGAGCGGGGGCTGGACTAGCGCGGATGCAAAACATAATCAACACCTAAATAGATATCATATAGATATATATATAAACATTCGTCACATGCAATGATAGCCATTCAAAATCACAGATGAACACATTGGATATACTAGGAATCCGCATTTCGTACGAGCCTGTAACGAAGAGCGGATTACACGGTCGTGATGAATAGCCAAACACCACCCTAGACCCCTACGGGTGCGGCAAACTACCCTCTAAGTATCCGAAGTGAAGTAACCTTCCTCAACAACGTGAGTAGGCCACTCGGCACTTCGAGGTACCCGGTAGTTTTTGCACCCTACCTTGGGTCTATCCTAGGAGCAAAAACAGTGAAAAGAAATTATACAATGACGGCTACAACCCCGACCCGGTTGTGCGGCCATACAAATAATATTACATCAATTTACATATTACAAGAATTGAAAGAATAAGAAAACTCTCATCTCACAACCCCCCGGCTATTCATCCGCGACAATCCAACGAATTCATATACACAAACCATCAACATTACAGATCACGGATATGTATAACCCCCACTAATCGATGTATAGCGATTAGCAGACGTTTAATACATATATCACATCACAGATATAACCCATTAGCCAAAGTGTAAAGAAATTCGATCAAAATACGGATTTGTGACCACCCCAAAAACTAACTTGTTCTCTGGAAAATCTGGGTAGAAACAAACTATATTAAAAATCCCAAAACCTCCAACTAAGTACACTGCACCAAACTCGGTCCACGGCCGAGTCAACTCGGCCGCGGATCCGCGGCAAGAAGCATGTTCTTGCCGCGGAACCGCGGCGCTTTGACCGGTTCAGTGGATCGTTTTTGGTGGGTGTCTTTAGAAAACCCTGAGCCGATTTTTCATGTATGATTTATTATTTTTAGAGCAGAAACAAAATTCGACAGAAACTTAGGGTTTTTGAAAAGTGTTTTGCGATTTTTTACGATCGAAGTTCTTGATACTTCGCTAACTAGTTAGTTTGTATTTAGCTAGGCTCTGATACCACTGTAAGTCCACGTTGCCCACCCCGGTGCTTGCGGGGAGGCGGAAACATTATAAAAAAACGGATTTTTACAACACTAGGCAACATGGACTATGCTAAAGGAGGGATCTTTGCTAAACAAAACTAACTAACAAGCTAAAAGAGTTAGCTACTCGGAAAGGGGGTTATACCTAGGTCTTCAAGTCCTTCTCTTCTTGCTCCTTGGAGTGAAAGAACGGGTTCTCCTTGTCGCCTTCTCTTGCCGAAGAAAGATCCACCCGAGGGCATCTGCCTTTGGCTCCAACCTCAAACTAGAAGTAACTAAGGTGCTTGGTGTGCTAAACCTAGGACCTTAGAAAGAGTAGAGAGTATTTTTGAGGGTTTTATCTCAAGCTCAAAGGGTTCTCAACTCATGAGAGGGGAGAACTAGAGAGAGAGGAAGAGTAGGAGAGAGAATGAAAATGATAGAATGAGAAGAATAATCCAACCTTCTAACATATATGTGAATTATGAAAAATAGATAATTAGCTAAAGATAATTGTGATGGTTAATCATGAAATGACCATTATCATTTCACATTAAATGCTTTTGCAAGGATCAAAGAGCATCTTTCATATAGAATGATGATGGTCAACTTGTCAACCTAGATCAACAAGTCAAGTGTAGTCAAATGGTCAACAACCCTAACCATGCACAATTATAATTAACTAATATTAATAAATCATATTTCACACATAAACATTTGGGTTAAGAAAATGACAATGGCCATCAACCCTAATGAAAATCCTCTGCCTCTGCCTCAGTCAACTGTGCATACACACCCGTATCCGTGTTCCGAGGAACACGGATACAATGAGTTAAAACCAATCCCAAATCATATACTAGGATCCGGCTTAAACCAAAGCCCGCTAGTATAAGCTGTCCGGACACAAAACGTGCACAAGTGTGCGGATGTGAACGAACCCTGTCGCAAAACCATGCGACCTCTACTCATTTTGCCTAAAGGAGAATAACCCTCTGTGTGGGACTCTAAAGACTCGACACTACGCTGGCAGTGGTTTTAACCACAGACCGCAAGCGGCACTAGCTGTACGTAACGGTCCCCAGGAAGATGCCGATAAGAAGACTGACGAGGTAAACCCCTCTGAACTCCTACTGAGCCTGAATGTGACAGTCTCCGTACAGTCCGGTATGTTCGTCTAAGAACATCGCATGGCGGGCCTAGGGGGGCGGTAAACGTCAGTCCCCTAATAGCGATACAAGTCGTGCCGGAGTGTAGCCCAGAACACCCTGAGATAACACTGGAAACCTACCAGTCTATCTCGCTTGCCCTGGCCAAGGACTTTGTGTAATGGCTCTCCTAGACACAGCGCGATATCAACCCCCAATACCGAGAGAGACGAATCCTGTCTAACCGTCACTGCCTCCAAGTGCTTCGGGACTGGACCCAAAAACTACCTGTTTGCACGACTCCTTTGAGCCGTGGTAGGGTAGTAATCAAAGTACAGTGGGAACACACTCGAGGCGAAGTGACAGTGTCAAGTCAACGGACTAAGCTGTACTCATGTTACCTGGGAACTGATAACTGACGATAGGTATAATACCAACCAACAGTTCTCGACGAGTCCTGTCCAGTGTACTTGTAACCTAACGATCACCCGCATACTATCCCAAGTACGACGTACTGACGGCTGTGGGACAGGCCGTCTCCCAAGCTGGGATGAGAAGCGCATACGCTAGTCTACTCCAGAGTATCGATGCCCTGACTCGATAGTCCTACGACTAGGGACCTGCATAAGGATGTGCTTGTAAATTACCCAGCCCCCACGAGTGTGACTGCCATCACAACGCTGGTAATCAAGCAAAGATCCTAAGGGCTCCACTAATATGTAAAGGCGATATGCTGAAAGAAACACATGCACACATTAAAGCAGAAACAAACCAAGTAGCATACTACTATTTTGAGCAAGATTGTCAATACAAGGTGAATATCCCAAGCTTCTATCAAGTAATATACATCCTAGTATGATACAGTAATGGCCTCTAGGGCATATACACTGACACATCGACCATATAGGCCCCTCTCATCGAGCACATAGGCCCCGAGCACATAGGCCCTACTCATCGACCATATAGGCCAACTCATATAATGAATAAGTATATTTGCATATATCATCATGATGATATGTGATGTAGGTGTGTATATATATATATATATATCTGCGTCCCATACCACTGATATATATATACGATGGGTATACATATATATATCAGCGTCCCATACCACTGATATATATACGCATGAGTAAAACAATCTAGAAAACATCATATGAAAACCATATCTCAAAGCGAAATCCATGAATATAATATATGCAACATGAAACAGTAATATGAGCATATAAAGGAAAAACCGCTAATTAACTGCAACAAGTTAATATAAAAATCACGCGGTTCCAAATTTCTCCAATTCTAAATAACATCAAGTAAAGGTAAACATGTAGCTATAATTGATATATGCGTAAACATAAGGTATAGCAAGGTATATGTATTTATCTATAAGTAATGATGTAATATACCCCCTGGGTATAAGTGAAGTATGTGTGCAAGGTATACCTGTAGCTATGCCATTAAGTGTGTATGTACCTATCACTAATGGTACAATACTCTATAGGTATACAGGTAACTAGCATGTAAGCATGTAAAGGCATATGTGTAAACATGTAGGTATACAGGTATGCTATAAGTCATATGCATAAAGAAATATGAATCAATGTCTCAATGTCCCTAACCAAACAATATCATTTCTATATGTGGGTTGTGCGTGACATCGCAATTATTGACGGTGTGTGTGGCATACAATCAGTGCTCGTGCAACATGAACTGTCAATAATATGTGCAGTGTCCTAAGGGTACTAGTCCAAGCACAACAAAATTTAAGCAATAAGGTGTATGCGCAATTCTAAATATGACATAGAATATGCGACAAGTCAAGTCATCTCTAGCCAAGACGCATAACGCCATGCGGGCGATTCCCGTGTAGATGTAAAATCTACTCACCAACGCTCCCGGCTAAGTGAAGCCTACCACCTGTTTTCCCTTCGTCGCATCATCCGAAGTCCCCGCCTGCGAACCTACCACATTAAAACATTAAAGCAAGTATATATTAGTAATAGACCCAAAACACGTACAAACTACACTAGACCGACGCAAGAACACAAAACTTACTCTCAAGTGTTCGTATTATGGATAACGTGCGTGGCGACACGACGAAACTAACCGAAGAGCAAAATCACACAGAGTGCACGATCCGTGTCGTATAATGTATCGCGCTTAGACATAACACAAGAAACTACCTAGGTGATCCCAGATTTGCATACAGAGAAAACTCAACAAACAAACAAGACCAAAAACACCTAAACCACTGCAGACACCTACCCACAAAAACCCAAACCCCAACTCCCACCAAAAACCGACGTCGCCGGAAATCCCCCTCAAGTCGCCGGCCGGGTCCGAGCTCTAAGGGTCCGTGCTCCAGGTGATGTCCTATGGTCTCAGGTACAACACAACTACTTTGTTTGGTTTTCTAGTACACTCTCCAGGTCACTGCAGATCACAGATATCACAAATGACACTAAAAATACGATATTATGCACAAAACTTAACTTTAAACACTCTAAACTAAAACTAACAAGCTGAGCTACACAAAAACAACATAAAGAGATCATTACCTACTCAAAAGAACTCAAAGATCCAAGAGGCAAAAACCAAGAAAAGATGTGATTTTTGATTAAATTGTGAAGTTTTTGAAATGGTTTAATGAAAGAAAAGAAAGTGTTCAGTTATGATAGAGAGGAAATGAAAATGAGATGATAAATCAATAAGTGAGAGAGTAAGAAGAAAAGAGAGATAGAGGGGTGAGGTTAAGGGTGAAGTTAGAGGTGAGTGTAACCATAGCATTAACTACCATTTAATGCCTTCACACACACCTCATCACTCCAAAACAAATATCTCCACTCTTCTCACAAAATATCAAGGAATGGTTAAGGATTAGGTCTAAGCAAAGATTAGGTTAAGTGTCAAGGTTGCTAAGATCAAGATTAGCACAAACAAATCCTCACATTTACGTGCACACGTGAGTGCATGTCCATAACAAATAAAAATAAATTATTTATTAGATGTTATAGAATGTGAGGAACCCGAATTGGTAAACTTTTTACAGTAAACCAGCATTAACGTCTAAACGAACACTAACCGAAATCTAAGGCGTTACAATCTCCCCCCTTATAAAAATTCGTCCCCGAATTTAAAATTCTCACTAAGCGTACCTTCAAAGAGAAGATTACAAAAACTCCCAAATCTCGCTCCCAGCCTCCTAAGTGATCTCCTCACTATATGGCTACGTCCAAGAAAACCCTTCACAGATGGCATGACCTTTGACCGAAGTTTCTCCACCTGCCGAACCACTAATACAATTGGCTGCTGGTGAACGAAATATCGTATCCAAGCTAAATGGTCTGGTGCTAAATCATGTGAGAAAGTTATGAAGGTAATTGCAAAGTATCTACACAAGGAATACGGGGTGAATAGTCAATAATATGGGCGGAAGTGCCAAATTAAAGGCAACGGAACTAACTCGCTTTAAGGATCTCAAAAGGACCTATAATCCTGGGATAAGCTTCCCAAAACTCAACACGTCATTCATCGGAAAATCCTTAGGAATACATGATTTCCGACTGCGAACTCAAGTCTGCGACCACTACGGTCAGCATAAGACCTTTGTCTGCACTGGGCTACCTCACCTGACCTGAACCAACTGGATCATCTCCAAAGTCTCTAGACTAGCTGGGGTCCAAAAATCCTATTCACGCAGAGTCAGAAAAATAGACTGGTGATCGACACGGCCTAACCCCTAAACCTAAAGGTTGCCAATTAGAGTGACTCCTGATAACAGCTATCGAAGGAGAACCCTAACGATGGCGAGTGACGATCCCCAACTGCCGACAATAAATTACGCACACACAAGCATAACCTCCAGAGTCGGTATAGCCCGCTCTCACAAAACCATCATCCTGCGGATGGAAAGACGGAGGTAAAGCTCAACCAGTACCCAAGGCTTCCTGAATCTCCTGCCCCCGACGACAAGCGAACAGGGTGCCTCTATTGGATACAACACCTGAAGGAACTCCGTGCAAACGCACCAACTTAACAAGAACAACTGAGCAAACCGAGTATAACTGGACGACCGACATCCAAATGGAGTCACACCCAGACTAAACCTGGTTAGACACCATAGCGAAATTTGTGGAGATCTGCTCCTATTCCCACTTCGGAACGGTTAAAGGTTGTAACTCTCCAGCCGGTCTCAGATGCTCAACCAAAGCACACAACAAGACAGACACCTTGAAACGAAATTCGAAACTTCACTCTTCATCCCGGTCCACCCATAACTATCTCACATGTCACGTCTAATGTTGGTGGAACTTGAATGAATACGGAGAGTTGACTAATGTGCCTTATCTAGGATTTCGCGTCTCTGCCCATCAGCAACAGGTACACCAACGCGTCCCTAAATGTAGCACACCTTGGTCACAAATCAAGGACTCCGAATCTTTACCCAGACGAGTATGCTCAGAATCTCTGACGAACGAGCATGGGGGATTGTGCCTCGCGAAAGCAATTAAGGAAAAGTGGACGGGCGCGGACATGAGCAAGCTGTCCCCTCAGTAGAGGCGAACTTAAGCTGTACTCAACGATCGCACAAGAACTGTAAATCTGCAGAAAACTGTCTCAACAATCATCACCCGCTGTAGGAAGATGTACATTAAGCTCTGGTGGTCCGTGAAAATCTGACACGACTCTCCGAACAAGTAGTGTCTCCAAATCTCCAACGCACGACCACCGCGGCCATCTCCAGATCATGAGTGGGATATCCTGCTCGTACTTCCTCCAACTGTCGGGAAGCAAAAGCGATAACTCTATAATGTCACCTCAGTACACAATCGAGCCCCACTCGCGAAACATCACAGTCAACAACAAAGTCGCCCGAACCAAAAGCAAAGAAAGAACTGGTGCAGTTGTCAACCGAGTCTTCAACTGCCGAAAACTCCGCACGCATGCCTCAGCCTAAGAAAAGAACCTCCTTTCCGGTCAGTCCAGTCAACGGTGCAGCGATACATAAGCAATCCTGCATGGAACGGCAGTAAAAACCTGCTAAGCCCAAAAATCTGCGGACTTCCGTCCGTACATAATTCTGGGCCAAAGCTGTACGGCCTCGATCTTCCTCAGAACCATACAAAAACTGTCTCCCGTAACTACAAGACCCAGGAGTCGACACAATCAAGCCTGAAGGAACACTCCGAGAATCTAGCAAACAGCTGGGGCTCTCCCAATGTCTGCAAAACAAATCCTCAAGTGCTGCTCCTGTTCCTCACGACACATTTGAATAGACCAGAATGTCATCAACGACACAACAATAACTGGTCGAGGAACGGCCGGAAGAAATCCGGTTCATCACATACACGAATGCTGCTAGGGCGTTGGCGAGTCCAACGACACCACCAAAACACACAAGCCCGTAGCACGCACAAAAGCAGTCTTCGGAATGCCATCACTCCGAACCCGCAACGAAGATGACCTGATCCCCAAACAAACTTAGAAAATGTCTCACAATCTGGAGTTGATCGAAGAAATCGTCAATGCGAGGTAAAGGATACCTATTCACACCGTAAGCCGGTTCAATTGACGATCCATCAATGCACAACCTCAAACTGCCGTCTTTCTCCTTGACGAACAGAAAGAGGAGCTCCCTAATGCGAAACACTCAGACGCACAAGCCCCCCCAACAAACAACTCTGCAGCTGATCCTTAAGCTCCCTAAGCTTCGCCGGCTCAAATAGAATAACGTCGGAAAACTCTCGCACGAAAGGAATCCGGTCCAACAAACCCACGGTGGCTCCGGTATCATGAATGAACGCCAAGAATCCTCGACATCCTCTCCTCAAAAGCCGACTAGCGAAAAAGGCTAAATTCAAGCTGTGAGAGACGGCACAACTGTCCCCCTGCACAACAAGAACTGACTCGCCGGGAAAACAAAACCTGACTGTTTTCCCGCGGCAGTCCACAGACGCCTAGCACTAACTAACCAGTCCGTGCCCAGGAGAACGTCAAATCCAACATCTCTAAAAGGATCAAAGCGACGGACGAATCTCTAGCTCCTATCCGATTGGCACACTGCTGAAATACGTGTCGCGCAACAAAAGAACCGCTGAGAGAAGTTAACACAACAAACGGCTGATCAAGCTAACACGACTCTCATCCCAAACCTCAGCTACTCCCGCGACGGTCACAAAAGCTGTCTCGACGACAAGCCTCTGTCTCTGAGCTGGTACACCGGTACGAGTCCTCCACTGTGCCGGAACCCCAAAGTCTCTGGAAGGCGTGCCTCGTCAACTGGGGCTACATCCACTGGTGCTATGTAGGTGGCGGAATGCTGTGTACTGACCGCAAGGAACAACTGGTTAACAGGGGTGACAACCTCCTGTCGCTGCGCTCGAATGGCCTGAACCAAAGAACTCATCGTCTGGCGCATGTCCTGCATCTCTGCCACAGGCCTAGCGATACTATCTGTCGAAGGTAAATCCGTCTGCTCCTGTGCAAAGAGCGTGCCATCCTGGTCAGTTCTCGTCCTACCCAAGTCAACTCAGACCTCAGCCCTCGCTGCACCTCTCTGAGTCCCCATAGTCGTTGACGGCAAAGGCTATAAATAGAGATAGGATTCGATATGAACACGGAAATCGAATCACAAGGATATGAATCATCAAGGAAGGAATTTCAAGCAACTTGTACTTAGGTCACTTTAGGCGGAGCACCGCAACGTGAGTATGCTGCAGACATACACACACTACGTTATTCTGCTTAAGCTACCTACACTATCATACCAGGGTTATCCTACACTTCGAAAGGTAAAACCTAGCGCTCTGATACCAACTTTGTCACGACCCGAAATTGGCACGTGACGGCCCTAATACTATGCAACGTCTACATGCGTAACGCAGTAAAAGAAAGCCAAAACCCAGCAATCTAAACCATCAAAAGTAGTAAGAAATAATAACATTTTTAAAACTTATGAAATCGCAACCCAAATTCTTTAAAATTCTAAATTTATCCCCTTTAAAAAATTTTGGCAGCATCTCCTTTGTAAAAACCAACCCCAAAAATGGGTACAACATAAAAATAAGTAAAGCATCCTACAACGGGAGCAAATACACGCCTAAAGGCGGAAAACAACCACCACAACAAATATACGACGCCGTAGCGAAGAAATAAAAGACAATAAAAAGGAAACTGTATAAAAGACAACCAAGTCACAAAAAATATACATAATCGTCATCACCAAGTTTCTAAGTCAACATGAAAATAGTAGATGGAGAGTACAAGGATACAACGAATATACAATACAACAACGAATAACCACAAAACCTACCTAAGCAAACTGCACACTGTGAGCCGATGCGGTATCCGTAGCAAAAGATGAGAAGATAGATGAATATAGCCCTGCCTCTGACTACTCTGAGGAAGACCAGCAAAACACTGTGGCATAACGGGGGTAAGTTGCCAACTCGTGAATAGTAAATAACATATGCAGATAATCGCAAGTATGCACGTACAACGTGAATCTAACATATGTAGGTTAAAAGCAGTAACAGGTCATATGAATGCAATAGTCATGAAAAGTACACTAGCAGGTATGATTAATACATGAAACAATAATATGACGATATATATGTAACAGTCATGTAAGGTACTCTATCGGGTATTACAAGTACATGAAGTAATGATATGACAATCGGTATGCAATAATCATGCAATAATGATATGAAAATGTATATATGCAACAGTCATGAAAGGTACGCTAACAGGTACTACTAATACATGAAGCAGTGCATAAATAATAAATGTGGAGTATGGGGTGAAACATGTCATTTCCACGGAATCCTGACATCGTGGTAGGATCAAAATCCATCAAGACAATCCAAATCCCAATTCCTCAAATCAGCCCCCAAATTGGCTCTCATATCATATAAGTCTCAAAAATCCTTAATGTACAATATCGAATAATTCTCCTATATCCTGAAAGTACAAAATCAAATGAATCTCATATATCCTTTATGTACAATATCCAGTGAATATCATATGTCCTAAATCCAATATCAAGTGAATCTCTTATATCCTAGGTATATTTGCATGAATAAATATGATGAAGTATATGAATTAATTTGTATACATATATACAATATCGAGAACATAGGCCCCTCACATCGACAATATAGGCCCCTCACATCGAGCACATAGCCCCGAGCACATAGGCCCCACTCATTGACCATATAGGCCCCTCTCATCGAGCACATTGGCCCCGAGCACATAGGCCCCACTCATCGACCATATAGGCCCACTCATATAATGAATAAATATATTTGCATATATCATCATGATGATATATAATGTAGGTGTGTGTGTGTGTGTGTCAACGTCCCATACCACTGATATATATACGATGGGTATACATATATATATATATATATATATATATCAGCATCCCATACCACTGATATATATATACGCAAGAGTAAAACAATCCAGAAAACATCATATGAAAACCATATCTCAAAGCGAAATCCATGAATATAATATATGCAACATGAAACAGTAATATAAGCATATAAAGGAAAAGCCGCTAATTAACTGCAACAAGTTAATATAAAAATCATGCGGTTCCTAATTTCTCCAATTCTAAATAACATCAAGTAAAGGTAAACATGTAGCTATAACTGATATATGCGTAAACATAAGGTATAGCAAGGTATATGTATTTACCTATAAGTAATGATGTAATATACCCCCTGGGTATAAGTGAAGTATGTGTGCAAGGTATACCTGTAGCTATGCCATTAAGTGTGTATGTACCTATCACTAATGGTACAATACTCTATAGGTATACAGGTAACTAGCATGTAAGCATGTAAAGGCATATGTGTAAGCATGTAGGTATACAGGTATGCTATAAGTCATATGCATAAAGAAATATGAATCAATGTCTCAATGTCTTTAACCAAACAATATCATTTCTATATGTGGGTTGTGCGTGACATGGCAATTATTGACGGTGTGGGTGGCATACAATCAGTGCTCGTGCAACATGAACCGTCAATAATATGTGTAGTGTCCTAAGGGTACTAGTCCAAGCACAACAAAATTTAAGCAATAAGGTGTATGCGCAATTCTAAATATGACATAGAATATGCGACAAGTCAAGTCATCTCTAGCCCAGACGCATAACGTCATGCGGGCGATTCCCGTGTAGATGTTAAATCTACTCACCAACGCTCCCGGCTAAGTGAAGCCTACCACCTGTTTTCCCTTCGTCGCAGCATCCGAAGTCCCCGCCTGCGAACCTACCACATTAAAACAATAAAGCAAGTATATATTAGTAATAGACCCAAAACACGTACAAACTACACTAGACCGACGCAAGAACACAAGACTTACTCTCAAATGTTCGTATTGTGGCTAATGTGCGTAGCGACAAGACGAAACTAACCGAAGAGCAAAATCACACAGAGTGCACGATCCGTGTCGTATAATGTATCGCACTTAGACGTAACACAAGAAACTACCTAAGTGATCCCATATTTTGCATACAGAGAAAACTCAACAAACAAACAAGACCAAAAACACCTAAACCACTGCAGACACCTACCCACAAAAACCCAAACCCCAACTCCCACCGAAAACCGACGTCGCCGGAAATCCCCCTCAAGTCGCCTGCCGGGTCCGAGCTCTAAGGGTCCGTGCTCCAGGTGATGTCCTATGGTCTCAGGTACAACACAACTACTTTGTTTGGTTTTCTAGTACACTCTCCGGGTCACAACAGATCACAGATATCATAAATGACACTAAAATACGATATTATGCACAAAACTTAACTTTAAACACTCTAAACTAAAACTAACAAGCTAAGCTACACAAAAACAACATAAAGAGATCATTACCTACTCAAAAGAACTCAAAGATCCAAGAGGCAAAAACCAAGAAAAGATGTGATTTTTGATTAAATTGTGAAGTTTTTGATATGATTTAATGAAAGAAAAGAAAGTGTTCAGTTATGATAGAGAGGAAATGAAAATGAGATGATAAATCAATAAGTGAGAGAGTAAGAAGAAAAGAGAGAGAGAGGGGTGAGGTTAGAGGTGAGTGTAACCATAGCATTAACCACCATTTAATGCCTTCACAGACACCTCATCACTCCAAAACAAATATCTCCACTCTTCTCACAAAATATCAAGGAATGGTTAAGGATTAGGGCTAAGCAAAGATTAGGTTAAGTGTCAAGGTTGCTAAGATCAAGATTAGCACAAACAAATCCTCACATTTACGTGCACATGTGCGTGTATGTCCAAAACAAATAAAAATAAATTATTAATTAAATGTTATAGAATGTGAGGAACCCGAATTGGTAAACTTTTTACAGTAAACCCGCATTAACATCTAAACGAACACTAACCGAAATCTAAGGCGTTACCCCGGAGTTCGGCATCGTCGATGAGACATGTTATGAGTGACCATGACAGCTGGCCAGAGATCTTTAGAGGATGTGCCAGAGCGGGACTGTTTCCACCATCTTTAATTTCGGTATTTTGGGCAATTTATTTGCAGGATTGAGATTTTGTGCACCACAGTTGCACTTGACTTCGATTTGATGTCATTCGAGATGTTGATTTTGATTTCATGCCTATGGTATGCATGTGATTTGACTTGTGCTTTCGGTGTAGTGTCCATGCACTTTTAGCATTTTGATTCGATTTCGTGCACGCTGATGCACATGGTTGTGTGATTATATACCACGGTATACCTGATTTGAATTGAGATGTGTTGTATACCGTCGATTTCGATTGTGATACTCGATATTTTTTTCGTGCACCTTGTATACTTGATTTGGATTCTTGTGCATACTTGGGCGCTTGCTGCGATTTTGGTGCACGTCAGATGCACTAAATCGGGATTCTTCGTGCATATCAGATGCACCTGATATTGTTGTCAGGCACACACCGTTGCCCTTGACAGGTGTTTTCGTGCACACCCGTTGCACTTAGATTTTATTTCTGTGCACTTGTATGGCACATTCATGGATTTCGATTTCCGTGCGCAACAGACGCATGTGGCATCCTTATACACATTTTGGGATTGATTTCTTTTGGAGCGGTATGTTTTATGATATTTACTATATGGTATAGTTGCTGAGCAGGACTAGTCCGAGGACAGTACCTGATATATTTTTGCATGCATTGATAGCTATCGAATGGATTTCCAAAAAGGAGCTATAGTCTCAGTATTTACCTACGTTTCCGAGATGACACGAGACATTTAACAAAGAAAACCCTTCTAAATTATTTTCAAAACGGCGGGACGTGTATGTTAAACAAAGGGTGTATATATATATATAGTTATTTTCTTACAATAGACGTCCGCCACTATAGCGTGGTAGGCGCATCGCACAGTGATTGGAAAAGAGTTTGGCATGCATTTCTTTCAGATGTTTTAACGATGCGTACATGTATAGTTTGATGTATATAACGTTGGTTTTCGTATTGGGTTTTGACATTGGTGTTTTCACCATAACTCCGATGATTGCGGGATGCTTGACGGAGTTTTGATTTGGTTAATATACTCGTTTTCATGCACATGCATTGCGCTACGATGTGCTTTATGTATTTATAATTTCGGAGCCCCGACGACTTGATCTTTTTACTGAAATGTTTTAGTATTTGAGGGGTTTAAATTTAAATTCGGGGACCGAATTTATTTAAGGGGGAAAGATTGTAACATTTCAGAAAAATAAAATATTATTTTTGGGAATTTATATAAATAATATATAAATATTATGAATATTTTTATGATACGGTATAATTAATTACAGATAAATTAGGAAATATTTGGAAAATTATAGGAGTTACGGAAATGAGGGGTTTTTATATGATTTAAGAAAATTATAAATTCTTTATGATTAATTATATTCCATTTTAATTCTAATCGCGATTAAATATCACTATTCGTGCATTAAGCTTGATTTGTGCACATGACATGCACCATGTCATATTACACATTATTACATTTTTCTACCATGGCTTTTTCTTTATCTTTCATGCATGGTTGGTTTTAAAATGAGAAGAGAAGAGAAAAAGCAAAAAGAAAAAGGAAAAGAAAAAGAAATGGAATAAATAAAGAAGTATGGGCAAGAGAGAGAATAGAGATGTCATTGACCATTGCTCCTATTTGTTTCCCTCCATTTTTCCTTCATAATTTTCCTCTCTTCTCCTTCACCATGGCTGCCCTCTTCCCTCCACCACCTCAACCCCTCACAGCTCCATGAAAAACACATCAAAACACTTCATTCTCTTCACTAAAATCATACACAAGCTCACTACAACCATGATGGATCAAGAAAAATTGGATTTTGAAGACTTGGGGCAACTCAAGAAAATTCTTGAGTTGCCATATGAGTTAATTATTTTATCATTAGTGTAGTATTTCAATTAATTTTGCATCCATGTTAGTTTAGAAATGTTTAAGTGTAGTTTAGTGAGCTTTGAAATTCCAAGATGAGGTTAGGGGATCTTATGAGTTGTGAAGTGTAAATTAAGGTTTAGTGGTGATCTTAAACCCCTTTAGTGTAAGAATTTTGGACAAAACCAGAGATTTAAGCCACATGAAATGAACTTAGAAACCCCGATATCGGAAGATTTTGGGAATTATGATGGTAATTATATAACTGCTATGACCCGGGGCACCTGAAAAATATTTAGCAAAGACTGAGATGTGTGCAGGTAACCTAGAAGCTAACCCCACAACCTGAGACCCCCTATCAACTTTCTGGCCGCAGATTTATTCCCATTGGCCGCAAATTGTGGCCTGGGTAGTGTGTAAATGATTCGTGTTTGGTCCAGGGCTTTATCTTTAGTAAATTAGACCCTCCACATGTGCAAAATTGGCTAATTTCATCTTAGGTAAAATCTGGAGAGGTTTTCTTAAGTTTCTGATTTCGTTTTGCGGCTTTTAATGAATTAGGATTTGGAATTTGATATTGTGTCCCGTTGTCTGACGTTTGTACGTCAGCGACGAGGGTTGTTTGGTTATTCTTGCATGTGTAGACCATAGGTTTTAACATATGTATGATACGCGTGCCGTTTTAATTTCCGTGTGCGATTTCGGTTTACGATACAACATGTGATATGTAGGTATCCCCACGTGGACAACGGATGATGAAGAAGAGGTTGGCGACATCGACTTCGGCAAGCGAGGATTAAGGTGAGTAGATATATATCTATGGGGGAAGTCGGGTGGATGGCGTATAGCACCCCCGCAGTTTCGTAGTGTAAAATACGATTACGTTATATTATATATATAAATGTGTGTAATGTGGGAGACTTATGATTATCAAGATAGGTTTAGGTGTTCATGGGTTAGTTTTAGTATAATTAGAAGTAACTTAGTTTAGCTTCATAGTCGCGAAACCCTAGAGTAAAGATTTGAATATGCACACACACACACGCATACATTTGATCTACTTATGCGTATATGGGGATATATATATATGTATGTGAGCATGTATATATATGTATATGTATACATATACATGGATAATGAGGATAGTATATGGTACTTGGAGATCAGTCGATGTGATTGGGCATGATGCCACGAGATTGGTGATGTGACTTGGTTCGTATTATAAGATACGACATGATGTTATAACGAGTCTTTAGGCGATGTGTTTTCATACACACGCATATTTATATGTTGATGGTATCAGTATGTACTAGACTTTACATTAGTACCCCTAGTTCATGATATATGTGAAGATGATACCACATAGATGTTGTGTTATATATGATATTCGACCCGCACCCTGATTTGGGATGCCGTACGATGGATTTACCGTACGTGATATAATTATGATGATAGATCCGCACTCTTGACTCGAGAATGTCATATTATATATTGTATCGTACGTGATACTATTGAGGCGGGATCACCGACTACTATATATATATATATATATCGACTCAGACTTAGGTGGTTTTCCTTACCCTTCGACTAGTTGTTAGTTTAGTCCTGTAGTTTACTTAGTATATGTTAGACTGTGCTCGAGTCATAATTATTTCCAAAACTAACGAATCGTGAGTATTTTAAAGACAGGCCAAGGGATAATACGGATATTTCAAAGGACGTACCTTTTCTTCAAAACACCGTAGTCCCTATTTTCTAAACACCAAGATTCGTGCTATTTCAATGCCAAACGGTATGACTCGTGTATATTAATGTAGATTCTTTATTGTTGCGTTTATTATTCATTTCCGCATATTCTTGCTATTCGCATCGCATTGCATGTTTAAATGTGTTCTTATTGTTATATTGAACCCATGTTATCAGGACACCAGCACCATTACCGATGATGCGTATGTCTACGAACACTTACTTACCGGCTCACACACATCATCCTCGGTAATTGCCATGTCACGTACACTTTAGAGAATATTAATTCATTGATATCGTTTGCTAGCTGATAGTTCTGATATATCATTACTGTGCTAGATTAGATATTGCATTTATTACTGAGATACTTCATGCATTTATACATTCGTTTGTCATGAAATATTATGGAGCTTTATGCCAGTATTCACTGTCTATTGACATCGTGATTTTGAGATTTCGGATTTCCATAAGATTTATGGATTTGGAGAAACCGCAAGGATTTTATAAACTGATTATCATTTCTAAATATAAAATTGCGGTTTTCTCATGATATGATTTGAGATATGTCCACCATGAGTTTTCTCGGCTCTTGAGCGATATCATACACCCGATTCGAGGAGGAGGAACCGTCTGTGGATGCATGGTGGACCCGGTGCGGTACCCCGGGGCAAGATGGTCACAGATGATGGCGTTGAGCCTGGCAGGGGAGCACTACCGACCAGTGATTTTATTATGACTCGACGGATATCCGGAGGATACCGATCGGAGTTTGGGCCAGTCCGGATTGCCGGAGCCTGAGGTATTGAGATTTGAGGTTACGGGCCAGTCCGGATTGCCGGAGCCTGAGATATTGAGATAGCGAGATATATAATTTGTGTCGATGCTTGACACTGATTTTCTGTTGATTTCATTGATGATACCTCGATTTATATATACAGAAATCTCACTAAAGTAAGAAAACATTTTTCTCATTCATGATGTATTCTATTTTCATTTTATTGCATCCATACATCATATATGTATTATGTTTCTACCTGAGGCATTGACACGAGCACTTGGTGTTACACTTATGTATAAATATTTACCCTTTCCATTATTATATGCTTCAGGCTATATTATTTGAGGATATTATTATCGTATGACCTAGGATTGAGTCATACATGCGATTTCTGCTTGTTGATGTTTTCTACTCATGAGTTGGCAACTCACCCCCGTTGTGCCACGGTTTCTTGCAGGTTTTGCCGTACAGGTTTCCTTGGCGACTTTGCTGGCACACTACTTTACTCCGGGTGATTGCTTTGGTAGGTGGGTTCACTCGCATCGTGACCACCGTTGTACTTTATTATTTCAGTTGTATTTAGTAAACTCCATAAACCAGACTTGTATATTGTTTAGACTTAGAAGACCAGTGTATATTCTTTCGACCTTAGAGTCGCGCTTGTATTATTATGGTTTTCTTGATGATTTTGGGTTTCCTTTGGAGTTTTGATCCTCGCTTTTCGGCGTTGTATATTATATTGCTTGCGTGATTGTGACCGCCAATTGGCGAAGCGCTAGCTCCCGCTTGGGGATGCCTTTATATATATTTCATGTGTTGTACCCTTTTTGGGGCCAGTATTTACAAAGGAAACTCTGCCGAAATTTTCATAAAAGACTTGAGATTTTAAAAATGCTTACTTCGGCTTATGTTATTAAAACCACTTATTTTAAAACAAGTTTTCTTCACTTCTTCCTTAAAATGGTTTAGATTTTTGGGATTTTTGGCTTACTTGAATTAGATAGGGTCCTATGGATTTCATATGATTCAAGTGTCAGTCACGTGCCATTTCGGGTCGTGACAGTTATCTACGTACAATACGTTGAAGACAACCTTACTTTCTACTACCTTCTTGTATATACAAGGTTCATCTACCTTTTAGATGAAGTCAAACTCTTTGACTGCCACATCAAAACAGATGTTCCAACTCTGCGATGCCTGCTTTAATCTTGATGGACTTAAGCATAGCTTTGAAAGTCTCAACTTTTCCATTTACACCAAGAATATTCTCAAGATCCATTTGCTCCCAATGGGTTTTAACTCTTCAGGTGCAACATCCAAAGTCATACTTTGCTGGTGTACATGGATTCCATCTTTGATCGCATAGCATCCAGCCTTTACACAGAGTCCCTACTCGTGATGGCATGTCTGAACCTAGTTGGGCCATCATCTACCATAATGCAAACCTCGCTCCCACTATCACCAAGAAGACCGTAGTATCTCTCAAGTGGATGAGAAACCCTACCAGATTCGCGGAGAGACTGAGGTTCGTTGGAGACTATTGAATCCTTTGGTTTCACCAAATCATCAGCTGCTAGTTTGTCTAGCTGGAACTCCTTCCAGTTCTACCTCATGCCCACTAATTTCTTCACAAGAAATTCCTTTTCTAAAAAGGTGGCATGCTGAGAAACAAAACACCTTTTGCTCTTTAGAGTGGTAAAAGATATTCCCTCACAAATGTTTGGGATATCCTAACAAACTTATACAGTCCTGACCTTGCATCGAGCTTGTCCGGATTTTGCTTTTCAACATAGGTCGGACAACCGCATATCTTAATTCCTTTAAGACATGGTCTCTTCCCATACCATATCTCATATTAGTGGTAGGCCCTGATTTGGACAGAACCCCATTCAATGGGTATGCAGCTTCTCAAGTGCATAATACCCTAAAGAAAACAGGTAACTCAGCAGTACTCATCATAGAGTGCACTATATCTCATAGGGTGCGATACCTCCGCCCCGATACACCGTTGTGCTGTGGTGTATACGAAGGAGTAAGCTGAGAGAGAATCCCATTCACTGTTTAGAAAATCCAGGAACTCCATGCCCAAGTATTCGCCTCCTCGATCACATCGTAGGACTTTAATACTTTTACCTATTTGGTTCTCAACTTCAAGCTTATATTCCTTGAATTTCTCAAAAGTTTCAGACTTGTGTTTCAATAGAAACACATGTCCGAAGTTTGAGAGATTATCGATGAATGTAAATGAAGTACAAAGAATTAACCTTGGCATTTGTAGACATAGGACCGCATACATCATCATGTATCTGTCCAAAGAGTCCACTAACTCTTTCTCTGTTTCTAGTAAACGGAGTATTGGTCATTTTTATCTTTGAGACAAGACTGGCAAGTATCATAAGATGAAAATTTGAACAGGTTCTCATATTCATCCTTATGTAACTTAGCTGGTCGTGTTGCATTGATATGACCTAGTCTACAATGCAACAAGAAGGATTCGTTCATTTCTGAACTACTCCTCTTGTGTGTGTTCTATATACTTTGAACTGTGGTTTGATTTAGAACGTACATACCATTACATAACGTCCATGATCCAATCAACTCTTGATTCAGGAAAATGTTCACAACATTATCCTGTATTACAAAATTGTAACCTTCTTTAACTCATTAAAGAAACCGATGTAATGTTGTATATCAGGTTCGGTATGTAATAACATTCGTTCAGAATCAATGTATTTAATACAACGTGATATCTGCCAACAAATTTGGCTGCAACAATTGCACCATTCTCTTACACTTAGAGACATATCATCCATTCTCAGTTCTCTACCTTTCTGTAGCCCATGTAACTCTTACATATATGGAATCCTTATCCGGTATCACATACCTAGGACGTAGAGGATACTGAGAAACAGTTCTCGTAACGAACACACCCGAAGAATATGCATCAACATGCTTAATCCTCGATTGGGTGGAATGAGAATCCAGATATTCCCCTATTTCCTGCTCGGACTTAAAACAATTATAAGATAGAGCGGAACCAACGTTCCCTAGCTCAGTATAATAAGCAGGTTCGATCAATGCATCCATTTTATTATCTTGATTAAGGCGTGACATGGTCGCTACCAGGAGAGAGAGAGAGAGAAGAAAACACTCTGCGTGCTCTTTTGCAAGATTAGATTGGTTATTATTTTATCTAATCAGGATGGTTCCCACTGTTTTTATCAAATCTTCCTTCAAACCCTAAAAGGTAAGACTAGCCAGGATTAATTACACCCTACAAGTTTGCCAATCTTTCAGCCAGGCCAGTGTTGGTACTTTGAGGGAGGTTCCCCATGCTTTCGCACGGACCTAATTAAAATAAACCTCGTTTTCCCAGGAGCGTAACCCCGTTAACACCTTTCTAGACACCTACTTGATCGGCTAATTGTAATGTGTAAAACTCTCCCAGGAGTAACTCTTACTCGCAGTGGGTATTAGGATCCAACTATCTCATAGAAGGTATGCAATCTCATTGCAAATTTCAACACTTGAAATTCCCATTAGTACTCTGCCCCTAGCGTCCTATGACCTTGACGAAAACAACAAACCATAGTCCATTAGTCAAGTTCAACCCGTACATTTCATGATTGAATTAAACCAACCCGCACGACCCTTGACGAAAGCCAACAAATTCGTACGACTACCCAAATCCAATCGCATCATATGCTTAAGCAGATAAGAACTAATCAGCTACCGCACACTACGCCTTGACGAAAACCAACAAACGCAGCATGAATACTAAATACTATTTATCTGAAATGTCGAAGGGCTACGGCAGGTTTTTAAGAAAACCTTTTGCTTATGAACTTGATATCGTTGTAGAATCGAGTGAATTTTAAAAAGGAGTGTTTTTGAGGCCTTTACTAGTTTTGCTAAAGAGGTCACTCCCGGTGAAGGGATCTCGGCTCTTTCCTCATCGAATGAGGTGCAGGATATTTCACAAATACCACTATGTAAAGCAAAAACTAAAGAAGCAATCAAACGACAAACCGAGTGGGTTGTAGCATCTGCTAGTTTCGCTAAAGCGGTCACTCCCGGTGAAGGGATCTCGGCTCTTTTCTTATCGAATAAGGTGCTGGATATTCTACAAGGAATACCGCTATGCAAAGCAAGAACTAGAGCTACCAGTTTTTAAACAAGTTTCTACATCATCTTTAGGTTTCTTTTATTTCATTAATCTCATTAATGAAGTCCCATCAATTATGCTTCCTAAGCATCACATAAGAAACGAAAGCAGCAATATTTATTATATCTCATATATATAATATAGGCATTCGTCTCAGAACATATCAAGTGATCACATCACAGAATATCAGCAGCAGAAGAATCACATATGAAATATTAGATATACTAGGAATTCCTTGTTTTATTTAAACCAGTAAAAACGCGGATTCCACGGTCATGATGAATAGCCAAACCCACATCCCTAAACCCCTAGGAGAGCGGCAAGCAACCCTCCTAATTCTAGAGTTAGGAGACCCGGGATCGACCCCTCGAGAGGGTCTCCCACTGGACCCTAAAACCCGGTTACATGTGCTCCCCGCCTTGGGTCTATCCTAATGCGGAAAAGTAAATAATATACATCAGTGGTGACATCATCCTCAACCCGGAAGTGCTCCAATAAAAGAATATTACATACAAGCTTTTACATGAATGAAAATGGAAAACTCTCATCTCACATAAAAAAAACCCGGCTATTCAAAACACGACGATCCAATATAATATATCATAGCAACACATAACATCACATGTCATCAACATAACTAAATATGCGTATCCCAATTGTCGTTGAAATATAGCAACGAAACCGGCGATACACCACATATTACACTTACGGTGGCAGAAAAGAAAATGAAAATGTCACGACCCGAAATTTGGCACGTAACAGTCCTTAAACTACGTAACGTCTATAGGCGTAACGCAATTCAAGTAAGCCGAAAACCCAGCAGTCTAAACCATCAAACGTAGTAAGTGATAAGAACATTGTTAAAACTTTTGAAATTTTCAAGTATAAATTCTTTAAAGTCCAAATTTTTCTTTCTTAAAAATTTTGGGAGCACCTCCTTTGTAAAAACTAGCTCCAAAAATGGGTACATACAAAAATATAAGTAAAGCATCCCCAACGGGAGCAAATCCATGCCTAAAGGAGGAAAAAAACCACCACAACAGATATACGATGCCGTAGCGAAGAAATAAGAGACGATATAAATAAAACTGCATAAAAGACATCCTGAGTCACCAAAAATATACAATATCGTCCTCACATCTCGTCTCTAAGTCAATATATGAAAGTAGTAGATGGAGAATACTCGATACAATGAATATACAATGAACAATATCGGATAACCGCAAAACCCACCTATAGCAAAACTACACCCAATCAGCCGTAGCGGTATCCGCTGCAAAAGATGATACGATAGGAAGAAGAAAGACCTGCCTCTGACTGCTCTAAGGGACAACCTGTACAACCCTGTGGCACAACGGGGGTGAGTTGCCAACTCATGAATAGTAAATAACATATGCAGGTAATCGCAAGTATGCACGTACTGCGATAATCTATCACATGCAAGATGATAGCAAAAGATGGTAATATGTATATGCAACATTCATGAAAGGTACTCTATCAGGTACTACTAATACATGAAGCAATGCATATCAAATAAATCCTGAGTGTGGGATGATATAATAAAACCTCATGCAAAAATTACCAGCATGGAAAAACCCCAAAGACCCTCACTAACACATCAAATCCCAAAATCCTCAGGCACCGCATCCTCAGATCGGCCCTCATATCCTGTAAATCTCATGAAACCTGAGTGTCTAACATCGACACCCAAAAACATCATGAAAACTAGTGTCTAGCATCGACACATAAATACTGATCTATCAGGTGCTGTCACCACGACTGGCCCTGATAGGTACGTATCATACGCTATCTGGAAACCCGAGTTCCCAGCTTCGACACTCGAAATTCCACGTATCTATAAGTACATGACTCCGGTCGGTATCCCCACGATAACCGCCGAGTCTAAATACTATCACTGGTAGGAACTTGCCCAGCCTTCCAGGCTCATCGCCATCATCTGCGAACTTCATGCCGAGGGGAACTATACCAGGCTCCACCATGTACCTGCATACGGCCCACTCCACTCCTCGCATCGAGTATATATCACAAATCACAGAACCGAGAAATCTCATGGTGGACGCATCGAAATATCATATCAGGAGAAACCGGGTTTTTCAAATAATGCATAATTTCATGAAAACTACTACGGTCCTCAAATCCAGAAAACATCAAGTAATGAATAAGAATATTTGCATAGATCATTATGATGATATATTAGGTAGGTGTACATATATAACAGCGTCCTATACCACAGATATATATATATATGCACACACAATATATACATACATATATATATATATATATCTGCGTTCCATACCACTGATATATATACGGAGGAGTAAAACATCATATGAAAATCCATATCTCAATACGTAAATCCAAAATATAATATATGCAACATGAGCATATAATGGAAAAACTTCTATTTAACTGCAACAAGTTATTAAATATATCATGCGGTTCCTAATTTCTCCAAATCCATACAACATCATATAAAGGTGAACATGTAGCTATAGCCAGGTATGCGTAACCACATCGGTATAGCAAGATATGTGTATCTACCTAGCAATAATGATGTAATACCCTCCAAGTATGTGTGTAGCTATATCAAGCTAGGTATGTATATATACAAGTCAATAATGATACAATACCCTCTAAGTATATGTGTAGCTATATCAAGCTAGGTATGCAAGATGTACATTTAGCTATGTCTCATATGCATATATACATGTCACTAATGGTACAATACCATATAAGTATATAGGTAACTAGCATGTAGGCATGGCAAGGTATACTACCTATCATATGCGCCAACGCATAAAAATCATTGACTCCACGTCAATGACAAAACAATACCACATAGGTATATGTAACCCTAGCAAGGTAAGTCAGTGTACATGTAAGTATGTATGCATATAAAGGCATATGTGTAAGCATGTAGGTATACAGGTATGCTATTTTTCATATGCAAAAATGGAAGTAAGGATCATGTCTCAATGTCCCTAACCAATACCATATCACGTATGTATAGGTGCCAGCTATATCTCATATGCACAAAGGAATAAGAATCACTATCTCAATTATCCCTATCCAACTACAATATCACATATGTATATGGGTCGTGCGTGTCATGGCAATTACCGACGGTGTGGGTGTAACATGAAATTTGTGCTCGTGTAACATGAACCGTCATTAATAGTGTTGTGTCTCATTAATCCTATGTCCATATGCATTAGAAAAATGAGGTATGCAACAAAGGTACACATGCACAATAAATATCCATATACTTGTAACTAATAATCATGTCATTTAATCTAGCCCAGACGCATAACGCCATGCGGGCGATTCCCCTGTAGATGTTAAATCTACTCACAACGATCCTGGCTAAGTAAAGCCAACCACTTGCTTTCCTTCTTCGCAGCGTCCGAAGTCCCCGCCTGCGATCCTATAATTTCACAAACACAACACAATCTATATCGTGGAATCTAATATCTATAACGTTGCAACGTCAAAAGAAACCCATGCCTATATTATCTGAAAATCCAATAAACAACATTTAATCATTTAGCACAAAACTACAAGTTTAACCCAAACTAGTAATCATAATAATCTCATAATAGCTTGATTAAACCTCGCAAATCCTTACTAGAATTTTAATCTCACTCAAATAGGATTTAGTAAGAGTTTAGTTTGCAATTAAGCTAATTAGATAATTAGGAAAAATATCATTTTACAATCTTGCACTCGGTAAAGTTTTCTTTTGTCTAAACTTCACACTTAACCATTTCACTAAACAAAAACCTAACTTGATTATCAAAAACCATTTCTAGAAATTTCTAAACATGCAAATGAAAGCTTAAATTAATATCTAATAGGCTAATTTATTGTATTAAAACAACAATTAGAGTTTAGGGTTAGCATTATACCACACACTAGAATCACAACTTGAAACTTGAAATCCAAATTTTAGCCTCCAAAATGCTAACTTGATTGAAGATCCAAGCTTGTTAAGAGTTGAAGAATGAAGGGTATGGATTTGTTTATGAGTTTGTGAGATTTATTTATGATTTTTGATGATTTATTTTAGCAAGAAGAAGTGCAAATGAGGTGAAGAAGAAGATGGGGCGGCCAAGGGGGAAGTGGCCGGCTATGAGGAGAAATGGTGAAGGCTAAGGAATTTTTGTGGAAAAATCTAGCTAAAAACCCTAATAAATGCTCATTAATGCAAATAAAATCTAAGCCACCTCATTTCCTTTTCTTTAAATTTTCATTTTAATTCACAAATATCTAGGTATTTTGGATGGATGGATTAAAGCTTAATCAGGTGATTAAATTAGCATAGATTCACTTTAGTAGTAATTAACCCAAACAAAAAATGTAATTACCAATAATTAAGTGCATAAATAACAACTTAAAATAATATTTTAATTAGGGAAAAATATTAAAATGCACCAAAATTACAAGTGACCTACAAAACCCCGCAAAATAGCAATTTCCTAGCTAAACTTGGTGCAGTGAATTCTATACTGCAAAAAGATCGCTTCTAGGTTTTACGGAAAACACCGACTATTTTACCCTAAAAACGGAAAATCGCCTAA
The DNA here is from genome assembly GCA_030015575.1 of Agapanthus africanus. NCBI lineage: Eukaryota > Viridiplantae > Streptophyta > Magnoliopsida > Asparagales > Amaryllidaceae > Agapanthus > Agapanthus africanus. Next base: position 145,530,806 of record CM057343.1, on the reverse strand, counting down.
ACGATTTCCAAAATGTTACAATCTTTCCCCCTTAAAGAAATTCGGTCCCCGAATTTAAAATTTATCTACGCGTACTTTCGAAGAGATAAGGGAAAAACAAATCCTTCCGCATCTCGCTCGCACCCTCTCAATGGATCACCTCACTGGACGGCTACGCCAAAGAACCTTCACAGATAGCAAGACCTTTGACCGAAGTTTCTTCACCTGCCGATCCACTAACACTATCGACTGCTGGTGAACGGAAAATTGCGTCCAAGCTGAATGGTCCGGTGCTAAATCATGTGAGAAATGTGATGAAGGTATTTGTAAAGTATCAACACTAGGAATACGTAATGAATACTCAAAAATCTGGGCAGAAGTGCCAAATTATAGGCAACGGTACTAACTCGCTTGAGGATCTCAAAAGGACCTACAATCTGGGACTAAACTTCGTAAAACTCAATACGCCATTCATCGAAAAAAATCCGTAGGAATACATGATCTCACACTGCGAACTCAAGTCTGCGACCACCACGGTCGGCATAAGACTTCTGTCTGCACTGGCTGCTCCCATCCTGACCTGAATCAACTGGATCTTCTCCGAAGTCTCTGGACTAGCTGGGTTCTAAAAATCCTACACCCGCGGAGTCTGTAAAACAGACTGGCGATCGACACAACTTACCACACAAGGCCTAAATGTTGCCAATTGAAACATCTCCTAATAACTAACATCGTAGGAGAAGTCCATCAATAGAAAGTGATGATCCCAACAGCCAACAAACAATTAGTACGTACGCTTAAGCATATCCTCTAGAGTCTGTATAGTCCGCTCTAACTGACCATCGGCCTACAGATGGAAAAGCGGAGCTAAAGCTCAACCAGTACCCAAGGCTTCCTAAAGCTTCTGCCAACGACGGCTAGCGAACTGGATGCCCCTATTGGATACAACGCATGAAGGAACTCCGTGCAAACGCACAAACTTACCAAGAACAACGAGCAAACTGAGCATAACCGGACAACAAACACCCCTATGGAGTCACACCCTGTCTAGACCTGGGTAGACATCACAACGAAAATTCATGGTGATCTACTCCCATTCCCACTCTGGAATGGTAAAAAGGTTGCATCTCTCCAGCCGGTCTCAAATGCTCAACCTTAGCTCGCAACAAGCCAAGCACTTCGAAACGAAATCCGAAACCTCACTCTTCATCCCTGCCCACTCGTAACTAACTCAAAAGTCACGTTACATCTTGGTGGCACTTGGGTGAACACGGGACGCTGACTGATGTGCCTGCTCTAGGACCTCGTGTCTCTACCCACCAGTATCTGGTACACACAAGCGAGTCCCTAAACGTAGCAAACCCTAGTCAAAAATCAAGAACTCCGAATCTTTACCCTGCCGAACATGCTCAGAATCTCAAAAAAACGAGCATCGGCGGGTTGTGCCTCACGAAAACGATTAAGTAAAAGTGGATGGGCGCGGACATGAGCAAGTTTTTCCCTCAGTAGAGGCGAACTTAACTTTACTCAACGGTCACATAAGAACTGTAAATCTGCATAAGACTGTCTCTGAACTGCGCACAACTGGAACAAGCTACCCCCAGGCCTACGACTCAAAGCATCAGCTACCACAATCGCCTTGCCCCGGGCAAAAAGGATCTCAAAATCACAATCCTTCATAAGCTCCATCCAACGGCGCTATATCAACAATCAAAACTCGCTACAGGAAGATTAAGCTCTGCTGGTCTGTGAAAATCTGATACGGCTCTCCGTACAAGTAGTGTCTCCAAATCTTCAACGCATGACCACCGCGGCCATCTCCAGATCATGAGTGGGAAAATCCTGCTCGTACTTCCTCCAACTGTCGGGAAGCATGAGCGATAACTCTATAGTGCCACAGCAGTACACAATCGAGGCCCACTCGCGAAACATCACAGTGAACGACAAAGTCGCCCGATTCAGAAGCAAAGATAGAACTGGTGCAGTAGCCCACCGAGTCTTCAACTGCTAAAAACTCGGCTCGCATACCACAGTCTAAGAAAAGAAACTCCTTTCCTGGTCAACCCGGTCAACGGTGCAGCGATACATAAGAAATCCTGCACGAAACGGCGACAAAAACCGGCTAAGCCCAAAAAACTGCGGACCTCAGTCACTGAACAGGTCTGGGCCAAAGCTGTACGGCCTTGATCTCCCTCGGGTCTGTACAAATACTGTCTCCCGTAACCACATGACCTAGGATGTCAACACGATCAAGCCTGAAGGAACCCTTCAAGAATTTAGCAAATAGCTGGTACTCTCCCAATGTCTGCAAGCAAATCCTCAAGTGCTACACATGTTCCTCACGACTCTTGGAAAAGACCAGAATTCCATCTATAACACAACTATAAACTGGTCGAGGAACGGCCTGAAGAATCTGGTTCATCACATCATGAATGCTGCTAGGGCATTGGTGAGTCCAACGACACCACCAAAATCTCATAAGCCCGTAGCGCGCACAAAAGAAGTCTTCGGAATGTCATCACTGCGAACCCGCAACCAATGATGACCCGATCCCAAAAAACCTTAGACAATGTCTCACACCCCGGAGCTGATCAAAGAAATCGTCAATGCGGGGTAAAGAATACCTATCCGTAACTCGGTCCAATTGACGATTAATCAATACACAAGCTCAAACTGCCGTCCTTCTTCTTGACTAACAGAATAGGAGCTCTCCAAAGCGAAACACTTGGACGTACAAGTCCCCCTATGTAGAAACTCTGCAGCAGATCCTTAAGCTCCCTAAGCTCCGCCGGCTCATCTGGAACAACGTACGAAAACTCTCGTACGATAGGAACCCGGTCCAACAACCCACTGTGGCTCCGGTATCACAAATAGAAGCCAAGAATCCTCGACATCCTCTCCTTAAAAGACGACTAGCGAAAAAGGCTGAATTCAAGCTGTGAGAGGCGGCACCCTGTCCCCCTGCACAACAAGAACTGACTCGCCGGGAAAACAAAACCTGACTGTTTTCTCACGGCAGTCCACAGATGCATAGCACGTAGCTAACCAGTCCGTGCCCAAAAAATCGTCAAAGTCCAACATCTCTAGAAGGATCAAATCGACGGACGAATCTCTATCTCCTAGCCAATTGGCACACGACCGAAACACGTGTCGCGCAACAAAAGAATCGCTGACAGAAATTAACACAACAAATGGCTGATCTAGCTAACACAACCCTCGGCCCAACCACGGCATGAAGTGTGTAGAACAACGAGTGCATAGATCCCGAATTAAACAACATACCCAAAAGAATAGCTGAAAACTCCGCATTGGACGCCTGCGCGTCCCAATGAGTAGAAGCAAACTATCGTGTCTGCCCTCTGCCCGCAACTGGCTGTCTTCCTCCTCTACCATCCTGTACTCTCGGAACAAAACCTCCACGAACACGACTTCTCTGAACATAAGTCTGACGCGGATCAACAACAGGCGCAACATGCGACTCTCCATGAGGTGAAGGTGGTAAAGTAACATATGGTACTTCTGCCCTCCTCTGGCGTACCAAGGTACAATCTCTGACAAGGTGATGGAAACTCCCGCACCGGAAACATCCATGCAATGGCTGCTGATTCTCCTGGGGATAAGAGCTAAACGACTGTCCTCATCCTAAGACTCTGCTACTCCCGCGACATGCACAAAATCTGTCATGGCGACTGAAGCTCTATCTCTGGGCCGGTAAACCTGCACGAGCCCTCCTCTGTCCTCGAACTCCCAAAGTCTCGGAAAGATGATCCTCACCTAAATGGGCTGCGTCCACTGGTGTTGTGTAAGTAACATAATGCTGTGTGATGATAGCAAGGAATAACTGGGTAACAGGGGTGGCAACCTCCTGTCGCTGCGCTCGACTGGCCTCAACCAACGACCTCATCATCTGGCACAAGTCCTGCATATCTGCCTCATGCGTAGCGATACGATCTATCGAAGGAGGATCAATCTGCTCCTGTGCAACGAGCGTAGCGTCCTGGTCAGTCTTCGTATCAAATGAGTCAACTCTGACCTCGGCTCTCGCTGCATCACTCTGAGCCCTCATAGTCATCGGCGGCAAAAGGCTATAAATGGAAATAGAATTCGATATGAACACGGAAATCGAATCATAGGGATATGTATCATCATGGAAGGAATTTCAAGCAATTAATGCTTAGGTCACTTAGGCGAAGTACCGTATCGTAAGTATGTCGCGGACATACACACGCTACATCACTCTGCTTAAGCTACCTACTCCATCATACCAAGGTCATCCTACACTCCGAAAGGTAAAACCTAGCGCTCTGATACCAACTTTGTCACGACCCGAAATTTGGCACGTGACGGCCCTTAAACTACGTAACGTCTACAGGCGTAACGCAATTCAAGTAAGCCGAAAACCCAGCAATCTAAACCATCTAAAGTAGTAAGTGATAAGAATATTGTTAAAACTTTTGAAATTTTCAAGTACAAATTCTTTAAAGTCAAAATTTTTCTTTCTTAAAAATTTTGGCAGCACCTCCTTTGTAAAAATTAGCCCCAAAAATAGGTACATAAAAAGATATAAGTAAAGCATCCCCAACGGGAGCAAATCCACGCCCAAAGGCGGAAAACAACCACCACAACAGATATACGACGCTATAGCGAAGAAATAAGAGACGATATAAATAAAACTGTATAAAAGACATCCTGAGTCACTAAAAATATACAATATCGTCCTCTAAGAAAATACATGAAATTAGTAGATGGAGAGTATTGGATACAACGAATATACAATTAGCAACATCGGATAACCGCAAAACCAACCTATAGCAAAACTACACCCAGTCAGTCGTAGCGGTATCCGCTGCAAAAGATGATACGATAGGAAGAAGAAAGCCATGCCTCTGACTGCTCTGAGGGACAACCTGTACAACCCTGTGGCATAACGTGGGTGAGTTGCCAAATCGTGAATAGTAAATAACATATGCAGGTAATCGCAAGTATGCACGTAATGCGATAATCTATCACATGCAAGATGATAGCAAAAAATGGCAATATGTATATGCAACAGTCATGAAAGGTACTCTATCAGGTACTACTAATACATGAAGCAATGCATATCAAATAAATCCTGAGTGTGGGATGATATAATAAAACCTCATGCAAAAATCATCAGCATGGAAAAACCCCAGTGTCCCTCACTGACACATCAAATCCCAAAATCCTCAGGCACCGCATCCTCAGATCGGCCCTCATATCCTGTAAGTCTCATGAAACCTGATTGTCTAACATCGACACCCGAAAATATCATGAAAACTAGTGTCTAGCATCGACACATAAATACTGATCTATCAGGTGTTGTCACCACGACTGACCCTGATAGGTACATATCATACGCTATCTGGAAACCTGAGTGCCCAGCTTCGACACTCGAAATTCCACGTATCCATACGTACATGAATCTGATCAGTATCCCCATGATAACCGCTAAGTCTAAATACTATCACCGGTAGGTACTTGTCCAGCTTTCCAGGCTCATCGCCATCATCTACGAACTTCTTGCCGATGGGAACCATACCGGGCTCCACCATGTACCCGCACACGGCCCACTCCACTCCTCGCATCGAGTATATGTCACAAATCTCAGAACTGAGAAATCTCATGGTGGACGCATCGAATTATCATATCAAGAGAAACCGGATTTTTCAAATAATGCATAATTTCATGAAAACTACCACGGTCCTCAAATCCAGAAAACATCAAGTAATGAATAAGAATATTTGCATAGATCATTATGATGATATATTAGGTAGGTGTATGATTAGTCGAAAATATTGTATATTTTTACCGGCAATTTCTTCATCATTTGCATTAATATAGAAGTGTTCGGCATTCATATTCTACATATTAGCAAAACTGTTACAAAATATCAGATTACATGTGTTAGACTCTAAAACCGACACTATAAAGGAAATTGACCGCATTTCATGGCATCGCATCATCCCTATATTGCGCAACACTTGTTTTGAGATCTGTGCAGGAAAATCCAGAAAGAAGGCCAAAATTTATACGGTACCGATCAAACATTACGTCAACTCAATGAGTTCAGTTCTGGTATCAATCCAAAGGGACAAATACAAATCAACATATCAGATGAAGCCCAATTTGTTAGCACAAGACCACTGCAAAAAGCCCAAGGCCCAAGCCCCACAAAGTGCCGCGGATCCGCGGCAGGAGCCAGCTTGCGCCGCGGATCCGCGGTGGGTCCAGGGAATTAGCTTCCCAAATTTGGTGCAGAATTCTCATCTCTGGTCCAGACTTCAAAAAGATATGACAAATTCCAGAAGACTCCAGAGACATCTGCCAGATCAGCAAGCTTTGGGATCAACACTAAACTAGCCTATTATTCTAGAACCTTCTCCCTAAACCCTAGCTTAAACCCTAAGCTAAGCCTAACAAACTCTTTCTAGAAGTCTTTCAACAAACTTTTGGAGGGAACTCAAAGGCTTAGGGTTTGGGTGCTCTATAAATAAGACCCTAGGCTCATTTAATGATAATTATTCAATCTTAGATACTATTGAATCAATCCATTAGTTCATTCTATCTCTCTCTTCATCTTCTTCTTCCACAAGTCTAGTGACAGGGCTTGTGTGAAACCCTAACCCTAAATTCCAATCAAAAAGCCAAGATCCCGAGTACCCATCAAGCAAGAAGCCTTGCAACCTTTTATGAGCCGAGCCGGTCTTCAACAGAGCAAGTGGTCAAAGCCGATCCGCGACTCACGGAGCCGAGCGACGCCAATTCAACAATTTAGTTCTTCCTCTTGTAGTTCTTGAGGGACTGTAATCAAATTATTGATATAAATAAAAGGTGATATTCTTTTATCTTGTTTTCTTTAAATTCTTGCATCATGATTCGATCTAAATTTCTAGTAGTAATTCTTGTTGTGATGTTTGAGTAATACTCCGCTCGTAAAGGAGTCGAGACGATTAATAGAATGACGATGTAATAATATCTGAAAACGATTCTTGATTCCTACAAGTTTTGTAAACCCTAGCAAGTTCAAGAACCGACAACCCATTTCGTTACGATGCTTTCTTGAATGATATCGCTCGAAATTGGGGAGTTACGATCGTTTCTTGAAATTGCTAGAGGCTAGAATGTGAATGATATCAACGAAAGAACAAGGGTTAAATGATGAAACCCTAGTTTCATGAGAAAGCCCTAACTCTTGTTGATCATCATCGATCTAGTATCACTTCGTCGAAGGACAAGAACACGTTATCTTGAGATTACATCACGTCTATAGATCCTATCGATTCCTACAAGCCTCATTTAGATTCTTGACATTTTGGTTGAAAATATTATCGAAACCCAATTCTTGATTGTTTATCAGTTTCTTGATTCTTGATTAAACATCGTGACACCTGAATCAATCGATAAATTCTTGAATCACGTTTCTTTTCTTTTCAATTAACTTTTCGATTCAAACAAATTAAACATGGAAACGAATCGCACAATCCCTGTGGACGATCCGCACTTGCTAACGAAATCTACACGACACCGTTATTGATTGCGGTCAAATATTTTTGGTTGTGATTTCTATACTATTTTCTACATTACACAATCCGGAAATTCATCAAATCAAATGGCGCCGTCGCCGGGGATCGCGCGCTAATTCGTTTTCATTTTATAGTTTGAATTGAAAGAATTATTCCATTGTTATTTTGAGATCAAAATTCGTGCAAACCATAGACAATTTGTTGTGGTTCATTGCAAGGAAATCTGGAGCTGTTTGGCAATTGAAGAAAATTTTTGGGATATACCAGAGGATAGGGGAAGTGAACAGGAACATTCCCTAAAAATTTTGTGCAGTGTTCTTACCATACAACCGCAGAAGCGCGGTGGGAGTCGACATCTGCGGCGGAACCGCGGCTCCCTTGGGGGATCTCTGAAAACTGTTTGCTTCAGGTAACTCCTTAACTTCTCCTCTCTCCTCTTTTTAGCTCCAACTAACAATTTGCTGCAGGATTCTTTGCAAATAATCACAGCTCGCAAATTGCAAAAGTAAATTTGTGCGTGATTTTGTTTCTTGGTTGTTTGCATTATAATACGGATATTAAGGGGCACGGCTAAATCCAAATTAGGTGGGGATTTCATTACCCTTCCTAGGCCCCGAAAACCACAAAACTTGCATCCGCATTGACCCACATTAACTAAAAGAAATCTAGAGATGACTCTAAGGACTGTCGCGCTCAATTAGGACAAGAGAAGGCCGTGGGTAATTCATTGCTTATCCGCGTTTTCTTGTGGTGCCTAAGGCGAGTGTGTCTAAGGTTAGTGGTTATTAATTAGGCCCACTACTTACGTAGTGGAGTACCTTCCCACTTACCTGGCACTTATCCGGCCACAGGGGGACAAAGAGGCAGTGGAGGATTCTATCCTGCGACTTGTCTTTTGGCAGTTAGGAGCGGTCTAGAGCCGGACCTAGGTGACCACTAGATTCTAGGGTTTGTGTGCTGCATTTGTTGTGTCGCATCATTTTTTCAAAATTCATCCCATTTTCAAAGCAAACACCGCATTCATTTACCCCTAATTATAAATTCACGCTGCCACTTGTACTAACCCTTTTTAGTACAAGATAGGCTGGACACGGGATTCTAGTGTCCGTTTAGTCCGCGTACCTTTTATCGACTCCGAAGTCAATATTTCTCCATTTACCTTTTCTTTACTCACTACCACACCCACACCGATGGATCCGAATCCATCAAACTTCTTTAACCCTAATCTGCCGCCGTCCGTTGGTGCGCAGAATCCACCCCGCATCTCTCTCCAGGAGAGGTGCTACCCTATTCGAGGTCCTCTTTCGACCTGCCTATCCACACCACCAGCCAATGGGGATAACTTTGAGATTAAGCCCCAGTACATCAATCTTTTACCCAAATTCCACGGACTCGAGACTGAGAACGCTTACGTTTTCATTACCAAATTTGAAAACGTATGCGCAATGATGGGTACGTCACAACTTTCAGTGGATGCTATGCGTCTACGACTTCTCCCATTTACATTGTGCGATTTAGCCGAGAAGTGGCTATATAACACTACCGCACACTCTATTACGAATTGGGGAGAATTCGTCGCGGCATTCCTTAAGAAATTTTACCCAATACAAAAGACAGCTCGAATCCGTAGCGAACTGAATCAATTTGCCCAGCTCCCTGCTGAACCATTTTCAAAATGCTTTGGACGTTTCAAGGATCTTTTGGTTCAGTGTCCTCATCACGGCATCCCTAGATGGGAGCTTTGCCGAATCATATATGAGGGCAGTAACCCTAACACTAAACAGAGCCTTGAAAACATGTGTCAAGGCACCTTCATGTCTAAGGATGATGGGGAAGCTTGGCGATATTTAGAAGAGTTCGCTGAAAAGTCCTTACAGTGGGAAAGTCCATCATTTAGGAGTGGCAATAACCAATCGGATGTGTCCATAGGAGTTAGAGCTGACATTTCAGCTATACACAAGAAACTCGAGACTATGGAAAACAAATTTTTAGCCGCCTCCCTTAATCAAATGTCACTTTCCAAAACTGTATGTGGCTGCTGTTCTGATCCGTCTCACTTGACGGAAGAATGTCCGTTTCAAGGTCGTGAGCATACCAATGCCACATTTCAAAGACCTAGAAACGATCCTTTTTCTTCCACATATAATCAGGGTTGGAGGAATCACCCTAATTTTGCTTGGAACCAATCACAATCACAAAACACGGTTCCAAACCAAAACAATTTCCAAAGGGTCCCTCTACCACAACAGCAACCACAACTTCAATTGAGTCAGCACCCCTTTCAAGCACATAGTTTTCAAAATCCGGTCAACACACCTACACTGTCTAGTCCTTTACAGTTGACCGGAACTGATGAGTTCTCTTCTTTTGCACAATACATGAATTTGGTCTTATCAAATATCATGCAAGTTTCGGCTGAAATGAAGTCTTCTGTCGATAAAATTGAGAAAAACTCTGTGTCCCAAAACGAGAGTATTAAATCGATGGAAGATGAAATTGCACGATTAAAAGCCGAAATTAGTGCAAGAGAGAAAGGGAAACTTCCAGCTCAACCCTTACCCAATCCTGGTTATTCACATCATGTGAATGCAATCACCACGTTGAGATCTAGAAGAGTGCTTGACAATCATGTTGGGGAAGAAGTTGATGATATTGACAATCCTATCAACACCCCGGCCGAGACCTTTCCTCACACACACACTTCTACTTCTAGTTCTGACCCCAGTTCTTCTACCCCACCACCTTCTTCCGAGCCTATTCTTCGTTTCTCAAAAGGCTCGCCACTACAGCCCCCCTCTTTTACTCCTCCACGGACGATCCCCACTTCTATACTGGGATCGGTTCCACACACACTTCCTTCTCCTATGATGGACCCAGCACTTATTGCTAAAGCACCTTATCCTAATCGGTTAAGGGCTAACACACCAAGTCCACAAATGGAGAAGATCACTGAGATGTTTAAACAGGTTTAAACAGGTTAACATCAATATCCCTCTTCTAGATGCTATCCAACAAGTCCCTGCATATGCGAAAGTTCTTAAAGACTTGTGCACTAGAAAGAGGAAGAAACAAATGCCCAAGAAGATATTCATGTGAAAAACAGTAGACACGGCTTTCCCCCAGCAATTACCGAGAAAACGTAAGGATCCTGGTTATCCTACGATTTCCATCTTTATTGGGGAGAAACACATTAACCGTGCTCTACTAGATCTTGGGGCAAGTGTTAACCTGCTTCCTTTCTCAGTTTATGAGCAGTTAGGGATCGGAGAGTTGAAACCATCTTCTTGCACTCTCCAGATGGCTGACCGATCAATCACCAGACCTAGGGGTGAACTAGAGGATGTGTTAATAAAAATTGGGGAATTTATCTTCCCTGTAGACTTTATTGTAATTGATACACAGCCTGTAGCGAACTCACGGAATCAAATTCCGGTGATTTTAGGTCGCCCATTTTTGGCCACTTCTAACGCTATCATCAATTGTCGTAATGGTTCTATGACCCTATCTTTCGGGAGAAGGACAATTGAGATGAACATTTACAAGTTAGGAAGTGTACCCTCCGAACCTACTGCTCATGTCTGTTCTGTCGACTTAATGGATGTCGACAGCAGCGAATTTAATGACCCTCATAATACTGATCTTGACTCTTTTCATAAGTTGTTTGACCCAACTATGTATCATACACATACGGACTCTTCTACCGAGTTGTCCGGGTCAACAATTAACACTGATTATGAACTGTCTTTAGAGTCTAAAGATCGCCCCGCACTTTGTGATAACATTATTCTTCGGGGTATAGATGAAACTTTTGAGGAGATCTTCGCTGATGAACTCGCATTTCTAAAAAGCACGGGTGTTGAGACGAATCATGTCCAAATCAATGAAATTGAACCTCCACCCCCTCTTCAGAACTATAAGAAGAATGCGAGCAATCCATCACACTCACTGCATCGTCTCTCCAAAATGAGACGCACACACATTCTTTTCCACCCCTTACTCTTTCCCCACTTCTTCTTCCACCAACCCGAGCACTGCATTGATAAAATTTTTGAATGGTTGGTGTTAACCTTCGGTCTTTGCAAAGCTTGGCATCGACGACTAATTTTTGACCCCCTCTTGTGATTTTCAAAGATTAACATTGCATAACTCAAGTTTGGGGGGGCATTTTTTTTCTGGCTCTTAAAAAGATATTTTATAAAATGATGAGCCAAAAATAAGTTTGGGGGAGGTTCTTCACTTAAATATTTTGCCCCCACTAATAATTCCTCCTAAGTTTACAGGTTTTTCGAGATTTAGCAGATGGCAACAGCGAGGACACTGTTGAAAACAAGTTTGGGGGAAGTTTGTGCTTATTTTTGCATCATTTGCATCATCATTTGCATAAGCACAAAACATTTTTGAAAACCGATAAAAATTTAAAATTTTTCAAAACTATAAAAATATTTTTGTACATAAATAAGATAATAAAAGTTTAGATAGTGAAAAGTTACATCCATGAGATTATAAAAATTTAAGAAAACCAAGAAAATTAGAAGTTTTCTTATACGAACTAGTAATAAATAGTTATGAGCCGTTGTCCCAAGGGTTAGTAAGATGAAGAACGTCACTAATCTGAGAATAAAAATAAGTCTGAAAAATAGTTTCTATTCTGGAAGCCAAACATTTTGAACGTTGCTACCCAGCTATTCGCACTTACACACGTCTTAAAGCCCGGGATAGTAGAGGATACCTTGAAATGCTCTTGTCTTAAAGCCGATGTATGAAGGAAATAAAAAAAAAGTGAATAAAAAAAAATATATAAAGTGGTGAGAAAAATGGACACTGGTTTTGTTATCACCAAGGGCAATAAAAATGTATAGCGAGGGTGCTTCTTCACCTAGTGCCCTAAGGCCAACTGGTCTGGGAGTCACTGCTATGCCTGAGGTGGTGCAAGAGGAGGAAAATACACCAAGTAAGCAAGCACATGAGTAATCGGTCGGTTAGTACCTCAAGAAGTATTAACGGTCGCATGAAAGTGTGTGAGCAATCTCATCTAAATATTCATTAATCAAAAAATACTGAGGCTGATGGGCAAGAGTATGATAGCTTGAATTGAATTCTCCGGGTGTAGGGATGTCCTTTACACACACGCAGGGTTATATGATCAATGTTTAGAATAACGATAGGAATGAAGAATAAGATGATGTTTTATTGAGGGAGGACGTGATTTCTGACATCTTTCCATGACTATTAAGATAGGGCTCATAACAACCGAAAAGCTAGCTTAGTTGGAAACCCTAATTTTCAAAGTCTTTCTTTTACAATTCTTTTCTTTAAATGTAATGTTCATGATCTTCCTTTTATTATTGGATTTGGTGGGTGCAATCCGCTGAAAACCCTCAGGAGACAACATTCCTCCTACTAGGGACACCTAGAGGTTTAAAGGCTTGTTGCACATGCTCAGTGCAATCGTGTTGCCTACAAAAGTGTGCTAGTTAGTTTTTCTCTTTCTTTATTTTCTCCTTCTCTTTTTAATAAAACAGTTCGCTCGAGACGATCTAAATTAAGATTGGGGGTATTTGATTAGTCAAAAATATTGTATATTTTTACCGGCAATTTCCTCATCATTTGCATTCATATAGAAGTGTTCGGCATTCATATTCTACATATTAGCAAAACTGTCACAAAATATCAGATTACATGTGTTAGACTCTAAAACCGACACTATAAAGGAAATTGACCGCATTTCATGGCATCGCATCATCCCTATATTGCGCAACACTTGTTTTGAGATCTGTGCAGGAAAATCCAGAAAGAAGGCCAAAATTTATACGGTACCGATCAAACATTACGTCAACTCAATGATTTCAGTTCTGGTATCAATCCAAAGGGACAAATACAAATCACCACATCAGATGAAGCCCAATTTGTTAGCACAAGACCATTGCAAAAAGCCCAAGGCCCAAGCCCCACAAAGTGCCGCGGATCCGCGGCAGGAGCCTGCTTGCGCCGCGGATCCGCGGTGGGTCCAGGGAATTAGCTTCCCAAATTTGGTGCAGAATTCTCATCTCTGGTCCAGACTTAAAAAAGACATGACAAATTCCAGAAGGCTCCAGAGACATCTGCCAGATCAGCAAGCTTTGGGATCAACACTAAACTAGCCTATTATTCTAGAACCTTCTCCCTAAACCCTAGCTTAAACCCTAAGCTAAGCCTAACAAACTCTTTCTAGAAGTCTTTCAACAAACTTTTGGAGGGAACTCAAAGGCTTAAGGTTTGGGTGCTCTATAAATAAGACCCTAGGCTCATTTAATGATAATTATTCAATCTTAGATACTATTGAATCAATCCATTAGTTCATTCTATCTCTCTCTTCATCTTCTTCTTCCACAAGTCTAGTGACAAGGCTTGTGTGAAACCCTAACCCTAAATTCCAATCAAAAAGCCAAGATCCTGAGTACCCATCAAGCAAGAAGCCTTGCAACCTTTTATGAGACGAACTGGTCTTCAACAGAGCAAGTGGTCAAAGCCGATCCGCGACTCGCGGAGCTGAGCGACGCCAATTCAACAATTTAGTTCTTCCTCTTGTAGTTCTTGAGCGACTGTAATCAAATTGTTGATATAAATAAAAGGTGATATTCTTTTATCTTGTTTTCTTTAAATTCTTGCATCATGATTCGATCTAAATTTCTAGTAGTAATTCTTGTTGTGATGTTTGAGTAATACTCCGCTCGTAAAGGAGTCGAGACGATCAATAGAATGACGATGTAATAATATCTGAAAACGATTCTTGATTCCTACAAGTTTTGTAAACCCTAGCAAGTTCAAGAACCGACAACCCATTTCGTTACGATGCTTTCTTGAATGATATCGCTCGAAATTGGGGAGTTACGATCGTTTCTTGAAATTGCTAGAGGCTAGAATGTGAATGATATCAACGAAAGAACAAGGGTTAAATGATGAAACCCTAGTTTCACGAGAAAGCCCTAACTCTTGTTGATCATCATCGATCTAGTATCACTTCGTCGAAGGACAAGAACACGTTATCTTGAGATTACATCACGTCTATAGATCCTATCGATTCCTACAAGCCTCATTTAGATTCTTGACATTTTGGTTGGAAATATTATCGAAACCCAATTCTTGATTGTTTATCAGTTTCTTGATTCTTGATTAAACATCGTGACACCTGAATCAATCGATAAATTCTTGAATCACTTTTCTTTTCTTTTCAATTAACTTTTCGATTCAAACAAATTAAACATAGAAACGAATCGCACAATCCCTGTGGACGATCCGCACTTGCTAACGAAATCTACACGACACCGTTATTGATTGCGGTCAAATATTTTTGGTTGTGATTTCTATACTATTTTCTACATTACACAATCCGGAAATTCATCAAATCGGTGTACATATATAACAGCGTCCCATACCACTGATATATATATACAATATATATACATATATATATACAATATATATACATATTTATATATCACCGTCCCCTACCACTGATATATATACGTAGGAGTAAAACATCATATGAAAATCCATATCTCAATGCGTAAATCCAAAATATAATATATGCAATATGAAACAGTAATATGAGCATATAAAGGAAAAACCGCTATTTAACTGCAACAAGTTATTAAGTATATCATGTGGTTCCTAATTTCTCCAAATCCATACAACATCATATAAAGGTGAACATATAGCTATAGCCAGGTATGCGTAACCATGTCGATATAGCAAGATATGTGTATCTACCTAGCAATAATGATGTAATACCTTCCAAGTATGTGTGTAGATATATCAAGCTAGGTATGTGTATATACATGTCAATAACGATACAATACCCTCCAGGTATATGTGTAGTTATATCAAGCTAGGTATGCAAGATATACATGTAGCTATGTCGCATATACGTATATACCTTTCACTAATGGTACAATACCATATAGGTATATAGGTAACTAGCATGTAGGTATGGCAAGGTATACTACCTATCATATGTGCCAACGCATAAGAATCAATGACTCCACGTCAATGACAAAACAATACCACATAGGTATTTATAACCCTAGCAAGGTAAGTCGGTGTACATGTAAGTATGTATGCAAATAAAGGCATATGTGTAAGCATGTAGATATACAGGTATGCTATGTTTCATATGCAAAAATGGAAGTAAGGATCATGTCTCAATCTCCCTAACCAATACCGTATCACGTATGTATAGGTGACAGCTATATCTCATATGCACAAAGGAATAAGAATCACTATCTCAATTATCCCTATCCAACTACAATATCACATATGTATATGGGTCGTGCGTGTCAAGGAAATTACCGACGGTGTGGGTGTAACATGAAATTTGTACTCGTGCAACATGAATCGTCGGTAAGAGTGTTGTGCCTCATTAATACTATATCCATATGCATTAGGAAAATGAGGTATGCAACAAAGGTACACATGCATAATAAATATCCATATACTTGTAACTAATAATCATGTCATTTAATCTAGCCCAGACGCATAACGCCATGCAGGCGATTCCCCTGTAGATGTTAAATCTACTCACAACGATCCTGGCTAAGTAAAGCCAACCACTTGCTTTCCTTCTTCGCAGCGTCTGAAGTCCTCGCCTGCGATCCTATAATTTCATAAACACAACACAATCTATATCCTGGAATCTAATATCTATAACATCGCAACGTCAAAAGAAACCCACGCCTAAATTATCCGAAAATCTAGTAAGCAACATTTAATCATTTAGCTCAAAACTACAAGTTTAACCCAAACTAGTAATCATAATAATCTCATAATAGCTTGATTAAACCTCACAAATCCTTACTAGAATTTTAATCTCACTCAAATAGGATTTAGTAAAAGTTTAGTTTGCAATTAAGCTAATTAGATAATTAGGAAAAATATCATTTTACAATCTTGCACTAGGTTAAGTTTTCTTTTGTCTAAACTTCACACTTAACCATTTCACTAAACAAATACCTAACTTGATTATCAAAAACTATTTCTAGAAATTTCTAAACATGCAAATGAAAGCTTAAATTAACATCTAATAGGATAATTTATTGTATTAAAACAACAATTAGAGTTTAGGGTTAGGATTATACCTCACACTAGAATCACAACTTGAAACTAGAAATCCAAATTTTAGCCTCCAAAATGCTAACTTGACTGAAGATCTCAGCTTATTTAGAGTTGAAGAATGAAGGGTATGGATTTGTTTATGAGTTTGTGGGATTTATTTATGATTTTTGATGATTTATTTTAGCAAGAAGAAGTGCAAATGAGGTGAAGAAGAAGATAGGGCGGCCAAGGGGGGAGTGGTCGGCCATGAGGAGAAATGGTGAAGGCTAAGTAATTTGTGTGGAAAAATCTAGCTAAAAACACTAATAAATGCTCATTAATGCAAATAATATCTAAGCCACCTCATTTCTTTTCTTTAAATTTTCATTTTAATTCATAAATATCTAGATATTTTGGATGGATGGATTAAAGCTTAATCAAGTGATTAAATTAGCATAGATTCACTTTAGTTGTAATTAACCCAAACAAAAAATGTAATTACTGTTGGAGATAGTGCCCTCAGAGTCAATTATTGGATCACAGGCACGTGATTGCAATGATTGAGGGAGGACCTATCCCGGTAGGACAGTCTTACTCGAGATGATAGTATGCTATCTGGTTTACCTTTATCATCGTGTACTGTTTCAGGTGACCTTACAGGTCGCTATTACACGTTGATAGAGCCCCTAGGATTCTTGCTTGACGACCAGCAGTATGATGGCGATCATATACGTGGGAGCTGGGGTCTATAAGCACATCCTTAAATGGTCCCTAGTCGTGGGAGTTTCGAGACTGGGCATCGATACTCCATTAGTAGACTAGTGTATACAGTCGAGACCCCGACGAGGGGCGGTGGCCGGTCTCACAAGCCACTGGTGTCAGTTGGTTCACCTAAGATGTATACAGGTGCTCATTGGGTTATGAGTACACCGGACAGGACTCGCCGGGAACCTGCTAGTTGGGATTATACCAGACGTCAGATAGCAGTTCCCTGGTGACATGTGTACAGGTTAGTTCATCGACCTGAGATCGTCATTTGTCTCGTGTGAGTTCCCACTGTGCTTTGATTACTACCCTACCACGGCTCAAAGGAGTCGTGCAAAAAGGTTTTAGTTGGGTACAGTCCCGAGCCACATGGAGGAAGTGAGCGGATCTGCAGGGGTTCGTCTCTCCCGGTGTTGGGGGTGAGGTCACGCTGTGTCTAGGAGAGCCATTACGCAAAGCCCTCGGCCGAGGCAGGAGATTTACTGGTAGGTATTCCAGTAGTATCTCAGGGCGTTCTGGGCTACACTCCGACACGACTTGTACCGCCTTTGGGGGTCTGACTTTTACCAACCCCCTAGGCCCGACATGCGATCCTCATAGACGAACGGACCGGACTGTACGGATATTGTCACTGACAGGCTCAGTAGGGTGTCAGGATGAGTTCGCTCATCGACGTCCCTTTTGGTCAATAGCTGGTGGCCCGTCACGTATTGGCTTATACCTCTGACGTGCTGGTGGTTAAATCCACAACCATAGTATTGACGAGTCTTTAGAGTCCACCACACTTTCAGTTACTCAGCTTTCGGGCGAAATACTGTAGAGGCCGTATGGAGATATGGCAGGGTCCGATCAGATACGTGCGGTATTGCACGGATCAGGATCGGACGGTTTGTACTAGTGGCCGTATGGTTATATGGCAGGGTTCGATCAGATACGTGGGGTATTGCACGGATCAGGATCGGACGGATATTACTAGCCGGCTTTGGCTTAAGCCGGTCCTAGTTTAGTACAGTGTAGATTTTGTCTCATTGCATTTGTATCCGGTCGGAATACAGATGCGGGTGTGTATGCACAGTATCGGGGTTTTCCTGTAATTTATTACGGGACCAGTTTTCTGGAGTTGCCAGTTTGCATTCCGTTCCGGCCGGTTTTCCTTTGTTCTTTCCCGGCCGGACTTTTCTGATGGAGGGGGTAATTTGCAGTTTTGCAAATTACACTTTGTGGAGGGTTTTTCATGCAAATGTATTTATTATGATAGAATCTTTAGATACCATTCTCATCACTTGCTTTTGGTTGATTAGAAGTGATTTGGAGTTGATTTGATTTTGTGATGATGATGTTTAGCTTGTAGTTACCCTCCACCTTTTCCTACACTCACCTTCCTTCTAAGGTGATGGATTCATATTCTTTTCCTCCACCATTTTTCTAAGAAGAGAAGTTTTTCATGGTTGAGAGAAGAAGAAGAAGAGAGCTTCATTCTTGAGAGTTTCTTTCTTGATCTCATTTTCATGCTAGAAAAATGTAAGCACCATTTTTCTAATCCATGTTTCCTCCATCATCCTCAATGGCAACAACATAACCCCAAAGAGACAAGCATCCTCTACACTACATTCTACAGCATATCTTGAGCATGTCGAGTTGCCGGCTTCATGCCCGAGTTGCCTCGGTATTGAGGCGGGAGCCCGTAAAAGACACAGGCGATGTGGTGCCCTTTCCGGCGAGGAGGCGACGATGTGGAGACAAGACTTTCCGCGGGAGATCGGGGCGATGATGAGAAGACCGGAGGACTCGGATCACTTGGTATACTTCTCACCCTATCTCTTGTTTGCTAGCATTAGGTTAATGGTTTCGATCCGGGTTTTTCTTTGTCCGCGGTAGCGCCGGTTTCCGAGTAAGGAAAAAATTTTGATTCCGCATTTTGGCCTCGAGTACGAGGCCGGGGCGCTGCCGTGGCGAAACATGGTATCAGAGCCACGCCATTAACCTTGCCTAGCTTGTTCTAATGCGTTTTGCTTATCCGATCGACCAAAATTCCAAAAACATCATTTTTGTTCACATCAGTTTTCTGTTGGAATTTTTTGGTGTCTAAAAATTTTTCAGGTTGCAGAAAAATGATGTGCTAGAAAATATAAGGCTACTGTAGAAAAACGATAAAGTGATTCACTTGTTGGAGCACGGAACCGCGGCCAAAACCCCCTTGGGGCCGCGGTTCCGCCGCACTATGGTGAGTTCACTTGGTCGTTTTTCTTCAGTTGCTTTCTGGGCTGAAAATAGGGCTTTTGGGATATTAAATTTGGGCCCAGATCTTCTGTGACTGCTACAGTATTACTTGGGGGCCCACTTGTTAATTGTTTGATCGATCGGATATTTTTAAACACATTATTTCACAGTATTTACATTATATCTGCGACCGTGAATGTCACTTGATCGGTAAATCCCGTCTAACTGCTATAGCCCGGTTAGACGGATTTGCGAACGTGACTTTAACGTTGATGTTCTATGTTTATGCTGTGTTGTTGCGGATCGGTCGTGGGGGATAGCCTGGATGCAATGCTAGTACAGTTTTTGTTGTATTATGTACATTTGATATTGCGGGGCGAGCGTCCGACATGTGGACTGCCGTCACTGCCTGATTGTATTATTCTTTTGGGGCACGACCTGGTTGCGGTCGATGTACCCGTTGTATGTATATTTTACTTTCTGTACTAGGATTACCACGCGGAGGGGTGCACGGATAGCCGGGTTCTAGAGGGCAACGGGCCCGCATCTCATGGCATTGGGACGGAGGGGGCTTCAGTCTGGAATTGACGGGCTATTCGCAGCACTCGTAGGGGGTACAGGTAGACCCAGGAGGGGTGCCCAAGTTACCGGATTCCGTGAAGTGCTGGGTGGTCCATTCACGGTGCTGAAGGGGGCTGCCTCGCTTCAGGTTTTGGCGGGTGACTTGCCGCGCCCGTAGGGGTCTAGGTTTTCATTGCACAGGCTATCCACACGACCAGGGGAACGTCGGGTTTCAGCAGCGGCTCTGTGAAACCCGGGGCTTCCAGCTATCTGTATTGTTCTGAGATGCTGTACATTTCTGTGATGTTGCACTTTTATCACGCCTTGAGCGAATATAATATATTGGTATATATATTAGTAGATGTTGTATATGTTTTTCATCCGCGCTAGTCCTGTCCCCGCTCTGCCGTTAGTTAGCTAACCTAACGGGTGATGACGGGACCCAGTGGCGAATGCGGATGGCATATACGTACATCAGTATATTTTCGTTCTTTGTGGTGTGATCAATTGATGGGACTGCGTTGATTCGGATCAATGCAAGATAAACAAACCTATTCTGATGTTGTTGGAACACTTTTCAAAAAGCTGTTATTGCAAGGACGTTCACTTTTGTTTTGCATCGTGGTATTCATTTAGAATATCCTGCTCCTCAGTCGACGAGGCAAGGGCCGAGATCCCTTCACCGGGAATGACCCCTTGGACAGAAGTTTGCGTCAGGGAATTAACTTCACTATAGCCGATTACTTTTGCTTTGCATCGTGGTATTCAGTTGGAATATCCTGCACCTCATTCTACGGGGAAAGAGCCGAGATCCCTTCACCGGGAGTGACCTCTTTAGCAAAGGTTTTCGTCACTATATTTTTATAAAAGGCTATGCAGTTCCTTCGATGATATCAAGTTCATTACGTTAAAGGTTTTTCGCCAAAAACCAGCCGTAGCCCTCCGTCATTTCCTACAGGTATTATTTGGTATTCGTGCTGCGTTTGTTGACCTAGTCAAGACATAGTGTTCGGTAGCTAAGTGGTACTTGTTTGTTGCATAAGTGGGATTGGTTAAGACAGTCGTGCGGCCTTGTTGACCTAGTCAAGGGCTCGTACGGGTGGGTTTAATGCAATCCAGAATAATGACGGGTTGAACTTGACTGGCGGTTTATGATTTGTTGACCTAGTCAAGGTCATAAACCGCTTGGGGTAAAAATCACATCGGGAGTTTCAAAAGAACTGAAACTTGCCAGGCATGCGCATACCTTCTGGAGTGTGGTGACTTGAGTGGATTCCGTCAAGTTATCATGCGATGATAGTTGGATCCCGATTCCCACTGATGAGTTGGTTTACTCCTCGGGTGACCCCGACTAATTCTTCTTTCAGGTTTGGAGGAGAATTTGAGATACAGTGGGAGGTTTCCAGATTAGATAAAGTGATAACCATTCTGATCTAGGTTAGAGTGCACGATGAGTGTTTCTTTTCTCTCTCTCTTTGGCTGCGACCATTAACCCGACCCTGGACTATGACTCAGTGACCAAGTTGACCGAACCTTCTTAACACAGGCTTTTGGATTGTCAGAGTTGCAGATCTCATTGCCACTCCTAATTTTACCATTTTCTCCAGGACAACCCGTATTACTACGAACGTCCACTTCCATTGGACAAAACCATCGTATGGTTATATACGAACTCGAAGGACTTCGAGGATGGTTTCTGGTTCTGGAGAAAACGAATAGGATTATTCAGTTGTCTTTTCCCTTTTACCTTCTCTCAAGTTGTGAGCACTCCTTGGTTTAGGAGATAGCACACCTATTACGCAAGTTGAATAGTCTTCTTCCAAACCTTAGGCTGGTGCCGACCGGTAGGGAATGAAGAAAACCAATTAGCCTAAACGGTGTGCAAAAGGTATTAAGATTAAGACAAAGCAAGGGATTAGTAAGAGGGCAAAGTAAATTGCGACTGCTATTCACGACCGAACCAAGTATTTCTTCGCCAATCCTAAATCACCTTTGTATTTCTCCAGGACACTCCGTATCACTACGAAGATCCACAGTTTATTTGGATACTCCATCGTATGGTTATATACGAACTCGAAAGGAACTTGTTCCAGTTCGGGGATGGATTCTGGTTCAGGAGAAATAGGAATAAGGTTTATTCGGTTGTCTTTTATCTTCACCTTCTCTCGCTTTGCGAGTGCTCCTAGGATTAGGACAGTACACCTTTTATGCTTATTGGATAGTCTTCTTCCAAACCATAGGCTGGTGCCGAACGGTAGGGAAGGAAGAAAACCATTTGGCCTAAAGGGGTGTACAGACGGTAATGACTAAAGACATATAAAGGGATTTGGACAGATGGCAAAGAGATATACGGTTACAGTTGTGAATCTGGATAATGGAAGAGGCATTACTAAGAATACCGGAATACCCCACCGAAACATTTCAATGTTTCAGTTTCACTGTGTGATGTTAAAAGAAAACTGATTTCCCGATTAGATACTTACTCCAGGGTATGTATTTACCAGGTATGATTCTCACATCTGTATGGTTTTACAGATGATGAGTGGGAGTAAGTTATTGGGAATTGGGTGTTCATCCTCACTATATCGGGATTCGTTGTAATCGGTGATATTTGAGGAGATCACCTGGGCTGTTTGCCGGTCGGCAAATATTTGGTTTTGAATATCCGCTGTTGTGCACCAATTTCAAATTGATATATCTGTACGTCTATTTTCATAAAATGAGATATACCTTTTGATATTATGTCGATGACATTTACCTATATCAGTGGATGGTTAGGTAAGGAGCATTAAAACAGCGGTGTAATTCTTCTTAACCATAAGTACAGTTTTCAACCTACGACGCACAGTGAAAGAGTTGTTAGACTCAGCGGACTTATACAGAGTATTGTATGTTGTCCAGCGTCCATCAGGACAGAGGGGTTGGTCCTCGTACTATATTCAGTTTACTTATGACTTCTCTAGATTTTAGACAGCTGTTTCGTGGAAACACAGGGTCTAAGTTTTGAGGAGTTATAGGTATTTGAATAGAGTAGAGAACCAGGTGTAGCAAGTATCGGGATTCTTCAAGGTGATCGAAGATGTAGATACTTGTGTATGGTATTCAGTTGATAGTAATGATAAAGAGAAACTGCTTCTCTTTCAGGTTACTCATAATTGGAAGCATTCCTAAGTTGAGTAACGCTGATCGGCCTCTCTTCCATTTAGTTGACATGCACTGGAGACAGCTGCATGATTTGAATCTGGTTCAATTAAATAGGTGCCTCTGGTTCTATATTGGGTATAGAACAGTTCGTATCTTAACGATGTTAAGGTACGGGGAGTTGTCCGGCTTATGATTAAAACCAGACACTGGACAACTCAAGGCGCGTTTCTGTAATGGCTGTTTGTGGGTTGACCCAGGCTATGACGAGGGTTGACTTTCTACCATCTGGCAGATCAATAGAAATATTGTTCTAGACTCGCCACAGTTTTATTAAAAATGGATTTTTTCAAAAACAGCAGTGGGAGTATGGTAGAACTTGAAGTGATTCCAGAACCGCAAACGATTACTGAAGATTTGATAAGGAACCTAAAGATTCAATCTGATTTAACATTCCATTGGCCACTCCGCAGATAAGGTGGGTAACCTCAGGCACTCGAGAGGTACTTCGGTATGCTCAAGGACGGTGGCAGGGAGGTTCTTGTTTACCCAGACTTACCATTGCTGTTGTTCCAGACTGTGAGACCCGGCAGGAGGATGAGTATAGCGTCGTTCTAAACTAGCTTTAGAAGTGTACGTCTATATGACTCTGCCAGAGGGTTGTCGTAGTCAGTGGGAGCAGCGGAAGCATTGGTGGACAGGTGGCTTATGTCTATTTATATACTAAAGCAGATATAGCGGAGATAGATCATCTATTTCTGATGTGAAGTCATAGGTTTGACTTCATCAGAATAGGGGATGGATCTGTCAAGAAGGTAGTAGGGTGTAATGTCCTGGTATTTGGATGACATACACAGAGTAGGAAGTGATATTCCTATACCACGATCGGTTATATTTTGTTTGTCACACAGTGTTTTCTCCACACAGGACTTGGATATTATATCAGACATTCTGGTTACTAGATCTATGGTTTTAGATCTAGATTTGGGTAGTTTCCTAATCTGGGTACCTTGACAGCATTCTATTTGTATTTAGAATGGACGACTCCTGGCATGGTAGTGTACCTGCAGCTGATGGAGTCACCCTCTCTAAAGGTGTCTTACAGACTAAAGTAGAGAGGGATGTGCATGATTGGCAGATCACTTGCTTAGGCAATTGAGTCAATCATGAGATGTCAAGTACCACACCAGATGTTGTTCTTGCACTAGATGCAATAAGTAGATATTGATCCAATCCTGGAGGAACAGTCGGAAGCAGTTTTAGAACATAAGTGAATGTTCTAGGGATATGATAACGGCTGCCTCCATTAGGAGACGGTTATCACTCCAGGCTTCCAAGGTGACATGGATGGCAGAGTGGCTGTCAGAGTTTCAGTTTCTCCTTCAGACGAGGGGCAGTATTTTGGACAGGTGGTCCAAGGCAATACTGAGGGAGGCATGGCGCTGGGTACTGATTAAGTTCAGTTATCGATACAGTCTAAGAAGTTTGGATTTGGAGTTCATTTATGAGCTAGGTCCCATCAGATACCCAGACATACTCTAAGACAGGTATTGCTCATTTCGGGAGATGGCTTTCTCCGCGAACTTGAGATATAGAGAGACATAGAAAGAAACATCACAGCGGATCCACTCACTGAGGCTATTCCTCGAACGCAATAGTTTCGCAAACGAGCTTTGTGAGACTGACTAGTAGAGGAGTTGGGTGTTTGGTATCATACGGGCTGTGAGTATGCGGCATCGCAATAATTAGCCTTGAGTGCAAGTGGGAGATTGTTGGAGATAGTGCCCTCAGAGTCAATTATTGGATCACAGGCACGTGATTGCAATGATTGAGGGAGGACCTATCCCGGTAGGACAGTCTTACTCGAGATGATAGTATGCTATCTGGTTTACCTTTATCATCGTGTACTGTTTCAGGTGACCTTACAGGTCGCTATTACACGTTGATAGAGCCCCTAGGATTCTTGCTTGACGACCAGCAGTATGATGGCGATCATATACGTGGGAGCTGGGGTCTATAAGAACATCTTTAAAGGTCCCTAGTCGTGGGAGTTTCGAGACTGGGCATCGATACTCCATTAGTAGACTAGTGTATACAGTCGAGACCCCGACGAGGGGCGGTGGCCGGTCTCACAAGCCACTGGTGTCAGTTGGTTCACCTAAGATGTATACAGGTGCTCATTGGGTTATGAGTACACCGGACAGGACTCGCCGGGAACCTGCTAGTTGGGATTATACCAGACGTCAGATAGCAGTTCCCTGGTGACATGTGTACAGGTTAGTTCATCGACCTGAGATCGTCATTTGCCTCGTGTGAGTTCCCACTGTGCTTTGATTACTACCCTACCACGGCTCAAAGGAGTCATGCAAACAGGTTTTAGTTGGGTACAGTCCCGAGCCACATGGAGGCAGTGAGCGGATCTGCAGTGGTTCGTCTCTCCCGGTATTGGGGGTGAGGTCGCGCTGTGTCTAGGAGAGCCATTACGCAAAGCCCTCGGCCGAGGCAGGAGATTTACTGGTAGGTATTCCAGTAGTATCTCAGGGCGTTCTGGGCTACACTCCGACACGACTTGTACCGCCTTTGGGGGTCTGACTTTTACCAACCCCCTAGGCCCGACATGCGATCCTCATAGACGAACGGACCGGACTGTACGGATATTGTCACTGACAGGCTCAGTAGGGTGTCAGGATGAGTTCGCTCATCGACGTCCCTTTTGGTCAATAGCTGGTGGCCCGTCACGTATTGGCTTATACCTCTGACTTGCTGGTGGTTAAATCCACAACCATAGTATTGACGAGTCTTTAGAGTCCACCACACTTTCAGTTACTCAGCTTTCGGGCGAAACGCTGTAGAGGCCGTATGGAGATATGGCAGGGTCCGATCAGATACGTGCGGTATTGCACGGATCAGGATCGGACGGTTTGTACTAGTGGACGTATGGTTATATGGCAGGGTTCGATCAGATACGTGCGGTATTGCACGGATCAGGATCGGACGGATATTACTAGCCGGCTTTGGCTTAAGCCGGTCCTAGTTTAGTACAGTGTAGATTTTGTCTCATTGCATTTGTATCCGGTCGGAATACAGATGCGGGTGTGTATGCACAGTATCGGGGTTTTCCTGTAATTTATTACGGGACCAGTTTTCTGGAGTTGCCAGTTTGCATTCCGTTCCGGCCGGTTTTCCTTTGTTCTTTCCCGGCCGGACTTTTCTGATGGAGGGGGTAATTTGCAGTTTTGCAAATTACACTTTGTGGAGGGTTTTTCATGCAAATGTATTTATTATGATAGAATCTTTAGAAACCATTCTCATCACTTGCTTTTGGTTGATTAGAAGTGATTTGGAGTTGATTTGATTTTGTGATGATGATGTTTAGCTTGTGGTTACCCTCCACCTTTTCCTACACTCACCTTCCTTCTAAGGTGATGGATTCATATTCTTTTCCTCCACCATTTTTCTAAGAAGAGAAGTTTTTCATGGTTGAGAGAAGAAGAAGAAGAGAGCTTCATTCTTGAGAGTTTCTTTCTTGATCTCATTTTCATGCTAGAAAAATGTAAGCACCATTTTTCTAATCCTTGTTTCCTCCATCATCCTCAATGGCAACAACATAACCCCAAAGAGACAAGCATCCTCTACACTACATTCTACAGCATATCTTGAGCATGTCGAGTTGCCGGCTTCATGCCCGAGTTGCCTCGGTATTGAGGCGGGAGCCCGTAAAAGACGCAGGCGATGTGGTGCCCTTTCCGGCGAGGAGGCGACGATGTGGAGACAAGACTTTCCGCGGGAGATCGGGACGATGATGAGAAGACCGGAGGACTCGGATCACTTGGTATACTTCTCACCCTATCTCTTGTTTGCTAGCATTAGGTTAATGGTTTCGATCCGGGTTTTTCTTTGTCCGCGGTAGCGCCGGTTTCCGAGTAAGGAAAAAATTTTGATTCCGCATTTTGGCCTCGAGTACGAGGCCGGGGCGCTGCCGTGGCGAAACAATTACCACTAATTAAGTGCATAAATAACAACTTAAAATAATATTTTAATTAGGGAAAAATATTAAAATGCACCAAAATTACAAGTGACCTACAAAAACCCGCAAACTAGCAATTTCCTGGCTAATCTAGGCGCAGTGAATTCTATACTGCAAAAAGATCGCTTCTAGGTTTTACGGAAAACACCGACTATTTTACCCTAAAAACGGAAAATCGCCTAAACGATTTCCAAAACGTTACAGAAAAATTACAACAGTTGGAATCCGCAACCACCTTAGACATCATAAACCCAATGTATCACATACTTTGGATTTCATGCCTAACAAAATGAATTCTTTAGACATCACATGCCTAACAATTATAAACCCCGCATTTTAGTCTCGATATTGATAACACTTTCCAATAACCTGTCGGGTAATTCAACCAGATTTCCGATAACCTGATCGAATGCTCGTCGGAAACTTTAGCAGAAGGCCGCACCCCCCGATGTCGTCGACGAAGTGCACTAAGGCCGAACACCGCAGCCGCGAGCACCCGAACATGTGCTTTTGGCAACGGGGTTCTCCTACAGTCACTTGGTCGGGGCTATGGGGCGTGCCTATCTATTAAGGTTACCCGGCGAGTATCCGCGTACACTACGTAATTGCGACGGACTTTTGATCCACATCAAAATTCCGTGGCAACCGATCAAATGAGACTAAACTGCTAGATTTATAAAATTCAAACTAGTTATCACATAACTACATTTGTGGATTCCAACTATTGTATCACAATCACATATAGCTAGACGATATTAAACTTTTTGATCGAATAAGCAAGGACCCTGTCATGCCCCGCTTCCCGGTATACGGGCGGAGGCCGCGACAGGGCCGCGACGTATTTTCTATGAAGTAAATACGCTAAGTGTATCTAAGCAATATAAAAGTAAATTCACAAGATACAAGATATAATAAAACAGCAACTTATTTATTCACATTCTTTCTGTACAATGCATGGAAATGTAAATACATCTGATGAAAACAATGCCTAAACAATGGCATAACAGAAAAAGAAAAGTATTGGAATGAAATGTGTACAATGAAGCTAGAGCTCTGGGTCTTCAATAATCTGGTCCAAGTCCTCGATGCTGGGCTCTGTCTCCAGAAGGTCCGAAACACCTGACGACATTCAAAGAAGAAAGAAAGAGAATGCCGTCAGTGAACAAATCGCTCGGTAAGTCCCAAAGATAAGGGAGAAGTAGAAAAGAAGAAAGAGAGAGTGTGGATTTTAAAGTTATATTATATTGTTATAATGTTAATGATGTTATTATCGTAAGTTCAAGGGTGAATGTCAACTAATCTCAAGAGTGTTCTCAAACCCAACAGGCCACAGTCCAGGGGTAGGGAACCACGGGCCCAGATGATATGTTAGTAGCGGGACTTCGACCGTCGCCGAAGTATTCCAAACTCAACAGGCCACAGTCCAGGAGAATGGAAACACGGGCCCTCATGATTGCTTGCTTGTGTTAGTAGACATGGATTCATGATCTAGGGGGACTCTTGAGATTATGTTGGATTCAGGAATGAACTACCCCAATACCCCGTGTAGTTATTGTATTGATAGTATTGTATTGCATTGTAATGTCTTGTAAATTGAATTGTATAATTAGATGACTTGCCGAAACCATGATATAAGTAATTGGATGTAACTGTAGAATCATGTATGTAACTGGAGAATCATGTAAACCGGATGATCATGTAACTGGAATGTATATCCATGGTTCAGTTCAGTCAAGTTGTATAGATTGATAGATTGAATATATGGAATAATGGATTGATGGATTCGTATTGAATTGTAATATTGTAGATTGTAGATTGTACTTGAATCATATTCAAGTCAGAATATAGAGAGACTCAATCTGAGTCAGACAATTAGAAAAGTAAATTGAAGTCCTGATTGTTTTGATGTTATCGGTAACCGCTGCACATGGGCGGCAGGATTTGTGTCTTTTTCAAAGATGATTACCGTGTTGATAACACCGTTTGTTAATTGTCTACCTTAGATAGGCAAGCACCCACTTCTCCGGCTCCCTGAGGCTCAAGAGATTGGTCCCGCTTAAACCTATGTTTACTAGGGTCCTTAGGGTAATTTATAGAACTTGAGGGGGTTTTATGTAAAATACTTTTATATGCTTTTCAAAATACTCCCCAAGTGTTTAGTTATCGTCTTTGAAGTTATCATGAATGTAGATTTTATACATGTGACATTTCTAGTAAGAATGACCTAATTTCCATAATATATGGTATTAACTTGTAATATTGATCTTGCATGGAATTCATGGTATTTTAATGTAAAGTGATTCTTGTGATTTTTGAAAAGAGTTGGAATATTTATATTATCACAAAATAGACATTTTAATTGTACATATATATATATTTATATAAAAATAATTTTTAATATATATTATATTTCTAGAAATCTCATTTTCTTAAGATTTTGTATTTTGTAAATCTTTCGACACCGAATGCTCCTTGCGGAGGTCTGAATCTCGCACTACTAAGCCCGAGGAAGTGCGATAATCCGCACCATCCCGAACGGGTTCCTTAAATGGGTTGTAGCGGCGCTTTGCAAAGATTTGTGTAAAATACTAATCTTTTAGAAAAATGGTTTTATTAGTAAATGGTATTTATTTGCAATGTTTCGTTTTCCCGTATTCTATGTTCCCGAGGGTATTGTTCTATGTTGCATATGAGTGTGTGAGGAGATAGGTCATTACCTCGTGATCTACCTAATGGTATAGCAAGTTTGACGGTTTAAATGTCGAAATCAAAATATATGGTATTTTAATGAAAAAGTACGGTAAAATGGAAATAGCAATTTCATTTGATATGGAACTTGTTCAATATGATTAGTTAGTGTTTAATAGTCAACATGTAATGGTTGTAGCATGATTGTATTAAAGAAAAGTGATGTTTTAAGAAGAACCGAATCGGAAATCGGATTTTGCTCCGATTCCGTCGTGTTTTAGAAATACGTCTTTTCAGAAAGAGTAGCGAAGGGAAAGATGGGACTTACTGGCTTAGGACCTAGAGGAGAGGAATAGGAGTCGGGAGGAGGCGCCGGTGCGTCGTTTCGTCGCCGGGATCTTCTAGGGTTGTCGCCGGAAATTTGCCGGAGCTCCGCCTCTTTGCTCACTTTTAAAACACACTAGGGTTCTAAGAATTTTCTTGAGAGTTGGCTCAGAATTTTGGAATGAGGGGGTAGTGTGTAGGGGTGGTATTTATAGGGTTAGGGTAGATGAAGAGTTTAATTGAAAAAATGTATTAAAAATATATTAAAATGTAATAAAAGTGGAGTAATTGAGGTATTAAGAGGTCTCTGGAAATGGTCTGAGGATAAAATTTTGCAGGTGTACAGGGGAGATGAAAAGACACATTTTTTATGTTGGGGTTGTCGCCGAAATAAGCCGACTCGGTCGCGACTCGGCCGTGACTCGGTCGGAGGCCTGAGTCGGCTGAGTCAAGGCCGAGTTGGCCGATTTCCGGTCGAGTCAAGCGGCCGAAATCCCCCCCGACGGTTCATCTATTCTCTGGCAATGTTAAATTTTTGGGTGTAGTGGGGTTTTTGTGAGATATGCACGTGTAAACTCTTGGTATTCTAAAGGTTCAAAATAAAACAATATTAAAAATAATGTGGGGCATGAGATTTGAACTCTGGTGGCTTGGTTCAGCCGTGCAAGGTATTACCAATGAGCTACAAGCTCCTTCTTGTAATTATGGAGCTAATTAATTACTTAAAGTAATAACAGTAAATGTAAATACCCCAAGTATACATTAATTTTTAAGCAAATTTTGTACACTAAAAATGGAGTTGTTACATTATTT
Source organism: Agapanthus africanus (assembly GCA_030015575.1). Classification (NCBI taxonomy): domain Eukaryota; kingdom Viridiplantae; phylum Streptophyta; class Magnoliopsida; order Asparagales; family Amaryllidaceae; genus Agapanthus; species Agapanthus africanus. The sequence continues at coordinate 145,499,675 of CM057343.1, read as the reverse complement.
TAACTTGCAATTAAAAAGCAAATTAATTACTTATATCTTATGCTCAGGCTAAAATACCCCTTTCTGGATTTTTGAAAAAATTGTATACGAAATTTAGGGTTGTTACAGACCCAAAATTTCCCAACAAGCTCAACATTTGAGAGGAGTTCAAAACGTACCCAGAACATGCCACAGCTCCTATGAACCAGCCGTAGAAAGGTCAACCAATGCCTCACCCGTGGCACCACTGAACTACCACAAACCCTAAGGTTTGATGGCGGTTCTGACAGTCACAGAATCAAGTTAGGGTTTTGTTCTTCTAGAGGATCCACAGAATCGCTTGCAAGATTTTCTAAAAATTTTAAACTCGGAAAAATCCAACTCTTGGAAAATTTCAGCAAGGGAAAAATTGGGTTATTGATATCCGTACGAACATTTTAACGTCTTCTAAATAACCCGAATATATGTTAGAATTATGATTACGAAACACTCCGAATTGCTTTTGCAGAAATTTAACATCACATGAAAATTTAGCAAAAACAAACAACACCTGAAACACCAAAACCCAGAGACTGGAACACCATGAAAATTTGAAGCCCAAAAGCCCAAATGGACCCGGTGAGCTCGGTTTTGGGGGGGTTGTGGCCGGCCAAAATTGCACAAAAATGCCTCAAATTTTCATAGTGTTCATGTTATATCACATACAACATTCTGCAGTTGTTTAAAAAAAATTTGAAGACTTTTTAAAATCGACAGAATCTAAGTTATCGTATCGGGTGTTTCAGAGTAGTTTCGGTTTCGTAATCCTAGCAAACATCGTCTAATTTTCTAGCATGGCTCTGATACCACTGTAGGGTTGTCTAGCACGGCAGCAAGTTTTCGGGAGGCATCGTCCATGCCATTTTCAAAAATTTTCCGTATTAGCTAACCCTAACCCTAGAATCGTTACTAGAAAAAACGACGAATAAATATGCAAACAACTTTGCAAACAAGTGAACAAGGAATACAACCTTTGTAGACCGGTCCTTCACTTCAAATGCTCCGTGTAGAAGTCCCTTCGCTGCGATTAATGATCTCCCGAACTGTTGAGAGGATCCACAAGGTGAAAGATGCAAACTTGCTGGAAGTCTTCGAGGCCGAAGATGATCTACGTTGAGGAGACTTAAGCTCATGCTACCTCTTCAATAATTGTGAAATTAGTGAAGAAAACACCTTAAACTAAATGGCTAATAGTAGAGGATGATGAAGTAGGAAATGGGCTCACTTTAGTTTTATTTTTCTCACAATATTTCTTCATATCTCAAAACCCTAGAAAGCTTTTTGAGCTCTTGAAGAAGATGAAGAAAGAAGAAGAGAGAATGAACTCACATGAGGTTAGATATGCAACCATGGTGAGTTAATGTCATGCCTAACTCATGTAGAGAATAAACCATGGCTTGTGGTTAAGGTTAGGTTAACAAATATCTTAAGCAAGACAAACAAGTGGACTTGGTCAATGTTCTACAAGTTTCATCCAAGCTTGAAACATTATCCACTAATTTGTAATAACTTAATGATAAATATTAACCATAACATAAACCCTAGCATGGTATAAGTTTCATACACCCTTTTTGCATATGTAACCTAGCATGACACATGAATATATATCACATATATATTTATGTGTAAAAGGAAAACAATACATATATCACATATATGTAAAGTGTATCAAATGTGAGAAAAAGAATTACTTAAGTGAGCTAATATTAGTAAATGTAATGTAATACATCAAATATATAATTATAAATTAAATTATTAAATCAACTCTTGATTTAATAATCCAGCTATATCACATATAATCGACTAATATCAAATGTAACAACTTATCGAATCAACACTTGATCCGATAACTTGGCTATATCACATATAACCGACGATGTTTCAAAATGCAAGAATAGAATGCGGTATCACATACACGCATTAATCTTGGTCCCGCACATATCGCATATGTGCTCCTACTCCGTTTCGCATGAACCAGGAAAACACTGTGTAGGACTCTAAAGACTCGTCAATACGCCGGCAGTAGGTGATGATCATATCAAACACCCACAAGCCACAAGCGGTCTGCTAAACATAACGGCCACTCGGGTATTGAGCGATCAGAAGATCAACAAGCAAGCCTGCTCGTACTCCTGCGAATCCAATCAGTAACACTACTGTACAGTCCGGTCACTTCGTCTGATATGTCGCATATCATAGCCTAGGGTGGTATAACGTCAGACCCCAATAGCCTGATAAGTCAGGCCGATGCAAGGTCCATAACGGTTCGAGAAACTACTGATAATACTTACCAGTAGATCTCAGTAACCCTGGCCAGGGATTTCCTGTTATGGCCAATCGAGCATAGCGCAACATCAACTCCCAATACCGGGAGAGACGAAACCTCTCCTATCTCTCATTGCATCCATGTGACTCGGGACTGTACCCAAAAACCACCTTTTTGCACAATCTCTTGACCATGGTATGGTGGAAATCAAAGCACGGTGGGAATCACACAGACTCTATGACGATCTCGGGTCTACAGACTAACCTGTACCAATGTCACCAGAGAACTGCTATCCGACGATAGGTATAATACCATCTAGGAGTTCTCGGTGAGTCCGTCCAGTGTACCCAGTCTCCACTGAGCACTCGTATACCTTCTCTGATGTCAAACACCAATGGATGTAGGATCATCCATCGCCCATCAAATGGGTCGAGAAGCGTATACGCTAGTCTACTCTGGAGTATCGATGCCCTGTCTCGATACTCCCACGACTATGAACATTTGAAGGATGTACTTACCGACTACCCTGTCCCCACTAGTATGATCTGCATCATAATCCTGGTAGTCAAGTACTCATCCTAAAGGCTTTATCAACATGTAATAGAGAGACAATAAGTGTACATGTTAAGATAAAGTGTAACCGGATAGCATACTATCATGTCGAGCAAGAAAGTCCTCCATATATATGTCCAAGCATCCACTACGATATATATCGCATGTACAACAATGGCCTCTAGAGCATACATATAACTAACACCAAGACCACCACAAGGTGGTTTTGGCGGTAGGGACCCGAAACTGCCCCACCTTGGGCAGTTTCGGGTTTGCCTCACCCTCTGGCCACCTCGTGGTGGCTCAGGGGTGGGGTACACCCTCTAGGCCCCCTGACTCAAAGTTAATTTCATGCTCTAACACCCCGCGAAGGTTCGGGAGCGTTTCGTGTTGATTCGGACTTCCGAATTGGCCTAAAACGGTCGGTTTTTGGAACTTTAGCTCACGGTTTTTTTTTTTGGTTTTGGAAATTGGTTTAGTTTACTAATTGCGTGCGGAATTCTAATGTTGTAGTTTTCAATACATTCATTACTATCTGCGACCATGAATGTCATTAGAGCGGTACAACTCGTCTAATTGCTATATGACTTTTAGATAGGTTTGCGAACGTGACATTCACGTTGATGTTCTGTGTTGTGCTGTGGTTGTGGTTGGATCGTCGTGGTGGATAGCTTAGGTGCAATGGTAGTACAGTTTAATTTTATTTGTACATTTGATATTGTGAGGCGAGCGTCCAACATGTAGATTGCCGTCACTGCCCGTTTATATATTATTTGTTTGGGGCACGACCGGATTGAGGTCGATGTCACCCTTGTACTTATTTTCTTATCTGTACTAGGATTACCCCACGGTGGAGTGCACGAATAGTCGGGTTCTAGAGGGCAACGGGCCCGCATCTCATGGCGGTGAGACGGAGGGGGCATCACTTTAGAATTGGCAAGCTATTTGCCGCACTTGTAGGGGGTATAGGTTGACCCAAGGAGGGGTGCTTAAGTTACCGGATTCCATGGAGTACTGGGTGGCCCATTCATGTTGTTGATTGTGGTTGCCTTGCTTCTGGGATTGGCGGGTAACTTTCCATGCTCGTAGGGGTCTAGGTTTTCATTGCACAGGCTATCCACACGACAGGGAACGTCGAGTCTCATTTGCGACTCAAATGAAACCCGAGGCTCTAGGATTATCCACCACTCTGTGTTGCTTAGCAGAGATTCTGAGATGTTACTTTATATCATGCCTGGGACGAATGTTATATATATTTATATATATACTAGTAGATGTTGTATATGTTTTTCATACATGCTAGTCCAGCCCCCGCTCTGTCGTTAGTTAAGTAACCTAATGTAGGGTTACTAGGAACTGTCACAAGGGTCTACAAGGCATCAACTGTAGGGTTCCTAGGCACACTAAGGAGGTTCCACAAGGCATCAACCATGCCAAACAAAAATTTTCCGGTGCCGAGAAACCCTAAACTAGATCGTTAACTAGAAGTTAAGGCGAAAAGGAAGAAAGCAAACGACTTTGCTACTAAGTGAAAGGGATTACAACCTTTGTAGATCCGGTCCACCACTTCTTTAGCTCCGTGTTGACATCCCTCCGCTGCGATCATCGGATCCCGGACTCTAGAAATGGTTTCGTCAGAGAAATGATCGGGCTAGGTCATTGACTTCGAGGCCGAAGATGATCTACGTCGGGGAGACTCAAACTCAAGCTATTCCTTCATTCGGTCGAAAACTTTGTGAAGAGAACACCTTATACTACATGGCAAGTGGTAGAGGATGAAGAAATAGGAAGTGGGTTCACTTTAGAATTTGATTTCTCACTCTTTTTTTCATGATGCCATTGGAGCTAGCAAGCTTTTTCAAGCTTGATGAAGATGAAGAAGAAGAAAAGAATCATCTCCATTAAAAGAATAATATGAATACTTATCCTTTTAATCATGGCACCATGGTTGAGTTAAGCCCTCATGCTTAACTCATGTAGAGAATTAACCATAGCATAAGGTTAAGGGTTGGGTTAGCTAATATCTTAAGCAAATGACAAAAGAGTTGACTTTGTCAATGTTCATCAAGCTTCATGAAGCTTGATAACTTTGACCAAAGTCACACTCTTTTGTTATATGCTAATGAAAATAGTAAACCCTAATCTAACCTTGATATGGTTCAAGTCTCATACACACAACTTGTTTGTATCATCAAGCATGATACAAACATGTACACTTGCATATATCACATATAAACAATGTGCACATTCAAGTGAGAAAATCAATCTTAAGTGAACCATTATAGTTAATGTAAAGTAATATATCAAATATACATAATTATACAATAAATCATTAAATCAACACTTGATTTAACGATCCGGTCATATCGCATATAACCGACTAATATCAATAGTAACAACTTATCGAATCAACACTTGATCCGATAACCCGGCTATATCGCATACAACCGATCAATGTCACAAATCGCGAGAATAGAATACAGTATCACATACTGGTATTATTCTCGGTCCCGCACATATCTCATATGCGCTCCTATTTCGTTTCTCTTGAGCCAGGAAACCCCTGTGTAGGACTCTAAAGACTCGTCAATACGCCGGCAGCAGGTGATGATCATATCAAACACCCACAAGCCGCAAGCGGTCTGCTAAACGTAACGGCCACCCAGGTATTGAGCGATCAGAAGATCAACGAGTAAGCCCGCTCACACTCCAGTGAATCCAACGAGTAACACTACCGTACAGTCCGGTCTGTTCGTCTGATATGTCGCATATCTCGTCTAGGGGTGGTAAACGTCAGACCCCAATAACTCGATAATTCGTGTCGATATGAGGCTCATAACGGGTCGAGAAACTAATGGTAACACTTATCAGTAAATCTCTTAAAACAACCTTGGCCAAGGACTTCCTGTTATAGCCAATCGAGCACTGCACAACATCAACTCCCTATACCGAGAGAGACGAAACCCCTCCTATCGCTCATTGACTCCATGTGATTCGGGACTGTACCCAAAAGCCACCTTTTTGCACGCCTTCTTAGATGTGGTATGATGGAAATCAAAGCACAGTGGGAATCACACAAGACTCTATGACGATCTCGGGTCCACAGACTAACCTGCTCCAGTTTCACCAGAGAACTGCCATCTGACGTAAGGTATAATACCATCTGGGAGTTCTCGGCGAGTCCGTCCAGTGTACCCAGTCTCCACTGAGCACCCGTATATCATCTCTGATGTCAAACACCAATGGATATGGGATCATCCATCGCCCATCTATATGGGTCGAGAAGCTACACGCTAGTCTACTCTGGTATATCGATGCCCTGTCTCGATACACCCACGACTAAGGACTTTGAAGGATGTACTTATGGACTACCATGTCCCCACTAGTATGATCCGCATCGTAGTCCAGGTAGTCAAGTACACATCCTATGGGCTTTACCAACATGTTACAGAGAGACAATCAGTGTACACGTTAAGGTAAGAGTAACCAGATAGCATACTATCATATCGAGCAAGAAAGTCATCCCTATATATGTCCAAGCATCCACTACAATATACATCCTATGTATAGTAATGGTCTCTAAGGCATACATATAACTAACAATCTCCCACTTGCACTAGGGCCATCTGATAGCAGTGGTTGTAGTATCTCATACTCAACCATCCCATAAAAGGCCTGTTAGGTCCACGTCACCTCTCCCGGTAATTTCGGGGATGCGGAAACGGTAAAACGAAAATTTTTCTAAACTTTGTAACATGGACCGTAAAAGCCGGATCTTTGCTAAACTAAACTGGCATACTTGCAAAGAAGAGTTAACTACTCGGCAAAGTGGTTATACCTCAACTTGAACTCCTTCTCTTCTTGTTGTTCTTCTTCTTTCTTGCTCTTTGTAGTAGCTTGAATGGCTTCCCCTCCTCGTCTCCTCTTTGCCGAAGATAGATCCACCTGAGGACTTCATCCTTGGGCTCCTTTCTCGATCTTGAGAGAACTAAGGTATTCGGCTTGCTAGACCTTCTACCTTAGAGTGAGTAGAGTGTGCTTTGGGGTGTTATATCTTCAAGGAGATGATTCTCAACATATGAGATTTGCTCTCCTTGAACAAGAGGAGGAAGAAGATGAAGTGAGGAGAGAGAATCAATATGATAGAATGAGCTATTTTCCTCTTGCAACTATAACAAAAGGAAAATGATTTATCTAATTAATAATAATAAATCAAAATGAAATAGTTGATGGTTGTATTTTGAAATGACCACCATCATCACTTCTTTAAATGAATGTAAGCTAGAATCAAGGAGTATCCTTGCAAAGCAATGATGATGGTCAACATTCAACCATGGTCAACAAGTCAACCATGGTCAACAAGTCAACAAAATCAACCATAACATTATTTCATTTAATTACTATTATTAATTGATATTTCATAAATCCATTAGGGTTTGGAAAAAGACGACTGTCATCTGTGCATACGCACCCGTTCCGAAACCCTAATGAAAGACCTCATCCTCCGCCTCATGCAACTGTGCATACACACCTGCATTCTCGTTCCGAGGAACAAGAATACTGAGAGATAAAAGCAACCCCAAAACATATACCAGTATCTGGCTCAAACCAGAGCCTGCCAGTATAATCCGTCCGGACTCCAGACGTGCACAAGTGCGCGGATGAGAACGAACCCTGCCGCAAAACCATGCGACCTCTACTCAGTTTTGCCCAGAGGCGAATAGCCCTCTGTGTGGGACTCTAAAGACTCGACACTACGCTGGCAGTGGGTTTAACCACAGACCGCAAGCGGCACTAGCTGTGCGTAACGGTCCCCAGGTAGATGCCGATAAGAAGACTGACGAGGTAAAACCCATCTGAACTCCTACTGAGTCTGAATGTGACATTCTCCGTACAGCCCGGTCTGTTCGTCTGATACATCGCATGTCGGGCCTAGGGGGGCGGCAAGCGTCAGACCCCTAATAGCGGTACAAGTCGTGTCGGAGTGAAGCCCAGAACACCCTGAGATAGCACTGGAACCTACCAGTATATCTCGCTTGCCCTGGCCAGGGACTACTTGTGTAATGGCTCTCCTAGACACAGCGCGATGTCAACCCCCAATACCGGGAGAGACGAATCCTGTCTAACCGTCACTGCCTCCAAGTGTTTCGGGACTGCTCCCAACTACTACCTGTTTGCACGACTCAGAAGAGCCGTGGTAGGGTAGTAATCAAAGAACAGTGGGAACACACTCGAGGCGGAGTGACAGTGTCAAGTCAGCGGACTAAGCTGTACTCATGTCACCTGGGAACTGATAACTGACAATAGGTATAATACCAACCATCAGTTCCCGACGAGTCCTGTCCAGTGTACTCGTAACCTAACGAGCACCCGCATACTATCTCAAGTACGACGTACCGACGGCTGTGGGACAGACCGTCTCCCCTGCTGGGATGAGAAGCGCATACGCTAGTCTACTCCGGAGCATCGATGCCCTATCTCGATACTCCCACGACCAGGGACGTGTATAAGGATGTGCTTGTAGATTACCCAGCCCCCACGAGTGTGATCGCCATCACAACGCCGGTAATCAAGCAAAGATCCTAAGGGCTCTACTAATGCGTATAGGTGATATAATAAATAAACACACATGTACACATTAAAGCAGAGACAAACCAAGTAGCATACTACTATATTGAGCAAGATTTTCTGTACAACTGTGAATATCCCAAGCTTCCATCAAGTAATATACATACTAGTATGATACAGTAATGGCCTCTAGGGCATATACACTAACAAGTCTCTCTCTGGGAAAAGGCCTTTCGTGAGTGGATCCGCCGTGTTGTCTTCTGTGTCTACTCTCCTAACCTCGATCCCCTGGAGATCAACCATCTCCACGATCAGGTGATATTGCCTAAGAATATGTCTGAATCACTGATGGGACGGGCGTTCCTAGGCATAAGCCACAACTCCATTGTCACACAATGGGAGAAACGAAGTTCATCTCATGAACTAATATACACCCAGACTTCCTCTTTGGTAGCATCTTTGGTAGCGATGTGTCCAGCCTTTATCGTCTAGGATGCCACGGTATCTAGCTTGGAACTCTTCCAACATACCGTCCCTTTACCGAGGGTATAGACAATGCCTGTGACTGACATTCAGTCATCTTTATCACCCTGGAACCTTTCCAGTGATTCTCCCCAGGACCGATTGATACCTTCTCACTACAACTAGTGAGTATCCTAACATCTAATTAGATCTATCTCATAGATCCAAAATCCAGGATTCATGAGGTATCATTATGATCCTATATGAAGAATCCTTATGATAAGCGGAGATTGATCGAGCGTAGCATAGGAAACTACTTCCCTATCAAGAGTATGTCATCCATGTACTCTACGAGGATCACCACCATACTCCCTACTACCTTTTTGTATATACAAGGTTCATCTACCATTTTGATGAAGTCAAACTCTTTGACTACCACATCAAAACAGATGTTCCAACTCCGCGATGCCTGCTTTATCACATAAAATATCTTGCACACGTTTCCGCTGCTCCCACTGTCTACGAAGCCCTCTGGCTGTGTACTTATAGACTCTGTCTTCTAAATCATTATTTAGAAAAGCAGTCATGACACACAACCGCCAGATATCGTAGTCATGGTATGTAGCCGTGGCAAGTAGGATCTGGATGGACTTAAGCATAGCTACTTAGAAAAGGTTTCATCATAATCCATACCTGGTCAATGATGCAAACTTTTAACAAGTCTAGCTTTGAAAGTCTCAACTTTTCCATGTACACCAAGTAATCTTCTCAAGATATACTTGCTCCTGATGGGGATTTAACCCTTCAGATAAAGCAACCAAAGTCCATACTTTGTTGGTGTATAAGGATTCCATCTCAGATAAAGCAACCAAAGTCCATACGACCCGCAGGGTACGGAATGTGACTGGCACTTAAGTTACGAAATGTCTCAAGACATCCGTAAAATAAGTAAGCCAAAGCCCAGAAACCAAAACCAAATAAGCAAAAGAATGAAGGAAAACCAATTAATTGAAAGCGAGTTTATCAAATGAGTCACATCAAGCCTTTTTTTTAAAAACAATATCAATTTTTCCGAAAATTTCGGCAGAGTCTCCTTTGTAAATACTGGCCCCCAAAATGGGTACAACAAGAATATATATGAATCCAACAAATAAGGCATCCCCAAGCGGGAGCTAGCTCTTCGCCACAAGGCGGTCACAAATCCCACGCAATATAAAACAACAACATGCGAAATAAACATAAAGAAGCATGAGAAAAACAGCATGTCGACTCAAGTGAGCTCGACCCCAAAATACAGCATAAAAAGTCCACAAATCTTACAGTCTCATCTCTAGGTCAATATACAACAATACTAGTAGATACAGTAGATGGAGTACACTAGATACAAAGAATATACAAGGTGGTGGAAAAATAATAATATAACCCACCTAAGAGCAAAACCTCGAGTCCAGGCAAAAGAGGCAAAAGAAGCAAGTGCACCCGCTGCTACTGTACTGACGGAGCGGACCTGCAAAAGGCTGTGGCACAACGGGGGTGAGTTGCCAACTCGTGAGTAATAAATAACATCTACACAGGCTATCGAATGCATGCACACAAGCGTCCTAGCATCTAAAATACCGGTAAGGCAGGACATAATAGCAGGTATGTATGCAATATGAATATACTAGCAGGTATGAATGCAATGCGAATCAGCTCATGATCTGAATGTGTAAGTATAAGAATCAGGTTTTTCCTTTAGGAATCTCTTTTGAAAAACCAGCACAATACCAATAGAATCAACAAGAACCTGTGTCCAGCAACGACACCTCAAAACTATCACAAATCTCATATATCCATGTCATAGTATCTCTGGCCTCAGCCATCCGGCTGACCCATCTCAATATCAATATCTCAACATCTCGCGGCCACGGTCTGTATCCTCTGGATATCCGCCGTCCCAAACAGTCACCGGTAGGTAATCCGTCCCCTGCCAGGCTCATCGTCAGCAACACGAGCTTCTTGCCCTGGGGTACCTTACCGGGCCCACCATGTACCCGAGACGGTTCATCCAACTCCTCGAAACGGGTCTCAAAAACCACAGCAAACTCATGGTGGACGACCCTTACATCACTAGAAAACCGCAATTTACATATTTTAAAAATATAATAAGTTTAGAAATTTTGCGGCTTTCCCCCGAAATCCAGAAATATCATAAAATCTCAAGAAATCATCATAAGTGCATATGTCAATGATAATGAATGCATATGGTATCAATAATCAAGTTGCGATGTGTGATTAATAGACTAGGCATGAACAAATAATATGATGAGGTACATGCACATGAATAGCAATCCTACGATTTCATTTTTAATGAATTAAAGGCAATAGCACAAGTTTAAGTATCAATTATAGTAAAAGGTTTCAAATTATAGGTTATCTAGTGTGGTGGCATGGCAATTACCAGGGTGTGTGTGTAAGCATGAATAGTGCTCGTGCTGCATATAAAAACCCTGGCAATGGTGCAGGTGTCCTATAGAATGGTTTCGCACATGTATGTCAATATAAGGCATGGATGTAGCAAATAATCATACAAGTATTACACCCCTAATTACTAACATTACTAAGAATCTTTTAAAACTACTAAAACTATCGGGCGACTTGCGCCATCCAACGATAGTCCCCCGTAGATGTTACATCTACTCACCGGAATCCCTAGCTAGTCATGTCCAATCACCGCTTTCCCCTTTCGTGCCGCGTCTGACGTCTCCGCGACCGAACCTGGAATTTACATCAATACCAAACATAAGGTTACATATCAAGAACGACGCAAAACCCAAATGAAAATACTAACGTTCACAAGCTAGGTACAACGTGCACAAGGTGCGCGGAACACACGCGAAAATCGCAAAAACTCACTAAAACGTCGATTTGGTTGCCCGGCAAAACTAAAACCCGAACACACAAACATCCGCACTCACACATCCTAAAAGTCATAGGATAAGCCAAAACAATCATCAAGACATCAAAAATAATTTATCACATACTTTTATCACAAAACTAGTAAGCACAAACATTCTAAAAAAACGACGCAACATCGCCGTTATGCGATAAAGTGCTCACAATCCAACACAAACCTCCAACTAACCCACTAGATGGCCACTACATTAATTTTAAACCACTAGCAATGCTTAAAAACCTAATTTCCATAAACAAAACCTTTCTAGATTTTCATAGTTAGCAATTTCAATCCAAAACTAAACATGACAATACCAAATTAACACTAATTTGAAGCCCACACAAATAAAGTAACCTCATTAACTTAGATTAGCAAACAATTAGATATCAAAATAGATTTAATTAACTAAATAATGATTTCTAAAACCCTAGTTTAACTCTAACCATAAACCTTTAAAAAAAAAAACTAGATTAGAAACTAACACTAAATTAACACTACAACAATCTAATTTAAGAAACTTAACCAAAAGAATTTAATTGGGAAGAATTTATACCTCAAACAAGAGACCTAGCAAGAACAATTTGCCTCCAAAGATACCTCCTTTCTCAAAGATTTAAACTAAAGTGGGTGTGAGAAGAGATGGATTAAGGTTTTGTGTTGAAATAATGAAGGATTTGTTGATTTTTGTTGAATTTTGAGATGAATTTGTGAACAAAAGAGAGGGGAAAAATGAAGGGGGGGAGCCACTGGTTTTCTGCCAGAATGAAGGAGAGGGGAGTGGTGTGGGTTGTGGGAATGGTCACCAAGTCAAACCCCCCAAAGTCAAATACACCATACCTCCAACATACTATATTTTAAAACCTACACATCAACTCACTTCATTCCTAACAAAAGAGTTTTAAAACAAAAGAGAGGGGGAGAATTTCTGCAGTTTGGCCTGCCAAGGAGATGTGAGGATGTGTGTGTGAAAGTGCACAAATTTTTTTTTGCAAAAAGACCCCAACAAGTCCAAAATTGCAAGTTTAAGCTTAAATTCAATAAATTTCGTTTTCCATAATAAAAATTAGTTAAAACTTAAAATAAATTACTAAAAATTTATGTTACAACTAGATTTTAATTAACATGATTTTAAAGCTTAAATTTAGCCTATTTAAATTTGTATTTATCGCTAATTTAATGTATTTTCTTACCGGCTTAAAATAATATTAAAAAAATTGAAAAATTAGGGAAAATTTTTAAACGACCAAAATTTCATAAGTAACTCATTTGCTACTAAAAAATAGCAATAACCTATCCAAATTAGGTATAATTAGTCCTAAATTGCAAAATAACAAAAAAGACGGTTTTCGGAAAAATACCGAATTTTCACCGATTTTCGGGAAAACACCAAAACGACTTTTCAAGGCGCTACAATCTTCCCCCCTTAAGGAAATTCGGTCCCCGAATTAAAAAATATAACTACGCGTACCTTCAAAGAGATGGGGATATTTCTTCCTCATCTCGCCCTCGGTCTCCCAGGTAACTTCCTCGCTGCTCGGGTTACGCCAAAGGACCTTCACGGTCGGTATAACTTTCGATCTCAACTTCTTCACCTGCCGATCCAGGATGGCCACCTGCTGCTCTGCAAAAGAAAGGTCGCGCTCAAGCTGGACTGTCGGGTGCTGAATCGCATGCGAAGGGTCGTGAAGGTACTTGCGGAGCATCGAAACATGGAAGACGGGGTGAACATCGGGAAAGCTGGGTGGAAGGGCCAAACGATAAGCAACAGCGCCGACACGCTCGAGGATCTCAAAGGGACCTACGAATCTAGGGCTAAGCTTCCCCTTTCGCCCAAAACGCATCACGCCCTTCATCGGAGAGACTCTCAGAAAAACATGGTCGCCAACTGCGAACTCTAATCTGCGACGGCGCCTGTCTGCATACGATTTCTGCCTGCTCTGAGCCGCTCTCATCCGGTCTCGGATCAACTGTATCTTCGCTGTCGTCTCCTCAACAAGCTGCGGCCCCAAAATATTGCTCTCGCTGAGCTCGGTCCAACAAACTGGCGATCTGCATCTCCTCCCATACAATACCTCGAAAGGTGCCATCTGAATAGTATCCTGGAAGCTGTTGTTGTAGGAGAACTCCACTAGAGGTAAATGACGATCCCAGCTACCGCCGAAGTCTAAAACGCACGCTCTGAGTATGTCCTCGAGAGTCTGAATGGTCCGCTCTGACTGTCCGTCGGTCTACGGATGAAACGCTGTGCTGAAGCTCAAACGAGTGCCCAAAGCCTCCTGAAGTCTCTGCCAAAGTCGGCTGGTGAACTGGGTGCCTCGATCTGACACGATACAAGTCGGTACGCCATGCAACCGCACGATCTCGTCGATGTAAAGCTGGGCATACTGAGCGAAGCTGAAAGTCGTCTTCACTGGAAGGAAGTGAGCCACTTTCGTCAATCGATCTACGATCATCCAGATGGAGTCATACCCCCGACTGGTCCTGGGTAGACCCATAACGAAATCCATCGAAATCTGCTCCCATTCCACTCTGGAATGGGTAACGGCTGTAGCTCTCCTGCGGGCCTCTGGTGCTCGGCCTTGACTTGCTGACAAGTCAGGCATCTCGATACAAACTTCGCAATGTCCCTCTTCATCCCGTCCCACCAGTAGGTCTCTCTCATATCATGGTACATCTTGGTGGAACCGGGGTGGACACTATACACTGATCGGTGTGCCTCCTCAAGAATGTCGCGCCGCAATCCATCAGCATCTGGTACGCACAGCCTAGATCCATAGCGTAAAATCCCCTGATCGTCAATCACGAACTCGGAAAATCTACCCTGTCCCATCTGTGCCATGATCTCTGAGCAACGGTCGTCACTGCGCTGTGCCTCATATATACGGTCAAGCAACTGTGGGCGTGCACGAACATGCGCGAGCTGTCCCCCTGTCTGAGTGAACTCGAACTCAACTCGGCTGTCGCATAACATCTGCCAATCTGCTGACGACTGCCTCTGCACTGCGCGCAAATAGGATAGACTACTCCCGGGCCTCCTGCTCAAAGCATCTGCCACCACATTCGCCTTGCCTGGGTGATAAAGGATCTCGCAGTCGTAGTCTTTCACCAACTCCATCCAACGATGCTGTCTGAGGTTCAGGTCTCGCTGCTGAAATATGTATTTTAAGCTCTTGTGGTCTGTGAATATTTGGCACGACTCGCCGTATAGGTAATGTCGCCAAATCTTTAGTGCAAAAACCACTGCAGCCATCTCCAAATCATGAGTGGGGTAGTTCTGTTCATGCTTCTTTAACTGCCGAGAAGCATATACGATCACCCGGCCATGCTGCATCAATACGCATCCTAACCCCACTCGCGAAGCATCACAGTAGACCACAAATCCACCTGATCCCGAAGGCAAAGATAATACTGGCGCCGTAGTCAAACAAGTCCGTAGCTGCTGAAAACTGCGCTCACACTCCTCTGTCCAAACGAAAGGAACTCCTTTCCGGGTCAAACCGGTCAAAGGTGCAGCTATACGGGAGAAGTCCTGAACAAAACGCCTGTAGTAGCCCGCCAGGCCTAGGAAACTACGGATCTCAGTAACCGATGTAGGTCGGGGCCACTGCTGAACAGCCTCAATCTTCTTCGGGTCCACACATATGCCGTCTCTCGTAACCACGTGACCCAAGAATCCGACGCTGTCCAGCCAGAATACACACTTGGAGAACTTTGCGAATAGCTGGTGCTCCCTCAGAGTCTGTAACGTAATCTGCAAGTGCTGCTCGTGCTCCTCTCTGCTCCGGGAGTACACCAAGATATCGTCGATAAACACGATGATGAACAAGTCAAGGTACGGCCTGAATGTACGGTTCATCAAATCCATGAATGCTGCTGGGGCGTTGGTGAGTCCGAACGACATCACCAAAAACTCGTAGTGGCCGTAGCGCGTGCGGAAAGCTGTCCTCGGTATATCCTCCTGTCGAACTCGCAGCTGATGGTATCCTGATCGCAAGTCGATCCTCAAAAAATACCCCGCACCCTGAAGCTGGTCGAACAAATCATCAATGCGTGGCAACGGATATCTGTTCCGAACGGTAACTTTGTTCAGCTGGCGGTAGTCGATACATAAGCGCAAACTTCCGTCTTTCTTCTTGACAAACAGGACCGGAGCACCCCACGGAGAAACACTAGGTCGAATAAGCCCCTTATCTAACAAATCCTGCAACTGATCCTTCAGCTCTCGAAGCTCTGCCGGGGCCATCCGATAAGGCGGTATAGAAATAGGCCCCGAGCCGGGAATCAAATCGATGCAGAACCCAACATCGCGCTCAGGTGGTAGCCCGGGTGGCTCATCAGGGAAAACATCAGGGAACTCACAAACAACCGGGATGTTAGTTGTATGTATGCCCTAGAGGCCAGTATTGTACAGATTATGTATATTATATTGGATGCTTGGACATATATAGAGATGACTTTCTTGCTCGACATGATAGTATGCTATCTGGTTGCTCTTTATCTTAACATGTACACTAGTCTCTTTATACTGTCTTATAGTTACATGTTGGTAAAGCCCTTAGGATTTGTACTTGACTACCTGGACTATGATGCAGATCATACTAGTGGGGACATGGTAGTCCATAAGTACATCCTTCAAGGTCCCTAGTCGTGGGTGTATCGAGACGGGGCATCGATATACCAGTGTAGACTAGCGTATACGCTTCTCGACCCATGTGATGGGCGATGGATGATCCCATATCCATTGGTGTTTGACATCAGAGATGGTATACGGGTGCTCAGTGGAGACTGGGTATACTGGACGGACTCGCCGAGAACTCCCAGATGGTATTATACCTCACGTCAGATGGCAGTTCTCAGGTAACACTTGTACAGGTTAGTCTGTAGACCCGAGATCGTCATAGAGTCTTGTGTGATTCCCACTGTGCCTTGATCTCCACCTTACCACGTCCATGAGGGCGTGCAAAACGGTGGTCTTTGGGTACAGTCCCGAGTCACATAGAGGCAATGAGCGATAGGAGGGGTTTCGTCTCTCCCGGTATTGGGGGTAGATGTTGCGCTGTGCTCGATTGGCCGTAACAGGGAAGTCCCTGGCCAGGGCTGATCAGAGATTTGCTGGTAAGTGTTACCAGTAGTTTCTCGACCCGTTACGAGCCTCACATCGGCACGACTTATCGGGTTATTGGGGTCTGACGTTTACCACCCCTAGACTTGATATGCGACATATCAGACGAAGAGACCGGACTGTATGGTAAGTGTTACTGGTCGGATTCGCAGGAGTGTGAGCAGGCTAGCTCGTCGATCTTTTGATCGCTCAATACCCGGGTGGCCGTTACGTTTAGCAGACCGCTTGCGGCTTGTGGATGCTTGATATGATCATCATCTGCTACCGGCGTATTGACGAGTCTTTAGAGTCCTACACAGAGGTTTCCTGGCTCAAGCGAAACGAAATAGGAGCGCATATGAGATATGTGTAGGACCGAGAATAATGCGTGTATGTGATACCGTATTCCATTCTCGCGATATATGTATCGAATGGTTATATTCGATATAACCTAGTTATCGAATCGAAGATCGATTCGATAAGCCGATACATTGAATACTAGTCGGTCATGTGCGACATGACCGGATCATTGAATCAAATGTTGATTTAATGATTTAATGTATAATTATATATTTGATATATTACTTTGCATTAACTAGTATTGGTTCACTTTAAACGGATTTTTCTCACTTAGATTGCACATTGTATATGTGATATACTTTTGTGCACTTTTTGTATCATGTTTGATGATACTTGATAATGTGGTTAAGTGTAAAGGGTTAAACCATGGTTAAGTGATGATTAGGGTTTTGGTTTTTCATTTATTTATTTGTTTATTTATTTGAAAAGGATTAAGTTAAGAATGGTGGCTTATTTTGGAGCTATGTTGAAGCTTCTTGAAACTTTGACAAAGTCCACCATCCTTATCTCATCCTTAACCCTAACCACTCTAACTAACCTTGGTTTAATCTCTACACTTGACCATGGTCAAGAGATGATAAGTATTCATATTAGTTTTATTTTAAAACATGAAGACTTATCTTTCTTTCTTCATCTTCATCTTCTTCTTCTTCTTCAAGCTCAAGGTCCATCAATGGCAACTTGAGTTAAAGTGAGATAAATCCAATTCTAAAGTGAACCCACCTCCTATTTCTTCACCCTCTACCTCTTGCCAAGTTGTTTTGGGTGTTTTCTTCACAAGTTTCACAACTTTGTGAAGTCGGAGCTTGAGTTTGTGCAACCTCGACGTAGATCGTCTTTGACACGAAGCCGACGACCTATTCCGCACGTTTCTCCGATGAAGCCGTCACGAGAGTCCAAGCTTCAAGATGGACAGCGAGAGGACGCCCTCGTGGAGCTAAGGAAGTGGAAATCCGGATCTACAAAGGTTGTAGCATCTAACCTATAGTTAATTTGTTAACTAGTTTATAGTTTCGCCTAGACATCTAGCGACGATCCGTAGTCAAGGGTTTCTCGGCACCATAATTTTTAAATTTGGCATGTTCGATGCCTTGTGAGACCTCTATAGGGTGCCTAGGAACCTTTCACTGGTATCAGAGCCTAGCTAGAGCCTTAGGCGAAGTCTAGACGCGATTTGAAGTCCGATCGACCCGAAACCCAAACCATTACCATGCTCTCTGGACATTTCTGTAATTTGTGGTTTTTTGTCAATTAAAAATGCCTTAAAAAAATCAGCAATAAAATCTAAGAATTACTGTGCAAATCGTTTCCTATGAACAGTGTAATGTTGCGCGGATCCGCGGCATATTCCTCAGTTCTGCGGCGCTTCCGCGCCTAATTGATGACGTCATCCCCACTTATTTGCACAGTAATACCTGATTTATTATTCTGAGTTTTCTGGGAATTTTAATTTGACTCCAGAGTTAAATTTTCTGCAGTTGTTTTGGGGATTCGGTATTTCGATCGGATTATCAAATTTCGTCTTTTGTGGCTTTCCGGATAATTATTAGAATATGTTAAATAGTTCGACCGGATATAAATACCCAATTTTTCCCCTGTCGGGAAATTTCCAAGTGTTGGATTTTTCCGTAGTTTAACGACGTTCTAAGCAGTGCAAGTAACGCGATGGTCCCTCTAGAAGACAACAAACCTTAACTCGATTATGTGACCGTCTTGAACTGCCCTTTGAACCTTCGGGTTTGGGGCAGTACGGCGTGCCACATGTGAGGCGTTGGCTTGACCCTTCTACGGCTGGACCGTCGGTACTGAGGTACGAACTGAATGTTGTTAGACTTATTTCATGTGTTGAGCTGTATCGGGAAAACTTGGGTATTCGACTGTTCGATCGGAAAGTTTAACATTTTCTGTTTATCTGGAATGTGATACAATAATTGGAATTCAGAAACAATTATGTGATAACTGAATGAATGTTATAAATTTAGCAGTTTAGTCCCATATGATATTGAAAACAGTTTTCGATAATGAGACTAAAATGCGGGATTTATATCTGTTAGGCATGTGATGTCTAAGTATTTCATTTGATTAGGCATGCGATGTCTAAAGTAGTTGCGGATTCCAATTGTTGTAGTTTTACACTTTCTTTTCTGTGACCGTAAGTGTAGTATGCAGATATCGCCGGTTTCGTTGCTATACGTCAACGACAATTGGGGTATGCATACTTACTTACGTTGATGACATGTGATGTTATGTGTTGCTGGATATGTTATATTGGATCGTCGTGTTCGAATAGCCGGGGGTTTTTATGTGAGATGAGTGTTTTTCATTTTCATTCATGTAAAAACTTGTATGTAATATTCTTTTATTTGGGGCACTTCCAGGTAGCGGAAGTTGTCACCCTTTGTATATTATTTACTTTTCCGCATTAGGATAGACCCAAGGAGGGGAGCGCAAGTAACCGGGTTCTGGGGTCCAATGGGAGACCAACTCGAGGAGTCGAGTCCGGGTCTCCTAACCCTAGAATTGGCAGGGTTGCTTGCCGCTCTCGTAGGGGTCTAGGGGTGTGGGATTGGCTATTCATCACGACCTTGGAATCCGTGTTTTATACTGGCTCGTATTGAAAACACGGACGTCCTAGTATATCCAATATTTCATATGTTTATTCTGCTGCGATATCTGTGTTGTGACTCTGTGATGGATATAGTATATAGTATATATGATATATTATATAGACGTTACTTATGTTTTACACCCGCGCTAGCCCTGCCCTGCTCTGTCGTTAGTTACCTAACCTAACGGTGCACGAGGGGACATCGAGGCGAATGCGGATGGCATAAGTGTACTTCATATCTATCTGTGATGTTTAGGTATTTAAATGATGGGACTTCATTAATGTGATTAATGAAAGGAAAGAAACCTAAGATGTTGTAGAATCAGATTTTAAATAAAACAGGTAGCTACAGTTCTTGCTTTGCATAGCGGTATATATGATATACCCCGCACCTTATTCGATGAGGAAAGGACCGAGATCCCTTCACCGGGAGTGACTCCTTTAGCAATAACTGGCAGATGCTACACACTCGGTTTGCTTTTGACTGCTTTTGCGTTTTTGCTTTGCACAGTGATATATATGATATATCCCGCACCTCATTCGACGAGGAAAGGGCCGACGATCCCTTCACCGGGAGTGACCCCTTTAGCAAAACTAGAAAAGCCTCAAAATCATTCCATTTTAAAACTTCATTTGATTCTACAACGATATCAAGTTCATTACGCAATAGGTTTTCAGAAAAACCTGTCGTAGCCCTCCGTCATTTCAGATAAGTACTATTTAGTATTCGTGCTGCGGTTGTTTGGCATGCGTCAAGGCGTAGTGTACGGTAGCTAACTAGTATTTATCTGCTTATGCATATGATGCAGATTGGATTAGGGTATTCGCACGGCGTTGTTTGGCATGCGTCAAGGGTCGTGCGGGTGGGTTTAATTCAATCAGGAAATGACGGGTTGAACTTGACTAGCGGACTATGGGTTGTTTGGCATGCGTCAAGGTCATAGCACGCTAGGGGCAAAAGATTATCGGGAATTTCAAGTGTTGAAATTTGCAATGAGATTGCATACTTTCTATGAGATAGTTGGATCCCGATACCCACTGTGAGTAAGAGTTACTCCTGGGAGAGTTTTACACATTACAATTAGCCGATCAAGTAGGTGTCTAGAAAGGTGTTAACGAGGTTACGCCTCTGGGAAAACGAGGTTTACATTAATTAGGTTCGTGCGAAAGCACGGGGGACCTCCCTCAAAGTACCGACACTGGCCTGGCTGAAAGATTGGCGAACTTGTAGTGTGTAATTAATCCCGGCTAGTCTTTCCTTTTAGGGTTTGAAGGAAGATTTGATAAAAAGCAGTGGGAGCCATCCTGATTAGATAAGATAATAACCAATCTGATCTTGCACGAGCTTACGCTAAAGTGTTTTCTTCTCTCTCTCTCCAGGTAGGACCATTTCATGCCTTAATAAAGATAATAATATGGATGTATTGACCGAACCCGCATGTTATACTGTGCTGGGGAACGTTGGTTCCGTTCTTTCCTATAAGAGTTATAGGAATGAACAGGATATAGGGGAATACCAGGATTCCCATGCCACCCGATTGAAGAAAGTACATGTTGATGCATTTTTTTCGGGTGTGTTCGTTACTGAGAACTGTTTCTCCATTTGCTCTATGTCCTGGGTATTGGATACCGGGTCGGGATCCCATATATGTAATCAGTTACATGGGCTAAGGAAAGGTAGAGAACTTGGAGAAGGTGATAAAGACATAAGAGTAGGAAATGGTGCAATTGTTGCAGCCAAGACTGTCGGGGAATATCACCTTGTATTACCAACTGGTAATACATTGGTTTTGAACGAATGCTATTACATGCCGAACCTGATATGCAACATTATATCGGTTTCTTTATTAAGTAAAGAGGGATATAATTTTGTATTACAGGATAATGTTATGAACATTTTCCGTAACCAAAAGTTGGTTGGATCAGGCACGTTGTGCAATGGCATTTATGTTCTAAACCAATCAACAGTTCTGAGCATAACAAACACACACAAGAGGAAGAGTTCTGAAATGAACGAATCCTTCTTGTCGCATTGTAGACTGGGTCACATCAATGCGACACGACTGGCTAAGTTGCATAAGGATGGATATTTAAATCCGTTTGAATTTTCATCCTATGACACTTGCCAGTCATGTCTCAAATGCAAGATGACCAAAGCTCCGTTTACGGGACACGGAGAAAGAGTTACCGAACTCTTGGGACTGATACATAGTGATGTATGCGGTCCCATGTCTACACATGCCAGGGATGGTTCTTCATACTTCATTACATTCACTGACGATCTCTCTAGGTTCGGGTATGTGTTCCTGATGAAACACAAATCAGAAGCTTTTGAGAAATTTAGGGAATATAAACAAGAAGTTGAGAACCAAACCGGAAAAAGTATTAAAATCCTTCGATCTGATCGAGGAGGTGAATACTTGAGCAATGAATTCCTGGACTTCCTAAAAGAGAATGGGATTCTCTCTCAGCTGACTCCTCCTTATACACCACAGCACAACGGTGTATCTGAACGGAGAAACCGCACCCTATTAGATATGGTGCGCTCAATGATGAGTACAGCTGAGTTACCTATTTCCTTCTGGGGATATGCGCTTGAGACAGCCATGGACCTATTGAATAGAGTTCCTACCAAATCAGTGCCTACCACTCCATATGAGATATGGAAAGGGAAGAGACCACATCTTAATTATATTAAGATATGGGGTTGTCCAGCCTATGTCAAAAGGCAAAATCCGGACAAACTCGAGGCACGATCTGTCTTATGTAAGTTTGTAGGATATCCCAAAAATTCACAAGGGTATATCTTCTACCACCCCGAGGAACAAAAGGTGTTTGTTTCTCGACATGCCACTTTCTTAGAAAAAAGTTTTCTTATGAAACAGATAAGTGGCATTGAGGTAGAACTGGAAGAGGTTCCAGCGACACAGACTACAACAGAAGATTTGGTTGAACCAGAGGATTCCGTAGTTCCCGATGAACCCCAGCCACTCCGCCGATCTAGTAGGGTTCCTCGCCAACCTGAGAGATACTACGGTTTTCTCATGGATGGTGGGAGCGAGGATTGCATCATGGAGGATGATGACCCAACTAGCTTCGAGCAGGCCATCACGAGTAGGGACTCAGTGAAATGGCTGGATGCTATGCGGTCCGAGATGGAATCCATATACACCAACAAAGTATGGACTTTGGAAGTTGCTCCTGAAGGGGTAAAACCCATTAGGAGCAAGTGGATCTTCAAGAAGAAACTTGGTGTAGATGGGAAAGTGGAGACTTTCAAAGCTAGACTTGTAGCAAAGGGTTTTCGTCAAAGACCAGGTGTGGACTATAACGAAACCTTTTCTCCAGTGGCTATGCTTAAATCCATCCGAATCATGCTTGCCATTGCTGCCTTTCATGACTACGAAATCTGGCAAATGGATGTTAAGACCGCCTTTCTAAATGGTGATTTAGAAGAGTGCGTGTACATGACTCAGCCAGAGGGCTTCGTAGACAGTGGGAGCAGCGGGAAGGTGTGCAAGCTGCTTAAATCCATTTATGGATTAAAGCAAGCATCGCGGAGTTGGAACATCTGCTTTGACGTCGTTATCAAAGAGTTTGATTTCGTCAAAAATCCAGATGAACCTTGTATCTACAAGAAGGTGGCAGAGAGTAAGGTTGTCTTCCTCGTATTGTACGTGGACGACATACTCTTGATAGGAAATGATATTCCTATGCTGCAATCGGTCAAGCTCTTCTTATCACAAAGATTCTCAATGAAAGATCTTGGTGATGCCTCCTGCATATTGGGAATTAGGATCTATAGAGATAGATCCAAACGGATTTTGGGATTGTCCCAATCCAGGTACATTGACACCATACTAAAGAGGTTTAGTATGGAAGAGTCCAAGCGTGGGAACTTACCCACGATCTCTGGAGTCACTCTCTCCAAAGAGATGTCTCCCAAGACTGATTTGGAGAGAGCTCGCATGCAAGGGATACCCTATGCTTCGGCAGTAGGCTCTATCATGTATGCGATGCTATGTACCAGACCCGATGTAGCATACTCACTAAGTGTAGTGAGCAGGTATCAAGCTGATCCTGGAGAGAGTCACTGGACAGCTGTGAAGAGCATTCTTAAGTACTTGCGAAGGACTAGAGATATGTTCTTGGTGTATGGTAACGGAGAACTCCAAGTGGAGTCATTTACCGATTCGAGCTTTCAGAGTGATAAGGACGACTCTAAGTCGCAGTCGGGTTTTGTCTTTACCCTTTACGGAGGGGCGGTTAGCTGGAAGAGTTCCAAGCAGGAAACCGTGGCAGACTCGACGATGGAGGCTGAATACATCGCTGCCAACGATGCTGCTAAAGAAGCTGTCTGGATCAAGAAGTTCATTTCTGAACTTGGAGTGGTTCCATCCATTGTGCATCCAATACCTTTGTATTGCGATAACAATGGAGCGGTGGCTTTGGCCAAGGAACCCAGGTCCCATCAGCGATCCAGGCATATTCTGAGGCGGTATCACCTGATCCGGGAGATAGTTGATCGCCGGGAGATCGAGGTCAGGAGAGTTGACACGAAGAACAACACGGCGGATCCACTCACGAAGGCCATTCCCCAAATACAGTTTGAGAGACTCTTCGGGATGCTCGGTATGAGATACTACAGCAGCTGGCCCTAGTGCAAGTGGGAGATTGTTAGTTGTATGTATGCCCTAGAGGCCAATATTGTACAGATTATGTATATTATATTGGATGCTTGGACATATATAGAGATGACTTTCTTGCTCGACATGATAGTATGCTATCTGGTTGCTCTTTATCTTAACATGTACACTAGTCTCTTTATACTGTCTTATAGTTACATGTTGGTAAAGCCCTTAGGATTTGTACTTGACTACCTAGACTATGATGCAGATCATACTAGTGGGGACATGGTAGTCCATAAGTACATCCTTCAAGGTCCCTAGTCGTGGGTGTATCGAGACGGGGCATCGATATACCAGTGTAGACTAGCGTATACGCTTCTCGACCCATGTGATGGGCGATGGATGATCCCATATCCATTGGTGTTTGACATCAGAGATGGTATACGGGTGCTCAGTGGAGACTGGGTACACTGGACGGACTCGCCGAGAACTCCCAGATGGTATTATACCTCACGTCAGATGGCAGTTCTCAGGTGACACTTGTACAGGTTAGTCTGTAGACCCGAGATCGTCATAGAGTCTTGTGTGATTCCCACTGTGCCTTGATCTCCACCTTACCACGTCCATGAGGGCATGCAAAACGGTGGTCTTTGGGTACAGTCCCGAGTCACATGGAGGCAATGAGCGATAGGAGGGGTTTCGTCTCTCCCGGTATTGGGGGTAGATGTTGCGCTGTGCTCGATTGGCCGTAACAGGGAAGTCCCTGGCCAGGGCTGATCAGAGATTTGCTGGTAAGTGTTACCAGTAGTTTCTCGACCCGTTACGAGCCTCACATCGGCACGACTTATCGGGTTATTGGGGTCTGACGTTTACCACCCCTAGACTTGATATGCGACATATCAGACGAAGAGACCGGACTGTATGGTAAGTGTTACTGGTCGGATTCGCAGGAGTGTGAGCAGGCTAGCTCGTCGATCTTTTGATCGCTCAATACCCGGGTGGCCGTTACGTTTAGCAGACAGCTTGCGGCTTGTGGATGCTTGATATGATCATCATCTGCTACCGGCGTATTGACGAGTCTTTAGAGTCCTACACAGAGGTTTCCTGGCTCAAGCGAAACGAAATAGGAGCGCATATGAGATATGTGCAGGACCGAGAATAATGCGTGTATGTGATACCGTATTCCATTCTCGCGATATATGTATCGAATGGTTATATTCGATATAACCTAGTTATCGAATCGAAGATCGATTCGATAAGCCGATACATTGAATACTAGTCGGTCATGTGCGACATGACCGGATCATTGAATCAAATGTTGATTTAATGATTTAATGTATAATTATATATTTGATATATTACTTTGCATTAACTAGTATTGGTTCACTTTAAACGGATTTTTCTCACTTAGATTGCACATTGTATATGTGATATACTTTTGTGCACTTTTTGTATCATGTTTGATGATACTTGATAATGTGGTTAAGTGTAAAGGGTTAAACCATGGTTAAGTGATGATTAGGGTTTTGGTTTTTCATTTATTTATTTGTTTATTTATTTGAAAAGGATTAAGTTAAGAATGGTGGCTTATTTTGGAGCTATGTTGAAGCTTCTTGAAACTTTGACAAAGTCCACCATCCTTATCTCATCCTTAACCCTAACCACTCTAACTAACCTTGGTTTAATCTCTACACTTGACCATGGTCAAGAGATGATAAGTATTCATATTAGTTTTATTTTAAAACATGAAGACTTATCTTTCTTTCTTCATCTTCATCTTCTTCTTCTTCTTCAAGCTCAAGGTCCATCAATGGCAACTTGAGTTAAAGTGAGATAAATCCAATTCTAAAGTGAACCCACCTCCTATTTCTTCACCCTCTACCTCTTGCCAAGTTGTTTTGGGTGTTTTCTTCACAAGTTTCACAACTTTGTGAAGTCGGAGCTTGAGTTTGTGCAACCTCGACGTAGATCGTCTTTGACACGAAGCCGACGACCTATTCCGCACGTTTCTCCGATGAAGCCGTCACGAGAGTCCAAGCTTCAAGATGGACAGCGAGAGGACGCCCTCGTGGAGCTAAGGAAGTGGAAATCCGGATCTACAAAGGTTGTAGCATCTAACCTATAGTTAATTTGTTAACTAGTTTATAGTTTCGCCTAGACATCTAGCGACGATCCGTAGTCAAGGGTTTCTCGGCACCATAATTTTTAAATTTAGCATGTTCGATGCCTTGTGAGACCTCTATAGGGTGCCTAGGAACCTTTCACGGGACCCGATCCAACGGAACCTCTGCAGCTCGAGTATCACAAATATACGCTAAGAATCCCTGACATCCCTTCCGCAAGAGCTGACCAGCGCGAAGAGACGAAATCAAGCTGGGAAGGGTGACGCTGCGGTCTCCCTGAATAACAAGGACTGGCTCTCCCGGAAAGCTAAATCTGACTGCCTTCTCACGGCAGTCCACCGAAGCATAACAAGTGGCCAGCCAGTCCATGCCCAGAAGCACATCAAAGTCCAACATATCGAGGAGAATCAAATCAACTGATGAATCCCTCTCCCCGATACGAATGGAACACAATCGAAAAACAAAACGAGCGACAAACGACTCGCCTACCGGAGTAACAACAACAAGCGGATGATCTAACGACGACGACTCACAGCCCAACATCGGTATAAAGTGTGTAGAGACGTACGAATGTGTGAAACCTGGGTCAAATAATACCCGTGCGTCGAAAGAGCAAACTGGCAAGGTACCTGTCACAACGGCATTGGATACGTGCGCATCCTGCGGTGTCAAAGCAAATACTCGGGCCTGTCCTCCACCGATAGCGGGCTGACCTCGACCTCGGCCTCTGCCTCCTCGTCCTCTCTGAACAGGACCGCCGCGTCCACGGCCTCTGGGTGCACCTAACTGGCGTGGAGCATCGCCGGTGGTAGGAAGTAGGGCTCTCTGAGGAGGGGGTGGTGATGGTGGTAGGGTCACATGCGGAACTGTCGCTGCTCCCTGTCGTCTGGCCGGACAGTCTCTGACAAGATGGTGCGGACTCCCGCACCCAAAACACCTTAGCAACGGCTGCTGTCCCTGGGGATAAGAACCAAATAACTGTCCCCGTCCAAATCCTCTGCCAGGCCTCTCTCTCGGAAAGAATCTGGCGCGCTGCCTCTGAGACGGTACATCGGTGCGAATCCTCTTCGGCCCAGAAGCGGCCGAAGTCTGTGATATGCGTGCCTCCATCCGTAATGCCGTATCCATAGCAGCTGAATAAGTGTCGTAGTGCTGGGCGCCAATGGCAAGATATAGCTAGGCATCAAGTCCCTGTACGAACCTCTTCACCATCTTCTCTTCGGTATCCACCAAATACGGAGCATATCGGGATAACTGTGTAAACTGGATGTCATACTCACACACCGTCATCCCAGGTGTCTTGACTAAGGCCTCGAAGCTACGAGCTCTGGCGTCACGAACGCTCTCTGGGAGGAAACGAGCTAGAAAGACCGCTGTAAACTCAGCCCAAGTCATAGGCGGTAGACCTGCAGCTCGACCTCTCAAGACTGACTTCCACCATGTCTGCGCGAGACCCTCTAGTCGGAAACTCACAAGCTCTACCCATCGATCATCCGAACATCTCAGCGAACGGCAGATCCTGGCTAAACTGTCAAGGAACGTCTGTGGGTCCTCCGCTGCCTCGGTGCCGGTGAATACTGGAGGTCTTAGCCTTGTAGGGATCCTAGGCACACTAATGAAGTCTCACAAGGCATCAAACATGGCTAATTCAAATTTTTTCTTGTGCCTACAAACCCTAATACAGATCGTTAACTAGATATATAGGCGATGCAAGCATGTAAACGAATTAAATGCTAAAGAGGAAAGGGGCTACAACCTTTGTAGATCCGGTCCACCACTTCCTAAGCTCCGCGACGATGTCCCTCCGCTGTCCAAGTTGGATCCCGAACTCTAGCATCGGCTTCATCGAAGAAATGGGCGGGCTTGATCGTCGGCTTCGATGCCGAAGATGATCTACGTCGAGGCATCACAAGATCAAACTCCGACTTCACCAAGTCATGAAACTTGTGAAGAAAACACCCTATACTACTTGGCAAGAGGTAGAGGATGAAGAAATAGGAAGTGGGTTCACTTTAGAATTGGATTTCTCACTTGTTTTCATCACTTACCATTGATGTAGCAAGCTTTTCTTCATGGAAGAAGAAGATGAAGAAGAAGAAAAAAATATGATAAGTGTTGAATAATTAGATAAATAAATCAATACTTACCATATATTAACCCTTGGTTAATTATAGAGAATGGACCATGGTCAACTTGAATGGTTAGGGTTAGGTATAAGACAAGAATGGTGGACTAGTTCAAAGCTTCAAGAACCTTCAACTAGCAAACAAAGAAAATCCACCATTTGTCATTCTCTTTTCCAAAATGAAAAAGATAAATAAATAGATAAATAAGTAAATGAAAATACAAAATCCTAATCATTAGTTTAACCATGGTTTAATTCTTTACACTTAACCAAGTAAGCATGTATCATCAAACATGATACAATCAAGTGCACAAATGTATATCACATATACAACTTGCACAATTCAAGTGAGAAAATCCATTTAAAATGAACCAGTACTAGTTAATGCAAAGTAATATATCAAATATATAATTATGCATTAAATCATTAAATCAACACTTGATTCAATGATCCGGTAATGTCGCATATAACCGGCTAGTATCCAACGTATCGGCTTATCGAATCAATCCTTGATTCGATAACTAGGTTATATCGCATACAACCATTCGACACATTCATCGCGAGAATGAAATACGGTATCACATACACGCATTATTCTCGGTCCCGCACATATCTTATATGCGCTCCTATTTCGTTTCGCTTGAGCCAGGAAACCTCTGTGTAGGACTCTAAAGACTCGTCAATACGCCGGTAGCAGATGATGATCATATCAAACACCCACAAGCCGCAAGCGGCCTGCTAAACGTAACGGCCACCCGGGTATTGAGCGATCAGAAGATCGACGAGCAAGCCCGCTCACACTCCTGTGAATCCAACCAGTAACACTTACCGTACAGTCCGGTCTGTTCGTCTGATATGTCGCATATCTCGCCTAGGGGTGGTAAACGTCAGACCCCAATAGCTTGATAAGTCATGCCGACGTAAGGTCCATAACATGTGTGAAACTACTGATAACACTTACCAGTAGGTCACCGCAACCCTGGCCAGGGATTTCCTGTTATGGCCAGTCGAGCATAGCGCAACATCAACCCCCAATACCGGGAGAGACGAATCCCCTCCTATCGCTCATTGCCTCCATGTGAATCGGGACTGTACCAAAAAACCACCTGTGTGCACGACTCAGTAGAGCCGTGGTAGGGTGGAAATCAAAGCACAGTGGGAGACACACAAGACTCTATGACGATCTCGGGTCAACAGACTAAGCTGTACCAGTGTCACCAGAGAACTGCCATCTGACGTGAGGTATAATACCATCTGGGAGTTCTCGGCGAGTCCGTTCAGTGTACCCAGTCACCACTGAGCACCCGTATACCATCTCTGATGTCAAACACCAATGGATATGGGATCATCCATCGCCCATCGCATGGGTCGAGAATATATACGCTAGTCTACTCTGGAATATCGATGCCCCGTCTCGATATTCCCTTGACTAGGAACTTTGAAGGATGTACTCATGGACTATCCAGGCCCCACTAGTATGATCTGTATCACAGTCCTGGAAGTCAAGTACACATCCTAAGGGCTTTATCAACATGTAACAGAGAGACAGAAAGTATACACGTTAAGATAAAGAGCAACCAGATAGCGTACTATCATGTCGAGTAAGAAAGTCCTACCTATATATGTCCCAGCATCCACTACAATATACATCCAATGTACAGTAATGGCCTCTAGGGCATACATATAACTAACAATCTCCCACTTGCACTAGGGCCATCTGTAGCAGTGGTTGCAGTATCACATACTCAACCATCCCCTTAAAGTCTCTCTTTGGGAAAAAGGCCTTCGTGAGTGGATCCGCCGTGTTGTCCTCTGAGTCTACTCTCCTAACCTCGATCAACCTGGAGATCAACTATCTCCATGATCAGGTGATGCTGCCTCAGAATTTGTCTGGGTCACTGATAGGACCAGGGTTCCAGGGCCGAAGCCACACTTCCATTGTCATACAATGGCAGGAACCTAGTTCATCTTATGAACCAATATACACCCAAACTGCCTCTTTGGCAGTATCTTAAATAGCGATGTTACCAGCCTTTATCGTCTAGTTTGCCACGGTATCTAGCTTGGAAATCTTCCAACATACCGTCCCATTACCGAGGGTAAAGACAATGCCTGTGACTGACGTTCAGTCGTCTTTATCACCCTGGAACCCTTCCACTGATTCTCCCCAGGATCGATTGATACCATCTCACTACAACTAGTGAGAATCCTAACATCCATCTAGATCTATCTCATAGATCCAAAACCCAGGATTTAGTAGGTATCACTTTGATCCTATGTGGAGAATCCTTGTGATAATAGGAGATTGACCGATCGTAGTATAGGAAATTCCTTCCCTGTCAAGAGTATGTCATCCACGTACTCTATGAGGATCACCACCATACTCCCTACTACCCTTTTTGAATATACAAGGTTCATCTACCATTTTGATGAAGTCAAACACTTTGACTATAACATCAAAATAGACGTTCCAACTCCGCGATGCCTGCTTTATTATGTAAAGCATCTTGCACACGTTTCCGCTGCTCCCACTGTTTACATAGCCCTCTGGCTGTGTTCTTATAGACGTTTTCTTCTAAATCATTATTTAGAAAAGTAGTGATGGCACCCAACCACCAAATATCGTAGTCATGGTATGTAGCTGTGGCAAGTAGGATCTGGACGGACTTAAGCATATTCCCTGGAAAAGGTTTCATCATTATCCGTGCCTGGGTGATGACGAAAACCTTTAACAAGTCTAGCTTTGAAAGTCTCAACTTTTCCATCTACACCAAGTAATCTTCTCAAGATATACCTGCTCCTGATGGGGATTTAACCCTTCAGATATCGCAACCAAAGTCCATACTTTGTTGGTGTATATGGATTCCATCTCAGATCGCTAAGCATCCAGCCATTCTGACAGAGTCTTACTCCTGACGGCCAGCTCGAAACTAGTTGGGTCATCATCTCATGATGCAATCCTCGCTCCCACTGTCATAGAGAAACCGAAGAATTTCTCAGGTGGGTGAGGAACCCTACTAGATCGGCGGAGAGGCTGAGGTTCGTTGGTAACTATTGAATCCTTCGGTTCTACCAAATCATTGGCTGTAGTTTGTATAGCTGAAACACTTCCAGTTCTACATTACAGACCATGCCTCGAGCTTGTCCGGATTTTGCTTTTAGACATAGGCCGGTCAACCCCAAATCTTAACTAGCTTAAGACATGGGCTCTTCCCTTTCCATATCACATATGAAATGGTAGGCAACAGATTTGATTCGAACCTAATTCAATAGGTATGCAGCTTCTCAAGTGCATAAACCCCTAAAAGGAAATAGGTAACTCAGTAGTACTCATCATAGAGCACACCATATCAAATAGGGTGTATCTGCTCCACCCCGATACACCATCGTGCTATGGTGTATACAGAGGAGTAATGCTGAGAGAGAATTTCATTCTCCTTTAGAATAATCCAGGAATTCCGTGCTCAAGTATTCTCCTCCTTGATCACATCAAAGGACATAATACTTTTACCCGTATTTTGGTTCTCTACTTCTAACTTATATTCTTTGAATATCTCAAAAGGTTCTGACTTGTGTTCCAACAGGAACATATGTCTGAATCTTGAGAGATTATCAGAGAACGTAATGAAGTATAAAGAACCAGTCCTGGCATGTGTAGACAGGAGACCTTACATACATCATCATGTATCAGTCCCAAGAGTTCATTAACTCTTTCTCTGTTTCCAATAAACAGGGCTATGGTCATCTAATCTTTGTGACATGACTGGCAAGTTTCACAAGATGTAAATTCAAACTGATTTAAAAATGCATCTAAAATGTAACTTCAGCTAGTCGGGTCGCATTGATGTGACCTAGTCTACAATGCCTCAAGAAGGATTCGTTCATTTCTGAACTCTTCCTCTTGTGTGTGTTCTGCATACTAGCAACTGTAGTTTGATTTAGAACGTCAATGCTTTTAGATAACGTGCCTGAACCGATCAACTTTTGATATAGGAAATGTTCAAAACATTATCCATCAATACAAAATTTTATCATTTCTTTAATAAATAAAGAGATGGATATGATTTTGTATATCAGGTTCGGTATCTAATAACATTTGTTCAGAATCAATGTATTGGTAATACAGGGTGACAGTGACCAACAGACTTGGCTGCAACACTTGCCCCATTTTCTGTCTCATGAAACTTATCACCCGTCCTCAGTTTTTCTACCTTTTTGCAGCTCTATGTAACAGATTACATATCTGGGATCCTGATCCTGTATCAAATACCCAGGATTCAGAGGATACTGAGAAACAGTTCTTTATAATGAACACACCCGAAGGAGATGCATCATATGCACTTTCTTCGTTTGGGCGGCACGGGAAATCTGGTATTCCCCAATTTCCTGCTCTGTCTTATAACAATTATAAGTTGGAGCGGGACCAATGTTCCCCAGCTCAGTATAACAAGCGGGTTCGGTCAATACATCCATATTATTATCTTGATTAAGGCGTGATATGGTCGCTACCTGGAGAGAGAGAGAAGAAAACACTCTGCGTGCGCTCTTGCAAGATCAGACTGGTTATATATTTTATCTAATCAGGATGGCTCCCACTGTTTTTATCAAATCTTCCTTCAAACCTTAAAAGGAAAGACTAGCCGGGATTAATTACACTCTATAAGTTCGCCAATCATTCAGCCAGGCCAGTGTCGGTACTTTGAGGGAGGTTCCCCGTGCTTTTGCACGGACCTAATTACAGTAAACCTCGTTTTCCCAGAGGCGTAACCCCGTTGACACCTTTCTAGACACCTACTTGATCGGCTAATTACAAAGTGCAAAACTCTCCCAGGAGTAACAATTACTCGCAGTAGGTATCGGGATCCAACTATCATATAGAAGGTATGCAATCTCATTGCAAATTTCAACACTTGAAATTCCCGATAAAGGTTTTTACCCCTAGCACCTATGACCTTAGCTATGGTCAACAAATCATAAGTACTAGTCAAGTTCTACCCGTCATTTCGTGATTAATTAGACCCACCCACATGACCCTTAAATAAGGTCAACAAAGTCACGCGACTGTCCTAACTAATCGCATCATATGCGATGTAGGAAGACATTACTTAGCTACCGTACACTGTGCCTTGACTATGGTCAACAAACACAGCACGAATACTAAGTACTCTACTTCCTAAAATGACGGAGGGTTGCGAATGGTTTTTATGAAAACCTTTAACGCTTTGAACTTGATCTCGTTGCGGAATCAAATGGTTTTTAAATGGAATGTTTTCGAGGCTTTTCTAGTTTTGCTAAAGGGGTCACTCCCGGTGAAGGGATCGTCGGCCCTTTCCTCGTCGAATGAGGTGCGGGATATATCATATATATCACTGTGCAAAGCGGAAACTATAGAAGCGATCAAAGACAAACCGAGGGTTGTAGCATCTGCCAGTTATTGCTAAAGGAGTCACTCCCGGTGAAGGGATCTCGGTCCTTTCCTCATCGAATAAGGTGCAGGATGTTCTATAATGAACACCGCGATGCAAAGCAAGAACTGTAGCTACCTGTTTTTATTTTTGAAATTCGATTCCACAACATCAATTAGGTTTATTTTCTTTCATTAATCTCATTAATGAATATCCCATCATTTAAGTCCACCTAAACATCACAGATAAATATAACGTACGCTTATGCCATCCGCATTCGCCTCGATGTCCCGTCTGCACCGTTAGGTTAGGTAACTAACGGCAGAGCGGGGCAGGGCTAGCGCGGGTGTAAAACATAAGCAACGTCTATATAATATATCATATATACTATATATAATATCTGTCACAGAACATCACATGATCACAGCAGAAGAAACATATGAAATATTGGATATACTAGGACGTCCGTGTTTTCAATACGAGCCAGTATAAAACACGGATTCCACGGTCGTGATGAATATCCTATCCCACACCCCTAGACCCCTACGAGAGCGGCAAGAAACCCTACCAATTCTAGGGTTAGGAGACCCGGACTCGACTCCTCGAGATGGTCTCCCACTGGACCCTAGAACCCGGTTACTTGTGCTCCCCTCCTTGGGTCTATCCTAGTGCAGAAAAGTAAATAATATACATCAACGGTGACATCTTTCGCAACCTGGAAGTGCCCCAATAAAAGAATATTACATACAAGTTTTTACATGAATGAAAAAAGAAAAGCACTCATCTCACATAAAAACCCCCGGCTATTCAAACACGACGATCCAATATAACATATCCAGCAACACATAACATCACATGTCATCAACGTAAGTAAATATGCGCTTCCCAATTGTCGTTGACATATAGCAACGAAACCGGCGATTTCACATATTACACTTACGGTCACAGAAAAGAAAGTGTAAAACTACAACAGTTGGAATCCGCAATCTCTCTAGACATCGCATGCCTAATCAAATGAATTCCTTAGACATCGCATGCCTAACAATTATAAACCCCGCATTTTAGTCTCAAAATAGAAAACACTTTTCAATATAAAGTCGGGCAATTCAACAAGATTCCCGACATCCTGATCGAATGCTCGTCGCAAACTTTAGTAGGCGGCCGCACCCCTGATACCGTCGACGAAGTGCACCAAGGCGGAACACCGCTACAGCGAGCACCCAAACGGATGCTTTCGGCGACGGGGTTCTCCTACAGTCACTTGGTCGGGGTTATGGGGTGAGGCTGTCTATTAAGTTTACCCGGCGAGTATCCGCGTACGCTACGCGATTGCGACGGACTTTTGATCACATCAAAACTCCGTGGCAACCGATCAAGTGAGACTAAACTGCTATGTTTATAATATTCATTCCGTTATCTCATAACTACTTGTGAATTCCAATTATTGTATCACATTCCGGATAAACAGAAAATGTTAAACTTTCCGATCGAACATTCGAACACCCAAGTTTTCCCGATACAGCTCAACACATGAAATAAGTCTAACAGCATTCAGTTTGTGCCTCAGTACCAACGGTCCAGCCGTAGAAGGGTCAAGCCAACGCCTCACATGTGGCACGCCGTACTGCCCCAAACCCGAAGGTTCAAAGGGCAGTTCAAGACGGTCACATAATCGAGTTAAGGTTTGTTGTCTTCTAGAGCGACCATCGCGTTACTTGCACTACTTAGAACGTCGTTAAACTACGGAAAAATCCAACAATTGGAAATTTTCCGGCAGGGGAAAAAGTGGGTATTTATATCCGGTCGAACTTTTTAACATATTCTAAAAATTACCCGGAAAAACACACAGACAAAATTAGACAATCCGATCGATACACCGAGTCCCCAATACAACCCAGAAAATCAACTCTTGAAAAAAAAATATTAAAAATTCCCAGGAAAACCAGCACTACAAAGTAGGAGTTACTGTGCAAGATTTAATGCATGAAGAGGCTAAAGGGCCGCGGAACCGCCGCATTAGCTTGCTAATGCCGCGGTTCCGCCGCGCTTTGGTGGACTTAGGTGTACGGGCTTCACCGTAATTCATAGAATCTCCTGCTGATTTTTCTGCATATTTTTAATACTCAAAAATCCCAGTTTTTGAAAAAAGTCCAGAGAGCTAGGAAAAGTCGGGGTTTCGGGTTCGATCGGGATTCTAACATCGTCTACGCATCGCCTAAGGCTCTAGCTAGGCTCTGATACCACTGTAGGGATCCTAGGCACACTAATGAAGTCTCACAAGGCATCAAACATGGCTAATTCAAATTTTTTCTTGTGCCTACAAACCCTAATACGGATCGTTAACAAGATATATAGGCGATGCAAGCATGTAAACGAATTAAATGCTAAAGAGGAAAGGGGCTACAACCTTTGTAGATCCGGTCCACCACTTCCTAAGCTCCGCAACGATGTCCCTCCGCTATCCAAGTTGGATCCCGAACTCTAGCATCGGCTTCATCGAAGAAATGGGCGGGCTTGATCGTCGGCTTCGATGCCGAAGATGATCTACGTCGAGGCATCACAAGATCAAACTCCGACTTCACCAAGTCATGAAACTTGTGAAGAAAACACCCTATACTACTTGGCAAGAGGTAGAGGATGAAGAAATAGGAAGTGGGTTCACTTTAGAATTGGATTTCTCACTTGTTTTCATCACTTGCCATTGATGTAGCAAGCTTTTCTTCATGGAAGAAGAAGATGAAGAATAAGAAAAAAATATGATAAGTGTTGAATAATTAGATAAATAAATCAATACTTATCATATATTAACCCTTGGTTAATTGTATAGAATGGACCATGGTCAACATGAATGGTTAGGGTTAAGTATAAGACAAGAATGGTGGACTAGTTCAAAGCTTCAAGAACCTTCAACTAGCAAACAAAGAAAATCCACCATTTGTCATTCTCCTTCCAAAATGAAAAAGATAAATAAATAGATAAATAAGTAAATGAAAATACAAAACCCTAATCATTAGTTTAACCATGGTTTAATTCTTTACACTTAACCAAGTAAGCATGTATCATCAAACATGATACAATCAAGTGCACAAATGTATATCACATATACAACTTGCACAATTCAAGTGAGAAAATCCATTTAAAATGAACCAGTACTAGTTAATGCAAAGTAATATATCAAATATATAATTATGCATTAAATCATTAAATCAACACTTGATTCAATGATCCGGTCATGTCGCATATAACCGGCTAGTATCCAACGTATCGGCTTATCGAATGAATCCTTGATTCGATAACTAGGTTATATCGCATACAACCATTCGACACATTCATCGTGAGAATGAAATACGGTATCACATACACGCATTATTCTCGGTCCCGCACATATCTCATATGCGCTCCTATTTCGTTTCGCTTGAGCCAGGAAACCTCTGTGTAGGACTCTAAAGACTCGTCAATACGCCGGCAACAGATGATGATCATATCAAACACCCACAAGCCGTAAGCGGTCTGCTAAACGTAACGGCCACCCGGGTATTGAGCGATCAGAAGATCGACGAGCAAGCCCGCTCACACTCCTGTGAATCCAACCAGTAACACTTACCGTACAGTCCGGTCTGTTCGTCTGATATGTCGCATATCTCGCCTAGGGGTGGTAAACGTCAGACCCCAATAGCTTGATAAGTCATGCCGACGTAAGGTCCATAACATGTATGAAACTACTGATAACACTTACCCGTAGGTCACCGCAACCCTGGCTAGGGATTTCCTGTTATGGCCAGTCGAGCATAGCGCAACATCAACCCCCAATACCGGGAGAGACGAATCCCCTCCTATCGCTCATTGCCTCCATGTGAATCGGGACTGTACCCAAAAACCACATGTTTGCACGACTCAGTAGAGCCGTGGTAGGGTGGAAATCAAAGCACAGTGGGAGACACACAAGACTCTATGACGATCTCGGGTCAACAGACTAAGCTGTACCAGTGTCACCAGAGAACTGCCATCTGACGTGAGGTATAATACCATCTGGGAGTTCTCGGCGAGTCCGTTCAGTGTACCCAGTCACCACTGAGCACCCGTATACCATCTCTGATGTCAAACACCAATGGATATGGGATCATCCATCGCCTATCGCATGGGTCGAGAAGATATACGCTAGTCTACTCTGGAATATCGATGCCCCGTCTCGATATTCCCTCGACTAGGAACTTTGAAGGATGTACTCATGGACTATCCAGGCCCCACTAGTATGATCTGTATCACAGTCCTGGAAGTCAAGTACACATCCTAAGGGCTTTATCAACATGTAACAGAGAGACAGAAAGTATACACGTTAAGATAAGGAGCAACCAGATAGCGTACTATCATGTCGAGCAAGAAAGTCCTACCTATATATGTCCCAGCATCCACTACAATATACATCCAATGTACAGTAATGGCCTCTAGGGCATACATATAACTAACAATCCTCATGAAATCCTGTAGCTAAACCGGAATGGCCACGGAGGCAGTAGTAGGAGCAGGTATCATGGTCGTCTGTGATGTAGTAGGTGCGTCATCCGGCCTCGGTGTACGACTGGCTGCAACTAGGGATCCTACCATCTGATGTAGCTCCTGCATGCCCCCATCATCTGTCGCAACTCCTCCATACCAGTCTCGAGCCTATCCATACGGCCTGGGGAAGGTGGATCGGTGTGTCCCTGCGGCGTAGGCATACCACCCTGCTCAGTCCTAGTCTCGGACGAGCCAGCTCGAATATCGTCTCGGGCGGCAGCCCTCTGTGTCCTCGTAGCCTTCGGCGGCATAGTGGCTGGTACAGAAAAAGGATAATAAGAACAGTGAAATAGAATCATAGGATACATGGAATTGAAGAAGGAATTTCAAGCAAGTATATCCT
The DNA here is from genome assembly GCA_030015575.1 of Agapanthus africanus. Lineage (NCBI taxonomy): Eukaryota > Viridiplantae > Streptophyta > Magnoliopsida > Asparagales > Amaryllidaceae > Agapanthus > Agapanthus africanus. The sequence goes on along the minus strand of CM057343.1, from coordinate 145,460,624 downwards.
AAAGTCACTTAGGCGGAGTACCGTATCGCAAGTATGCCGCGGACATACACACGCTACGTTACCCTACTTAAGTCACTTACTCCATCAACCAAGGGTCATCCTACACTCAAAAAGGTAAAACCTATCGCTCTGATACCAACTTTGTCACGACCCGCAGGGTACGGAACGTGACTGGCACTTAAGTTACGAAACGTCTCAAGACATCCGTAAAATAAGTAAGCCAAAGCCCAGAAACCAAAACCAAATAAGCAAAAGAATGAAGGAAAACCAATCAATTGAAAGCGAGTTTATCAAATGAGTCACATCAAGCCTTTTTTTTAAAAACAATATCAATTTTTCCGAAAATTTCGGCAGAGTCTCCTTTGTAAATACTGGCCTCCAAAATGGGTACAACAAGAATATATATGAATCCAACAAATAAGGCATCCCCAAGCGGGAGCTAGCTCTTCGCCACAAGGCGGTCACAAATCCCACGCAATATAAAACAACAACATGCGAAATAAACATAAAGAAGCATGAGAAAAACAGCATGTCGACTCAAGTGAGCTCGACCCCAAAATACAGCATAAAAAGTCCACAAATCTCACAGTCTCATCTCTAGGTCAATATACAACAATACTGGTAGATACAGTAGATGGAGTACACTAGATACAAAGAATATACAAGGTGGTGCAAAAATAATAATATAACCCACCTAAGAGCAAAACCTCGAGTCCAGGCAAAAGAGGCAAAAGAAGCAAGTGCACCCGCTGCTACTGTACTGACGGAGCGGACCTGCAAAAGGCTGTGGCACAACAGGGGTGAGTTGCCAACTCGTGAGTAATAAATAACATCTACACAGGCTATCGAATGCACGCACACAAGCGTCCTAGCATCTAAAATACCGGTAAGGCAGGACATAATAGCAGGTATGTATGCAATATGAATATACTAGCAGGTATGAATGCAATGCGAATCAGCTCATGATCTGAATGTGTAAGTATAAGAATCAGGTTTTTCCTTTAGGAATCTCTTTTGAAAAACCAGCACAATACCAATAGAATCAACAAGAACCTGTGTCCAGCAACGACACCTCAAAACTATCACAAATCTCATATATCCATGTCATAGTATCTCTGGCCTCAGCCATCCGGCTGACCCATCTCAATATCAATATCTCATCATCTCGCGGCCACGGTCGGTATCCTCTCGATATCCGCTGTCCCAAACAGTCACCGATAGGTAATCCGTCCCCTGCCAGGCTCATCTTCAGCAACACGAGCTTCTTGCCCCGAGGTACCTTACCGGGCCCACCATATACCCGAGACGGTTCATCCAACTCCTCAAAACGGGTCTCGAAAACCACAGCAAACTCATGGTGGACGACCCTTACATCACTAGAAAACCGCAATTTACATATTTTAAAAATATAATAAGTTTAGAAATTTTGCGGCTTTCCCCCGAAATCCAGAAATATCATAAAATCTCAAGAAATCATCATAAGTGCATATGTCAATGATAATGAATGCATATGGTATCAATAATTAAGTTGCGATGTGTGATTAATAGACTAGGCATGAACAAATAATATGATGAGGTACATGCACATGAATAGCAATCCTACGATTTCATTTTTAAGGAATTAAAGGCAATAGCACAAGTTTAAGTATCAATTATAGTAAAAGGTTTCAAATTATAGGTTATCTAGTGTGGTGGCATGGCAATTACCAGGGTGTGTGTGTAAGCATGAATAGTGCTCGTGCTGCATATAAAAACCCTGGCAATGGTGCAGGTGTCCTATAGAATGGTTTCGCACATGTATGTCAATATAAGGCATGGATGTAGCAAATAATTATACAAGTATTACACCCCTAATTACTAACATTACTATGAATCTTTTAAAACTACTAAAACTATCGGGCGACTTGCGCCATCCAACGATAGTCCCCCGTAGATGTTACATCTACTCACCGGAATCCCTAGCTAGTCACGTCCAATCACCGCTTTCCCCTTTCGTGCCGCGTCTGACGTCTCCGCGACCGAACCTGGAATTTACATCAATACCAAACATAAGGTTACATATCAAGAACGACGCAAAACCCAAACGAAAATACTAACGTTCACAAGCTAGGTACAACGTGCACAAGGTGCGCGGAACACACGCGAAAATCGCAAAAACTCACTAAAACGTCGATTTGGTCGCCCGGCAAAACTAAAACCCGAACACACAAACATCCGCACTCACACATCCTAAAAGTCATAGGATAAGCCAAAACAATCATCAAGATATCAAAAATAATTTATCACATACTTTTATCACAAAACTAGTAAGCACAAACATTCTAAAAAAACGACGCAACATCGCCGTTATGCGATAAAGTGCTCACAATCCAACACAAACCTCCAACTAACCCACTAGATGGCCACTACATTAATTTTAAACCACTAGCAATGCTTAAAAACCTAATTTCCATAAACAAAACCTTTCTTGATTTTCATAGTTAGCAATTTCAATCCAAAACTAAACATGACAATACCAAATTAACACTAATTTGAAGCCCACACAAATAAAGTAACCTCATTAACTTAGATTAGCAAACAATTAGATATCAAAATAGATTTAATTAACTAAATAATGGTTTCTAAAACCCTAGTTTAACTCTAACCATAAACCTTTAAAAAAAAAACTAGATTAGAAACTAACACTAAATTAACACTACAACAATCTAATTTAAGAAACTTAACCAAAAGAATTTAATTGGGAAGAATTTATACCTCAAACTAGAGACCTAGCAAGAACAATTTGCCTCCAAAGATGCCTCCTTTCTCCAAGATTTAAACTAAAGTGGGTGTGAGAAGAGATGGATTAAGGTTTTGTGTTGAAATAGTGAAGGATTTGTTGATTTTTGTTGAATTTTGAGATGAATTTGTGAACAAAAGAGAGGGGAAAAATGAAGGGGGGGAGCTGCTAGTTTTCGGCCAGAATGAGGGAGAGGGGAGTGGTGTGGGTTGTGGGAATGGTCACCAAGTCAAACCCCCAAAAGTCAAATACACCATACCTCCAACATACTATATTTTAAAACCTACACATCAACTCACTTCATTCCTAACAAAAGAGTTTTAAAACAAAAGAGAGGGGGAGAATTTCTGCAGTTTGGGCCAGCCAAGGAGATGTGAGGATGTGTGTGTGAGAGTGCACAAAATTTTTTTTGCAAAAAGACCCCCTACAAGTCCAAAATTGCAAGTTTAAGCTTAAATTCAATAAATTTCGTTTTCCATAATAAAAATTAGTTAAAACTTAAAATAAATTACAGAAAATTTATGTTACAACTAGATTTTAATTAACATGATTTTAAAGCTTAAATTTAGCCCATTTAAATTTGTATTTATCGCTAATTTAATGTATTTTCTTACCGGCTTAAAATAATATTAAAAAAATTGAAAAATTAGGGAAAATTTTTAAACGACCAGAATTTCATAAGTAACTCATTTGCTACTAAAAACTAGTAATTACCTATCCAAATTAGGTATAATTAGTTCTAAACTGCAAAATAACAAAAAAGACGGTTTTCGGAAAAATACCGAATTTTCACCGATTTTCGGGAAAACACCAAAACGACTTTTCAAGGCGCTACAGCACCCAGCCATTCTTACAGAGTCCTACTCCTGATGGCCAGCCCGAAACTAGTTGGGTCATCATCTCATAATGCAATCCTCGCTCCTACGGTCATAGAGAAACCGAAGTATCTCTCCGGTGGGTGAAGAACCCTACTAGATCGGCGGAGAGGCTGAGGTTCGTTGGTTGCTATTGAATCCTTTGGTTCTACCAAATCAGCAGTTGCAGTTTGTATAGCTGGAACTGTTTCCAGTTGTACATAACAGACCTTGCCTCGAGCTTGTCCGGATTATTCTTTTAGACAAAGTCCGGACAACCCCAAATCTTAACCAACTTAAGATATGGGCTCTTCCCTTTCCATATCACATATAAAGCTGTCACGTCCCGAAAGTACGGAATATGACCGGCACTTAAACTACGAACGTCTCAAGGCGTACGTATTCTAAGTAAGCCGAAAACCCAGAAATCCAAACCAATAAAAGTAATAGAGTGTAAGAAAACCATTTTAAATCAAACAGTTTGCAACATATGCCGAAGTATGCATTAAAAATCCCAAGTCTTTTCTAAAAATTTCGGCAGAGTTTCCTTTATAAAAACTGACCCCAAATGGGTACAAAACCTGATAAAGCATATATAATGGAAAAAAAATGCATCCCCAAGCGGGAGCTAGCTCTTCATCAATCGACGGTCACAACCACGCAAGCAATATAATATACAACGCCGAAAGGCGAGGATCATAACAGAAAGGAAACTTAAAATAGCATGAAATCCGTATAAATACAAAGTGCGACTCTAAGGTCGATAGAATAAACAACACTGGTCTCTATCTCTGAAATAAACACATGTTTGGTTGATGGAACTTCTAGATACAACAGAATCATAATATACAAGATATAATGATGGGTACGATATAAATAAACCCACCTACTAGCAAGTCACCCGGAGATGGAAATAGTGCCAGCAAAGCCGTAATGAAACCTGTACGGCGAAACCTGCAAGAACTGTGGCACAACGGGGGTGAGTTGCCAACTCGTGAGTAGAAAAACATCTACGCACAGAAATCGCATAAATAACGCAATCCTAGGTCAATGATCATAATATATCCTCAAATATATGTATAACATGCAGCCTATAACAATGGCTAGGGTAATATCTAACCCGAGTGTAATCTCATGAGCCCGTGTCAGTGCCTCAGGTAGCAATATATCATATGAATGAGGTATGAATGCATGAAAACAGAATACATGTAAATGAAGAAACTGTTTTCATAATTTAGTGAGATTTCCTTTGTATTTTTAAAATGAGGTATCATAAAAGAAATCAGCATCAACAATGTCTAACATCGACACAAAACATAAATCTCAATGTCTCGAAATCTCAGGCTCCGGCTATCCGGACTGGCCTGTATCATCAAATCTCAGTACCTCAATATCTCGAAATCTCAATGTCTCAATATCTAGGGCGTCGTCTGTCCAGACCGGCCCCTACCATCCATCTCAAGACCACGACGGTATCCTCCGGATATCCGACGCGTCGGGTAATATCACCGGTCGGTAGTGCTCCCCTGCCAGGCTCAACGTCAAAAACACAGCCTTCTCGCCCTGGGGTACCGCACCGGGCCCACCATGTACCCAAAACGGTTCATCCAACTCCTCGAATCGGGTCTCGAAATCCATCAGCAAACTCATGGTGGACGACTCATACATCATGGGAAAACCGCATTTTTATTTAAAAGAGAGAAAGCAGTTTATATATGTTTTGCGGTTTTCCTCCAAATCCAGAAAATATCATGGAAATCCGAATCATCAATAGCATGTAAAACCATGAATATAAGCATGAGAATGAATAACAGTATGCATGAAGCGACAAGTAATAACTACAATATCTAAGCTGGCATATAAGGTATGTACACTAATATTATGTCAAACTACTGGCTATCAAGATAAGTTAAGCAATAATATTTTCTAAGGTGTACGTGACATGGCAATTACCGATGAAGATGTGTGTGAGCCGGCAAGTAAGTGTATGTGGTACACACGAATCATCGGTAATGGTGTTGGTGTCCTAACAGCATAATGTCAACAATGCAATATGAAATAACAATGTAAATATGCGATGCGGAGCGAGCAACCAAAATGAGCGGGAGCTAAATATTAAACAATGGTGCCATTTGAAATAACACGAATCGCGGGGTTTTGAAAATAGGGGCTACGGTGGTTTTTAAGAAAGGATTCGTCTTTTGAAATATCCGTAGATCCCTTGACCTGTCTTTTAAAATACCCACGATTCGCTAGTTTTGAAATAGGTAGGAGTCTAATCTAGTCTAACAACTACACTAAACTATACAGCTGAACTAACAAGCTGAACTACAGGTAAGGAAACCGCCTATCATCTGAGTCGATACATATACATACCCGTATATATACAGTCGGTGATCCCGCCTCAATAATATCATATCCGATACCATATCTATAAGCAGGCATCCCAAGTCAAGAGTGCGGATCAATCATCAATATAGCTCGTACGTAAATCCGTCGTACGACATCCCAAATCTGGGTACGGGTTAATATCACATTCATCATACTATTCACCTGGTATCCTCTTTATCAAATATCATGATCGGGGTACTGATCTACGTCCAGTACAATACTGATACTGCCTAAGTATGCATGCACGTATGTGAAACACTACGTCAAGACCCGTTACAACGTCATGTCGTATCTCAAATACGAACCCTGCTATATCACCGATCTCACGACCTCAAATCAAATCTCATCGACTCATCTTAAATCCCAAGTACTATCCTCATTATCCATGCATGTGTATATGAATGTACATATGCATAGTCCCATACCCACGCATATATACATATATACACATCCCAATCGGCGCACAAGAAAGTAATGTATGCAAGTTTGTGTGTGCGTATGTGGGTATAACAACTACTCTAGGGTTTCGCAACTAACCCAAAGCTAATCCATGAACACATAATCATAACATGAATAAACATTCTCGTATCATAAAACACCTATATAAACATATATATATAAGCTACACTACGGACTGCGGGGGTGCTATACGCCATCCACCCGACTTCTCCCCGTAGATATAAATCTACTCACCTGTATTCTGCGTGTCGGTGTCGATAACGCCATGCTCCGTCGCCTCGGAATCCACATGAAGGTACCTACAATGATCAACCATAGCAATGCGTATGAAAATCAAGGCAGAAAACCGATACAGCGCACAGTGTGCTCATAGGTTGGAACCTATGGCCCAAACATCCAAATCCAACAAACAACCCCTGTTGTCGATATACGAACACCCGACAATCAAATACAAATCCAAATATCAAGAAAGTGCATTTAAAAATACGGAAAACAACGCCTAAAACACACCAAAATGCTCCCTGATTTTCCCCAGATGACAATTAGCCAAAACTGCATATAGGAGGGGTCTAATTTAGTGCAAAATGAGCCCTGGAACAAAAATGGACCGATTCTCTTCTACTCTGGCCGCAAATTGCGGCCAGAATGATTAAATCTGCGGCCGTACGTTTGAGTTAGGGGCTCGGGTCTTGGTGGTAGCTTCCTAGGTGCCTGCACGACTCACTGTAAGCTCAATTTTATTTTTGGTGCCCCCGGGTTGCTCCAGATTCCAGAACACCTTCACAGATCACACAAACCGACATGAAAAGTTTCGTAATTCCGTATTTTTGGGTTTCAGGTTGTGCTAGGCCAGTGTTTTGGTCAATATAGGGTCTAAGGTCACCATTTAAGTCCAATTGCAAAGCAACATCTCAACTTTACCCTAACCCTCTCTAATTTGGTCCAAAATACACCAAATTACACGATATCGATATGAAACTTGAATTGAAGCTTAAGCACAAGCAATAACACTCTAATTGTGAAGAAATTACCTCATAAGACCCTCATGAATGCTCAACAGCGCCAAAATGAAGACTTTCTTGGTCCAATGTGTAGCTAGTGAGCTTGGGAACAATTTTTTTGAAGTGGGGATAGGGTTTTGAGGTGTTTTTGGATGTGTTTTGAGGAGTTGAAGAGGGGAAGGAGGTGAAGAACAGGAGCAGCAGCAGCAATGAAGGAAAAGGGAGAGAAATGAGTGAAGGCATGAAGGGAAATGGCCAAGTCAACACCCTCACCTACTCTTTCTCACCCATACCTCAATATAATAACCTTTTTCCGTTTCTTTTCTTTTCTTTTCCAATTTCATTAACCCAAATCCTTCTCACACCAATAGTAAACCCAAAGTAACATGGTAGAAATGCACAAGTGTAAAACAAAAATGATATGTGCATGTTGTGCACAAAAATACTAAAAAACCGATTAGCGATTTTTAATCGCGATTAGCACTAAATTAGCATATAATTAATTATAAAAACTTTAAAATGGCATAATTCCATAAAATACCCTATTTGAGAATTTTCCATAATTTTTTCCCCATTTATCTGTATTTAATTATACCGAAATATTACAATATTCATTACAATAATATTAAATTATAAAAATTCCCAAAAATAATATTTTATTTTTTTGAAATGTTACAAAAGCGGTAGGCAACTGATTTGATTGGAACCCTATTCAATAGGTATGCAACTTCATAAGTGCATAACTCCCAAAAGGAAATAGGTAACTCAGTAGTACTCATCATAGAGCACACCTTATCATAAAGGGTGTGATTGCTCCGCCCCGATATACCATCGTGCTTGGTGTATACGGAGGAGTAATGCTGAGAGAGAATCTCATTCTCCTTTAGAGTAGTCCAGGATTTCCGTGCTCAAGTATTCTCCTCCTTGATATCATCAAAGGACATAATACTTATATCCGTATTGGTTCTCTACTTATAACTTATATTCTGTGAATATCTCAAAAGGTTTGTACTTATGTTTCAATAGGAACATATGTCTGAATCTTGAGAGATTATCAGAGAATGTAATGAAGTAAAAAGAACCGGTCTTGGTATGTATAGACAGGGGACCTTCATACATCAACATGTATCATCCCAAGAGTTCACTAACTCTTTCTCTGTTTCCAATAAACAGAGCTATGGTCATCTTATCTCTGTGACATGACTGGCAAGTTTCACAAGATGTAAATTCAAACTAATTTAAATATGCATCTAAATGTAACTTCAGCCAGTCGGGTCGCATTGATATGACCTAGTCTACAATGTCTCAAGAAGGATTCGTTCATTTCTGAACTCTTCCTCTTGTGTGTGTTCTATATACTAAGAACTGTGGTTTGATTTAGAACGTCAATGCTTTTAGATAACGTGCCTGAACCAATCAACTCTTGATATAGGAAATGTTCAAAACATTATCCAACAATACAAAATTATATCCTTCTTTACTAATAAAGAGACTGATATGATTTTGTATATCAGGTTCAGTATCTAATAACATTTGTTCAGAATCAATGTATTCTGGTAATACAGGGTGACAGTGACCAACAGACCTAGCTGCAACACTTGCACCGTTTTCTGCCTCATGAAACTTATCACCCGTTCTCAGTTCTCTACTTTTCTGTAGCCCATGTAACATATTACATATGCGGGATCCTGATCTTGTATCACATACCCAGGACGTAAAGGATACTGAGAAACAGTTCTGTGTAACGAACACACCCGAAGATGATGCATCAACATGCACTTTCTTCGTTTGGGTGGCACGAGAAATCTGGTATTCCCCTATTTCCAGCTCTTTCTTATAACAATTATAAGTTGGAGCGGGACCAACGTTCCCCAGCACAGTATAACAAGCGGGTTCGGTCAATATATCCATTTTATTATCTTGATTAAGGCGTGACATGGTCGCTACCAGGAGAGAGAGAGAAGAAAACACTCTGCGTGCGCTCTTGCAAGATCAGATTGGTTATTATTTTATCTAATCAGGATGGCTCCCACTGTTTTTATCAAATCTTCCTTCAAACCCTAAAAGGAAAGTCTAGCCGGGATTAATTACACGCTACAAGTTCGGCAATCTTTCAGCCAGGCCAGTGTCGGTACTTTGAGGGAGGTCCCCCGTGCTTTCGTACGAACCTAATTAATGTAAACCTCGTTTTCCCAGAGGCGTAACCCCGTTGACACCTTTCTAGACACCTACTTGATCGGCTAATTATAATGTGTAAAACTCTCCCAGGAGTAACAATTACTCGCAGTGGGTATCGGGATCCAACTATCACATAGAAGGTATGCAATCTCATTGCAAATTTCAATACTTGAAATTCCCGATAATATTTTGCCCCTAGCGTCCTATGACCTTGACGGAGGCCAAACAACCCATAGTCCGCCAGTCAAGTTCAACCCGTCATTTCCTGATTGAATTAAACCCACCCGCACGACCCTTGACGGAGGCCAAACAACGCCGTACGAATACCCTAATCCAATCGCATCATATGCTAGCAGATAAGCACTAGTTAGCTACCGTACACTACGCCTTGACGGAGGCCAAACAACCGCAGCACGAATACTAACTAGTACATATCTGAAATGACGGAGGGCTACGACAGGTTTTTCTGAAAACCTATTGCGTAATGAACTTGATATCGTTGTAGAATCAAATAATTTTAAAATGGAGTGTTTTTTAGGCTTTTCTAGTTTTGCTAAAGGGGTCACTCCCGGTGAAGGGATCGTCGGCCCTTTCCTCGTCGAATGAAGTGCGGGATATATCATATACATCACTGTGTAAAGAAAAAACTATAGGAGCAATCAAAAGACAAACCGAAGGTTGTAGCATCATCCAGTTATTGCTAAAGGAGTCACTCCCGGTGAAGGGATCTCGGTCCTTTCCTTATCGAATAAGGTGAAGGATGTTCTACAAGGAACATTGCGATGCAAAGCAAGAACTGTAGCTACCTATTTTTGAAAATTCGATTCCACAACATCTTAGGTTTCTTTTCTTTCATTAATCATATTAATGAAGTCCCATCATTTAAGTACCTAAACATCACAGATAAATACGACGTACACTTATGCCATCCGCATTTGCCTCGATGTCCCCTCGTGCACCGTTAGGTTAGGTAACCAACGACAGAGCGGGGCAGGGCTAGCGCGAGTGCAAAACATAAGTAACGTCTACATAATATATCATATATACTATATACAGTATTTATCACAGAACATCAAAAGATCACATCACAGATATCGCAGCAGAAGAAACATATGAAATATTGGATATACTAGGACATCCGTGTTTTCAATACGAGCCAGTATAAAACACGGATTCCACGGTCACGATGAATAGCCAAACCCACACCCCTAGACCCTTACGAGAGCGGCAAGCAACCTTACCAATTCTAGAGTTAGGAGACCCGGACTCGATTCCTCGAGTTGGTCTCCTACTGGACTCCAGAACCCGGTTACTTGTGCCCTTCTCCTTAGGTCTATCCTAGTGTGGAAAAGTAAATAATATACAATGGGTGACATCTTCCGCAACCTGGAAGTGCCCCAATAAAAGAATATTACATACAAGTTAATTTTACATGAATGAAAATGAAAAACTCTCATCTTACATAAAAACCCCGGCTATTCAAAACGCGACGATCCAATATAATATATCCAGCAACACATAACATCACATGTCATCAACGTAAGTAAATATGCGCATACCAATTGTCGTTGACATATAGCAACGAAACCGGTGATATCACATATTACACTTACAGTCGCAGAAAAGAAAGTGTAAAACTACAACAGTTGGAATCCGCAATCTCCTCAGACATCGCATGCCTGACAATGAATTTCTTAGACATCACATGCCTAACAATTATAAACCCCGCATTTTAGTCTCTTTATTGAAAACTCTTTTCAATATCAAGTCGGGCAATTCAACAAGATTCCCGAAAAACTGATCGAATGCACGTCGCAAACTTTAGTAGGCGGTCGCAAACTTTAGTAGGCGGCCGCACCCCCGATACCGTCGACGAAGTGCACTAAGGCGGAACACCGCTGCCGCGAGCACCCGAACGGATGCTTTCGGCGACGGGGTTCTCCTACAGTCACTTGGTCGGGGCTATGGGGCATGGCTGTCTATTAAGTTTACCTGGCGAGTATCCGCGAACGCTACGTGATTGCAACGGACTTTTGATCACATCAAAATCCCGTGGCAACCGATCAATCGAGACTAAAGTGCTATGTTTATAACATTCATATTAATTATCTCATAACTACTTGTGAATTCCAAATATTGTATCACATTCCAGATAAATAGAAAATGTTAAACTTTCCGATCGAACAATCAAACACCCAAGTTTTCCCGAAACAGCTCAACTCTTGAAATAAGTTCAAAAACATCCACTTCATGCCACAGTACCAACGGTCCAGCCATAGATGGGTCAAGCCAACGCCTCACATGTGGCACGCCGTACTGCCCCAAACCCTAAGGTTCAAAGGGCAGTTCAAGACGGTCACATAATCGAGTTAAGGTTTGTTGTCTTCAAGAGGGACCATCGCTTTACTTGCACTTCTTAGAACATTATTAAACTACGAAAAAATCCAACACTTGGAAATTTCCCGACAGGGGAAAAATTGGGTATTTATATCCGGTCGAACTTTTTAACATATTCAAAAAATATCCGGAAAACATAACAAAATTAAATTCTCCGATTTAATCGTCGATTACCAAATAAACCCCCAGAAAACTCAACACTTGAGTCAGTTTAAAAATACCCATAAAATAGCACTACAGAATATAAGAATTACTGTACCAAGAAAAAGATCCAATCCCTCCGTACGGCCGCGGATCCGCGGCCCAAGCACGGTACGGCCGCGGTTCCGCGGCGGTTTGGAAGGATTAGGAGCTCGTTTTTCACCATAATTCTTATTTTTCCCTGCTTAATTTTTCAGGTATTTTTAATTCAGAAAATACACAGTTTTGAAAAAATGTACAGAGAGGGGGTAAACTTGGACGTATCGGGTTCGTCCGGAGTTTTAACTTCGTTAACACATCGCCTAAAGCTCTAGTTAGGCTCTGATACCACTGTAGGGTTTTTAGGCACACTAAGAAGGTTCCACAAGGTATCAACCATGCCAAACAAAAATTTTCCGGTGCCGAGAAACCCTAAACTAGATCGTTAACTAGAAGTTAAGGAGAAAAGGAAGCAAGCAAACGACTTTGCTACTAAGTGAAAGGGATTACAACCTTTGTAGATCCGTTCCACCACTTCTTTAGCTCCGTGTTGACGTTCCTCAGCTGCGATCATCGGATCCCGGACTCTAGAAATGGTTTCGTCGGAGAAATGATCGGGCTAGGTCATTGACTTCGAGGCCGAAGATGATCTACGTCGGGGAGACTCAAACTCAAGTTATTCCTTCACTCGGTCGAAAACATTATGAAGAGAACACCCTCTACTACATGGAAAGTGGTAGAGGATGAAGAAAAAGGAAGTGGGTTCACTTTAGAATTTGATTTCTCACTCTTTTTCTCATGATGCCATTGGAGCTAGGAAGCATTTTCAAGCTTGATGAAGATGAAGAAGAAGAAAAGAATCATCTCCATTAAAAGAATAATATGAATACTTATCCTTTTAATCATGGCACCATGGTTCAGTTAAGCGCTCATGCTTAACTCATGTAGAGAATTAACCATAGCATAAGGTTAAGGGTTGGGTTAGCTAATATCTTAAGCAAATGACAAAAGAGTTGACTTTGTCAATGTTCATCAAGCTTCATGAAGCTTGATAACTTTGACCAAAGTCACACTCTTTTGTTATATGCTAATGAAAATAGTAAACCCTAATCTAACCTTGATATGGTTCAAGTCTCATACACACAACTTGTTTGTATCATCAAGCATGATACAAACATGTACACTTGCATATATCACATATAAACAATGTGCACATTCAAGTGAGAAAATCAATCTTAAGTGAACCAATACTAGTTATTGTAAAGTAATATATCAAATATATATAATTATACATTAAATCATTAAATCAACACTTGATTTAACGACCCGGTCATATCGCATATAACCGACTAATATCAATAGTAACAACTTATCGAATCAACACTTAATCCGATAACCCGGCTATATCGCATACAACCGATCAATGTCGAGAATAGAATACAGTATCACATACTGGTATTATTCTCGGTCCCGCACATATCTCATATGCGCTCCTATTTCGTTTCGCTTGAGCCAGAAAACCCCTGTGTAGGACTCTAAAGACTCGTCAATACGCCGGTAGCAGGTGATGATCATATCAAACACCCACAAGCCGCAAGCGGTCTGCTAAACGTAACGGCCACCCGGGTATTGAGCGATCATAAGATCAACGAGCAAGCCCGCTCACACTCCAGTGAATCCAACGAGTAACACTACTATACAGTCCGGTCTGTTCATCTGATATGTCGCATATCTCGTCTAGGGGTGGTAAACGTCAGACCCCAATAACTCGATAAGTCGTGTCGATATGAGGCTCATAACGGGTCGAGAAACTACTGGTAACACTTACCAGTAAATCTCTTAAAACAGCCTTGGCCAAGGACTTCCTCTTATAGCCAATCGAGCACTGCGCAACATCAACTCCCTATACCGGGAGAGACGAAACCCCTCCTATCGGTCATTGCCTCCATGTGATTCGGGACTGTACCCAAAAGCCACCTTTTTGCATGCCCTCTTGGACGTGGTATGATGGAAATCAGAGCACAGTGGGAATCACACAAGACTCTATGACGATCTCGGGTCCACAGACAAACCTGCACCAGTGTCACCAGAGAACTGCTATCTGACGTAAGGTATAATACCATCTGGGAGTTCTCGGCGAGTCCGTCCAGTGTACCCAGTCTCCACTGAGCACCCGTATATCATCTCTGATGTCAAACACCAATGGATATGGGATCATCCATCGCTCATCTATATGGGTCGAGAAGCTACACGATAGTCTACTCTGGTATATCGATGCCCTGTCTCGATACACCCACGACTAGGGACTTTGAAGGATGTACTTATGGACTACCATGTCCCCACTAGTATGATCCGCATCATAGTCCAGGTAGTCAAGTACACATCCTAAGGGCTTTACCAACATGTAACAGAGAGACAATCAGTGTACACGTTAAGGTAAAGAGTAACCAGATAGCATACTATCATATCGAGCAAGAAAGTCATCCCTATATATGTCCAAGCATCCACTACAATATACATCCTATGTATAGTAATGGCCTCTAGGGCATACATATAACTAACATCAACTATGCTCGATTTAAAATTTAGACGTGCCGAACAACCCTAACCAAGATCTTTACTAGAGATTAGGCGAAACAAAGCATGTTAAACACTTTAACACTAAGTGAAAAGGATTACAACCTTTGTAGTCCGGTCCTTCACTTCATAAGCTCCGTGTTGTGGTCCCTTCGCTGCGATCATCGAGTACCCGGACTCTAGAGAGGCTCCACGAAGAGAAAGATGCAAACTTGCTTCCGATCTTCGATAACGAAGATGATCTACCTTGAAGTTTCATTAACACAAGCTCTCATTTACTAATGAAGTGAACACCCTAATCTAATTGGCAAGAATAGATTAGGATGATGAAGTAGTATTTATGCTCTCATTTATTTTCTATTTCTCACTCATTTTCATCACTAAAGAAAAAGTTAGAAAGCTTTTCTTCAAGGAAGAAGAAGAAGAATATCCAAAACCTTTTGTGATTAATAATGAATAACTCAAGTGTGAGGTTAGAAATGCAACCATGCTATAAGTGAGAAGACTTAACCCATGTAGAGAAACAACTATGGTTAAAGGGTTGGGTTGGGTTAAGGAAATATCACAAAATATCCAAGTCAAAATCAAAACTTCAAGAATCTTCTTCAAAGCTTTATGAAAACTTAACATATATCGCATATACAATATTTCTTGTAACAAAATAAAATTAAACAATTAACATATATCGCATATATATCAATGTATTACCCGAGTGAGAAAAAGAATCTTTTAGTGAGAAAAATATATAATTATACATTAAATTATCGAATCAACACTTGATCCGATAATCCGGCTATTTCACAAATAACCGGCTAATATAATCTGTATCTGTTCATCGAATCAACACTTGATCCGATGACCCGGCTATATCACATATACCCGGCCGATATCTCATATCGTAAGAATCTAATACGGTATCACATACATGTATTGTTCTCGGTCCCGCACATATCATATATATGCTCCTACTCCGTTTTGCCTGAGCCAAGAAACCTCTATGTAGAACTCTAAAGAATCGTCAAGACGCCGGCAGTAGGTGATGATAATATCAAACACCCACAAGCTGCAAGCGGTCAGCTAAACGTAACAGCCACCCAGGTATTGAGCGATCAGAAGATCAACAAGCAAGCCAGTACTTTCTCCCGCGAATCCAATCAGTAACGCTCCCATACAGTCCCGTCTCTTCATCTGATATGTCGCATATCTCGCCTATGGGTGGCAAACGTCAGACCCCAGTAGCTTGATAAGTCGTGTCGATATGAGGTCTATAACAGTTCGAGAAACTACTGATAACACTTACCAGTAAATCTCAGCAACCCTGGCCAGGGATTTCTAGTTATAGCCAATCGAACACAGTGCAACATCAACTCCCTATACCGGGAGAGACGAATCCCTTCCTATCGCTCATTGCCTTCATGTGATTCGGGACTGTACCCAAAAGCTACCTTTTTGCACGCCCTCTTGGACGTGGTATGATGGAAATCAAAGCACAGTAGGAATCACACAAGACTCTATGACGATCTCGGGTCTATAAACTAACCTGTACCAGTGTCACCAGAGAATTGCCATCTGACGTGAGGTATAATACCATCTGCGAGTTCTCTGCGAGTCCGTCCAGTGTACCCAGTCTCCACTGAGCACCCGTACACCATCCTTGATATCAAACACCGATGGATATGGGATCATCCATCGCCCATCATATGGGTCAAGATGCGCATACGCTAGTCTACTCTGGTGTATCGATGCCCTGTCTCGATACACCCTCGACTAGGAACAGTTATAAGATGTACTCGTCGACTACCGTGGCCCCACTAGTATGATCTCATCATAGTCCGAGTAGTCGAGTACATATCCTAAGGGCTTTATCAACATGTGAGAGTAAGACAGTAAACTAATATAAGTCAATATGTTAAGATAAAGAGCAACCAGATAGCATACTATCATGTCGAGCAAGAAAGTCCTCCCTATATATGTCCAAGCATCCACTACAATATACATCGTATGTACAGTAATGGCCTCTAGAGCATACATATAACTAACAATCTGCCACTTGCACTAGGGCCATCTGTTGTGGTATCGCATACCCAACAATCAGCTGTGGTTGAAGTATCCCATCCTCAACCATCCCATAATAGTCTCTACTGGGAAATTGGCCTTTGTGAGTGGATCCACATTGTTGTCCTCTGTGTCTACTCTCCTAACTTCGATCTCCCTGGAGATCAACCATCTCCATGATCAGGCGGCACTGCCTAAGAATTATATCTGGATTTCTGATGGGACGGGGATTCCTAGGCCAAAGCCAAAACTCCATTATCACACAATGGTTGGAACGAAGTTCATCTCATGAACAAATTTATATCCAGACTGCCTCTTTGGTAGCATCCTTGGTAACGATGTATCTTGCCTTTAATCGTCTAGTAAGTCACGGTATCTAGATTGGAACTCTTCTAACATATCTTCCCTCCACTGAGGATAAAGACAATGCCTGTGAATGACATTCAGTCGTCCTTATCACCCTGGAGCCTTTCCAGTGATTCTCCCCAGGATCGATTGATACCATCTCACTACAACTAGTGAGAATCCTAACATCCAATTAGATCTATCTCATAGATCCATAACCCAGGATTTAGGAGGTATCACCTTGATCCTATATGGAGAATCCTTGTGATAAGCGGAGATTGACCAAGCGTAGCATAGGAAACTTCTTTCCTATCAAGAGTATGTCATCCACGTACTCTACGGGGATCATCACCATACTCCCTACTACCTTTTTGTATATACAAGGTTCATCTACCATTTTGATGAAGTCAAACTCTTTGACTACCACATCAAAACAGACGTTCCAACTCCGCGATGCCTGCTTTATCACATAAAATATCTTGCACACGTTTCTGCTGCTCCCACTATCTACGAAACCCTTTGGCTGTGTACTTATAGACGCTCTCTTCCGAAACATCATTTAGAAAAGCAGTTATGATACCCAACCACCAGATATCATAGTTAAGGTATGTAGCAGTGGCAAGTAGGATCTGGATGGACTTAAGCATAGCTTTGAAAGTCTCAACTTTTCATATACACCAAGTAATCTTCTCAAGATATACTTGCTCCTGATGGGGATTTAACCCTTCGGATAAAGCAACCAAAGTCCATACTTTTTTGGTGTATAAGGATTCCATCTTAGATCGCTAAGCATCCAGCCATTCTCACAGAGTCCCTACTCCTGATGGCCTGCTCGAAACTAGTTGGGTCATCATCTCATGATGCAATCCTCGCTCCCACTGTCATAGAGAAACCGAAGTATCTTTCAGGTGGGTGAGGAACCCTACTAGATCGGCAGAGAGGCTGAGGTTCGTTAGAAACTATTGAATCCTTTGGTTCTACCAAATCATCAGCTGCAGTTTGTATAGCTGGAAGTGTTTCCAGTTCTACCTCATGACCACTAATTTCTTCACAAGAAATTCCCTTTCACAAAGGTAGCATGTTGAGAAACAAAACATCTTTTGTTCCTCGGTTAGGTAGAAGATATTCCCTTGAGTATGCTTGGGATATCCAACAAACTTCTACAGAACTGATTTTGCCTCGAGCTTGTCCGGATTATGCTTTTAGACATAGGCTGGACAACCCCAAATCTTAACATACTTAAGATATAGGCTCTTCCCATTCCATATCACATATGAAGTGGTAGGCAACTGATTTGACTAGAACCCTATTCAATAGGTATGCAGCTTCTCAAGTGCATAACTCCCAAAAGGAAATAGGAAACCCAGTAGTACTCATCATAGAGCGTACCATATCAAATAGGGTGTATTTGTTCCGCCCCGATACACCAACGTGCTGTGGTGTATACGGAGGAGTAATGCTGAGAGAGAATCTCAATCCCCTTTAGAATAGTCCTGGAATCCCGTGCTAAAGTATTCTCCTCTTTGATCTCATTAAAGGACATAATACTTATACCCGTTTTTGGTTCTCTACTTCTAACTTATATTCTTTGATAATCTCAATAGTTTCGGACTTGTGTTTCAACAGGAACATATGTCTGAATCTTGAGAGATCATCAGTGAATGTAATGAAGTACAAAGAACCGGTCTTGGCATGTGTAGACAGGGGACCTTCATACATCAGCATGTATCAATCCCAAGAGTTCACTAACTCTTTCTCTATTTCCAATAAACAGAGCTGTGGTCATCTTATCTTTGTGACATGACCGGCAAGTTTCACAAGATGTAAATTCAAACTAATTTAAATATGCATCTAAATGTAACTTCAGCTAGTCGGGTCACATTGATATGACCTAGTCTACAATACCTCAAGAAGGATTTGTTCATTTATGAACTCTTTCTCTTGTGTGTGTTCTGTATACTAAGAACTGTGGTTTGATTTAGAATGTCTATGCTTTTAGATAACGTGCCTGAACCGATCAACTCTTGATATAGGAAATGTTCAAAACATTATCCAACAATACAAAATTATATCCTTCTTTACTAATAAAGAGACTGATATGATGTTTTATATCAGGTTCGGTATCTAATAACATTCGTTCAAAATCAATGTATTTTTTAATACAGGGTGATAACTATCAACAGACTTGGCTGCAACACTTGCACCGTTTCTATCTCATGAAATTTATCACTCGTTCTCAGTTCTCTACCTATCTGTAGCCCATGTAACAAATTACATATGTAGGATCCTGATCCGGTATCAAATACCCAGGACGTAAAGGATATTGAGAAACAGTTCTGTGTAATGAACACACCCGAAGAAGATGCATCAGTATGCACTTTCTTCATTTGGGTGGCACGGGAATTCTGGTAATCCCCTATTTCCTGCTCTGTCTTATAACAATTATAAGTTGGAGCGGGACCAACATTCCTTAGCGCAGTATAACAAGCGGGTTCGGTCAATACATCCGTATTATTATCTTGATTATGGCGTGACATGCTCGCTACCTGGAGAGAGAGAGAAGAAAACACTCAGCATGCGCTTTTAGAAGATTAGATTGGTTATCAATTTATCTAATCAGGATGGCTCCCACTGTTTTAGTCAAATCTTCCTTCAAACCCTAAAAGGAAAGACTAGCCGGGATTAATTACACGCCACAAGTTCGCCAATCTTTCAGCCAAGCCAGTGCCGGTACTTTGAGGGAGGTTCCTCGTGCTTTCGCACGGACCTAATTAAAGTAAACCTCGTTTTCCCAGGGGCGTAACCCCATTAACACCTTTCTAGACACCTACTCGATCGGCTAATTGTAATGTGTAAAACTTTCCCAGGAGTAAATCTTACTCGCAGTGGGTATCGGGATCCAACTATCTCATAGAAGGTATTCAATCTCTTTGCAAATTTCAACACTTGAAATTCCCAATAATATTTTACCCCTAGCGTCCTATGACCTTGACGCAGGCCAACAAACTATAGTCCGCTAGTCAAGTTCAACCCGTCATTTCCTGATTGAATTAAACCTACCCGCACGACCCTTGATGCAGGCTAACAAAGTCGCACGACTACCCTAACTCAATCGCATCATATGCTTTAGCAGATAAGCATAAATAGCTACTGAACACTACGCCTTGACGTAGGCCAACAAACGCAGTACGAATACTTTGAATTACTTATGTGAAATGACGGTGGGCTACGACAGATTTTTAAGAAAACCCTTTGCGTAATGAACTTGATATCGTTGTAGAATCGAGTGATTTAAATGGAATGTTTTTTAGGCCTTTTCTAGTTTTGCTAAAGAGGTCACTCCAGGTGAAGGGATCGTCGGCTCGTTTCTCATCGAATAAGGTGCAGGATATTTCATAAATACCGCTGTGCAAAGCAAGAACTATAAAAGCAATCAAAATACAAACTGAGTGTGTAGCATCTGCTAGTTTCGCTAAAGAGGTCACTCCCGGTGAAGGGATCTCGGCTCTTTCCTTATCAAATAAGGTGTTGGATATTCTACAAGGAATACCGCTATGCAAAGCAAGAACTAGAGCTACCAGTTTTTAAACAAGTTTCTACAACATATTTAGGTTTCTTTTATTTCATTAATCTCATTAATGAAGTCCCATTTTATTATTCTTCACAAGCATCACATTTGAAACGAAATCAACAATATATAATATATATCTCATATAAATAATATAAACATTCGTCTCAGGCAGTAATATGATCTCGTCACAGAACATTGCAGCAGAAGAACATATATGAAATATTAGATATACTAGGAGGTCCGTGTTTTTAATACGAGCCTGTATAAAACACGGATTCCACGGTCGCGATGAATAGCCAAACCCACATCCCTAGACCCCTACGAGAGCGGCAAGCAACACTGTCAATTCTAGGGTTAGGAGACCCGGTCTCGACCCCTCGAGATGGTCTCCCACTGGACCCTAGAACCCGGTTACTTGTGCTCCCCGTCTTGGGTCTACCTAACGCGGAAAAGTAAATAATATACAATGGTGACAACATCCTCAGCCCGGAAGTGCCCCAATAAAAGAATATTACATACAAATGAATTTTACATGAATGAAAATGAAAAACTCTCATCTCACATAAAACCCCCGGCTATTCGAAACGCGACGATCCAATATAACATATCACAGCAACACATAATATCGCATATCATCAACGTAAGTAAATATGCGTATCCCAATTGTCGTTGATGTATAGCAACGAAACCGGCGATACACCACATATTACACTTACGATCACAGAAAAGAAAGTGTAAAACTACAACAGTTGGAATCCACAACCTCCTTAGACATCGCATGCCTAACCAAATGAATTCCTTAGACATCTCATGCCTAACAATTATAAACCCCGCATTTTAGTCTCATTATCGAAAACACTTTTCAGTATTAAGTCGGGCAATTCAACAAGATTCCCGACATCCTGATCGAATGCACGTCGCAAACTTTAGTAGACGGTCGCACCCCCGGATGCCGTCGACGAAGTGCACTAAGGCGGAACACCGCTGCCGTGAGAACCCGAACGGATGCTTTTGGCGACGGGGTTCTCCTACAGTCACTTGGTCGGGGCTATGGGGCGTTGCTATCTATTACGTTTACCCAGCGAGTATCCGCGTACGCTACGTGATTGCGACGAACTTTTGATCACATCAAAATTCCGTAGCAACCGATCATCTGAGACTAAACTGCTAGATTTATAACATTCAAATTAGTTATCTCATAACTACTTGTGGATTCCAAATATTGTATCACATTCCAGATAAATAGACAATGTTAAACTTTCCGATCGAATGATCAAACACCCAAGTTTTCCCAAATGGCTCAACACTTGAGCAGAGTTTAAAAGCATCCATCACATGCCACAGTACCAATGGTCCAGCCGTAGAAGGGTCAAACCAACGCCTCACATGTGGTAACGCCGTACTGCCTCAAACCCTAAGGTTTAGAGGCGGTTCAGATGGTCACATAATCGAGTTAAGGTTTGTGTTCTTCTAGAGGGTCCACCGCGTTACTTGCACGACTAAGAACGTTCTTAAACTACGGAAAAAAATCCAACACTTGGAAATTTTCCGGAAGGAGAAAAAGTGAGTTATTGATATCCGTTCGAACTTTTTAAAACGTTCTAAAAATTACCTGGAAAACTAAACGAAATTAAACTTTCCGATCGAATCAACGAAAACAAAAGATCTCCAGAAAACTCAACACTTGAGTAAGATTAAAAAGACCCAGAAGCTTGTACAATCACCTATGGATATACTCTGCAAATACCTGTCCCCAATTCACTGTTATGGCCAAGGAACCGCCGCGACAAGCAGGTTCTTGCCGCGGTTCCGCGGCACAATGAGAGACTTGGGGGCTCATATTTCACCACCATCCTTAAAATTTCCTCCTGATTTTTTTGAGTATTTTTAATGCAGAAAAAATCACATTTTTACAAAATTTCCAGAGAAGGGTAAAAGCCGGGGTTTCAGGGTTCGATCGGACTTTAAACTTCGCCTAGACAGCGCCTAAAGCTCTAGCTTGGCTCTGATACCACTGTAGGGTTTCTAGGCACTGTCACAAGGGTCTACGAGGCATCAACCATGCCCATTTAAAATGTAGACGTGCCGAACAACCCTAACCAAGATCTTTACTAGAGATTAGGCGAAACAAAGCATGTTAAACACTTTAACACTAAGTGAAAAGGATTACAACCTTTATAGTCCGGTCCTTCACTTCATAAGCTCCGTGTTGTGGTCCCTTCGCTGCAATCATCGAGTACCCGGACTCTAGAGAGGCACCATGAAGAGAAAGATGCAAGCTTCCTTCAGATCTTCGATAACAAAGATGATCTACCTTGAAGTTTCATTAACACAAGCTCTCACTTACTAATGAAGTGAACACCCTAATCTAATTGGAAAGAATAGATTAGGATGATGAAGTAGGATTTATGCTCTCATTTATTTTCCATTTCTCACTCATTTTCATCACTAAAGAAAAAGCTAAAAAGCTTTTCTTCAAGGAAGAAGAAAAAGAATATCCAAAACCTTTTGTGATGAATAATGAATAACACAAGTGTGAGGTTAGAAATGAAACCATGGTATAAGTGAGAAGACTTAACCCATGTAGAGAAACAACTATGGTTAAAGGGTTGGGTTGGGTTAAGGAAATATCTTGTAAAATATCACAAAATATCCAAGTCAAAGTCAAAACTTCAAGAAGCTTCTTGAAAGCTTTATGAAAACTTAACCCTAATCCAAACCTTAACCAAATTTAAACTCCACAAAACATGTTGCATTTATAACCATAATATGTTCCAATATTATATATCACATATACAATATTTCTTGTAACAAAATAAAATAATACAATTAACTTTTATCGCATATATATCAATGTATTACCCAAGTGAGAAAAAGAATCTTTTAGTGAGCTTATATTAGTTAATGTAATTTAATATATCAAATATATAATTATACATTAAATTATCGAATCAACACTTGATCCGATAATCCGGTTATTTCACAAATAACCGACTAATGTAATCTGTATCTGTTCATCGAATCAACACTTGATCCGATGACCCGGCTATATCACATATACCCGGCCGATATCTCATATCGTGAGAATCTAATACGGTATCACATACACGTATTGTTCTCGGTCCCTCACATATCATATATGTGCTCCTACTCCGTTTTTCCTGAGCCAAGAAACCTCTGTGTAGGACTCTAAAGAATCGTCAATACACCGGCAGTAGGTGATGATCATATCAAACACCCACAAGCTGCAAGCGGTCAGCTAAACATAACAGCCAACCAGGTATTGAGCGATCAGAAGATCAACAAGCAAGCACGTACTTTCTCCCGCGAATCCAAACAGTAACACTCCCGTACAGTCCGGTCTTTTCGTCTGATATGTCGCATATCTTGCCTAGGGATGGCAAACGTAAGACCCCAGTAGCTAGATAAGTCGTGTCGATATGAGGTCTATAGCAGTTCGAGAAACTACTGATAACACTTTCCAGTAAATCTCAGCATGTAATTCAATGTACAACACCCCACGACTTGCGGGGAGGCGGAATAATGAAAAACGATCTTGTTTTATGCGTAAACATCGACTAACCGAGAATCTTTGCTTAAACAATAACTAACAAGAAACCATAGAAGAGTTAACTACTATGATAAGTGATTATACCTAAAGAACCGTGTCCTTCGTCACTCCGTTCTCCACGTCCTCTCCGGCCTTCTCTATGTAGTAGATGATCCACCCGAGAGCTTTACTACAAGCTTCACCTCTAACTTGAGGTAACTAGGTTTCTTAAATCGCTAATCTAAGTAACCTAGGTGATATAGAGATTGGTTAAGGATTAAGTAGTCTACTCTAATCCTTGATCTCAACACATGAGAGGGGAGGATTAGGGTTTGAAGAGGGAGAGCTTGAGGAGAGAGAAAGTGAGCAAGAGAATGGAATGAGATAATGATCTCTCATAATATATATGAAGCATTAACAATATCAAGATAAATCAAATAAATGATTTAACAACCATGCTCCATAAATATCTAATGGGTGATTCATCTCCATGAGTCATTAAGCATTTATGATGCATTAATGACAAGGATGAATCACTCAAATGAGTCACTAATCTCATTTAATGCATATGCCACCTTAACCCCCAAGTCACCATCTTCTAGAAGCTTCTCGCGTAATTACGAGAACGCCCCTCCTATCCGTGAAAACACGGAAAAACTTTAGACTGTATAAATCCAATAACCGGATACTAGAAACTGACTTAAACCAAAGCCGGCTAGTAAAAACTGTCCGGATGTCATACGTGCGTAAACAAACGTATGCGTCCGAACCCTTGTCGTAAAACCATACGTCCTCTATATCGTTTCGCCTGGAGAAAGGAAACTCTCTGTATGGGACTCTAGAGACTCAACTACTACACTGGCAGTGGGTTTAACCACAGACCGCAAGCGGTACTAGCTGTACGTAACGGTCCCCAGGTAGATGTCGATAAGAAGGCCGATGAGGAAACCCATCCGAACTCCTATTGAGTCTGATGTAACAATCTCCGTATAGTCCGGTCTGTTCGTCTAAGACTATCGCATATCGGGCCTAGGGGGCGGCAAGCGTCAGTCCCCTAATAGCGGTATAAGTCGTGTCGGAGCGAAGCCCATTACACCCTGAGAAACTACTGGAACCTACCAGCAAATCTCGCTTGCCCTGGCCAGGGACTTTGCGTAATGGCTCTCTGACACAGCGCGATATCAACCCCCAATACCGGGAGAGACGAATCCTGTCTAACCGCCACTGCCTCTAAGTGCTCGGGACTGCACCCAACTGCTACCTGTTTGCATGACTCCTTTGAGCCGTGGTAGGGTAGCAATCTAAGAACAGTGGGACACACTCGAGACGAAGTAGCAGTGTCAAGTCTGCGGACTATGCTGTACTCATGTCACCTGGGAACTGTTAATTGACGACTGGTATAAAACCAACCAACAGTTCCCTGTGAGTCCTGTCCGGTGTACCCATAACCTAACAGGCACCTGCATACTATCTCCAGTACGACGTACTGACGGCTGTGGGACAGACCATCTCCCCAACTGGGATGAGTGTAACGTTTTGAAAATCGTTTCGGTGTAATTTCGGAAAATCGGTAAAATAAGGGGGGTTTCCGTAAAAAGTCAAAATGTAAATATCTTTAATATAAAATTAAATATACATATTCTAGCTATGTAATTACTAGTATTTGGTGTTTATTGAGCCACTGGTAAAATTTCTAATTTTCTGAAAAAATTTCCGAAATTAATTATTTTAATATTATTTTAAGCCGTCACTAATACATTTAATTAGGGAAAATTACAAACTGGATTGAGTTGAAACGAATTTTGTGCATCATAACATATTAAACAAAATTTTATCATGTGGTTTTTGAAATGAAATGGAACTGTCAAACGATGTTAGAAAATATCGACGAAAAATGCTAAAATTGTGAAGTTAATTAATGTAATTGAGATAAGGGGGTATTTCCTTCAATGGGAACTTGCTACACACACCCCCGCACTCACACACCCCCATTTTTCCTCCTCTTTTATGCAGAATTCAGCAGCCCTCCCCAATTGTTTTCCCACTTCAAGTAAAAAAGAAAATGAAAAAGGAAACAAGAAATTAAAGAAAACTAATAAAGAATGAGGTATGGGTTTTGTTGACTTGGGGTTTTTTCCTTGACTTGGCCATAATTCCCTCACCACACTCCCTCATCCTTCCCTCATTTTCTGGCCGAAAATGGCAGCCCCATCTGTTAGTGTATATGCCCTAGAGGCCATTACTGTATCATACTAGTTTGTATATTAGTTAATGGAAGCTTGGGATATTCACCTTGTATAAACAATCTTGCTCAATATAGTAGTATGCTACTTGGTTTGTTTCTACTTCAATGTGTACATGTGTTTATTTTAATATATCACCTATACACATTAGTGGAGCCCTTAGGATCTTTGCTTGATTACCAGCGATGTGATGGCGTCACACTAGTGGGGCTGGGTAATCTATAAGCACATCCTTATGCAGGTCCCTGGTCGCAGGACTATCGAGACAGGGCATCGATACTCCGGAGTAGATAGCGCATGCGCTTCTCATCCCAGTGTAGGAGACGGTCTGTCCCACAGCCGTCGGTACGTCGTACTTGAGATAGTATGTGGGTGCTCGTTGGGTTACGAGTACACTGGACAGGACTCGTCGGGAACTGACTAGTTGGTATTATGCCTATCGTCAGTTATCAGTTCCCAGGTGACATGAGTACAGCTTAGTTCGCTGACTTGACACTGTCACTTCGCCTCGAGTGTGTTCCCACTGCACTTTGACTACTACCCTACCACGGCTCAAAGGAGTCGTGCAAACAGGTGGTAGTTGGGTGCAGTCCCGAAGCACTTGGAGGAAGTGACGGTTAGACAGGATTCGTCTCTCCCGGTATTGGGGGTTGACATCGCGCTGTGTCTAGGAGAGCCATTACACGAGTAGTCCCTGGCCAGGGCAAACGAGATATACTGGTAGGCTTCCAGTGTTATCTCAGGGTGTTTTGGGCTTCGCTCCGACACGACTTGTACCGCTATTGGGGGACTGACGTTCACCGCCCCCTAGGCCCGCCATGCGATGTATCAGACGAACAGACCGGACTGTACGGAGAATGTCACATTCAGGCTCAGTAGGAGTTCAGATGGGTTTCGCCTCGTCAGTCTTCTTGTCGGCATTACCTGGGGACCGTTACGCACAGCTAGTGCCGCTTGCGGTCTGTGGTTAAACCCACTGCCAGCGTAGTGTCGAGTCTTTAGAGTCCCACACAGAAAGCTTTTCGCCTTTAGGCAAAAGAGTAGAGGTCGCATGGTTTTGCGACAGGTCGCATGGTTTTGCGACAGGGTTCGGTCACATCCGTGCACTTGTGCACGTACAGTGTCCGGACAGTTTACACTAGCGGGCTTTGGTTTAACCCAGATCCTAGTGTACGTTTTGGGATTGGATATATCCAGTTTGCATTCGTGTTCCTCGGAACACGGATGCGGATGTGTATGCACAGTTGACGGGGAGACAGAGGCAACGGATTCTCATTAGGGTTGTTGACAGTTGACCGTTGACTATTGACTTTTTGATCAACCCTAATGAGAATATGATATGTGATTAACAATTATATTAATTAAGTATTATGGTCACATGGTTGTTGAGGGATTGACTTTGTTGACTTGTTGACTTTTGTTGACTTGTTGACTTTGTTGACCGGTTGACTAGGCTTGACTAGTTGACCATCATGATAACCATAGCTATCATTTCATGGCAAAGACTTTTGCTTACTTGCTCTTTTGTGCAAAATGAGTGCATGAAATGATATGGCTATGGTTGCTTAAACCATCACATAATACTTGATTGATATGATGAGTTATGATGGTTATGGATTATGAGAGGGTGAAAGAAAAAAGAGAGGCTCATTCTCACTTGACCATTCTCTCTCTTGTTCTTGAGCTCTCATACTCTTGCTCTCACCTTCTTCCTCTTGCTCCCTCTCTTGACTCTATGGTTCACTTGTCTCATGAGTTGAGAACCAAGAACCATAGATAAAATCCCATACAAACTCTTCTCTACTCACTCTAGTTCACAAGGTTTAGCAAACCGAGTGAACTAGTTTCTTCAAAGTTCGAAGAAGGAGCCAAAGTTTGGAGCTTTCAGGTGGATCTATCTTCGGTGTAAGGAGACGACGGGAAGAAGCCGATCCGGACCACCATCGGAGCTTAGAGACGAAGGAGTTCAAGACAAGCAAGGTATAAACCCCCTAACCGAGTAGTTAATGACTCCTAGTTAGGTTGTTAGTTAGATGTTTAACAAAGATCTAGGTTTTAAGTCTATGTTACCACCTCTAGAAAAATCGTTTTTTAACAAATTCCGCATGCCCGAAAGTACCGGGAGAGGTAGCATGGACTTACAGTGGTATCAGAGCCAGGTTAAACTCTATCTAACATGTTAGCAAGTAACTAGAAGATCGATCAAAGAAAAAGTCACGAAAACGAACCCGAGAATTTCAAGTTTCTGCCGATTTTTATTCTGTTCAAAAGTTGATAATTTTCATCTTAAAAATCGGCTCAGGCTTTTGTGTGAACACCCACCAAATTTGGTCCAACGATCGAGTCAAAGCGCCGTGGAAACGCGGCGGGAGCACGCTCCCGCCGCGGTTCCGCGGCCGAGTTGACTCGGCCGAGGTCCATCTTTGGTGCAGTGTATTTCTGTGGTTGTTTTGGGATTTTTGGAATATATATTTTCTGCCCAGATTTTCCAGAACGAAAATTTTATTTTTGGGGTCCTGAAAATCCGTATTTTTGATTGAACTTCTAAAAGAATTAAGCTGACGGGTTTTTCTGTGATGTGATATTTGTGTTGAACGTCTACTAATCGCTATATGTCGATTAGTGGGGGTTATACAAATCTGTGATCTGTAATGTTGCTGGAATGTGTATATGAATATGTTGGATTGTCGCGGGTGAATAGCCGGGGGGTTGTGAGACGAGAGTTTTTCTTTTCTTTCAATTCATGTAAATTTGTAAATTGATGTAATAATTATTTTGTATGGCAGCACAACCGGGTCGGGGTTGTAGCCGTCATTGTATAATTTCTTTTTACTGTTTTTGCTCATAGGATAGACCCATGGAGGGGGTGCACAAACTACCGGGTATGCCGAAGTGCCGAGTGGCCTACACACGGGGATGAGGGAGGTTGCTTCGCTTCGGGTACTTGGCGGGTAGTTTGCCTCACCCGTAGGTGTCTTGGATGGGGTATTGGCTATTCACCGCGACCGTGTAATCTGCTTTTCGTTACAGGCTCGTACGAATTGCAGGTTCCTAGTATATCCAATGTGTTCATCTGTGATCTGAAATGGCTATCATTGCAATATATCTATATATGATATTATTTAGGCGTTGCTTATGTTTTACAGCCGCGCTAGCCCAGCCCCCGCTCTGTCGTTAGTTAAGTAACCTAACGGGTAATGACGGAGCCCAGTGGCGAATGCGAATGGCATAAGCGTACGTCATATTTTGGTTGTTTTCTGCAATGGTAGGATTAAATGATGGGACGCATTAAAAGAACTAATGCAAGAATATCACGCATTAAAAGAACTAATGCAAGATAATAAACCAAGTTAAAATCGTTGGAACACTTTCGAAAAACCACTCGGTTCTTTTCAAAACTAACTTTTAAATGCGGAGCTTGAGCCACTCCTTTTAAAAGCTATCTCGTTCCATCGACTATATCAAGTTCACTACGTTCACGGTTTCGCCAAAACCATTCGTAGCCCTCCGTCATTTCGTATGAATATTCAATAGTATTCAAGCTGTGTTTGTTGACCTTCGTCAAGGCATAGTGATTGGTAGCTGTTGGGTATTCATATG
This sequence comes from Agapanthus africanus, assembly GCA_030015575.1. Classification (NCBI taxonomy): domain Eukaryota; kingdom Viridiplantae; phylum Streptophyta; class Magnoliopsida; order Asparagales; family Amaryllidaceae; genus Agapanthus; species Agapanthus africanus. The sequence continues at coordinate 145,430,444 of CM057343.1, read as the reverse complement.
TAGCATAGATAGATGCGTTGGTTTGGGACATTCCCATTACCTTATTGACCTTCGTCAAGGGTATATACGGGTGGGTTCAAATTAACCTGGATAATGACGGGCAGAACTTGACATGTGACTTATGATTTGTTGACCTTCATCAAGGTCATAAGAGCATGGGGCAAAAATCCACATCGGGAGTTTCAAAAGAACTGAAACTTGCTAGTGTTGCATACCATTTGGAGTGTGATGATTCTGGTAGGATTCCTTCAGTTTCGTCACGCGATGATATTTGGATCCCGATCCTACTGTGAGTATATGCTACTCCTCGGGAAATTTTTCACTAAACGATCAATGCTATAAACCTAGTAGGTGCCTAGAAAGGTGTTAGCGGGGCTACGCCCCCAGGGAAAAGAGGTTCTTGAATTAAGGAACTTCGCGAAAGCGTTGGAAAACCTCCCTCGAAGTACCGACACTGGCCTGGCTGAATGGTTAAGCAAGTATTGTACGGTGAGATTGATCCTGACTAATTCTTCCTTTTTGGTTTGAGGAGGGATTCGAGATACAGTGGGAGCCATCCTGTTTAGACAAACTAAAAACCACTCTAAACTTGCAAGAGCATCATGCTGAGTGTTTCTTCTTCTCTCTCCTAATTGCAGCGACCAATCGACATGACTGGACTTAAGTTACTCCTAGATAAAAATATACTGACAGGGCCAAACTACAAAGATTGGCTCAGGAATGTCAAGATGGCAATCACTTACGACAAGCTGGGGTATCTTCTTACCACCAAAGCTCCCCCTGTCCCTGGTCCCACTTCCAGTGTCGCGGATAAGGAAATCCGTAAGACTTGGGAGATTGATAGCGCGAAGGCCAAGTGCCTCGTACTTGCCTCTATGGACAATGAACATCAGAGGAGGCACGAGAATATGGACTTGGAATCCATATTTCTTCATACAAAAGAACTGTATGGAGAGCAATCTCGTATCGCAAGATACGAAGCATCGAAAAAGTTTTTTTCGGCAAGGATGGCCGTCGGATCATCAGTAGCAGAGCACGTGCTTAAGATGATCGGCTACATTGAGGAGCTCGCGGACCTAGGAACCACATTGGAGAGTGAGCTCTATACAGACTTAGTCCTCCAGTCCCTTCCTTCCACTTACGCCCAGTTTATACTGAACTTCAACCTACAAGAAAAAGAGGTTGAACTTTCAGAGCTCCTCAACATGCTGAGGAGCGCAGAGGGCACCCTACAGAAAAGTAGGGAAACATCCACTTTGTTTGTAGGAGGATCATCTTCTTCTAGGTCCAAGGCGAAAGCCAAGGGAAAGAAGAAGAAAGCCTCCGCCAGACCAAGGGGCGGTGTTAGTAAAGTGGATACGAAGGGAAAAGCAAAAGCAACAAAGAAAGCGGGGAAGCTTGTGGATAAGGAAGAATGCTTCTATTGTCATAAGAAAGGACACTGGAAGAATGATTGCAGGGCCTGGAAGGCCAGAACACCGGAATTGAAGCAGGTTGCAGCTTCAGCTTCAGGTGTGTATGTTATTGAAAACTGTCTTTCAATAAACTCTACTTCCTGGGTATTGGATACCGGATCAGGATCTCATATCTGTAATTCTTTGCAGGCGTTGAGAAACCGAAGGGTTTTGAAGGCAGGAGACATGACCCTCAGAGTTGCGAACGGAGCTAGCATGGATGCTAAAGCCGTGGGGGACTATCACCTGGAAATGTCAGATGGACATGTTTTGGTTTTGCGTAATTGCTTTTTTGTACCCAACGCAACTTGTAATATCATTTCTGTATCTTTAGTTTCTAAAGAAGGTTATGAATTTGCGTTTGTAAGTAATGTTGTAAACATTCACCTTAATCAAGTTTTGATTGGGTCAGGTACATTGAGTAATGGTATATACGAATTAAACCAACCACAGATTTTCAACGTCCAGAATACACACAAAAGAAAGTCTCCGGAAATAAATCAGACTTTCTTATGGCATTGTAGACTGGGTCACATCAATGAGAGAAGGTTGACTAAGTTACATACTGAAGGATATTTGGATTCGTTCGAATATCAATCGTATGCCACTTGTCAATCCTGTCTCAAAGGAAAGATGACAAAGACTCCGTTCACTGGACACGGAGTAAGAGCGAGCGAGCTCTTGGGACTCGTACACAGCGACGTGTGCGGTCCAATGTCTACACATGCGCGAAGCGGTTATTCTTACTTCATCACTTTTACGGATTACTTCTCAAGGTACGGTTATGTCTTCTTAATGAAACATAAGTCCGAAACCTTTGGAAAATTCCAGGAATATAAGAATGAAGTAGAAAAACAAACCGGCAAAGGTATCAAGATCATAAGATCGGATCGAGGTGGTGAATACTTAAGTGCCGAGTTCCTGGACTATTTAAAAGAGAACGGAATACTCTCTCAGCTTACTCCTCCATACACTCCGCAACATAACGGTGTATCGGAGAGACGGAACCGAACCCTATTGGATATGGTACGGTCCATGATGAGTAACGCTGAATTACCGCGATCATTCTGGGGATATGCACTAGAAGCAGCTGCGTATCTATTGAACAAGGCTCCCACCAACACTGTGCCTACCACCCCATATCAGATGTGGACTGGGAAGAAACCCTGTCTTAAGTATCTTAAGGTATGGGGATGTCCAGCTTTTGTAAAAAAGCAGCATGCGGACAAGCTCGAGGCACGTTCAGTACAGTGTAAGTTTGTGGGATACCCAAAGAACTCCAGGGGGTATCTTTTCTATTCCGCTGAGGAACAAAAGGTTTTTGTTTCTCAGCATGCCCGCTTCTTGGAAACTGAGTTTTTGGAAACCCAGATAAGTGGGAGCACAATAGAACTGGAAGAAATTCCAGAACCACAGACTATTACTGAAAGCTTAGTGGAGCCAGAGGGTTCAAAAGAACAGGACATTCCTACGCCGCTCCGCAGGAGTAGTAGGCAGTCTCATCCGCCCGAGAGATACTACGGTTTTCTCATAGACGGGGATAGAGAGGATTGCATCATAGATTATGATGAGCCTACTAGCTTCCAGCAGGCCGTTCAGAGCGTTGACTCAGTAAAATGGCTGGATGCAATGCGGACCGAGATAGAGTCCATGTACACCAACAAAGTATGGACGTTGGACATTGCTCCAGATAGGGTAAAACCCGTAGGATGCAAGTGGATCTTCAAAAAGAAGATTGGTGTAGATGGACAGGTTGAGACCTATAAAGCTAGACTTGTTGCAAAGGGTTTTCGTCAAAGACCTGGTTTGGACTATGACGAAACCTTTTCTCCAGTGGCTATGCTAAAATCCATTCGGATCCTTCTTGCCATTGCTGCCTTCCACGATTATGAGATCTGGCAGATGGACGTAAAGACCGCTTTTCTAAATGGAAATTTAGAGGAGTGTGTCTATATGGACCAACCAGAGGGTTTCATTCAGAGTGGGAGCAGCGGGAAGGTGTGCAAGTTGCTTAAGTCCATCTATGGACTAAAGCAGGCATCGCGGAGTTGGAACATCTGTTTTGATGAGACGGTCAAGGAATTTGGCTTTATCAAAAATCCAGATGAACCATGCATCTATAGTAGATTTGTAGCGAGAACTGTAGTATTCCTCGTTTTGTGCGTGGATGACATTCTCTTAATAGGAAATGACATTCCTATGCTACAATCTGTCAAGGGGTTCTTGTCACACAGGTTCTCCATGAAAGACCTGGGTGATGCCTCCTACATCCTGGGGATCCGGATCCATCGTGATAGATCCAAGAGGATATTAGGACTTTCACAGTCCAGGTACATCGACACCATACTGAAGAGATTCAGTATGGAAGATTCCAAGCGCGGTAACCTGCCGGCTTGTCACGGGATCACCCTCTCTAAAGAGATGTCTCCCAAGACTGATTTGGAGAGGGATCGCATATCAATTATACCCTACGCTTCTGCGGTAGGCTCTATAATGTATGCGATGTTGTGTACCAGACCGGATGTAGCTTATGCACTGAGTGTGGTAAGCCGGTATCAGTCAAACCCTGGGGAGAAACACTGGATAGCGGTAAAGAACATTCTCAAGTACCTGAGAAGGACTAAGGAGATGTTCTTGGTGTATGGCGGAAAAGACCTCCAGATCGAGGCCTTTGCTGACTCCAGCTTCCAGAGTGACAAGGATGATTCCAAGTCCATGTCGGGTTTTGTCTTTACCCTCAATGGAGGGGCGATGTGTTGGAAGAGTTCCAAACAGGAAACCGTTGCAGACTCGACGATGGAAGCGGAATACATCGCTGCATCTGATGCCACAAAAGAAGCTGTCTGGATGAGGAAGTTCTTGAAAGAACTTCAGGTGGTTCCGTCCATTGTTGATCCAATACCTCTGTATTGCGACAACAACGGGGTTATAGCTTTAGCGAAGGAACCCAGGTCCCATCAGAGATCCAGACACATCTTGAGACGGTATCACCTGAACAGGGAGATCGAGGTTCGGAGAGTCGCTTCAAAAGATAACACTGCAGATCCATTCACCAAGGCCCTGCCCCAGACTCAGTTCGAGCGGCTGATCGAGATGATAGGTCTTCGAACGCCAGTACATGGCCTTAGTGAAAGTGGGAGATTGTTAGTGTATATGCCCTAGAGGCCATTACTGTATCATACTAGTTTGTATATTAGTTAATGGAAGCTTGGGATATTCACCTTGTATAAACAATCTTGCTCAATATAGTAGTATGCTACTTGGTTTGTTTCTACTTCAATGTGTACATGTGTTTATTTTAGTATATCACCTATACACATTAGTGGAGCCCTTAGGATCTTTGCTTGATTACCAGCGATGTGATGGCGTCACACTAGTGGGGCTGGGTAATCTATAAGCACATCCTTATGCAGGTCCCTGGTCGCAGGACTATCGAGACAGGGCATCGATACTCCGGAGTAGACTAGCGCATGCGCTTCTCATCCCAGTGTGGGAGACGGTCTGTCCCACAGCCGTCGGTACGTCGTACTTGAGATAGTATGCGGGTGCTCGTTGGGTTACGAGTACACTGGACAGGACTCGTCGGGAACTGACTAGTTGGTATTATGCCTATCGTCAGTTATCAGTTCCCAGGTGACATGAGTACAGCTTAGTCCGCTGACTTGACACTGTCACTTCGCCTTGAGTGTGTTCCCACTGCACTTTGATTACTACCCTACCACGGCTCAAAGGAGTCGTGCAAACAGGTGGTAGTTGGGTGCAGTCCCGAAGCACTTGGAGGCAGTGACGGTTAGACAGGATTCGTCTCTCCCGGTATTGGGGGTTGACATCGCGCTGTGTCAAGGAGAGCCATTACACGAGTAGTCCCTGGCCAGGGCAAACGAGATATACTGGTAGGCTTCCAGTGTTATCTCAGGGTGTTTTGGGCTTCGCTCCGACACGACTTGTACCGCTATTGGAGGACTGACGTTCACCGCCCCTTAGGCCCGCCATGCGATGTATCAGACGAATAGACCGGACTGTACGGAGAATGTCACATTCAGGCTCAGTAGGAGTTCAGATGCGTTTCGCCTCGTCAGTCTTCTTGTCGGCATTACCTGGGGACCGTTACGCACAGCTAGTGCCGCTTGCCGTCTGTGGTTAAACCCACTGCCAGTGTAGTGTCGAGTCTTTAGAGTCCCACACAGAAAGCTTTTCGCCTTTAGGCAAAAGAGTAGAGGTCGCATGGTTTTGCGACAGGTCGCATGGTTTTGCGACGGGGTTCGGTCACATCCGTGCACTTGTGCACGTACAGTGTCCGGACAGTTTACACTAGCGGGCTTTGGTTTAAGCCAGATCCTAGTGTACCTTTTGTGATTGGATTTATCCAGTTTGCATTCGTGTTCCTCGGAACACGGATGCGGGTGTGTATGCACAGTTGACGGGGAGACAGAGGCAGCGGATTCTCATTAGGGTTGTTGACAGTTGAACGTTGACTATTGACTTTTTTATCAACCCTAATGAGAATATGATATGTGATTAACAATTATATTAATTAAGTATTATGGTGACATGGTTGTTGAGGGATTGACTTTGTTGACTTGTTGACTTTTGTTGACTTGTTGACTTTGTTGACCGGTTGACTAGGCTTGACTAGTTGACCATCATGATAACCATAGCTATCATTTCATGGCAAAGACTTTTGCTTACTTGCTCTTTTGTGCAAAATGAGTGCATGAAATGATATGGCTATGGTTGCTTAAACCATCACATAATACTTGATTGATATGATGAGTTATGATGGTTATGGATTATGAGAGGGTGAAAGAAAAAAGAGAGGCTCATTCTCACTTGACCATTCTCTCTCTTGTTCTTGAGCTCTCATACTCTTGCTCTCACCCTCTTCCTCTTGCTCCCTCTCTTGACTCTATGGTTCACTTGTCTCATGAGTTAAGAACCAAGAACCATAGATAAAATCCCATACAAACTCTTCTCTATTCACTCTAGTTCACAAGGTTTAGCAAACCGAGTGAACTAGTTTCTTCTGAAAGGTTCCTAGGCACACTATAGAGGTCTCACAAGGCATCAATCATGCCAATTTCAAATTTTATGGGTGCCGAGAAAACCTAATACGGATCATTGACTAGAAATCTAGGCGAAATACGAATCTAGTTAACAATTTAACTAAAGATCAGAAGCTACAACCTTTGTAGATCCGGATATCCACTTCCTTAGCTCCACGTAGGCGTCCTCTCGCTGTCCATCTTGAATCCTAGACTCAATCGTCGGCTTCATCGGAAAAACGAGCGGGCAAGGTCGTCGGCTTCGTGCCGAAGATGATCTACGTCGAAGTTTCACAAGTTCAAGCTCCGACTTCACAAATTTGTGAAACTTGTGAAGAAAACACCCAAAACAACTTGGCAAGAGGCAGAGGGTGAAGAAATAGGAGGTGGGTTCACTTTAGAATTGGATTTCTCACTTTAGAACTCAAGTTGTCATTGATGGCATCAAGCTTTCTTGAAGAAGAAGATGAAGAAGAAGAAAGAATATGATAAGTTTCTTGTTTTAAAAATGAAACTAATATGAATACTTATCATATACTAACCATGGTCAAGTGTAGAGATTAAACTAAGGTTAGTTGGAATGGTTAGGGTTAAGGATGAGATAAGAATGGTGGACTTTGTCAAAGCTTCAAGAAGCTTCAACATAGAAACAAAATAAGCCACCATTCTTAATAATATCCAAAATGAATAAATAAATAAATAACTAAGTAAATAATCAAAACCCTAACCATTCATATAACCATGGTTTAATCTTTACACAAACCCAAGTGAGCAAGTATCATCAAACATGATACAAACAAGTGCACAAAAAATATATCACATACACAATGTGCATCAAGTGAGAAAATCCTTTTAAAATGAACCAATACTAGTTAATGCAAAGCAATATATCAAATATATAATTATACATTAAATCATTAAATCAACACTTGATTTAACGATCCGGTCATATCGCATATAACCGACTAGTATCCTATGTATCGGCTTATCGAATCAATCCTTGATTCGATATCTAGGTTATATCGCATATAACCAATCGATACATTCATCGCGAGAATGAAATACGGTACCACATACACGCATTATTCTCGCTCCCGCACATATCTCATATGCGCTCCTATTTCGTTTCGCTTGAGCCAGGAAACCTCTGTGTAGGACTCTAAAGACTCGTCAATACGCCGGTAGTAGATGATGATCATATCAAGCACCCACAAGGCGCAAGCGGTCTGCTAAACGTAACAGCCACCCGGGTATTGAGCGATCAGAAGATCGACGAGCAAGCCCGCTCGCACTCCTGTGAATCCAACCAGTAACACTTACCGTACAGTCCGGTCTGTTCGTCTGATATGTCACATATCTAGTCTAGGGGTGGTAAACGTCAGACCCCAATAACCGATAAGTCGTGCCGATGTGAGGCTCATAACGGGTCGAGAAACTACTGGTAACACTTACCAGCAAATCTCTGATCAGCCCTGGCCAGGGACTTCCCTGTTACGGCCAATCGAGCACAGCGCAACATCAACCCCCAATACCGGGAGAGACGAAACCCCTCCTATCGCTCATTGCCTCCATGTGACTCGGGACTGTACCCAAAGACCACCGTTTTGCATGCCCTCATGGACGTGGTAAGGTGGAGATCAAAGCACAGTGGGAATCACACAAGACTCTATGACGATCTCGGGTCTACAGACTAACCTATACAAGTGTCACCTGAGAACTGCCATCTGACGTGAGGTATAATACCATCTGGGAGTTCTCGGCGAGTCCGTCCAGTGTACCCAGTCTCCACTGAGCACCCGTATACCATCTCTGATGTCAAACACCAATGGATATGGGATCATCCATCGCCCATCTCATGGGTCGAGAAGCGTATACGCTAGTCTACTCTGGTATATCGATGCCCCGTCTCGATACACCCACGACTAGGGACCTTGAAGGATGTACTTATGGACTACCATGTCCCTACTAGTATGATCTGCATCATAGTCCAGGTAGTCAAGTACACATCCTAAGGGCTTTATCAACATGTAACTATAAGTCAGTTTAAAGAGACAAGTGTACATGTTTAGATAAAGAGTAACCAGATAGCATACTATCATATCGAGCAAGAAATTCATCTCTATATATGTCCAAGCATCCAATATAATATACATCATCTGTACAATACTGGCCTCTAGGGCATACATACAACTAACAATCTCCCACTTGCACAAGGGCCAGCTGCTGTAGTATCGCATACCGAGCATCCCGAAGAGTCTCTCAAACTGTATCTGGGGAATGGCCTTCGTGAGTGGATCCGCCGTGTTGTTCTTCGTGTCAACCCTCCTGACCTCGATCTCCCGGCGATCAACTATCTCCCGGATCAGGTGATACCGCCTCAGAATATGCCTGGACCGCTGATGGGACCTGGGTTCCTTGGCCAAAGCCACCGCTCTATTGTTATCGCAATACAACGGTATAGGATGCTCAATGGATGGAACAACTCCAAGTTCAGTAATGAACTTCTTGATCCAGACAGCCTCTTTGGCAGCATCGTTAGCAGTGATGTATTCAGCCTCCATCGTCGAGTCTGCCACGGTTTCCTGCTTGGAACTCTTCCAGCTAACCGCCCCTCCGTAAAGGGTAAAGACAAATCCCGACTGCGACTTAGAGTCGTCCTTATCACTCTGGAAGCTCGAATCGGTAAAGGACTCCACTTGGAGTTCTCCGTTACCATACACCAAAAACATATCTCTAGTCCTTCGCAAGTACTTGAGAATGTTCTTCACAGCTGTCCAGTGACTCTCTCCAGGATCTGCTTGATACCGACTCACTACACTTAGTGAGTATGCAACATCGGGTCTGGTACATAGCATCACATACATGATAGAGCCTACTGCCGAAGCATAGGGTATCCCTTGCATGCGAGCTCTCTCCAAATCAGTCTTGGGAGACATCTCTTTGGAGAGAGTGAGTCCAGAGATCGTGGGTTGGTTCCCACGTTTGGATTCTTCCATACTAAACCTTTTTAGTATGGTGTCAATGTACCTGGATTGGGACAATCCCAATATCCGTTTGGATCTATCTCTATAGATCCTAATTCCCAATATCCAGGAGGCATCACCAAGATCTTTCATTGAGAATCTTTGTGATAAGAAGAGCTTGACCGATTGCAGCATAGGAATATCATTTCCTATCAAGAGTATGTCGTCCACGTACAATACGAGGAAGACTACCTTACTCTCTGCCACCTTCTTGTAGATACAAGGTTCATTTGGATTTTTGACAAAATCAAACTCTTTGATAACGACGTCAAAGCAGATGTTCCAACTCCGCGATGCTTGCTTTAATCCATAAATGGATTTAAGCAGCTTGCACACCTTCCCGCTGCTCCCACTATCTACGAAGCCCTCTGGCTGAGTCATGTATACGCACTTTTCTAAATCACCATTTAGAAAGGCGGTCTTAACATCCATTTGCCAGATTTCGTAATCATGATATGCAGCGATGGCAAGCATGATCCGGATGGATTTAAGCATAGCCACTGGAGAAAAGGTTTCGTCATAGTCCACGCCTGGTCTTTAACGAAAACCCTTTGCAACAAGTCTAGCTTTGAAAGTCTCCACTTTTCCATCTACACCAAGTTTTTTCTTGAAGATCCACTTGCTCCCAATGGGTTTTACCCCTTCAGGAGCAACTTCCAAAGTCCATACTTTGTTGGTGTACATGGAATCCATCTCGGACCGCATAGCATCCAGCCATTTCACTGAGTCCCCACTCGTGATGGCCTGCTCGAAGCTAGTTGGGTCATCATCATCCATGATGCAATCCTCGCTTCCTCCATCCATGAGAAAACCGTAGTATCTCTCAGGTTGGCGAGGAACCCTACTAGATCGGCGGAGAGGCTGGGGTTCGTCGGGTACTACTGAATCCTCTGGTTTTACCAAGTCTTCTGTTATAGTTTGTCCCGCTGGAACCTCTTCCAGTTCTACCTCAATGCCACTTTTCTGTTTCATAAGAAAACTCTTTTCTAAGAAAGTGGCATGTCGAGAAACAAACACCTTTTCTTCCTCGGGATGGTAGAAGATATACCCTTGTGAAGTTTTGGGATATCCTACAAACTTACACAAGACAGATCTTGCCTCGAGTTTGTCCGGATTTTGTTTTTTGACATAGGCTGGACAACCCCATATCTTAATGTAATTAAGATGTGGTCTCTTCCCTTTCCATATCTCATATGGAGTGGTAGGCACTGATTTGGTAGGAACTCTATTCAATAGGTCCATGGCTGTCTCAAGCGCATATCCCCAGAAGGAAATAGGTAACTCAGCTGTGCTCATCATAGAGCGCACCATATCTAATAGGGTGCGGTTCCTCCGTTCTGATACACCGTTGTGCTGTGGTGTATAGGGAGGAGTCAACTGAAAGAGAATCCCATTCTCTTTTAGGAAGTCCAGGAATTCATTGCTCAAGTATTCACCTCCTCGATCAGATCGAAGGATTTTAATACTTTTTCCGGTTTGGTTCTCAACTTCTTGTTTATATTCTCTAAATTTCTCAAAAGCTTCTGATTTGTGTTTCATCAGGAACACATATCCGAATCTAGAGAGATTGTCAGTGAATGTAATGAAGTACGAAGAACCATCCCTGGCATGTGTAGACATTGGACCGCATACATCACTATGTATCTGTCCCAAGAGTTCGGTAACTCTTTCTCCGTGTCCCGTAAACGGAGTTTTGGTCATCTTGCCTTTGAGACATGACTGGCAAGTGTCATAAGATGAAAATTCAAACGGATTTAAATATCCATCTTTATGCAACTTAGCTAGTCGTGTCGCATTGATGTGACCCAGTCTACAATGCCACAAGAAGGATTCGTTCAGTTCAGAACTCTTCCTCTTGTGTGTGTTTGTTATACTCAGAACTGTTGATTGATTAAGAACATAAATGCCATTGCACAACGTGCCTGATCCAACCAACTTTTGGTTAAGGAAAATGTTCATAACATTGTCCTGTAATACAAAATTATATCCCTCTTTAGTCAACAAAGAAACTGATATAATGTTGCATATCAGGTTCGGCATGTAATAGCATTCGTTCAGAACCAATGTATTACCAGTTGGTAATTCAAGGTGATATTCCCCGACAGTCTTAGCTGCAACAATTGCACCATTTCCAACTCTAATGTCTTTATCACCTTCTCCAAGTTCTCTACCTTTCCTTAGCCCATGTAACTGATTACATATATGGGATCCTGACCCGGTATCTAATACCCAGGACGTAGGGCAAATGGAGAAACAGTTCTCTGTAACGAACACACCCGAAGAAAATGCATCAACATGTACTTTCTTCAATCGGGTGGCATAGGAATCCTGGTATTCCCCTATATCCTATTCATTCCTATAACTCTTATAAGAAAGAACGGAACCAACGTTCCCCAGCACAGTATAACATGCGGGTTCGGTCAATACATCCATATTATTATCTTGATTAAGGCATGAAATGATCGCTACCTGGAGAGAGAGAGAAGAAAACACTTTAGCGTATGCTCGTGCAAGATCAGATTGGTTATTATCTTATCTAATCAGGATGGCTCCCACTGGTTTTTATCAAATCTTCCTTCAAACCCTAAAAGGAAAGACTAGCCGGGATTAATTACACCCTACAACTTCGTCAATCTTTCAGCCAGGCCAGTGTCGGTACTTTGAGGGAGGTCCCCCGTGCTTTCGCACGAACCTAATTAATGTAAACCTCGTTTTCCCAGAGGCGTAACCTCGTTAACACCTTTCTAGACACCTACTTGATCGGCTAATTGTAGTGTGCAAAACTCTCCCAGGAGTAACTCTTACTCGCAGTGGGTATCGGGATCCAACTATCTCATAGAAGGTATGCAATCTCATTGCAAATTTCAACACTTGAAATTCCCGATAATGCTTTTGCCCCTAGCGTGCTATGACCTTGACGCATGCCAAACAACCCATAGTCCGCTAGTCAAGTTCAACCCGTACAATTCGTGATCGAATTAAACCCACCCGTACGACCCTTGACGCATGCCAAACAACGTCGTACGAATACCTTAATCCAATCGCATCTCATGCTACAGATAAGTAATAATCAGCTACCGTACACTACGCCTTGACGCATGCCAAACAACCGTAGCACGAATACTGAATATTACATATCTGAATTGACGGAGGGCTACGCAGGTTTTTCTGAAAACCATAAGTGTAATGAACTTGATATCGTTGTAGAATCAAATGAAGTTTTAAAATGGAGTGATTCTGAGGCTTTTCCTAGTTTTGCTAAAGGGGTCACTCCCGGTGAAGGGATCGTCGGCCCTTTCGTCGTCGAATGAGGTGCGGGATATATCATATATATCACTGTGCAAAGCAGAAACTATAGAAGCAATCAAAAGTCAAACCGAGTGTGTAGCATCTGCCAGTTATTGCTAAAGGAGTCACTCCCGGTGAAGGGATCTCGGTCCTTTCCTCATCGAATAAGGTGCAGGATATATCACATATACCGCTGTACAAAGCAAGAACTGTAGCTACCTGTTTTATTTAAAATTTGATTCTACAACATCTTAGGTTTCTTTTCTTTCATTAATCACATTAATGAAGTCCCATCATTTAAGTCACCTAAACATCACAGATAAATACGACGTACACTTATGCCATCCGCATTCGCCTGGATGTCCCCTCGTGCACCGTTAGGTTAGGTAACTAACGACAGAGCAGGGCAGGGCTAGTGCGGGTGCAAAACATAAGTAACGTCTATATAATATATCATATATACCATATAAAGTATCTATCATAGAACATCACATGATCACATCACAGATAAAGCAGCAGAAGAAACATATAAAATATTGGATATACTAGGACTTCCGTGTTTTCAATACGAGCCAGTAAAAAACACGGATTCCACGGTCGTGATGAATAGCCAATCCCACACTCCTAGACCCCTACGAGAGCGGCAAGCAACCCTACCAATTCTGGGGTTAGGAGACCTGGACTCGACTCCTCGAGATGGTCTCCCACTGGACCCTAGAACCCGGTTACTTGTGCTTCCCTCCTTGGGTCTATCCTAGTGCAGAAAAGTAAATAATATACAAAGGGTGACATCTTCCGCTACCTGGAAGTGTCCCAAGAAAAGAATATTACATACAAGTTTTTACATGAATGAAAATGAAAAACACTCATCTCACATAAAAACCCCCGGCTATTCAAACACGACAATCCAATATAACATATCCAGCAACACATAACATCACATGTCATCAACGTAAGTAAATATGCGCATCCCAATTGTCGTTGACATATAGCAACGAAACCGGCGATATCACATGTTACACTTACAGTCATAGAAAAGAAAATGTAAAACTACAACAGTTGGAATCCGCAACCTCTTTAGACATTGCATGCCTAATCAAATGAAATACTTAGACATCACATGCCTAACAGTTATAAACCCCGCATTTTAGTCTCATTATCGAAAACTCTTTTCAATATCAAATGAGACTAAACCGCTAGATTTATAACATTCATTCAGTTATCTCATAACTGTTTGTGAATTCCAATTATTGTATCCCATTCCGGATAAAAAGAAAATATTAAACTTTCCGATCGAACATTCGAACACTCAAGTTTTCCCGAAACCGTCCAACACATGAAATAGGTTCAAAGACATTCACTTCATGCCTCAGTACCAACGGTCCAGCCAACGCCTCACATGTGGCACGCCGTACTGCCCCAAACCCGAAGGTTCAAAGGGCAGTTCAAGACGGTCACATAATCGAGTTAAGGTTTGTTGTCTTCTAGAGGGACCATCGCGTTACTTGCACTACTCAGAACGTCCTTAAACCACACAAAAATCCAACACTTGGATATTTTCCGGCAGGGGAAAAGTTGGGTATTTATATCCGGTCGAACTTTTTAACATATCAAAAAATTATCCGGAAAAACATATAGACAAAGTTTGATAATCCGATCGAATCTGCGATTCCCAAAGCAACCCCAGAATACTCAACTCTTGAGTCAAATTAAAAATTCCCAGAAAATTCAGCACTGTGAAATAGGAATTACTGTGCAAAAATGGGAAGGTGACGTCATCAATTGGCCGCGGAACCGCCGCAGAAGCCATGCTTCTGCCGCGGTTCCGCCGCACTTTAGTGGAATTGGGTGATCGTGTTTCATAGTAATTCTTAGAAAGTCCTGCTGAATTTTCTGCATATTTTTAATTTGGAAAAATCCCAGATTTTAGAAAATGTACAGAGAGCATTTTGGAAATGGGGTTTCGGTTCGATCGGACTTCAAACTCCGTCTACGCTTCACCTAAGGCTCTAGCTAGGCTCTGATACCAGTGAAAGGTTCCTAGGCACACTATAGAGGTCTCACAAGGCATCAATCATGCCAATTTCAAATTTTATGGGTGCCGAGAAAACCTAATACGGATCATTGACTAGAAATCTAGGCGAAATACGAATCTAGTTAACAATTTAACTAAAGATCAGAAGCTACAACCTTTGTAGATCCGGATATCCACTTCCTTAGCTCCACGTAGGTGTCCTCTCGCTGTCCATCTTGAATCCTAGACTCAATCGTCGGCTTCATCGGAAAAACGAGCGGGCAAGGTCGTCGGCTTCGTGCCGAAGATGATCTACGTCGAAGTTTCACAAGTTCAAGCTCCGACTTCACAAATTTGTGAAACTTGTGAAGAAAACACCCAAAACAACTTGGCAAGAGGTAGAGGGTGAAGAAATAGGAGGTGGGTTCACTTTAGAATTGGATTTCTCACTTTAGAACTCAAGTTGCCATTGATGGCATCAAGCTTTCTTGAAGAAGAAGATGAAGAAGAAGAAAGAATATGATAAGTTTCTTGTTTTAAAAATGAAACTAATATGAATACTTATCATATACTAATCATGGTCAAGTGTAGAGATTAAACTAAGGTTAGTTGGAATGGTTAGGGTTAAGGATGAGATAAGAATGGTGGACTTTGTCAAAGCTTCAAGAAGCTTCAACATAGAAACAAAATAAGCCACCATTCTTAATAATATCCAAAATGAATAAATAAATAAATAACTAAGTAAATAATCAAAACCCTAACCATTCATATAACCATGGTTTAATCTTTACACAAACCCAAGTGAGCAAGTATCATCAAACATGATACAAACAAGTGCACAAAAAATATATCACATACACAATGTGCATCAAGTGAGAAAATCCTTTTAAAATGAACCAATACTAGTTAATGCAAAGCAATATATCAAGTATATAATTATACATTAAATCATTAAATCAACACTTGATTTAACGATCCGGTCATATCGCATATAACCGATTAGTATCCTATGTATCGGCTTATCGAATCAATCCTTGATTCGATATCTAGGTTATATCGCATATAACCAATCGATACATTCATCGCGAGAATGAAATACGGTACCACATACACGCATTATTCTCGCTCCCGCACATATCTCATATGCGCTCCTATTTCGTTTCGCTTGAGCCAGGAAACCTCTGTGTAGGACTCTAAAGACTCGTCAATACGCCGGTAGCAGATGATGATCATATCAAGCACCCACAAGGCGCAAGCGGTCTGCTAAACGTAACGGCCACCCGGGTATTGAGCGATCAGAAGATCGACGAGCAAGCCCGCTCGCACTCCTGTGAATCCAACCAGTAACACTTACCGTACAGTCCGGTCTGTTCGTCTGATATGTCGCATATCTAGTCTAGGGGTGGTAAACGTCAGACCCCAATAACCGATAAGTCGTGCTGATGTGAGGCTCATAACGGGTCGAGAAACTACTGGTAACACTTACCAGCAAATCTCTGATCGGCCCTGGTCAGGGACTTCCCTGTTACGGCCAATCGAGCACAGCGCAACATCAACCCCCAATACCGGGAGAGACGAAACCCCTCCTATCGCTCATTGCCTCCATGTGACTCGGGACTGTACCCAAAGACCACCGTTTTGCACGCCCTCATGGATGTGGTAAGGTGGAGATCAAAGCACAGTGGGAATCACACAAGACTCTATGACGATCTCGGGTCTACAGACTAACCTGTACAAGTGTCACCTGAGAACTGCCATCTGACGTGAGGTATAATACCATCTGGGAGTTCTCGGCGAGTCCGTCCAGTGTACCCAGTCTCCACTGAGCACCCGTATACCATCTCTGATGTCAAACACCAATGGATATGGGATCATCCATCGCCCATCTCATGGGTCGAGAAGCGTATACGCTAGTCTACTCTGGTATATCGATGCCCCGTCTCGATACACCCACGACTAGGGACCTTGAAGGATGTACTTATGGACTACCATGTCCCCACTAGTATGATCTGCATCATAGTCCAGGTAGTCAAGTACACATCCTAAGGGCTTTATCAACATGTAACTATAAGATAGTTTAAAGAGACAAGTGTACATGTTTAGATAAAGAGTAACCAGATAGCATACTATCATATCGAGCAAGAAAGTCATCTCAATATATGTCCAAGCATCCAATATAATATACATCATCTGTACAATACTGGCCTCTAGGGCATACATACAACTAACATCTTCAAAGTTCGAAGAAGGAGCCAAAGGTTGGAGCTTTCAGGTGGATCTATCTTCGGCGTAAGGAGATGACGGGAAGAAGCCGATCCGGACCACCATCGGAGCTTGGAAACGATGGAGTTCAAGACAAGCAAGGTATAAACCCCCTAACCGAGTAGTTAACGACTCCTAGTTAGGTTGTTAGTTAGATGTTTAACAAAGATCCGGGTTTTAAGTCCATGTTACCACCTCTAGAAAAATCGTTTTTTAACAAATTCCGCATGCCCGAAAGTACCGGGAGAGGTAGCATGGACTTACACCATCTCCCCCATTTTCCCCACTCATTCCACCTCAAAAACCATTAAAAAAATGAATCAAAAATCCCATAAAATCAAAATCAAAGCCCTACCCATTTTTCTTTAGCCAATTTAGCATGGATCTTGGGGGATGGAAGCTAAGTTGGGAGGCTAGTGGCAAGTGGGATCTACAAAAAATTGCGGAGGTATAATCTTAACCATGTAGTTAAATTGTTGATTATTGCTTTAATCTAAGTTAATTAAGTGATTAATTAGGTTTTAGATGAGTTTAATGGCATGATTAAGGAATTCAAGTTAGGGTTTTGTTGTGGAATTGGGTTGTGATCAATTGTGCATGGATATGTGATGTGGATTAACATCTTAAGCCTTGTTGAAAGCTAATCTAGTTGTTAATTACAACCATTTCTTATAAATGCCCTAATTAAGCTAGTTTGCTAACTAGAGTTTTTGATAAATTAGCAAATGCTTAGATTAAAATATAATTAAGTTTTCATGTCATTATAAATATTGTATTGAGTGGTTTAATGCTTTTAGTTTATAAAAATCCAAGCTAAATTGTTATTTGTGCATTTTTGCTAAATTGTTAAAATTTGGGTATATTGTAAACTAGGATTTTTGGGTTAATGAAATTTATTGGGATTAAATTATGGAAATTTTTTTTATGACTTATTTAAGATATTTAATAAGTATTATGGCCATTAGATTTGTTTAAACGTCGAGTTTTGTACTAAAACGGGTAATTTTTGCTTGCTAGATTTTCGGAAAAATGGCTTTTAAGGTGAATTTGTGGTTTTGATGAATTTGATCATATTTCTTATACAGTTAGCGAGTTTTGAAACCATGATTGGTATGTTTGGTGTTTTTCTTGATCAATCGACGTTTGTACGCCGATGTCGAGGGTTTTGGGGTTGATTTATGAAAGCAACCATAGGTTTTGACCTATGTGGGATTCGTGTGTCGTTTTGGTCATGAGTCGGATTTTAATGTGATACGGTGCATTATGATATGTAGGTACCCCATGTGGACTTCGAGACGACATGCAAGGGCGTGGCGACGTCGGCACCGGCGAGCGAGGACCAGGTGAGTAGATTTATATCTACGGGGAGAAGTCGGGTGGATGGCGTATAGCACCCCCGCAGTCCGTGATGCTGTATACGGATGCGTATACACACCAACAATTTTTATATGTTATTTTGGGATTAATAACGATGTTAGGATGGATATTGATGTGTTGGATTATTTTAGTGTTGCGAACCCTAGGGTAGTGTTGCACTACACATACACACATACATACTTGCATACATTCCTATTTATATGTGCTCATGGGATTCTTTATAGTTATGTGTTCACATGGGTATGGGACTATGTGTTCACATACGGATTTGAGGATGATACTTGGGAATGAGCTGAGTCGATGAGATTTGTTTTGTGGTTGTGATATCGGTGATATGGCAGGATTCGTAATTGAGGTACGTCCTGGTGTTATAGCGGATCTTGGGGCGGTGACACGGGTGAATAGTGTTATAAATAAAATGGTCGACATGTGATCGTGATATGAGGCATGATATGCTAGGATTTTGATATTAGGCCGTATCGGGCGATATATATCCCTTGATGATGATATGTGCTGACGATATCGGTTTGTACGAGATTGTCGATCAGTAGTCAGATCATGAGTATATTGAGGATATTAGTATTGTACTAGACATAGGTCAGTACCCTAGACTATGATCTTGGATAAAGAGGATACCAGAGGAATAGTGTGGGGAATATGATATTGACCCGTACCCAGATTTGGGGATGCCGTACGACGGATTTACGTACGAGCTATATCTTGATGATTGATCCGCACTCTTGACTTGGGATGTCTAATTATAGATATGGTATCGGATATAATATTATTGAGGCGGGATCACCGACTAATATATATACAGGTATGTATATGTATCGACTCAGATGTTAGGCGGTTTCCTTACCTGTAGTCTAGCTTGTAGCTTAGCCCTTTAGTTTAGTTAGTTGTTAGATTAGATTCGGTTCCTACCTATTTCAAAGCTTACGAATCGTGCGTATTTTAAAAGACAGGTCAAGAGATTCTACGGATATTTCAAAAACGTATCTTTTCTTAAAAACACCGTAGCCCCTATTTTCAAAACCCCACGATTCGTGTTATTTCAAAAGGCACCATTGTAGGACTTATATTAGGTTAATGCAGATTAGTTATCGTTGCGTCTAGTATTTCAGCTCCCGCTCATTATTGTTGTTCGCTCCACATCACATGCTTATATTATGATTCATATTCTACTGTTTATATCTTGTGGTTAGGACACCAGCACCATTACCGATGATGCGTATGTACCACGTACACTTACTTGCCGGCTCACACACATCTTCATCGGCAATTGCCATGTCACGTACACCTTAGAAAATATTATTGCTTAACATAGCCTGTTAGCTAATAGTTTAGACATGATATTAGTGTACTTGCCTTATATGTTAGTTTAGACATTGTAGTTATTACCTGCTACTTCATGCATACTGTTATTCATTGTTATGCCGCATTCATGGATTCTCATGCATATATTCACTTTTTACGTGCTATTGAGGTTTTGGATTCGGATTTCCTTTAGATTTTCTGGATTTGGGGAAAACCGCAAAACATATACAAACTTCTTCTTTCTCTTTTTTAATGAAAAGCGCGGTTTTTCCCATGATGTATGAGTCGTCCACCATGAGTTTGCAGATGGATTTCGAGACCCGATTCGAGGAGTTGGATGAACCGTTTCGGGTACATGGTGGACCCGGTAAGGTACCCCGGGGCAAGAAGCTCGTGGTGATGACGATGAGCCTGGCAGGGGGAGACTACCTACCGGTAATTTTACCCGACGCGTCGGATATCCGGAGGATACCGTCGTGGTCTTGAGATGGATGGTAGGGGCCGGTCTGGACTGACGGCGCCCTAGAGATTGAGATTGAGACATTGAGATTTCGAGATATTGAGGTACTGAGATTTGATGATACAGGCCAGTCCGGATAGCCGGAGCCTGAGGCTTTGAGACATTGAGATTTATGTTTTGTGTCGATGCTAGACACTGTTGATGCTGATTTCATTTATGATACCTCATTTTAAAAATACAAAGGAAATCTCACTAATTTATGAAAACAGTTCTTCATTTACATGTATTCTGTTTTCATGCATTCATACCTCATTCATATGATATATTGCTACCTGAGGCACTGACACGGGCACATGAGATCACACTCGGGTTAGATATTACCCTAGCCGTTGTTATAGGCTGCATGTTATTCATATATTTGAGGATATATTATGACCATTGACCTAGGTTGCATTATTTATGCGATTTCTGTGCGTAGATGTCTTTCTACTCACGAGTTGGCAACTCACCCCCGTTGTGCCACAGTTCTTGCAGGTTTCACCGTACAGGTTTCATTACGGCTTTGCTGGCACTATTTCCATTTCCAGGTGACTTGCTAGTAGGTGGGTTTATTTGTATTGTACCCATCATTACATCTTGTATATTATTATTCTGTTGTATCTAGAAGTTCCATCAACCAAACATGTATTTATTTTTGAGATAGAGACCAGTGATGTTATTCTTTCGACCTTAGAGTCACGCGTATATTTCTGTGGATTTCTTATTGTTTTGAGTTTCCTTTTGAGTTTTTGATCCTCGCCGTTGGCGTTGTATATTATATTGCTTGTGTGGTTGTGACCGTCGATTGACGAAGAGCTAGCTCCCGCTTGGGGATGCCTTTTTTTGATTTCGTATACTATTCATGTTGTATTCCGTTTGGGGGCCAGTATTTACAAAGGAGACTCTGCCGAAATTTTCAGGAAATATTTGATGTTTTTTAAAACCGCATAATTCGGCTTATGCTATTAAAACTACTTGATTTTAAATTGGTTTTCCTTCACTCTACTACTTTTCTTGGTTTTGGATTTCTGGGTTTTCGGCTTAGATTATGTACGCCTCGAGACGTTTCGTAGTTTAAGTGCCGGTCATGTTCCGTACTTTCGGGACGTGACAAAGTTGGTATCAGAGCGTTAGGTTTTACCTTCGGAGCGTAGGATGACCCTTGGTTGATGGAATAGGTGACTAAAGTAGAGTGACGTACCGTTGGTATGTTCCACAGCATATTTACGACACGCCACTCCACTTAAGAAGCCTTAGGATGTACATTTCCTTGTTCAGTATTATATTCCTTCCTGATCTAGCCTCATCGGTACCAGTTATGGTTTTGCTGCCCCGATTACGGGCAGGAAGAGCTACGGCTACAGTTGCGGTCAGCACGAGCTCATTAAGAACGAGGACTGACCAGGGCGTAATTTCGGCGATACACGATTGCAGAGATGTGTCTTTTTATTGTGTTTTCGCTCCACGAGCGTTTGATGGATCGCTGTATGAGGTTACTCAGACGTGCATATCAGCACCAGAGGATTGGGCCACCGACAGAGGCCAACCATATTTTGATGACCGTTGGCGTATTGCTTACTCCTGATGATTGAGGCACGGTTCAGCATGCAGATGAGCGAACCAGTTTTTGCTGTGAACGACGAGATACCGCCCCAGATGTGGGAGCTATTGCAGTACGAGGTTGTACTAAGAGGTTATAGAAGGCCACTAGTCACCAAGGAAGAATGACTAGGACGTGTGGATCGTTCGCTTACCGATGCGAGGTCATCAGATAAATTGATTCCAGCTAGAGACGACTTCACGCGGAGACGTTGAGAGTCGACAGAGACAATCGAATATCAGAAACCTACTATTCCAAGTTTAAGGTACTCGGAAAGACATGCAGGCAATTCTATGGTCCCTCTAGAAGAATGAAACCCTAACTCGACTTAATGACCGTGTGAAAGCCTTTGAACCTTAGGGTTTGCGGCAGTTCCGCGGCGCCATTAGTGAGACTTGGGTTTGCCCTTCTACGGCTGGACCACCGATGCTGTGGTACGTACTCGATACTATTAAACTGTACCCAAGATGTTGAGCTCTTGGGGGATTACGAGGTTTAGACGAATCAATCAGATGGTTCGACTTCATTCGGATGCTAGGTGGTGAGATGCTTTTCTTGGGAGACTCCAGATACGAGGATAGCCGTTGGAGCTCAGTCCATGCAGCCACGACGAGACGAGTCCGAAGCAGTCGACATTAGAGAAAATGGAGTAAGAGGTTCGTACGAGATCTTGATGAGACGACGTTCCGCTCCGCCGACGTCAGAGATGCGATACGCATGCCGAGGCATTGTACTTGGATATACCTTCCAGAAGGAGTCGTGATGAGTATGCAGCCGTTCCGGGACGAGAACAGTTCTAGTAAGGGACGATGACTTTTGGACAGTTCGGCGGAGACGAGATTTGGGAGAGACCTCGACAGGACCTTTCTGGAATAAATTACGAGAAGACTTGGACCCAGGAGTAGTCGTGTTACGCACTCCGGCAGGCCAGAGTTCAGGATCATCGACGAGACATGCTATGAGTGACCACGACAGTTGGCCAGAGATTCTTGGAGGATGTGCTTGAGCGGGACTATTCCGCCATATTTGATTTCGGTATTTTGGACGATCTTTTCGCATGACTGATTTTGATGATTGAGTTTCAGGGTATTTGTTTTCATGTACCACGGTTGCACCTACTGAGTATTTACGATTTTGCACAGTTGTTGCACTTGACATCGTCTTCGTGCCTTGGTTTCTCATGTTTATGATTTTATGGGTTTCATACAGTTGAGTTGATTTTGTGCATATGTACGCACACGATTTGGTTCTTGCACTCAGTATAGTTCACATATGCTTGCAGTGCAGTGATTCGCATTTTGTGCACTACAGTTGCACTGGACTTCGATTTCGATGGTGATGCTCGATATTTTTTTGTGCACCTTATACACCTGATTGGATTTTACGCATGTTCGGCGCTTGATATTGGATTTCATGATTTCGTGCACGATGGATGCACCTGATTTGGATTTTCGCGCATGTTGGGCGCATGTTATGAGATACGATTTTGGTGCACACCAGATGCACTAAATCGAGATTCTTCGTGCATGTCAGATGCACCTGTTTTGCTGTCAGGCACACCTGTTGCCCTTGACAGATGTTTCGTGCACACCCGATACACTTAGATGTTGTTTCTGTGCATATGTATAGCACATTAATGGATTTCGAATTCCGTGCGCACCCGACGCACATGGCATTCATATATATATTTAGGACTGATTTATGTTGGAGCAGTATATTTTATAATGTTTGCTATTTGGTTTAGTACTGAGCAGGACTAGTCAGAGGACAGTACCTGAATGTATTTTGCATGCATTGATAGTTATCGAAGGGATTTCCAAAAAGCGAGCTATAGTCTCAGTATTTACCTACGTGTCCGAGATGACACGAAACATTTTATAAAGGAAACCCTTCTGAAATTGCTTCCAAAACGGCGGGACGTGCATATTAAACAAAGGATATATATATATATATATATAGTTATTTTTTTACAATAAACGTCCGCCACCGTGCAGTGCTGCGAGCATCGCACAACGATTTGAAGAAGATTTGGCATGCATTGCTTCCAGATGTTTTAATGATGTATATCATATTGATTTTCATTTTGGATTTGGACATTGTGTCTTCACCATGACTCCGATGATTGCGGGATGCTGGATGGAGTTTTGATTTTGAGTTATATGCTCATTTTTCATGCGCATGTGCTGCGCTACGATTTGTTTTATGTATTTACGATTTCGGAGTCCCGACGACTTCATGGTTTGGCTTAGATGTTTTAGTATTTGGGGGGAGTTTTAATTTAAATTTGGGGACCGAATTTCTTTAAGGGGGGAAGATTGTAACGTTTTGAAAATCGTTTCGGTGTAATTTCGGAAAATCGGTAAAATAAGGGGGTTTTCCGTAAAAAGTCAAAATGTAAATATCTTTAATATAAAATTAAATATACATATTCTAGCTATGTAATTACTAGTATTTGGTGTTTATTGAGCCACTGGTAAAATTTCTAATTTTCTGAAAATTTTTCCGAAATTAATTATTTTAATATTATTTTAAGCCGTCACTAATACATTTAATTAGGGAAAATTACAAACTGGATTGAGTTGAAACGAATTTTGTGCATCATAACATATTAAACAAAATTTTATCATGTGATTTTTGAAATGAAATGGAACTGTCAAACGTTGTTAGAAAATATCGAAGAAAAATGCTAAAATTGTGAAGTTAATTAATGTAATTGAGATAAGGGGGGTATTTTCTTCAATTGGAACTTGCTACACACACCCCCACACTCACACACCCCCATTTTTCCTCCTCTTTTATGCAGAATTCAGCAGCCCTCCGCAATTGTTTTCCCACTTCAAGTAAAAAAGAAAATGAAAAAGGAAACAAGAAATTAAAAGACAACTAATAAAGAATGAGGTAGGGTTTTGTTGACTTGGGGTTTTTCCCTTGACTTGGCCATAATTCCCTCACCACACTCCCTCATCCTTCCCTCATTTTCTGGCCGAAAATGGCAGCCCCATCTCCCCCATTTTCCCCTCTCATTCCACCTCAAAAACCATTCAAAAAATGCATCAAAAATCCCATAAAATCAAAATCAAAGCCCTACCCATTTTTCTTTAGCCAATTTAGCATGGATCTTGGGGGATGGAAGCTAAGTTAGGAGGCTAGTGGCAAGTGGGATCTACAAAAAATTGTGGAGGTATAATCTTAACCATGTAGTTAAATTGTTGATTATTGCTTTAATCTAAGTTAATTAAGTGATTAATTAGGTTTTTAGATGAGTTTAATGGCATGATTAAGGAATTCAAGTTAGGGTTTTGTTGTGGAATTGGGTTGTGATCAATTGTGCATGGATATGTGATGTGGATTAACATCTTAAGCCTTGTTGAAAGCTAATCTAGTTGTTAATTACAACCATTTCTTATAAATGCCCTAATTAAGCTAGTTTGCTAACTAGAGTTTTTGATAAATTAGCAAATGCTTAGATTAAAATATAATTAAGTTTTCATGTCATTATAAATATTGTATTGAGTGGTTTAATGCTTTTAGTTTATAAAAATCCAAGCTAAATTGTTATTTGTGCATTTTTGCTAAATTGTTAAAATTTGGGTATATTGTAAACTAGGATTTTGGGGTTAATGAAATTTATTGGGATTAAATTATGGAAATTGTTTTTATGACTTATTTAAGATATTTAATAAGTATTATGGCCATTAGATTTGTTTAAACGTTGAGTTTTGTACTAAAACGGGTAATTTTTGCTTGCTAGATTTTCGGAAAAATGGCTTTTAAGGTGAATTTGTGGTTTTGATGAATTTGACCATATTTCTTATACAGTTAGCGAGTTTTGAAACCATGATTGGTATGTTTGGTGTTTTTCTTGATCAATCGACGTTTGTACGCCGATATCGAGGGTTTTGGGGTTGATTTGTGAAAGCAACCATAGGTTTTGACCTATGTGGGATTCGTGTGTCGTTTTGGTCATGAGTCGGATTTTAATGTGATACGGTGCATTATGATATGTAGGTACCCCATGTGGACTTCGAGACGACATGCAAGCGCGTGGCGACGTCGGCACCGGCGAGCGAGGACCAGGTGAGTAGATTTATATCTACGGGGAGAAGTCGGGTGGATGGCGTATAGCACCCCCGCAGTCCGTGGTGGTGTATACGGATGCGTATACACACCAATAATTTTTATATGTTATTTTGGGATTAATAACGATATTAGGATGGATATTGGTGTGTTGGATTATTTTAGTGTTGCGAACCCTAGGGTAGTGTTGCAATACACATACACACATACATACTTGCATACATTCCTATTTATATGTGCTCATGGGATTCTTTATAGTTATGTGTTCACATGGGTATGGGACTTTGTGTTCACATACGGATTTGAGGATGATACTTGGGATTGAGCTGAGTCGATGAGATTTGTTTTGTAGTTGTGATATCGGTGATATGGCAGGATTCGTAATTGAGGTACGTCCTGTTGTTATAGCGGATCTTGGGGCGGCGACACGGGTGAATAGTGTTATAAATAAAATGGTCGACATGTGATCGTGATATGAGGCATGATATGCTAGGATTTTGATATTAGGCCGTATCGGGCGATATATACCCCTTGATGATGATATGTGCTGACGATATCGGTTTGTACGAGATTGTCGATCAGTAATCAGATCATGAGTATATTGAGGATATTAGTATTGTACGAGACATAGGTCAGTACCCTAGACTATGATCTTGGATAAAGAGGATACCAGAGGAATAGTGTGAGGAATATGATATTGACCCGTACACAGATTTGGGGATGCCGTACGACGGATTTACGTACGAGCTATATCTTGATGATTGATCCGCACTCTTGACTTGGGATGTCTAATTATAGATATGGTATCAGATATGATATTATTGAGGCGGGATCACCGACTAATATATATACAGGTATGTATATGTATCGACTCAGATGTTAGGCGGTTTCCTTACCTGTAGTCTAGCTTGTAGCTTAGCCCTTTAGTTTAGTTAGTTGTTAGATTAGATTCGGTTCCTACCTATTTCAAAGCTTACGAATCGTGCGTATTTTAAAAGACAGGTCAAGGGATTCTCCGGATATTTCAAAAACGTATCTTTTCTTAAAAACACCGTAGCCCCTACTTTCAAAACCCCACGATTCGTGTTATTTCAAAAGGCACCATTGTAGGACTTATATTAGGTTAATGCAGATTAGTTATCGTTGCGTCTAGTATTTCAGCTCCCGCTCATTATTATTGTTTGCTCCACATCACATGCTTATATTATGCTTCATATTCTACTGTTGATATCTTGTGGTTAGGACACCAGCACCATTACCGATGATGCGTATGTACCACGTACACTTACTTGCCGACTCATACACATCTTCATCGGTAATTGCCATGTCACGTACACCTTAGAAAATATTATTGCTGACATAGCCTGTTAGCTAATAGTTTAGACATGATATTAGTGTACTTGCCTTATATGTTAGTTTAGACATTGTAGTTATTACCTGCTACTTCATGCATACTGTTATTCATTGTTATGCCGCATTCATGGATTCTCATGCATATATTCACTTTTTACGTGCTATTGAGGTTTTGGATTCGGATTTCCATGAGATTTTCTGGATTTGGGGAAAACCGCAAAACGTATACAAACTTCTTCTTTCTCTTTTTAAATGAAAAGTGCGGTTTTTCCCATGATGTATGAGTCGTCCACCATGAGTTTGCTAATGGATTTCGAGACCCGATTCGAGGAGTTGGATGAACCGTTTCGGGTACATGGTGGACCCGGTAAGGTACCCCGGGGCAAGAAGCTCGTGGTGATGACGATGAGCCTGGCAGGAGGAGACTACCTACCGGTAATTTTACCCGACGCGTCGGATATCCAAAGGATATCGTCGTGGTCTTGAGATGGATGGTAGGGGCCGGTCTGGACTGACGGCACCCTAGAGATTGAGATTAAGAAATTGAGATTTCGAGATATTGAGGTACTGAGATTTGATGATACAGGCCAGTCGGGATAGCCGGAGCCTGAGGCTTTGAGACATTGAGATTTATGTTTTGTGTCGATGCTAGACACTGTTGATGCTGATTTCATTTATGATACCTCATTTTAAAAATACAAAGGAAATCTCACTAATTTATGAAAACAGTTCTTCATTTACATGTATTTTGTTTTCATGCATTCATACCTCATTCATATGATATATTGCTACCTGAGGCACTGACACGGGCACATGAGATCACACTCGGGTTAGATATTACCCTAGCCGTTGTTATAGGCTGCATGTTATTCATATATTTGAGGATATATTCTGATCATTGACCTAGGTTGCGTTATTTATGCGATTTCTGTGCGTAGATGTCTTTCTACTCACGAGTTGGCAACTCACCCCCGTTGTGCCACAATTCTTGCAGGTTTCACCGTACAGGTTTCATTACGGCTTTGCTGGCACCATTTTCCATTTCCGGGTGACTTGCTAGTAGGTGGGTTTATTTGTATTGTACCCATCATTACATCTTGTATATTATTATTCTGTTGTATCTAGAAGTTCCATCAACCAAACATGTATTTATTTTTGAGATAGGGACTAGTGATGTTATTCTTTCGACCTTAGAGTCACACGTATATTTCTGTGGATTTCTTGTGGTTTTGAGTTTCCTTTTGAGTTTTTTATCCTCGCCGTTGGCGTTGTATATTGTATTGCTTGTGTGGTTGTGACCGTCGATTGACGAAGAGCTAGCTCCCGCTTGGGGATGCCTTTTTTTGATTTCGTATACTATTCATGTTGTATTCCGTTTGGGGGCCAGTATTTACAAAGGAGACTCTGCCGAAATTTTCAGGAAATATTTGATGTTTTTTAAAACCGCATAATTCGGCTTATGCTATTAAAACTACTTGATTTTAAATTGGTTTTCCTTCACTCTACTACTTTTCTTGGTTTTGGATTTCTGGGTTTTCGGCTTACTTAGATTACGTACGTCTCGAGACGTTTCGTAATTTAAGTGCCAGTCATGTTCCGTACTTTCAGGACGTGACAATGAGAAGCGTACACACTAGTCTACTCCGGAGTATCGATGCCCTGTCTCGATAATCCTACGACTAGGGACCTGAATAAGGATGTGCTTATAGACTACCCAGCCCCCACTAGTGTGACTGCCATCACAACGCTGGTAGTCAAGCAAGATCCTAAGAGCTCTATCAATACGTATACTCACATATTAAGATAGAAAAACCAAGTATCATACTACCATGTTTAGCAAGACTGTTATATACATGTGAATATCCTAAGCTTCCATTAAGTAATATACAAACTAGTATGATACAATAATAGCCCCTAGGGCATATACACTAACAATCTCCCACTTGCACTAGGGCTATGTACTGGCATATCGAAGACCGACGATCTCGAGTATCCTCTCGAACTGAATTTGAGGTAGGGCCTTCGTGAATGGATCAGCAATGTTCTCTTCAGTAGCAACTCTCCGAACCTCGATCTCCCGACGATCAATGATCTCCCTGATCAGGTGATACCGCCTTAAGATGTGTCTGGACTTCTGATGGGACCTTGGCTCCTTCGCTAAAGCTATAGCTCCGTTGTTGTCGCAATACAGACGTATTGGATCAACAATGGTAGGAACCACCTGAAGTTCTGTTAGGAACTTCTTCATCCAGACCGCTTCTTTTGCGGCATCACAAGCAGCAATATACTCCGCTTCCATCGTCGAGTCAGCAATGGTATCCTTCTTGGAAATCTTCTAGCACACCGGCCCTCCATAGAGGGTAAAGACATAACCCGACATGGACTTGGAATCGTCCTTATCACTCTGGAAGCCGGAATCAGCAAAGGCCTCCATCTTGAGGTCTTTTCCGCCGTAAACCAAGAATATCTCCTTAGTCCTCCTCAGGTACTTGAGAATGTTCTTTACTGCTATCCAGTGCTTCTCCCCTGGGTCTGACTGATACCGGCTTACCACGCTCAGTGCGTAAGCTACATCTGGTCTGGTGCACAACATCGCATACATTATAGAGTCTACCGCAGAAGCGTAGGGTATAATAGACATGCGTTCCCTTTCCAAATCAGTCTTGGGAGACATCTCTTTGGAGAGGGTGATTCCGTGACAAGTCGGTAGGTTACCGCGCTTAAAATCATCCATACTGAATCTTTTCAATATGGTGTCTATGTACCTGGACTGCAAAAGTCCCAACATCCTCTTTGATCTATCACGATAGATCTAGATCCCCAGAATTTAGGTGGCATCACCCAGGTCTTTCATGGAGAACTTCTATGACAAGAATCTTTTGACTGATTGTATCATAGGAATATCATTTCCTATTAGGAGAATGTCATCCACGTACAAGACGAGGAATACAACAACTCTCCCTACAATCTTACTGTATATGCATGGTTCATCTGGATTTTTGATAAAGTCATATTCTTTGATTGTTTCATCAAAACAGATGTTCCAACTCCGCGATGCCTGCTTTAGTCCATAAATGGATTTAAGCAGCTTGCATACTTTACTGCTGCTCCCACTCTGAATGAATCCCTCTGGCTGATCCATATAGACGCACTCTTCTAAATTACCATTTAGAAAGGCCGTCTTTACGTCCATCTGCCAGATCTCATAATCGTGGAAGGCAGCAATAACAAGAAGGACCCGAATGGATTTGAGCATAGCCACTGGAGAAAATGTTTCGTCATAGTCCAAACCAGGTCTTTGACGGAAACCCTTTGCAACAAGTCTAGCCTTATAGGTTTCAACCTGTCCATCTACACCAATCTTCTTTATGAAGATCCACTTGCATCCTACGGGTTTTACCCCATCTGGAGCAATGTCCAAAGTCCATACTTTGTTAATGTACATGGACTCCATTTCGGTCCGCATTGCATCCAGCCATTTTACCGAGTCGCCGCTCTGAATGGCTTGCTGGAAGCTAGTAGGGTCGTCATTATCAATGACGCAATCTTCTCGATCCCCGTCTATGAGAAAACCGTAGTATCTCTCGGGCGGATGAGACTGCCTACTACTTCTGCGGATAGGCGTTGGTATGTCCCTTTCTTCTGAAACCTCTGGTTCTACCATACTTTCAGTAACAACTTGTAGTTCTGGAATTTCTTCCAGTTCTACTGCGCTCCCACTATTCTGATGTTCTAAAAATTCAGCTTCTAAGAAGTGGGCATGACGAGAAACAAAAACCTTTTGTTCCTCTGCGTAATAGAAACAAATCCCTTGGAGTTCTTTGGATATCCCACTAACTTACACTGTACTGAGCGTGCCTCGAGCTTGTCCGGATGCTGCTTTTTTACAAAAGCTGGACATCCCCATGTCTTCAGGTAATGAAGATAGGGTTTCTTCCCACTCCACATCTGATATGGTGTGGTAGGCACAGTCTTGGTTGGAACATTGTTCAAAAGATATGCCGCTGATTCTAGCGCATAACCCCAAAATGATCGCGGTAACTCAGCCTTACTCATCATGGAACGAACCATATCCAATAGGGTTCTATTCCTCCTTTCCTATACACTATTGTGTTGTGGTGTGTATAGAGGAGTAAGCTGAGAGAGAATTCCATTCTCTTTTAAGTAACCCAGGAACTCGGCACTTAAGTATTCACCACCTCGATCAGATCTCAGTGTCTTAATACTTTTGCCCGTTTGGTTTTCCACTTCATTCTTGTATTCCTGGAATTTCTCAAAGGCCTCGGATTTATGCTTCATTAAGAAGATATGTCCATACCTAGAGAAATCATCCGTAAAAGTAATGAAGTAGGAATAACCTCCTTGCGCATGTGTAGACATTGGACCGCACACGTCACTGTGTACGAGTCCCAAGAGCTCGCTCGCTCTTACTCCGTGTCCAGTAAACGGAGTCTTTGTCATCTTTCCCATGAGACAAGATTCACAAGTGGCATAAGATTGATATTCGAATGGATTCAAATATCATTCTCTATGTAACTTCGTTAATCGTGTTTCATTTATGTGACCTAGTCTACAATGCCATAAGAAAGCCTGATTTGTTTCTGGAGACTTTCTTTTAAGTGTGTTCTGGACATTGAAAACCAGAGCTTGACTCAATACGTATATACCGTCATCTAATGTACCGGACCCAATCAGAACATGATTTAGGTGGATGTGTACTACATCGCTTACGAATGTAAAATCATATCCCTCTTTTGAAAGTAAGGACACTGATATGATATTAAAAGTCAAACTAGGTACATACAAACAGTTACGTAGAATCAATATTTGCCCACTTGTCAAACCTAGGCGATATTCTCCCACGGATTCAGCGTCCACGCTCATTCCGTTTGCAACTCTGAGAGACAAATCACCTACCCTTATAACTCTACGGTTTCTCAAAGCATGTAATGAATTACAGATATGAGATCCTGCTCCGGTATCTAGTACCCAGGAAGTAGAGTTAATTGACAAACAGTTCTCAATTACAAACACACTTGAGGCTGAAGCCACAACATGCTTCATATCCTGGCTACCGGCTTCCAAAGCCCTGCAATCTTTCTGCCAATGCCCATTCCCATAACAATAGGAATATTCCTCCTTAGCTACACCAAGTCCCAAAACTTTTGCTCTTCCCTTTCCTCCTACTTTACTGACACCGTATATCAGCTTTGTAGAGGTCTTCTTCTTTTCACCCTTTGCTTTCGCCCTGGATGTAGAAGAAGAAGGTCCCCTATTAAGCAGAGCTTGTGTCTCCCTGGTTTCTTTCAGGGTGTAAGTAGAGGGTAGGGACTGTGGAAATAAGTCAGCGTATGACCTGTTTCTCAACGTGGTCTCCAGGTCCTTGAGCTCATTAATATAGCTAGTCATCGTAAGGACGTCGTCCCCTACAGATGACCCGTCAGCCGACCTTGCTTGAATTATTTCTTTCAAGGTATCATATCTTGCGATATGAGATTGCTCTCCATATAAATCTTTGTTATGGAGAAAGATGGAAACTGAGTCTATCTTCTCGTACTGCTTCTGGTATACACCATCAACTGAAGCAAACACGAGGCACTTGGCTTTCGCTTTATCTTTTTCCTTTGTCTGATGGATATCTATATCCGCGACGGTGGAAACTGGACCTGGGACGGCGGGATCTTGAGTAGTAATAGGGTGGTCCAGCTTGTTATAGGCAATGGACATCTGGACAGATCTTTTCCAGTCAAATAAGTTAGATTCAGTCAACTTGTTATCTAGATGTAACCTAGTCATGGTCACAAGGTCGCTGCAATGAGAGAGAGAGAAGAAAACACTTTAGCATGATGCTCTTGCAAGTTTAGATTGGTTTTTAATTTATCTAAACTGGATGGCTCCCACTGTTTCTCGAATCTTCCCCAAACCATAAAAGAAGAATTAGCCAGGACTATTCTCACCGTACAATACTTGCTTAACCGTTCAGCCAGGCTAGTGTCGATTCTTCGAGGGATGTTTTCCAACGCTTTTGTGAAGTTCCTTAATTAAATAACCTCTTTTCTCTGGGGGCGTAGCCCCGTTGACACCTTTCTCGGCACCTACTTGGTTTATAGCATTGATCGTTAAGTGACGAATCTCCTGATAAGTAGCATATACTCACAGTAGGATCGGGATCCAAATATCATCGTATGATAATGTTGAAGGAATCCTACCAACATTCATCAAACTCCAAATGGTATGCATCTCTTTGCAAATTTCAGTTTCTTTAGAAATTCCCGATATGGATTTTTGCCCCATGTCCTTATGACCTTGATGAAGGCCAACAAATCATAAGTCACATATCAAGTTCTGCCCATCATTATCTTGTTAATTTGAACCCACCCGTACATACCCTTGACGAAGGCCAACAAGGTAATACGACTGTCCCAAACC
The DNA here is from genome assembly GCA_030015575.1 of Agapanthus africanus. Classification (NCBI taxonomy): domain Eukaryota; kingdom Viridiplantae; phylum Streptophyta; class Magnoliopsida; order Asparagales; family Amaryllidaceae; genus Agapanthus; species Agapanthus africanus. Next base: position 145,396,706 of record CM057343.1, on the reverse strand, counting down.
AACTCATCTATCTATGCAACAAATGAATACCCCAGCAGCTACCAAACACTATGCCTTGACGAAGGCCAACAAACATAGCTTGAATATTTCTGACCATCCATAAGAAATGATGGAGGGCTACGACTGGTTTTGGCGAAACCGTGAACGTAGTGAACTTGATATAATCGAAGGAACCTGATAGCTTTTTAAAAGGAGTGGTTAAAGCTCCGCAATTAAAAATTCTGCTCTTTTAAAATAACCGAGTGGTTTCTTTTAAATTGTTCCAACGATTCATCTTTTGGTTTATTTTCTTTGCATTATAAATAATGCGTCCCATCATTAACCTATCATTGCAGAAAACAACGAAAATACAACGTCCTCTTATGCCATCCGCATTCGCCACTGGGTCCCGTCATCACCCGTTAGGTTACTTAACTAACGACAGAGCGGGGGCTGGGCTAGCACGGGTGTAAAACATAAGTGACGTCTAAATAGCTATCATATATAGATATTGTACATTCGTCAGACGCAATAATAGGCATTCCAGATCTCATATGAACTTTATTGGATTTGCAAGCAATCCGCGTTTGTTTAGAGCCTGCAACAAAAGACGGATTACAAAGTTGTGATGAATAGCCATAACCCCATCCTAGACCCCTACGGGTACGGCAAACTACCCGCCAAGTACCCGAAGTGAAGCGGTCTCCCTCAACAAAGTGAGTAGGCTACTAAACACTTCAAAGTACCCGGTAGTTTGTGCACCCCACCTTAGGTCTATCCTAGGCGCAAAAACAGTAAAATGAAATAATACAACGGTGGCTACAACCGCAACCTGGATGTGCCCCGCAAAATAATATTACAACATATTACAATTACATTGAATGAATGAATATAACAACCCATCTCAAACCCCGGCTAATCATCACAACAGTCCAATACAGTTCACAACCACAAACAGTAAAAACCATTACAGAAATATGCAACCCCCTGCCAACCGACATACTAGCAGTTATGGGAGGTTTACGAACAGATTATACAAACACAGATATAATCAAATTAGCAATCTTCGTATAATTTCGATCGAGCAAACATATCATATTCTACTCCCAAAACTTCTCTGTGCACCTGAGACTTTGAGCAGAAAATAAACATTCCAGAAAACACAACAATATCACAAAAGAATAACAGGAGCAAACTAGGTCGAATCGGCCCCAACTCGGCCGCGGATCCGCGGCGGATCGGTAGGATCGGCCGTGGTTCCGCGGCTGTATCGCCGATTCACTAACCCATTTTTCTCCAGTGCTCTTATCTTTCTATACTTATTTGTAACGTTTTGAAAATCGTTTCGGTGAAATTTCGAAAAAACGGTAAAATAAGGGGGTTTTCTGTAAAAAGTCAAAATACAAATATCTTATTATAAAAATTAAATATACATATTCTAGCTATGTAATTGCTATTATTTGGTGTTTATTGAGCCGCTGGTGAAATTTCAAATTTTCTGAAAAAATATTATTTTATTATTATTTTAAGCCGTCACTAATACATTTAGTTAGGGAAAATTACAAATTGGAATGAGTTGAAACAAATTTTGTGCATCATAAAACATTAAATAAAATTTTATCATGTGGTTTTTGGAACGAAATCATTTCCAAAACGGTTTAGAAATTATTGAAGAAAAAAGGCTTTTTTTAGCGTAAATGGATGCTTGGGGTATTTTATTTATCATTTTTCATCACCCCACACCCGTACCCACACCCACACACCCCCACTTACTCCTCCCCATGGCTGAATTCAGCAGCCACCATATTTTTCCCCACTTGATTTTCAAAGGAAAAGATATGAAAGAAAAGAAAAGAAAATGGGTGACTTAGGTGGACTTTTGACCTTAACTTGACCTTGACTTTCCCCCACTTTCTCTACCTCCCTCTCTCTCCTCCCCACCCTCAATTTCTGGCCGACCCCTCCCTCTCCTACAGCAGCAACAGCCCCCCCTTTTCCCCTTCTCTTTTCTCTTCAAAACTTCTTCAAAAATTGCCCCAAAATCCATCAAAAAAATCCCAAAACCCAAATCCGACTCCTACCCATTTTTGCTTAGCCCTTATCGCATGGATTTTGGTGACAAGGGAGCATTTTGGAGGGCTATGTGTGCTTGTGGGATCTTCAATTTGTTTGGGTAAATTCTAACCCTTTTGCTTAAATCGTTGTTAATTGCTTGTAGTTAGCTTAATTAAGTGTTAATTTGGTTTTATGTGGGTTCAATTGTATGATTATGAAATTCTAGATTAGGGTTGTGAATTTAAGTTGGTGTTCTTATAATTGATCATGGGAAAATTGTGTAGTTTAACATGTTGTTATTATGCTAAAACTAATCTAGTTGGTAGTTTATATCTTTGTTAAATTTAAATTTGTATTAATTATGTAATTTGCAAACTAGGTTTTAGTGAAATACATATAAAATTGAGATTTAAAATGTAATTAAGGTTTTGATGACTTGATTAGCATTTTAATTTGTTGTTTAGCGACTTTGATCATGCAAAACCATGCTTAATTGATAAATTGTGAATTTTACTTTGAAAAGTGTTAAAATCGATATTTGTTGCAAACTTGAATTTTGAGTTAATACTAATTCGTGAGATTAAAAATATGGAGGTGATTTGTATGACCTAATCATGATATTAAGTGAGCATTTTAGGCATTAGAATCGTCAAAATATTTAGTTTGGGTAAAACATCAAATTTTGAACCGAAATGGGAATTTGTGCTAACTAGGTTTTTGGAAAATAAAACGAATTGTTAATTTTATGGTTTTGATGAACTAAACCCTATTTCTTATATAATTAGTGAGTTTTGAAATCACGATTGGTGTGTTTGGGTTTTCTCGATGGTTTGACGTTTGTACATCGACATCGGGGGTTGGTTTGACTATTCTTGCATGCGTAGGCGATAGGTTTGGATCTATGCGTGATACGCGTGCCGATTTGATTTTCGTATGCCGTTTCGATTTCGAATTTAGTTTTAATGCGATATGGTGCGTTATGATATGTAGGTACCCCATGTGAACTTCGGGACGACAAGCAAGCGCCTGGCGACGTCGGCACCGGCGAGCGAGGACCAGGTGAGTAGATTTATATCTACGGGGAGAAGTCGGATGGATAGCGTATAGCACCCCCGCAGTCCGTGGTGGTGTATACGGATGCGTATACACACCAACAATTATTATATGTTATTTGGGATTAATAACGATGCTTAGGATGGATATTGGTGTGTTGGATTATTTTAGTGTTGCGAACCCTAGGGAAGTGTTGCACTACACATACACACATACATACTTGCATACATTCCTATTGATATGTGCTCATGGGATTCTTTATAGTATGTGTTTACATGGGTATGGGACTATGTGTTCACATACGGATTTGAGGATGATACTTGGGATTGAGCTGAGTCGATGAGATTCGATTTGAGGCCGTGACATCGGTGATATAGCAGGGTTCGTATCTTAGATACGACATGACGTTGTAGCGGGTCCTTGACGTAGTGTTTCACACACGTCCATGCATACGTAGGCGGTATCAGTATGGTACTAGACGTAGATCAGTACCCCGATCATGATAATTGATAAAGTGGATACCAGGTGAATAGTATGATGAATGTGATATTGACCCGTACCCAGATTGGGATGCCGTACGACGGATTTACGTACGAGCTATATTGATGATTGATCCGCACTCTTGACTTGGGATGCCTGATTATAGATATGGTATCGGATATGATATTATTGAGGCGGGATCACCGACTATACATATACAGGTATGTATATGTATCGACTCAGATGATAGGCGGTTCCCTTACCTACAGTTCAGCCGTATAGTTTAGTGTAGTTGTTAGATTAGATTAGACTTCTTACCTATTTCAAAAACTAACGAATCGTGGTATTTTAAAAGACAGCCCAAGGGATCCTACGGATATTTCAAAAGACGTATCTTTTCATAAAAACACCGTAGCCCCTATTTTCAAAACCCCATGATTCGTGTTATTTCAAAAGGCACCATTTGTAGGACTTATATTAGTTTAATACTGATTAGTTATCGTTGTGTCTAGTATTCTGCTTCCGCACATTATTGCTGTTCGCTCTGCCCCGCATACTTATTTTGCTGCATACTCCATTATTGATATCATGCTGTTAGGACACCAGCACCATTACCGATGATGCGTATGTACCACATACACTTACTTGCCGGCTCACACACATCTTCATCGGTAATTGCCATGTCACGTACACTTAGAAAATACTATTGCTTGGCTTAGCTTGTTAGTTAGTAGTTGATACGATATTAGTGTACCTGGGTTATATGCCAGTTTAGACATTGTAGTTATTACTTGTCACTTCATGCATACTGTTATTCCATTGTTCATGCCTAGTTATTAATCATACATTGCAACTTGGTTATTGATACCATATACATTCATTAGCATTGACATATGCACTTGTGATGACTTCTTGAGATTTATGATATTTCTGGATTTCGGGGGAAAGCCGCAAAATTTCTAAACTTATTAACCTTTTAAAATATGTAAATTGCGGTTTTCTAGTGATGTAAGTGTCGTCCACCATGAGTTGCTATGGTTTTCGAGATCCGTGTCGAGGAGTGGAGGAACCGTCACGGGTACATGGTGGGCCCGGTATGGTACCCCGGGGCAAGATGAATGTGGTGTTGATGTTGAGCCTGGCAGGGGACAGATTACCTACCGGTGATATTACCCGACGCGTCGGATATCCGGAGGATACCGTCGTGGTCTTGAGATGGATGGTAGGTGCCGGTCTGGACTGACGGCGCCCTAGATATTGAGATTGAGACATTGATATTTCGAGACAGTGAGATTTATGTTTCGTGTCGATGCTAGACACTGTTGATACTGATTTCATTATGATACCTCAGTTTAAAAATACGAAGGAAATCTCACTAATTTATGAAAACGGTTTCTTCATTTACATGTATTCTGTTTTCATGCATTCATACCTCATTCATATGATATATTGCTACCTGAGGCACTGACACGGGCACATGAGATTTCACTCGGTTAGATATTACCCTAGCCATTGTTATAGGCTGCTTGTTATGTATATTTTTGAGGATATATTATGATCATTGACCTAGGTTGCGTTATTTATGCGATTTCTGTGCGTAGATGTTTTTCTATTCACGAGTTGGCAACTCACCCCCGTTGTGCCCCAGTTTCTTGCAGGTTTGCCGTACAGGTTTCATTACGGCGTTGCGGGCTCAGTTTAATTCGGGTGACTTGCTAGTAGGTGGGTTTTTCTTGTATCGTACCCATCATATTACCTTGTATAATATATTTCAGTTGTATCTAGTAAATTCCATCAACCAAACATGTATTTATTTTGAGATAGAGACCAGTGCTGTTTATTCTTTCGACCTTAGAGTCGCTCGTTATATTTCTGGTGGTTTTGAGTTCCTTTTGAGTTTTGATCCTCGCCGTTGGCGTTGTATATTATATTGCTTATGTGGTTGTGACCGTCGATTGACGAAGAGCTAGCTCCCGCTTGGGGATGCCTTTTTATTGATTTCGTATACTATTCATGCTGTATCCCGTTTGGGAGCCAGTTTTTACAAAGGAGACTCTGCCGAAATTTTCAGTAAATTTTGATGTTCTTAAAAAACCGCATAATTCGGCTTATGCTATTAAAACTACTTGTTTTAAATTGGTTTTCCTGCACTCTACTACTTTTCTTGGTTTGGATTTCTGGGTTTTCGGTTTACTTAGATTACTTACGCCTCGAGACGTTCGTAGTTTAAGTGCCGGTCATGTTCCGTACTTTCGGGTCGTGACAAAGTTGGTATCAGAGCATTAGGTTTTACCTTCGGAGCATAGGATGACCCTTGGTTGATGGAATAGGTGACTAAAGTAGAGTGACGTACCGTGGGTATGTTCCGCGGCATATTTACGATACGCTACTCCACTTAAGAAGCCTTAGGATGTACATTTCTTTGCTCAGTATTATATTCATTCCGATCTAGCCTCATCAGTACCAGTTATGGTTTTACTGCTACGGTTACGGGCACGGAGAGCTACGGCTAGAGTTGCGGTCAGCACAAGCTCGTCACGAACGAGGACTGACCAGGGCGAAATTCCGACGACACACGATGGCAGAGATATGTCTTTTTACTGTGTTTCCGCGCCACGAGCGTTTGGCGGATCGCCTTTATGAGGTTACTCGGAGGTGCTGATCGACACTAGAGAATTGAGCCAATGATGGAGGCCAGCCAGATTTTGATGACCGTTGGTGTGTTGCTTATTCATGACGATCGAGGCACTGTTCAGCGTGCAGACGAGCGAGCCAGTTATTGCTGCGAACAACGTGATATTGCCCCAGATGCTGGAAATCGTGCAGGACGAGTTGTACTAAGAGATGATAGGAGGTCGCTAGTCATCTAGGATGAATGACTAGGACATGTGGATCGTTCGCTTACCCCGATGCGAGGTCATCAGATAGATTGATTCCAGCTAGAGACGACTTCACGCAGAGACGTGAGGGTCGACAGAGACGATCGAATGTCGGAAACCTATTATTCCAAGTTTAAAGTAGTCGGAAATACATGCAGGAAATTCTATGGTCCCTCTAGAAGAATGAAACCCTAACTCGACTTAATGACCGTGTGAAAGCCTTTGAACCTTAGGGTTTGCGGCAGTTCTGCGGCGCCATTATTGAGGCTTGGGTTTGCCCTTCTACGGCTGGACCACCGATACTGTGGTATGTATTCGATACTATTAAACTGTGCCCAAGATGTTGAGCTCTTGGGGGATTATGAGGTTTTGACGAATCGATCGGATGGCTTGACTTAATTCGGATGCTAGGTGGTGAGATGCATTCTTGGGAGACTCCCGATACGAGGATAGCCGTTGGAGCTCAGTCCATGTAGCCACGATGAGACAAGTCCGAAGCAGTCGACATTAGAGAAAGTGGAGTAAAGAGGTCCGTACAAGATCTGGATAAGACGACGTTCCACTCCGCCGACATCAGAGATGCGATACGCATGCCGAGGCAGAGTACTGGATATACCTTCCAGAAGAGGTCGCGATGGGTATGCAGCCATTCCAGAGCAAGATGCAGATATAGGAAAGGACGATGACTCCGGACAGTTGGCAGAGACGAGACATGGAAGAGACCGTGAGCAGGATTTCTTCCAGGACACTGCTGCAATGATACTTGCACCCAGGGTCAGATGTGTCACGTACATTCAGAGAGCCAGAGGCCGATGCCAGTGATATGCTGTCTTACGAGTGGTCGCGATGATTGACCAAGAGATGACCAGAGAAGTGCCAGAACGGAATCGTCCCCGTTAGCACACCTGACAGGGCCGATGAGCCGATGGACCGAAAGATTGGTAATTCACAGTGAAGACCTTGACCCAGGAGTGGTCATGGTTACGCACACCAGCAGGCCAGAGTTCATGATCATCGACGAGACGTCCCATTAGTGACCGCGACAGTTGGCCCGAGATTCTTAGAGGATGCACTTGAGCGATACTATTCCGCCATTATTGATTTCGATGTTTTGGGTGATTTATTCGTATGATTTGATTTTGATGATTGAGGATTTACGATCTTTGCACAGTGTTGCACTTGATATCGTTTTCGTGCTTTAGTTTCACATGTTTGTGATTTTACGGTTTTAAACAGTTGAGTTGATTTTGTGCGTATGCACGCACGCGATTTGGTTCCTACACTCTGTATAGTTTATATATGCTGGCAGTGCAGTGACATATATTTTGTGCACTTGGATATACTGGATTTCGATTTCGAGGGTGATGCTCGACATTTGTTTTGTGCATTTTATGCACCGGATTGGATTTTTAGCGCCTGTTGGGCGCCTGTTACGAGATGCGATTTGGTGCACACCAGATGCACTAAATCGAGATTTTTTTTTTGCATGTCAGATGCACCTGATTTTACTGTCAGGCACACCTGTTGCCTACGACAGATGTTTCGTGCACACCCGATGCACTTAGATGTTGTTTCTGTGCGCATGTATGGCACATTCATGGATTTTGATTTCCGTGCGCACCAGATGCACGTAGTATTCATGTGCATATTTTGGGATTGATTTCTTATAGAGTAGTACGTTTTTATGATATTGCTATGTGTTTTCGTACTGAGCAGGACTAGTCAGAGGACAGTACCTGAATATATTTTGCATGCATTGATAGTTATTGAAGGGATTTCCAAAAAGCGAGCTATAGCCTCAGTATTTACCTACGTGTCTGATATGACACGAAATGTTTAAAACAAGGAGACCCTTCTAAATTGTTTCCAAAACGGCGGAACGTACATTTCAAACAAAGGTATATATGTATATAGTTATTTTCTTATGATAGACGTCCGCCACTGTGCAGTGTTATACGCGTTGCACAGCGACTTAAGGAGATTTGGCATGCATTTCCTTCGGATACTTACAGATATAGATTCGATATTTACATGTATAGTTTTGAGTTATACCATATTGGTTTTGATTTGGATTTGGCATTGATGTCTTCTCCATGACTCCGATGATTGCGGGATGCTTGACGGAGTTTTGATTTGAGTTATATACTCATTTTTCAAGCGCAAGCGCATGCGCTGCGCTACGATTTGTTTTATGTATTTACAATTTCGGAGCCCTGACGACTTGATGGTTTTGGTTTAGATGTTTTAGTATTTGGGGAGAGTTTTAATTTAAATTCGGGGACCGAATTTCTTTAAGGGGGGAAGATTGTAACGTTTTGAAAATCGTTTCGGTGAAATTTCGAAAAAACGGTAAAATAAGGGGGTTTTCTGTAAAAAGTCAAAACGTTGTAGCGGGTCCTTGACGTAGTGTTTCACACACGTCCATGCATACGTAGGCGGTATAAGTATGGTACTAGACGTAGATCAGTACCCCGATCATGATAATTGATAAAGAGGATACCAGGTGAATAGTATGATGAATGTGATATTGACCCGTACCCAGATTGGGATGCCGTACGACGGATTTACGTACGAGCTATATTGATGATCGATCCGCACACTTGACTTGGGATGCCTGATTATAGATATGGGATCGGATATGATATTATTGAGGCGGGATCACCGACTATACATATACAGGTATGTATATGTATCGACTTAGATGATAGGCGGTTCCCTTACCTGTAGTTCAGCCGTATAGTTTAGTGTAGTTGTTAGATTAGATTAGACTTCTTACCTATTTCAAAAACTAACGAATCGTGGTATTTTAAAAGACAGCCCAAGGGATCCTACGGATATTTCAAAAGACGTATCTTTTCATAAAAACACCGTAGCCCGTATTTTCAAAACCCCATGATTCGTGTTATTTCAAAAGGCACCATTTGTAGGACTTATATTAGTTTAATACTGATTAGTTATCGTTGTGTCTAGTATTCTGCTTCCGCACATTATTGCTGTTCGCTCTGCCCCGCATACTTATTTTGCTGCATACTCCATTATTGATATCATGCTGTTAGGACACCAGCACCATTACCGATGATGCGTATGTACCACATACACTTACTTGCCGGCTCACACACATCTTCATCGGTAATTGCCATGTCACGTACACTTAGAAAATACTATTGCTTGGCTTAGCTTGTTAGTTAGTAGTTGACACGATATTAGTGTACCTGGGTTATATGCCAGTTTAGACATTGTAGTTATTACTTGTCACTTCATGCATACTGTTATTCCATTGTTCATGCCTAGTTATTAATCATACATTGCAACTTGGTTATTGATACCATATACATTCATTAGCATTGATATATGCACATGTGATGACTTCTTGAGATTTATGATATTTCTGGATTTCGGGGGAAAGCCGCAAAATTTCTAAACTTATTAACCTTTTAAAATATGTAAATTGCGGTTTTCTAGTGATGTAAGTGTCGTCCACCATGAGTTGCTGTGGTTTTCGAGATCCGTGTCGAGGAGTGGAGGAACCGTCACGGGTACATGGTGGGCCCGGTATGGTACCCCGGGGCAAGATGAATGTGGTGTTGACGTTGAGCCTGGCAGGGGACAGATTACCTACCGGTGATATTACCCGACGCGTCGGATATCCGGAGGATACCGTCGTGGTCTTGAGATGGATGGTAGGGGCCGGTCTGGACTGACGGCGCGCTAGATATTGAGATTGAGACATTGATATTTCGAGACAGTGAGATTTATGTTTCGTGTCGATGCTAGACACTGTTGATACTGATTTCATTATGATACCTCAGTTTAAAAATACGAAGGAAATCTCACTAATTTATGAAAACGGTTTCTTCATTTACATGTATTCTGTTTTCATGCATTCATACCTCATTCATATGATATATTGCTACCTGAGGCACTGACACGGGCACATGAGATTTCACTCGGTTAGATATTACCCTAGCCATTGTTATAGGCTGCTTGTTATGTATATTTTTGAGGATATATTATGATCATTGACCTAGGTTGCGTTATTTATGCGATTTCTGTGCGTAGATGTTTTTCTATTCACGAGTTGGCAACTCACCCCCGTTGTGCCCCAGTTTCTTGCAGGTTTGCCGTACAGGTTTCATTACGGCGTTGCGGGCTCAGTTTAATTTGGGTGACTTGCTAGTAGGTGGGTTTTTCTTGTATCGTACCCATCATATTACCTTGTATAATATATTTCAGTTGTATCTAGTAAATTCCATCAACCAAACATGTATTTATTTTGAGATAGAGACCAGTGCTGTTTATTCTTTCGACCTTAGAGTCGCTCGTTATATTTCTGGTGGTTTTGAGTTCCTTTTGAGTTTTGATCCTCGCCGTTGGCGTTGTATATTATATTGCTTGTGTGGTTGTGACCGTCGATTGACGAAGAGCTAGCTCCCGCTTGGGGATGCCTTTTTATTGATTTCGTATACTATACATGTTGTATCCCGTTTGGGAGCCAGTTTTTACAAAGGAGACTCTGCCGAAATTTTCAGTAAATTTTGATGTTCTTAAAAAACCGCATAATTCGGCTTATGCTATTAAAACTACTTGTTTTAAATTGGTTTTCCTGCACTCTACTACTTTTCTTGGTTTGGATTTCTGGGTTTTCGGTTTACTTAGATTACTTACGCCTCGAGACGTTCGTAGTTTAAGTGCCGGTCATGTTCCGTACTTTCGGGTCGTGACATTATTACTCTGCAGCAACCTGACAAATATTAGATCCTGTTTAAAATTCGACAGAAACTTGTGATATCGATGTCGTTTTTTGGTTCGTTTTGCGTTCGAAATTCATACGACTTTGCTAATGAGTTAATTATTGTTTAGCGAGGCTCTGATACCACTGTAAGTCGATGTACAACACCCCATGACTTGCGGGGAGGCGGAATAATGAAAAACGATCTTGTTTTATGTGTAAACATCGACTAACCGAGAATCTTTGCTTAAACAATAACTAACAAGAAACTATAGAAGTGTTAACTACTATGATAAGTGATTATACCTAAAGAACCGTGTCCTTCGTCTCTCCGTTCTCCACGTCCTCTCCGGCCTTCTCTATGTAGTAGATGAACCACCCGAGAGCTTTACTACAAGCTTCACCTCTAACTTGAGATAACTAGGTTTCTTAAATCGCTAATCTAAGTAACCTAGGTGATATAGAGAATGGTTAAGGATTAAGTAGTCTACTCTAATTCTTGATCTCAACACATGAGAGGGGAGGATTAGGGTTTGAAGAGGGAGAGCTTGAGGAGAGAGAAAGTGAGCAAGAGAATAGAATGAGATAATGATCTCTCATAATATATATGAAGCATTAACAATATCAAGATAAATCAAATAAATGATTTAACAACCATGCTCCATAAATATCTAATGGGTGATTCATCTCCATGAGTTATTAAGCATTTATGATGCATTAATGACATGGATGAATCATTCAAATGAGTCACTAATCTCATTTAATGCATATGCCACCTTACCCCCAAGTCACCATCTTCTAGAAGCTTCTCACGTAAATACGAGAACGCCCCTCTTATCCGTGAAAACACGGAAAAACTTTAGACTGTATAAATCCAATAACCGGATACTAGAAACTGGCTTAAACCAAAGCCGGCTAGTAAAAACTGTCCGGATGTCGTACGTGCGTAAACACACGTATGCGTCCGAACCCTTTTCGTAAAACCATACGACCTCTATATCGTTTCGCCTGGAGTAGGGAAACTCTCTGTGTGGGACTCTAGAGACTCGACTACTACGCTGGCAGTAGGTTTAACCACAGACCGCAAGCGGCACTAGCTGTACGTAACGGTCCCCAGGTAGATGTTGATAAGAAGGCCGATGAGGAAACCCATCTGAACTCCTACTGAGTCTGATGTGACAATCTCCGTACAGTCTGGTCTGTTCGTCTAAGACTATCGCATATCGGGCCTAGGGGGCGGCAAGCGTCAGTCCCCTAATAGCGGTATAAGTCGTGTCGGAGCGAAGCCTATTACACCTTGAGAAACTACTGGAACCTACCAGCAAATCTCGCTTGCCCTGGCCAGGGACTTTGCGTAATGGCTCTCTGACACAGCACGATATCAACCCCTAATACCGAGAGAGACGAATCCTATCTAACCGCCACTTCCTCCAAGTGCTCGGGACTGCACCCAACTGCTATCTGTTTGCACGACTCCTTTGAGCCATGGTAGGGTAGCAATCTAAGAACAGTGGGACACACTCGAGGCGAAGTAGAAGTGTCAAGTCTGCGGACTATGCTGTACTCATGTCACCTGGGAACTGTTAACTGACGACTGGTATAAAACCAACCAACAGTTCCCTGTGAGTCCTGTTCGGTGTACCCGTAACCTAACGAGCACCTGCATACTATCTCCAGTACGACGTACTGACGGCTGTGGGACAGACCATCTCCCCAACTGGGATGAGAAGCGTACACACTAGTCTACTCCGGAGTATCGATGCCCTGTCTCGATAATCCTATGACTAGGGACCTGAATAAGGATGTGCTTGTAGACTACCCAGCCCCCACTAGTGTGACTGCCATCATAACGCTGGTAGTCAAGCAAGATCCTAAGAGCTCTATCAATACGTATACTCACATATTAAGATAGAAAAACCAAGTAGCATACTGCCATGTTTAGCAAGACTGTTATATACATGTGAATATCCCAAGCTTCCATTAAGTAATATACAAACTAGTATGATACAATAATGGCCCCTAGGGCATATACACTAACACAGCAACCGTGGCCAGGGATTTCTTGTTATAGCCAATCAAACACAGCGCAACATCAACTCCCTATACCGGGAGAGACGAATCCCCTCCTATCGCTCATTGCCTCCATGTGATTCGGGACTGTACCCAAAAGCCACCTTTTTGCATGCCCTCTTGGACGTGGTATGATGGAAATCAAAGCACAGTGGGAATCACACAAGACTCTATGACGATCTCGGGTCTACAGACTAACCTGTACCAGTGTCACCAGAGAACTGCCATCTGACGTGAGGTATAATACCATCTGGGAGTTCTCGGCGAGTCCGTCCAGTGTATCCTGTCTCCACTGAGCACCCGTACACCATCCTTGATGTCAAACACCGATGGATATGTGATCATCCATCGCCTATCATATGGGTCAAGATGCGTGTACGCTAGTCTATTCTGGTGTATCGATGCCCTGTCTCGATAAACCCACGACTAGGAACAGTTATAGGATGTACTCGTCGACTATTGTGGCCCTACTAGTATGATCTCATCATAGTCCCAGTAGTCGAGTACATATCCTAAGACCTTTATCAACATGTGAGAGTAAGACAGTAAACTAATATAAGTCAACATGTTAAGATAAAGTGCAACCAGATAGCATATTATCATGTCGAGCAAGAAAGTCCTCTCTATATATGTCCAAGAATCCACTACAATATACATCGTATGTACAGTAATGGCCTCTAGCGCATACATATAACTAACACCTAACGAGTGTTGACGGGGCCCAGTGGCGAATGCGGGTGGCATATACGTACATCATATTTTTCGTTCTTTTCTGGTATGATTAATTGATGGGACTGCGTTTATTCTGATCAATGCAAAGATAAAACAAACCTATTTGATGTTGTTGGATCCAAATTTTTTAAAAACAGACATTACATACGTTTGCTTTTGTTTTGCACAGTGGTATTCGGTTATGAATATCCAGCAGCTCATTCCACGAGGCAAGGGCCGAGATCCCTTCATCGGGAGTGACCCCATGAGCAGAAGTTTGCGTCAACGTAATAACTATACTTTAGTCGATTATTTTTTGCTTTGTATCTTGGTATTCAATTTGGAATATCCTGCACCTCATTTGACGAGGAAAGTGCCGAGATCCTTTCACTGGGAGTGACCTCTTTAGCAAAAGTTTTCGCCACTATATATTTGTAAAACCACTTGGATTCCATCAACGATATCAAGTTCGTTACGTTAAAGGTTTTTCGCCAAAAACCAGTCGTAGCCCTCCGTCATTTCTTTCGAGTAGTACCTAGTATTCGTGCTGCGTTTGTTGGCCTTTGTCAAGGCATAGTGTACGGTAGCTGGATATTGCTTGTCTGTTGCATAGTGTTGCTGTAGGGTTACTAGGCACTCTAAGGAGGTTCTACAAGGCATCAACCATGCCCGATTAAAACTTTAGCCGTGCCGAATAACTCTAAACAAGATCTTTGCTAGATAATTAGGGCAACACATGCTAGTAGATAACAATTATTACTAAGTGAATACGAAATACAACCTTTGTAGATCGGTCCTTCACTTCTAAAGCTCCTTGTTGTAGTCCCTTCGCTGCGATCAACGAACTCCCGGACTCTCGGACGGCTCCATGAGAAGATTGCAACAGTACTACTTGAAGTTTTCGAAGCCGAAGATGATCTACGTCGAAGGAATACGAACTCAAGCTTCTACTTCACTAACTAGAGAACTAGTGAAGCAAACACCCTAAACTAAAGTGCTAGTCTAGTAGAGGATGATGAAATAGGAAATGGGTACACTTTAGAATTTCTTTTCTCACTTTCATTCTCTCTCTTTTTCAAACCCTAGAAAGATATTGAAGGAGGAAGAAGATGAGCTCAAAATGAGAATGAAGACTAATCAAGAGAGAGAGAGAGCTAACCATGGTGAATGAGTATCATATACTAACTCATGTAGAGACATTACCATGGCTAATTATAGTTGTTAGGTTAACTAATATTTTAAGTAAAATAAAACTAGTGGACTAAGTCAATGCAACCATAAGCTTCATGAAACTTCATGCATATGAGCTCATTATCCATTTGTTTTAGAATTACTTTAGATATTAAAACCCTACAAATATAATTAGTATGGTGTATGTCTCATACACCCATGATAGTTGTATCAACAACCATGATACAAAATGTACACAAATAAATATATATCACATATATATTAAGTTGTGCACAAGTGTGAAAAACAAATGCTTAAGTGAACCAATGTTAGTTAATATAAATTAGTATATCACATATACAATTATACACTAAATTATTAAATCAACACTTGACTTAATAATCCGGTTATATCTCATATAACCGACTAACACAAAATGTACCAACTTATCGAATCAACACTTCATTCGATAACACGGCTATATCTCATATAACCGGCCGATACATACATCGCGAGAATAGAATACGGTATCACATACACGCATTATTCTCGGTCCCGCACATATCACATATGCGCTCCTATTTCGTTTTGCTTGAGCCAGTAAAACCTCTATATAGGACTCTAAAGACTCGTTAATACGCCGGCAGTAGGTGATGATCATATCAAGCACCCACAAGCCGTCAGCGGTACTAGCTGGACGTAACGGCTACCCGGGTATTGAGCGATCAGAAGATCAGCAAGCAAGCCTACTCCAACTCCAGCAAAAAGACTGACAGTGACACTACCGTACAGTCCGGTCTCCTCGTCTGATATGTCGCATATCAAGTCTAGGAGTGGTAAAACGTCAGACCCCAATAACCGATAAGTGATGCTGCTATGAGGCTCATAACGGATCGAGAAACTACTGGTAACACTTACCAGTAAATCTCTAAACCAGCCCTGACTAGGGACTTCCCTATTATGGCCAATCGAGCATAGCGCAACATCAACCCCCAATACCGGGAGAGACGAAACCCCTCCTATCGCTCATTGGCTCCATGTGACTCGGGACTGTACCTAAAAACCACCGTTTTGCATGCCTTCTTGGACGTGGTAAGGTGGAAATCAAAGCACAGTGGGAATCACACAAGACTCTATGACGATCTCGGGTCTACAGACTAACCTGTACCAGTGTCACCAGAGAACTGCCATCTGACGTAAGGTATAATACCATCTGGGAGTTCTCGGCGAGTCCGTCCAGTGTACCCAGTCTCCACTGAGCACCCGTACATCATCTCTGATGTCAAACACCAATGGATATGGGATCATCCATCGCTCATCTACATCGGTCGAGAAGGCATACGCTAGTCTACTCTGGTATATCGATGCCCCGTCTCGATACACCCACGACTAGGGACCTTGAATGATGTACTTATGGACTACCATGCCCCCACTAGTATGATCCGCATCATAGTCCAGGTAGTCAAGTACACATCCTAAGGGCTTTACCAACATGTAACAGAGAGACAATCAATATACACGTTATGCTAAAGAGTAACCAGATAGCATACTATCATGTCGAGCAAGAAAGTCCTCCCTATATATGTCCAAGCATCCACTACAATATACATCTCATGTATAGTAATGGCCTCTAGGGCATACATAAAACTAACAATCTCCTACTTGCACTAGGGCCATCTGATAACAGTGGTTGTAGTATCTCATACTCAACCATCCCATAATAGTCTCTCTCTGGGAAAAGGCCTATGTGAGTGGATCAGCCGTGTTGTCCTCTGAGTCTATTCTCCTAACCTCGATCCCCTGGAGATCAAGCATCTCCATGATCAGGTGACACTGCCTTAGGATATGTCTGGATCACTGATGGGATGGGCGTTCCTAGGCATAAGCCACAACTCCATTGTCACACAATGGTAGGAACGAAGTTCATCTCATGAACTAATATACACCCAGACTTCCTCTTTGGTAGCATCTTTGGTAGCGATTTATCTAGCCTTTATCTTCTAGTATGCCACGGTATCTTTCTTGGAACTCTTCCAACATACCGTCCCTTTACTAAGGGTAAAGATAATGCATGTGACTGACATTCAGTCGTCCTTATCACCCTGGAACCTTTCCAGTGATTCTCCCTAGGATCGATTGATACCATCTCAATACAACTAGTGAGAATCCTAACATCCAATTACATCTATCTCATAAATCAAAACTCAGGATTTATGAGGTATCATTTTGATCCTATGTGGAGAATCATTGTGATAAGCGGAGATTGACCGAGCGTAGCATAGGAAACTCCTTCCCCATCAAGAGTATGCCATCCACGTACTCTACGAGGATCACCACCATACTCTCTACTACCTTTTTGTATATACAAGGTTCATCTACCATTTTGATGAAGTCAAACTCTTTGACTACCACATCAAAACAGACGTTCCAACTCCGTGATGCCTGCTTTATCACATAAAACATCTTGCACATGTTTCCGCTGCTCCCACTGTCTATGAAGCCCTCTGACTGTGTACTTATAGACTCTCTCTTCTAAATCAACATTTAGAAAAACAGTCATGACAGCCAACCGCCAGATATCGTAGTCATGGTATGTAGCCGTGGCAAGTAGGATCTGGATGGACTTAAGCATAGGTACATAGAAAATGTTTCATCATAATCCATACCTGGTCAATGATGCAAACCTTTAATAAGTCTAGCTTTGAAAGTCTCAACTTTTCCATGTACACCAAGTAATCTGCTCAAGATATACTTGCTCCTAATGGGGATTTAACCCTTCAGATAAGGCAACCAAAGTCCATACTTTGTTGGTGTATAAGGATTCCATCTCAGATCGCTAAGCATCCAGCCATTCTTATAGAGTCCCACTCCTGATGGCCAACTCAAAACTAGTTGGGTCATCATCTCATGATGCATTCCTCGCTCCCACTGTCATAGAGAAACTGAAGTATCTCTCAGCTGGGTGAGGAACCCTACTAGATCGACGGAGAGGCTGAGGTTCGTTGGAAACTATTGAATCCTTTGGTTCTACCAAATCATTAGCTGCAGTTTGTATAGCTGGAACTCCTTCCAGTTCAACCTCATGTCCACTAATTTCTTCATAAGAAATTCCCTTTCACAAAGGTGGCATACTGAGAAACAAAACATCTTTTGTTCCTCGGTTTGGTAAAAGATTTTCCCTTGCGAATGCTTGGGATATCCAACAAAATTCTACAGAACTGACTTTGCCTCGAGCTTGTCCGGATTATGCCTTTAGACATAGGCTGGACAACCCCAAATCTTAACAAACTTAAGATATGGGCTCTTCCCTTTCCATATCACATATGGAGTGGTAGGCAACTGATTTGGTTGGAACGCCATTCAATAGGTATGCAGCTTCACAAGTGCATAACCCCCTAAAGGAAATAGGTAACTCAGTAGTACTCATCATAGGACACACCTTATCACATAGGGTGCGATTGCTCCACCCCGATACACCGACGTGCTGTGGTGTATACGGAGGAGTAATGCTGAGAGAGAATCTCATTCTCCTTTCAAATAATCCAGGAATTCCATGCTCAAGTATTCTCCTCCTTGATCACATCAAAGGACATAATACTTATACCCGTTTTGGTTCTTTACTTCTAACTTATATTCTGTGAATATCTCAAAGGGTTCGAACTTGAGTTTCAACAAGAACATATGTCTGAATCTTGAAAGATCAACAGAGAATGTAATGAAGTACAAAGAACCGGTCTTGGCATGTATAGAAAGGGGACCTTCATACATCAACATGTATCATCCTAAGAGTTCACTAACTCTATCTCTGTTTCCTATTAACAAAGCTATGGCCATCTTATCTCTGTGACATGACGGGCAAGTTTCACAAGATGTAAATTCAAACTAATTTAAATATGCATCTATATGTAACTTCAGATAGTCGGGTCGCATTGATATGACCTAGTCTACAATACCTCAAGAAGGATTTGTTCATTTCTGAACTCTTCCTCTTGTGTGTGTTCTGTATACTAAGAACTGTAGTTTGATTTAGAACGTCAATGCTTTTAGATAACGTGCCTGAACCGATCAACTCTTGATATAGGAAATGTTCAAAACATTATCCAACAATACAAAATTGTATCCTTCTTTATGAATAAAGAGACTGATATGATGTTGTATATCAGGTTCGGTATCTAATGACATTTGTTCAGAATCAATGTATTCTGGTAATACAGGGTGATAGTGACCAACAGACTTGGCTGCAACACTTGTACCGTTTTCTATCTCATGAAACTTATCACCCGTTCTCAGTTCTCTACCTATCTGTAGCCCATGTAACAAATTACATATGTGGGATCCTGATCCGGTATCACATACCCAGGACGTAAAGGATACTGAGAAACAGTTCTCTGTAATGAACACACACGAAGAAGATGCATCAACATGCACTTTCTTCGTTTGGGCGGCACGGGAATTCTGGTAATCTCCAATTTCCTGCTCTGTCTTATAACAATTATAAGTTGGAGCGGGACCAACGTTCCCCAAGCACAGTATAACAAGTGGGTTCGGTCAATTCATCCGTATTATTATCTTGATTAAGGCGTGATATGGTCGCATAATCTGTTGCATAGTGTTGCTGTAGGGTTACTAGGCACTCTAAGGAGGTTCTACAAGGCATCAACCATGCCCGATTAAAATTTTAGCCGGGCCGAATAACTCTAAACAAGATCTTTGCTAGATAATTAGGGCAACACATGCTAGTAGATAACAATTATTACTAAGTGAATACGAAATACAACCTTTGTAGATCGGTCATTCACTTCTAAAGCTCCTTGTTACAGTCCCTTCGCTGCGATCATCGAACTCCCGGACTCTCGGACGGCTCCATGAGAAGATTGCAACGGTATTGCTTGAAGTCTTCGAAGCCGAAGATGATCTACGTCGAGGGAATACGAACTCAAGCTTCTACTTCACTAACTAGAGAACCAGTGAAGCAAACACCCAAAACTAAAGTGCTAGTCTAGTAGAGGATGATGATATAGAAAATGGGTACACTTTAGAATTTCTTTTCTCACTTTCATTCTCTCTCTTTTTCAAACCCTAGAAAGATATTGAAGGAGGAAGAAGATGAGCTAAAAATGAGAATGAAGACTAATCAAGAGAGAGAGAGCTAACCATGGTGAGTGAGTATCATATACTAACTCATGTAGAGACATTACCATGGCTAATTATAGTGGTTAGGTTAACTAATATCTTAAGTAAAACAAAACTAGTGGACTAAGTCAATGCACCCATAAGCTTCATGAAGCTTCATGCATGTGAGCTCATTATCCATTTGTTTTAGAATTACTTTAGATATTAAAACCCTACCAATATAATTAGTATGGTGTTTGTCTCATACACCCATGATAGTTGTATCAACAACCATGATACAAAATGTACACAAATAAATATATATCACATATATATTAAGTTGTGCACAAGTGAGAAAAACAAATGCTTAAGTGAACCAATGTTAGTTAATATAAATTAGTATATTTAAATCAACACTTGACTTAATAATCCGGTTATATCTCATATAACCGACTAACACAAAATGTACCAACTTATCGAATCAACACTTGATTCGATAACCCGGCTATATCTCATATAACCGGCCGATACATACATCGCGAGAATAGAATATGGTATCATATACACGCATTATTCTCGGTCCCGCACAAATCACATATGCGCTCCTATTTCGTTTTACCTGAGCCAGTAAAACCTCTATGTAGGACTCTAAAGTCTCGTCAATACGCCGGCAGTAGGTGATAATCATATCAAGCACCCACAAGCCGTCAGCGGTACTAGCTGGACGTAACGGCTACCCGGGTATTGAGCGATCAGAAGATCAGCAAGCAAGCCCGCTCCAACTCCTGCAAAAAGCCTGACAGTGACACTACCGTACAGTCCGGTCTCCTCGTCTGATATGTCGCATATCAAGTCTAGGGGTGGTAAAACGTCAGACCCCAATAACCGATAAGTCATGCCGATATGAGGCTCATAACGGGTCAAGAAACTACTGGTAACACTTACCAGTAAATCTCTAAACCAGCCCTGGCTAGGGACTTCCCTGTTATGGCCAATCGAGCATAGCGCAACATCAACCCCCAATACCGGGAGAGACGAAACCCCTCCTATCGCTCATTGCCTCCATGTGACTCGGGACTGTACCCAAAAACCACCGTTTTGTACGCCCTCTTGGACGTGGTAAGGTGGAAATCAAAGCACAGTGGGAATCACACAAGACTCTAGGACGATCTCGGGTCTACAGACTAACAAGTACCAGTGTCACCAGAGAACTGCCATCTGACGTAAGGTATAATACCATCTGGGAGTTCTCGGCGAGTCCGTCCAGTGTACCCAGTCTCCACTGAGCACCCGTACATCATCTCTGATGTCAAACACCAATGGATATGGGATCATCCATCGCCCATCTACATGGGTCGAGAAGGCATACGCTAGTCTACTCTGGTATATCGATGCCCCGTCTCGATACACCCACGACTAGGGACCTTGAAGGATGTACTTATGGACTACCATGTCCCTACTAGTATGATCCGCATCATAATCCAGGTAGTCAAGTACACATCCTAAGGGCTTTACCAACATGTAACAGAGAGACAATCAGTATACACGTTAAGGTAAAGAGTAACCAGATAGCATACTATCATGTCGAGCAAGAAAGTCCTCCCAATATATCTCCAAGCATCCACTACAATATACATCTCATGTTTAGTAATGGTCTCTCGGGCATACATATAACTAACAGTTGCGATTATCTAGGACAGTCGTATAACCTTGTTGGGTTTTGTCAAGGGTTTGAATGGGTGGGTCTGGATTAATCTTGGATAATCACGGGTTGAACTTGACTTGTGGTTTATGATTTTTTGGCCTTTGTCAAGGTCATGAACCACTTGGGGTAAAAATCACATCGGGAGTTTCAAACATACAGGAAACTTGCCAGGCATGTGCATACCTTCTGGAGTATGGTGACTTGAGTGGATTCCATCAAGTTATCATGCGATGATAGTTGGATCCTGATTCCCACTGATGAGTTGGTTTATTACTCGGGTGATTTTAGATAATCCTGACTAATTCTTCTTTTGGGTTTGGAAGAGAATTCGAGGAAATAGCGGGAGACATCCTGATTAGATAAAGTTATTAACCATTCTTATCTAGGTTAGAGTGCACGCTGAGTGTTTCTTTTCTCTCTCTCTCTCTGGCAGCGACCATGGCCCGACCCTAGACTAAAACTCATGGACCAAGTTAACCGAACCTTCTTAAATCACATTGGCTTTTGGATTTTCAAATTTGCATATATCATTGCCACTCCTACTTTTACTCTTTGCATTTCTCCGGAACATTCCGTATTACTATGAAGATCCCCTTTTATTAGATATGACCATCGTATAGTTACATACGAACTTGAAGAAACTTGTTTCAGATTCGAGGATGGTTTTCGGTTCTGGAGAAATTGAATAGGATTATTCGGTTGCCTTTTCTTTTTACCTTCTCTCAGGTTGCAAGGGCTCCTGGTATTAGGAGAGTACACCTATTACACTTATTGGATAGTCTTCTTCTAAACCATAGGCAGGTGTCGAACGGTAGGGAAGAAGAAAACCGATTAGCCTAAGTGTGGTGTACAGAAGGTAATAAGTGAAGACAAATAAAGGGATTAGAAAGAGGGCAAAGTAAATTGCGACTGCTATCATTCACGACAAATCCGCGTATATCATCGCCACTCCTACTTCACTTTTGCATTTCTCTGGTTCAGGAGAAATTGAATAGGATTATTCAGGTTGTCTTTTATCATTACCTTCTCTTAGGTTTCGAGGGCTCCTGGTTTTTAGGAGGGTACACCTATTACGCTTATTGTATGGTCTTCTTCCAAACCATAGGCTGGTGCCGAAAGGTTAGTCTGTAGACCC